>JAWNOF010000022.1:1234062-2468125 GCA_035046165.1 Drosophila rubida
TGCGCTTCTGCACTGCACTTCAAATGAGCATATTACCTTGCGAAGGCAGAACGTGAAGCAAAAGAGTTTACCATACTAACTAGTCTACTAAATTAAATAAACCTTAAACAAGATCGACTTGAAGGTAATGTGCAGTCTTAGAGAAAGAATTCTGATCAATTTAGAGTCCTACATTTTATAAAGAGTTTATTTTATTTACAAGTCCGCTAAGTTAAATAAACCTTAAACAAGATTGAGTTGAAGGTAATGTGCTGTCTTAGAGAAAGAATTCTAATCAATTTATAGGCAAAGTAATTCATTTTAAAATAAGTTTATTTTATCAACCAGTCTGCTAAGTTAAATAATCCTTAAACAAAATCAACTTGAAGGTAATGTTAAGAGAAAGAATTCTGATCAAAGTAATGAATTTTGAAAAGAGCTATTTTTATTAATTAATTTACTTTATTACTTTGTGTCTTAGAGAAAGAATTTTGATCTATTTAAAGGCATAATAATAAATTGCAAAAAGAGTTTATTTTATTAACTAGTCTGCCAAATTTAATAAGCCTTAAACAAGAGCGAGTTGAAGCCAATGTGCTGAAAGGAAAGGAAAGGGCAAAGTAATAAATTTCCCGCTCGCTTTGTTTATCAAGAACACATTTAACAGATTTTGTCAGAGAATCTATTAGTAAGTCTTTTAAATTAAATATACCGTTCAGTTGTAAATCTCAAAAAAGATCAAGCTGTGCCTTCTATGGAAAGTTAATGACCTGTCTGCTTGAGAAAGATTTCCCAATAATTTTCAAATAAATTTCACTCTCACTTATTTGATCAATAACACGTTTAGCTCTTCAAGTTAGCCAAGCTTAGGGTGTAGTCTTCTAAATCAAATTAAGTGTTCAGAATGAAATCCCAAAGAAGCTCAAGTTGTGCTTTCTATAAAAATTTAGTGCTCTGTCTGCTTGGAGAAAGAATTTCCATCATTTTTAACTATTAATAAGAACATTTTAAGTTCGGTTAGTTTATCAATAAAAGCACCTAAAATTAGCCAAACTCTGTGTTTCAGCTCAAGCTCCAGTTGTGCCTTCTACAAAATGCCGCTTGGAGAAAGAATTCCCAATAATTTACAAATAAATTTCACTCTCGCTGAGTTGATCAATAACACGTATAGCTTTTAGAGTTAGTCAAACTTAGGCTTGCAGCTCATGTGGCTGAAACTGTGACCACTCTGTAATTATAGCCCCATTAAAGTCAGCCGAGAGATACGCTGACTGATTATCAAAGGGGCCTTCGCATAAATTAGATGTGGGCCTTAGTTTTGGGATTATCTGTGAGCCATTGTGCTGTCAGCAGATCATCATCATTAGATATGGCAAGCTGTCTCAGCCATTGTTCACAACTGCTTGCAGTGCAAGGGTATCAGCGCGTCGTGGCAAGTTGACGAGATTCGCGTACATTTTATGTTTTTTGTGCTGCATGGCCCGGCTGTCGCCTGGCATTAACGAGTACAACGACAGTCATAATAATAATTACAACTCTTTCGCTTTGCAGGCTTTTGCTGTTGGACCGCGATCGCCAGAATGGAGTGGTGCGTGGCAACTCGCCACCGCCCACATATCGATCTCATGCCGGCAGTCTGCTGAGGTAAGTGCCCACTTCCGTTCGTTCGCTCCAGTCCCAAGCGGTTTCGATTCGCCCCCGACTTTCGCGCGCCTCGTGAGTTATTTGTAAAGTTTGGGCGCTGCAACCACAAAATGTTTACAGCGACGCTCAGTGCGAGGTTGGCATGAAAATGAGAAGTCGAAGGGAGCGGGGGCTGCTTTTCGGGGGTTGCAGCATCAGCTGAAGCTGAAGCCGAAGCTGAAGCGTTGGCGGTTTGGCTTTGTGCGGTTTTCGGGGAGTGTTAACATTGACACGTCGCTTGGGGTTGCCCCAGCAAACTTTCTGGCAATTTTTTAATGTGGCAACAAGCGAAAACTTTAGACGCCTGTCAATGCTTTTATTTGTTTTGTTTTGTCTGAATCTTTTGTTGCTCGTGCTCTTGTTGCTGTCTCGTGCAAATGATTTTTGTGGATATCGATGTTGCGGCAGTGGTGGCGAGAGGCAGGCGTCAGAGTGGAATTTGCAACTTAATTGAATCGAGCAGCGAGCGCTGTAAACTGGGCACTGAGTACTTCAAACAAGCGCCCAAATGGCAAACAATTTAAATACGCAACAATCCGATTGTCGGCCACTCAAGTGTCAGCAGACAGGACACAACCAGTCGACCACTCGTCCAGTCGCCCTCGCAGGACACTCTGTACACGCAGACGAGCAGCAAATTGAAACAATTGAAATGACGCCAATGCTAATACTGCTCTGCTGTCGACAACGGAACGAGGCGCCACAGTAATCACAATCGAATGAATGGGAGTGGTTGCCGTTGCTCTAGCTGTTGCTGCTGTGGCAGTGTGCGGGTGGCAGGATAATTGCCGCTTTGATCGCATAATGGCTGCTAATTAGAAAAGTTTACTTTTTATTGCGTTACAAAAATATTGAGTTGCGGCTGGTGCCGTAAATTCGCGCTCTGCTAAATACGCAAAACACTCGCGAGCAACGAAAAGCCAGAGCAATTCGGGTACTCATGAATGTATTCAGCAGGCGGATGCAAATTTATGGCAAATTAATTTGCTTGTAATGACACACAAGGCCACATGCACTTAAATATTTATGCCGCATAATGGAAATGAAATGAAAAGCCAACAACAACAAATGCAACCACAGCTTTTGTTGTCCAGCAGCAGCAGCAGCAGCGTGGAGAAGTGGAAAACAATTGAAAACGCCGCAGGCAACAGCAGCAGCATGCTTGACTTTCACATCAACACAAATTTCCACACATGTCCGCATGCTTTCCCACAGTTGCCTCAAGTAATAGGCATACTTCAACGACCGCCTGAAAGTATGCTGCGTTGTTTGTTATTGCTGTGTGAGACGACTCTAAGTGCAATGCATATACCCCTCTTGGCGGCTGGCTTTAGGCAGGGTGTGGCAAGTGACAGAGAAGTATGTCAAAAAGCAAAAACTTATGCAAAGTGTGTGGCAAGGAATCACAGCATACTTTTGGCCATATCTCGTATTTGTGCGTCGCTGTGCGAGCGTGCTGGCGTATTCAAATGATGTACGAGTAAGATGAACTAACAAAGAAATCTGTGAAATTCTGCAAAATATTTGCACACACGCGCTCACTTCAAGAGCCTGGCTGTTGCATAACAAGTAGGCAGTGTGCTAAAAGGCAATCTGCGACAGGCAGGCCGGGCAAGGATTACGCCACGCCGGCAGGAGCCACGCTGGCGCTGCGAAGCTGTTGGCCAAGTCAATTAAACAAACAAAGACGAGGCCCAAGAGCCGAGTGCTGCGAAAATTGCCTATTATAGCAGACACAGCAGAGTGCAGGGCATGTGTGTGTGTGTGTGTGTGCAGTGCATAAAAGGCTGCTTCCTTTGCAGCTGAGTTAGTTTTCCTGTTTCCTTTCGCATTGAATCCTTGCCGGCAACAATTAAATGCAATTTTACATACTTCAAATTGCTTTATACAATTTTGAAATTTGAATTTTTGCAACTCGGCACTCGGCGCAGGCTGTGAAACTTGCAATTTGCCAAGTCTACGACTCCAACTTCGTGTGTGTGCTGAGAATATATATAGTATATTAGAGTGAGTGTTGACTTTGTTGTTGGCTCTGTTGAGCGAAGTGTGAAGAAGTCTGTTGGATTTGCAGGCAGTCAGTTAGTCAGGCAGTCAGGCTGGCAGTCTGAATGGCAACAATTGCCCCAGCGCCTTTTGTTATTTAAATTGACAAAGTCGAATGCAGACAAAACGGAATCACCTAGCTACAAGACACACACAGATTGTTGTTGGGGTATGCAAATTTGTGCATTGACTTTGTCTCATGACAAGCACAGCCACAGCGCAAATAATGCATGCACTTGATGTACACTTCTCACTCCAATCTCCTTGCTTATCTTCCCGTTGCAGGGCACCGCTGACCACGCTTCGCTCGGGCATCGGCAGCGGCGGCGGCGGCGGCACCATCAGCAGCAGCATGGGCGGCTCCGAGTACAGTCTGCCGCCCAGCTATCGGTCTCGCAACGCCACGCCCGCCTCGCTGACGCTGAGCAGTGAGCGGACCATCGAGACGGCGCCTTCGGGCCGGCTGCTGGCCAACGAGGACTTGCCGGAGCCGTCGGCGGAGCAATTGCCCGACTACAGTGCCTTGCAGTCGAACACATTGCTCACCTCGGCCATCGTCGAAATCGAGTCGAGAAGGAATCGCAGCCAAAGCCAGGAGAGCCAGCCCAGCCAACAGAGTGCAGCCAAAAGTCCAACGACGACGACGACAAAGGCCAAAGACCTGGTGACTATTGTGACCATATCGCAGGCTGACAGCGGCTCCAGCAGCGGGAGCGTGCAGCCAGGCGGAAGGACGCAGGCACAGGTGCCAGCTCAATTACCCGGGCAGGCCAGTGCACTCGATCAGATCGATATATTGGCCCATTTGTAGCCCCGCGGTGAGCTGCGCGAAGAGCGAAGCTGAAATCAAGCGGAAAACATGGCGCACACACAATGCGGAAAAGCGGAAAAGTCTCTGCCGTTTTCCAGTGTCCATTTTCCATTTTCTTCAGCATGCGGCGAATGTCTATGTTTTTTTTGTTTGTTTGTTACTCTTAAACACTCGTTAACCCAAAGGTATTTATTTGTACGATACGAAAACTAAAACTCTGCTCCTAATTGAATACATATATAGTATATACACACACACACACACACACAACTATATCTAGAGGTAACACTGTATCTATGAGTAGCATAAGCGGCATTTAGATAGTAAGATATGTTTGTTGTACTTGAATGTGTTGAATTTATTTTTGTAAGCATAAGAAATGCGCTACGTATCTCTATTACGAACTATCATTAACATACGAGTATTAAAATATTCCAAAAACCAAAAAAAAAAAATAAATAAAAGAAGAGAAATCATAGGCGAGAAGGAAACGTAGAGAACCCAAGGAATTCTGATTTGTAAATAACAATTTCGAGTGCATTTCTAGCATGCGTTAAGTGTAGTTTTCCCCCCATCCCCATTCCCGAAACTCAAAACGAACCCAAATCATGCAAATATAGTACGTACTGTATTTGCTTCTATATAGATATATATATATATACATATAAAGAAAACTCTGTGTAAATTCGCAACGGAACGCTACGGTGACAAATTTTGCGCGCATTTTCGAATAACGATTCAAACGGAAACTGAAACTGATTTCTGAATGCGTTTCAAACAAAATAAATGAATAGTTAAACAAATGTAGAAAGAACAAAACAAAATAAATTTAAAAAACAATTCCGTTCCGGTTTCCGCTTCTGCATCAATTCCACCGAAATATGCAAAGCCTTTTTTGGTTCATTGAGCTGCTCGATTCTTCGATTCCGCAACTGCTAAATCTGTTTCTTTTCGGTACACCTTTTGTTTTGCGCAAATTGATGCGAAAGTGGAACCCGGAATGGGCTTGCGATTAATGCAACTAATTACGAATAAATTGTAGCTGCTTGCGCATTAAGCAGATGCGTGTGTTATCATTCTGAAATACTGATACTGATACTGCTACGGACACGGATACAGATACAGATCGTGCATAAGTACAATACAGAATAAAATTATATAGATATGTATACATAAAAATATATCTAGAATTACTTAAACTAACTTAAAGTCCTCTGTGTAATGTGCAAGGCTAAATAAACTAAAAGCAAACATCTGCAAAAATGTAATGTTGAAAAATGCCACAAAAACCGCAAATTGTTTTTTCTTTCCGCCTGCTCAGCAACAAAAGGGCGTAACCTCCTTTCGCACCCACACCAACACATAGTCGTATATCCTGCTTAATCTAGCGTAAATTTGTATTGGCCGAAAGGCCTTGGTAGTCGGAGGCACAGTAAGTGGTCCAGCGATTAACACCCCCAGCACCGCAAAAATGTGGAGCGAACACAAAAATTGACACCTTATTCCACTGGCCAGCGAACTGCGAGGCAGCTGATGGAGGAGCTCAGCTTGGAATGGGGCGGAAAAGCGGGGAAAATGGCATGAAAAGTGCCTGCGTCGAACAGTTGGTATATCGCCGAACGAAAAATGCCAAATGAAAACAACAAAAATTGGTTGAGCATGAAATTGCTGCTGGCTGTCGAACTGCTGCGTATGTATGTGTGTGTGCGATGTGTGAGAGTGCGTTCTTCTCGCTGTTGTTGTTGTTGTTGTTTGCCTTTGGCCGTAAAGCAAAAGCTGTTGCATACTTTTCGGCTGTCAACGAAATACGTGAGGGCAGCTAACCGGAAGCCTCAAACGATTATGACATTATGTTCTCCGCATCGACTACACAATGCCAAAGGGACTCAAGGACTCTCCTATTGTGTCAGTGGGTTTCAAAAGAGTAATGACGTCAAATATACAGAAACTTTGAGTGAAAGGATTGGACGGAATTATAATAGCAAACAGCTGTTTTTGAGGGACTCTATAAATTGCCTTCAATTCAAGTGGCTTACTTGTTTGAATGCCAATCATTGGCTTTTGAGTTCACCCTCGCAATAAAATAAAGTCGATTAAACGCGAAAAAGATTTCGAAATTTATTGATCTGCTGATTTGGTGCAAAGTACAATCAATTACAGATGTCTCTCAATAAGGTTTACAACATAAAATTTAAAGTAGAATTTAAATTAAATTTGTAGCTTAATAAATTATGATCGCAACGAATTGATATTGATTGAATTTGACAAATTGTTAAAGCATTCTTCTCTGAATTTTTACTGCTGACAATCCGATTTCCTTGGAAATGACTACGTTCCGATTAGCTGCGGATGCGGATGCGGATGCGAATGCGGATTGGATTGATGTTGGGCAATTTGGGCGTTGTGAAATCCTTTCGCGCGGTTTGTTAGTTGGTTTGTCAACAGCATCGGCTTTTTTCTTTTCACTTCAACTAAATAACTTTTTGTGAAAATACATTTAATATAATAAGAATTAATAAGTAATAGTTGTAGTGAGTGTGTGTGTGTGTGTGAGTTTGTTTGTTTCTCGTAGATAACTCGGTTATTATTGATATTGATGAATAAATAATAATAAAATCGTAGGTAGACTGACAGACACTTCATCATGTCCTGTGTTCTGTGGTTCTTCTCGGTTGTCGATTTCGTGTCGTTTTGTTTTTCTGTTTTTCTGTTTGTGTGTTCCACTCATTCATTTAAAATTAGGATAACATTTGTGTGCACAATTCAAAATTAAATAAAATATATAAAATAAACAAAAAGGGCGTCCTTTAGTGTTGATAATTGCAATAAGTATGGTAATAAGCTATATGCGATTTCATAAGTCAAGAGTTTCGCTTGGTTAAGATATCTGAATTGTTGTTTCTTGTTGTTGATTGTTGTTGTTGTTGTTGTTAGTGTGCGTGATCCCTGAAGTCCATTGTCGAGCCAAATTTGATCTCTGTTGTGCCCTTAGCGCGCATGGTTCTTACAGAAGGGACGACCGCCCTTGTTGTAGAAGCTCTGACCCTCCAGATTTTGTTTGCAGAACTGTCGAAGTGAAAAAAAAACATTCAACTGTCGTTCAACTAAAAGAGCTGGGAGTCTACTCACAGTGCAGTTGAAGCATTGGCTATGGTAGTTGTGGTTAAGAGCCTCAACCCATCTGTCGCCAGCCTCCACGGGGAAGCCGCAAGCGTAGCACTTTGTGGTGAAGAGCTCGTTCCAGTCCGCCTCGCAGTACGCGTTGCCGTCCTCCAGGAAGAAGGGCGTGTTGCCGAAGATCTTGCCGCACTGGCCGCAAGTGAAGCACTCGGGGTGGAAGTGCTTGCCAATGGCGTTCAGACAGTCGCCCTGCAATAGCGCCATGAATTAATGACTCCAAAATGGGAAGTGTAACGTGTGCTCACCTTGATCTTGCCAGCGCACTTGCTGCAGGTGGGCGCCAGATACTTCTCGAAGCAGTACTCGCAGTAGAGATCGCCCTTCTCCTCAACGAAGCCAATGTCCTGCAGCGGACGACGGCAGTTGCCGTTCACGCAGATGAAGTGGTCGGGGCACCAGATGCGGCCCAGAGCCGTGATGAAGGGTCCCCTGAAAGTGGTCAAAGGCAAAGTTAGCACAAGTTCGCAAGCAGTTGCGCAACGAAACAATCAACGTGTGGCTGGGGGCAAGGGCGAGCGCGGCGGCAGGCTACTTACGAGGTGATCTCCTTGTTGCACTGACAGCAAATGGGACGCTTGCCGTCCTTGAGCAACTGACTTACGGCCTTCTCGTTCTCCTCGGACATGGGACCCTGGGCCTCGGCATGCGGTCCCAGGGCCTTCACGCACACGCTGAAGTTGGGCGCATTAGTCTGACTATTGTTGTTGTTGTTGGTGCTGTGGTCGGTGCCAGCAGCCGCCTGCTTGGGCTCTATGTAGGACCTGCGATCGGAGCGTGTGGCTTGCGTGCCGCCAGCGCGGCGCAGATTGTTGCGGAATGCCACCGGCTCGGGCGTCGCTTGCGCTGTGGCAGCCTTGCCGCTATCACAAATGTCGAGGATCTTGCTCATTGGGTGCTGGGCCGGCAGCTCGGCCTGTAGCGTCTGCTCCACACGCGCCACCTGCGGCTGCGCCTTCTGGCCGCCCAGCTCGGCAGCGCCGGGCAGCGTCGGCGGCTGCTTCGGTTGCGGCGGCACAGCGACCACCGATTGTAGGGCCACCGGCTGCGTGGGATCGATGTGCTTGAAGTCGTCGAGGTCGAGGCGCTTGCGCACTATCATCGGACTCTTGGTGAGATTGGAGCTGCTGTTGCTGCGCAGACTGAGCGTGCTGCCGGCCTGCGAGGGCGTGCCGCTGCCCTGGCCGTTGGCCAGGCGCGCCTCCAGCATGTTGGAGATGATCTTGCCCGCCTCCTGCATGAAAGCGTTCGTCTGCTCGCCCATGTTGATGCGGCCAACGGACTCCGCCAGCAGCGCAGTGGCATCTGCGTCAGCATCTGCTATCGTGTCGCTGGCTGCTGCGGGTCGCGTCAGCGTGGCGCTTGGATTAGCATGCGAGTTAATAGGCTTGGCAAGCGGAACTGCAAACAAATCAAACGCTTTGTGTTAGGGTTAGGGCAACAAGCATGCAACATAAGTAAAAACTCTTCAGGGAGCTTAACAAAAACTTAAGGCTAAGTTAAGAGAGCTGAACAACAACGAGTGGAACAACAACGAGAATACAGTGGAGGGGGGGATGCTGTTCACCTGATCTGCACGTTGCAGCTGTTGCACAGTGGTATGCGGACACCGGGACCGGCGGCCTTGTTGAGGATGCCGCGGCCGCGCTTGGGAGCCGACGTGGCACCGAAGGCGCCGCCGCTCTTGCCGCCAGGACCTGTGGAATCATCAACACTTGAGTTTAGATCGCTAAGAGTGGGCGGAAAGACAGCTGGCGCGGGCGCAGCGGGCGTGGCAGCGGCAACTGTTGGCTTGGGCCTCACGCCCTTGTTGTTAGCCAGATTAGCCAGCGTTGCGGCAGCTGCAGCCGTGGCAGCCGTGGCAGCTGTGCCAGTGGCCGCTGTGCTCCTGTATGCGGCACAGGCTTGGTTATTAGTCGTGGTAGTAATAGCAGAAGCTTTGGTTAGACTGGCTTGCGCCGACCTTGATGCTGATGCTGATGTGTTGGATGATGTTAACGATGACGATGTGATTGCAGATGCTGCTGATGTTAGCGATGAGCTCGCGGCATTCGTGTAGGCGCTTTGAGAGCGCAGCTGCTGCTGCGAGGCGGACACCACCGACGACGTCGACTTGAAGCCCGACGAGAAGGCAGACTTCTGCTGCTGCTGCTGCTGCTGCTGTTGCTGGAGGAAGCCTGGTGGCGGTCCCAGCAGCTTGCTGGAGGCGCCCAGAGCGCTAGAGGGAGCTGCTTCCGGCGGCGTGTTCAGCGGAAACTTGCTCTCGAAGGTGGGCGAACGCAGCTGCGGAAAGTTGCCCTCGCCCAAGGTGGACGCCCTGGCGCTGATGGCCTGCGACTGGCTGGTCAGGCTGCTGATCTCCTGCTCCAGGCCGGACAGGCGACGCGCCTGATTGGCCACGAATCCTGTGCGGCCGTAGGACTGCCGGCGCTCCGAGGACTCCGACTGCGACTGCGATTCCAGCTGTGCCTGCGTCTTGCAGCTCGAAGTGGCGCTGGAGCCAGTGCGTATCTCGATGGTCTTGGCGCTCTGGGTGTGCTCGTACTCCTCGGTCACCTTGCGCCTGCGCTCGATCTGCGTGTTGCCGATCTGCGTCTTCGTCTGGCTCTGCAGCTGCGACTGCTGCTGCTGCTGCAGCTGCGACGACTGCTCCCGCTGCTGCACACTCAGCCCGCCAATCTGGCGCTCCCGCACGATCTCCGGCTGCTGTGTGTAGCTCTGGCTGGCCGACTGCGAGCTCAGCTCCGAGTGCGCCAGCAACTGGCCCTGGTAGCTCTGGCCGGTGGTGATGGAGCCCGCCTGCAGTCGCGGCCCGGACACCGAGAGCAGCGTCGACTCCGCCGGCTCCTTCATGCGCGGCGCACGTATGGCGGCCAGGGGATTGGGCGGCGGTCCGGGCGCCGGGCTGCGTGCGCGGTCCGGGAAGGGCGAGGCGGCGCGCTGGTCGTAGTCGCGAGCGTGCGTCGCGGGGCACTCGTCGAAGAGGAGTTTCTCGGGCGTCTGGTAGAAGGGTATGATCGGTGCCGGCTTGTTGATCATCGAGCTCGAGGAGGGCGTGTAGGGACGCGTGGGCGTCTGCGACTGGTCGGGACGGTCGAACTCATCTAGTGATTGAAAAGCCATCGTTACTGGACCCGAGCGATCCTCAACAATGATCGGCACCGACGGCTGCACCGCTGCCTTGACCTGGCCCTGGCCCTGGCCCTGGCCCTGACCCAACGAGGCAATCGAGCCGCGAGCAGCCGTTGGCGCCGAAGCCGCTGAAGTGGCGGGCAGTGAGCCGTTGTTGGCGCCGCAAACGGAGGCGCACACCTTGGCAATGGGTCTGTGTACAGTGTCTGTCTTGGGGGCGTCGGCGAAAGCAAGCGGCACATTCTCGCGCAACTCCTGGGGCTCCGGCGTGCGGATGGGACTCTGGGTGGGCAGCACGGTCCAGTTGCGCTGGTACTTGGGTATGGTGTCGGCCTTGTGCAGGCCGGACTGTACGGCTTTGCCCTTGAGGTGGCTCAGCGGGGATGGTGGCGGGAAGAGGACTTCCGAGTGCTCGAGCTCCTCGGCGGTTTCCTCGATCAGCTCGTGGGCGGCCAATTTGCTGGCGGTATTTACAGCTGTCAGGGTGGAAGACGTGGCTGAAAAGGAGGAGCGGCTGGCCTGGCTGGCCTGGGTCTGCAGCTGGGACTGGGCGACATAGCTGATGTTGTTGCTGTTCAGGTTCTTGATGGTCGTGCTGTTGTTGTTGTTGATATTGATATTGATGTTGTTGTTGTTGTTGTTGTTGTTGGTGGACTGTTGGACTGTGGAAGAGGAGTTAGAGCAAGCAGTCGCATTGGAAGCGGTCACTAGCGAATTCGAGTTAAGCGTGTTAGTTGTTGTTTCAATGTGTTGCTGTTGTTGTTGTTGCTGTTGTTGGTGGTGCAACTCCTCCTCCTTCTTGTGGTAGAAGTCGAGTCGCTTCTGATTGCGCTGCTGCGCCTTGCAGTACTTCGAGTACTCGAGGTCTGTCTGCTCTTTGGACAGGGACGCAATGGAGGCGCGTGGCGTATTTGTGACTGTGTTCGTGACGGAGGCGGCTGCCGGGGTGGAGGAGGAAAGCGGCTCTCGCGACGGCTGGAATGCTTGCATCGCCGCAAACGCCGACGACTTGCGACGCTGCTGCTGCTGCTGCTGCTGTGGCCCCTCAGTTGTGTAGTACTCCACGGACTCCGGCGGCTGTGGCTTGATGCCCAGCTCCTCCTCGTGGTCGAGCACCTGAAATTCATACTTTTTCAATTCCAGCTGCTTCTGCTGCTCGTCCCAGCGCTGCGTGGCGTTCTCGGGATTGAGCGGCGTGTAGCCGCGCTCGGGCGCCGTGCAGAGCGCATCGCACAGGTTCAGGTGCTCCTTGGGTGTGGGCAGGTCGATCAGGTGGATGGGCACGTCCCGGTCGAAGTGACCCTCGAACGGACGCTCGGGTGCTGTGGTCAGGGCGCTCACGAACGGACTCTTGGGACGGTAGTCCTCGCGCAGATAGGGCTTCATGTCCATGGGCGGCGGCATGTACGGCACCGTCTCCTCCGGCAGCGGCACGCCCTCGGCGGCGGGCGGCGCGAAGCGCACCGCGAACTCGGGCGCTGTGGACATGGCCTGGCAGAGGCGAGTCCCCCGCGGCGGCGACTCGCGCAGCAGCTCGAGGGCATAGGCATCGACCGGTGGAGCAGCGGCTGCTTGGGGAGGAGCTGGAGGAGGAGCGGTTGCAACTGTGACGGCAGCAGCTGCTGCGGCTGCTTCCTCGGCGGCTGCGGCGGCCGCTTCGAAGTCGTCGTCGCAGGGCTTGGGGAACGGACACTCGACCAGGTGGAAGGGCACTTCCGAAGCTGTGGTGAGCACGCGAATCATGGGGTTGATCCACTCCTTGGGCATGGGATTGGGTATCTTGGAGGGCGCGGGACGCGGCCGCACCGGCGCTATTTCGATCTTGATCTCGGGCGTGGCCTGAAACATACGCTCGCTCTCGAGTATCTGACAGCGCTGCTCAATGATGAGCCCCTCGCGATCATCCTCGTCGGCGCCGGCCGCCACTGTCATCAACGTCGACGGCTCGGCCTCAGCACTCGACTCGGGTATCGTCTCCAGCTCAGTGTGCAGCTGCGGCAGCTCCTTGATCTCGGGCTCATCGTTGAACACCACATGGCGAGCGGCAGGCTGGGCTGCTGGCACTGGACTGGGGGTCACCTCCCTTACCATGTCGATGAGCTTGTAGGTGCTGAGCGGCGCGGACAGCGAGTCGACGCACTCCTGCGCACTGCGCCTGCCCGACGCACACTCCTGCACGTCCATGGCGCTGCCGTAGTCCAGCTGGTAGTCGAACTCGGAGCCCGACTGCTCGTAGGCCTGCTGCATCTGGTAGGCCTGCAGCTGGGCGGCGTACATGCGCTGGTACTCCTCCGACGTGGTCGTGGTCGTCGTCGACGTCGACGTGTAGCTGTCCGAGCTGGACTCCTGCTCCTGCAGCGGCGCCTGCTCTGCGCTCAGCTGCGGCGCCGAGTAGCTCTGCCACTGTGGCGCTTGCTGTGGCTGCAGTTGTAGTTGTGATTGTGGTGGTGGTTGTGGCTGCGGCTGCGGATCGAGCCGCGAGCTGGCGCTGCCCGGTGGCAGGGGAGGCACCTCCTGCACCGGATTGGCGACCACCACGTGCTGCGTCTCGGGTGGCGCGATGTACAACGGCGCGGCCGTGGGCGCCGCATGGTTCTCGTCCTGTGGCGGCGGCCAGCTGAAGCTGGAGCCGTGGGAGCGTCGAGTGGCCGCCAAGGCCACCTCGACGTCCATCTCGTAGCATTCCTCCTCGAATTCCGGCTGCAAGCCTTCCTCCTCCAAAGCTGGGCAGGTGTAATTGTTTTGTGTGCAGTTGCATTTGTTTATTAGTAAGCGGGGTGTTTAACGATTTGCGGGGGGGTGGCGGTTGGCGGGTTGAGTTAGGGGCAAATATAAGAGCAGAAAGAAATAAAAGTCATACGCTTGTTAGTCGTTGGCTCTTGGCAAAGCGGCGTCGAGGGCGAAGTGAAGAAGTCAGAAGCGAAGGCGGAACGCTGCGAAGCAGAGCGGGTGGCTGAAGGCGGCGCAAGGAACAACAACGAAACTAAGCGCAACTAAGACTAACTGCAGTCAGACTGCAGCTCTACCGCAGTAACAACAAAACCATTCTGAGTTAGTGTGCGCCTGAAGTGTGGGTGAGTGTAGAACGCTACGCGTTGTGTGTGGCAGCAATAACTGAATTGGCAACTGCAACCGATAGACACCGACAAAGCAGCTTCGACTTAACACACAAACACACACACACAAGTGGAAGTCTCCCTCTTTAATTGTGTACGCAGCAAATAGAACGCGAAATGTTACAGCACATAAACAAAATATCACTTGGGATAAATATTAAAAATAAATAGAATAAATAGACTGAATGGCGCCACGTTTTATGCGACGCGCAAATAAATTTTTCATTTCTTGTTCTGCGAGCCATTTTCATGGCCCAACAATAAACACACACAGCTCCCTCTCAGTCTTTCACTCGCTCTCGCTCTCGCTCTCTTGTCGTGCCGTCAGCTCCGTTTTTTACGAGGCGGCCCACGTTTGTGTCGAGCCAAAATGGCGACGACAGGTAGTCATTGCTTTTTATTATGCATAATTTCATATTGGCTGTAATTTTGCAGAAATTGAAAATGGCAGAAACACACGGACAACACACACACACACACATACACACACACACACGGACGAACGAGGCAGGGATGCGTACGAAACAAAAGACAATTTGTTGGTTGGCACAGCACACGAAACACACAAAAAGAAAAAAAAAGAAATAACAAAAACAACAAGAAGAAACGAAATTCGAAATAAAATTATAGCAAATATTTTGTCATATCAAAAGAAAAGAAAAATGAGCAAAATTGTTGTGCACAGACAGTCAGAAACAATAACAGAAAGTTTTTTTTTTTTTGGTTTTATTGGGAATGGGCCACGACAACACCGAGACGGGGCAGAAAGGAAGCCCCGATCAGGTCAGGTTGCTGCAAAAAGTTTCTTTTTGTTCGGGCCAAAGGCATGCAAAGTTGTGTGCAATGAAAAGACGAATTCATAGAATGTCTTTCCCGACAGTTCAATTAGTATATTGAGTATATATTTATATATATGTGTAGCATAGAGAGAGATATACATACTGGTATGTGCGTATGCATTTCGTATATACTTAGAACGTATATACGTCTGATATCAGTAGGTCTTTAGAGCGGTTAGGCTGAAGCGTTTTTCTTATGCACAAATATATGAAATTCTCGCATCACTTTTTGTTGTAGACACTCGACGGTGCAAGTTTATTCAGAATTCAGTTGAAATATATAGAGAGACGTATATATATATAAATATAATTTATAAGTTTTGCTGTTAAGAACTTAAGAAAACTGTGTTAGAATTGTGTAGATATAATTTCGAGTTTCAAGCTTGTGAAACAGTTCCGAGAAAATTCACCAGTTTTCGCCAAACAAACTTTGCAGCGCATTCTGTTTTTGTTTTTTTGGGGGAGAGATGGGGTTTTTTTGCTTTTTCTTTTAGAAGGACATTGAGTTTTCTAATAGGTATATTGGTAACCGTAACCTAAAAGTAGCCAAGAAAAGAGAGAAACCAGAAATGTCGATCAAATATTGAAATAGTTTTGTGTTTGGTTAGAAGTGGTAGAAATAAATAAGAGTCACAGCCACAGCCTCTCGCCGACGAGCAGGACAATAGTGGTATTATACAAAATGCATACGATAAATCACAAAAGGAGCCAAGCCAAGCGTCTGCTGCTAAAAGGAATTCAAGGCATTTGATGCATGGACGCCAGGCACGCTTTCAATCTGACAGACAAACGCGGCGTGGCAACGAGCAGCGCACAGGATGTCAGCCTGTTTGGATAATAATGACTGGTAATTTATCTGCCTTCGTTTACATTGTGTGTGCTGCTTGTGCGTGCGTGTCGGTATGTGTGTAACACAAACATTTGTTTGCCAGCATATTTTTGGTGTGTACTTGTATGTGTGTGGCAAGCTACGCCCCGCTTCTTGCCACAACACTTTGCTGCTTGTTGTGGGATTTGCCAACTGGATTTGTTTTTATGTATGCGGCGGCTTTCACGCACTTTTGTTTGCAAGTCTCTCGGCTGGCGGCGTGCCGCCAAAAGCGAGCGAGAAAAAACCAGGAAAAACCACTCCCACCGAGAAAATCCCCAACATTCGCTCTCCAAAAATAACTTAAATGATGGCTGCGGTTGTGCGTGATTCTGGCTTTGATTAGGAGATTGATTTTGATTCCTGCTGCCTCGTGACGAGGCCTCGTGCCAGCTGCTTTGATTAATGAGCGAGGTCAGAGAGAGAGAGAGAGAAAGAGCAGTGCGAGGGGGGCGGAGTGGCGGCTCTTGGCAAATGGCATTCAATAATTGCATTTTTAATTGCACATGTATAAAAAATTGGCACATAAATTGCATTGTTACTCCGTTTTTTCGGGCTCGCCATATTTGCCGTTAATTCATTTCCGTTATGGCGGCCAACAGTGCTCGCGCGTAATTGATATACAAACACACACGTGCACACGGCACATGTATGCAGAAGTATTGTTATATACAAATACGAGTACGCGAGTGTGCACATAAAGAAAAATGCCGGGCTCTGGTGTGAATGCAACTTGTAGCCGCACACTGAGTGCCAAAGTACGACGCACAGTGCAGGCCAAATGGAATTCAGTGGCCAAGCGCCCTTCGCTCTGCCTAATGTGCCAGCGTTCGCACAATTCTCGCGCCCACTGTGCCAGCCTGTGTGTGTGTGTGTGTGTGTGTGTGGCTCTCCTGCATATATTTGCCTTGCATTTAAAGTGCCCTGCTGGGCGAAGGAGCAAGGAGAGCAGCAGGTGCGGCGACCGCAGAGATTGCAACGTTGCAACACCGAGCCGAATACATTTTATAACATTTATTTAACTCCCCTCTGTGCGCCAACATGAATTGTTTCGTTTCGTTTCGCCGTACATGACGTATACGCAACGTTCGTTTGCTTGGGTTTGGTTTCGGTTTCCAATTGGGATTGCGATTGGGGTTTTCTGTTTGGGTCTCGCTGCCTGGTTTGGCTTTCATTGCCATCCGATGTGCCGGAAGCGTGCGGCACTGCCAACTGCAGGCTGCACGTTGCAACTGCGACTACGACTGCAACTGCAACTGCTGCGGCAATCGCAATCGCATTGGCATTGAAAAGCAGCCTCCTTTGGCCCCGCGGCAATCGACCGGCAGCAGCAACAACAATTGGCCTGTCATTGCTGCTGTTGTTGCCACTGCCCGCACGCCGCACGCCGCACGCTTCCCGCCGCTCGCTGCTGTCGATTTTAATTTCCCGTCTGGCCGCATTATACACGTAACATATTTAAAATGCTGCTACCTATCATCAATTGAGCTTGTCAACGAAATGTGTTTTTTCGCCGTATTGTTGTTGGTGCATGTGTTTGTTATTAACTCGATTAACTGACTTTCAACATGTGCTACCAGTTGCAGTTGTCGCCAAATGAATGTGATGCCTTGAAGCAGCAACCAAACGCGTGTCACAAAATCAAATCAACTCGGTTAAAGTAATATTGCTGATGTTGCTGCTGCTGTTGCTGTTGCTGCTGTATTTCTTTGGCTTTACCTCGGTTATAGCTATTGTTGTTGTTGTTGTAAGTGCTATAGTTGTTGCTGTTGTAGGACTGAGACTGAGTGTTATAGTTATTGCTCGATCCAAGTGGGTAAGAGTTTCTATATTGCTGCTTTAGTTGCTGCTGCTGTTGGTATTGTTGTTGTTGTTGATGTTGTTGTTGATGGTACTTTTGTTGTTGCTGTTGTTGCTTAGCGTTGAAGCTATTGTACCTTTGCACATTACGACCTAAACACACACATATATTTACACATTGATATATACAGCAGAGTGTTTGTTATTCCTAATTGGTTAAATTAGTAAGCGGCAATCGGTAATCGGGCCAAGGAGGGAAGTTGTGGGGAACACGGACCGGAGTTGTTGCTGTAGTTGTGGTTAGTGAGTTGGTCTTTAGATTATTTGCGAATTTATTAGAATAAAAAACACTGTTCTTTAACTTAACAAAACAGATCGAGTAGTATATCATTTAATACTAGTTTGGACTTTGTTCCTCCCTCCCACTCAAAACGACAGCTAAACTTGCGGAATATCACGCTCCCTCAATTCAATTATTATGGTAAGTATCAGTAGTATCAATAGTAGTAGTAGTAGTAGTAGTAGTAGTAGTTATCTTTGTAGCTGTTTCGGTAACTGTGTCTCTAAACCCATTCACCTTCTGACAGAGACAGACACTCATCGTCAGCCGTCTTACCTTGTTGGCCAGCATTGGAGCGCGGCAACGTGGCGTAAGCGTTGCCAACGGGGCGCGGCGACTGCTGCTGCTGCTGTGGTGGATACGAGACCGGCACCGGCGACTTGGGCGCTGCTGCTGGCGGCTGCGAGGCGCCATAGGGACGAGCATAGCCCTGGTTGACCTGCGAAGAGACACATACGATTAATGCGACTGTTGCATAACAGTAACGCGACAGCGTTCGACATGGAACACGTTCGACAACGGAACAGGCAATAGCTTGGCTAGAAGGGGCAGCTGCATGCGGCAGGCGGTTAACTACTTACCCGATAGTTGGCGCCGACGCCCTTACCAGGCGGCTGCACGCTGCGTATCACGTTTCCGGTCAAGGTGACGTACTCGAACGGCTGATCGGCCGCCGATGGGGCGGCTGATGGGACGTTCGCTGGTGTCTGCATGGCCGGAAGCGTGTACGCGGCGTTGTCGCCGCTGCTGATGCTGTTAATTTGACCGTAAATGGCTGATGAGGATTGCTCATCCGCCACGTTGGCTGACATGATTTCGGACTGTGCCTGAGCTTGGTTAATGCTATCAACTACAGTTGCTGCTGCTGCTGCTGTTGCTGCTGTTGCTGTTGCTGCTGCTGGGGCCTGATGTGAATTAAATTTCAATTGATTAGCAAGTGTTGCCGTCAACGCTGCCACATGCGGCTGCAGTTGCACTGTGCTTGCTGGTGTCGATGTCGCTGTTGTTGCTGTTGCTGTGCAGCCGGAGGTGGCAAATGGCTTGGCCGTGTTGTTGTGTCTGTTTGTTGCTGTTGTGCTGTTGTTGTGGGTGCTGTTGGTGGCGATGGTGATGGTGGAGGCTGTGTTGTTTTGGAGGGGCTGTTGTTGGTGCTGCAGCTTATTGGCATACTGCTTCAGCAGTTGATTATACGCATTGTGGCTCTTATTCTGCGTGTTCATGTCATTCTCATTCTGCGCGCTCCTCAACGACGTGGCGTTCGCTGGTGGCGGTGGCGGCGGGGGCGTGGGCGGCGCTGGCACCGTATAATTATCAACCTGAGTCGCGGCAACGCCCACATCGAGCGAGTTGCACGAGCCAGAGGTTTGGCGCGAGTGCAGCGGCGAGTGCTCCATGTCCAGGGACAGTGTCGATGCGCTGGACGCCACCAGGCTGGGGCTCAGCGCCGTGCTGCCGCCCACACCCGAGGAGGACGACGAGGAGCCGCTCGAAATTGACGAGAGGCTGCTGTTTGTGCGTGTATGTTTGCTGCCGGCCTGTTGCTGCTGCTGTGCAGTGACAGTGACTGCGGCTGTGGCTGGGGTGGGGGGCTCTATCTGTGTCTGTGTGTGGTTTTGGGGCAGCAGCAGCAGCTCCTCGGTCTCGTACTGCAGCAGCTGGGTGGGCGACGGTGGCGGCGGCAGCGGCAGCTCGGCAGCATTGCTGATGCTGCTGCTGCTGCTGTCGTCGGGCTCTGCTGCTGCCACTGGATCAGGCATTGGCATTGGCATTGGCTCGGACTAATGTGTTAATACACGAACGCGTGTTAATGGGCAGGGCGAGCAGGCAAGCAGGCAAGCGGGCGGGCGGGCGTCACGCACGTGAAGAAGAACAACAGTGGCAGGTGGAGGTAGATGCGGATGCAGGAGGCATGTAAATTGATGCACAGTTAATAAAGGCAGTTAATTAAAATGCAGCGAGTCTCTGTGCGTGCCACAGTATTTATGTGCGTGTGTGTGCTTGTGTTTTCGTGTGGCTTTAAAATGTGTTCGAGTGTCGCAAGCTGAGTGTCAGCCCAAGTGGCGTATGAGCAACGCAGTGCAGTGCAATGCTGGCTAATTGCCCCTAAAAATAGCTAATAGGTCAAGGTCAATTCGCTGGCTAAAGTTAGGTCTACCCCCGCCCCCGAAAGTCTGATAGTGTAATTTAATCCAATTGGAAGCCAAAGGCTTGCTGCTGTCACACTCTTATGCAACACTTCAAAATCACACAGTTTGCAAGTTGCAAGCACTGTGAAAAACACTCATTAACCGACACTTTAGGCAATTCGATGTAAACTCCACTCGTCGGACGGAGTCGTTGGGAGTTTTCTCTTCGATTGTTCTGCACTTTCTTGTCTGCCGAAAACTGATTAATTGAGCTGCAATTGGTGACTGCAATTCGCGGTATCCGCGATGGCTGCGTGCCGCGGACACGACTCGAAGACGCAAACTGAACGCGAATTCGCCAAAAATATTCCGCTGCGATGTGTCTCTGACTGCTCTGCAGCTGTGTGTTTTTTATAGCCCTAGCACAAGAACAACACACGCTGAACAAAATACACTTGGCGCAAGTATATTTAGCATTTAGCCATTTAGCGATTTAGCAGCCATTGCACATTTCATAGAAATGCGCTGGCCGCAACCAGCAAAAGCAAAAAAACAACAGAATGTATATATATGCGACAAAAAGAAAGAAAGAAGAACTCGAACAACTTTGGCTGCAATTGCAACTGGCAATTTGCTGTTCTGCCAATCGACAACAGCAACAGTTGCCGTTGGGCCAGCCAAGTGCGATAAATACTTGAGATGAACCCCCAAATGCTCAAAATTACTGCAGCCGCATTTACTTGGCTCGCTATTTATAAACAATTCGTTTCGTGGGTGCGCCGCACAGCCCTAATTTCGACGATTCTCAATACTCTTGTGAGTGCTGCCGCGCCACTTTGGCAAGTCCGGCACAATGGTAGGCAGTTCTCGGCGAGACTATTACGACTCGTGCATGAAATATAGAATCTGGCACGATGCACAAATTAACCTAATAGGCTCTGAGTTTGTTATTTGATTTGGAATACATATAGCTCAAGAGTTCAAGCTCAATCAAATTATGTGTTGCAATTGTGACATTGACTAAAGCTAGATTTTAAGTGAAAGAACAAAACCAATTCCAAACTTGACAAACGAAGTCTAGAGTATGAATTTGCAATGAAGTATGTTAAAACATTGCATCACTTTCATAGAATAATTGTCAATTTGATAATAATTCATATTTAGACCTTGCAAAGTAAACGTTCGTATAAATAAAATATATTAAAAGCCATCGAAATTCCAGCTCAATCAGATTATGACTTGCAAATACAATTGACAAAATATGGATATTGATGAAAGTAAGAACTGCAATTAGAAAGTTGGCTATTAAAGCCAAGAGCTTTTAAAGAATTACTGTCAATTTAATAAAATACATATTTATATTGTGAAAAGTAAAAGTTCTTTGAAATAAAATGTATCAAACACAATTAAAACTCAAGCTCAATCAGTTTTATAATAAGGATATAAGCGAATGCCAGAATTGCAATTTGAAAATTGGCAAAATAAGTCAAGAGCTTAAGCTTGAAATTAAATAAAAATTTGCCTCACTTTGAAGGAATTGCTGATAATTTAATAAAATACATTTTTAGATCTTGAAAAGAAAAAGTTCTTTGATATAAAACGTATCAAACTCAATTTAAACTCAAGCTCAATCAGTTTATGAGTTGCAAACAGAATTTACACAATAAGGATATTGAGGGAAGTCAGAATTGCAATTAGGAAATTGGCCAAATAAGCAAAGACCTTAAATTCCAAATGAACCAAAACATTGCATTTTGAAAGAATTGCTGATAATTTACTAAAATTCATATTTAGACCATGAAATTTAAGAGTTCGTAAAGTAATCTAAACAACAATACACTTATTAAATGGCTGCAACTTCAATTACAAATTGCACATCATTGAATTGTGTTGCTTCAATGAATTTGCCAGTATCTCTGTCTATGGACTTGTAACTAAGCCAACAAGAATGTAAATGAGTTGTAAGAGAACTGAAATGCATTGCTCAATTATAGCCACAATGTGATTTGAATCGCACATATATTTCAGAGACTGCACTGCAACAAAGTGTAAACAAGAATAGTAACCGTAAAACTAAATAGCAATAATTGCAGGCATATAAGAAACAAAGAAGCGCACACACATCTAAACACATACACTACTGGCAAACAACAACAACAACACGAGCACACACAGACAGAGAAGTGAGAAAAGAACAATAACACACGAATGCATAAAGTTGAGCATTTTGTCGTTTTTATCGCTTTTGGCCAAAATGAGAAAAGTAACCAAGGAGAAAGAAGTGTCGCTGTCTCAGTCTTCGTCGTTGGCCGTAAAATGTTTAAAGTTCATTTTCGTTTTTCTTAACATTTTTCTTCATTTTTGTTGCTGATTTTGTTCGTTCTTGTTGTCTTGTGTTCTCTGCACTCCGTCGTCTGTAGTTTGCTTGCCTTGAAACTTTCTGCATTACATTGCATTTTTCTTTTGGCCAGATGATTTTTAGCATTTTAGCATATGGATGTCTGCCGCAAGCGAATTTTGCTATGAAATTTATGCAAACATTTTGCCAGCAATATGATAAAATTGATTGTGAAAACATGAGGCAGCAGTGGCGAGAAGCGGGGGCAAGCTGCTGACTGCTGACTGCAGGTGCGCTGCTCTACAGCGAGGGGGTTGCCACATTTGGTTACTCGTGTTTCTCCTCACTTTTCTGCTATCATTTCATACTTGACTCAAGCCATTTACTTTGTGCACTAGTGTGTGTGTGTGTGTCTCTCTCTGAGTGTGTGCGTGTGTGTGTGAGGTTGTTTTTAGCACGGCACAGCAAAAAACAGTTAACAAGCTCGTAGGAGACAGAGCGGGCAACACTTACCGGCGCCGGGGTGGGCGTAGAGCTGCCATTGGAGTAACCGTTGCCGTTGCCGTAGCCGTGCGAGTTCAAGGCCGACGAGATGGTGCTGGCACTCAGCTTGGTGTTGCTGCAAAGATACCAACGACAAAAATTGCAATAATCTTGATTAGCAAATAGTGAAGTGCGCTCGCCGCTCTCTAATTGAGCTACCTGCTCGTCGTGTTTGGTCAGTCAGCCCTTTAATTAAGTGCGATTTGGGCGATTTTGCAGGGATTTGCGTCGATTTGTTCATTTGGCCAAAAATCAAACAAAACCAGAGCTCTAACTTAAACAAATCCCAATGCAAATTGGCCTCTCGCCTGTCGCCTGTCGTCCGTCAGCCACTTTTTATTCTCTCCCGCAAAATGTTGACTATGCGCATATAGACGGATGGCGATGAATGTGCTGCTGCACATCTCTTATGTATGCCGTTTGTCTGCAATTTCATTTAATAAAAATTTGGCCGCTGCAGTCGCTGACACGTCAGCAATCAGTTGTCAGTTTGCGTGTCCGCAGCAGATGCAAAAAGTGCCATTCAATCTGAATTTTGGGAGGGGGGAACTGGCATCCTCCACCGCCTGCTATTGCTGGCTTTGCTTGCAGCCGGCCGCCGAAATGTCAAACGTGTTTTGGCATATCCAAAAATATGCATTTATTTATATTGCATTTTCATATTCATATGCCAGCGCAAACGTATTCGCATTTGCATTCATACGAGTATTCATTTACGTTTTTCTCGGTCTGACCAATTGGGCTTATAACTGCCGACGTCGACATCGACGTCGAGCGAAATATTGGAAATTGTCAACATGAATTGCGTTCGTTTCGTTTACCTCCCGCCCCCCCAGCTTAACTTTGCGACGGCGCTAGTGATTTATTTTTAGCGTGTTTTTAGAGAGACTTACGGCTTAATTGGCACGGGCACGTAGCCCTCGGTGCCAGCGGGGGGATGCTGGAGAGCAGCCTGCTTGGCGTGGATGTCGCAGTAGAGCTTGTTGTTGAAGTTGTAGTAGCCCTGGTTCTTCAGCGATGTGCCACAAGTGGCGCACTTGAAGCACTCCACATGCAGGTTCTTGTCCTTGATGCGCACAAACACGCCGCTGAGAAAGACAGTGAAAATTCCAAATTAATCACTCAACTCATCCAAGAGCAAGCTCTTCAAAATGAAGCAAATTTTCAAATTGAAATGCTGCAATTGTGGAGAGCTTTTGCAGCGATTATTGCACACGTAAAATGTTAGCGCCTGAGGTTGTTGGCAGTTAGTGTGATCAACTTTAAGCACGCACTGTTTGTTAGTCGGCGATAAGTGAATATGCTTGGTATCAAATGAAATGAAATACAATATGTAAAAAGCTATAATGCATTATCGAATTAAGCTCATGAGTCGTCAATGGCAGCCAATTAAATTGGCATACAAATTAATACAAATGACGATGATATTCCCGTGATGCATCCACCTGGATGACAGCAGCTGGGCACGCACGAAGTGGGGGCGGGGACTCGGTGCTGCGCTGTGCTGACGCAGGTGTTGGAGGCGTCTGCATAATAATGTGGACTGCATAAATTTAAACAATTGACTTCGAAATAAAAGCAAATTAAAATGCGTGCACACACACACACTAGCACACTAGCACACTCGCACACACAGAGGGGCAGACGAGCATGAATTATCATTGAACATGGAACAAATCCTTACACAATGCCCACGCCGCACAATTGACATGCCGGATGTCCGCTGGCGGACAATGTGCGCACCCCGTCGGCATTGCGCGCCGATGCCGCGTCCGCGTCCGTGTTCGCCTTGTAGTCGGGCCCCTGCAACGCCGGGCATATGGGCATCACAATGGTGCGCGGATCTGGCTGCGCCGACTGCTGCTCGACTGCTGCCTCCTCACGCTGCTGCGGCTGCTGTTGAGGCTTGTTGGCCACCGGCAGACTGGGCCTGTGCGTTGCCGCCGGTGCCAGCGTGTTGGGCTGCAAATTGGTGCCGATGCACTCCTCCTGACGTCCACCCAGCGCCGGCGACTGCAGCTGGCTGTGGGGCAGCGGCGTGCGTCGCTCGTTGCCGCCAATGGCATGGCTCTGTGTCCAGTAGAAGTTGGCCGGGCTGTGCGGTTCTGCCGGGCAGCATTGTGGTTGTTGTTGACAGCACAAAAGTTCAATCAGTTTACAAAAGCCTTTGACAGGGTTCTCTGCAAATTTATGTGTGCGGCCCTGGCCGTGAAGTCATCCCAACCCTCGTCCCTATCGAATTCCAGGGAATTTGTTACCACCAAATGCGCTCAGCACTTTCAAATCTCGGACTATGGATGGCAATGCCAACTTTTACAATTACAGTTACTGCTAATGCGAATGCCGAATGCGACTCTTGATGTTGATGTTAATGTTAATGTTACTGCTAATGTTAGTGTTACAGTTACAGTTATTGAATGCGCACACACAAATGCAAATGCTGGCGGTGTTGTTAACGCTGTGGCCCACTTACGTAATGAGACGCTCGCATTCAGTGCAAATGTTTTGACCAGTTGGCAGTCCGCCGGTGCTTGGGGGCTTTGGTGAATTGACTGGTGCACTAACGTGGCGAGTGGCGCTGTTGTTGTTGCTCACTTGTTGTTGGGGATAGTGTTGGTGTTGGTGTTGGTGTTGGTGTTGTTGGTGTTGTTGGTGTTGTTGTTGTTGGTATTGGTGTTGTTGCTGTTGATGGTATTGCTCTTGCTGTTGCTGGGGTGCATCATGCTCGTAGTTGTTGTTGTTGAATGCTTTTTAGAGTGTTGATGAGCAGCCATTTTGTATTGGTTGTTTCGGTGTGAAAAAGAGTCGAAATACAAACATGAGTTAGACATAGAGAGTAAACATGGGCAATGGACAGGCAAATACAGAACTCACAATTCCCACTACAAGCATTCAATTTGTTTTGCAAATTTTAAATATGAAATCGATTTCAATTAAACTCGAATCCAATTAGAACACAGTCTCTCATTCAAAGCTATTTTTATACCAAACACACTCATACACAAACAAACGCTGAAAGCTTATTTCATAATTGAACTAACTAACCATATTACTTAAGCTATTGATGGTGATCAAGTGGGCGAAACGAATAATAAACAAATGATTGGAAAATGTGTGCGAGTTTAGGTGTGTGGGCTGCTTTAGAAATTTGTTTTGACATAGAGAAAACGAAAGTCCATCTCTTTGTTCTTGTTTTTGTCTAAGCGTTGCGCAAATCGAACAGAAAATACAAAATGAAAATAAAACAAAAGTACAAATATACAAAGAATAAATATTTAATAAATTAGATACAAATAATACATGATGTTAAAAGACTGTGCTCTCAATTTGTTTCCTACACCCAATAAAAAACAAATACCGAATAAAAACTGCTCGTTTCAAGGTCTCTAGCTTGTGTTTTAAAAAAAACGTCGCTGTTGTAATGTGGCTGCCTATTTTTAAACACAGAGGCCAAACGACACTAAAGAGCACAACGAGCTCCGCTGGCACTCTGCCCCACTAGCCGCCGTACGCGGTGTATGCGTAATATTACACCTAACCCAGGAGCCCTTGTCTTTGTTGTGTTTGCGTTCGTTTAACCTGCCGCTATCTAATCAGACAAAATGTCGCTGACAAATGGATTGGCGCCCCCATTGAGGATGAGGAGCAGGCGGGCCAGCTCATAGTTGGCTGCCTTACCTGGTGTCGACTGTCCAGTCTCCTCCTCGCGCAAGAACTTCAGCACCTCGGAGCGGTCGGCCTGGTATTCCTTTTCGTTCTTCTTGAAGTTAACGCTGTAAGCAAAGCGAAACAGAATAAGTCGCGGCATTGAGTAAGAGGGAGAAAGAGAGAGCGAGACAGAGTCCAATTTAGTAGCTCACACACTTTTTTCGTTGCATACTTTTAGGATGCGAGCGCACAAAGCGCATGGCGCGCAAAAGTATGCAGTGAAAAATGAGTGCGGCAAACATTGTTGCGCATACGTTGCGTTCGCCGCTGCGGACGCGAAACAAACAGGAGGAAAACAAGATCCCCTAAAGAAATTAAGTGCAAGTCCCACGCGTGCGTTTGTAAAAAACTCAACAACTGGCAAAACACTGAGCACACTTGGCGGCTCAGGCTCAGGCGCAG
Organism: Drosophila rubida; assembly: GCA_035046165.1. Lineage (NCBI taxonomy): Eukaryota > Metazoa > Arthropoda > Insecta > Diptera > Drosophilidae > Drosophila > Drosophila rubida. The sequence continues at coordinate 1,260,968 of JAWNOF010000022.1, forward strand.
GCACAGGCTCGACCTGCTATCATTTGGCGGAATTGCACTCAGCTTTAGACGCTTAGTCGGCCCTGCGGTCGTTCGTGCGGTGGCCTGCAGCCCGTCCTTCTGTGCCTTATTTTTTCTGGCCATAAAAAAACGTGGCAGAAACAGACACAGAACAGAAATAAGCAAAACACACATTTTAAAGTAAAAGTTTTGTGGCATTCGCTTGTCACGACTGCGGCGGCACAGCACCACAGCACCACAGCATCCCAGCCAGACAGTCGTTGCCGCATTCTTTTGCGGAGCATTACAACTTTAAAACGAGGTTGGCAAGTAGCACAAGGACGTCGTGAACAAAGCGTTCACACCAGGTGACTTATGTAAGACGATGTTTCCACTTTGCAAACAACACAATGCGTTGGGGATCATTTAATAGATTGCCCAAGCAGCTATCTCGTTTTTTGCTGACGAGGGCAACTAGGAATCGTTGGGCGACAGCAGTGTGATGTCTTCTAGTTTCACTTAATGCAGTGGAATTACTTACCCGAGCACACCGCCAGCGAGAACCTCCGCCTGGGCGGAAAGAGTTTCCGCAATAGATTCGTCGCTGTAAATGCCAACCGGGGTGTTGTATTGTTTATTGACGATGCTCTTCACGCCGCCATCGCCGCCGCCGTTGGCCTGGTCGAGTGGGTAAACAGCGATGGATATGAAAATAAACGGAAATATGAAAATATAAATAGCAATGTGGATATAAGCATTTGCCGCATACGAAGATTTCGCACAAAATCAATTTCTGCTGTGTTGAGCTGGGCTCGTTTTGTCTGTCTTGTCGCATTATTATTATTATACAAATTCATAACAATAAAATGTACGCAAATGTATTCATATCGCACGCACACAGCCACAGCGCCATTCATATTATTATGCATGGCACATGTGTGTGCCAGCAGCCCCGTGTGTGTGTGTGCGTGAGAGTGTATTTTGGGTATTTGTGTTGTGAGCCCTTTTGCACATTAATTCTTGCCAGCAAATAATCGTAGCACTCATATTCATTACTCATTCTGACACTTTTCAAAACTACGCACAAACAGGAGAGACCGACAGACGGACGGGCTGGCAGCTGGGCGGACAGACTGACAGTTGGGACGGGGGCGGAGAGACATCGTATAAATGCAAATGTTGTCAACTCATAGAAAACAGACAAGTTTCTGCCCCATTCCGCTTCACAAATGAAATGAATGAATATGAATAGCAACAGACAACAACAATAAAACCCAGCCACTCACACACACACCTACACGTAGCTGAGTGCAGATGGTGACACCAGAGCAGCTTCAGCCAGAGCTTCAACTATTCTCCCCAGAGACTAACTATCAACATCATTGGTCATCAGCACGTCAGTTGTTGCCGCAGTTCTGGGAGGTGTGCAAACGTTGAGAGTGGGGGGAGGAAGACTCACTAATGCTCTAGCTGGTAAAAGGTTCACTCAAATTTTCAACATTTTAAGTTTTGGTCAACCAACCAGTCGAGAGTTTATGAATTTTATAAATGATTGCAGCTGCCCGCAAATGTATGCTACACTTTCTATCCACCGAGCTGGCTGTGCGTGTGTGCGTGTATGTGTGTGATTTCAAATTAGTGAACTTACAAATGGACGCGCCGAGTTGTTGTAGCCACAGCCAATGTGCTGGCTATCCGGTTGATGGTGAGCCAGAGAAGTTTTCGTCACTGTCTGCAAGTAGGGTGAGTTGACCTGGGGCACATTGCCAGTGGGCGTCACATGTGGGCGCCAGGTGGAACCGCCACTAAGCATCCAACGAGCGAGTGCGACAGAGAGAGAGAGAAATGTTGTCATAATGGAGTCCGCTTGTTAGGCAATTGAGCCAAACTTACCGCTGCACTGTGATGACAAAGTTATTGCCGGAGCGCACCACAACATCCTGGGCATCCTTGTGACGAAAATTGAAGACATCCACGTCGTTGATCTTGATGACAGCATCGCCGGGCTGGAGGCCAGCCTGCTCGGAGAGACTGCCCGCATTGACCTGCAAAACAGAGCAGAAATAACAAAGTTAATCAAATTTGATAATAACTCTTGCCCGCTCCCATGGTTGCTAATTCAATTCAGCGAGCACTGCAAGTGGCCCAACTGCCGCTGCCAACAAAGCCGAATAGTCAAAGGCAAAGTAAATGAATTTATTATGTGCAGCCTGCAAGAATTATGAAGACCCAATCTCCCAATCTCAATCCGCACCCGAAACCAACCAGTGGCCGCATTTCGGCCACGTTTTTTCGCCCAGCATAAACTAAAACAAGCAACAGCTAACGGCCAAGTTTGGTTTATAGGCGTTGTTTTTGTGAGTACTTTGTTTATTTGCTTTATTTTGTGTGCGTTTGTATGTGTGTGTTTCATTTATTTATTTTGCAGCCGCGTCTGCTGGGAAATTGTTCGCGCAAAAAGCCATAAATTTTTCGACGATTAGAATCGTAAAAGTTCCAGCAGTCGCTGCATTCCGTTTCCATGTCTCGTGCATGTGCATAAAAAACCAGTGCAATGCGAAGAGTGCGGGAATCAGGGGGGATGTGCTAAGCCAACATCATTTGCGATCGGACAAATATATAAAACAACAAAGTAAATAAACAAATGTTTGCATATAATCATTCGCATTTATACAATTCTAAAACAAGGAAATTGTATTTGCATTCAATTTGATTAAAATGTGAATTTTCGCATTTAATCGGTCGCAATTTTCCTTAAAGAAACATTTCGGGCTTCCCTCAGATGTCTTAAATTCAATTGCTTTAATTCAATGCCAAACTTTGCCTGCAAACTAAACAATTTAAATCTCACTTTACCCAAATGCGAGACCGCAAGCACGAAGCAGCAGCTCCTGTTGCACTCGCCTGCTGTCTAGGCTCGACTCGTGTCGCCTGCCACAGCCACACGGCACATGCTACATGCTGTATGCTACATGCCGCGTGCCTCGTGACTCATACCTCGTGCCGTGGCTCAGGTGTGCGTCCTTTCCACCAAAAATTATACGCGCGTTGCACGTACCCACTTTGGCAAATTGTCTGTTTATCAGACTGCCAGCCTAGTCAGTCGACTTCCCCTCCCTCTCCCTCTCCCGCCGTCGCTCGTCGTCGACTGCGGCTGGTTTATATTTACACAAAACGGCGACGCTTTGCAAAAACAAACTCACACACACACACACACATACGCTGGCTGGCTGTCCGTATTGAGGCCTGCATAAATATTTCATTGGCATGCTCGCCAAGCGAGACACCTAAATTTTGTAATATTTACAAAGTTGCTAAAAATGTGGCGCCCCGAAAAACCAAAGCCAAAAACCTGAACCCCACCGCACCCCCGAGCCAGACGAACCCCAACCCGCAGCCGAACCTGAACCAGAATCAACCAAGCGACCAAACGACCAAACGACCGAACGACAGCCGCAAAAATTTCAAGTAAAATCGCGCGTGCTCTCGCTGGCTTGCTGTTGACATGTTCATTTTCTTGTTACATGTTGTTTTTGGTCTTGCTCTTGTTCTTGTATTTATTACCGGCTGGCTGTTGTACTTGTCGACTGTCGAAAATTGAAATTGCTCGTGCCGAGGTGTTCCAGCCAGGCGACAAATAATGCAACAGCAGCACTGAATCGAAGCGCGCTTTTATTGATTTCCTGCAAGTGGTCGCCATACTCTATAAAAATCTGAGCATTGGCAAGTGTTTTAAATACACAACTGAAGCATACTACTTGTAACTGCATTGCTGTAAACTAACATCTAACTTTTGTGTTTTTGTTATGCCTTAAAAGGTTTACGGAAAATAATCTCTTAGTGTTTATGCCTGCCAATTCATTAAGCTAAACCTCAATCGCTCTTTATGTGTGACTATTATTTAAATAAAAAAGTGTGTCAAATTGTTCTCTATTCCCCCAGACAAACTATGGCTCTATGGCTCTGCATGTGTTACTATTATTTAAATGTATTAACTAAATAAACAACTGTTTCAATTCATCAGCTTGCGCACAAAGTGTTCTCAGTTCTGTTCAGGGTATTTCGAAAGTGAAACTTTGAGCAGTGCAGCATTCTTTTTGCTATTTATTGACAAGTGGCATGTCACAGAAGTGTGTCGCGTGTGCTCTACTCATAGACGAGTCCGGGGGGCAGTGTGTGGCATTGGAATATTGGCATTTGGACAGTTTTATGAGTACCTGCGATCAACACGATTCGCCCCAATGTTTGCCCGCTTGTCTGGTCGACTTCTATCTGTGTGTGTGTGTGTGTGAATCTGAATCTGCATCGGTGCCCGTGTCCGTGTCGCTCGCTGTCGTGTCTGTGGTGTTCTATTCCATGCTGTGGGGCGCTTGTTAGACATTTGTCAGCTTTATAGCACTTGCGGCTGGCCGCCAATTGACAAGGCATTTGCTTTGAATGACTTATGGATGTGCTCGCGGTGTTTGTGTGTTTGCAGTGCAAACCTTAAATCTTGCAAAGAGCAGGCCCAAAACACAGGCGTGTGTGTGTGGGGCAAGTGAATTACCATAGAAAACTTGGCCCACAACATGTCGCGCATTACTTTTAGTTGGGTCCCACTGCAGCCAGTCGCCCAGTCTGCCATTTCGCATTTTTCAGCTCTGCGTTATTGTTGCTCTTGTCGTTGCTCCGGCTGGAGGCCAGCCAGGACATTAATGCGGCCACCGAGCACATTACATGTGTAGCAAGCAACGTTGGGGCAAATGATGATTTATACTGTCCAGCAGCGACTCCCCAAGCTGTCAGCTCCTCCTACGACTCTGCTGATAAGTATGAAACACACTCGTCTGGAATGCTCATTCCCATGCGCATTTTCATTTTCATTTGGCAGCAAATGTTGCACGAACATTTGAAATGCATTCAGTACTCTCGGAATTATAAATATTCCCTTAAATTTACAGCGTGCTTATTTTGGGCTTAAGTTGGGCTTAAAAATATGCACATTTCTTCTGTCACATGTCAGCCAGAAATTTCATTTTGTGGCATTTCGAGTGCTCCACTTATTTGCCAGCCACTCGAGACACCAGGCGAGGCGGTGCAGGGGAGCGGTGCTCTGCACTCGTAAATCCATGCAGCAAATTAATTTTAATGGGCTGACCGAAACGCTCGTAATCAAGTCAACTAAGATCTGGGCTCGAATCCATTCAAGTGCATTCAAATCGAATTTCAGTTAGCATTAGCAGCAAGAGCGACTATCGGATGCACTGTGCTCTGCTGCCATAAACTACGGCCGAGGGACACGCCCACTGTTGGCTGTTGGCAGCAGCAGACACTTGCCTAATTCGAGCATATCCTTTAACACTCTGCGGCTGTTGCATGCGGCAAGGTAGAACAAAAGCCAAGCCAAGTGGCATAAACTATGCACTCGACAGAATAGAAAGAGACGCACGCACATTTTGCTGCCAGTGAACCGCACACACACACACACATAGACACACACACTCATCGTGTGGATGAATGTAGGCAAAATATTTATGTTGATAAATCAAGTTTGCTTTTGTGGATTAGGTGTATCTAAAATAAATTGAATTTGTGGCGTAAATGTAGCCCAAACAAAGGCCAGAAAGCCTATCCTCCAGACGCAGCAGAGCGCAGAGAGCGAGACAGATGTATGTGGAGCGAGATAGCCGAGGGCGAGAGCAAGTTGTTGGCCAAGTTATGAAGTTGTTTAATTGAAAATAAATCAGTTTAAAGGCAACACACACACAGTCGGGCACAAGAACATTTTACTCATCCGCTCAAATTGTTTATCTTTAGTCGTCCGCTCCCCCGCCGCACAATTCCCCCGCAGTGCGCCATAAAAAACAGAACAGAAAGCAAATACCGAATAGTCGGCAAACAAATGCGAAGCGCTCGTAAGTAGAACGAACAACGCTGAAGAGTTGCGTGGCACGAGTAAAAGGGAACTCGTAGAAAATACTGCGGAAATGCAGCCAGCACAAATACAATGAATCTCAATGTATATGAATATGCATGGCCATCACTCATACGCCCCATGCACCAACAGCTCTTCACTCTGCTCGCTCTCCCCGCTTACTCACTCGCACTTATTCTTGCGCTGTTTGTCTGTTGTTGCCAACTCTAAATCACCCAAAAGCCGCTGCGGTTTTCTGCCACAACAAATGGCGACCGCAGCACTTGACCAAACTGCTGCAGAACCGGGCAGCGCCAGCTGAAAAATTGTTGCAGATGAAGAGCAGAAGCACTTGCTGCCAGACCCTTCACTGCTCGCTCTATCGCTCTCTCGCTCTCCCCATCTTTTTCTCGTCCTTTTTGGTGAGTCTGTCTATAAAATTCCGCTGGCTAACCAAAACAATCAAACTCAGCGAGCTGTTAATGCAGCAAAGTAAACACGAACAACACTCACTCACATACAATGTTGCTAGTTGCAAGTTAGCTAAATAATCAACTGGGGCGCTTAAGTAACTTGCTGGCTGCAGTCGTGACTGAATACTTGAACGCTCTCTCGTATTCAGATGCAATTTTCCTTTATCAGCGCACAAATCGAACCCCAAGTGAAACGTTTGAGCCAATTTCTGACCCGCCTGACTCAACAGAATGACCGCGTTACAAAAATTATTTATTTATTGGGCAAAAGAGAGCAGACGACAGAGGAAAGCGTGCGGACACCACAGAGCAGAGGGCAATTGCAGCAGTAGCAGTTGCTGCCGCGCGGAGTCCAATTCAAGCGCCATTGAAATAGCAGCAAGACTAGCAGCAACAACAACTGCAACACCAATAACAGCAACAACTACAACGGGAACGACAACATTTCGGAGCACGCAAACTGTCGGCAACATTTATAAATTATGATTGCAATCAACGTGGCACAAAGCGCTCCGCAAGTTGCGAGTTGCTTTTATTTCTCTTTCTCGCTGTCTCTGTCTCTCTTCATTTTTGTTTTTTTTTTTTTTGGCTGAAATGACAGACGCAGTTACATACACACACACTGCAATAAACGTGGCAATTTATATAAATGTTGCATATTCATAGCAAGTAATGGAAAAACTTTGCACAATGAAATTATTGTGGCCAATGCCAGCGGAAATTTGTTGCGCAGCTAATGAATGAAAGCCCAGGACACAGACATGCCTCTATGTGTCTCTCTCTCTGCGTGTGTGTGTGTGTGTGAGTGCCATGTGGCAGGCTGTCATGTGAATAGCAAATGCGATTGCGAATGCCGCCTGTGGTCATCCAGTGTTGTGCACTGCGTGGGCGCTGGAGAAGCAACTGCAGCAATTCGTTGCAACGGCAGCTCATTTATCTCGCCCGCATTATCAACCCGCGAACAGCGAACAGCGCATGTGTGGCACACTCATATTTCGCCCGACAGCGGCGGCAACACCTATTCCTATTCCACTGCTGCCACATGCGAGCGCGAATGCGAATGCGAATACGAGTGCACTCATGAATAACTATTTGCGAGATGCTGATAAATGACAATTGCCCGAGGCGTTCGCTGCAAACTGATCGCTGCCACACAGCCGCAAGACGGACAGATGTTTGAGAAGTTGCTGCGGAAATCGAATGCTTTATTCGCAGTCACTGAGAGAAAAGCTTTATGAATATCCCCTACAATTATAAGTATTCTAACAAAACAATACAAACGAACTAACTATAGAAATATGTGTAAAAATAAGAATTTAAATTCAAAATAAAAGGGTTTCACATAAATTAGATAAATACTGATTAAACTCATATATAACTAAAGATTTATACAGTAAATAATATGATTAATATTTGCAAGATGCTGATAAATGACAATTGCCCAAGGCGTTTAACAGATTATGGAGAAGTTGCTGCTGAAATCGAATGCATTATTCGCAGTAACTGAGAGTAAAGCGATATAATTATGCACTGCTATTATAAATATTCTAACATAGCAATACAAACGAACTGACTATAAGAGTAAATACAAAAATAAGAATTGTAACCAATTGAAAATGAAATGTTTCAGCATTAAGTACATATATAATTATTTGATAATTGTCAATCAGAACTATTGAAATACATGAATGTACATTGACTACAAATTGAATGCATTATTCTGAGAGAAACCCGATGTTAATAAGCACTGCAATTATGAGTATTCTAGCAAAACAATACAATTTAAATGAATGGTAAACGAATTAAAAATAAAATGTTGATAATTGTTGACTAATTTGACTAATAATTGCTACAAAAAGAACTATTGAATAACATTAATAACACAAGTGGAATTAGTGTGCCAGGTAAACAATACAATTACACTGACTATAAGAATTTATACAAAATAAGAATTCAAATTGGAATAGCCAATAGAAAGTAAAATGCTCTCACATAAATTAGATAATTGCTGACACTTGTCTAATAATTGCTTCACTGACTGTAAGAATTTATACAAAAATAAGAATGCAAATTGGAGAACTACTAGAAAGTAAAATGCTCTCTACAATAATAACAATTGCATAACGCGAATCACTCTTTGCATAAGAGGAATAAGTGTGCCAAATAAGCAATACAATTGAACTGACTTTAATATGTGTGAAAATTTGGTTTACATTTGAATAAGCTAATTTACTACAAAATGCTCTTGCATAAATTACATAAAGATTTGTTTAACTGCTACATGAAATATTAATTGCTGCCTCAATTTCGCTAACTGTATTAATTAGGAAGGGCTTCATTCTTCTTCATTTCATTATGAACATGAAGTCAAAGTGTTTGTTGCTCTCCCTCGCACAGCTTATACAATTAACATTTCGAAGAGTAATTAATTCCAGGAATACTTTTCCTCATGTGCCCAACAAAAAACTTTAAAGCACTTGCCGCGACACTTAATTTCGCAGAAGCCTCGATGGCGATTAGTTTGTGTCTCGTGCTCGGCATTCGGGAGTTAAGTTTCAATAAATGTCACATGTCGCGGCGTATTAAATTTGTTGATTAAACCGAGTCGAGGTCGTGTCAAGGAATCGCATTCTGGCACACACCGAGAGCGCGGCACTCAGGCAACGCCTCAGGTGTGTGTGTGGCAGAAGGGTTCATTAGGTGAAATGGCTGCGACACAGGATACCAGCAGGATATGGGTTAATAAGACACAAGACGCGCTAAAGTGACAACCGTCACAGTGCACAGCGCCCCCGCCCGTTCTGCAGCTGCCCCCAAAAGTGTTTCAGCATCTTGTGCGTGGCGCGTTGAAAGTCATTAGCGCTGCTGCTGCTTCGGGCGGGGTGTTAGTTGCCCCGCGGGGTGGCTGGCTGCATGTAAATATTGCCCAAGCGCCAGCAAAAATACAGACAAAGCACACACACGCACACCTAAACAATCCACCAGAGAGTGAGACAGACAGAGAGAGCGAGAGAGACAGAACTCGGATAGCAGAGAGCGAGAAGTGAGTCAACAACAGGCAACTGCCGCAACGCAAACAAGATTAATTAAGGAATGTAAATTTCGTCAAATTACGCGCCATTGTTTGTGTGTGTGCCTGTGTTAGTGTTAGTGTGTGTGTGTGTGTGTTGCCTGCTCTGAAAGGATGTCGAGATTTTTTCCATTAACAACATCATCAATGGGTGGCCCCGGGTTGTCAGTGTTTTTGAATGGTTTTTGCCCTCGCGGACAAGGTCGATTTCGACGGCTCGAAAAGGTCGAACGGTCGGCTGAAAGGTGTGCAGCGGTTTTTGGGGAATTAGACGGATTTTGGCCGCCTGCTAGTGCTCAACACACTTCTCGCCCACTCTCACTCTCGCACTCCCCGCAACCCTTTTCAATTCCGTCGCGCTCGGGGTTGGCCAACAATTTTTAATTAGTGTCGTCTTCGTTGCCATTCGTTGCCTCGCTGTCGTTGACGTTGACGACTACGACAGCGAGAGCGACGGCGACGGCGGCTCACCGTAGAGACCCCACAGGCCCCATTTACCCTTTGTGTATTGTGTCAAAAGCATGCATAAATTATTATTCATATTTTTATTTTCTAATGAGCCGCGCAGAAGATTACACTGCCTCAGCCCCAGCGCAGACTCCAGAGTGCCGCGTGTGCCGCGGCCCTGGAGAGCAACGTGATGAAATGAGATGTGCTCGCCATTTATATTTATAAAGTGATTGCCAGCAAGTATTCCAGAGTCACAAGAATGAGCAGGAAAATTATCCAGGCTTGCATCTTCCCCTCAATAGATGTTTTCCCAAAATTGGTTTTTTAGAAAAGAATTTCAAAGTATCCTACACATATTTAACAAATTACGACTAAACAGCAAGTGAGGCATATCGAGAGAGAGTAAAATTGTTTCCCACCACTTTAACAATTCCCAACTGCTGGAAAACCGCACGTTTGCAGAATTTCCCTGATAGCGTGGCACATGCGTTCATCTTGATACGCAGAATTTGGTAATTAGTTGGCCAGCTTGGTGTGGGCAGCACTCGCAGCCAGAGGGCCTAGAAGCTAGCTGGCCTAAACTAAAGCAATTACTGGCGGGCGTTGCACACACGTGTGTCGGGAAATCGTCAGTCTGCTACCTGCGCAACAGAGTTTTTCCAGAGACATGTGGCGCATTGTTTACATTTGCGTGCCCAGAGCTCTGGAAATAAAGACAGACGCAGCAGACATGCATTCATCCGTTCGATGTTCGTGTACGTGTCGAAATGTGAATCCCGGCAACAAAGTATCTGCAACTTGCCACTGCCACTGCCGGCTGCAACTAATGTCTGGCAGAATGTTTTGTTTGCGCGCTGGGCGACTTAGTGTGTCAGTGGGCTAGAAATTGGGTCAGCCCGAGGTTCTTGTGAGCTAAAATAAACTTCGCATCGACGGGTGCGCTGCACTGCGCAGCAGGAAGTGTCGGTTGCATGCCACACATGCACATTCAAATGGTGAAATGTGTTTTTTCTCCGTTTGAAGTTTGATTTAATTTAGTGCAGCAACGAGTTGCAACAGCTTCATTAGTCCATCTATGCGATATGCGTGTCTTCTCGCCCAAGACTGGACTGGCGAATGCTGTGGTGGCCAAGCCAGAAATACAACAACCACCAGCAGCATCACCAGCAGCAGCACCATCCTCCATTAAGCGATCCATCAATCAGCGGGCAGCGTGTAAACGAAATTCTGACAGCCATGAAATCGTGTAAACGCAATCTCAGCTGCAGCCTCGCAGTCTCCGTCTCTGTCTCCGTCTCCCGAAGCCAAAGACGAAGCCGGTTTGTATGTCCGTCAGTCCGTCTGTCTGTCTGTCTGTCCATCCGGCTCTTATCTGAGGGTGGCAGACAGACTGACATGAATGATGGCTCTCAAATTACATTAAATGGAATTTCAATTGAGCCAAAGACGAGCAGAACCTCCGCCGCCGCAGCGAACGCTGACAAGACAATACCCCGAAACAGCAACAGCAACAGCTACAGAAACTGTAAATGGCATTTACATGTTCGCTGTCATAAGCCAATAGCTTCCCCGCCCCACTCGCCTCCCTTGCGCTCCACTGCCGGCCATTGCGCTTACACGCTCTTTAATGAATCAGCGCGCTTGATTCGGGCCACCTAGGCCCATTACCTATGCCATTGCCTATGCCAGATCCACACTTATCCAGCGCTGCAATCAGACAAATGCAATTAGGATTTGGCGACGCTCTCGTGTTGCGCATTCTGAGCAAAAATTGCAGGCGGCCGTGGCACTTGGACGTTGCCTCTGCTGCCTGTCACTGGGGACATCGACAGAGACATTGTGCCATTGTCAAACGAGTCAAGGATGCGCCTCTCCAGGGACTCCACATGAAAGACAAAGAACCCGCTGACGTTGCCGATATCGCTGGCGACGACAACGACGACGATGACGATAACGATGACTGTGACGATATCGTTGGTCATGTTACTGCCAAAGGCGATCGGCAACTGCAATAAAACTGGCTAAGCGACAGAGTGCGGCAGCCACACACTGCACAACTGATTGGGCAACTTGCATCACAAAAGCAGCGACTTCTCCGTCGAGACTGTTGCAGCGCTTCAATTAAAGTCAAGTGCAGAAAAGCAGCACCACCTTCTATACTTTTAGGTATGCAGCTTGCAACATGTTCGCGTCGCAAGACATTATGTAAATTGTGTTAAACATACTAACAATGCTCTGTTGATTTACCAGTTGACAAAAATCTCATTAAACACAAAGTTATAAAGAAATTTATTTTAATATTAATGACAGGGAAAGAGTCGAATTACAGAGTCACTAAATTTTATTTTTGTTGAACAACAGAAGGGCTTAAAACTCTTTGATCTATATCAGATATGTTTGTCAAAATAAATATTATAAAATGGTTATCATATTAGGAGGCAAATGAAAGAATGAGCGCATATTAAATAGATTCCACTTCCTTAGCATTCAGTTCAAATACAAAGCAAACACAAAGTAAATATTATGAGATACAAAACAAATTATGAGTGAAATGAAATTTTATAGACTCCACTTCCAGATACTCGGCATTCAGATGAGGAATATTAAATACACAAACGAAAAGGAAACATTCTCCATTTGAGAATAATCTGTAGAGTGTGATGTAGCCACTCAGTTGGCTGCTAGCTGTTTGTGCTTCAAAGCAACGGCAGCTCTCAATTAAATATTTAAGTTGAAGAAATGCAATTTCAATTAGCGCCACAACATTTAGCCATTAGCGTTGAGCACGAGATTTGTGCCAATTGCGAAGCAACAACGAGCGAGAACAGCAACAAGCAGCAGCCGAGGAAGAAGAGCAACAATGGCATCAACATTGTTGGCCAAGAATCGGACACCCGCGCTGCTCACTCACTCAAAATCATTACGTGATTAAGGTTGCCATTACGGCGGACAGCAAAAATAGAAAACTAGAGCATGGCACGCAGACAGCGGCAGCTGAAGCGAGAGCCACCAACGGGGGGAGTGGTGGTGGTGGTGTGCTGTGGGGAGAGGGAGAGGGGAGTGCAGAGGAGCGACGACGACGACGACGACCGCAATTGCGCAGCTTTGGGCTTTGGTAAAAATAAAAGCACGGCAAATTGAAATAAATAAATCAGCTCGACAAAAAAATTTGCCAGAAACAAGTTCAGTTCAGTTCAGTTGAGTTGAGTTGAGATGGGAAACTGAAAACAATTAAAATGAAAAACCGTAAGCACTCAGCTCGCCTTGCAGCGAGCGGCCAGAGGTCAAGCGGAACAAGCCAAAGCTGCCTCTTAAGGCTGCAGTCCGACTCCGAAATCGCAGCCAAATCGAAGTCCTCTAAATACGAAGTTTGCTTTCGAAATGGTTCGGAAATTGTGGGGAATTTGTATGCAACGTTGTCCTGATGTATCCTGCTGCTGTTGTTGTTGTTGTTGTGCCGCACGAGCGCACAAAATGGTTTCGAAAACAAATTTGCCGATCTAATTAAAAGCTAAATTGTGAGCGTTAAACGTTGACTCCTCCATTGAGAAGCACTACGCGCCCCGCTTGCCACATTTCGTGCTTGGGGCAGGGGAAACAGTGAAAAGCATTTAAGTTGCACACTCGCACACTCAGCGCCATTTTCTTACCCAACCTTTCAACAAGTTGGCAACCAATGCAATTTACAACGGCCACAGGATGCAGGCAGCCAACACAAGGACAGAGACCCATTACTGGGGCACCCGAAGGAAATATAGAGCAAAAAAAAAGAAGCCCTGGGAGAGGTGGAGAGGCGGAGGGAAAAAAGTATGCCAAGCCCACGCGCTGACCATCAATGAATGAACGAGTTGAGGTGGCAGTGGAAATGCGAAAATGTGGATGGCTGGCAAATTGTAAATTAATTGATGAAAGCAACGCTTAGAATGCGCACAAACAGAAACGAGAGAGCCAGCAAGAGAGAGAGAGAGAGAGAGAGAGAGAGAAAGGAGAAAGAGACAACGTTGGATATCCCAGCAGCAGCTGCTGCTGCTTTTTCCATTTGCCAACCACAATATTTGAACTGCATTTGGCATCTTTCAACTGCAACTCGAACTAGAACTTGTTCGCTTTTTTCATGCCGCACACACACACAAAGAGAGAGAGAGAGAGATACAGAGAGAGAGGCAGCTCACGTAGCATGTCCTATGGCTAGCTGCTCTGACAAATTGCTGGTAGCAAGATTAATGTTGTGCATTATCTTTCCTCATTTGTCGATTGTCAATGCAACTCGGACGAGTCCGTGGGCGGCACCTTTACACTGCTGCTACCTTTCCACTTCACCTGCCCCGCTCCTCGGTCGCCCTTTAATCTGCTGCTGCCTCGCCTCGCCGCGCCTCGCAACGGTCGCTGGCTCTGTCATTGTTCTGTGATTTTCCATTCTCTATCATTGACATTTTTCAATTTGATGTGCGCACTCAAGGCTACACTGTGGACTGTCCTTTTTTATGGCAAATGACATGGCAAGGTAATTTCACTTTACGCTCTCCACTTTTCTGTTTCACATTGCTTTTTTCCCATGTTATTAACGACAGCTTCGACCTGTGGCCTTATTGCTGGTTGCACGTCGATCTGTACGCTAAAGCATCTTAAATGCAATGCGCTTTAAAGCAGTTGGCGAGCAATATCGCGATTCATAAAAACTGCCGACTATTGACTGTTGACATCGTTGAATGCCACCAATTAGCAATCCTCTTTGTCCCAGGCAGCCGAATGTTGGCCGTTGGCCGTTGGCTGCTGCCCAAAACAATATGCTCACTGGGCCAAAAACAACTGTTGGCTAAATCTAAATCCTTGCGGCCAGCAACAAAAGCAACTGCCTCAAACAAATAACACACAAAAACTGAAACGAGAACATTTCGAATTTGCCATGGACTCTCCTCTCTCTCTCTCTGTCTCTGTCTCTCTGCCAAATTTTGCAGACGCTGGAGGCCTGGCATCAGGCATCAGTTTAGCTGCGACTCCGACTCAGTCTCCGAGTCAGACAGAGTCAGAGTCCTGGCCGAGGTCCGTTATATGTGTGGATGGAATTTTTAGGTCTAAATCCTGTCGGGTCATAAAAAGTGCTTATTACATTATCACCTCAAGCGTGGCTGAGCTCCGGCTGTGCGGCAGCAGCCACGCCCCCTCGCACACACACACACACACATGGTGCCTGCCTGCCCTTCGATAGTCTCAATTGACTCGCTCGCCAACTCGCTTCTTCTCTCTGTTCTTTTTTCTGTGGACTTTTGGCTTAGGCTTTATTACGGCCCTGGCAGCTGCTGCGTTTTTCAATTTACGCTTTTTAGGCCTTTGGGCCCTCTCCGAAGTGGCGTTCACCTGAGCCCTCGGCCCTCAGTCCTCAGTCCTCAGTCCGCTGTGCCTTGAGCCTTGAGCCGATTTGGCTTGTTGCTCCGCCGTCATCATCATCGGCTATTGGCAAATGTTTGCGGCGCAAAAATGCGAAAAATGTGTAAATTTCCGTTGATGTTTTTCCTTTTTTCTTGTTTCTCACTTCGCCGCTGCTTTTTTTTGTTCATCTCGTTCAGGTTCACTTTTAGCTTTACTTTTTTTTACAACGCTGCTGATCCGCTTTGGCGTCGAGTTCATTCAATTTGGATTAAGTCGTTCGTGTTGATTAACGAAATTGACTTTTTTCAGCCCCCCTCCCAAGAGCCGCAGCTGGGCACGGGAGTCTGTCAAAATCGATTGAGGGCCGCAGTAAAAAAGTCGAAGCGGCAGCTCGGCCTGTAAACAATTTAGAAGGCGATGCCAAAAGACATTCTGCTAAATATTCAATCAATTTGAAATGCATGCGCTGGCGACTGAGGCCAATACAATAAATCACAAAATATAAAAATACACACACACAAAAAAATGTCTCAATTTCCGGCGTAACAAAATATGCGTCATAACAATAAAAATGCGCCAAGCCCCAGCAACAGCAAGAAGAAGATGAAGCAGAGGAGGTTGAGGTGGAGGTGGAAGAAGAAGCGCAGCCAAAGGCGACTGCTGCTGTTGCCACGTTTTGCTAAATAACGCAAATAAACAAGACAGGCGACAGGCCATAATATATCATGGCCCAAAGGCGCTTGACGACGGCGACGACGACGACGACGACAAGGACAAGGACGAGCACAGGACGAAGCAGCGATAAAGCTGACGATGGCGAGCGAGCAGGGGACGCATAATGACTGTCAAGGGGGAAACAGATCCATCGACAGGCTGGCCGTCTGTCCGTCTGTCCGTCTCTTGGTCTGTCCGACAGTCTGAGTTAACTGGGAATCAATGACATATCGTTATAACTAATACGTGCCCGCTGGCCCGACAAAACGCCATAAAAAAGTGAAAATAAAATAAATATACGAATAATAATGATGATAATACTCGAGCACGCTACACGCTGCACGCTGCCACACGAGTGTGTGCCACATGCCGCATGCCCGGATGCCGGATACTACAACACAATAAAAACTGTATCATTGACTCGGGCCAATAGACCAATTTATTTAAACACAATGAAACTAGCAGACAGACAGCTGCCGTTCAGGCCCTTTAAAGCTTTAAAGCTGCCAAATTGCAGTTGAATGTTAAACCGAACTATCTGAATTTGCGCATGTGGCAATCATGAAACAGAAATGCAATTGACTGATTACGTTAAATGCACTTCAAAGCGAGTAATAAAACTCAAAGTGCCAACTCTTTTCTGTTTGGTCATTGGGCAATTGAATTGTCCGCTAATTGGCCGGCAAACTAATTTGCTGGCTTAATCCCTTAGTCAGTGCCATATGCGCTGGCTGATGTCTCGCCTGGCGAAGAGCAAAGGCAAACAAGCCGAAGCAGACAAACAACAGCTGTAAGTTTCCTGTCCGCACAAAGTTTCCTGCCCACCCAGATGGACGCTGCCAGGGGGCAGAGGCAGAGGCGGGGACGAGGGCAGGGCTCAGGGCTCAGGGTCAAGCACACGCTAAGGCTCTAAAAGCTCTTCCTTGTGCGGACAGTGGCTCAAAGCCGGATATCCGCATAATGCCCCACAGGAGTTGCTATCAACTCCTGGCGCTGCCCAGCGCCGTAACTTGAGCTCATAATTTATTTCGATTACGCCGCAGCACGCAATTTGCGCTGAAAATATCCTTTAAGCGCACCGCACGCAGCAACACGCCACGCACACACACACACACAAGGATTCGCACGCAGACACGTGCACTCACACACTTACACTCAGAGCCACAGTCTGCGAGTTGCTCCCGAATACAGTTGCAGTGAGATAAGCATGCTCGCAATTTCCGTTTCCGCTTAGTTACCGTTGTTAGTCGCATTTCCGTGGCTGCAGAGCTCCCGACTAAGCAACAATTAAATCACCGCCCAAATCAACAAACGAGATGAGATCAATTGAAAGGAAAAGCGCTTTTCCACTTCCCACTGCCAACACTTCAGCACGAGCCATAAACAAATTAGCCACTTCAAGTAACTAAGTGAAAAGCTAAAGTGAATCCTTGAAAATGCTCCACAATCAGCAACCATAAAGATCTCAATATTTTACGCTCTCTAATCTTAATTACTATAATTGTTGTGACGAAGGAAATAAAATAATCTAAAGTTGTGCTGTCTGCATTTATTTGTTTACTGTGCGTTTACTACTGCTTATATGTATGTCTTCTTATTATAAGTATTTACAACATAAGCAATATGATAATTTTGAAGAAGTAATTCACAATAAATCCCCAGACTGGGAATATGCTCAAGCAAGTGAGTATGTGTGGACTTCTGAAGCTGTTAAGTAACATAAGAAACTTGGAACAGTTTGCTCATGAAGAGGGCACAGATAGCTTTATTTACTCTGAGTATGTTAGAATAGCATATATTTGGAATTATAGTAGAAAGTATAAGAGTTAGAGAAGCAGTTTCTACTACTCTCCTACTAATCTACTACTACATAATCGTTATCTTTCCATAACCCGATTTTAGTTGGAATTTTGTGAAACAAGAATCTATGAAATTGTGTTCGACTTTACAGAAATGTTAGCCTCTTATATAATGAAGTTATTGAAGACAAACACAGAACTGCAAAGAGTTGATAAAGTAATCATTTGCTTTTATGCATTTTCTTTTTTCTGTAGATTTTTCACGCTTGCTTGCACTATTCGCGTAACAAACGGAATTAAAATATGTATTTCATGTGTATAAATATGTAAGCAATTGAACAAATACAAGTACAGAAAAAACCTTTGACTCGCCTGGACTCGTCCCCCATTTAGCTGTTCATAGCAATCAAGCAGCTCTTCCCCCTGAAGGCAATCTAATGTTGTACAAATTAGCGAAGCAAAAAGAACCGCAAACCACATTGAAGAATTCAATACAACATGCTGCATGAGTGCTGAATACTCATGCTCTAAAATGTGCTTGAAAACAATCAAACGCTATGTTAGAGCCCGCGAAGAACTGAAAATATTTTCCCATGTTGTGGGTTATGTAACGTTTCCGAAAACAAAACTCAGCTTGTTGATTGAAGTGAGCGAGCGAATGAGTTGGGGGCATTCTTGGGGCATGAGTCAGCGAGGCTTCCCGTGAACATTTGTATCAGTTTTGATTGGAAAACAAAGAGAGAGAGCAGCAATAACCGCAACAGCAACAGAGGCCGAAGCCGAAACTGAATCATGCCTCAGGTAGAAAGAAGCAGCGGTCGCAACAACAACAACAACAGCAACAACAACGATGACAATTTGAAGAAGTCGAACAATATTTTCAGCCCGCTGCCATTAGCTGACTAATGGAGAGTTCAGTTGGGCAGCAGTGGGAACTGGCTTCTTGGGTCTGGCGTCTTGGCCAAGTTAAGCGCTTTAACGTTTACAAAACGTTTGCAGTTTGCAGGTTTTTGGTGTGCGCATTTTACACTTAGAACTTATAAATATTTATGGCACACATAATGCAGCGAGTTAAGGTTGAGTTGAGCTTGGCCAATAATTTTGCAGCGTCTCCTTCTGCTTCTGCTTCTGCGTCTGCTATCAGCGCTCGTAACTCAAGCGTGCAGCTGAGCATGTGTGTGTGTGTGTGTATTTTGGGTGCAGTGAAGCAAGCATTTTCAGCTGAGGGATTTATGTGCACTGACATGCAACTTAAAAGCAAGGACAACAAACGGCTGCAGATAGCGAAGAAAAGGCGAAAGCCAAAGGAGCCGAAGCAGCTCAAGGAGCAAAAAAGCAAGCAGCCACACACTGGCTGCATTACAGGATATGCCCGTGTGTGTGTGCAGCCAGGAGGCTGCACAACAATTGAGAAAAATATGCGGAGCACAAGGATTAGGCGAACACACAGCAGAATTTATGTGACTTTTGCATGTGGGCCACAGACTCGACGCTCGACTCGACTCGACTCGTCTCGACTCTCGCTTGGCTATGCCAACAGACATTAGTACTATTTCCGGCCCAGGCCACAAAATATTCAATAATGTATTAAAGACACTGTGCGGGCGGCGGGCGGTGTGCGATGGGTAGAGAAACAGATACAGGCGGAGATACGGACAACTCAACTGAAGCGTAGCAGCAGGATAAATCTAAATAAGACGTGCTCGAGAATCCGGCATTATTGAGCAGGAGTCAAACTCGAGCTGCAAGCTGGAAGCTGGAAGCTGGAAGCCGGCCCGCAGCATTTGTGCAATGAAGTGCAATCGAATCGAATCGCATCGAAGCGAGATATGAATGCACAACGCTAACGCTGGCTGGGAGTGCGAGCATGTGAATGAGCTCGCAACGAGTCGTTAGCTGAGCCAGTGGCCAGCTACCTGATTGGGTTTCGTGTACGGTCAACGCAAGTGTAGAGTAATTGAGTTGATTATTCGTGTCACGACACGGGCGCAGCTCATCTCTAGTCGGCAGCTTCATCTGCCACTGTGTCCAGGCATAAAACAAAACGGAAGCGAGACTCGCTTGCCGTCTGTGGGCGGAAACGGAAACCAAGCAAACATTTATGGCTGGCCATCGAGCCGACGAACTTATTGAATTCACTTAAACTGCAGCTGCTGCAATGGCAGCCAGCTTAAAGCGCAAAGTCGCCAGCCAGCTGAGACCATAACGAGAGACGGGGACGGAGACGGAGACGGAGAGAGACCGGTAAAAATTGATAATCAATCAAACGCAACGTAACGCAACGCAGAGACACTTAATCACTGTCTGCAGCTGGGACTCGCTCGGTCTGCGACTGCGACTGCGTCTGGATCTGGCTCTGGCTCTGGATTGGGGTTATCCGAGGGGTTTTGGCTCGACTGCAACTGGCCTTAACTTTATCAATTACGCCACTCTGCGACTGGCCACTGACAGCAGCAGGGCGCGCTGATGAATCACTGCAAGTCGGAGACTGCGATGTGATGCGATGTGAGCAGCTATCGAAATTATCACCTGCTCTTGATGCAATTAACGCTTCGCTGCTAATTGTGTTGGCCAACCAACAACGCACTGTGCCTTAACCTTAACCCTTGCCAAATCACATCGCCCACAGCCCAATTCGAGACTGTCAATAGCAGCCCATTTTTGTGGCCAGCCAGAGAGGGACAGGGAGGGAGGGAGGTCGTGTGTGTTTTGCTGTTGTATACTTGACATTTGTCATGGATGTTGCGACTTGTCCGCAAAACCGAAAAAACCACAACACGAATGTGCAACAACTAAAGGCAAAGCAGACAACCTCCATGTGTGTGTGTGTGTCTGTGTGTGATGCACAATTGATTGAACAATGCGAGTCGTGTGCTCTGATTGCGTAATTTGTTGTTGTGCAATTAATAAAATGTCCAACTAAATTGAGAACAACCGCAGACCAAAGTCTTGACATTGCCGGTTGTGACGTCAGCTGCAGCCCAGCCCCTGTGCCCCACGACGCGTGCCTCTTGCGGCCGCTGCGGTGCTGCACGTAAGAACAAAGCAAGTTCAATCAGAAGTCCACGCAACGGGAACTTAATTCAATTCAATTCAGTTCGTTGTCACAGCAACCGCCGCGCTTTGAACGCGGATTCAATTGCACAAAGCCCAAAGCTCTGAATTGGCATTGCATCATTTTCGGCGGGGGTGTCATAAATCAAAGTCAGAGACAGAGACAGAGACAGAGACAGAGGCAAAGACGTGGTGGCCCCAACAAAAGACTTGGCTGAGAGCGAAAAAGCCAACTAAGCAATACCCTGCACAGTCTTCTTTTCATTTCAATTTATTAGTTTTGAAAAAGTTCAAACTCACATTGGCATTATTGTAGCTTCAGGCAGTGCCATCATCTTGTTTACGGCCGTCGAAACTTTCTTTGTGTTTCGCCACGAGCGAGAGCGAAATTATGAATTTGCATAGTTGGGGCCAAAGACAAACAGCAAAGGCAGACACAAAACGCAGCCAGACAGGAGTCAAATAATTAATAGCCCAGTCCAAGGAGGGGGCTGAGGTGCGAGCAGACTTCAGCCAAAACAACAACGACGACGACGACAACGACGACAACGGCAAAACAAACAAAAACACGCAAAACAGATTTGCATGCACAAAACGCAGAGCTGAATGGACACGAAAACGGGGGGACTGGGACACATGTGGCAGGCGTCGCTGGGGCACCACAGGGCAGGGCATGTGGCAGAGCTGCTCGGCTCGGCGGTTGCCTTGGACGCCGACAGTAGCTTGTTAGTAGCCAGGCCAGGTCAGGGCAGACCATGCGAGCAACGTCATGTCTAGACTTTAAGTTGGCTAATAGCCGACGAGGCCGCATCCTTTCAGCAGGCAACTCGTTCAGCATTTTGGTTTTACAATTTTTTTGGCTGCACTCGTTTTTTTCTCCGTTGCTGGCCAGCAAATTTGTACTAAACCGAATTTACGCTTTTGTATTACTTATTCGGCTCCATTATTTGCACAGATGAAGTCAAGCACAGCACGCTGAGCTGCTCTCAGGGCAGCTCGTCTCTTGCCACTTGCCACTCGCCTCTGGTCGAGGTCTGTGCTTGGCTTTCGCTTTTATTTCGGCCTGTCCTTTGGCTTGGCTCTGGCCTTTGTGCGACGCTTTTTATGCCCGACCGACCCTGCACTTGATAATGAAATATAAACGTGGCGATATGTGAGAGAATGAGTCTCAGTCCGTCCGTCTATCTGACAGTCTGTCCGCCTGTCTGTCCGGCTGTTCGTCCGTCCGTCTGTGGCCAGGCCTGTGTGTGTGTGTGTGCCACGGAAATCCGGCAGCATAAAGCTTAACGCAAAACAAAACCGAAAGAAAATATGCAGAAAAACAGCAGCAGAACAACAAAAAGAAGACGAAGGGAAAAGCGAGTCAAGTCCTTCGGTGGCAGCAACAACGAGGACTTCATTTGGCGTTCGACGTGGCATCTACAATAATAATAAGCGAGCTGCGAGGCGAAATCATAAATTAATCCGATTTAAGCCGTTGAGTAGCTTATTTTTTTATGCACCTCCGTCAACGGACAGTTTTAGTTCATTTGGCTTAATGAGCAGCAGCCACTTCGCACAAAGTCCAAGCTGGCGCTTTTAATAAGCCAAAGCTGCAACTAGAAAAACAATTTGTTTGTGCAGCCAACGACGACGGATGGCAAATGTGCGTCTGATTTAGGTTGTCAAGGTGTCTTTACGTCGAGGGCTCAAGTGGTAATGCTTACTTCTCACTTCTCCTTACAGTTGCAGCGCCTCGTCGTCATCATCAACGTCGCATCCTGGCAACGCCAGCTCATTACGAGCCACGACACGCACTTGCAGCAGCTGCTGCTGCCTCTGCTGCTGGTGCAACTCGAGGGCTCAAGTGCGCCCCATTCTAAATTCAATTGAGCTTGAAGTGTTCAAAAGGCGCCAAGGCATGCAGCTGACGAATGCAGTCAAGTTGCCAGACTGCAGACTCCAGACTCCAGGAATCCCGAGACAGACAGCTGCAGCTCAGACACCTTGGCAGCACAGAGTGTAAAATAAAATCAGATAGACAGACGCAGAGACGCAGACAAACAAACAACGGGGCAAATCACAGAGAAATGGGCGGCAAACGGAAAATTGCTGATTGGAGCTTTGGGATTGCACTTGTGTTGCATCTGTTTGCGGCTCAGCTGCATTTTCGGTTTTGTTTTAGTTTGTCTAGCTGAACCATAAATATTTTGGATGTCAGTGCGCTAAACATTTTAAATTGTTGCACAATTTATGCTGCGTGATTTCGCCATGAATTACAATAAATTGCCAGCGCGCCACAAACTTATCTGCTGCTAAGCCAAAGGGTATGCACGACTAGTCAGCAAACAAAACAAGCTAATAATATTGAGTTACTGCGTGAAATAGCATAAATATGCATGCAGTCTATCAGCTGGCACAAGTTTAGAAATCAGTTCTGCTCGCTGATTTTTTGGGGCCAAACGCCGCGCTAAATTGGCCAAATAAAAGCTAGTGACTGCTAATGGCTTTTTCTCTCTGGGATTTTCACTATTGTGGTTATGTATTCTGCTGCTGCTGCTGCTGGGTTTGTTGTAGTCGCTTGCTTTGTTGTTGCTGCACTGTTGGCGGCGAGTTGATGGCGCCTAATTGACATCAACATGCATCGCTGCCACTGCCATTGTTATGGAGCACTAATTGGCGATCGAGTCTGGGCGGCATTCTATGGCAATTAATTGATTTAAAGTGCAATTAAATGTGCAGCATCCTGCTAATTTTCGGCCATTACAAATGCATATTTGCCAAATATCCACAGACATCCACCAAGCACAACGCTCTTGAGCCTTTCGATTGGAGGCAGTCATTTGGCTGTTGCCACACAAAAATAGAGGCAGCCCAATGAACGGCTGTTTAAATACAAATTGCGCACTTGTATTCAATAGCAATCGCCCCCTGTGGGAGGCGTGGCCGGAGCCGGCACGCCTCCACTCTTGGGCCATTAGCAGCTGAACTCATTTGTAATGCCAAAGCAAACAGAGCATTGTTGTTATTGCTTTTGGCTGGCGTTTGAAAATGTCAACGAAATAAATTCCGTGTGGCATAATAAAATATTTACACATTGGCAAATGCTGTCACGCTTAAACAATTACCGCAGCTTTGTTGCGGCTGCCCCCGACGAGATAAACAGCAACCCAATCGAACAGTTTCCACTCGCCTCAATTCGCGTTCCCATTCCATATTATCTTTGTGTACAAAGTACAAGTCGTCAGCGCTTATCATAGCGGCTGATTCATGTCAAACTCGCACAGCACAGCGATTCATTCATCACATAACTGGAAGCAGTCAGTGGTCACTTCCGATAGTGCGGTCAGCTGGAGCTGCAGGGAAGCAATGAATCATGCACCCGATTTGGAAGCTTGAGAGTCGCAAACATTGCACTAGAAGTGGCAACAGATTAGTGCACGAAACGAAGCGAAACGAAGCCAGATACTGATGTTGCTTTGTGGCTGGTGTGACACATCTGTGGTTTAATAAACTGCAGCCTCATGCAGGCCGCAAATGTTTGAAATCATTTCAATTAAATTTGCGCAAAGTACTAAAAACTTATGGCTTTATTTGTGGCCTGACATTTTGCAGCTCGACCCAGTTGCACGAGCCATAAACATAATCTAACTCATAATTTATATTTGTGTTTCGCAGCCTTTCAAACAAAAACACAAATGGGCTGAGGGGGCGTGATCAGCTAATAGATTGCCCAAGCATAGGCAAGCAGATAAAAATAAATAAACGAAGTCAGCTGCCACAAAACATCAAACACATTAATTAATCATTTCGTGCTCGTCTCAGGCATACCCGTTCTATGTGCTGCACATGTGCAGGGTGTACAAAGGCCGTGTATCCCAGACACGTTTTTCACTGCAAACATTAACTGCCCTCTACAGTGAAATGAAATGAATAATAACCGCACCGCCATCCAATTTATAAGTGAATATATATAATGGACAAATGGATGTGTTTTTATAGAAACACATTTATAGCCATCGCATTTATAGAGGTACAAGAGAGATAGAGAGGGAGAGAGATATACACAATGTTTGGCAGTCGTAAAACTACTCAAAAGTTTTCGAATGATTTGCCAAAATTTGCGTGCGTGTCGCCAGAAATGTAAAATTATTAGAAATAATTTATAAATGTTTAACAATTTGTTCGGCTCGCCAGAGCGAGCACATAAACAATTGCTCGCGTGAGTGTGTGTGTGTGTGTGTGTGCGAGCACATAAAATATCCAAAATGGCAGCAAAGGAAATGTGGTTGGTTGGAAAATGGGAAACTGGGAAAATGGTCGGGTACCGTGCGCAAAAACCGCGCGCAAAAAACAAATAGCTAGAAATTTATTTTTAACAGCAACTGAAAGAGAGAATAAACAACAGCAACGGCAACGGCAACAAATTCGAGTATCAGCATTTAAATGCATAAATAAATTAACTGTTCGTTCAACTAATATTTTTTTGCGCTCTCCGCTCGCGCGTTTTTCTGGCCAATTTCGACACACAAATTCCATTTGGCAATTGCTTGTGCTTGTGTTGCGTTTCAATCAGTCCAAATTAAAGCAAATCTGAGCGTAATGGAATCTGCATGGAACACATAAAACCCATTTGAGAGATACACCAGGGCGTGGCACTTACCTTTTGCACTAGCAGCGGCTGGGCGAAATCCACGCCGCCCTGCAGACGGAAGCCCCAGGGTTGGGCGTCGAAACGTGACAATTTGATTTGCAGCAATTGTGGTTGGGCCATTTTCCTATTGCACAGAGCCGGAATTTATTGAAAACTTGTTATTAGTTGTAGTTGTAGTTGTAGCTGTTGTTGTAGTTGGACTGCAAGTAGAAAGGGGAAACAGTGGGTCAGACAAGAAGTGCCAAAGTACGTGGCCAAGATGGCGTATACTTGATATCACGTAGCCGACTAATTAATGAATATAGTTAGAGAATCAACAAAACTGGTGTAAGACTCAACCGCAGCTCGACGACCCCCCTGGCCCACTAATAGAGACATTACTCAGCCATGTATGCATCCTGCACACACAACATGCTAATCCTGGCCAACCAATCCCTAGTCCTAGTCACAGTCGCAGTCGCAGTCGCACTCGCATTCTTATTGCTATCTGGGCTGCCTTGATCTCGGTGCCAGCTGCAGCTGCCTGAGCATTCTCGCATGCAAAAATCTCCTCGTTCGCCTTGCTAGTCGACTCAGCACTACTGCCACCAGCAAGCAGCGTACATGTGGCAGTCAGAGCCTTAATTACACCGACGTTGAGTGCGCATACCCCGCAGCCTTTGGCCTGCGCCGGGTAGACGCCTAAAACGAGTGAAACTTTGTTAGATATAAAATTTTTTCAGCATTCAAGCAGACACACACACACACACACACACACAGATATGCCGGGGCTGGTGTTAGAGTGTGTGCAAAAAGTGCACGCATTGAGAGTGCACATGGAACTGGGGCCAGTCGTATGTAAGTGTGGCTTACATGGGTTTTTTCCTGGTAATAGTCGTCATGGCTGCTTTGTAATTTGTACAGCACACTCGTGTGTGTGTGTGTGTGTGTGTGCGGTGTGTGTGTCTGTTGATTTAGTTTGCTGCATAACAATTTTGCTGAGTGTTGTGTTTTTTATTAGCAAAGACGTCCAACCAGCCAGCGCTCTGCCCCTCCCCCGCCCCCTCCACTACCCTCTCGGCTCTCTCGTCGTTTGGCTGTGTGCAACGTGGAGGGAAGACACTCAAAGTGGAAGTAACTACATTAAGCTATTAAAACGACAGCAGCTGCCAGCTACAAAGGACAAGGACACGGCAACGAGTCTACGGCTACTTGCAGGATATGCCAGCCAGCTGGCAGCTTACACATCCCACTGAGGCAGAGCGATATGCAGAGTCACTGTGAGAGCGAGCGAATGGAGACTGAGACACATTTTAGCACACACAGCAGTTTAATTAACGTTAAGTGCGGGTGGTAATGGCACCAGCTCGATCCTCAAGTCCACCACATGTGTGCGAAAGGGAAACCCTCAGCGAGAGCGGCAGCGAAGGCGAAGCCTTGACTTGGGCCATAACACGACAGCATTTGCATTTGCATGTAAATACTTTGCTGCGATGCGATGCGATGTGGGATGCGATGTGGGATGCGAAGTTGGCCCATTAGGCGGCCCAGCAACGTTTGCGCAAGCAGAGTAAAATAATTTAATTAAAATATTAAACAAAATGTGAAAAGCCAAAAAGAGCCGTGCTAAGTACCTGACACACCAAATAAACGCCGCCACATGCGAGTGTACAACTGAATGCCAACTGCGTCTATCTCTGATTCGACTCTCGCCTCTACACTCGAGTCTGTGTTTGAGTGTCGAGCAATGGGCAATGGGTATGTGGGCCTGGGAGTGCAGCGGCTAATTACCAACGACGACGACATTAGAGTTGGGTTTAAATGGGTGCTCAGCACTGCACGCCACTCGAACATATGGCAAAGTCTATGTCGAGCTGGTCTTGGGGAAGCGCTTTGCTTTTGAGTTGAGCACAAAGACATTGCAAAGCGCATTAATGCAGTTTAATTAAGCAGCCTCAAATAACAAAATGCCAAATGAAAGTATTGCAAACACTTCAGCAAAACTATGATTAGCAATACTACAAGCAAATCAAGCAGAATTATAATTGAAATATGTTTGATTCACAGCAGTTTAGCTAAGACTCAAGAAGTATGTACTTTACATATGTTTCCAATATAGAACTGCAAAGATATTGTGCAAACTTATCGATAGCAAAGCATATTTGGGCACATTTCGCGGCCACTGCAACAATGGATCGTGTGGCACCGCGAGAAGTCGAGAGCAGCCGCACACAATCCGCTGCAAGTTGTCAAGTTGGCGCCCAATGACAATGCAGCCGCCTGTGTCATTAATAAACTTATCCACAATCCATTGTAGCTTTATGACTAATAACCAAATGCCAGCTTACTATACGGATACACGTATTTTGTTTCCTCATGCGATACACACAGCGCAGCTCGGTCCGGCATTTTACAAAACAAACAAGCAAAGCTCTGTGTGTGTGTGTGAGTGTGTGCGAGTGCAGATACACACTAGTATCTAGATACGTGTGTGTACCGCACACTGGCATGTGGCAGTGTGACAGCCTGTGGCTGGAATGGCGACAAAACTTATCGCTAATAAGTTTTACACACAATTGGCAAATTAAAATTTATTTATATGCAGTCGATGCGAGTGGAGTACAAAGCGAGAGAGAGAGAGGCGAAAGGGGGGCGAGGGAAGTCGGCGGAGCTGCCATTCGTCACGCTGTGCCTGCTGATTTTGCATGGCGATTATGGTTGGCGTTGTAGTTGCTGTTATTATTGCAGTTGTTGACTTTGGCAGTGGTGTTGGTGTTGCTATTGCTATTGACCAGGAGCGAACGCTCAGCAGTGAGGGTAATAAGTGAGGAGCTGCCTCTTGGAGGCGTTGAAATATGTTATGTGAATGTAAGCAATTTACACTTTGCTTCAATGATTTGTCGTTGATGCACAAACAAGGTGCGCACACTTAAAGTGCGTTGATTTATATCACAGTGTTTTTCAATTTAGACAAACTCTAATGAATTGCGCTGGAAAAGTGAACTGCTTGCACTGCTTTGACTGCTTGCACTTGCAAGCAGCGCATAACTGATCACGATTGTCAACTGCCCGCACTCCGCTCCTGGCATGATTGCGCCTTTCCTCCGCCCCCGTGTCGATCTGCGGCCCAACAGCAGTTGCATTTCATTCGATTCAGGGAGAGCAACAAATCAATTTGCATGCGGTAGTTTTGGAGATTTATGGCATTGGCATCTGTGCATATAATTTTTGGGGCGCGGCTTCCACATGCGAAATACTCATGTGGAGTGGTGGTGGAGTGTGTAAAATAATTTCTTAAATCAAGGGGCCCAGGCATTTAAATCAATTGCGCGCCGCTGCCACAAGAAATCGCTCATGAATTGTCATAAAAGTCAGCAACACCGCACAAGCATCAAATTGATTTCTGACGCACAACACAAACACACAAACACATACAGTTGATGTCATTAGTAGTAGTAGTTGGGCAGAGAGACGATTCGTCGTCTGTCGTGCCGTGGCGTGGCGGTGCGACCCGCATAAAGCGAATGACCAGAGAGTGGACCGAACCGGCTCCTAATCGAGCGGAGCAACAAAAACAGCATTAACAAAACCGAGCAAAGAGCAGAAGCCAACGCAATCAACCCGAAAACCTCAGAAACCAAAGCAAAGCCAAAACCGAAACCCAGACCCCGACCCCGACACAGAGCAGCCGAAGCATCATCCACTGTCCACCGCGGATCGTTGCCTCTTTTAACGCTGATGATGTCATGCGGGTGGCACAACCGAGGGGGGGGGGGGGTGGAGAGTGGGGGAAGCAGTGGCAACTGGATACGGCAATTTGGTTTGGGGATTTCGCACGCTGCTCAAAACCTACCTAAATAATGGAGCACAATTTGCAATACCCTCTGCGACGGCCAGCTAGCGTGTGTGCACGACTAGCCGGTGAAGTGAGCGAGCAATCGAGTAAGCAAATGTGTGCTGCAGGGTATCACGGGGTCAGTCAGCACATACCCTGCAAACTTGTTTGGCTCTGCGCCATTGCCTTTTCTTATGTTTTGTGGTACTTCTGCTTTCTGATAGTTGGTTTCGGTTCGATTTCGATTTGATGATTACATTTCAGGCGCTCAGATAACGCAGACACTTAGACAGCCAGCGGGGGGGCAAGGGCGAGAGCAAGGGGCAGCATGAAGTGAGTTCAATTTTCATAACAGCAAAAGTATTCGGCAGAGCGACGAAAGTCTTGTTGACAATTTAATGCGATTTCCTGCGAGCGACAAACAACAAATCAGTTAATTAGAGCGAAATTCTGTATAGTCCGAGTATGTCGCAATTATTTATTTTGGTTCCTTTGGCCATTTAGCAAGTGCAGCGCAAACGATTCTCGTATTTCGCTGCCGCTAATGAGACGCACTAATTGCACGAAGCTTTGAATTATTTATAGCCTTCAACGAAATTCAAAGTTAGACAAACTTTCGGCTGGCACGCCACAACAGCAGTGGCCACAACCAAGGCAACGAGACGACCGTTCTTGTTGTTGTTGTTGTTCGGGGGCTTTTCAACACATTAATAAACTGCATATGCAACAGCTCATTAAGAGCCACTCGAGCCTGTGGCAGCACGCAAGGCAGCCCCCAGAGCGGCGGCAAACCAGATCTCCAGATCCCAGATCTCGCAGAGCTGCAACTGCGAGACAGGCAAGCTGCAACTGCAACTTGCAGCGACCATGTCAAGTGGCCAGACCGCATTGAGCAGCGAGCGCCCCAAGAAGCAGCGAAACTACTTGAGAGTTTATTTAGTATATATTTGCTTGCTCCTCTCGTTCGTGCTGTTGTTGTTCCTCTTGTTGTTGTGGCAGTGCTGGCTTTTTGGGCCAAACAAAAGTGAAGCTACATATGTGTGTCTCCCCCTCCCCGCTGCTGTTGTCTGGCGCGTCATCGCGGCGACATTCACCCACTAACTGCCAAGGGGAAATTAGGGAAAAGCGCGGCAACAACCAGCAGCATTCAGCATGCAACGAGGCTGTCAAGCAATAACAAGCCAACAACACACACACGCTGGGCTCGTGGGGCAGTCAGTTGCCAGTTGCAAGTTGCCAAGTAGTGAACGCGTTGATTTCGCATTTATGCAAATTTCACGTACACTTCAAACTGCGCGCTCTGCGGCTGCGTTTTGCTGCCTTTTTTGCGCGCCAACTTTTTCGCTTCCCCTTTTTGTTGTTGTCTCCTCTATTTGGTTTCTTTCTGTGCGCGCTTTTGTTGGCACGGTCCAAAGTAAAGTTTGGCTAGAGTGAATCTGAAGTTGTGCCGAGAGTCGAGTGATTTTTAGTTTGTTTTGCCTTTTTGTGTTTTATTTTGCTATTGCGATTTCCCCTCCCCCCCCCCAGCGCCCTGGCTCGTTCTAGCTCCATTTGCTGAAGCATCCGTTGATGCAACGTGACGTGACATGAACGTGACGTCATGTGTGTTGGCGTGCTTGTGGCTCAGCTCTGGCTCCGGCTCTGGCTCTGGCTGTGGCTCTGGCTGAATGGCTGTGACTGCGGCTCCTGCTGGTTGATGGGCAACTACTGCTGCCACTGCTGCTGGGCCGCTGCTCTTCAGTCTGTCTAATGCAATGCGCGTGCTAAATGGGCGTACATCAACGGCTCGACGACTTTTTGCGTTGCGACGACGCTTATCGAGCGCTGAAAAAACGCACAACTTTTTCACTCAACACACACGCTAGCTGGCTGGCTGGCTGGCATTCTGCATCTGTCAGTGCATCAAAACACTTGAGTATTCGAAAAGTTCTCGTTTTTTCCGCCTCTTTTTGCATGCAGTTGCAGCGCTGCGTCGAATGCGGCGTATACGTAATGTTTGGCTTTGCTCCTCGTTGTTTTTTCTTTCTTTCCCTCGCTCATATTTTGCACACACAACGGAGCTGACAAAAGTGACACTTGCTTGCGCTGCTTGTTGTTTTTAGTTTCAGCTAGTGTGTGCGAGTGTGTCTGTGATTATTCTGCTTCTTGGCGCTCTCAAGTGCTCTGTCAACTGCTGAGCGACGGCAAACACGCCTAAATGCGCTGCCAAAAGAATGCGCGTGACATTGAGAATGCGCCAATTTGCAGCACCATGGAACACCTCGCACACAGACCGACCGGACGTCTGTCCGTCGCTTGCATCGAAAGTTTCGCCGAGCTCTCTGACAAGACGCTTGCCCCTGCTCCGCTTTCTGGCCGCCAACTCTCTCCCGCCTCTGCCAGTGTGGCTGTCTGGGCAATGGCCACGCGCTGTTCACCTTGACTTGTCGTCACAGCTGCACAGGTGGGCGTCCAACTCACGACGCTCCCACTCTCCCACTCTCCCACTCTCTCTCTCTCTGCTGCTGCCACTTCGGCATGCTTGAGTAGCTGGCATTGATAGAGGCGAGCCCGTGGTATAAGGTAGAGTTACACTCGGAGCTAGACAAGCGTGTGATAAGTTCATTACCACAATGTAATCGCAGTCCGCCCTTTGCAACTCCACTGCAATTTACTTTGCAATCTCTAAATACACTTCTACTCGACCCCAGCGCAACTTTGCAACTAATAACTTTGAGTCGACTGTGTAAAGTATTGGAAACGCCATTGGAAATTTCAGAAAATCGAATTGAAAGCAATCAGAAATTTCCATAATATTGGGCAAAAATATGTAAATTCGCATCACACACGTGGATATACATAAATCGCTTTTTTGGCTGTGTTGTGATTGAATATAATTTATGCGGTCATATCAAATGAGATTCTAATTATTCCATCAAATGCAAATCACATTTTTCTGGCGCAGTGTGAAAAGTGGAGACGAAATTGATTAATTTTCTGTGTGGCATTTAAATTGCGAATCTAAATGCAAATTCGCCATAAATGTTTAATGCAATGTTTAAGCGAGGAATCAATTGCAATTGTAAACCAATTTCCTCAAACGATTTTATTTTGGCAATGCATTTAAGAAAATCGCATTTTCTCAACTGCAAATATTCGACTGTGTTGTTAAAGTCGCAAAACATAAATAGCCATAAATGATCGACGGCCAATCACGCTATATTTAACCACAATTATCCAGCAATTTCTTCGATATCTGTGGTTTATTATGCCCAGCTTGGGGATTTATGGATGCAGGGTATGGCATTAAATTGTCGATCCACCAAAAACGAATCGAAAAAAAGCGATATCAATGGGCATGAAATTGTTGATGGGGTTTTGTTTACTCTTTCGTTCACTTCGCTCAGCAACTGTTTAATTTAATTTATTGTTTTTTTGCTTCTTTATTGTTTTCAGCGTTTTTGCCGTTGCGGTTATTGTTTTTTGTTTGTTTGCAAATCGGTCAGTGCCTACACTGGCGATAAGTTAATGCATTAAAGCACACAATTGAATCATTCATATGTGCGTCTATATACTCGCTGTGTGTGTTTGTGTTTGTGTGTGTG
The DNA here is from genome assembly GCA_035046165.1 of Drosophila rubida. Taxonomy (NCBI): domain Eukaryota; kingdom Metazoa; phylum Arthropoda; class Insecta; order Diptera; family Drosophilidae; genus Drosophila; species Drosophila rubida. The sequence continues at coordinate 1,293,801 of JAWNOF010000022.1, forward strand.
TGGGGCGAGTGTTGTTTTTATGTGCAGCGATAAATGTCGCATAAATGTTGCACAATATTATTATGCACAATTCAATGCAAACTGTGCAGCGAAAGTAATTAAATATAATATAAAACAATCAAAAAACAAATCCCATAAATTAAACTTGATGTCATTGCTTAAACCACACAATTAAACAAAGCCAAAAAAAAAAGAATGCGAGCATGATATATGCATTTGTGTGGCACAAAATCTGTCACTAGAATAGTTAATTCCATATTAGTTTTTTGAGCTAATAAAGCGTAATTATCAGCGCATTTATTTAATTAGCCACACACAGAACTATCGCTTTTTTCGATGCCAATTTTTCGGCTTGCACTCTCTCAAAAATGTGTTAACTTTTTCACTGCACATAATGAGATTTTAATGCGCCCTGTCAAATTGTTGTGGCTGCCACTTTGTGCGCGCTTTATTGGATCTGATTTGATGGTGAACTACGCTCGTTTCCAATTAAACCCAAAGACTCGATGCGAAATGCCGAATAAATGCAGACAGTTTTTCAATTCGTTGTCAGAAGTTTAAAGAAAGATCATTGTGCAGTCGGCGACTGCGTTTTGTCGTTCGATTAAGCATAGGCAAATGCAATTAAATTAAAACTATTTTTAATTACCTTTTCTGCATAATTTGTGGCTTAATCGCAAGCGAAATGCGATTAACCGAATGCAAATGCCGCTGCAGCCTCGAGGATAATTGGTCTTTGCCTCGATCTGGCTAATGCCAGTTGAAAGCCAATGACAACGGACAGCTGCAGATTGAAAGGCAGAGATACGAGTAAAGCGAGCGAGTGCCAGAGGCTTGAGCAGCAGTTGCATGCTGCCACCTAATGCCTGGGCATAATTCTCAATCAAAAATGGACACATTTTGGGGCATCACTTGATTTATGGGCACGGCCTGCAGGCGCCCAGCACTTGTTGCGACTCCCAAGGCACTTGCCACACAGAAGAGGCAAAGCAGGCAGGCAGCCAGACAATGACAGTGCCTTCGAGTGGGTGTCGTTCAAGTCGTCCTGTTGCCTCTAGCTCCAGCTCGCAGTCGTTGTCGTTCTCGTTGTCGTTGTCGATGCTCTGACAGTTTACAAAGTGCAGCAATTAAGTTGACAAAGTGCTGGCTTTTACACACGGCAAAACGGCGGCTCTGGCAAATTTGTAATGGCAACAGTGAAAACACTTAAATGAATTTGTTAACCATGCCACAGTCCGCCTGCCGCCTGCCGCTTGCCACTTGCGCATTCTGCCTCACAGATGCGCAAATATCTTGTAGATACTTTTCAATTAATCAAGAAAGCAACTTGCTAATCAAATAACAGCATCTCGGGCACAGCCCGCCTGACCTCTGACATCGCAGGCCGCAGTGACAAAGCTTGCCACGCACATTTGCAACTGCTCAAGTTCAGCACACTAACTTGAAGCAGATGAAGATGTTGGCCTTGAGCGACTGACAAATTTATTCAGCTCCAGAGTGTGCAGGGTATGGCGCAAGTCGAGCAGACTACCGCATTTCACATTGTGCTGCTGCCTCCAATTTGTCAGGCTGCTTAATGGACGACGACAAGTGTCAGGCGCTGTTGTTATGCCACTTGTGGCACTCTTCTCTCTGCAGCTGATGCGCTGCGTGTTGGGCCAAAGTTCTGTTTGGGCTGCTTAAGAACATAACATATCTGTCAGCCGAAAAACTATTTCAAGTGTCACAGGCGGCTGTTGTCTGCGTCACTCTGGGCAGCGTCACTCTCTCAGCTGTTGCATGGTAATCGGAGCTGTGCTGCAAGACGGCTGATGCACTTCGGATTACTCAATGGGCCAGCGCGCTGATTCGTGCACAATTTATGAATCTGTCAAGTGGCATTATCCAATCGCAATTATTCATATGGAATTTGCAGCTGCTGCCCGAACACAGCGACGACAACAGCAACGACAACAGCAACGACATCAGCAACGCCAACGCAATTTGAACTCTGCTCCGCGTTGCGCTCTCACTCGTGTTTGATTTTTTTGGCAAGTCGTGTGCAAATTGTAATTTATTTTCGTATCGCTTAGGCCCAGCACTCTCTATATATTGTTTGCTATATACGCCGACTGAACGCACACATTTTCAGATTTCTGTTTCATTGAAAGACTCTTTCTTGCCCTGGCACATTTCATAGACGTTATGAGAGATATATTCGTCCGTCTGTAATTGTTGCGCCCAATTTCCGCCCTGGCCTTCTGCCGTGCACCCCCCCCCCTCCGTCCACACTGTGAAAATAGCTACAAGGGTAAGGGCAAACTGCAGACAGGATTGTAGAGGCAACAGCGCCAGTAATTTTCATTGAGATTTCTCGTTTTCACTTTCATTTCGTCGCCTGTCAACGCCAAAAAATGTGACAATCAAATTTGATATGTGACTTTGGCATTGACGTCGCGAACCGCCGATCGAAATAGATTTTTGGTAGTAAAAATAAATTGAAAACTTGTACAAACAAATCGCTCGACGTTTGCACCAACTCAGCTTGGCCTTGAAACAAAGGTAACAATAATAAAAGGCTACATTTTAATTCACTAGCTGAGCAGATGAATAAACATGATTTGAGCAATATTCTTCTATTATTACAATCGAGGATTCTGCAAGCTGATTTTGAAATTTTTGCAATTCAGTTAAGCAGAAGGTCCCTAGCAATGCTATACACAGATTGTTACGCACTATTCTTAGCCGAGCATTTATCGAAACATATTAAAGAGCTCTCGCTTAATAGCAATCCATTCAATAGGCAAGCACAGTGGGCGGACCATAAATACTAATGGGAATACTGAAGAATGCCTTTAAATATAAAATAAAACCAGCAAAGTTGATTAACGCATTTCAGGCTGAAAGTTCCACTTTTTTCTCAGCACTGGAAATAGACTTTTCAAGCATTTTTATGGGGAAATAACGAAAATCACGTTTTGATTTACGAGCGCTGGCTGGCTGGAAATCGGAATTGTTTGCATGGCAAAACTTGCTTAAAATCCACCACAATAATAAATTGTTATAATTTTTATAACGCTTGTTAATTGTTCAGCAGCAATCAGAGCTGCTGTTTATGCGGGCTTTGCCGGGCAGACGAGACTTTTGGCCAGACCGTGGCGGGCGGGGGGAGAGACACTTAACCCAATCTCGATGGGTCTCTGCGGTTGAAACAAAAATTGTTTGCCAGTCACGTTTGTGCTGCAGAGCACTGGCTGTTTGCGGAGAGAGAGAGAGAGGGGGGGAGGGAGTGTGCTGGGTAAGCAACTTTATCTCTGCACTTCTTCAAGATTTGTTTTTGCCGCTCTTTCTTTTTGCACGCTTTTTGTGGGCGTTTATTTTGAACGCACTGTGATTGTTATATAACTGCGAGGTGACTGCGATTGTAAAGTGATTACTTTTTAGTCAAATTTGCCAGCGAGCTCGTTGTTGTGTAAGGTCTGACTGAGTGTTTCCCCCGCCTCGCAACTGTGTCGCGGGTTAACCCAATTCAATGCCAGTTGCGTACGCGAAAGTGAACAGCGCAATGAGGGAGTGAGTTGAGGCTGGAGCACCCTGTATGCGGGCCGAACATCATTTTTACGAGCCGCAACAGTAGCAGCAGAAGTCGAAGCAGAAGCAGAAGCAGAAGCAGTTGCTTCCTGATCTCCCCCGCGCAATGCACTAATATGTTATTTAATTATGGACTGGCAGAGTGTTGTTTGCATTGTTCGCGTTGTTTGCCGCCGCCGCCGCTGTTCTGAATGACATACGAGCCCTGAAGACAGTCGAAACGAGCGAAATGAAATATGCACACATCAGCACATTAGCCGTAACGAGACCGAAGCGACGAAGAGCGTGGTGGAGCAACGGTGAAACCGAAGAAGAGAGCCAGCACAAGCACAAGAACGAGAGCGTGAGCGAGAGCGGGAGCGGGAGAGGGAGACGAAAAGCAATCTAGCATGACAGTTCACGAAGGTTAAATTCTTGCGAAATGATTTCGTTTTTCGTGCGCTCTTTGACTCCGCAGCCGCTGCCGATGCCGATGCAGTGTGCTCGCTGCACGCTCAGAGCACTCAGCTTTGGCATTGCAGAGTAATTAAAATATACGCAAAGCAGCTCGCGAGTTTTGCATGTTGCTGCTAGCTCTTGCTTCCTCTTTGTTTGCCGCTTCAATTTCTCTTATTTATTCTAGTTTCTTTCATTCAGCAAGAGTTCCAGGCCATGAAATATTGTCACGCACACGATGGCTGCATTGCATGTCAGTGGAGTTTGCAGAGTGTCGCTCGAGGGGAGGTGTTGGGGGGGTGTGCACATTCGGTCGGTCATTCGTCGCCTGTATAAATACGATTCTAATGAGCACGGCGTGGTGCTTCTTCAGCGCTCATTAGGCACTGCGTCTCAGTCGCAGTCGCAGTTGCAGTGACAGTCGCCTGCTGCTTGGCGCTTAATTTATGACTTGATTTGCAGTCGTTTTATTGCAATCTCAATTGCCGCCCCGCCGACGTCACTTTCAACGTCTCCTAATTAATTGCACCCAGCTGATAAAAATACACACACGTAGCCAGCCAGTGAACAAAGCTAACTCATTCACGCTCGCACTCAGTGGCCAGGCAGGGAAACACTATCCAATGGCTGCAGTGGAAGTTGCTTCTCTGGCTGCCTCAAGTGACTGCGTGGAGTGACGCAGCTTATCGACAATTTGTTTGCCTATTGAATCATTGCGGCAGCGGGTTAACGAGTTAGCCTTATCAGCCGCATAGTGTGGAGCGATTTGATTGATAGCCGCGCATTGAGGCGGACACGCTAAGGAGTTCTCAAAACAAGCTGCCTGTCACATCATATTGTATATCACACGTGATTAATGACGCCGAGTCAGAGCCACAAATAGAGTTCATTAAACCCGCAGCACGGCGCAGATTATGTTCCATTCTGTGGATATGCCTCAAATGCTGGCCAGCGAAATGAAGACGCTGCTGCGAGCAAAAGATTTCGTGAATACTCGAACTGCAAATATAAACATTGTGGAGGCGGAGGCCAAGGCGGAGGCGGAGGCGGAGGCGTGTTACATCACAAGCAGGCATCTGGCTGCTGGTAAATGGCAAATGGATATTGGGAATTGTGTATGGAAATCGAGCATTACGTATGAGTGTTGCGGCGGAAGCAGCGACAATGCGCATTGCGTATACGCGATGTGCGCCGGAGACGCTTGCAGACGCTTGAAGGTAGGCTAGGCAAAAAGGGACAGGGCGGGCGGTTGACTGACTGACTGTTGGCTGAAAATAGATCAAGCAGAAAAGAACCCGAAAGAAAGCAACGGCTACGCCAAAGAAAGGAAACGAAATAAGTGAAACGGCAGAGAGAAGAAAGGAACAAGAAACGAGACGAAACGAAACGAAAAGCGCAATTGGCAGCGTGCAGGCAAGGCAAGCAAATCGAAAATGTGTACAGCACAGTCGGTTGTCTATTGAAATAGTCTGACTAGCAGGCAGACAGCGGGGCAGGGGGCTGGCAGAGGGGCAGCTAAATGGCCAACGAATAAACAGCGAGCTAAAAAGCCGCCGAGTCGAGTGAAGAAAAGATACATTTCACGTTGACCTAGAGATACATTAATATCTCTTTGGCGCCTATTTATCTAATATACGACTACATATTTTTAAATTACAAAATAAATGTCACCGAAATTATGGCCAACACAACGACAACAACAGCGACAACAACAACATGAGCGACGAATGCACTTCGCTTGACAGCAGCACATTTCGTAAATTGTGAGCGATATGTATCTGGCAGATACTGTATCTAGCTGGGTGCGCAGAGCGCAAAAAATCCAACGCACTGCGAACGAGACACAGAGACAGACACAGACAGAGATCGAGAGGAATATGTATGAGAAAATTGGGAAAGAAATCCGCGCAGCCATTTCGAAGATACTAAAAATAAACTCACCTTGAAAAGTTTCTACAATTTTTGAATATATTTTATCTTATTTCAGCTGCTGTCCGTCCGTGCGCGAGCATGTATCTCTATCTGTCTCTGTGCTCTGGCCAAAACTAAATAATTTCTAGCTTGAATCCAGAAAATGTTTGCTGCTCTGTCTGTTGTGCTCGCTCTGTTGTTGTTGCTGCTGCCACTGCTGCTGCAGTTGTTGTTTACGTAGCCACCGTTTGACGATTGCCAACCAAAAAAAAAAGCGTTGTTTTTGCTCTGGCTACTTTTGATATTGTTGCTTGGTTAACTTTGCTTGGTGCTGCACGAGATGCTCGTTTCGTAAGGGATTTGGTGTGGCAATCGATCTGGCTGTCGATCGGTTTAACCTTCAAGAACGTAGCACAGAAATTCACATCAACTTATTTACATTAACACAAAGCACAAGTTTGGGCCTAAAAGAGCTGCATGGAATGAGGGAAGGGGGAGTGAAAGAGAGGCAGGGAAAGAGGTGGTGGATTTATTGCAATATTGATTGTATACTGATAATGACACAAAGTTATTGCTGCCGATGATGTCAGTTGTCAGTTGTCAGTTGTGAGTTGTCAGTGGCGCATTTTATGAACTAATTTCCATTGTTCGCTGCTCGCAGTCTGCACTTGCGAGTAATATAATATATTGATTGTATTTATATAGGTACGTATTCATATACTTGTAATATACACACTTTTGCTGCTGAGTTCGTGAATTGATTCGATTGGATTCGATTTTATTGCGGCCTGTTCGAGGTGTTTTTTGGGGGCGACGTTAACTAAGCGACGATTTTCTCTCAACTAAAGCAGAAGCCAAAACCGAAACCGAAAATTCGTATGTGAAATGTGTTTTCGAACTAAAAATCTTTTCAAGCAAGTGGCAGCTCAGTCGCCGTCGCTGTCGCTGTCGCAGTCGCCGTCGACGCAGACGCAGACGCAGACGTCGCTGCCTGCATTTTGGGGCCGCGCGCGAGAGTCTTATTTTCGCTGTTGTTTTTCATTTTTTTGCCCAACTATATGGCCGCTATATGTAGCGCTCGTCTACCCGCAGACACTGGCAGCTCACCCACCCCGCCCCTGGTCCCCCCCTCGGCCCACCCTTGACGAGCGACACAGAAACCGAAAACAGAAAAGCTACAAAAACCGCGCCAACTGACGGCGACGACGACGACGGCTGCCAATGTCTGTCTCGGGTTGTGCTAGTCTTTGTTGTGCTGCTGTTGCGGTTGTTTGTTATACATTTATTTTGTTATTTTGCTAATTGTTTGTGTTCCATTCTCTGCGCTTTCTAGTCCGTTCCCTGTGCCAAGTCCGTTTGATGTTTCAGTGTCCATTCCACCCATTGGCCGTCTTCTGTTTTCGCTTAACGCCAATTATTGCATGCAAAACTGGGCCAAGCGATAAGTCATCTGTGTTGGCCCGGAATTGAAACGTTGTTCGCGCTGTTCGCAGGAAGACAAGTTCGTTTAATCAGCACAGATTAGATTAGCTGGGAGAGTGTGCTAACCAAATGACATCATCCCGCAGTGCTCACCTCACAGCTCCCTGCCCCTAACTGGCTGCACGTATCTCCCCCGACTATAAATGTTATTGAAACTGTGGCAATGCCAAAGTGCCTCGGGCTGAGGCAATCTATCATCGATGAACAAGAATCATCGCTGAATAATCGAATTTATGATGGGTCTCTGGGTCTCGGCAAGGTCGCCGGGAAACTACTCGAACTATGTGTGTAGAATTTATTGTATTTCAGGGCATTTTAATCGAATATCTGGCACGCCAAATACAATAATCCCCCGACCTGCACACACCACACTCGCGTCGAGTTCAAATTTGAATTGATTGGGGAAAATGCAGATTTTAATTTAGCGGCGCAGCAATCCCAGGCGATTAAAGTAACAACAATAATAACAATAAATAAACAACTATGAAATTTAATAATAAACTCCAAACTCCGTGGGGCATGAAAACAATTTCAGCTTTTTAATTAAATCATGTTGCCGACTGCAAAAACTCACTAAAAATAATAGAGCGAAATCGCGCAGTAATTCAATCAAATAACAACAACATTTTTTCCCCAAACGCGCATATAGTAAAATACTATACATTCGATAAAAACAAGTGCGTATCAATGCTCTGCCTGATATCTGCTTGTTTTTTTCGCGTTCCACAACTCGATTGTTGTTTTTTTTTCTTGGGGGTTGCGACGAAGTTGGGGAAAAGATGCGACGAGCAGATAATTATAGTCGCAAGCGCTTTAGATAAGTTGGCAATTACAGCGACTTGCTACGCTTGTATCACTTTGCGGCTAACGGTCCGCGGACTGATAACAGTTATACGATATCTTTCCCTTTAAACGTTTTTCACTTTTGCTGCGAATATGAGTATCGTTGTCTTTTCAGTTACGTCAAATGCGAACTGTTTGTTGTTGTTGTTGGAAAAGCACAGAAAATAATAATGAATTGATTTGTATTTTGCATTTATTTCGACTGTTGTTGTTGCTGGCGAGTGAGTCAACAAAATGTTGCCGAAAAACTGGCCACGGCCAGCGCTGAATCACTCGCGGAGTCTGCCGGAGATTTGCTCTTAATGAAGCCGGTTTTATTGAATGCCGACGTCGACGTCGACGTCGAAGTCGAAGTCGATGCTGGTCATAAATGTTGGTCAATTACTTTGGCAATTGTAAAAGCAATTACAAGTATACGAGCACACTCACTTTTTTCTTGTTTTCTTGTTTTGTTTTGTTTTGCTGTTGAGTTTCGTGAAAAAATGACGCTGTAGTTATTATTAAAGTTCTCTTGAGTGGAGCGAGAAACGTTGCTGTTGTTGTTGAACCCGATACGAGGCGACAAGACAACCGCGCGCGATCGTTGCTTTCAGACGAATGGCAAAGGCGAAGGCGAAGGCGAAAGATCTGGTCGAACGAAGTCACTGCCAGACTCGCACACACACACACAGTCATACACTTGGACGCTCACCCACACTAGTGCAGTGCGCTCGCTTGCCACTTGCGAGCGTCTCTCGCGAGAGCCGTGCAACACACAAATCAACAGGTAAACGAAAGGTGAAAATACACAAATAACAGCAGCAGCAGCAGCAGCGACCACAACAACTACAACAGCTGTGTGTCACGCATGTGTTTGTGTGTGTGCGTGCTTGTGTATTGGCGAGCTGATAAGATAAAAACGAAAACACAAACAATGCCAGCTCGAATTCTATGAAGTCATTTCTCTTGCTTTATTTGAGCTTTTTGTGCTATCCATCCATCAGCGATAACTTTATTTTGCGCGCATTTTCTATGGCCGTGGATACATAAAAATATCATATTTTTACTGCTTTCTGCGGAGCAGACGTTTTGGCAACACTGCTGCTGCTTTTACTTTTGTTTTCTGCTCTTCACAATGTATGCTGTGCTAATTTGTTCTCGCTGCCTGCGCTTGTTGTGGCGGCTGCTCCACATAGCGATATAAAAATGCTGGCTGCCGAATCGCGAGATATTGCATGGACATGAGTATATATTCTATATTTAGGTTGCATGCCACAGCACACAGCACACAGCACGCAAAAACTGGTTACTCCAGTTTCCCTGATAATCTGGGTGACGGCTACAACAGCAACAACGACAACAACAGCATCGGACAGCCAGCACAAGCGTCTCTCGTTCTTGCTGGAACTTGGGCTGATTTTCCTTTTTAGCGCCCCAAAAATACATAAAGAAGAAGCGTACCGTCTTTTGCCACAAACAGCCAAATGCAACCCAGCAAAAACTGCGCAGTTGCAGCAAACCGGTTGCCCCTATATCCCCCCTCCCAGCCCAATCCCTATCCTACCTATCCCTATCCCTGTCCCAGTCCCTTTCGGCCATTCCGATATTGACCAGCACTTTTGGGCGCAACGATCAGCTCTCGAAAGTTGCACAGTCGCCCGTCGAACGTCGCCCAGTCGTCCCGCGCTTCATTCAGAAACCAAAAGTGCTGCTCAGAGAGACAATCCCATGCCCGGCTCCACACCCCAGCGCAATCCAGGCCCGTCTCGCTCCCCTCTCATGCTGTCCATGTCCATCTCTTGCTAATGGCAGCAGCAACGCGACTGTAAATCATTTAGCAGCTATTTTGTTTGGCTTAGTGCCGAGCGTGGCCAAAAGGAAAACGCAACGCCGCACAAACATCTTAAAAATGTCACGCATGCGCAGTTGTTGGCATGCGCGTAATTGCAAGCTGAACAAAGCAGCGACCGCTAACCAGCTGGCGCGGCAACATTTTGTAGTACAAGTTAATAAGCACTATAAAAACGGCAAGCAGGAAGCAAATATTGGTATTATTGTGACAAATACAAAAATAAAAGTGCAACAAAATCATCATTTTAAATATTCACTGATTTAGTCAATTTATCCCAGTATTTCAAATCAGTTACGCTAACTGAAACATAGAGGGCGCCTGCACAGCAAGGTACAGTGCTTTCAAAACTGTTTGAAGGTGTTCACCCACAATTAGCTAAGCAACAAACCTTCAAGTTGTATGTGCAAGCAGTTCAGCAAGCAGTACATCGCTTTATATACCAGCAACTGAAAGTATGCAACTTAAAGATAAATTCGTTTTACGCCGGAAAGTATGCTATTGTTATTAAAGTTTATATATTTACTTGTGATGGAAACAAACATATCAATAATTTAAATTTCCATCTATGAACGAGAGAAATAGAAACGAAAATAATTGGAAATTGGGTCGCCTCACAAAAACAATTGAGCTAAGAAGACTAATCATTTATCGATTTTAAGGAAAGTTATACGTACTTTTAAGTACTTGCAGGGTGCTGCCAAGCAATTGGTATGTTGAACAGGGAGTTATTTCGTGAAGTTTCAAAGACAAAGAAAAACTGGCGAGGGAATGTTAAATTTAATGAGATTTAAGGAAGTTCAATCGATTTTAAATGTAGTTTAAAGATACTTTGTATTTCTGCGACAGACCGGAACGCCAAGTTTATAGCTTAGATACCAGGTTTTTTGTTTTGGCTGCCTCGAGTCACGTCCACGATTTGCCAATTTGGGCAACTGACAATTTTACCGAGGTTTTCTTGCAATTTTTGCGTTTCGGCTAAGAGCTAAACCACTTTGATAGGGGCCGCAATTAAGAGCGTTTAATGTGGTGATCTTGTACGATATATTTAATGGATTAATGCATTTGAAGTAAACACATTATGAATGTAGCTCACGATCACATGGCTGCATCCACAAATGGAGTGCAAAACAGAGCATAAGCTGCGACCAGTTGCCACACAGTGGTGTGAATGGTGTGAATTCAAAATTGAGTGATTAGTTGTTGGCCAGGAGGAGGTGAAGGCGTCTCTTTGATTTGGGCGGCAACCGGGCAGCTAATTTGGCAAATTGCAATGAAACTAGTTTGCAATTTGATCGTCAATTATTTATTCTGCCTTGCCAGTCGCATTTATAGGTTGTTTTTATTGCGTTTCAATTGATTTTTAGTTGGCGACTAATTAAAATGCGGACTCTGGCATTTGTTTATTCTCCTTTTCGGCTTGCGTTGCTCTCTAGATGGATTCGGTAACCGACAACAACATCCGTTGGCAGCCGCTGGTAGCCGCTGGCAGCCGTAGACAAACACGTTCATTAATTAATTTGACAACTTCATTTATTTGGACTCGAAAGGTTGCTCATGCCTCACATTCCAGGCACAAATTCAAATGAAGCACCCTTTGGTGTGGCGTGACAACCCTAAGCGTGTTGCCCATGGCAACCAGTGGGCGGCACAACAGCGCTATACGCAGACACAAAAGCAAATCTATTTTGGCCAACATATGTACGTTGGCATACGTCGAGCTTTTTTCACCTGCAGCAGCAGCAGCCCCCGAAATTGACATTCAACTTCATGTACGAAGCGGGCAGCGAGCAGATCAATTGCAACGGGACAGTCATAGCGCTGCCCTCGCTGGAGGTGGTCAAGGCAGGTAAAACTCCAAACATCAGACACGCGCGAGGGCGACAACTGCAGTCACAACTACATCGAGCTGCTGTTGTTCTTTTTACAACTTCAATTAGCGCCCAACATGCCGTCGGATGCGAACATCGACTGGCTGCTCCACATTTATTTTACACGCCGCGAATTCGAGCGCTGCCGTCGGCTCATCGAACGTGAACTGAATCGTCATTTGAATGCGGAGTATCTGTACTTTGTCAAGGTGAGTGAAGGGCGAGGCGACGTCCATTCAAATTGATTGCCCCACTGATTTGCCCGTAATGGAGCCAGGGTTTAATTGACCGCGAAGATGGCAACAACATCGAGGCGCTGCGCAACCTCCAGAAGGCGGTCGAGCTCAATTCAAAGAACATCGAGACGTACAAGGAAATCGGGCGCACACTGTAAGCCAATTAGTGCTATTGATTTTGTTTTCCATTAACGCCGTCTACTCGCCCCCCCGTCACCCGCCGTCAGATACAACATGGGCCGCTTTGGGCAGGCCTTAAGCGTTTTTCGGGAAGCGGAGCAGCACAGTCCGCGCCAGGATCATGAAATCTATCATTATCTGGGTGAGCTGCTTTATCGTGCGGCTGCCACGCAACCACAGCTGGAATTGGCCCGTCAGCAGCAGACCGAGGCCAGGGGCTACTTTGAGCTGGCTGTGCAGACGGGCAAGAAACTGGAGAGCTACGTGCGGCTGGCTGAGCTCTATCGCAAGGACAAGGAGTACCAGCAGGCCATTGATGTCCTTGAAGCGTGTTTACAGTGAGTTCCGTCTGGCCTAATGCGTTTGAGCGCCCCGCTACCACACTCACCACGTCTATCTCGCTTAGCTTGACGCCCGAGAACGCCGAGGTGCTCACCGAAATCAGCGTATTGTATTTGAAAATCAACGAGACCCAAAGAGCCTACGATCGCTTGACGGAAGTCGTCAACATTGAGCGGAAGTGCACGCCCAAAGGCTTGCTAGCCCTAGGCGCCATTTTGCAGGTAAGCGCTTGGTTGCTGTGGTTTGGGAGGCGAATTGTCGTCGATTTACTGATATGGAATACGGATTCGCACTCGACAGTCGCGCAACGATGTGGATGGCGCCCTGGGCAAATACAGCCAAATCGCAGATGCCGAGCCGGAAATTGCCGAGCTCTGGAATAACATTGGGCTGTGCTTCTTCAAGAAGCAGAAGTTTATTGTGGTAAGCAACTGACAATCAGCTTCCACGAATACCCGCAACTACCACAATAATTGCGTATACGCACTAATGGACTCAATTTACAGGCTGTTTCGTCGCTGCGCAAATCCATTTGGATATCGCCCCTCAACTACAACGCTTTGTATAATTTGAGCCTAATTTATATTGCCTGTAAGTGAGTGCTGATTGAATTTCACATTGCCCATCGACAGCGAAAAGAACAATATTTTGCCAAGTGCATTTAGCATTGGATATTTAAATATTCCACATAGTTCTCTGTAGAATAGCAGCATTAGCTAAGCCTTGTTTGGTTAGGTCTGTTGAGTGCTGGGAGTTTCGCAATTCCAGCAGCACTTGTCTAAGCCCAGACAATAAAATATAAATATGCCGGAAAGTGTGCACAATAAAAACAGGGGAAAAAAACAGGCTAGAAGCGGGGCTGGGCTTTTCATAAATTATAAAAGAAAATAGAAAAGTATAAAAATGAGAATGGGCAAGACAAGTTTTCCTTTTTATTTTGGGTGCGCCAAGTCCAAGCTATTCACGGACTGTACATTTTATGGAGCCCATGGCCCGGGGACTCTCTCCCCAAGCCCCGGGGGGTCGCGTGGCACAGGTTTATTGTTTTGGTTTCAGCATTCATTCATGTTGTTGCTGTTGCTGTTGCTGTTGCTGTGGATGCCTTTGTCTTTGTTGCGCCTGCATTATTGTTATGGTTACCTTTCGCCTCGCGCTGTTTACTGCCATACTAACTCTCTGCTCTTTTTTTCTTCCACTGACCTCCAGCCGAACAATATGCCAGCGCATTTCACACGCTGGCCGCATCAATAAATCTGCGCAAGGACAATGCCGAATGCTACATGCTGCTTGGATGTAAGTGAAATGCAGTAGGCGTACGAGTATTGTAGACAAAACTAAACTTATTGGTCTTTTCAATTCAGTGTGTTTGCGGAAGCTGCACGACACCGAGAACGCGTTCGTGGCATTCGAACGCGCCTGCAACCTCGCCCAGGGCCAGCAGGGTGGCATGCGGCATCCTCTGGTGTTTCTGAACTTTGCGCTCTTCTGCTATGAGACCGGGCGCCTGGCACTCGCAACCGAGCACTACAATCGCTTTATGGTCCACGCCCAGGACCTGTTGCTGCCCACTGAAGTAAGTCGGGTGTTCTGTCAGCGTGCCCAGTGGCTGCTGGCAGCTGCCTGTGATTAGTCCCCACTGTCCCCACATTTGCTTGTTCGACCTCAAAATTCTTAGCAAAATATTATACATTCGACTTGCGCATTTCTGTTGCTTTTTAAATGCAAAATTAAATTCCGAAACGACAACATTTATATTGGCCAAATACAAAATTAATTTCCTGTAGCTTTCACACATGGCTGCTCAATCGAAAAGCTTTTAAAGTTTAATGTGAAAATTTCAGTTTCGAAAAATCAATGATTTTGCATTACAGCTCCAGGTAGATGGAAAATTCAAGTAGTTACACATAAGCTATGTTTTATCCTCCTGGCAATAATTAGCCTACCTAGCTGGCTTCTTGTTAGTTCAAATTTCAGGCCACCAAGCTAAAGTCCTTGCTGCGCATCTCGAGCCACAGCCATGGCATACTTGCCGATGAGGAAGAGGCAACTCAACTGGAGGCAGGAACTGGGGAAACGCAGGAGGAGATGCCCCTGGAGGTGAATGCAGTTGTAAGCCAAAACTGAGATCTAGTTCAAAGACTAACAGCATTGCCGCAAATTAACTCACATCGAACATTTATTTGAACGTGTTCTTACAGTGAATTGAAAAGTCAGTTTACAAATTGCGTAAAACATAATTGCAAGCCAATGAAAACCCATTAGCTAATCTTATGAAACACTATGTTCTATTACAAATGCTTAAGTGTACTATTATATTTCATATACGCGTATAAGTATGTATCTATATGTGTAAGTGTATGTGTGTATAAGTGGAGTTTTAGACAAAGTTATTATGGGTAATCGAGTTCAAGTATTAAACGGACAAGAGGGCGAAAGAAGCTCAGGGGCTCGTTGGCTTCTCGCTCTCTTGTCGCGGACTTGCAGTTTAATTTCAAAGTGTTTGACATATAAAAAACGTTATTCAACCCTTACGACTAGTTAATTATAATAAACGCTGGCGTTCTCTGCATATCTCAGACGATACATTATTAATAAGTAGCTCAGTTAGTATTCTTTAAATGTAAATGTACGTTTAAGTTAAATCTGAAGGAACAATTAAAGTTGTAATGCTAATTTACTATATAAACTTTATAAACCACTGTATATCTCATTTTCAAATCTCAAATTTATGTGTCTGCTTTTGTTACCCTAGAAAATGTTCGTTCGCTTCACTCGCACTGAAGCGTTCTCCATTTACAGAGCATACATACTTGTAGTATATCCTACCCAGCTCACAGTTTCAGTTCAACTTTTACAAAGTTTTTGGATTAGAAATTCATGTTGAAGCCGAAGACATCTTTGAGACGCCTTCGCCCAGCTCTTCACCCATCTCCACAAAATCCGCTGCGCTCCGCTCCAAAGCACCTACTTAGTATATGTTATGCAGCCTCCAGTCTACATTCGTGTTTCGGGCCTGCGACGCCGCGACGGTAACTTCTAGACACAGGTGGTGGTGACACGCGTCAGGCGAGTCATCTCACTGCTGCCAAAGTGCCGCTTGAAGAACAGCGATCGGAACGTGGTGCGAAACTGTTTCGACATCAGGCCGTAGAGCACAAAGCCCACAGCAGCATTAATCAGCGCCAGCAGATCCATGAGCTCCCCGAAAGGCGGGTAGCAGTGGGCGAAGAAGCACTTCTCCAGCACGCCCGACAACAGACCCAGCAGTCCCTGCGGGAACTCCGTGACCAGAAACAGTATCAGCACAGCCACCAGCAGCAGCGTCGTCCGGTCATTGCGGCGATCACAGCGAGGTGGTCTGCAGGAAGAGTTGGTAAAGAAATTTGAAAAATTTTATTGGTTTCCCGTCTAGACTTGAAAGTGGATGTAGAGAGAGACATTTGATTAAATAAAGAGCCGACAAATTATAATTTAGAAACTTTAAGAAACTGTCATTAATTCAAGATAATTGCGTGGTTTTCCTACTAACTTTTTGAGCTGCAGAATTGTGTTTTTATGTCACTACTGAATTGTTATTTGCTGGCTTCTTATTGGCTTGTGTTATTTATAGTATTTTCAGACTTAGTTCGAGTGAATAAAACTAACAACAAAGAGAAACAAACTTTTTGCTACACATAAACCGGACTTAAACAAAAATGTCGTCAACGTAACAAAATTAAAGCAATTTTCAAAGTTTGTGATTTGTTTAACAAAATCTGAAGAAGTTTCAAGTTTTGCAAGTCAATATTTTATGCATTTGGCAGAGAGACGAGAATATAGAAAAGTTAAAGACCTCAAGGCAAGTCAGCAGTTTAAAGAGAAATAGCAATTTAGCAATACAAAATCAACAACAGAATTTACCTTCTGGACTTGTTCTCGTTGAGGTTCAGCTGTATGGCATACTTGGTGGGATTATCGTAGTCCTTGAGCTTGAGGCGACGCCGCGAGGCCTCGCACAGGACATGCATGAGCACTAGACTTATCACTGTCAGTATAAAGCAAGGCAGCAGCTTGATAATCACGGAATGTATCCAAAAGTTAAAGCTGCGGAGCGTAGCAGAGAGTCAAAGGAGTCTGGCAGGATGTGGCTGTAGGCTGGCGAGCACTTACCGGAACAGCATGGAGTCCGTGTCAAAGTAGACATGATACATGGCTTCGTGCTCTTTGGTGTCCACCTCGAGGGTCTCGCGCACCTTGAAGACAAAGTACGTGGGCAGGCAGAGGATGGGCGAGATGATGAAGGGGAAGAGAATGGCTTCTCTGGAATGTGCGAGCAGAAAGTTGGCACAGCTGCCATTGGGATGTCTGTGGATAAGAGATGGAAACAGTTTGCTATACAACGGAAAACAGAGAAGAAGAGGGGAGAAGAGAGAAGCCACAACATTGCCGCCGTGTTATGCAGAGATAAAGCGCCAGTTAACAAGGTGCAAGGACACGCATCAAAGAAGCACACAAAGAGCACGGCACTCACCTGATGGCCACGTAACGCCAAACCGCCAAAGTGACCGTCAAGCCAATCGAAATAGTGTGCAGGATCTGTGTGAAGTGCATATGAACCAGTATGTACACAGCCCACGAATAGCTCAGATCCTTTTCACCTGCAACACAGTCGTCAATAAGCGCTAAATAGTGAGAAGAAGGGGGAGAGGGACTTACCTGGCTTCATGTAAATGTATTGATAGGTGGTGTAGGGTATGTACTCGAGCATCACGAACATGTCGGCCACCGCCAGCCACTTCAAGATGTTGTTGATGGGCGCCTTGGCCATCTCCTTTCTGGTCAGCACCATTATGTTTAATATATTGGCGATTGTGCCGAATATGCAAATCTGTTGGCGAGGTTTCCAAATGGAAAACAACATGAAAATATATGCGGCAGCCGAAGCACAGTCAAAACACGCTATTTATTTAATGTTAACTGCGGCCAGTCGAAAGCAAACAAAGACTTCTTCAACAGTTCACTTGAAAATTGCTTTCAAACTGCTCACACAATTTAAATTTATGCCATAATCCAATTCAATTTAAATTGAATATCTATGATATCTCAAGTTCTTTAGTTGTTGATTTTAAAGTTATTTTTTTCTGGTTTATAAAATTCAATATCTTTTTTCGCCATATCGAAGTCCGACTGTCGCTGCGTCTATAACAATGAGCCATAGTCATACATAAGCTGTGCGACTTGGCGCCTGATGGAGCTAAGCTTTCTCGCACTCCGATATGCCAAACACCCCTAAAAGCCCAAATCTCATCAGTCGAAGTTGGTCGATGTTTTATTCATACGCAACTCAAACTCAAACGGACTTGACCACGTGATGAATATGAGATTCTTGCTCCGCCACGTTTTGCATGTGCTGTCCAAACAGACGTGATACCCTCTATGCAGAGAGCTGGAACGAGTTGAACAGTTTGCAAAACTGCAGAGAACTTAGAAGTAATTAAATGTTGCTCGCACAAGTTATTATTGGCAAAGCCTCTTTCGTGCAATTTCGTTCCATTAAATTGCGGCTTTTCTAGCAGATGGAAAAACTTTCGTAATTATGCGCAACTCTTTAAAAATCACCTACTTTGCATTTCCTATTGCCAACTTCCTCTTTGTGCTTGCATAATAGGATTTTAGCCATTAGTTAAATTCTAATTTAGCAACAAGGAAATAAAAAGGCAAAAAGTTGTTGCATTAATTTAATATTTTAAAGAGTCCTAATTGGACAAGCCTTTGCTAATTCGATGGTGTTAAATTTCTAAAGCAGTTAGGTTGGGCGTAAGATTATGAATTATGTGAACACATAAATTCATTTAACTTGCTTTTGTCAATGTTGGCTGTTGTTGTTATGGGCAGATTTGTTTTCGACTCCAAAAAGAAAAAAAGTGGTAAATCTCAAAGTTCAAAGGTGTTGGGGCTTCGCCCAAAAGTCATCATCGTCAAGGGACAAAAGAGAGAATCCATCTAAAGGGTTTACATTCCTTGACATTCTGGCGTGCCGTTCATTTATTTGCAGTCCTTTTTCGCCATGCTCGCTGCCCGCTGCCCGCCTGCCTGCCCAAAGTGAAAAATGTCTTGGCCGGTGACAGCACGACATCGGGATAATTAGGCCCATGACTGTCGCAGCAGTCAAAACATTCGCTAATGAGTCGCCCGGCAACCCGTTATCTTACTTACCAAAAGGGAAACGTAGCCGTGGATGCCGTTGTAGGCGCCGACCCACTTGTAGATATCACCTTGACAATAGCCCCGACATTCGTCCGGCTGCGATTGGTTTTTCTTCTGGAATTCAAAGAGCAGTTGCACAAAGTCCTGTATATCGCTGTTCGTGATCTGCAGGTCTTTGAGCAGCGTCTCATTCAGTTTCACTTGCGTTTGCGTCATGACTAAGTCCTGCATCTTTTCTGGTAGCTTCAACTTTCAACAGCTCTAATAATTTAAAGCATGTTTGCTGTATTCTGCAAGTAAACGAACATACACAAAGATATAGAGAAACAATTTGCACTCAAATGTCACAGGCAACACTAAACTCAAAGAGATTCACACTTGCATCAAAAGCGTGCTATCATCCAATTAGAAGTGCATGCATTAGATGTCTCTAACGATGTTGGCATTTGCATAGCTGGGACTGAGTTGTTGGCAAAAGAAACAATTACAAAGTCGACTTTAAAGCAGAAGCAGTTTGCTGAGTGTTCAACTTCAGGCTTGGGGCATTTTGAAATGTCAAACCAACATTGAAACCAACAGCATCGACAGCCACAGCAACTTGGCAAACTGGCCAACATAATTTTGCGATAATTGATGGAAAATTTAATGTGGTAAATTAAAGCAATAAAGCGCATGCGACTAGTAAATGTCCTACACCAGTTGCTCTACTCAAATTTAATGGCAAACTGAGGATACCCTTGGGGAGGGTATTTTAACGAGAGCACACCTGTTGGAGTGGACAGTAACTGGGCGTAGTCGTTAATTGGCCAACGAGATAGCAATACAACAATCTTCTCGATACATACGCATACAAGCTTAGTGTAGATTTTTCTTATGCACTGCTCTTGATGATAAATATGTGTGTGCAGGCTTGTATGACACATAAATCAGTCAAGCTAGTGAGTTGGCAAATCAAAGTCTCTCGCCCCAATGTCCACACGTCAACGAAGGTGTTGCATACGGCTAATGGGTCCAGGGAGCTGTGGAGGGAGTGTGGGGAGGGGGGGGCTGTAAAACAAATCCTGTTCGACATTTCGCAATTGCAATTCAAATTTTTGAGCAACTGTTTCGTTAACGCACTGTTTCTCCAACTCACTGTCCGCCCCTCCGTCTGCCCGTCTGTCTGTCTGACTGTCCGTCTGTTCGTTGAACTGACGGCAATTGCAACACGACTGGGCACACGTAAATTGTGTCGGCGGCAGTTGTCAATTATTTGATTTTGATGGATATGCCAGAGACTCGCTGCGCTGTGTGAGAACATTACACAAATCGAACATTTTACTGCTCCGCGAAAAAGTTATGATTTATTCAATAATATTCACATGATTGGTCTGCAATTTCGTTTACAAATCCGCCACAATAACAAATAACCATCAATCAGAAAATCGGGCAGCAAAACACATTTCAATTATTACAGGTAACTGCGGCATTAAAGCCACCACATTAAATCAAAAACAAACAGCTGCGTTTAAGATACTACAAATAAAAGCGGATTAAAAGCATATTTCTGTTTACCTATTGTAATTCCCAAATATACTTTACACTTATATAAAATCGTATTTAATTCCGCATTTCAAGTGAAATTCAAATGCGATATTCCAATTAATCTTGTTATCAATTGAATAGTAATGGGCTTAAACAAGTAAATCCATGTTTGTCATCTACTACAGCTTGTTTTTCTCTTTGACACTCTTCAACACTCAATAGAACTTCCGCCTCTTTAACTTGTACTCTTGCAATCGATTTCCCTGTTTTCCTGTGTGAATAGATTTATGTGAACAAGTTAGCGGCAAAAAACAATAATTTATTCAATATTTCTTGTACTGTGTTGTGTTTCGCAAAGTGCCAAGTTTTCTTTTTTATACTCTGCGCACAATAGTCAAGGGTATATTGAGTTTCGGCAATTGTTTGAAACCCCCCAATGAAAGAGTTCATAGCTATGCAAATCGAATTTTATAGTTAAGTAATTTAAGTGGGAAAGTTGTTAAACTGTAAATGAAGTATACATTTAACAAGTCTAAATAATAATGTTATTTATTTAGTGAATATAGTTCATGGTGTCAGAGTATCTTCTATGCGAATTGTGTTATCCTAGCTGGTTTTTGCGACTCTGAGCCACTCCGCCGGGAAATGGAAAAACAGCTGGCGTTACACATAACGCAAATGCCTCAGAGAGACACACACACACACACACACACACTCTGGCAAATAGCAGAAAGACACACTGAAGCGAAAACATGCGAAACGCCGACAACTGACAACTTGAGATAAACGCCATACGGATTTTTTCCTCTGCCATTAGCAGCTATACTGTTAATTAATGTTCCGTTACGCACACAGGCAGAGAAGCCTGTAGTGTATGTATGTGTGACTGCTTTTTATTACGGCACTTCACGCTGAGGCATAACCATAACCAGACTATGGGTCCCAAGCGCGCACTTCGCAATTGTATCAGTGAGATACTTTTGTATCTGCTGGATACGCTCGCGTTTCCTAGCACTCCCACTGCGTCAATTGCCTTAACGATCCTGCCGCGCACTTGCTGCACATTAAAATGTAATTACAGTCAAATGTTTTTAATATGCCAACTAAAACTTAAGAGCAGCGGCATAATAAGACGATAAAGTATCACTTACGGCCAAAGAACAATTGCCCCAAAGCCAAAACTTTTCATCACAACGCCAGCAGATCCAATTAACTTCAAGTTCACAACCAGCGGCAACAAGTTCAAAAACTTGTTGTTGTGCTTTGGGCGAGCGGAATGGCTTTGGGAGTTTGCAAAATTACAAATAGCCAAAAATGAAATGTATATTTATTTATTGGTGTCATTTATCAACTGGCCTAACAAATTGCATGTTTCTCAGCTTGTCATAATGAGAAATAAGCAGAACAAATTTTCATTGCTCAAATGCTTTGCAAATATTTATCTTTAATCAGACTTTAAGTTTCGACAAATTGCAACCGTAAATTGTTGCTGACAAACAAACTTTCAAGTATTTGAGATAAACTTAATTGCAAATGAATTATATGTAATATTAATCGGACAACCCTCTTGACTGGATGCTTTTGTATACCTGTCGTTTTTGGCGAGGCTTTCAGAGAAATTCAGACTCTTTGAAATGAAATCTCTCCTGAGCGGAGGCAGACACAATTATTTGAATTTCTACAAATTTAAAGTGGCAAGAATTACAAAAATAAATGTACAAAGTATCCTTTCATTCGAAGACAAGTTCTCTGGCCACGAGAGAGTTTTTACTGCATACTCGTATTAGTTTCGTTCAATTTAATCAGCTGATAAATAATGAATGTTTTCGCAGATGAAATTATAATTGAACAACGTTATAATTACTTACTACATGGTCCATATCCATTTCAATTAATTAATACAACTTTTTGAGCTGCGGCCTCAGCTGACACTCAGCATGAGTGACTTGTGCTGTACTCCCAACACTTTTCCAAATCACAAAAAATCAAAACAAATTCTATTTATGAGTGCTGCCAGCCAACAACAACAACGACAACACTCGCACGACCACACAGATACAAACACATGTATTCACGCACTTGGGACCAACTAAAACTGCAACTTGTTTGCCACAATTCGGACTTGATGTGGGCATACTTACAGCCAATGTGCGCGTTTCTTGCTACAGATATGTTTTTGTTTTTTTGTTTTTCTCATTTTACTGGCTAAATAGTTTTTGCCTAATGTGTGCGTTTGACTTCGTTTTGAGTGAGTTTCTAGTAGTTTACGCACAAGATTCGAATCGTATAAATAAACAGATTCTGACTTCGAATATCGTTAGTTCAATTTTCGACACAGTGCTGTGCAGTGTATCAACATTAAAATCTTTAAGCTTTTAAATCAAACTCAATCACTATGAAATTCACTGTAAGTCCAAAATAACTTTGCTGTTCAGCAGTTTCATAACATTACATTTTGGCGAAAGTTGAAGTCGCATGTGTTCCCCTTAATATAAGTTACTTAAAGTTGTTAATATATCAGATCGCAAGCACTCTGATGCACTATATATATTTCGTCATTTCAATTTCACGTAAAGTTTGCAAGTTTTTTCAAACGGAAAGATAATCCTCTCATTAAATTCATAATCAGCAGGCAAAGCTTAAAAGTTCACCGAGCTGTTTCGAGTTTCAAATTACAAAACTCACCAAACTGAAGAGAAAAAATTGTTGCAGTTAATCTTCAACTGCGAACTTTTGTAGATATTTTAAAATATGAATGCCAGTTCACAATAGTGAATAGAAGGTACTTAGCGAAACCTTTCGTTTGCCAAGAGCATATTGAAATTCCTTCGCCCGGACACACAAATTTAAAGCAAGATTAATGGCAGCTGGGCTGCCAAATATTAAGGGTCAAGAGAAATGAGCTTGTCTGTTGAAGTGGATCGTAAAAAGTTTCGACTTTGCTCACAATATTTTGTACATTATATCTTTCATGTTCGATTGTCTACTTGCTGTCAATGGAAACGGAAATGCAAATGGTAATGGAAAAATTCTTGAACATCGGCAATGCAAATGCGACTTGCTGCAGTTAATTTTGCTTATTGCTGGCGCCGCCTGCATCTTGGCCGCACCCGTTGCCGAGGAGCAGCAACAGCAGGCCGAGTCATCGGTCAAGGCCAAGCGTGGCCTGTCACTGGGCCTGGGCTACCACGCGCCATTGATAACCCACTCGCACTACGTGGCCGCACCAACTGTCGTGCACCACGCACCAATCATTTCGCATGCACCGCTCATCGCGCACGCTCCGCTCATCGCGCATCATCCGGTCTCGTCGCTGTCCTATCATCTGCCCAGCTATCATTCGATACACTACTAGGCGCCTGGACTCTGGACGAACTCTGGAACAGCTGAAGGAGTCACCACCAGCAAACAGTCCCTACCTCCCTTCACTGCCCACACTTCCCACAATTCATTCATCCGGCCACTCAGCCAGCAGCAGCAGCATGTTAAGTTTATATTTTGCTTTTCACAAATAAACATGTACAACAAGTTTTCGCCTGCATTCAAACAAGCGCAAAGTTTAGTTACTACAACTGACGTTGCATGGCACAGTTCTTTTGCTTCCGCTTCCCTTGCGGTTGCCGCAAATTTACGCGCTGCAGCGTCACAGCTTGGAGCACATAATCCCAGCAGTTAAACGCTTAGTGGCCCCTTGGAGATGCACAATACTGGGGCACGGAGTGCACATTAAACGAGCATTGTGATTACGCACATTATACAACGAAATTATTGTTATTACAATTCTGGCATACGAGTTGCAGTTGATAAGCGCAGTTATGCGCACTTGGCTGCCACTTTTATGCGATTGCCACATCAAATCAAAGTTTAATGCGACCATTCTTGCTGCATATTCCTAAGTATTACAACATACAACTTACATAATTCGAAACATGCCGCATCACTAGTTTAAAGTTCTTTCTTAAAGCAATAGCTCTGCACCCTTTGCCATTGTGCGACCAATTGTCACTTACCACTGAAATTCCAGCAGTTGCCCACATACTCTTCCTCACTTCAGCACAAAGCCAAAGCGAACTGAAATGAAATTCCTTGCGGAGCTTTAACAACCAAACTCACAAGGAAAATACCGAAATAAAGAACGCGTTGATAAAATGCGCTGAATTGCGTTTCACCCTAGCCGCAGACGTAATTCCCTAGTAAATTCTTTTGGTTTGATTTCTATTTCCGAGTAACTCATAACTAAACAGGAATATTTTATAAAATTAATTAAGTATCCACTAAGGTACAAATAAAAACAACCCACATTTTGCAATTGTTTCCAGGAATTCTTACAGTTCGTTTGAATTGTACAAGTTTGTGTGTACATGTTTAAGCTTAAATTAATTAGTAGAGAAATTGTTGACGCTTGAGAATTAGTCGGAGAAACTGTCGCTCCAGTAGGTTGTAGTCAGCGGTGCGACCGACTTGAACAGATCACGTCCCTGGCTAGGATGGCTTTCCATGCGTCTGACTTTCGTCTCCGAGTGACGTATGCAACTGGTGCTCTGATGGCGCTGCAACCGCTGCTGGGTGAGGAAGGTGCGCTGGCAGCGTTTGCACTCGTAGATGACACCATGCTCATCGTGACTGAGGCCCATGTGGCGTTTTAGTTCGGCACGCAGTCTGAACACCTGGGCGCACAACTCACAGCGGAACTGCGCACGCTCCGACTCGTGGCGCTCCATGTGCGTCTTGTAGGCGCCCCGCACCTTGAACTGTTTGTTGCATATCTGACAGAGGTATTCGTGGCGCGAGTCGTGCGTTTTGCGATGCATCACATAGGATTGCTTGCGTGGAAAACTCTGATCGCACTGGTCACACTCAAATGGTCCCTGAGCAGGGAGGGCGGGATGTGACAACAGACTCTTTTTTTTATGTGGATAGTCGTCTTCGGAGTCCGCCGATCGCTTCTTCTTGCGTCCGCGTCGCCGGCCCGGTTTGCGCTTCTCACTGATGTCCGAGTCGGCCGAATCGCTGTCGGGACTTGTGGAGCCCGCCACATCGGACACCTTGAACTCGGCATCATCGTTCAACTCCTCCTCGTCCTCATCGCTGGCGGAATCGGAGACGGGTGCGTCAATGACAACATAGCCGCGAGGTCGTCGTATTTTGTTTTTACTGCGCGAAAGGCGCTTACGCAAATCCTTCTCCGTGGTTTCCAGCTGCTTCCTGAGTTGTATGGCAATTATGAGACTCGCCTGGCAGTTGTTGCAAATGAACTGTGGCATAAAGTCCTTGGGCGCAATGGATACACTGGGGCAAATTAGGAGCAACATATCAGCTGGCGTTGTGGCATCGCTGGTCTTCGTGAAAAGACTATTTAAATTCTCCTTGCTTGTGCACACGCGACACTGATTCTCGTCCACTGGTTCCTCCTGTTTTTGGGCTCCAGAGCGTGCACTGACAGTTGCCTTGTCTGTGGACTCTCCGGCTGTCTTAAGTTGTTCCTGGGCATCGTCGCCAGTTATGAGTTCAGCTTCTTCATCGTCTTCTTCCTCTTCGATCTCTTCCTCATCGCCTTCGTCCTCCTCCACTCCCTCCTCCACGTCGTCATCAGCTTCCTCCAATGTTTCAGCTGCTGAAGCCACATTATTAGCTTTACCTTCTTCTCCCGCCGACTCGGCGACCGCTGCCGCGGCTTCTGCTGGCTTTTCAAGCTCTGCAGTATTAGCAATATTTTTGTCCGCTGCTACAGCTGCGGAAGCTTCATCTTCTGCTGCGGTTGAGTCTCTTTCATCATCCCCGTCATCGTCAGCCGTCACATCATCCAGGTATTCAGCTTCACCCATCTCCTCATCCTCTTCCTCCTGTTCCAACTGCTCCTCAGCGTTAGCAACAGCCTCCACACTCTGTCCGACATTAGGTACCGCATTACCCTGTAAAATGTTAAGTGTGTTTATGCTTGTGTGACTTGTCTAACATCGTCTTGCTATCGCACCTCATTCACGTAAATATTATTGCCAGCAACTGCTGATGCTGCTTCTTCTTCAATCGCTCGCTCCACGGCGCCGCCCGTCGCCCATTCAGTCGTTGAAGCAGTCACATCCACCCCCGTAGACGGGGCTCCTGCTGCGGCTGCAGCACTCCCTTCGCCATTATTTGCCACTCCATTTGTGGCAACCGCAGGCGTTATTTCTTCATCCATTTTATTAAGTTTTGTTTTGTGACTTTTTGGCGCCTCAAGAGTTACGCCGGTCTCAGCAGTCCACAGAGTATATTTTATTATTCTCGTCTCTCAACACTGAAAACTTATCACTTTTTATTTGTGTATTCACTTGACTTTTTAATGCACAATATTAGATCATTAAAACTGACTAAAATTGCAATTTTTCACAACTTTTTTATCAAACATCCGAATATTTGTTCATTTTTACACAACAACGCCATATTGTATGAGTACATACACGCTGGGCACAGCTGTTCGAGTATCGATACTGCTGCGCATGTCAAAATAATATCGATATGGAAATCGATAAGAACGATGCTCTGGGATTTGACGCGCCAAATGCATTTATTTTGAAATGAAACAAAATTTTTTGAAATGGTATTAATAAAAAATAGGGAAATTATCGATATACTATATTTTTTAAAATTAGTCAATAATTTCATCTATTTAAGAAAGCAGCAACGAAAACATGACTCACATATATAAAAATTAATTTTATAACATTTTCTTTTGAAGTTGGAACATTTTAGTCCTTCGAAATGAAAAGCCCACAATTAAAATGAATTGCACGATTTAATAAATGGGTATGTAAAAGCACTCAGCGCAAATTGTCGATTTCCAAACATAAAAAGCCTTTACTAATTGTTTTGATTAAAACCGAAATCCTCCGCCAATTTATTTTTCCTTATAATAGAAAAAATTGGCGTCCCCAAAGTGCCTAAAGCCCATTCATCGTCGGCTGTAGAAGCCAAAAATAAATGACCAACACAACAACCTCAACGTGGCCGAGATATTCATTTCAATTATGTGAAATCAACGCCCAAAGTGCTGCAAAGAAAAATGTTGGTATTGTGTGGTGAAATAATGTTAAAGTTGGCACATCAACATTCAGGACCCATTCAGTGGCAATTTGTGTTAACAGGTCCCCATCACAAGTCTGTGCCTACATATATTTGCGATATTTTTCTCCTCTGTTCTTTTCGACTTTTTTTCCTTTCTCTTTTGTGATTTACGTCAACAATTATAACGGCAAAACGTGCATTGCGCCTACTTGACATTAGCATCGTCGACATTTGGAGAGTGGGTTGCCCTATTTGGCACAGCTTCTGAGATTTCTGCGAGGGACGAGGGTGCGGCACGTTTATGGCGATAGCAAGCTACGATTGAGAAAGACCGTATAAGTAACAAGATAAATATAGCGTAACGTTTCCTCTGGCAGTGATAAAAAAGCGCGACCATGTCAACTGACAAGCGCATTCCCCAGGAACGGCCACAGGCACGGCATGGGCTCGGGCTCGGCCACGGGCACGGGCACATGTTCAGGCAGTCATCGGCGTCACAACATGATTAATTATGCACGAGTTGAAGGCATCGTCTAACCACCCGACGAAGCATCCACAACACAAACACGAGCATATGCTGGCAGTCTTCGAGGCTTACGAACCAGTTGCTTCTAGCAAAACGGTTTCATAACATCGTCTGTAGCAAATCTCCCGTGCTCTTCTCCCCCTTCTCTAAAGATGCATAGAAAAACGATGCCTGGCAACGTAATATTTTGTTCATATCCAGCTACCTGTGACATACATTTTTGTTTAAGTTTTTATTTTAAATACGTTTGTACTTACTGAATATCCTCTGGATGTATAATAGCGTTTGATTGATTTCCCTTCCGAGAATATTTATATTAAACAAAGCAAATAATTGAATTTAATGGGATATTCCTGTTGCTTTGATACTATTCGATACGTTTTGTGCATGATCCAATAAATAGAAAGGGGATTATTCACCCCAATTCCAACAAACTGGAGAGCCTACTGCGAAGCAATCCAATTATAATTTAATTTTACTGTTGAATATTGAAATCAATAGAACCAAAGGTATTACACTTAATAGTATCTATGCCGAATTATGCTAATATAAATCGGCAGTGGCACTTTGAGCAAATAATTATTTTAGTTGAATTCAACTTGGCATAATGGAATGCCAGAATTCGCTTGTGGAATGTTTCAAATATACTTAGTGGGACTTGACTTAATTAAAGTTGTTCGCCAGTATTTAACAATGCAATTAAGCTTTTAGGAGTACAAGTACGGAAATAAAATTTAAATGTTTTCGCACAATTTTGGCAGGATTTAAAAGCAGAATGCCGATTATGGTCTTTTCATGTTTGCATCAAATTAACATCGCATTACGTATTCAAGATAGCTACACGGCACATAAGCAGCAATAATGCTTTTGAATTATCCATAATAAAAAAATAAACACAAATCCACATCTGCATGCCGAGGGAATGGTCTGTTGCTCCTTTCCGTGGTCGTAAAGCGATATCTCGATCAATGTAAAATGTCTGAGAGTGACACGACTCTGATGCTGTCATGCATATTATAAAAAGCCAAATTTCTTGGCCAAGCAAATGACACGAAATCCGCGTGCATGCAATACCTACGCAGCGCAAAATGAGGAATGCTTGTTCGAAAATAAAACTTTTCCGTCGGAGGCGGATGAAAACATTTGCATAACAGAGTTTGGCACATTGAAGCAGTACGTCCGTCACTTAATGTGCCAAACAACCAGTGATTATAGCAGTAAAATAAATTTGCATATTTCACACTTCAAATATTTTCATTTTCTTTAAAAAGTGTAAAATGCTTTATTACGATTTTCCAGAATTGCGGACGCCGCAAAGTATGCAACATTTTACATTCTTGCATTCTTGCTTTTTCATTACACTTGTAGCCAGCAACTATTGCAAGAGTTAGTCGCTAGAGTGTAATTAAACCGCTCTTGAAAATCCACGCCTTCATCCATCCCATCCATCAGTTCATATCTCTCTGCCACTCGCATTCATTCATTCACATTTCATTCACTCAAGCGCAAAGCAGATACAACAATAAATTATTCACAGACGGTTCGCAGAAATGCACAGCAATCAAGTGGGCGTATTTTGGTCGTAGGTGTGGTGTTTTGTCTAGTAAATACCCAGAGGCCAATCACATATGTTAAATCCCTTTGTCAGCACTTAGCAAACTTTCATCTATATGAGCAATATTAATAAATTCTTTTTATATAGACACAATGTGGTTATACCCTTTGACTATTTTTCGAGGGTGTTATCTCAATGCCATGAATTAATGAGCGACTGAATGATTACATGCCCAATAATAATAACAAGTTAATTATGTAATTGCGCATACTTAACTGATCATTTAACCATAATCTGATATTTGCCAATTTAAATTATTTAATACGTAGCTAAGTGGAAAAATATATTCATGTTTTAATTCATGATTAAGTAGTGTTGGGAAAATTATAGTAGCACTGCAACTGCCTTGGCTCTGGAGAATACTAATTAATATTACATCAATCATCTGAAGAGATGACACACACACACTCCCTTATACAATGTAAATACGCTGAGCTTTGTTTTCATTTCAGAAATTACTCGAGTTCACACATAATCCTTTCGCGCTACTCTCATTTTGCGTCTTCGCACAGCTTGGCCCCAGTGGTTTGGCTAAAGGGATATATCAACATAAACATGTTTGTGCGTATGCTTATAATATTGTATAAAAACAGCAGCGCCATCAGCAGGCAATTTTTTATAAGCGTATAATATGAAAAAGCCCAGGGGTAATATGTTTATGTGCTGCTGTCCCTATTGTGGTTGCGCTCCGCTTTGTCGTTGGTATTTCTATTGTTAATGCGACTGTTCTAGGCTCTCCCCCACTCACTCGTTCTCCTTCATTCCCTCAATATGGGTTTGTGTGTGTTTCTGTTTTTTATAATACCCCAAGCAGAAATATTTTGTGCGTTGACTAAATTTGCACCCAACGCAAATTATCTTAACAACACGAGGGTCGCTCCAAATATATAAGTATTACCATACACAATTAACTAAGATTAAAGAAATTAATATATATTAAGGAAATATTTCTTACGAAGTATGCAAAATTTTTTAATAATTCAGTTGCGGTATCTTAAAGCGTTTATTGATGTAAGCTTTAAGGCTTGAAGTACTCTACAATCAACCGCCGCAAGGGCGAGCGAAACAAACGTATTATATATGGTAGTACACCCCGGAGTCGTTGCTGTTCATTATTAATATGGACTGCCAAGTACCCGTCCTGCTGGTGGAGAGGTGCAGATTGTATAACTGGCGGCTAATAAACATTGCGATAAGCAGCTTTATTTCGCTCCATGACTGTCTCATTAGGCGTCCACTTGATTAACAATTCATAAACCATTCGCACATATGACAGACTGAAACCCGATTCCCATGCGCCAGCAACAAGTAAAGGAGCACACCGATGGAGCCGAGGAAGATATTTGAACAATGTCGGGGAGCATAAGCAGTTTCTTGCTTCATTTCTTGCTGGCGCCCATTCCACTCGAGCATGTCTTGTGTCGCATTTGTCTCAATCATTAGAATGATGACAATTTTGTTAAGGCGTCACGTGTCTGCATTAGCATTACTCGCATTATATTGAACACAATATCTTAAACACAGGCACAGTGTGCTGAGGGTGAGGTGCGGAGCACTCATATTCCTTGCTACGTCTCGTATGTTAGTCAACACGCAAATTCCAATCAAACTTATGCGTGTGCGTTTCTGCTTATGGGTTTCTCATAAGTTACATCGACACAGCACAAACACATACAAACATTCAGGCACACATGTGCGGCACTCTGATAAAGTTTGGAGCGTGTCGTGGTACAGCTGTTGCCGCCTACGCCTGTCTCAGGCACTCGAAAGCCGTGACGCAAAGGATTTCGCAAAATTTTAGAGCCCTGCAAAAACCACAAATCATGCGCGGGGTATGCTCGTTTTTTAATGGATTCAAATGTGAGATTTCCATTTAACAATTATGACCTGTATTCTCTGGGATTTAAAGCAAAATTGAGAACCTAAATAAATATATCTGAATATATTCTTGATTTAATATAAGGCTTCTATTAAGTGCACACCAACAATAAGTATATTTAATTCGGCAGTCTGTTGTTTATCTAATTCGGCCCAGCTCTGTGTGTGTCCCTAAATGGATTTTAGAGCCCAAGCCATAAGAATTAAAATATAATTTATGAATAGAAAATACACAGCATGTTATTATAAAGATTTTACTTTCTTTGAGCGACAAATTGATGCGAACCGGTTTGTTTATAAATCAGCATTCAACAACAAAGGCGACAAAATTGCCATATCAAACGAATTTGGTCTTTGATCTCGCACGCGGCGCCGGATATCAAATCAAAAAAATAAAATAAAAAAATACAAAATATGAGGAGAAAAAACAAGAACAACACTAGGGGGGAAAAGCCCAAGCCGCAAAAATCCAGAACAAAACAAAAAACCAAAAACCGAAACCAAAACGCTGCGTCCAATGAACCGCAAAGGGGAACACACACACGATATGTGTCTACAACATTCTTATGCAAAACAAAAAAGAATCTCTGATAGACGACAGCTGCAAACAACAAAGTAACAGATAAAGATAACATAATTGCAAATGCATATAAATTTAAATTACAGAATTTAGAGAAAAAAGCAGCGACGAAATATTAATATATTTATTAATTTAATCGTCGCGATGTTTTTTTGTTTACTTTCTATGCTGTTGGAATTCCCAGCGCCAACGTTAAGTGTTTGTTCTTTTGCGAAACTCGTTTCAGGCATTTTATTTTATTCCGTTCTGCTTTTGTTTTGTGTGTTCTGGCCACTGGAACGACAGGGACTGGGCAGGGTGGAGAGAGTGTATTACGATGAGGATTATATATCAGAGCAGTTCGGGGTCTCTGCATAGAAATTAATTATTGCGACACACAAAACAAGAAATCAATTTCAAAAACAGCTGTGACTAGCGGTTTTAGGTTTTCGGGTTCTCAATATTTGCGACTCAGCTCTCGAGTCTCGTCTCCCGACTCTCGACTCTCATCTTTCGGCTTTTGGGCTTTCATTCATCCCAGATATTTGGTTATCAGCTTCCTCCGTAGTATAAATAGCGGCAGCTGCGACTTGGCTAATTAGACTTAGCAAAAACTTCAGAGTAACCACAGCAGCAGAAGCACCACAAAACTACCACAAAAATGTCGAAATTCATTGTTTTCGCTTTGGTAATTGCCACCGTCTGCCTCATCCTGGTCAACGCTGCTCCCGCTCCTGGTGCCCAAATCCTAGACGCCCAGACGGCCATCAGCAAGATAATCGGTAAGTTAAGAAGCACTTTAAGAGTTTTTGGAACTACAGTTAACGGGGCTTGATTATTCCCACAGCTGCCTATAATCGCTATCCAGGACGCTCCATTGTCCATCCTTCGGAGGTGGCCACTCTGATCGACCCCAACACTTTTGTGCCTCGCGTCTACTATTAAATGTTTCGCGGAGTTCTGTTGACCACCAAATGTTGTGTTTTATGCCTATTGCAATTAGTTTTTAGCATGAGAAAATAAAATATTATCTTGACAAGAGTAAAGCTTTCTTTTCTTATTGCTTTTTTGTGCTACAACGCAAAGAGCAAAGTCTTTTGCAATGCAAATCGTAATATTTTATTCGGCACTTCACACCCGTTTAAAAAATTACGCAATTAGCGACAAAGCCAATTAAACACTTTGGGACATTTATATTGAATATAAAGATAAATAAACAAAGCGCCATTGTACCTTGATATGTATATTAATTTATGGACTTTTTAATCGTCTAATTGTGCCAAGTAATTAAACAAGAATTGTTCAATGCGAATTCATTCTTTTTTGTTTATTCTTTATCGCTGGGGTTATTCAAGCGCAACTTGTTCTAAAAAGAAATTCCAAACACGTTCATCCAGAGCAGAATGTATGTTTCTACATATTAAATACCATATGCTGATTAGAGGAAATACCCGAATTGATTAACCTACACCTTTTTAGTTTTACTCAATTATGAATTTATAATTTGGCCAATTCACACCAATGAAATTGAACACGTATAGAAATTTGTGATGTTTGCCTTGATTCTAACAGGGATTTATTTATACAACAATTACATTTGTGTTGTCAATTTAAAAATCCGCTTAAAAACAACAGGAGCGATAAGCACTTTTAATGCGTTCCAGCCAATTAATTTGGATGCATTTATTCAAGTGTAATAAATTGGAATTTGTTTCAACACATGCAGCAAACCGCAAATATATTGAACAACAAAATTAAGTGCCAGCTTACTGAACTAATTGCAAAAAAAATATTATCAAGTATGCCACAAATTAATTAATTTAATTAAAATAACTTTTTAATAATACCTAGGGGTTACCTAGTTAATTTATGATTCATTTTCTTAATTAAATCTCTGACGGCTTTTGCAAAAGTGCAAATATTACATCCACAAACAACAGAGCAGTATTGTTGGTTTTACATTTTAAAGTTAATGTAATGAATACAACATTATGCAATTACAAAGAGAAACCAAAAAAGTTACACCTTTCATATGCGCAACGCATTGCACAGATAGGTAGTAAACTTTGCATAAAAGGGTAGTTCATTTTGTTTCAAAAGGAATCGTATATAACGGACAGAAGACCAACACTTCTAATGAATGTAACGCTCTAGTCTATTTAGTTTCTTTACCAAACTATATCTAGGCCAGTGTCAAATATAATGCTTAGAGTTTTGGTAGCTGTCTAACCGAGGTATTGATAGATGAAAGAGACTTTGATTTGTTGTTAACATTTTTTTATGCACATATGAAATAATTCGCAATATACTTTACATTTACTGCTTTTATTTGTCATATTCTGGTTGTGAATTTCTTTTATATGCCCAACGGGTATCTGAACGTCGAGCACACTCGACTGCAGCTTTTCGCTGTTTTTTATGCGCAAACGTTCATTGGATGTATGTGCACTGAAAAAATCAAATTGGTTTTGTAGCAGTTGTTGAATAAACAAGTTTGATGTTCTCTTTAAAGAGCGAGCGAGCCCTGTGCTGGTGCTGGGAATATAATAAGCATAAAATAGTTTATAAGTAAACTCCAACTACCAGCAAATGGGCACTCCTCCCACAACGCGCACATTCTTAATATCCACATGCAGAAAGTTTGTCGGTCACATCTATGAAATGTCCACTTCTGCATGCGCGGGCTTAGGAACTAACTTTTGTCGAGAATATTAAAGTTTTGTGGTTGATCAACTTCCCAGATTGTGACACATTTGATCCGGATGAAAGTTTCGTATATTTTGCTCCAGCAAGTGTTTACCCAGCTCTTCGCGTCACATAAATTTTCGCCCAACTGCAATTGAATGTGGCCTTCAGCTGCGTCCGAGGGGAGAGTGTGCGGGGGCAGATGCAGTTGCAACGTGCTGATAGCTCGCTATCTGAATTGACGTTAGATGGCCTTAATAATGCACCTTATATCTGACTTGCATATTTATGATGCGCGGCAATAAAAGGATTTTGGGCTTGACGTGAGCTGCGCATATTGAAACTGTTGCATGGAACACGAACTTCTGTCGGCGACAGTGGCACGTGTGCATATGGAATAAGCCACGAGTCAATACTACCGCTTACACTTTATGGCCCTCGTCAGGTGCACGCACGACAAAACGACTAAAAGCAAACAATTTGTAATGCTGTGATAGCGTCCTGCGGACAACGTTCTTGCGTAACAGCAAATGGGATGAATTGATAAACAAAAGCACTTGTCCTTTGCACGCACACCACATTTTCTTTTATGCATAAGAAGACAAAGAAGCAGAGAAGGCATGCGGACAGATTTCGATTTGACGTCAATACAAGACATGCTGGTAACTTATATAAATGGCAATAGGCAATCTCGCTGAATGCCAATGAATAGAACCCCTCGGGTCGCGATGGCTGCACTCAGCTGTGATGACGCTCATATTTAACGTGCAATAATTCACATCCGGATGATTAGTTTGTTTACAACTCGCACACGGTGTGCCATCAAAGTGCCCTAGGCAATTTGCCAGGCTACTTAGTTATTTTATGCCGCTGACAATAGTTTCTTTACGACCATTTTATGGCTCTCCCACATGTTGTCATCTGTTTGTTTGAGGCTGTGAATAACTCAAGTGAAACAAACAACCTGAATCGCAGCGAAATTCCCAAAATTCCCAATGGAATTCCAGAACATCAAAAAAACCAAACTAGTAACAATTCCTTTTGATCGAGTTGCTCAGCCAGCGCATACCCTGCAAAGACATTTGTGCTTTCAGCAAGTCTCGCTTGACTTCGACTCTAGTTCAGCTCACTCCCTGTTGATGGTGATAGGGTATAAACAATAACTGAAAACACCTCAATTCCAAGCCCACACATTTCTCGCATGCGCCAGGCGAATAAATTTGTTAACAGCTTCAGGCAACCGTAATAATAACAACAGCGACAACGAGAAAAAACAACAAAAAAAATGAGAATTTGCATTGCAAATATCGATTCGCTCCATTATAAATAGACTGACTTACCTGTTGCTCGTTATCTCTTTTCACTATCTGAACGACGGCTTTAATTATGCAAATTGTTGGCGCCAGCAAAAAGTGCTAAAACGAGAGAGTGAGAGAGAGGAGAGATAATAAAACAAATAACACGCAAAACCGTTAAAGAGCACATGAGAAATCGCTGTCTGACACTCATTTATCAATTTGTCATATAATTCGAATAAGACATTTAAATATATTACGACTTTATTTAAATAAACGGGTATAATTACAAAGTTCAAGTTCAATCCCTACCCGAAGGCCGACCAGCGAACTCTCTTTCCTAATCATTTGTAAACTTGAGTTCAATGAAAATAAACATAAATAAATGCCTTGTCTTGGTGTGCTAGTAAAACTTGTAGTTCATTATTGGAGACGCGTGAAAAGTTGAACAGTGCGACAGACCGTTGAACTGGTAATGAATATGAGAGCATTCACCTTATCGAATCGAAAATGAGGGTACAAATTAGATACGCATCTTCAGGCAATTGTAGTTCGAGGATTCCCCACGTATTTGCATTTCTTTTTATGGTTTAAGCGAACTTTTCATTGCAACACAAACAAAGTTTAGAAGACTTTGACCCAAAAGCGAGGTAATTTCATTTATCAAAATTTATGAATTTCTCACAGAAACAACAAATCCAAGTGCGGCGTCTGCTATTCTCGTCTAGGCGCAATGAACCTTAACGAATGGCGGACGGAAAAAAGTTGAATTAAAGTGCCCTAAAAAGTATGCTATACACGATGTTAAGCGAAAGACAATCAGGACAATGAACATTAGCAGCAGCCGCAGGAGCAGCAACGTATCATATGTGGTCGTGTGTAGAGAGAGATTTCTGAGTTGTTAACTTAATTCAGAACATTCGTGATTTCGTCGACTTATAACCGCTCGTGAGTGGTATTAACTTTGCTAATGGAAAAGTTGGCACCCGTTCAAAGAAACAGCAAAACTCAACCAAGCAGACTACCGTTGACCATGTTTGTGTGGCGTGTGTGTGCGTGTGTGCGTGTGTGCGTGTGTGGTGGGATACGCGTATGTGAGCCTGCAGCAGAAAAAAGGGTGGTCAGGTCGCCACAGGATGTGTGCGTCTGTTCTTACACACTACATTGATTTTTATTTCATTTAAGGATTGTTGAGTCCCTAGTAGCATCGGCGTGGCATCAACATCGACATCGGCATCAGCATCAGCTTCGAATTCAGCTCGAGCGGAGGCAACATTTTATGTAAGGTCTGAAAGAGTTTTTTTCCGGTATTTGAGTCGTAAGGCATACAAAATGCTGTCCATTGGGGCGCGCAAATCAAATGGATGAACTCCACCCATATGGTATATGGTTTGAGTCGGTTATCGACCTTTTCGCTACCATCTATTAAGCACAAGAACTGCTGCCTAGGCAATGACATCGTCAGCACAACGTCAGACACATCCAGCTTTACGATATCAACTACATCATCAAATAAATACAAAAAAAAAGAGAGAAGTATATAAAAAAGCCCAAAGCAGCAAGAAGTCCATCATAAAGAGCATAACAATTATACGCAGTCCAAGGCGATAGTCACAGTCACAGTCACAGTAGCAGTCGGCGACGCAGCCTCCATTTAAGTAGCTCTTCGCTGAGATAATGGGCGGGCTACTTGCTACTTAGACGGCCACATTGCCTTGGCCTTCACATCGCAATCAACATCATTATGGCCATCATTATTGACAGTGTTTAAGCTGCGGCATTAAATTAGCATAATCACATCATATCATCGCAGTGCAAAGACAGCAGGCAACGCGCTGAGCGCTCAGGGTCAAGGATCAGCAGGCGCATCTTCATTCAATTGTCAACAAAGGCGCGCAGCACAACATCGAGAGCTGAGCAAACATCTTCACATATGTGACTGCCTTAACATTTTCCAGTTACAGCTATATACCATAATACTTCACAAACTCAAAGGAAAACCTCGCCTCAGCTTTTCGAGATATTTTTATGTGCTCATACCGTGATTGATAGCAGCACACGGCAAGTGAATTTTGTTACACACTGGGCCAATTAATATGCTCGATTAATTCCCCACCATAAGAAATATTAAGTATTCAAGCAGTTGGCCGCCTGCTTGCAAGTTGCCGTTCAGTTGTGGCAGACTGTCAACAACTACAAACTTTTGCAATTACAAGCTGGATAGAAATATTTTCACAATGTAACTGCTTTGACTTGAACTAGCAAAGAAGTATTTCTCTCAGAAAATAAATTGTTGTACAACACTTCAAAGCGTACTCGTTAGAATTTGATATCCTTAAAGACTGATAGAAAGTTTATTAAAATATTGAATAGGTTTTTTTAAACTGCTACCATTGAAGTGATGTATTCCCCGTAAGTGATGTACTTGTTAGTACGAGTATTTGATATCTTTAAAAACTGATAGAAAGTTTATTCAAATATTGAATACGTTTTTATAAACTGAGCACATTGAATAATACTTGAATGAACACAAACATTTCATGCTTCGATAATTTGAGCACTTTTTGCATGTTCACATAGTGGATTGATTTGCTTAGCATATTGTCACGATGCTGATTGTAACTTAATTTATACAACGCAATTGATTCGATAACCCAGCCGGGTCCAATTCTGAGATATAGGCGACAAAAAGACGGATGGAAAGATACGAAAACAAGTCGGAAACCACACTAGTATGTGCGGGTTTTGTTGACACACTAAGACAAAAAAACAACCAGCTGATAAAAGCAAAACGAAAATTATTTGTGATTGGTGATTTGTTTTCGTTGACCTCATACCCTTGCCACAGTGTGGCTGAAAGGGCATGTCATATTTGCCCGAACAAGCAACCTTTGGTTCCCCGCGGAATACTAAATATAATATCAATATTTATTTGTACGCAAATCGAGGAACGGGTGTGTCTTGGTCGAGTCGTGGTCCAATGTTTTGTGCTTGGGGACACACACAGGACAACAACGGCGCGGACAGAGGTGTGGCATGCTGGCTGCTTTGTGGTGACAAATGAAACCAGAGGAGATTGTGGTAACTCATAAATCACTGAAAGCCCGTTGTTCCGATCTGTCCGGTTCTGCTCTGTTTTGTCCTGTCGCCGGGCGTCGTCCTGGCGCACAACTCGACGCGAATCATTAAACGTCCCCAGCTACAAGTCATATCAAATTTTTTGTTGTTTGTGATTTGACCAGCCACATGTCATTCTCAACACATACATCAAACAGAGTCCTACTCCTTGCTCAGTTGTCTTAGTCCTGACCCCAAAAATTTCCTCAACCTATTTGTGCTACTTACATAAACGTGTGTGTGCATTTAATGAAGCTCGACCGAAGCATTTGTTTGTCAATGAGTGGCCAATATTGAACTTGCAATTATCTAAATTGGCATTTTTATCGCCATTGGTAAATAGACTAATTTAAAGGACTCCAGCGGCTGCCATTATTTTGGGAATGTGTCGGCGTCATACCTTTTATGGTGCGTAATTAAATTCAATTTGTTCGGCATATGCTGTAAATCGCAGTATATTAAAGAACACACTGTCGACAGCCTATAGCCAACAAAATCAGGATTGTGCACTGTGCAACTCGATATAGCAATGTGAATCCAATTAACATACTTTGACCGCAGGGCAAGAGCGAAGTAATGCAGCCTGAGCTCTTTGTTTGAAACACACAGCGTGGCTAATAACAATGTTGTTCGATTCGGAGCTTCAGTAATCGCAATTGATTGACTGCTCATAATGTTTTCAAACGTTCATTACTGAAAAGCGCTCACAACAACAACAACGAGCATCGTCGAGTCAATAGGCTTAATTATGTCACGTCATCGGGGAATTGGTATTGAAACCACAACGCAGTTGACGTATAGAACATGAATAAAATGGCAAAGTGCTCGGCGAGTGATTAAAGTGCGGGGAAAATACAACATCGATCTCGCTGTGCGTCGGTGCCGGTGTCGTGGCAAATGCCAATTCATTTGTCGTTCATTTATTACGTTTTAATTTATGCAAATTAAAGGTTGCGCCACCAGGTTCTGTTACTCGTCATAATTTGACACATCCTGCGCAGTAAATGCAAATGCCAAGGAGAGCAACATCTGGCTATGTCATCTTCACAATACGCAATACCGCCTTTGTGATACAGATAAGCGGAATGTGGGCAAAGCTGTTGTTCAAGGCCCAGCGAAAGGCTGCAAATCCCACAAAAGCAGCGGCCACTGATGGTTTAATATTAAAGGCATCATTTATCTTGCCAATTGATACGAGCATCAAGCGAAATATCTGCTATGTAATCGAGCGTTTACTTATCGTTATCCAGCTATTATATTTACCGACAGCTCAGTCAGTTGGCTTGACGGCCACTTTTATTTCAACATATTAAAAGATTACACGCTCCACTGATTCTAGTGAATTAAGCGAGCGATTTTAATTGCTGCATTCAAATGCAAATTGCAGACCAAACTCAATTAAGCTTAAGAATAATGTAGTGGAAGCATACCAACTACAACTACAACTAAACCATCACCATCAGCATCACCATGAACATCAACATCAGCGTCAGCGTCAGCATCAGCTTCAGCTTCAATTAATTTGTCTGTCGCGTCGTTCACTGACTTGGGAGTTGGCTGATGGGTTCAAGCACGCGCTTATCCCTCAACTGTGCATTCAACTGATTTTAAAGTGTACAGAAGTTTGCCCCCTTTTCGA
Source organism: Drosophila rubida (assembly GCA_035046165.1). Lineage (NCBI taxonomy): Eukaryota > Metazoa > Arthropoda > Insecta > Diptera > Drosophilidae > Drosophila > Drosophila rubida. Next base: position 1,334,567 of record JAWNOF010000022.1, read on the forward strand.
CGTGATAACAGAGCAGTTTCGCGAAAGAATCGTGAACTGTGTGAAACTCTGTTCAGGCTTGTGGACATGCACGAACTACCCGACTGCGGAGTGCTTTTGGCGCGGAGTATTAACAATTAGCTAGCAATTTGATAACAGCTGTTGCCAAGACCAATCCAAGTCTCTTATCTATGCTAAGCGGCTATTAGCTGAGCTGAGCGAAAGCCAGCACAATTGCAGCGAACTTTCTTAATGCCATTGTGCTGAGCAGCTCGAGCTTAGAGGTTCAGTGTGCAGATAAAGTGATAGGAACTGCCATAACCCAGGCCGCATCACCTATTTTTCCAGAGCTCTCATTGAAAATTATGCAAATTGCTAGAATTGCGAACAGGCAGACAGGGAATACGATAGCAGTTTCAATGAGCGCAAATGGGAGCAAAGCAAACTTTCTCGTTTATGTATATAGTATATAGTATATAGGTGTATTTTTTGTTTCGACGAGGAGTTTCCTGGGCTGCATGCTTGCAGCAGCTCGGCGTCGACATCATCAACAGCCAGCGGCGTCAGCAGCAACATCAACATCACCTCCATCGGGCTTTGGCATTTTAATTTTGTTTCATTTCATTATTTTCAAGTGTTCAGCTGCTGTTCGTGTTGCTGTTGCCATTGCTGTTGCTAGTGCTGGGGTTCTGTGCGCTTTTCTAGCTGCTTGAGCATCTCCTCTTTACATATTGTGTGTGTGTGTGTGCACTATGTTTGCCTTCGCCGGGCTGTATGTTGTTGGGCTATGCCATTAAATATAGCCGACAAGATTTGCAGTAAGACGACAGTTTCTAAAGCTCTCTTTCTTAGTCGTACCTGCCAACCTGGCTGCGGAATGAATGCATAATGAATGAAGCCAGCGGCTCAAAGCGCCAAGTGGCCAACTTGGCACAGTTCCTTCCGCTGAAAGGAATCGCCTGCACCAGAATCCCAGTGCGGAACACATCAAATTGCATTTAATTTTAATCTATATTCCTCTTTATTTGCGCAAATAAACTATGCGCAAGTCACGCTAATACTGCCGACAGTTCTTTAATGCAATCAAAATCCGTTGCGGCTTTAAGGCGCGTCAAAAATTTATGCGCTTTAAAACATTACACTTCGTATGTGCCAGCCTAATGGGACACGTAGCACAGTCATCCGTTTTTGGCCAGGAAACATCCTGAATAAATATGCATAGCTTCAAAACGTGAACAGGTCGTTCGCAGCGCATGAATAGCACTTTTTTCCAGCTTGCAACAAACATATTTTGAACTTGTACAAATAAAAAGTTTATTTTTTTGTTCAAGTACACGTGGCCCCGAGGGTCGATCAACAAATATACGTGTTTCGAATGGAATTCGCCCAAATATTTATTTATGATGAATGCAAGACGAGACTTTCTGTCGTCATCCGCAATTCGATTAGGTTTTCCACCAAACTCAAAGTAAACTTTTAAATGGAATCTAGTGCCCAACGCTGTACATCTATCTATAAGTTATATTAAATTCTTTGGCCAATAAGAAAGCTTGTAAGCTGCCGACTAAAATGAGACTATATTGCTGACTTCCAAATTGGGTTAGTTGGCGACAAAGTTGTTATGAACGCACTCTCGCTAGTAGTAAATATTATATTCTTTTTTTATTCACCTGTAAAACTGAAACTTGTTTAGTTTTCCGCGTCTTCCGCTCAGCCTTTTAAAATAAGTCTACTTACTCATACGACCTTCGTGTATACATTTATATTTGCCATGCTTTCGTGGATTGTGTACACCGAAAATCTTTAGGCATACACAGCACAGCAAATAGGAAAAACAAACAGATATGTTTACAAATTAATTTGGAAAAATTCTTTAAGCATTCTCGAGCTGCACTAAATTGTGATCGTTGAGCCAACGAGCAACGAGTATGAGCGAAATAATTACTCAGACCATTAAGCCAATGAAATTTTTTATTGATATCTCTCTCGATATCACACTCAAAGCAACCATCCTTGTTACACTCGCATATTTTATCAATTAACATATGCGTGGGCGTATACGTAATCTTTATTTATGATTATTTATCAATTTATCTCAGGCCGCTGTCACAGTTGGCGTCAAAAACGTATTTCAATTGCTCCCAATTTCGCAATGTTAACAATTCCGAAATGAACTACAAGTTTTCACGATATTCTAAAAGCTTTGAATGGCGGCAGCCACACGCGGCGAACGAGAGATTCTTTCTAAAAATGATTCTCAACAGATTTTACTTTTCGTTCTTTTTGTTCGTTTCTCGCTTGTATTTTGACATGCGCTTTTGTGGCGGAGCGGGACGCTGGGAGAAGCCGAATAAAAGTTTGGAAATTTGCATTTAAAGCAAATAATAAATGACCAAATGGTAACAAGTGCCAAATGCTAAGTGGCATGTGGCATGTGCCGCAGGCCCATTAAATGCCGTGTTTCAACTTTCATGCAGACACGCTTGTTTAGTTAGTTAATTAATAGCTCAGGCTACAAATTATTAAAGTTATAATGAGTTGTCCCAAGCAACATGGCGAAAGGAAATGCCAACAACGGAATGCGCATTCCAGATCAACTTCGTCAACTTTGCCAACAAATTTGGCGAAAGTTCATTTCTGGTAGTTGACTTTTGGCATCTGACTTGAACGCCGATGGCCAAATCTTGATGGGTAGATAGATGCTAACTTGTTTATTATACAGAATACGTTCACATCGAATATCCCTCGACAATTCACACTGTGTTTTATGGCTGTCAAAAGCACTTGACCGCATTAGAGTGTCAAAAAACATTCCAAGCTGTGCGTGTAGTTATTAGGCTCTTATGACTAAGTGCTTTAACTTTAAACGAAATCTTCGCAGTTTTTATAATACATAAGAATATTTTACACTTGCACTGTATTTTCACGTTTATACAAATAAGGTAATTATATTTCAAAATAAGAATTTAATCAATCAAAATTATCTTTTTGAATGTGTTATAGAGACCAAGACAAAATAATTTGATTTTTTTCGCTGCTCACTTTGTGGCAACTTTAAGATAATAATATTTCAGTTTTAAAAATACATAATAATATTTTAACATACTCCCGTGCATTGTATTATTATAATTACTACGTCATTGAAAACACTTTTATATAACTAAGTCTTTTTAACTAAACAGATCAGGCCTAAATAATTTGATTTTGTTCCCGACTCACTTTGCAGCAACTTAAACATAGTTAGCACGCTTTCAAAGAATATTTCAGTTTTTAAATACATAGTAATATTTTAAAATATATCCACTTGCATTGTACTATTGTAATTACTATATTATTGAAAACAAGTTTATACAAATAAAGCAAAGTCATTTACTTTTAGGCACAAACAATGACTAATTTGATTTTGTTCCCTGCGCGTAGCAACTTTGACATGCTTAGCACGCTTTTAAATAATATTTCAATTTTTATATATAGTAATATCCATAGTATATCCACTTGAATTGTATTATTATAATTACTATGTTATTGCAAAAAAAAACGTTTATATAAATAAGGCAAAATCATTTACTTTTAGACACAGACTATGACTAATAATACAATATATAACATTTTAATAATACAAATGATAACATTTTAAAATATACTCCCTTGCATATTATAATTATTAAGATATTGAAACAACGTTTCTTCAGTTAAAGTAAATTCATCTATTTTAACACACAGTGTACGACTAACTAATTAGATTTTGTTCCCTGCTCACTGTGCAGCAACTTTGGCAAGCTTAGCATGCTTTTACAGGGTATTTAAGTGTTGTAACACATTTAAGTGGCAGATTTGCGACGACTGCTTGACTTGCCAACTGTCATTTGGGGTCTCGTCGACCTTCATCAGACGATTGCGCGGGCGATAAGCAAAAGCATGTCAGAAGTGTGAAATGTCAGCTAAGTTACAGAACTTCGAGAGTGCAGGAAATGAGTGTGGGCACAATTTTGATTAATGTAAACACGAGCACAAAAGGAAGCGGGGCATTAGAGGTATTGTACTGTAAAATTAATTGAATTTTCGTTGGTTTATTTATCAACTTTAATGAGGACGCCCGTTGACAAGGGAACAACAAGACCCACCGCTGGCCAAATCCATCGAACTGAGCCCCTGGGCAAATAACAGTTGAAATAACTGTCAATAACAATGGCCACATTAATAGCCCACAAAGCACATGCAAATAGTATTTCAGATTCAGTTGTAGATTGCACAACGAACTGGCTTTAACGTGCAGACTAATCAAAAATGCAGGCAACAAAAAAGCTGTGGCATAATTAAAAGCCTGCAAGAGAATTTAATATGCTCTCGACTCCAGCCAAAGCAAATATTTGACTTTGACCAGGTCAAATGTGTGTGTGTGTAGCACACACTTTAATAAGCAGAAGTATGTGTGCACCATCCCCAGCTTAATGCCTTCTCGCAAAGGTCATAAAAATACACAACGAATGGAAGGCAGGTGTATCCATCCCACAGCAGCTGTAGCCACAAGCAGCTGAAGCCAACTCAGCAATCACAGCAACAGCAAAAAAAAAAGCAGGTAAGCACTCAGTGGTTTAGGACAGGTCGAAGAGTAAATATCCTAAAAGCTTCTCCCTGCACATAAATATACCTTTTCTAATAAAATTAAAATATAAAATATTATATTTTCCCCATCAAAGTGTAGCTCAAACACGTTTACTATGCAAAGCACCTCAACTGTGGAGTAAATGAAGCTGCTGCCCATAAACTCCGCTTCGCTGTTGCAATCCCATAGACTGTAGGAAGGACAACGTAAATACGCACGAACAAATTGTTTTTCTTCCCTGTTAATGCCATGTTTCAGCTCACTTTTAACGGGTCTTAGGAAAGACAGCTCAGCAGTTGTTTTTGCTCCAGCGACGTGTTTACAGGACAGACATCGAGTAGGGCATTTCTGCACATAAAGCGTCGCATTATGTATAGTATTTGTTTGCCATTGTAACATGCAACAGCTGTTGGCAATATTGTGAACATGGCTTCGCTAACATTTTAAATGGGGTCAAGAGTTTGCATCGAACAGCATTGAGCGTCAATAACTTTTGCTATTTACCTTCTAGCTTCGCGCAAGCATCTCCTAAGCTCTATGCGTAATAAAGCTGGGACTTGGAGTGGCCCCGAAGTGGTAAAGCGATAAGCTCCACGAAGTATTGCTAAGAGCCGCAGACTTCTTGGTAAATGAACGTACATTTAGCTTCATAGCTGAGGCATAGCCTTAGCGGAATAATAATTGAATTCCACGGAACCGAGTCGCAAATCTTTCAACCGTCTGCCTGTCGACCACTGTAACGTAAGTATGTGTGTAGGACTAATCTTGCGGCATTGAGCGTGACGGAGCTACACGCAACTCAAATCAATTACCCTCAGACGAAGCCCGCAATTCGTGTGCATTAAGTTCAAAAGATGTCATTAAAGGACATTGTCTACAGCTGCGCAGCAGTAAATGTAACTGAGACGCCACTCTAACTGTTGCGCACAGCCTCGGCGCTGGACCTGGACCTGGTCGTGTTCGTGGTCCTGGAACTTGGCCAAGAGCCGCGAAATTGAATTGTTCTTGTAAATTGGCACGTGGCTTTAGAATCGTTTATTTTCCGGGCTCTCAGCATCATTTGCGAATTTATATTATTTTTTATTTGCGTCTGTCACAATTTATCTTCATTCACGCGGCGAAGGAGCAACGACTCGCTCTGAATGGTCGTGCCTCAATTAGAATTAGAATGGGCAAGCTGGCTAGCCCCACATGCATATATCAAATTGATTTTCCACTGATCCCAAAAGCAAGCCCATTTAACTTACGATTGCTGACAACAGCGACTGCTGCCTGGTATTATGAGATGAAGCCGGGCTGCTGGTGGGTCAAGGCACATGCGACACACACTTGGTTTCATTTCAAAATGCTGTTCATAAACTGACAGTTTTAATGCCGAATTTGCCGGTCCCTTTTTTCCTCGATGCTTATGCTGGTGCCCTTTTCGCTTTAAAAGGGCCGAGACACATTTGGAATTTCGGTCACGTCTGCATTTATGGGAATTCAAACACATATTCGAAACATGCTCATAAAAATTTTAGCACAAGTGTCTGTTGAAATTTGTTACAACTATTTCAATACATGTGTTGCCCCTGTCCTGCATGCTAGCCAAATGCGTTGACAAACAAGCTGCTGCTTCTCATCCCAGCCACTGACGAAATACTGATGAAGGTATAATAAACTCGTCTTGAGACTCATCCCCCCACCAATGCATTGTTCAATGTCATTTTCAGGCGCGTTTCTACTCTGCAGTCTGACAAATACAAACGACTGTTGACAGGGTATTGTGCCGTCGGGCAGGCAGCACAAGTGTGCTTAACTTACGACGGCGTGTCTTCTAAACTTAATGTCCACTGACAACCGCAATTGATGTGGGTAACGAATGAGCTTTACAAATTATCCCCAATCGCATGACACATGCGGCGTATGCTTAATTTTCGAAATCTTCTGCTGTCAGTGGCTTTCGTCAAGCCAATGCAATTCTTTTAAAGTTGCGAGACTGTGCAGCACTTAATCGATGGCAATGGCCTTCGCAGTCGACCATCGAATGATGTGAGCAGTTGCCATTAAAAACATAAAGCCAATCAAGTGGCAACTCGTGACAAAAGTCAATTTTTTGATCGCATTCTTTGCTGACTAACGACAAACATTAATGTCCTCGATAATTTTCGCATACCCATCAAATTTGAAAAGCGGGTATATTGCGTGCAGTGGAAATAAATTCAAGTCACTTGCAGCCAGCTCTTGAATGGGAACAGGGTAACTTGCAGTCGAGCACGCTCGCCTTTTTTTATTATCTACTGTCTTGTGCTCAAACACTAGAAGGAATTACAATTATTTTTTCTTTGTATTCATTGTGCCAAGTCATTTAATAGACTCGAATGCTCATTTAAAGACTCAAGGGCGCCATTCAATAAAAACGATATTAAAAGTTGAAATGAGAGTCAGATTTTAAATTGAGGAAATGATTATTGAGCATTTTAACTTTTTCGTCAAATTTGCAAGTCCGGTATTATTGACAACTCAGTTCACATTTATTTACTGCTTGAATTTAAAGCACTTTACATTTAAAGTCCTTTCGTTAAACAAAGTATTGCAAACTCGAGCAGAATTCAATATTTTATTAACTCAAATGTTAACCATATCGTGCAATTATTTAACAAATTGAAAATGTTGATGGTTCAACTTTTTGAGAACTTTTTTCAATTTGCATTTTCCACGTTATCATTCATCTGGAGTGACAGCTGTGACAGCCATACATAATTAGCAAATTGAAGCGACAACTTTGAGTGACAAATTCCAAAGAGGAAGCCATGAAAATATATATATTTGATGGTATCTCATGTGATGCACTTGCAGCTCGTCCTTGGGTATTTTTAAGATTTTTTTAAAATCAATACAATTGGTTCTGTAGTGTGGCAGCTGCAACAATAGCTGAGAGTGTGTATTTAAAAGAAAGGAACAATGAACCGACAGCGCATTGAGTAATTTATGTGCAATTCGAGGTGCAGACGGCTAGACATTTAATACTAATGAACGCGCCACGCAGCAATAAAACACCGCGAAACAGAGAAAAGATCAGAAACGAAAATGGAGGCGAATGCAAACAAAAACTGAAATTAAATATACACAGAAATTAAGAGAGTGCAAAAAGTACTAGAATGAAAAGTCCAGTAAAAAATAAAGTAAAAGAACAATAAACGAAATTGCACCCTTCGAGTGCGCCAGCAGAACAAAAAGAAAACTTGCCCAAAAAATATACAGATATATAATTATTGGACCCAGGGAAATCTGCGAGCATTTACATAAACTCACGTCCAAGCAGACGCGTGGGTGGTGCTCCGAATTTAGTTATTTGGCTGTGTTGTGAAGAGCGGCGGGCGAGGGCAAACTTTCGTTGCCACTAAGTGAAACATGGCCAAGTGGACCAAAAGCGTAAACTCACAGCAAACATAAACACAACGGGAAAGGGCGAACTCGACTTCGCTTTGGCGGTTTACGAGTTTTGCCGTAGATAAACACACTCAGATGCTCAGCTACTCAGATACAGATACAGATACACAGAGGCACACGCATATTGAGAGGAATGTATTGAAATATACAGACACTGACATCTGCTGGCAACCTCAAAAAGCGCCTTCGAGAATTGTTTATTATTTGTATTTAAATTTGTATTTACGGTCTCGCTGAAAGCCAGCTACACACACAGAGCGCACTCTTCAACTCGGTCTCTGTCGAGCTCGAGCTGCTCTTCCGGGCACAAATTGAAGACACGCGCTTTTTAATTAAAATTAATAATGCAAATGCCCCAAAACAGCAACAGCAACAGCAGTAGGCGCTACAATTCCAGCAACTCTGCGTGTCATGCTCATTGTCTTCCCTGACATTTGCGAAAAATTCATTTGCACAGTTAACTTTTCATTTGGCAAAAGCTCGCTCGCATTGAAGCCTCAATCGTTTCGAGAAAGACAAACAAGATTTAGTTAATTAAGTCATATTATCTGACAGAGTTACGGCTCCGAAATATGGTTTGTATTTACCCTTTTCACACAGTCGTTTGCGCACATCGAGGCTTTCAAGTGTCGTCAAATTACCATGCAGCAAAAGGGAGGTAATATGATAAATTGAATTAGAACAACTGACTGGAACACCCTGTTTGTCATGCACAGCATTTTGGGGCAAGTTTATGTGCTTTGTATGTGCAGCCTTAAAGGCTAAATTCAATTTAATCGATTCATAAAACATGAGCCATAAACCACATTACAAATCGTTTATATTTTATTTGAAAAACGAGACCTTTTCATTTGTCTTTTAGCTTCTGAGGATATCTGTATTCGAAGACATCGACTTCCTTACTTGTCTACCACTGCCAGCCTCGTTATGCGCCAATTCACTCCGAGTTTCCATGGAAATTTTTGTAGCAGCAAGTAGCAAGCATCTCCTAACTTTTTGAGCATCAATATTAGTTAAGAAAACGCTAAACAGATTTCTACAAATTTAAGCGTTTGAGTGTTTTGCTTAAACTGAAACAAATTTATAAGAAATTCAGAAGGAGTAGGAAAAGGTTGCAAATTGGTTTGCTCAAACACTTTTGACACTTAAGTTAAAGAAAAAGATTTAAATATTCAAATTTAACAGCAAACGTTGCCTAACAAAGTTGTTAGGCGATAATTCAGTAATTATATTGAATTGCCTTTCAATATCTTTGCGGTAGTTATCTTTGATAATCAACTGAATTGTCTGCCATTTTTAATTAATTATTTGATCAATTATTATGAACAACTAAGCGTTTCTGTATTTCCTACATGTGTATATAGAGTCCATTGTATTAGACATTCGTAATTAAATTTTCAATTTCAATTAGCAAGACTCGTTTGTTAATGCAGGCAAAATAGTTGAATTTGTGTGTTTAGTTGTTTATGCTATTTAGCTTACAAACTATTTGGTATAGTTTTAAAAATATATAAATTAAAAGTTCGACAGTAAATGCCAATTCCAGAATCTAAAGTTATTATTTTGCAATTATTTATGATTGTAAGTTTGAAAATATGTAAACGGTAAAAGGCAGAGTAAAACAATTTGAATTGTGCTTTAGGACTAGATGCACAATAAAAATAGAATTTTAGTAATCGCAATAAATTGGCAAATCGTATTTATTTATGGGCCAATTTGCGTTTGAAAACGCATTCTCATTCAATCGCTTGTTAGTAATTTATTTATTTGTTTAACGTTGGAGGACATAAAGTACGCACACTGAAACGATAATTGGAGTCAACTCAGGATGGGTAGATGGCAATTAACTGGCCAGTTTGATATCCGGGTCTGGTTGAACCTGTTGTTAGCATAAGTCAGCAAGTATGTGTGTGTGTGTGTGGGGGGAGGGAGGAGAGGAAAGTTAAGAGCCTTACGAGTCGGATAATGGACTAAATGAAACATGCCAAAACATAGCAGAAAGCTAATTAGCTGACATCACTTGGTCAATAAATTGACTACTTTCTACACATAAATAAGACTTTCCGACCCAATGCCCAAAGGCGAGGAGAGCGGAAATGATGCAGCATCTAGTCTCCTCTTCTTTTGGCAATAATTGACAGCGGCATGCAAGCAGCATTAAAGTTTAATAGGTATTACCATCATATCTACAATAAAATGACTTCAAACGTTGAAGCTTCTTCTCGCTTCCTGCTACAGACAACAAATTTAGTATTTTAATAAAATGCCGCTCGCAGTGGCATTATTAAAAAGTGTCCAGCTGTGGGCATCCTCTGAAGTTTTGTCACCACTTCGAAAGCATGCGATGTGGGACTATTGTCCTGGCACAAACTCAAATAGAAATCTCACTTGTTTGGCCATTTTTCATATTTCCATTCAACTTTAATTTTGCGTGGAGTTTTCATTCCCGGCACGTAGCGCCTTTGATGTGCAGATAAAAACCGCCAACAGCGGTTTTTTAATGTGTTGGCGTCAGTTTCTGCCTAACTCACGCATGTGCTGCTCATTCCTTAATGTGTGCACATAGCGCACATACGTTGCCAAACTTGGTAAGAACCCATAATATTCGACGCTCAGCTGCATAAACTTTTGACTGTGGTCTCATGGTTTCCTTACCAACAGTCTGCGTATTTAATGGATCACGATATTCCTGGTTTACACTGCAGTTGGATGTGCTCAATAAATTTCCCTACTTTTGGCATTTCATTAATTAAAAATCCCGCATATTCGAACCATAAACAACACAAGAGTTATTTCCTTTTAATTGTGGTTCATTGCAAGGAAAATCTGGAATTGCTCTATAGATTTACGAGAATATCAAATATCTTATATATTTAAGATTTGTGCATATTTCTGTATTGCAAATTGAAGAATAGTCAAAGTTGTGTTGTAGACTTGAAAATGATTGAGAAATTAAGTAAATAAAAAGCCATTCGCTAAACTAGAAGCTGTCTCCATTTTATTATTGATGTCGCCACTAAACGGAATTTAAACAGATTCGAGCCATAAAAAACATATTTCCCAAGGCATTATGTCATTTTAATTGCAATATATGCTAAAGATAATCAACTAATTGGCGAAGGACGTGAATATCAAAATCTACATAAATCTTATTTAGTTTTTAAGCTACTTATTGCTGTATAGTTGTGTTGTAATATAAATAAATGAAGTTTGCATCATTAGAGACTCATAACCTGAAAATGATTAAGAAATTAAACAAATAAATAGACTATTGCTGCTCTTAAAGTTGTCTGCAATTTAACACTGATGTCACAACTAAACGAAGTTTAAAATGTAACAGATTCGATACAAACGCAAATAAATAGCCTTTTGCTAAACTTGAAGTAATACATGTAAAATGCAACATTTTCTTGCCATAAACAACATTTTTCCCAAGGTATTATTTCATTTCAATTGCGATATATTGAAAACATAATCGGCAAATTGGTAGAAGTGTAAGCACGTGAACAACAAAATTTGAATAAATCTTACTAGTTTTTAAGCTTCTTATTGCAATATCTATGTATAGTCACAGTTGTGTTGTAACATAAATAAGTTAAGCTTTCATCATTAAACACTGCACATGAGTGTCTTGAAAATGTTTAAGAAATTTAGCTGAGCTTGAAATTGTCTCCAAATTATTACTGAAGTCGCAACTAAACGAAATTTAATTTAAATTGATTTCACAAGGCATTCCAATTGCGATACATTTATATATGTGTGTATATACAAATCTTACTAGTTTTGAAGCTACTTATTGCAATATCAATGTCAAAGTTGTGTTGTAATGCAAATAAATTAAGCTTGCATCATTAAACACTGCACATGAATGTCTTGAAAAGGATTAGAAAATTAAACAAATAAATAACATTTTGCTGAGCTTGAAATTGTCTCCAAATTATTACTGAAGTCGCAACTAAACGAAATTTAATTTAAATTAAAAAAACAACATATTTCCCAAGCAAATATCTATGTATAGTCAAAGCTGTGTTGTAATGCAAATAACTTAAGCTTGCATCGTTGAACATTGATGTAAACTCGAAAGTAATTAAGAAATTAGACAAATAAATAGCTCCTTGCTAAGCATGAAGTTGCCTTCATTTTACTACTGATGTCGCAACTAAACGAAGTCGAAATGAAGCTCTGGCCTTAACCACATGTAAAGGTAGACCATGAGCTCTGGGTGGCATTGGAAAGGACATCGCAAATACTTATATGAGCTTAATGCGGTTTAAGATGCCCTTGTCAGCCGGTGACATTACATGCACCATGTGCCATTGTGGCCGGCTGAGAAGCCATAATTCATTTGGGGCAATTTTCATAAATCAGAGCGAGAGGCAGACTGGACATTGCGGACCGGCAAATCAGGCATTAACCACAATGGACAATAATGATCTGAAAATGGCCACTTAGCATTGTTAAGAATGCTGAATCGCTCCTCCTACCACGGGCTAACCTTGCGTATGCGTATTATGATATTCGTTTCGTTTACTCAAAAATAAATAACGAAATGATTGCAATTGTGAGTGGCAGTCAAAATGCGAGCATCGTTAAGTAACCTAAATGTAGATTACGAGCAGACTCACCAGCGGATACATACATTAAAGTATGTTAAATATTCGCTGCGTCTGCCAATGAAATCCGTTGAACGAATCCAGCGGGCCTGTTGCCGTGTGAATGTTTGTGTTGCTTTACACAATATTTGCTTATACGCAGTGAAAATAAAGATACTCGAATCCGTACGTAGATAAACAATATTGTGTACGGCCAATGAAGTAATTAGCTATTGACTTTGGCGTTCAATTTACAGACACTTTGCCGGAGGCCACGTTTCGATGTGCGCCTGAAGTTTCATTTATCACACGAAACGTTTAGAGCTGCAATTTTAAAGACCATTAATTAACTTAAGATAGCAATTTCAATTGCTCACCCGACAGCAATTATAGGATATACATTTCAATACAATGCAAACAGCGTCATTTTCAATTACTTTCATAATTTCCACGAAATGCGAAATGCTTTAATTGCAGTGGAAATGGTAAAAAAATATGTTGAATCGGTGTACGAAAAAATGCAATAAATATTGGAAATATGAGAAATATCTTAAGGCAATAAGCTTTACCGACGGCAGAGTAATATTTAATATTTAAACTACACATTTCTGGCTTTCAGATATTCAAATAAATGCAGCAAAGTTAAGCCTTTGAGATATGCAAATAAATATAGAATATGTATGCCTCAAAGATATTCAAACACATATAAGACACTTCATAATATTAAAATTTTAGTGAACTTTATGCTCTTTGAAATAATTTCTATTTTCTGGGAAACGCATGCTTATGATTTTCCATGTGTGGGCACATACAAATTAAAATGCTTCAACTTTTCTAATTGCTTGCAATAAAGTTTAGTTTAGTGAAAACAATAAAACTTTTCTGAGGAATTGTTTTTGTTTTCAAAAAATACCACTCTCTGATTGTTTGTTTACAAATGCTAGTCATAAAAACTTGTTTGGCATTTGCAATTCTGATTCTTGCAACACTCATTACAAATTCATGTGCTCTATGGACTAAAATGCAACAAATAGACACCTTTTTGTTTTTGCCAAACTGCTGTTGGTAGCACTTTCACTCTAACTGTTGAGTATCCGCGTTTTGTAGATTTGATCCTAACACGCGCGCTGTTATCGGCCGACTGCGTAGTAATTCATGAGTGCTGCCAGCATTTGGCGCCAAACTCGCTGTTCGAATTTTCCCCTCCTTCCAGTGCGAAACTGTTTCGCTGACTGGAAACTGGAAGGCGTTGCCGGCAAAATGGCGCCTGCGTGTGGTGTGCTTGTAAACAAAAAACAGCTGCTCAATGTGTGTCACATTCATTGATGGCACTCTATATATATATATGCTGTGCGCAACGTGGGTGTGAAAGTGAAGCCTCCCAATGCTTAAAAATCCATCAACTTCATGCCCAATCTATTAAACTCGCCGCCCCAAAGTATGCAACATAATTTTTCGAATGAAAGTTGTGAGCCGCGAAAGTGAAATGAACATTGGTGCAAATGCGGCGAGTTAACGACTGCCACGCCACGCCTTTTGCTTGTCACGCCACGCTGAGAACTCCCACAGCTGCAGTGACAATGAAACACTTATGATTTTCCTCTACATGATTAGAACACAATACAGAGGCAAAAACAAAGCCCACTTCAACTCGTTAAATGCTACATATATCATTATTCTTTTTCTGCTTGTTGTCAGCCGTCAGCGATGCTAATAAGCATACCATTTTAATTTTCCCACGTGCAGTGTTATTTAGAGTGACACCCAAAAGTATGCAATGCTTTTTTTGTTGACAGACTGCGTTGACTTCGAGCACTGAACTTATCTACTCCAACATCTTGATCACCATCAGTAAAATCAAACAGTTTCATTACATAGTATGCATTGAAGTCATTTAGATACATGAGTGTTCTATTAATTTATTATTTTCTAACTCCAGCAACTAGAACAAATTGTATCTGCTAGAACTTTCAGCAGCTCACTCCAAATACTTGGCAACCAAAAATGCCACTCAAATGTGCTCTTAAAAACATGCAAGCTGCAAAGTCACTCAAGAGAGCGAGAGAAATAGAGTGAACAACATGCGCAAAACACAAACGAAAAAAAGGTAAACAAAAAGCAAAACGATTGAAGGCAAAGACAGCCATTGAAATTGAATGCAAACACAATTGAAAGCAGCTGCCAGAAAGAGAGAAAGAGAGAGAGACAGAGAGCAAAAGTCACAGCGAAGAGCGAGTGACCGCAAAGAGAGCGCCAAGCAGGTTATTTGTTTAGTGTGCTCGCGTGCGCTTGTGTGTTCGGCCAGCGCGTTCGTGTTCGTGCAAGTGGCGCGAAGAGACCGAAGCGTTTAACTGTTAACAGCGCTCGCTGCGACTTAACATTGCCTCTTGTTTGTTCGTGAACGCCGAAGTCGACGCACGCCTCTCGTTTTCGCGCGCTTCGCACACATTTCGTAGAGCAGCAGCGAATATCTTTCAGTTATATTAATAGAATTCACACACACGCACACATACTTACTCTAACACACACACAAACACACACACACACTTACACACACAAATGCCATATTGAATGTGACACACACACATACACTGAAAGAAACGCCAGCAAATTGAAATTGATAACAAATATATATATATAAATACATATATAAATTCAAGTTATTGCAAATGAGTGTGAAATCTGTAAAATGGTGTAAGAGATGCACAAATTGTGGCAAGAATTGAGCAAAGCGAAAAATCTGTGAATATTGGCTTATCAACAAATTGAAGCGTATACGCAACGTGTTGCCGATACGACGACGACGACGACGACGTCGACAGCAAAACAACAAACACGTCAGCTCATCTTTGTTTCTTTCTTTTGGTTTTCCATTCGTCATGCTTCGAGCTTCAAGCCGTCTCCGTCGCACGCGCGCGGTTTAACGGTTAAACGCGGCCTACGACAACAAACAAACAAACAAACAAACAAACAAGCAAACAAAAGTAACCTACAAACAAACAACGGCAAAGTTGAAGAAGCAGCAGCAGCAGCACCAGCAGATATCAAAATAAAAACAAAAACAAAAAGAAAAACAAAAGCAAAGGCATATCACACAAATAAATGAAAGTAAAACGACCACAAAAGCAAAACCAAATATTTTGGAGTATTTTACACGCAGCAACAAAACATATGGATAAACGATACGAGAAATCAACATAATTACGGCGAGACCAGCAACAACAACAACAACAACAGTAACAGCAACAAGAAGCAGTTCCGAATCGAAATCAGACACATGAAAATGCTGGCTTTGTATGGAAATTGCGGGCAGCCAAAAGCCATTGGAGCAACCACGTCATCATAGCGCAACCAGGACACTCATACGCAGTGTGGGACATGGCACGTCTATTTGTCTAGCAGCAAAGCAAATAGTTCATGTAGCAGATACACACACACACACAGAGGCGCAACCAGAAGTGGCAACAACGAAACCAGGCCACAAACGAGGCAAGTCGAGTCGAGTTGAGTGGAGGCGAGGCAAGGCGAAGTGAGGCGAGGCGAGTGGAAGCGCTTTGTGATACGCTGAGACGTTGCAGAGCCAACAACGGATACGCAGGAACAAGGACATTGAAGCCAGCGCTTGTGTGCGTCAAGGACATTCGTACAGCAGCGGCAACTGAGCACATAAATTAAACATCAACATCAATCAAGTGGCACGAAATATTCACCATATTATTCCCCCATGTAGTGCGTCTGCAATAATCACAAGTAGCAGCAGTTGAAGCAGCAGCAGCAGCAGTCGAAGGATACAACACACAGCATACGCAACAGCAACTGGCAGGATGGCGCGACGCAAGGGCAGCGGACGTGGCAGTAAGTAGAACCCAGACCCAGAGTAGCCTACTCGATTTAAGCAGCTCTTAACTGAACGCCATATCAAAAGGTTGGCCAGTCAGCTGAGTCGGTTGTTGCCATGCGGCACGTTCAATTGAAAAGTCGCAACATTTAGACGTTTTCTCCGGCCCGCTGAGGGGCAGCCACTCAAACAACATCCTCATTCTTCACTTCGCAAACTTGATACATCGACTCAAGGCCGCCCGCACTCGTGCACCCGGTGCGAGTGTGCGTGTGTGTGTGTGAGTCAATGTGTGCATGTGAATGTGTATGCAGATGAGTGTGGGAATATTCTACGCCTGTCCTGCCTGCCGTATACCCAAGACCAGTCTAGAACGCCCCAAAGCAGCCAGCACCAATTAGTATTAGTTGTCAGCTTATTTATATTAATAAGTATTAATAATCTGCTGAATTTCTCCAAATTCCTACTCTAACCATCTTAAGTCAGGCATTGAAATTAGCATGAAAAGCTGCCCAGAATACAAATTTAATTATATTAAAAGCATTTATTTGAATGTTTTTGATTAGTTAACTGAGTTAAAGGTTTCACTCGACTTCAAGTCACAAATAGTTACAGCAAGTGCTGCTGCAACCTAGTATTTGTTTGAAGCAGCACTCCCGCTTCGGAGCAGCTGCTCGATTGCAGGGTATTGCAAGGACAAAGGCGGCAACAAAAGTTCACAAACAGGCAATAAATGCTGGGAGAAAGTATATAAAAACAGAGCTAAAAACACAGCGCAAGCGAGATAGTGCTAGACAAGGACAACGCCAGGAAGATTGCGGCTGTGTGTGCGAGAGCGAGAGCGAGCGCGAGCGAGAGTGCGAATCAGCCATTTTCAATTACAGCTAAAAGATTACTTTTTTCGGGGACTAGCGTGTGCGGCGCTTAAGAGCCATGGCAACCATGGCAGCGACATTTGCGAGTCGGCAACCGCAACGGCAAGAGCGCAAGAACGGTTTGCGGCCCAAGTGCGACCCCCACGAACCTTTGGGGAGTGCACAAGTAGGCAGCAAAAGTTCTTGCTGCAACAAAGTGAAATATTGTGCAGATTGCAAACTATGCACAAAAACTGTAAAATAAAAGAACTGCATGGGGTCGCTGGCAGCAGCCGAGGAGGGGGCGGTGGGGGAGGTGGAGGGGAAATCGTGGCTATACTTGAAACGCAACCAAGCGCGCACTTGTTACACTGCCGTCCACGCCCCCGACACACACACACACACACAGAGACAGAGCGCTGGGCCTCTTGCTGAGTATCTATAAGATGTATTTGCGTTCTTGCTCCATGCAGCCAAAAGAGATGGCTAGATAACGGGGACAGGCAGCAGGGGGGGGAAGGGGTGGAGCGGTGGTGCTACAGTTCATGCATAAAACATGCAACCGACTCTGACGCAGCGCAGCGCCCCGCAATGCTTCATCATTTTGCAGTCGCCGTCGCAGTCGCAGTCGCTGCTGGCGCGAGCAGCGCTGCAAATGTTGGGGATTCCCTTACGTAATCCCCAAGCGCACACAAAAGGCAAAACAGACGCACGCACACAGTAAACGCGCTGCAGCTGCGAAGCGCTTTCGAAAAGAGAAACGACAACAACAACAACAAGAGCGCAAACAAAGTGAGAGAAAAATAAATGAAGGCGAAACAGCAACAGCAAAAGAAAAACAAGATACGAAATAAAAACACACAAACACACACACACGAGGCTGGGGCGCATGTAATGGCCTGAAAATCAAGCTTGGCACAGCCACATGAACTTTTGGCGCTCACCCACACACCCACACACACACACACACAGGCACACAGAGTGTATATACATAACTTGTTGTCAACAAAGATACAAGCAGCAGCGCTCAACTTTTACGTAGATACTCAAGCGAACGCGCAGCCCACAGCGCGCAGATACTTTGACAGCAGCTGGCAACTGTTGCGGTGCGCTGCCACGGGGCGGGGAAGGAGAGCGGGGGGAGTGGGCACTCTTTCTAGATAGACAGCACTCATACCGAGGCCTCACTGTTGCTGCTGCCCCCCGACTTACTCGCTATACAAATCGAAGTTGCGCTGCTCTCGGGGGACTCAACTTGCACAATAGAACTCAGAAGCAAATGTGTGAATTAATTCAAGTCGCAGCTTTTAGAGTTCCGATTTAAATAAATATTTACACTTACTTTTATTCGCTTCTTTAAGAAATACATCGATCTTTCACTATTCTCTCAAGTCATTCAATTTCAGCTCAAACTTCGATTCAAATACATTTTGAATTTGTTGAAACTCTTTTAAGTACTGTTTATTTATTAAGATGAAGCTCATTACTTAAATAGTCATTCAATATCAAACTTTGATTTTAACACATTTTGAAGTTGTTAGAACTCTTTTAAGTACTGTTTATGTATTAAGATCAAGCTCATTAGTTCATTACCACTCAAGACACTGAAATTAATCGAAAGCTAGGATCACACATTGAAGTTGTTGGAACTCTTTTAAACAGTTGTTATTTATTAAGATCAAGCTCATTAACTTATTACTTAACTAGTCATTCAATATCAAACTTTGATTCAAACACATTTTGAAGTTGTTGGTACTTTTTTAAAAACTTTTAATTTATTAAGATTAAGCTCATTAGATCTCAGATTACTTAATTTCATTTCAAACTTTCATTTCAAGCACATTTTATAAGTGTTTGAAACTCATTTAAATAGTGTTTATTAATTAAGATCAAGGTCATTAGCTTATTCCCTATCGAGTTTTCAATTTAATCTCAAACTTCGATTCAATCACATTGCAAGTTGCTTGAACTCTTTTAAAAACTGTTGATAAAACTCATTGTTAAAGTAGAGCATATTTATATTGTATAACTTTATTACATAGAGTTGAATTGTTGCAAACTAAGACTAGCCAAATCTGTGCAACATAAGTATAAATTTTCAAATCGGCCAACTTAAAAAAGAAGCTTAAAATAGAATTCAATTATTTATTTAGTTGATGCGACGCATCTCTGCAACTATTTATCAAAATCTATTTTTAATTGAAACTTTGCAATATAAAATATTGTATAAATCGTACAAAGTATGATCAAAAGTTGTTGGAACTCTTTTATAAACTTTTTTTATTGAGATAAAGCTCATTGTTGAAGTAAAGCTTATTTTTATTGCATTGCTTGATTACATGAACTTCAATTGTTGCAAACTAAAACTAGCCACATTTGTGCAACATAAATATATATTTTGAAATTCAAAAAGAAGCTCAAAATAGAATTCAATTATTTATTCAGCTGTTACAAATATCTGTAATCATTAATATATTCTATTTTTAATCGAAACTTGGCAATATCAAATAATATTTCGCACAAAAGCGTCTTCAAAGCGCTGGAGAGCAAAGTATTTCGTGTTGAGTTCACATCTTGCAACTTGCTGTGATCAATATAAATTCCTGCAACGAGAGAAGAAACATGTACGAGTATTGTTGCTACGTCGAGCACTTGACAAGTTTGAGTCGCAGCCAGCATACCCGTTAATCTGCCTAGACGGTTTGTTGGCTGTGCAACATTTGCAGATACTTGCTCTGCGCCCTGCGAGTTGGCTGTGGCAAGAGGCGGCGGCACTCTTATGCCTCGCTGCCCACGCGCCACTTTGCCACAACTCACAGCCAGTTGGCGGAGCGAGTAGCAAGCACAAGATACAAAGTATGTATCTAGATACTCACGCAGCAGCAGCAGCAGGCGCAACATGTTCAAAGCGAATGGAACACTTAAGCTGACTTTGGCTTTGCTTATAATCTTTCCTGTGGGGGAGAGGCAGGGGGGAGTAACTTGCCTCTTGCCGTGCCTCGCATTCGCTTTTGGCCAACGTTCTGTGTCACTAACTACGTCAAAATTAAAATAGACTTTGGCCCGGGGAATGCCTTTGCCATTTGCCTTTACCCCTCCCTCTCCCACTCTCTCTCTCTCTTTGTCTCCGTCTCTGTCTCTGTCGCTGCCTCCCGTGTCTTTGCTGCCCCTTTGCCTTGTCATTCCTTTGGCTTTGGCTTTGCCTTTGCCTTTGCCTTTGCCTTGACTGTGTGTTTGCCCATTGTGCTGATAATTTATGTTTCGCTTGAGGAGCACTCTGCAGAGTGGGGGGGGGCAGACCTTGCTCGACTCTTGGGCGTCTCACTCGCAATTCCTTCTGCACAGTGCTTTGTTTTCCCTTTATTTGTTGTCGTTGTTGTTGCTGTTTTGTTACCTTTTCTAGCGCATTTGCTGCCTCTTTGTTTTGCGTTTCCTTTGCCAACTTTTGCCTCGCATTCCATTTCAAGTAAATGGGCTTTTGGTTTTCTGAGTGATTCACTTTATACATAGTTTCACGTCTTCCCCCGCCTCCTCCTCCTCCATGAGAATTGGGGTGGTTTTTGGCTTCTTTAAATTCGCCCTCCTACCCCTCCCCCCCCCCCCTCACGCACCCTTTATCGCATATCTATATACACGTACTTACCCCGACGGTAACTGGGTCTAGGTGTGGTTATGTGAATGCTTCACTGGCCAGATAGCTAATGGAAAAACTGTGCAAATTGCTCACTTGTAGGGCTGCCCTTGATGATGATCTAACAGACCCCAAGAACTCAAGGTATGCACAAAATCCTGCTGCTTCGCCTCAAGCAATTCAATTCACGGGAAACTCTGAATATTCTACAATTACACAAACAGTCTTTTAAACGTAATCCGACACTCCACAATTTTTACAAATGTTTGTAATGTTTAATAGAAGCTCTCATTAAAATGTAGATATAAGTTTTTTATACACATTTATTTACAATAAGTAAGTAGTTGAACTATTACTAGCAATATAGTACCATAACAACACATTTCAGAAATATATCTCAAACCTAAAAAATATGTGATTAGGACTTGCATTCAATATAAGTAATTCTAATTTTCTGTTCCACATATTTGCACTATTTAAAATTGACTATTTCAATGATATTCAAAACAAGTAATTTTAAATTTCTGTTCCATGCAGATATTCAACATAAGTAGTGCTAAATTTGTGTGCCAAATATTTAGACTACTTTTAATTGATTATTTCAATGGCATTCAAAATAAGAAATTCTAAACGTTCCTTAAAAATAGTCTAAGACTTGATTTGGCTCACAAAATGATCTCTGCAGTTAAACAATTTTACTAAAGTGCTTCACGCATAATCTATTTTACTATTTTGACTAATGTTTATATTAAATATTTCAATTAAAAGTAAATATTCCAAATAGGTAATCATAAATTTGTGTTCCAAATATTTGCACCACTTTTAATAATTATTATTTTAATGAAATGCAGAATAAGTAATTCCCACTTTGTGCAACAGACATTTCTTATAAATAGTACCAAACTTAGTTCGGCTCAGAGAATGATTATTGCAGTGAAACAATATTACTAAAGGGTTCCACGCATAACCTATCTTACTATGTTTACAAATGTTTATATATCTATTATATTATATACAGTAATCCTAAATTTGTGTTTCAAATATTTGCACTATTTATAATTGAATATTTCAATGATATTCAGAATAAGGAATTCTAAATATTTACACTCTTTTTATATTGAATATACAATATCTGTAATCCTAAATTTGTGCTCGAAATATTTACACTACTTTTAGTTGATTAATTCTAACTTTGTGCATCAGACATTTCTCATAAATAGTACCAAACTGAGAGAATGATTATTGCAGTGAGACAGTGTTGCAAAAAGGTTCCACGCACAACCCTTTTCTATTTAATAAACTTGCGAGAAATATGCAAACAAGCAGGACTCGTTGTGACTTCTCGTGTGGCTAAAAAGGTTCTCGAACTTGCTGCAAATAAAGAAGGCACTGCGACCCAAAATAGAACTGCTTGCTGGCCATGTCCTGCTCATATAAACAAGCCCCATTTTCCCCATCTTCTGAGCTCAGACGAATGCCCCCAAATTCCAGTCAGACTTCGAGCAACTGTTTGTTGTGAGCAGCAGCCACGCCCAGAAAATTTACAAGCTGAAAAAAGGTCATGGCAGTCGGGCCACGGGCCGCAAGTGGCAAGTGGCAAGCAGGCAAAAAATAAAATGGAATAAAATAAAAGCAGCAACAAACACAGAAATAAGAGTGAACACAACAAAAATAAGAAAACGTGAAACAAAATCAGCTCCGGCAATAAGCCAAAATAAAACCTCATACCTGTGCAGCGGCAGCGGCAGCGGCAACCTGCAGCAAACAAAAAGCGACAACAAAATAAACAACAACACAACACAACGCACAGCACAAAATAAAATGCCAAAAAGAAATTAAGGAAAAAGTTGGCAGCAGTCAAAAGCGGAAAAACAAGCAGCCAGCGAGTGTAAAAATACAAGTGTTGGTATGTCTCAATGTGTGCGTGTATTCATTTGCGCTCACACCCACACACACACGCACACCCACACACACACTCACACACGAACACACACGCAGAGTCTATGAAAGCGCAGGGCTTCCCCAAATGATAAAGTTTTATTTGCCTTTGCGGGTGCACATTCAATTTCTGCGTGTGTGTGTGTGTGTGTGTGTGAGTGAGTGTGGCAGCAACGACGTCAGCACGACGAGGCATTCAACGGCGCCCCCAATGAGCAAGCCCATCATTCGCTTCCCATGCTCATCATCGCCTTGCCGGCCATGATGATGTTGCCGTGCATATTGTGGCTGTTGTTGTTGTTGCTGCCACTGCTGCTGATGACGACGACAGCGACGGCGACGTTGTTCGACAGTCAGTCACCGCAGCAAGCAGGAGCATGAAACGAGCTCAGGCAGCCAACCCGTCAGCCACCCACAGCAACAATGACAGCAAGCCAGGCAAGCAGGGTCAGCGCGACTGCCAGAGACCCTGTAAAAGCTGCGACTTTAGTTAGAAATCAGTAAACACGAAAAGTGTAAATTAAAAGACACGAAAGGAAAACAAATTGTCAATCTTTATAGCATTTACAACGAATACTTATCAGACATATTATTAATCGAAAATTGTTTACGTATAAACTGCAAAAGTTGAATGAGAAAACTAAGAAATCACATTAGTTGTAGTCGTGTAAAGTGGCAGATAGCAAGTTCTAGCTAACTGAAATATTATTTATTTTTATTATATTATTTACACTTTTCTTTGCCATAGCTTAGCACCTCGCACAGCAGAGGAAATCGAGCTTGTTTCCCTAGACTGCCGTCAGCTGAAAACATCCTGTTTGTAGCTCACTGCGCCCACGGGGTGTAGAGAGCTTAACGCAAATGAGTGGGCAACTCCAAGTGGGAGAGTCAAAGCTAGGGGCACAGAGCGAGAGCGAGAGCGAGAGAGAGAAATGACAGAGCTAGGAAACCACGTCGTGGCCAATCCCTTGGATATTCGTTGTTGCTGTGCAAAAGTTGCTCGACAGCAGCGAACGGCAACGACCGTGAAAGGCCATTTGCCTTCCACTCGCTCGCTGTGTGTGTGTGTGTGCGAGTGTGGCAAGGATAACCTAATACATTTCTTTTTGTTGCCTTAGGACGTGTCGGAATTTAGTCGTGTATCTGAATGCGTTGCGAGTCCTCGCTGCGTATCTACGTAACTGCTGCGTATCTGTAACTGAGCAAGTGGCATTTGGAGCATTCTGTACGTGTTTCCCCAGCACTTGCCCAGCCACCCCTGCACTCCCTCCCTGCCTGACTGCCTGCTAACCGGATTCAGCAATGGATTTACTGCGGGGGTGCTTTCGTTTCTACTGCTGTTCACTTCTTCATTTTTTGTTCTTGTTAGAGCAGCTGCTGGCAAAATACTTCGTTTGTAATTGAGGCGCATAATTTGGAAAATATTTCAAGTTCCCTTGGAACCTGGCCGCTCTTGACGTCACTTTTAATGGCAACAGGCGCCAGCACTTGATTTGCAAACAGCTCAAACATTGTCAGGGATTTGGCTTAGCACAGCACTCTAACTAATTTGCCGCACAATCTCAACTTATCTAGATAAGCTTGACGCAAACAATTGACTAATTGAGCGCTGACATTTTGAGGCATGTATCTACGAGTAGCCCAGCTAATTGAATGCCCCATTTCTAGCAGCGATAACCTCTCTGCCGCATAGTTCAATGCCACAACATTTTCTATAATCATCGATTATAATTATTTCACAATCCATGGGAGGCAAGTTCAGAGACTGATTGCTCGAGATATTTATGACATCGATAGGGAAACTTAGTGCGAGGCACCTAAAACAGAATATTCGTGGAAGGAATATGTTTATTTAACTGACTAACTGATAACTTGTGGGTTGCTTAGTGACTCTCATCTAATATTCAAATGTGCTCGGCATATTCAACACGTGCTCAGTGGAGTTAGCAGCGCAAATCGCTGAAATAGTCAAATAATAAACTATTTTTAATGGTGGATTTTCCATCTGCAATAGCAAACAACCAACGTCTGGCTGTCTGGCAATGTGTAAGGCAAACAAATTTTCATTGAAACCGACTCAAATTGAGCATTTCAGGTATCAGTTTCGACATAAAATGGCAAAACTAACACGGCCAACAAAAGCGAGCCACAAGAACAACAAACACGTGTCTGTGGCGTCACTTCGTCGCCCCCAAATAGCAAAAAAAAAAGAACAGAAAATGACAAAAAAAAATAGAAAAATGTTTACGATATTTATTTCGGTTTTTATTTTCTTTTCGTTGTGTGGATCTGCGCAAATACACGAAAATCAAAAACGTGTTGAATAGCAGCGGCAGCAACAACACCATTCAATTATATGCATAGTCACAACGAAACCCAACTTCTAAGCACAGCACACAGCAGGGGCAAAAAGCAAAGCAAAGCAAGCAACACAAATCTATATACGTATGTATATGAATAAAAAAGAAAAAAGCAAATACGTTGGCTTCACGTCATACCGGTTTTAGCCATCGTCGCATTGCTTTGGCCATCGTTTAGGCTTGTTGCTGAAACCAAAATATGGGGGAAGCTCACGAAAGAATAAATAAAACCAAACCCATACCCAGACCCAGACCCGAACTGAAACACTGAGGCACTGAGAGACAAACACGCGCGCGCGGACTTCGTCTCTGAATTGGGGGCCCCGCTGCTCAGGGCCGTAGAGTGAGCCACGTCAACAGGGGTTTGGGCCAACAGCAAGCGCAAACGAGTTCACTCCAAGTGCTAGCATAACTCTATCTTTTACAGTCCAGCTTAATACTGAGACTGCTCTTCACATATTTCTTTTTTATTTATTATTAACTACTGCGCTTGTTAGCTATGTTTAGCATTTGTTGTTATCACTTAATTCACATGCTATTATGTTGTTGTTATCAACTACTCTTCTAATGCTAGGTAGTACTTATTTAGTAGTCAATTAAATATGTATTTCTTTTGCATTTGTTTCTATAAAGAACATTAACTTATTAGTGGGATTGCTACGTATTTACTTACTTTATTATCAACTACATTAATTCAATAATTACAAGAACTACTAAGAACTATTGAGCCCACTCTTTGAATGCTTCGTCCGATTATGTAGTTGTCATAGTGTTATATATTTCCTTTACATTCACATTATAAAGAACATTAACATCTGCATGTGTAGTATTTATATTAGTCTTTATAATGTGTATATGTTTTTCATTTGTTATAAAGAATACTAACTACTGTGCTTTTGAGCATTGTTTAGTTTCTGCTGTTATATTTATTCAACTCATTATCTGATCTGAATTATTGAGACTGCTCCTCAAATGCTTGCAAATAACTACTAACATTTTAATATGTATTGCTTATTAAAATTATAAAATAATAATAAATAATAAAATAATAAATAATAACAAATATATATTGATATATATATTTACTTTTACTCCACAATCAAGCGAATTCTTGAGCCTGCTCTTTAAATGCTTCTTCAGATAATTTAACAGTCAGTTCAATATGCATTTCTTAGGCATTTATTATTATTAACTAAATTAACTACTTATTAAACCTATCTAGTATTTAATCACACTTCTTCAGATAATTTAGCAGTCATTTCAATATGCATTTCTTAAGCATTTATTATAATGAAAAACATTAACTACTTATTAAACTTATCTAGTATTTAATGCTACACTTAGTTAATGCACATGTTTTTAGTTTGTTTAGTATTTATTGCTATACTTATTTAACTCACTTGTTTCATTATCAAGTATATTCATTATCTGAAGCTTTTGATATCCCAATTTATTTGTCATGTCTTCATCTATGATATTTTGTATGTTTTATTGACTGCCCCCCTTTGCGGCACGTCCGTGGCTCGAAGTCTGTGCTGTGTGCTGTGTGCTCTGGGCCAAGTTACTACTAATAAAAAATACGTAGCACAATTCTTGCGTCAAACGGCCGAGCTGGCAGGTTAACCTGTTCCCAGCTGTGCACCTTGTCTCCCTCTCTCTCTCTAGCTGGCTCGCTCGCTCAGCTAACAGTATGTATATGTGTGTGTGTGTGTGTGTGTGTGTGTGTGCAATAAAAGTTTATAAAAATGATTTCAGAGCTGCCCGCTTGTCTCGCATTAGATAGCCGCACCCACACACAAGCCTCAGTGAGTTGCCGTGTCAAATATTAGCACAGAATCACTTTGAATGACAGAAACCAGCAGCAGGCGCACCTCGCTGCCTGCCCCCCCCCCCTCGTACCCACCGCACCACCCTCGAGCCACTCACTTGGCGTCTGAGAGCATTGCGGTTAGCCATTGTTGCCGTTCTTGATGATTCACCTGCCGTGTATTTCTATCGCCTGAGTTTCTCTCACCTAAACAAGTTTTATATCATCTTTTGTTGTTCCTCCTTCCCTCCGCCAAGCTACACAATGGTGCGCTGAGTAACAACACACACACACACTGGCACACTCGCACACACACTCCGACTTGCAGTTATCGCGCAAATTTCTAAGAATTTTTTCCGTTTGACTTTTGCTGATTAAAAGAAATCAATAAATTATCAGCACATATCAATTTAATTTGTTGGCCCCTTCCCAACATTGCCGTCAAATGGGCATTTCTTGTCTCACACCCAATATATACACTCGTATTCCCATTCACATACTCCTTTCGCTGGCGCCTCCACAACCCGAAAAAAAAACAAAAACAAAACAAAACACATTGGAACGAGCTCACAAATTGTCCAATTGCCATTTAATTGAATTTCAAGCTGTGCTATCATTCGCTTCTATCAATCAATTCACACATACGCATGTCTTTCACAGTGTGTGTGATGCACTGTCTGTGTGTGTGTGTGATGTTCAGGTCAGCTGCAGATTGCCATGCAAATTGCATTATTGAGATGTCTAGCGCCAAACGTTTGCCAGCCTAACGACGAAAACTGCCGAAAATAAAGCAAAACATCAATAGAAAATATGCCGATGCATTGAGAGCTCTTTTATTTTGAAAAGAGTTGGAATTTCTCTAGCTCCAATGATTCAAAAATATATCGTTTGTAGGCGAGTACCAACTGCTATCTTAATATGCATAACGAACAATTTGATTCTTCTCATTGATTGAAAAATATATCGATTATAGACGACTACAAACTGTTGTTGGAAAATACATAAACGACAAATTCACAATACTTATCCATTTCCAGTACTTATCAGAAAAGTCTAAGGGTTCTATTAGCACTTTGTTCCTTACGCAGTTAAACTATAAGAATCTCTTGTAGCTTTCGTTCTCTTATAATCAAATTTCTCTACTTTTTGTTTGTAAAAGTTGAAGTACATAAATTAAATTGCTTTTGAAAAGTTTAAAAGTTAAAGAACATAAATGAAATTGTTTTCGAATTATTATGCTTAGATTTGTAACTAGCGATTCTATATATTATTTATATTTATATTTGTAGTTAGATTGCGTCTAAATATTATGCTTAAGTTTGTTCCTAGCCATTCTATATATTAGTTATATTTGTAGTTAGATTGCGTCTAAATATTATGCAGAGGTTTGTTTCTAGCGATTCTATATATTAGTTATATTTATAGTTGTAGTTAAGTTGCGTCTAAATATGATGCTTAGGTTTGTTTCTAGCGATTCTATATATTAGTTATATTTGTAGTTACTTATTAATATTAAAATCAATATCAAAGGCTCTTTAAAGCTTATGCATTGTCTCTTAAGCAATATCTATAAAGTATTTACCTGAACTATTTCACATGCTAAAAGTTAGTCATCTAATCTGCTAGATTTTCGCCATATTTCTCACAGTTCGTGTAAAAAACAATATTTAATATTTTTCAAGCTTCTAAATTCTCCTACAAGAAATGTACATGAAATATTTAGCTATACATATATTAGGAATATATATATCATATCAACCAAATTTTGCTATACTAATACTAAATCATCTAAACTGCATTATTTATTGAAGTTAATTTGGCTCTTCAGCTCGTATAAAAACAATATTTTAACACCAAGCTTTAAGCAAATTCTGTGAATGGAATTGAAGAGCGTTTTCCTAAAATTATGCTTATATATAGTATTGATTAGGTTAGTGTTGCTGATAATTTGCTAGACGATTCAAAAGCAGTGCCGAGTATGCAGAAAAAGAGTAGTCAAATTAGATCTTGACTCGGAGAACTTTATCAAAGTTATCAAGTAGATATCGATACATTGATAAGTCACAGAACGATAAGTTCGTTTTGTGACTATCGAACTTGCATATTTCAAAACTTACTTTGAAGAAAGCAAACTTATTCAGGCGTATTGATGAGACACTTTCAATACAATAAGTATTAAAAATCGTATTTATACAACATAATATTAGGAATCAGCTAATTCCGCATTATTTGTAAAACTTTGCCAGCCAGTGACATGCGTGGTATTGTGAAAACAGCTTGCTGTATTTTAAGAGCGCCAAGATTTAGCACAACAGCTGTTCTAAGCTGAATAGAAAGAACATCGTCTGCAGGTCTCTATAAACAGTTCTATTTGAACAGTTTACATTTCTCTGGGCAGACAAATAAACAAATAGTAGTTGAGCGGCAATTTGGTGTTCTGACGAATTGGCTCGCGACACAGGCCCAGACACCTGTTGGCCGTAAGCGCTGTTTAAGCCAAAATAAGTAATACAAGCAGCCCGGAGAGGGGCAGGGACAGGGGCAGGGGCAAGGTAAAAGCCATTCGTGTGCACTTATGTACACATAACGTATTCAAAATGAATTTGCCCCTCTTCATCGTGGCTTTATTCACACTTGAGGCAGCTTCCTGTCGAGCATTCAGTCTGCCACACATACATCTGTGTGGCAAACAGCAACAGCAAGAGGGGAAGAGGGCAAGTGCGGGGGTCTGCACATATTTATAACAATTTCGCAGAATGAGCAAAGTGATTTCTGATAAAAAGTTAAGTGGCCCAAAAGCCAAATACAAACACAAACACACACGAAAAGGGCCAAAACAGGTTCAAACGAGCCAAGGAGATTCCAGTGTGTGTGTTGGTGTGTGTGTGTGTGTTTGAGCTGGAGGCATAAGTGTATCATAAATATGAATATGTTGCAGGCACTTCATGTGCCCCAAGACAACAGATAGAGAGCAAGATACAGATACAGAAACAGGGTTAGCGCGTCAGGTAGTCGCTCTCGGGCCTGCTCTGCCTGCTTGTTTAGGTCTAGGGAGTCAGCTCGAGAACGAGAACGAGAACGAGACTGCGACTGCGACTGCGACAGCGAGCAACAGATTGTGGACAGGTTTGTTGTGCGAAGGATTCGAGTTGAGCGTTTGAGCGCACAGACAATGGGTTAAAGACCCAGGCCAGCCACTAACTTGGCTAACTTGGCTAACCTGGCTAACCTGGCCAACTTGGTCGTCTCAGTGTCTGGCGTCGGCGGTCTGTTCAAAGCGCAGCGATGTGTGTACATTTGTACATATTGGCATTGGCCACTTTATGGCCCTGCAGGACAATGGGGCCAAACTACTTAACTGATTTGATTTGTTTGCCAGCGCTCTGTTATGCGACTGTTAACTAACAAGCAGCCAGCCAGCCAGCCAAGTTGAGTGCGCGCCTACAATTTATATTAACTGCCCCAGCCCCACAAGCAATTCTCACTTGAGCACACGCCCCCTTTGCTGCCCCGTGGCCTCACCTTAGTGGGCCATAGATTGAAGGAAGTCACGTTACGAATGCGGCACGTAGCACGTTGTAGCATGTTGTAGCGCAGAGCACGTCTGTGGCTGAGGCGCCAACGTCTACGAAAACTTCTGTTTATAGACCGTTTGTCGTGAACGACGCAGCCACCAGATACAGATACAAATACAAATACAAACGCAGATACAGATACGAATAGCAGCGGCAGTTGGCCAAACGAAATGTAAAAGCAAAGCAAAGGCAACGAAAGCAAAGCCAAAGCACAAGTGCTATGCGTATCTGTGAGATACAAGATACAAGACGCTGTACAGCCAAGTTGATTGAGGATTGTTGTCGTCGTCGTCGTTGCCGTCGTTGGACGGACGCTTCTTATTTTGCGCCTTTTGCTGAGAACACAAAAGTTGGCAGCAGCTGTTGCCACAGGATGGAGCAACAGATACGTTTTTCCCATTTCGAGCGGCAACAGTCGCAGTCCCGCGTAGTTGTGTGCGTGTGTATCTGTCGCTGTGTCTGCTTGTATCTTTTTTGCGCACTCAAAGGAAGCGACTGTAGCAAAGCAACGCATAAAATATAAATGAAATGAAATTGTCTGTCCCATTGGATGCTTTGCGCGCACAGCTACAAATGTGCACAGCCAGCTACAGATACAGATACAGATACAAATACATTGTTGTGGCAAGGCAGCCGAGGAAGGAGTCTGTGTAAGGTCTTCGATTTTTTTGCGTCTCTTCGCTTTTCCTTCTTGCATTTTGGCTCTGTTTTCTTTGCTGGTTTTTTTTTTTTGTTGGCCCTGCCGTAATTTATGTTAACGCAGATCAAAAAATAAATCTTTCGGCCATAACGTAGCATGCTATAAATATCAGTGTAAAGTGGCCTCAGGGCAAGGTGGAAAGCAAGCGACCAAAATACCGATGCCACCTCCTGATAACCATTACACGAAAGTGCCAAGTATTAAATTGTCGAGTTTTGGGAGCTTTAAAGCAAAATAATTGAAATGCTCTCAATAAGCTTAATCCGCACTCAGCTTTTCCAAGAACTTCCGCTGTTTTACGAGACGCGTAAAGCTTCATTTCAGTTAACGCTTAAAAGTTAATTATAAATACTTTTACATATAGTTGATAGTTTTAATGTACTTCATGCATGTCGCCAATTTGAAGTTGTAATTCCTAAAAGTGAAATGAAAATAATCTTTATATTATTTGTTAAACACCAACACAACTTAACGAGTTCTAAATCGCATTAATTAAAAAGCACAGTGCATAAATATTCAATGCAGAGCTTTAATGAACTTTTCACTTGAACTTGAACTATTTCAACCTATCAGATATCAGTGAAGCGTATACAACAATTAGTGTTTGTGGTATGTAATATCATTTGTTGAGCTTTTAAGCTTCAAGTGACATTAATTGATACGCACTCATTACAATTAATCCAGCGGGAAGCTTTGACGAGTATTTTCCTCGAACTTGAACTGTTTAGCGGGTAAATCGACGCAACGAATGCAAGTTAAAAGTGTACATCCACTAAAATTACTAACTAGGCGTGAAATCTTATCTAAACGAAGCAAACAGTCGAACACACAACGTAGTCTATAGCAAATGCACAGCAATTAAATGCACAACAACAGCAATAGCAACAACGACAGCGACGGCGACAGCTAAAGCAATAACAACATCGGCAATTGAGAGCAAGTCACAGCTAATGATAATCGTCAAACGAAAGGCAAAGCAAAGCAACGCAAAGCAAGGCAAAGCGAAGCGCGGCAATGTGATGCGAAGCAACGACAACAACGACAATATGCGTGTAATAAAGCTTGAAAGCTGAAAAGCAAACACACAGACACAAAGCACACGCCAAACGGTCGAAACGAGCCAAACTCACAGCTTGAGTGAGAGATAACAAAAGACAAGCATAGAGCGAGAGAGAGGCGAGGCAGCAGCAGAGAGCGCACAATAGTGAGAGCACACACACACACAGGCACACACACATTCAACAGGGAATTCCCTCTGCTGATTGAACGTCAGACCAAATTGAAAGCCAAATTAAGAGCAAGCGTCAGACTTGCTTGTGGAGCGAGCGCGCGAACGAGAGAGGGAGAGAGCGAGAGAGAGAGCGTGCTAAATTGTGCGAGAGCACGAGAATAATTCAGAGGAAATTAAGCATAAAAATGAATAACTTTTTGATAATTGCGTTTTGCTGTCGTCAGCCGTTTTGTCGTTTTTGGCCATTTTTACATTAGCTCATTGCGCTCGTTTCATATTTAGTGTGAGCAACTCACCCATTCACACACACACTCATGCAAATGTTAGCCTTCGTGTGTATGTGTGTGTGAGTGTGTGCGAGAGCTTATCTCATTGTGCTTAAACTGTATTTGCTCATCACTTACACAGTCTGTCACATGGGTTAATCATTTGTAGCATCTGTGAATTTGCATTTAAATAATGCCCCTCGACGCAAGCGATCTTCAGACCACAAACCGCAGCATTAGATAATCGTGACTAGGATAATGTGTGGACAAGCTCTCAGCACTCTTATGCTAATTAATCATCTCAAATCTTGCAGTTTTTTCCACCGAATTTCACTTTTCGGCCCATTTGTCTTTCCCGGGAACGCAGCCGAAAACATCAATAATTAAATTGATTGCTGTAAATCAGAACCTAAATTTGTAATTGGAAAATTGAGGTTAGGAATGTGTAAAATGTAAATGTCTATTACAAAAGGAAAATTCTAAACATTGCCAGCGGGATATTTGCAGGCATTTTCATCGTTACTAGCACTTGCACATTTTCAGCATAGTTTCAGTTTAATTATCCGCAGACAATATTTAAGGCATGTGCTGTGGCTTTGGAATGTGCTAATTGCAACAAGTATTTGAGGTTAGTTATGCTGATATTGGCAACTTAAAGGACGTTTGGCAGCACGCCAAGAAATTATAATTCAACGGTAATTAGAACGGGTCGGAATTTTAAAGGCCTAACCGCAACTGACATTTGACATTTCGAAAACAGACGACGTGCAAAAAAGCGTCAACAACTTGAACTCATACAAGAACAATTATATTTCGTATTTCAAGCGATTAGTCAAAAGACTATGACATCAGTTAGTGAGGCGTATATTTATAAACCTTTCGCTACGCAAATTCAAATCGCCTACACGCCCCCCTCACAAATATTTGTATTCTGCGGCAGCTTCCTTTTATGCGTCTTTTTGTTCTGCATAGTTTTCATTATAGATGCAAT
Organism: Drosophila rubida; assembly: GCA_035046165.1. Taxonomy (NCBI): domain Eukaryota; kingdom Metazoa; phylum Arthropoda; class Insecta; order Diptera; family Drosophilidae; genus Drosophila; species Drosophila rubida. The sequence goes on from JAWNOF010000022.1 coordinate 1,368,367, forward strand.
TTAATTGTTCAGTTTACGAGTCCCACGCACTTTGCCACACATTCCTTGCATAGTTCGTCGCAAGTCTCACGTGGGTCTTGACTCCACACACATATTTTTTTGCTGCAATTGCGATTCTGTCTGTCTGCTGCAGCTGTAAACGTAACTGGATTTGGATTTGGCTGCGGATTTGGGCCTGGCCCCATGCAAACATATACAAAGTGCACACATGTGTATGTGTGTGTGTGTGTGACGCCTTTTTATTTATTTTCATGAAATGTGCAAGCAGCTGCAGAAATTGGCAGTCGTTGAAAAAAATATATGTACAATTAAAAAGCGCGAAATAAAACAAAACAACCAGAACGCGCCACATGCACTTTAATATGTTGTGTGCGCTGCGGCAAATAGTCAAAACAACAAGGTTAGTCTGCAGTCGAACAAAACTTTTAGAGCAACACTGGAGTGAGTACATTTGAGATGTCGCTTAAGGGTATCGATTAAAGTTACTGCAGTTATCGCACTTCGATAGCCATTTAGCAATGGGGCAACACTGCTGCGACTGCAGGGTTACTTCACACCATACAGCAATCTAACTTAATTTAATTGATTCTGTTTGGCAGTATTACAAATTCCAAAGCACAGATTAGAACGGTTATTGTCTAATGCACACGCAAAGACATACGTATGTATGTGTGCAGTGCAATAACAATAACAATAACAATAATAATGAAGATAGCCACAACAACAAAGTCGAGCATTTTAATTATGCAATCAACAGGCGCATATGCAAAATTTTGTTGTTGCCCCTCCTGCTGCTTGCTGTTGTTTCACGATTCATTTCAGTTGGCATTTTTGCTGTTCTTGTTGTTGCTGTCTTATTTATTTATTTCTTTTTTGTTTTGTGCGCTGCTTTGCATATTTCATTCGTTGCGGCCGTTTTGCGCGTTTGCTACGTCACAAGTAACACGTCGTGTGGGTGTGTGTGAGAGAGAGAGAGAGAGAGAGCGCGCCACGAAATGAGAGCGAATGAAATTGAAATCAACTGTTTGAAATGCTGCGTCGAAATGCGCTTGTTGTCTTGATTGTTGCTGCTCTTGCTCATATGTTTATAGGCACTTGAGCACTGTTGTTGCTGTTGTTATGGCAGCATTTAATGCATGTGCTAACATACCCTGTAGATGGCAACGAATTTTTCATACACACGCTGACTTCGCTTTTGAAGCGCTACGTTAATCAAAAATTGATTATTCATCACGGAAAATAATTTTAGTTTCAGCAAAGTCATCGTGGGAAAATGCTGCCGCTTTTATTAACACGTGTAAATAGTTCAATGCGCGCTTATCGATCTATCGTTAGACACGCCAGGGCGTACATCGATAACGATCAGAACTATCGCGTTCAAAGGCCGCGTTGTTTGCAGGGCATACAGCGTGTCAGCAGAGTCTAACTTGCTTAAAATCATTAAATGACGTTTCATTGCGTCTTTCAAGTGGATTTGCAGTTAACTCCCGCACTCGGTCAGTTGGTTAATGGCACTTAAACCGATTTTCCCTGCCTTGCCACAAGCTCGGCGCCGCCTGCGAAGCGGTAGGTGAAATGACTCATAGCCGCCTGCGACTGGGTTTGTGGCTTTAATGTGTCAGCATTCATTTGTAACTGAACAAGCAAGCACACACAATATATATATTTATATTCATTTACATTCACTTACTGTACGACATGCAATTCGCACTGCGAAAAGCCGTGCAACGCAGTGGAATGGAATGCCGCGCACTCTCGACTAATACATGAGTCATGAAGGGCAGGTTCTCGGTTTATTTAGATGTCATTGGATACAGCTTATCTTATAAATAGCGAAAGCACAACACAGCCGAGTCAAGTGCACCACGAAAGCAGTAGAAATTAAGGGTGCACTATTAGTCGCTGCTTGAAGTGCAATTACTGCGGCATAGCGGCGTTTAAGCAGATCTTGAAGCGGAGCAAACAGCCTGCATGCAAATTAAAGCAGCCACCAGGCACTCAGCAGTTTATGGCAGGCGACTGCAGCTGCAAGAGCTCGACGAACAACGGGCCAGAAGAATTGGCGAAAAGGCGCAGAACAACAGAGCAGAGAGACGGGTTGTTGTTGTTGTTACCACAGACAGGTTGCACACGCATCATGCGCAGCGAAGGCGAGGAACAGCAGAGGAGACGGAGACATTCCCCAAGTCTGGCCGCTTGCACCCCTCGTTAACAGCGGCTTTACCACCTGCCGCACTTGTTTATTGGCCGCCGACTTGCTGGCGTCGCTGGTGGGGGGGGGGGCAGGCGGAGAGTGGCACAGCCGGCCGACGAAAGCGGAAACATGCGCATCAAAGCACACAGAAAATCAGCTTATAAACAACAAGCTGCAAAAGCGGCTCAGGCCCAAGACATGGCTGAAATTGGCCATCGTCGTCGTCGTCGTCGTCGTCGTCATCGAGCCTCGTTTGTTGCGCCTCGGTTGAAAACTGGTTGCGTAGCCTGGCGCAAATCGACAACCAGTTTATCCCCAGCGAGTCTGGGGAAGCCGCTCATTGTTGCTGCTGCGGCTGCTTCTTCGAACTCTGCTAATTGCTGCCGCAAATGTTAATAAAAACAATTAGCATGAATGACACTATGAGAGCGGGAATGAGCTCAGCTAATGCCTGTTATTATCTTCTCTTTATGTAAGCACTGCACATGGCGTATGAGTAATGTGCACACATGACGTCACACGAGTCGCTTTTCGCACGCCCAACTACAATATTGCGTAAGCCTAATTGCTAGCATTCTACAGGGCATCCCACCGTCACACACACACACACACACACACATGCAGGCAATCGCCTGTGGCTCTGCTGAATCGTTGCATACTTTCAGGCGTGCGCATTGCCAGCAATCTGTTGAACGAACTGTTTGCGTCTTATCGCAACGGCGTTCAAAGTGCGGCTCACTAAAGTGCGATTAAAGTACAAGTGTGTGTGTGTGTGTGAGTGTGCTTTACAACTGCCAGAGCCACAGAGCAAGACAATTCAGTTTGTGGTCAGCGATAAGACGCTTAATCGCAGTGTATTTTGTAATTACGCGCCTTTCCACATCTATCAACGAGAGCACACACACACACTTTGACTACTCACTCGGTGCTTATCGAAGAGCAGCCACAAATTGTGCAAACGACAACTAACTGCGCAGCCCGAAACGGCAATTAATGGCAGCAAACGAGTGATTAACGAGCAGATACTCTGTAGACTATAGATTGAGATACTCTGCAGACACTCAATTTGAATAGAAGTGAATCCCCAGCCAAAATCAAATCAGCTAGACAACAGTCAGCTTTTTTAACAACTGAATGACTAATTAAAGTAAGCAGCTAAGAGATACCCTAACTAAACACAATTTCAATCAAGGCGCTGCCTTGTCGCACTCGTTTGTGCAGGGTATGTCAGCAGAAGAGCACTCAATTGAGTTGAGGAATGTGAAATAATGATGAACATTCAGAAGTGCGTCATTTGAAGTGCCTGGCCCCCTCGACATCAACATAGATTTACATATAAAAAACACCAACATATACACTACACAATCTACGTTCTAAATAGCCCGAGCGCTTTTTATGCTGTGCGCTATGATTTCTGATAATTTGATTGCACATACAAGTATATGAAGCGTATGTATATAGCGCTCAATTATTTCGTATACGTTTGAACACACAACAAATATTTGTGTTTTGTGCCTTCATTGGGAATTTCGCCACAAATTGCAAAGCGCTGCGATGATATTTATAGAACATTTAACATTGTCTATGCGTTCGCTTTCTCATCGGCCGCAGACGAAATCTGTTTCAAGTATTTGCGTATACTTTATATAGATGACTACGAGTATGTTATATGCCAGGCAGACACACATTTAAAATTAGCCAAACAGCGCAAAAAGTTCGCTTGTAAACATTTCAGCATATCGAAAAATATACACGTATATAGTGTATACTATATGCTCGTTATATTGGCCTCCGTCTGCTCATGGAAAATCGCAACACTTTTCTCAGCGCATTTTCCTTTCGACTCGAGTCGTGAGTGTGCGGGAGGTGGTCGACTGACGTCACAGAGTGAAATGTCAGTGTCAATGCGTGGGGGCCTCGACATTTAGTATAAATAAAAGATTAAATAGACTTTGCTTTTATTTTATTTGGCGCGCCGACCGGGTGCAACTGAGTAGACATTTTTGCTTGAGCAAAATAAATGATTTGGCCATAAATTGGCTTCGAAAATGTGGGACATTCGTTTCGAAAATTGTCAGGCATTTGCAAAGCTAATCGTAAAAATCTTCAAAATGTGCGCTTTAATTTATGCCTTATTAATTTTATGTCTTCGCTTTTATTGCAGAGTCCACGGTGAATTCGCGCAAGAATGCGCTAGAAACGTCGCGGGAGAAGCTCAAAGGTAAATCACACAACGTATTCAAATAACATTAATCGTTAGTTGGCCGCGACTCATAGATGGCGCTAGTCAGCGATTGATTGCAGTTCAACTGCATCGATTGCTTGCACTGCATTTGGCTGTGCTCTTATTAAGTATCTATCGATCAGCTCGCTACCGCTATTGTCAAATTGCCAGCCCAAATACCGTTATACACTTATGTCGCTCTATACGCCGCGTGTTTATGGGCTGATTGATTTATAACGAGTATTTCCAGCCTGTCAGTTTATCGTTTATCGTTATCGCTATCTGGCTGGCTGACTGCCTGGTTACTCGCTGACTCACGCGCCGGGGATCTCAGCAAACTGTACTCAAAAGCACTGTGCGATACGCTTGCCACAAAGAAAGTGAAAAGCACAATAATATACGACCTGATTGCAGGCTTGACCTTCATAATGGCTTTGTCGATTCGTCTATCGGCTTTTTATCACAAACCAAATTCCCCCCCCCCCCCTTCTCCCTTTGCCCACCTAGCTGCAGTGGCAGTTGCTTGGGCTTGCTTAATGCCGTTTAATACAGTTATTATGGGGCTGACAAGCACCAGGCAATTACACATTTATACTATATATATATATGTCAATGCTCGGCAATATTGATAAAAATGCGTGTGCGTGTGTGTGTGAGAGCATAAAATAGAATTCATTTTAGTTGATAAAAGCAAGCGAATGGCGTGATTCATGAGCGCAAGAACAACATATGCGTTGCCTATGGAAAAGGCAAATACTCGTATATACATTCTTATAAACAATTTAATGCGTATCAACAAAAGATTATGCCCTGCACACACACACACACACACATAGACTTACGGGCTTTTCTTTATTCGAGTGCTGCGCTTCGCTTTTCGCCAGCTACTCTGGCCATTTCACTTTCATTATCAATCGCACTGATAACAAGTTACGTGACGTACGCGAGCAGATACGATATAATGAAGCTCACGCTGCTCACTCACCTCGCCGGCGACGGGGCAACGCAATTAAGATTGCCCGCAGCGGCAGCATAATTCATTTATTTAAATTTAGCTCTCCCGATAAAGCGCTTAACGGGAATAGTATCGCAATTTGCCTGAACTCAGAGTTTACTATAGTTTGCGTCTTCAGTATTGAAGCAGTGTTGAAGTGAAGTCTACCTATCTGTCTGCTCGAGAAAATTTCCAATTTCGAGTGCACTACACCATGTTCTTCACGTGAATAGGGAATGAGTAAAGCTTTGCCGAGTTATGACTGTCACTTGAGAAACTGCTCAGTTAGATTAGATGGCGAAATACAAATATTTATATACGTAAAAATAGAATAGAACTGTTCAACTTAAGGGCATGAAAAGCAGTTAAATTTGTCACGCATAAATAAATCATTTATTAGCGCATTTATTGATTTCTTTCTTAGATAAGATGGCGAAATGGAAGTACATAAATATTTAGAATAGCACTGCTCAACTTAGAGGCATGAAAAGCAGTTTAATTTGTAGAGAATAAATCATTTATTAGCGCACTTTAAAAGGAGTAACTTGATTTCTGCAGCTTGATTTTGGGGATCAATTCCAAAAACTGTTGCATATTCAAATTCTGATTAGATGGCAAGAAAGAAGTGTATACACAAACTCTGTTCGATTTAAAGGATTGAAAAGTACTTTAATTCAATCAAGAATCAATTTATTTATTGCCGCACTGTTGTGCCCTATTCTATCCACAATTCAGTTAGATTAGATGACGAAATAGAAGTGCATATGTAAATAGAATAGAGCTGTTCAACTTAGAGGCATGAAAATCAGTTTAATTTCATTAGAGCGCAGGATTAAAAGCGGGTAACTTAATTTCTTCAGCTCGGTTTGGAGTATATTGGAATTCATAATTCTGTTAGATGAGATGACGAAAAGAAGTGCGTATATAAATACACAAACTCTGTTCGATTTAAAGGCATGAAAAGTACTTTAATTCAATCAAGAATAAATCATTTATTAGCGCACTTTTGTGCCCCAAAATTTCATTAAAACCCAAGATTAAAAGGGTACATTAATTTCTTCAACTCGGTTTTGGGTATCACTTTAAAAAGTTGGTGAAATAGAAGTGCATATGTATAAACACGAACTGTTCGACATAAAGACTTGAAAATTACTTTAATTTGACACGAATAAATCATTCACAAGCGCACTTTGAGTGAGTGCGAAGTGTGCCCCAAAATTTGATTTCTTCAATAACTGCTGCATATTGAAATACACAATTCTGTTAGATTAGGTGGCGAAATATAAGTGTATATTTAAATAGAATAGAACTGGTCAACTTAAAGACATAAAAATTACTTTAAACTGCCAATAATAAATCATTTATTAGCGCACTTTTGTGATCCAAAACTTCGTTAGAGCGCAGGATTAAAAGGGAGTAAATTGCTTTCTTCAATTCGGTATCACTTCCAAAAACTGCAGCATATTAAAATTCACAATTTAGGTAAAGCAGTTGGCAAAATAGAAGTGCACATATAATTCTTTAACTAGACTTTATTCCATCACGAATAAATCATTTATTGTGGCTCTTTTGAGTGTGCCCTAAAATTTGATTTCTTCAGCTCGATTTCACTTCACTTCACTTCACTTCATAAACTGCTGCATATTGAAATACACAATTCTGTTATAACATATTAGATGGTGAAATAGAAGTAGTAAATTTCTTTAATTTGTCCATAATATTATAGCACTTTTGTGGCCCCAAAAAATCATTAGAGAGCAGAATTGAAAGGGTGTAAATTGATTTCGTTTGCTCCATAGTGAAATTCGCAATTTAGTTAGATCAGTTTTCAAAATAGAAGTGCACAAATAATGCTTTAATTATACTTTACTCAATCACGCATAAATAAATCATTTTTAGTGGCACTTTGGAGTGTGTGCGAAGTGTGCCCCAAAATTGGATTTCTTCAGCTCGATTTTGGGGGTCACTTCAATAACTGCTGTATATTGAATGATGGCGAAATAGAAGTAGAAAATTACTTTGATTTGACAATAATATATATATATATATTTTATTGCACTTTTGTGCCCCAAAACTTTTTTAAAGCGCAGGATTAAAAGGGTGTAAATTGATTTCCTCTGCTCCATAGTGAAATCCACAATTCAGTTAGATGAGTTGGCAAAATAGAAGTGCACAAATAATTCCTTAATTATACTTTATTCAATCAATCAATAAATCATTTACTAGCGCACTTTTGAGTGTGTGTGTGTGTGTGTGTGTGTGAGGTGTGCCCCAGTGCAGGATTAAAAGGGGGTAAATTGATTTCGGCAGCCCGGCGCTACTTCCGAGAACACTTCGAATCTAATTAGGACGCGCATTGAGGGTGCAAGCAGACATTAAATTGCCGTAAACCGTTGCAGTGTCCGCGTGGCCAATGACACCGTCCCGGGGTTTTTCCGCAGAAGCGATTGAGCAGCTCGACGGCTACCTGGCAGGACGAGCAGGCAGCAGGTCCTGGCAGTCAAGTGGCTTAGAGATATCATCCGCTTTTGGGCCAAGTGTCAAGTGTGCGTCGAGTGTGCGTGGCGAATGCGTTTCTATTGATGATTTTATGGGTTTTACCCGCGAAAAATGTAATTTTAATGATGCCGTTTCGTCTGGGGCAGGTAAAAAGCTGCGCAAATCCATTGACGCAAGTCATTAAGTTGTCTCGCTGCTGTCTGCGGCCGCAGCGCGTCTCTTGTGGCGCTGCCAAGCAACAGCAGCTGCTGCTGCCACAATGCAAATACGCCGAGAGCTGCAGATACCCAGCCACAGCTAGAGATACAGATACAGCTAAAGATACAGATGCGGGCCAAGTGAGGCAGCTGAGCATTCACGGCATATTTTCAGTGGCGTCGCAAGTCTGCGATCGTTTTATTTACTTGCCCGTTCGAATGCTTAAAAAGCGACGACGACGACGACGACGGGGACACGAAGTGGCAAGGAATGTCTCTCTGCTGCGCGTATCTGTAGCTGAGTGTCGCCCAACTGGCGATTCCCAATCAGCAGCAACTACACACACACACACACACGCTAGAACAGCAGTTGTAGCAACAACAATGACACACAATGAACTCAGGCGCTGCTCTGATACATCCAACGCAACAATCTAGTCGAACGACACTCAGCGCTCTACGTAGCAGCAACAAAGTGTCTGTACTCGACTGATAGACAACGCAGTGCGACGCCGCACACTCACACACACACTCGCACACACACACACTGGGGAGGCCAGCAGATGGTAAATGTTGGGCGCACTACAAATTAGATTTATACTTTTCGCGTATCGCGCGCATGAACAGAGCCCAGCGGAAACTCTTCGAATAACAAAATAACAAAATAACAAATACAACACGACTATGGCACATGACTAAATTGTGTAAATAATACATGAATGGAGCAATAATCGCGTCAGTTTACAAATAAATACAGCCAACGCAACAACTAAAATTTAATAATATTACATAAATAAGTTAGATGAGCGCATTTTAAATATATATAAATCAACTCAAATAATCCAATCGCTACACAGTTCCAAAATCATAAAATTTGTATAAAACTCTATAGACAAATCATAAAGCATTATATTATGTGATTTAATCAACTCAATCCAATCGTTACAAAGTTCCAAAATCATTAAAATTGTATAAAACTCTATAGACAAATCATAAAGCATTATATTATGTGATTTAATGATATAATTCAAGATTCATAAGGAAACGCTTAAGCAAATATTTGATTTTTTTTTGTTGCTTTGAAGTCATCAAATTTTTATACACTTCATTTTGCAAACTATTTAAGAATTTATAACACGAAACATACATTTAATTACATTTGAGAATTAGCAGTAAACTACAAATAATTTGATTGTTTCAGAAGTCATAAATCAATATAGTACATTTATATTACATTTATATTACATTTTATACACAAATCATAAATCATTATATTACATTTTCATTCAACTTTATGATTCAATTCGCAACGATTAAACAGACTTTGGACTTTTTGTTTGCTTTGTAGTCATTAAATTTTTATGCTGCATTTCATTTTACATACTATTTAAGATTTATAACACAAAACATATATTTAATTTAGTTGACAATTAGCAATCAACTACTATAATCACAGCCTTAACTCATAACATTCTTTTAAATTAAATCAAACAATTTTATTGTTACAGAAGTCATAAATCATTATATTAAATTTGTATTAAACTCTATAAACAAATCATAAATCATCTTATTACATTTGTTTTAAACTTTATTAATTCAGGATTTATTTTGCAACGATTAAGCAAATATTTGAATTTTTGTTTGCTTCGCAGTCATCAAATTTTTATTGAATTCATTCATTCACACTATTTAAAAATTTATAACTCGAAAAATAAATTTCATTTAGTTAAAGCGTCGTGCGTTATTTTATCTTCGTATCGTCGCTGTCGCTACGAGAAATCTTCGTCTACTAGCATCATCTGAAAGTTCTTCATCAAATTTACATTAATTGTATTGTACATTATTGTACTTTAAACTTCCATAATGAAAGCAATAACTGATAAGATTCTCTTTAATCATTGTCATCAGCAACACTTGAATTTTTGATTGATTGACTAACTTAAAGACAACACATATATTTAATTCTACTTGAGAGTAACAAGTAAAGTAAAATAATCGCAACTATATGTTAACTCATGTCTTAAAATCATTGTCATTGTCATTAGCAATCAACATAAAAAGCTGTTATTACAGAGGCGCCAATTGCACGAGTGTACTAAATAATGAATTATGCACATTCGAGTGATAATGTCGTCTTCAACGCGCCTAATTAATGCCACACATCTCAGCAATAAAGTTGTCTTCACAGCCGATCACGACTCTGATCGTAAATCAAACAAAAAGCATTGCACTGCTGATAGTGTTAGGCCCCAAAGCACTAGAGCTTTCATGTGGCGAATTCCTGCTGGGGTTCGGCTGCCGTCGTTGCGCCAGTTCGCCAGTTAGTCAGTTAGTCAGTCAGTCCGGCAGTCAGGCAGTCAATCTGTCTGCGTATGATCGAAAAATGACTGTTGGCAGTCGATACAGCTGCAGAAACATTTCGCATGCGAGTGTGTGTGTAGATACAAAGCAAAGCACAAATATGCAAATGCTCATGACGTGCGCGCACTTAGCGCTTGTTGTTGTTGCTTCTAGTGGTGGTTTGTGGGCTGCCAGCCACCGTCATTCATAGCGCAGAATAGACATATAGATTGTTGTTGTTGTTAACCGAAATTGAAACTGTTTACAGTGGGGTATATCTAGCGCTGATTCGCTCGCTGTTGGCATTTCCCTTACAGTTTATAGCTTTAGAGTCAGCCTAGTCGGCTAACACTTTGGCAAATATTTGCACTTGTAAATCTTGAGCGCTTAATAAAACTTAACCTCCATTTGCCTGCCTTACAGGGTGTCTTTCATTTGACCAGCTTTGCGCTCAGCACTTTACATGCTTTTTCCTGTTTTCGTTTCTGTTTCTGTTTTTTTGCTCGGTGACTCTGTCTTAAAATAGACCCGGGCCAAACGTTGCGTGTCAACAAATGAGCAATCAACGTGTTATAATAGCCAACTTTAGTGGCCTGTTCGCCACGACCGTCAACTGTGACTCGTTCGCTCGCCACTCACCACTCCGCTTCGTATTATATGTCTATATATCTCCATCTCCCTCGATCTGGCCGTATTTGTCTGCAGTTCGACCACTTGACTCAATTGACAATTTGCTCTAATGCCTCGACTAATGTTGACTAAGGTCCACATTTATATTGTGCTGACGCATAGGCATCGCGACGTAGACATTAGCTGGCCTCCAGCGCGTCTGAGCCAGTGAAGCCTTAGTACAAGCCATGAATGACACCAGCAACTGGAATGACAGATAAAAGCCGCCCACAAATTGAGTGAAGGCCTCCGGACACATGATAACAGATGGCATTAATTAAATCGTAGTCGGGGTTTCACGCCATGACAAATCATCGATCGTCATGTCTACATAAATTTCACTTTTAACATCACTTTAGAAATTGGAATTCCCTAATCCCCTTTCACTGATAAAAAAAAAGAAAAAATACCGATTAGTTCGCAGTGGATTCACACTTCCTGAACCGCTGACGTAATACGTAAAATAAATAACTCATGTTCTATTTGTGTATAAAGTGTAGTAGCTCTTATCCTACATTAAACAGGATGACGCTCGAAATTATGCAATGCTTAATTAGCCGCAACATGATTGACGAATTTCATGCGAGTTCATGCTTGTGTGAGCTTATGAGGCGTAACGCAAACTCGACTTTGGCCTGTCAAAGCTTTCTGACGCCCGCTCAACTTTTGCTCAACTCATTGAGCAAAAGCCAAACAACAAATGCTCAAAGCTCAACAGGTCATCACATGTATTGCGAAGTATTGCTATAAGTGGGTGCTCACTCCAACACCCATCCCCCTCCCCCTTCGGCTGCTTCTTTGTCGACAACTACGCACTCTTCGCATCCTCGCGCTCTCTCACTCTCTGCTCTTCTTTTTTGCCATCACACACACAAACACACACACGCACACTCACACATTCAATTAGTTTTGATTGTCGCTTCGCTTTCGTGCGTTTCACGTCGTTGCTGCTCAATTAAAGAAGTTAACTCTATTGATTACGTTTAATATCGACGCAACGTCGACTACGAACTGCGGTCTGCCAGACGTCGAGAGTTCAAACCTGTTCCATCCACCACAACAACTGCAACAACAAAAACAACAACAACAAGAGCATTCAAATCGTGGGCAGTTGTTGTTTGAGGGGCATGTGCACGAGCGACAGAGCGACAGAGCAAGCGAGCGGTAATAATAACAAAGTTGGAGCCGACAACGTCGCCAGCATTGCTGAACTGTCCAGACATGATCACGTCGCCGTCGCCGTCGCCGTCGTCGTTGTTGTCGACGCCGTTGTTGCTGTTGTTATTGTTGTTGTTATTATTCATGTAGCGCTTGTTGCTGTTGTTGTTGTTGCTGCTGTTGTTTTGGCTCCAATGATTGTTTGTGCTTCGCTTGTCCGTCGTCTGCACTGGAGCCGCCACTTTGGCGGCACTGCTCGATCGTAGCTTCTGGTTGCAATGTTTCCCCCCACTCCTCTTCCTACACTCATAATACTCGTTTCGCTTACACTCTCTCTCCCTCTCACTCGCTCGCTTGATCGGCTGTTTTATGTTGCGCTTAATGGTTTCATTTGGCGGCTGCCGTTGTATACATGTCTGTGTGTGTGCAAGTGCATGTGCACGCGTGTGTTTGTGTGTGTGTCTGTATATCGATTACCCAATGCGTGAATGAATAAGACGTCGTCAACGCTGCAGTTTTGGGGCCACTTGTGTCCATTGCAAAGGCTCCCGCACACACACACACACACATACGCTGTGTTAATTGCTGTGTGCAAGTGTGCGTGTGTGTGTGTCTATGTTTATTTTTAAGTCAATCGGTTCGAAAGACGTTTTATTGCCTGTAATCAATCGTCGCGTGCACGAGAGCGGCGCAACGAACGGGGCAGCCTCTTCAGCCGTTCGTTCGATTGTTGCTCACATTACATATGAATGTACATACATACATATACATATGTATGCACACATACATATGTATATACATGCATGCATATCAGTGTTGAGCACGCAGCCCGTTCGTCATGGTTTTATTGTGTTTATTGATTAGATTGTTTACCTTTTTTGTGATATCATCAACGTTGTTGCTGTCGACTCTTATCGTACGTCAACTGTCTAAATATGTACTTATGCATGCATGTATTAGTGTCCAACGCACACGCATACATATGTTAAACTATTTCTGTTTATGTTTGTGCGCTTGTGATGTGCATTGGCGATGGGCGATAGTCTTATCGATTGGCTTCCGTTCGATTTGCGTTGATATTTGGGTCTCTTGCCTAGACAAAGAGTCCACGCTGATTCGATTCGATTCGCCTCTATTCGTTTGCAGTTGTTGTCAAGCCAATTGCAGTCGTTTTATTTTTGCAGATAGGCAGACACACACATACACACACACACATTAGTGTTTAAGCACTTAGGTATGTATGAATATGATGAGTATAAAAGTGCAAAGTATCGATTACTTTTGAACTTAAGAAGAGAGGTCAAAAAGCTAAGCAACGACAATTATCGATAATGCAGTCACACTAAACCCGGCTATCGATTATTCCAAGACATTTTTGCCGTTCTCGATTAGCGTAATCCATATTAGTGATAAGAAATCCCAATGCAACAAATACGTCTATTAAAAGTGTCTTCCTCGTAACCGGAATACCGCTTCAATTCAGCTATTAAGGGCAATATCAGCAGATATCAAATATTTAGCACTCACACACACGCCGCCAAAAATACCCAATAAAAAAATCAATCAACACCAAACTCGCATGTTCATCCAACAACAACAAAATTGCGAATGCCGAAATACAATAGCAGCAACAGTAACAGCAACAAAAAATCTCGATATAAATTAACGCAAAAACTGTACAGAGGCGCAAGAGCAACAAATATTCAGGCAGCCTCCTAGCAGCACAGCCCCCAAACCCGCCCTCACTCACCATTTGCCGACGCATCAGAAAATGGCGCACTAAAAAAAAGGCATACAAAACAAAAACAAAGTCAATTGATCTAATAAGCCAAGAACGCGGCGGCGCTCACTCATTTAAAGCAACAGCCCCAGCAGCGAGTTCTTTTATTCGCTTTTGCTCATACAACAACAACAATAGAAAATTTGCGCGCGGGGTGTTTTGGGGCTTCCCTGAGCAACAAGCAAAGTGAAGCGTACACACAAATTCAAGCGAAACACACAAAACTCACACACAGGCTAACATCGTGCTCGCATACACATACACACACGCGTACAAGCACGACGCGCAACAGCCGACGACTTGGCACTTGCTGACTAGCTGTGCTTGTTGTTCTTGGCGGCGCTGCGGCGGCCAGCACATTTGTCTGTACATACCCAGCACAGGGCCGGTTCAACAGCGCTGCGGTTGAAAACTGGCACTCTGAACTGATTTTAAACTGCGCAAAGAGCAGCAAAGTTGTCACGTAAAAATGCTAGCTTGCAGCCGAAGACAGAGAGAGCAAGTCGAGAATCGTGCTGGAAGCGCGCCCTTTTGGGCGCGCAGTTCAAGTGACCGCAGCCGCTCGCACACACGATGACGTCGCCGGGCAGCAACAACAACAGTAGCAACAGTTGATCGAACATTCGAAGATCGAACGTCGTGCTGTTAAGTTGGCCTGCCCGGAACGGAGCGGAAAGCGAGCGAACAAGCACAGAACGATAGGCAGACAACTCGGGCATATGAGCAGTGAACGAACATAAACAAATGGCAAATAATAAGAAACCACAAAAGAACGACAACGTGTAGGCGAGAGTGCGACTACAACTAAAAAAGAGTACGCCACCGAGTGCGAGTGCGAGAGTGAGAGTGCCAGTGCGTCCCCAACAAGTTTTGCATTAATCAAATTAGATCACAGCAGCAACAGCAACAGCGGCAGCCGCAGCCGCAGCAGCAGCACCAGCAGTAAATGGCAAAGTGAGTTTTTAAATTGAGTTAAAGTTTGAGTCGCGTATGTGCGCGACGAATGAAAATGAATGTCATAATATGCTAATAAATCAAATATTCAAAATACAAAGTGCAAAAGTCGTTACGTTTCGTTTCGTTTCGTTAGACTGCGTGTGTGCCTGTATGTGTGTGAGTTCGTTTGTAAGCGAGTGTAGCGATATTTAATTAGAAAATGAAAAGCAACAAATCGGTCGAAGCGACGTGAGCGCGAGTGCGAGTGCGAGTGCAGAGGAATTCCAAGAAATTTTGTGAAAATTCAAAATAAACAAAGTCAAAGCCAAAGCCAAAGCAACGACGCAAGCTGCGACGCAGCGACAGCAACAACGGCGACAGCGACGTTTTGTAGCGCGCCACAAAAAAAGAACAGCAACGATAATAACAACAACAACAATAACAACAGCAACAAGGAGAAGAAGAAGAACGACAACGGCAATAGCAACGACATCGACATCGACAGGGCAACCCACGCTGTAGTAGTGTAGTTGTAGTTGTTGCTTTTGTGGCGTCGTGATTTTGATTTTGAGGTCTCTGCTCATCTTCTTCTCCGCCTCTTCTGAGTTCAAAGCAAAGCAAAGCAAAGCAACGACAACAAAAACAAATGTGCTCGGGTGAGTAGCGGCAGCAGCATAGCGTGTTAAGGAAAGAGACAGTGTCAATGGCAGAGCGAGACGGGGCGAACGGGTGTGAATGCATAAGCATGTGTCATGCTGTGCGCTCAATTTCACGTTGCAGCAATAAGGAACACATTGGACTTGAACTAAATACCCTGAGCTCTCGAGTACTCTTTGGCTCGCTCGCTCTCTCTCACACTCTTGCTCTCTTTTGGGTCGTCGTCTCTCTACCTGCATGCAAAGAAACGTAAATTAAGCCGGCGCCAGGATACCTGCCGTCAACAGCGGCGACGACGACGACGCCGACAGCGAGTGCGAGCGCGAGCGAGACAAAATGCTTGCAACGTCATTGACACGGCCGAAAAGGGCAGACCAAAAACGGCAGAGAACAAAGCATCTAAACAATGAGACGAAAGGTGGAAATCCACTTAAGAGCATAACAAAAGGCAACGCTGCACTGTGGGGTGTGTAGCTGGAACACTCATCCTTCGCAGCTTAGAGAGAGCGACAGAGAGAGAGGGCGATAGATGGCCCTGTGCTCAAGTGTTGTGAGAACAATTAAGCATGCAACAGTTACGGCCCATCCGCAGCTCTTTGAGGAATGCCCCGAAACGAGAATTACGACACATGTTTATGGGTCTCAGTCTGGGCTTAGGCAACCCCTGACCTTGACAACAGCCACAAGATACATAGCAACAGATACAGCTACAGATACCGATATCGCGAGAGCGCTATTCAAACGCTGCGTGGGCGCAAATTCCATCTGACAGACACACGATGATAATTTCGCTTCGACAACATTTTTTAACTGTTCATTCAAGCGTGAGCAGCAATAGCAGCATCATCATCATCATGCCAACACACGCGTATTTTATAAGCTAACTAACTATAGATTTCTGTTTGTTTAACTCTTTAGAGGGGGAACGACCAAAAAATACCAGTTTGGCAAGCATTTTGTGCACGCTACGTAAGCGTTTTTAATTTAAAACACATAATCATACACTAACCCAGCACTACACTACGCTTTTCTCATAGAATTTGCCAATTCAATATTCCAGATAATTGTTCCGCCGAATTCGCGGCGTCTAAGCTCAGCTCGAAGAGTAATTTATTCCATCTGAAGCATAGGGTATTGTGAGTTTTGCGACACCCACCTGGTTAAGTTGGCCAACTGTTCGTTCTTGTTTTGGTTTTATTTTCGTCATTTTGCTAATATGCAAAAATCGACACATACTCTCAAAGCGATATATATGTGCGATATATGTACATGGCATTTCCGTCCTTCAAATGCCACAGAAGCCAAAGACGAAATTTTGTAGAAGAATTTAACAGCATGTTATTATTATTCTTGTATCTTCAGACTTTTCGCTTGACTTGCGCGACTCGCAATTTCCCCTCTGGTCTAATATTATATTATATTTTGCGCACACAATTCTTCAAGTGGCATAATGTAATCGATTTCGGGAATGCCCCACGCAACAGACGAAGAATTGAAATGATTAAGAATTTGGAAACGATGCGAGAAGGAACAAATTGAAATTGCTTGTTGCTGTCATAAAGTTAACACAAAAGGCCAACTAAAATGCGCTAACCGAAATGCCAATAGACATGTCTAAAATTATAACAATGGCTGGGCAGCTGAAAGCCCATAGCTGAAATTGCGTACTGGCTAAATAAAAACACTTGAATGTCGTCTTACGTAGTTGGCCATTTAAAAATACATTTTCGATTTGTTTGGGACAGACAGAAAGACACATCGCCAAGTGGAAATAGAAATTGAGAAAATTCAAATCAGATGTGAGGAGGAGAAAGCAAAAGTCGAAGAGTCTATACTTATCCCGCTATCCCACACACTGAAAGGCATATATCACGCTATAACATAGCAGAACGAACATACATAATCGGAAATCTATTATTTTTTCGTGTTTTATTCCGCCCCGATCTCGAATGTTGTGGGATGTAAACAAAAATTTGGCTGGCAATTATTTAACACTTTTTGGCGCAGAGTTCTATTTATACATATGTGGCGAACTGAACTCTTCTATTTATGTTTATTTTGTACAATTATATACGTGATACGTCCAAATCGCTCGTGGTCGCTTTGAACTTCTTCTCAAAATGTCTTGCACATTTGTTATTATAGCAATTCTCATTTCTGTTTTGCTTTCCCGACATATTTTTAGAGCGAAACTTATATTTTTCCGACTATTGACCAATTGAAATGCAAAAGCACACGAGAACGAAATATTTTCAAATCGTTTTCATTCTACTTTATACAACATACATATTTTTGTGTATTTTCTCAATGTACCGTTTGCCTTTGATTGCCGCCGCACAAAATCCCAGAATTGCATTCCATAATATACATTTAATTTATAGATATAAATAACAGTCTATACTATGAATTTAAAGTGCAGTGCCAAAGAAATAATTCAGTCGTCTATATGTGATATTTTGTATACACAATAATACTTGAGTAAATAATCGGATATATAGGTATATGTGCTCAAATTGGAACCTTGGCACTGGTCGAAAATTCTAAGGCGATTTTCTAATAGATTCTTACACATTTTTCTTGACGTCAAACATTCTGGGAATTTCCGCGCCCGAAAAACGAATTTCAAGCAAAAGCATTGTGAATTTCTAAAGTTTGAGATGTGTGTGGAAATATGCGCAAATCTGAGATAATTGATTACTCACCCGAGATGCTCATAGATTAGAACTATTCGCGCTCTTGCCTGTCTGGCTGGCTGTTAATTAAGTTCATTTAGCCGTGAAATTAGTCTTGATTCAGCTAGAATAACAAACATTATTCGCAACGCTTGGATTATCAACATATATTATTTTCACGCTCATTCAAGATAAATACGTATCTTATCTAATTGTTATGCTTAACTTTAAACGCACCTTGACCTCCTACACTACACTCTCTCTTCCCGAACCAATCGAATCTCTGGCGTTAAGCTTCCCCGCAACCCAAAATGTTATCAGTTATCAAGAAATACGGCACTGCCCCATTGTAATCTATACTTATACTCATTGCTGGCTGTTTCTCCTCAATTAATGCGAATTTCGTGTGTATAGTTTTGATTTGAAGATTTGTTTACTTGACGATGGCCCGTTCCAAGTAAACAACAGCATTTCCCGGGGAGGTTTTCAAAACTATCAGCGAGCAGCACTTGCATGTGAATAATCTACACACGAATACATGTGTGACTCGCCTTGCCTTTTGTGGTCAATGCGAAAGAGATGAAGCGGGGAGGGGGGCAGGCAGCGAAAGAAGAGCGACGATCGTTAGCGCTGCTTAATCGCATTAATTTGATTTCCGACAAACACTCAAGTGTTGCTGAGTGCGGCCACAACAACCACAAGCGAGTACGTCATAGGCCACAGCGAATGCCAGGAGACAGAGAGACGCACACACTAACACACACACACACACACACACACGCAGAGCGTGAGCGCACGAAAAAAGCGCTTATCAAGCGCTCTAGAAAGCTCACAAGAGGCTGTTGTATTTGTGTTGGTGTCCATATTATCGCCCGCGTCGATGAAAACAAGTAGCGCTGTCCAAAACACAGGCAGGCAGGCCCCAATCGCCAGGCCCAGCAGCGAGCTCACTAACTCACACACACACACACGCACACGTACGTGCACGCATACACATGGAAACTGTGTGTGTAGTCGACACTCAACAAGCCAAACTCGTTTGCAGCCAGGCCGGGGGCAGGCAACAACAAAACGAGCAAAATTATTAAAATTTTTAGCTTGATTCATGCTCATACACACACACACACACGTGCATACACGAAGAAACGCACACACATGCTCGCACTCTCACATAAATATAAACAAATGCAAACAACAACAACAATACCTACGACGACGACGACGACGATGATGGCGGGTTTCCTCGTTTCTTGTGAATTGACTCAATATAATACACAAAAGCAAAGCGCAGGCAGCGTCAGCGCTCGGCCACAACGACGCCAGAGGCAGCGGCAGCGACAGCGACAGTGTTGTCAAGTTGTTTGGATTAGTCATGTTGCTTGTACATGCATGCATGCATACACACACACACACATGTGGTGTACAGTGGGGTCTCTGAGTAAGAGCAGTGTATTGAAAACAGGCTACATACCTCGCCACATGGCTGCTCGTGCTCCACTCGAGTGCTGCCGAGTGTGCCGTGGGGGGAGGAGAGCCACTTCATTCGTGTGTAGACAGCTGCGGCAACTCTAGCGATTTGGCGCTCTCACACGATCGCTGCGCTCACACACAAACACACACACACATAGACACAGATTCACACGTACGTACGTTTGCCAGTCTGTTCGCTTATGGTGAGCAAGCGTATGTTGGTGTGTGTAGCAATTATTATTTTATTATCACTTTTTTCCACTGCTACGTTTTGTGCTGTGTTTCTACGTTTTAAATGCTTTTGTTGTTATCGTTTCGTAGTCGTCGTCGACGTCGTTGTTGTTGTTGCTGCTGTTGCTGGTGCTCCCCAGACCTTCCTTAGTCAGCAAATTTTCGCATATGTATTTATTGGTTGGGGGCCTGCGCTTGTGTGCGTGCGCGTGTTTATGGCGTGGCGCACACGTATGTTTGTGTATATGTATGTATTGTGTATTTGTACGTACATACGTACGTAATCAACAATAGCGCAGCAATGGGCTGGCGACAGTCTTCGTTTTGTGTTCCCCCACTTCACGTCACCTGTTGTTGTTGTTGGGGGCTACGTTTTTGCTTGATTTGATCATTTCTCAGCAGCGGCAACGGCAGCGTCAGCGTCAGTCGACCCTGTGCTTACTTTTGATTGACAATTGCAAGAGTGTGCGAGAGAGTCCGAATACAGTGACTGCGACTGCTGCTGCTGCTGCTGCTGCGGTATGCGACGTTGACGTTTCGCTGTCTTCTCGCTCTCCTCTTCCTTCGCTTCTCCCTGACGCGCTCAATTATTTGATTATTGTACGATTTTTTGCTCATTTCTGCTCATGTCGCTGCTCGCTGCCGCCTGTCTTTGGGCTTTGAGTATTGTATTTGCGTATGTGCGAGTGTGTGTGCTTTTGTTTTCGCGCTGCTCTTTCGCCAGTTAGTCGCGTCGCGTCGCTTCTTCGTTTTCTTTTGCACACTCTCGCACACACGCACACACACATACACACTGATTTGTCTGGTTTGTGTTGTAGTTGTTATTATTTTTTGCTGCTGCCTCTGCCGCGGCTGTTGCTTTTGCCACTTGGGCATTGCTGGTCTTTGAATGAATTTTTCAGCTTGCCTCGTCTAGTTGTCTTTAACTGCTTCATGCTCGCTGGTCGCTCGTCGTCGCTCGCTTTTGTTTGTTGTGTCGCGACTCGCGAGCGCCTTGTCGATGGACACACTTTTTATTCGTCGTCTGTTGTCGTCGTCGTCGTATTATTATTTGTCGTCATATTTTTGTCGTCGATTTTCATTCTCAAATTGTTGTTGTGCTGAGCACACAGCAGCCACCAGCGAGCGGGTCGTTCTATCGATAACCGTTACTATCGATTACCCAGTTACCATTGATATTCACAGTGAGCGCCGACTATAAAAACTGAGTCACAGGTACGCAGTGATTTTTTGCATATTGCACACGATTCATATGCAAAGCAAATTACACAGGCTGCAAGTGAGTGTGAAATGTGCTTGTGATTATATTAGTGCCGACTGTGCGTGTGTGTGTGTGCTCATCGCATTATTTTTGCCATTTCCTTGCCCATTATTTTGATCAGACGCTTCGGCTTCATTGGAATTCCGCATTTCCGCGAATTGTTGCCGCTTTGCTTCGTCGTTCGCTCTTTGCTTTGAATTCGAACGGAATATTATTTGAATGCTTGCTTGAGTGAATAATACATTGGCGCTAATAAATTAACAATTGTTAAATGGTTGCGAGCGGCGAGCCAAGCTTAAGTTGGTTCGCTACAAATAGTGACGTACAACAACAATAACAACGAAAAACAAGCCTGACCTGGACAGACAACCAGACACTGGCGCCGTTTTGTGCCCACCTTGTGCTTATTATACAAAGACACACACATATACATACTTGTGTGGGTGGCGTATTCACGTAATGTGCAAGAGTGTGTGAGTGATTTAGTGAGTAGGGCACGCGTGAGTGAGTGAGAGGGATGCCGATGAGGCGTGCACAAAGCGATGAAGAGGAGAGTGCATGCACGCTGAAATGTTATCGTGTGACGTAGACACGAGGCGAGGCTGGTCAGTTTCAAATCAGCCCATCATCACTGAGTGTGACAAGAGACGCAATCGTTCCGCACACAAACACACACACGCACACAAACGCGCGCGCACAGACATGATTATAAGCTCTTTATTTGCAAATTGCACTTTGCACAGAGCGAGTGAGAGGGAGAGGGCGAGCATAAGGGAAGCAAAATCGCGAGAGAGACAATGAGAAATTGCACATGCAAGTGTAATTCTGAAATACGTAAATACACACACTGTGCAATTATTTATATTTACTCGCTATATGCGTACTATGGCAGCGAGTTTATAGTACAAATTACAGCCACTATATAGTGTGTAGTGTAGTGCAGTGTATGTAGTGTGCGTGTGTGTGTGAGTGTGTGAGCAGCTTAAACTTTGAATCTGTAGTCCTAATAATAAAAGGCGACACAACTTATCGTTAAACAAAGTCAAAGTCGTGATAATAGAGCCATTTAAATATTTGCCTTAATTTGAATGCATATTTTTATTTCAATGCTCTGTTCTATGTCTTGTCTGCCTTGTTTTCTTTTGTGCTATTTCTTATCGCTCCAGCCGTCCGATTAGTGTTCATTAATACTACGAAAAGCACCCTGACATGACGAGCATTAAACTGGCTTGTTTGTTTTAAGCAATTAATAACTGATAACAGATCTATAGCATATCATTTGAATGCGAAACTCCGATGACATAAGCTGGCTCGTGAGTGTTGCGATATTTTGCGCTGAACCAGAGCCAGCATCACTCGTGACACGAACACAGGCACGCACAGACGCACACGTAAACAAAGTGCACATGTTGCTGGCAGTCAAATAAAAAACGACGGGGCTCTCAGCTGTTGGAAATTCCTGTTGGCGCCTGCTAAATTGACCCATTGACACGAATCGCACTGCGTCTATTTATAATGCAATTGCTTAGAGCACACACACACACCATTACACACTAGCTGCATCTCGCTCTCTCTCCATCGTTCTGCTGTTATGTAATTGATGTTTATGCCGATGCCTAATCGACTTTATTCGCTAGGAAGCCAGCCTTAATCTCCGGCATATGACACTTGAGAAATGCTTAATGACTGTCGCCATCTGACGTCAAACAGGTGCACTGCCAGTGCCCATAAAGCGTGAGCGAGCGAGAGCGAGACAGAGCGAGTTTACAAGTGCCCAGTTATCGGGTAAAGCTCTATTTCGTCTCTGGCTGTGTGTGAGTAATGCACGAACTCGACAGCTCGACTCGGCAGGTAGACTCCCAACGAGTTCCACAAATAACTGATAACAACCAGCTCGACATTATCAATGGAATTTTTGGGCAGCGTTTTTAGCGATTTTCTTTCGTATTTCACAGTTGTCGCACTTGTTGTTGTATTGCTGTATTTTATTTTGCGATCGCACGTTATTTAAAGCTTTATAAATTGTTGATAAAGACATAAGTAAACACTGGCTTACAGTCGACTACGAGCGTGTATTTGTCTAACGACGCATGCTAAACAGTTATAGTATATATACAAGTATGTGTGTATATACAGTCTGTGGCAAAAGTCAATTAACGCGCGTCGAGTTTGGTTTTATATATTTCAGCCTCTTGCGCTGGGATTTACTAATCGTTGTCACACATATACATGTGTATATATATATATATATTACCCACTATATATGGGGTATTTACTGCTGATAAGCCAGAGTAGAGTAATCAGTGTGCTTTACTTAGTCGCTCGCCTAACTTGCGCGACCGAGTCTATTAAGTTTGTCGTGCCCAAACAGAAACACGAAAAAAGTAAATCGTCATCGACTGATTCCGATTTTTAGGATGAGTTTCGTGAACTCGAAATAGAAAGTTGATAAAAGTCGTTTATGTGTGGATTATACAAATATTTGCCGCAAACATTTCACCTGCTGCAGGAATTTGCCAACCCTCTATATATATATATATATATTTATATATATTTTGAGCAATTAGCATGTGCCCTATGCGCATTATCAGCTGTATATTCTGTGGCGTGCTCCGATAAGATTGAAAGCCCAATTAGCTGCGATAGTTGCGGCTGCTCTGATGAAATGGCCAAGTGGCCAACTAGCCAAGTGGCCAAGTGGTCGAATGCCGCCAACAGCTGGCGAGCAGTTGAATAATTCAGGGCGCAAAATAGTGGGCAAAATGGGCATTTGAAATGCAAATGAATTATTGAGAGACGAGTCGATTATTTATTGAGTGAAAGTGCTTCAATGCACGAGAACAGTGTCTAGAAGTGTGTGTATTCCTAACTAATTCTTCTCTCTTTCGGAACTGTTGCAGATGAGACGTTGGGTCAGACATCGCAGGCGAGCAAACTTGATGATACTATGGAAAGTGCAACAACGAAGCATTACAAAGCGACAACAACAGCCAGCAGCAAGCAGTACAAGAGCAGCAACAAAGTGAGCAGCACCCGACGTGCCACAGCAACAGCCGCAGCCGCCGCAGCAGCAACAGCAACAGCAGCGGCCAACACAAAGAAGCAAACATATCGCAACAACAGCAGCAGCAACGAAATTGCAACAGCAGCAGCAGCAGCAGCAACAACCACAGTCAAAACAACAAACAAGGTCAACAGCAAGACGGCAACAAACACGGCAGCAACAGCTACGGCAACAACAGCAAACAGTGCAACAGGCACGCGAGATAAACTCAACGAGTTGCCAGCGCCAGTGGCCGACAGCAACAGCAGCAACATCAGCAACAACAACAACAACAATAACAGCAGCAGCAGCAGCAACAACAACCACCACAGTGATAATAGTATTAGTGAGAATAATTATGAATTTAAGGGTAGAGATAAAGCGAACCTAAGTGATAGCAAAATGACGCTACAGCATGTGGCAAGCAGCGCAGCAGCAGCAGCCGTGGACACCAGCAGCAACCACGTGGTCGCCGGCAACGGCAGCGGCAACGGCACCACAGCAACCATGGCCCCGGCGGTGGCCAGCAGCGATGAGGCAGCCACGGCGGCCAGCATCGGCGACTGGACGAACAGCACGAACCTGCGCTACCTGCACAAGAAGTTCAAGCGCTTGGCCAGCACCACCGAGGCGGAGGCGGCCGTGGTTGATGCGGTGCGCACCACCTCGCTCTCCTCCAACAGCTCCCTCTCGCCACCGCCAGTCACAGCCCCATCGTCGACTGTGGCGACGTCGTCAGTGCCATTGCTGAACGGACACGAGTTCGCCAGCAACAACAACAACATCAACAACAACAACAGCAGCAGCGTGCACGACGAGAGCCACAACAACAACAACAACGGTGGCAAGCACGTGGCTGCTGCGGCGCCTAGAACGCGCACGCCGCTCAGCAACAGCAACAGCAACAACAATGCAACGTTGTCGCCCGCCACATTCGCACAGCACCAGCAATCGACACAGCCAACAATGGCCACAACAACCACAGCAGCAGCAGTGCCAGCGACAACAGTTGCCACGCCCCTTCTGCAGCAGCAGCAGCCGGTGATTGTGGCGAGCAACTCTCCGGCCGAGAAGCCGGGCCGCTATGTGTGCCCCTACTGCAACATGAGCTGCGCGAAGCCCTCCGTGCTGCAGAAGCACATTCGAGCGCACACCAACGAGCGGCCGTATCCCTGCGACACCTGCGGCATCGCCTTCAAGACGAAGAGCAACCTCTACAAGCACTGCCGCTCCCGCTCGCACGCCGCCCGCATGCGCGGCTTCGACGTGCCCGCCAACGAGGCCGACGGCCTCTCCGACCAGGACGGCGACGGCGAGCTCAGCAACAGCAGCTCCGAGCTCCTCAGCGTCGAAGTGGTGAGTACCAAACTTAACAGCACTTGCCGAGGATACTATAAGACAGTCAATCGAAGTGCAACACTTCCAACTGTTAGTAACATATGTTAAATAACTTGTTCAAGTTGGTAATATGTTATGCTTATGTTGACTAACACTTACAATAACATTCTTTTGACAGAAGTTAGTAGTCAACAGTAGCTAGTAAACAAAATTAGAAAATGGCAATCTGTTAGACTGTAACATATCTTAACTAACAGTATGACTAACATGGAACAATATGTTGATTAACTTTGTAAGACAAGTCGGCAATATGTTATGCATTAAAGTATGTTCACAAACACTTACAATAACATTCTATTGGCAGAAGTTAGTAGTCAACCATAGCTTGAAAATGGCAATCTGTTAGTAAGTAACATATGTTAACTAACACTGTAAGACAAGAAAAGAAGGTGCTATGTTATGCATTAGAGTATGTTGACTAACATGGAACAATAGAATTAGTTCAAAGAATTAGAAAATGGCAATCTGTTAGACACTAACATATGTTGATTAACATTGAAAGACTAGATAAGAACGTGCTATGGCAATAAAGACAAGACATTTAAAGAAAACAGATAGTAAAGGCAAAACTATGATGATAACAATAACATTCTGTTAGCAGAAGATAGTAATCAATAATAAAGAAATAGAAACTTTCAATTTGCTAAACAGTAGCATCTGTTGACAAACAAAGAAGGTGTTAGTTATGCATTACAGTAGTAGTCAACAATTATTGGTTATTGACTGAAGAATTAATTTGACTTAGTTAAAAGAACTAGAATATGGCAATCTGTTGTTTAACATTTAAAGAAACGAATATGGCAATATGTTATGCGTTAATGTGTTGTGACTAACATTTAAAGACAACTGACAGTAAAGGCAAATACATATTTTATTATCAATAACATTCTATTAGCAGAACATAGTAATCAGTAATAACATTACCTGTCGCATAACAACAGCAAGTCTAGAAGTCAATCTTATGCTAGTCTCAGGTTCCACTTTTTTTCAGCTTATCTTGCTATTTTAGCAATGCAAAGACTGTGCTGTTAGTAACAGCGCCTTTAATAACAGTAGTGAGTCCTGTAAACAGCTGCTTGTTAGCAGTCAATTCGCATATCTGCACTGAGTGTAACATTTGCTCTTATCAAGCTTACATCTTGTAATCAGCGCCTCAGCAGTTCTAAATCCTGTTAACAGTGCCTTATTATGCTGTTATCAAGTTTACATCTCGCAATCAGCGCTTTAATAGTCCTAAAACTGTTAACAGTGGCTTGTTAGCAGTAGCTTTGCTTATCTGGCTGCGCTGAGCTTAACATTATTCTGTTAGCAAGTTTACATCCTGCAATCAGCGCCTCAATTAACAGCCCTAATTCTTGTTATTAGTCACAGAACTAAGTATCAGCATTCTGTTATCAAGTTTACATCTCGCAATCAGCGCTTTAAGTAGCAGCCTTAAATCCTGTTAACAGTGACTTTGCTTTCATGGCTGCTCATGGAGTTTAACATTATTCTCTTAGGAAGTTTATATTCCGCAATCAGCGCCTCAATAAACAGCAATAATTCCTATTATTAGTCACAGAACTAATTAGCAGCACTTCGCCGCCTTTAACATTATTCTGTTATCAAGTTTACATCCCGCAATCAGCGGTTTAAGTAGCAGTCCTAAATACTGTTAACAGTGGCTTAATGGCAACACATTCGCCGCGTTTAACATTATACTGTTATCAAGTGCACATCTTGCAATTAGTCGCTTAATTAACAGCCCTTAATCCTGTTAGCAGCACATTCGCCGCGTTTAACATTATCCATTTCTAATGATTCGTTTTCCACTTGTAGCTTAGCCGCGCAGAGTCGCCATACGAGGACTCGATGGCCTCGCCAACGCCCTCGCCCTCGACGCTGTCGGCGGCGAAGAGTCTGTACCTGCAGCAGCCGCCGCTGCCGCAGCACATGCAACAGCTGCCGCTGGGCTCGCCGGCGGCCGGCACGCTGCCGCCGCCCACCACCGACACGCTGCACTCGGCGACGGCGCAGCACCGCCAGTCGATCGACTACAAGCCCTACAAGCCCAAGTTCCACAACGCGGGCCTCTACGTGCCCGCCAGCTGCAGCAAGGAGCAGCAGGTGCAGCTGCAAGTGCTGCAGCAGCAGCAACACCAGCAGGCCCTGCAGCAGCAACAGCAACAACAGCAGCAGCAGCAGCAGAAGTTGTTGTCACAGCAGCAGCAGCAGCAACCAACGTTGGCGCATCCGACGCTGTCGCCGAGCACACAGCTGAAGCTGAACAATCACATCAACTCGCACCAGATGCAGCTGCAGCTGCAACACCAGCAGCAACAGCAGCAGCTGCACGCACAGCAATCACTGCTGCTGGCTGCCGCCAATCCCGCTGCACTCGGCGCACTGCCGCCCCCGCCGGCCATGCCCACGAGCGTCTACTTCCTCGGGCAGCCGCAGTACTTCAATCCGGCGACGGCAGCCATGCACCAGCAGGCGCTCGCCTTCCACCAGATGCAGCTGCAGCAGCACCTCCAGCTGCAGCAGCAACACTCGCCGCTGCTCAAGGCGCCGGCGCATCAGCCGCCGCCACCGCCGCAGCCGCAGGCGCCGCCCATGCCGCAGCCACAGCAGGTGAGTTGACAACTCTGACAGAGAGTTTGGAGCGCGTTTTAACATTTGTTTTTGTGTTTGCAGCTGATGCGTTCCACCAGCCAACAGCCAGCAGCAACGACGGCGGCGACGTCGCTGCCAGCGCCTGCCACGCCCACGCCAGCCGCCAATCTGAGCAGCTTCGCCAGCGCCAGCGGCGGCATGCAAGTGGTAAGTTTGTTGTCTGCCCCACAGCTTGCTGTTAAGTCTAACGTTTTTGATTTGCAGAATGTGGAGAAGGTGCAGGAGCACATCTCGAAACTGATCTCACAGAACGAGGCCATAGTGGAGAACAAGGAGATACTGCTGCAGAAGAAGTACCCCAAGCAGCTGAATCGATCGCGCAGCTTCAACAACGCCAACAACAACAGCGGCAGCAGCAGCAGCAGCAGCAACAACAGCAGCAACGTCAATGCGAGCAACACAAGTGGCAACAATGCGGCGCAGCTCGGCGAGACGAAGGTGAACCTAGCGCAGGCCATCGTGCAAAAGCAGCACCAGCAGCAGCTGCAGCAACAACAGCAGCAGCAGCAACAGTTTCTGCAGCAGCAGCAATACCAGCTGTACTTGCAACAGCAGCAACAGCAGCAGCAGCAGCACTTGGAGCCCGCGAATGGGCTGCTGAAGCGCAGCAGCAGCGGCTTGGCTAGCTATGCGCTGAAGGCCACGCCCACGCCCACAGCGCCGACGACGCCGCTGAGCAGCGGCAAGCTGCAGCCACAGCTGCCGCCGCCGCCGTCGCCGCTGCCGCTGCAAACGCTGCAGTACCGCCAGGATCCCGCCACGCCCGTGCCCAAGCTGGAGCCGCAGACGACGCCCAATCACGTGCAGCCGCTCAACCTCTCCGCCAAGCCCAAGCTGGCGGCGCCACCAAAGCCCGCAGCTGTCAGCGTGGCAGCCACAACAGCGACGCAGAGTGTGGCCACAACGACGACGGCCACGAAGAGCACGGCGAGCAGCGCACAGCAGCAGCCGCAGCAGCAGCAGCCGAACAACTCGATCATCAAGAACCTGCTGCTGAATGCACGCGGGCTGGCGGTGCCCATCGGGGAGGGCGACGACGCCGTCTACTCGTGCCCCATCTGCGCGAACGAGTTCCGCAGCGCCGACGAGCTGAAGCTGCACAACAGCACCTACTGCCAGGACGCGAGCAGCAGCGCGCCCATGAGTCCCGCCTCGTCGCCCAGCAGCAAGTACTTTCGCTCCAACTCCATATCGTTCAGTCTGCCCGAGCTCAAGTCGCACATGGCCAACTCGAAGAATCCGCTCTCGCTGGCCAAGCTCGCGTGGTCGCAGCTCAAGACGAAGCCCAGCAGCCTCGTGCTGAGTCGCCTCAGCGCCGCGCAGTCTCCCGCGCGCACCTCCACAGTGACCGCAAGTAGCAGCAGTGGCAGCAACAGTGGCTGCAACAACGTGCAGCCGCCCAGCATCGATGCCAGCAGCGTGGCGCTGCGGTTCGTGGACGCGCCGCTGCCGTCGCCCGGGCCGCTGCTGGGCAAGACGCCGCTGGTGGACTACGCGGCGCCGCGCAAGACGCAGGACACACAGGTGGTCATCACCAAGATGCACGAGGATCGCGTCGAGAACATCATCGTCGAGGCGCCCGCCAAGCGCGCCAAGCTCAGCGCCGATCTGCCGAGCAGCAGCGGCAGCGCCTTTGCGCTGCCCTCCAACGTGCAGCTGCAGCTGTTCAGCGGCAACCAGGAGCTGCAGCCCACCAGCAGTGGCAAGGAGGAGCGGCTGCGTCGCTTCACCTCGTCGGGCGGCACCATGATACCCATCTCGGAGTGCCCCGAGTTCAGCAACAGCCCCAAGATGATACGCACGCCGCTGCTCTCGGGCGGCAGCTTCCAGGAGATGTCGCCCCGCCCCGGCGACGCCAAGGAGCGCAAGCTGCCCGCCACGCCCAGCAACAACGGCTTCCTGGTCAGCGCCAGCGCGACGACGACGCCGCAGCACTTTCAGTTTCCGCCCATCAACTCGATCACCGCCTTCAACCCGCTCACGCTGCCGCCCATGAGCAGCTCCGGCGTCGCCCCGCCGGACGCCAGCAAGGCCATACCCTATGTGCCCGGCATTCCGGGTCCCGGCAGCCTCTCGCTGCTGCCGCCGCCACAGCAGCTGCAGCGCGGTCGCAGCCCCAACCGCAAGCAACCCAGTCCCAATGCCTTGTCGCCGTTCGGCGGCGTTCAGAACCTGCCCAGCGAGTTCAGTCGCCAGCCGCCGACGCCGGCGCAACGCAATGCGCTGCAGTGGAGCAAGACGACGCCGGCGACAGCGACTGCGACAGCGGCAGGCGGGACGGCGAAGCAGCAGCCGTTCAACTTCCTGCGCATGGCCGACAATCTGAAGCTGGCGCCGGAGCAAACGGCGCAGCCAGCGCCAGCGCCGGAGGTGCGGCACTTCAACTTCGACAACGTGCACAAGCCGCAGCAGGAGGCGCTGGCGCCTCTGCACGTCGACACGCCCGAGGAGGGCGCCAGCGTGGCGCCAACAGCGGCAGCCGCAACGCTGAGCACGTCGAGCGCCAAGTCGAAGTTCCTGCGTCCCACCAGCCTGCCGCTGAAGCCGGGCACGTTCACGCCGAAGCGGCACCACGGCATCACGCCGACGGCGAACACGCTGCCGCTGATCTCGCCGGAGACGCCGCGACCCTCGAAGTCGTGCGTGCAGCTGTACCTCAACGGGCACGCCTACACCTACCTGGGGCTGAAGTGCAGCACCAAGATGTTCTACTGCACGGTGAACTGTCCGCAGCCGTCGTACGTCGCCGGCATGCACAAGCTGTCGATGTACAGCGTGTGGCAGGTGTGCGAGGAGAACCAGCCGCATCCGCTCGGCTTCAAGCCCAAGCAGGTGATGGCGCTCTACGACTCGCGCCAGAAGCTCCTCGGCAGCGGCTCCTCCATGGCCCAGTCCGGCGCCGGCCAGCTGCTCTACACCGTCGTCGGCTCCCAGCGCACCGTCAGCACCTGCTCGACCACCGCCAACGGCCACAGCAAGTTCTACCAGCACCAGCAGCCGCAGCAGCAGCAGCAGCAGCTGAAGCCCGCCACGCCGGCGATCGCCGCGCTCAGCGAGGCGAATGTGGCGGCCAAGGCGAGCGAGGAGGCGGCCGCCAAGAAGCTGGAGACCGGCCAGCTGCTCGTCGGCGGCTACGAGTCGCACGAGGACTACACGTACATCCGGGGACGCGGCCGCGGTCGCTACGTCTGCTCCGAGTGCGGCATCCGCTGCAAGAAGCCCTCCATGCTCAAGAAGCACATTCGAACCCACACCGACGTGCGCCCCTTCACCTGCAGCCATTGCAACTTCAGGTAAGCAACGATCCCATCTATGGGATTGCAAGTCTTAGAGGATAAAGGAAGCCTGAGCTTCCCCAGAGTTCTAGTATAGTATAGTTGCAACTGTTTGTTAGCGCAGGAAGTTTGAGTTGCCTTAGAAAGCAGATGGTGAATTGATGAAGTTGCAACTCTTTCTCTGGGCAGGAAGGAAGTCTGAGCTTCCCTGGAGTTTTAGTTCTTATTGGGGCTGGAAGTCTGAGTGTCCTTAGAAAGCAGACATTAGTTCTCATTAAAGTGTCCTAGATCCAAACTGAAGTGATTTATTAGGAAACAGGCGAATTGATGAAGTTGCAATTCTTTCTTAGTGCAAGAAGGAAGTCTCAGCTTCCCTAGAGTTCTAGTTCTTATTCTTGATTTCCCAAATGCACTAATAGTGATTCAAAATTGTAGAAACTCGAGCAACAGGAATCGTATAGTTGCTGCTCTTTATTGGGACAGGAAGTCAGAGTTTCCTTAGGAAGCATATGTTAGTTCCTTTCTAGTTTCCTAAATCCAAACTGAAAGAGCTTAACTAAGTTTAAGAGACAACAGGCAACTCCTGGTTAGCGCTAGATGGATCAAGTTTCCTAAATCAAAACTGAAAGTGCTTAACTAAGTTTAAGAGAGAGTTTCATAAAATCCCAACTGCAAGTCATTCACAACTATGTTTATGAGTCAACTCGCGAATCGACAAAGTTGCAACTATTTGACAGAGAGAAGTCCGAACTCCCCTAGTTAGTTTATGAGGAAATAAAGAAATCCAGTTAAAACTTATAGAGCTCGAAGTCTGAGCTGCCTAAACACATAAATGTTAGATCTTACTATAATCCTCTAAAATCCAAACAGATGGTGCTTAAAAACTTAATTTATGAGGAAACAGGCGAATTGATGAAGTTGTAAGTCTTCTTAGTGCTAGAAAGAAGTCTGAGCTTCTCTAGAATTATTCAATTAGTTTCCCAAATTCAAACTGATAGCGCTTAAAAACTGGACCAACAGAAATGGTATAGTTGCAACTCTTTCTTAGGGATGGAAGTCACTTTTTTCCGAGGGAAGAGATGTTAGTTCCCTAAGTGAATCAAGGAAGTTGCAACTCTTTGTTAGACAGAAAGACAGAAGACCGAACTTTTCTAGTTGGCAGATGTTCGTTTATGAGGAAACAGAGGAATCCATCTAGTTGAAACTCTTAGAGCTAGAAGTCTAAGCTTCCTAAAAATGTTATTAGATCTTACTTTTAATTCCCAAAATTAAAATAGTGCTTAGAAACTTAATTTATGAGAAAATAGGCGAGTCTACCGAGCTTCCTAAGAGGGCAGATGTAAATTCATGAGGCCACAGACTAATCGATGTGGTTGAAACTCTTTATTAGAGTTTGACAGAAGTGTGAGCTTCCTAAGAGGGCAGATGTGAGTTCATTGCGAAACAGACGAATCAATGTAGTTGTTAGGTTGTTGTTATACTTATAGTATAAATTTTCTTATAGTTAGTTACTTTGCTCTCATTCTTAGAGCTAACTCCAAACTAATAGTGTCTTAAAACTGAATTTATGTGCTCGAAGTCTGAGTTTTCTGAGCGTAGAAATAATAGTTTACATTCTACTGATGCTTAGGAGTAAACGTATAAACTTTGGCCCAAATTGGATGCAGTGCAATCCGCTGAGAAGCGTACTTAGATTTCCTATAAGACAATTGGTATTTTCCTTTTCCTTTGAGTTCAGCAAAGTTCGATCATTCATAAACGCTATCAAATAACATAGAAGGCGATTTCTATGCAACATTGTGTTCACAGGAAATGTCTGCAGCTGCAACTTCAAATTCTCATGAACAGCGCCGTGCAATTCCCAAATAGATCTAGCTGATCTTTACTGAGCTTATGCTTAGCGCTTTGAAGATGTGGTATTTATTTTTATATTTTTTGAAAGGTAAAGAAACCGAACTTCGTGACTAGATTGTTTTAGCTTCATTGAAGAATGTTTGATGATGTTTGAAGTTTCTTGGGAGTTGGGAAGTTGTTGCGGGGAACAATTTTGTTGTTGACTTAATTTTGTAACAATTGTTTGCTATTCGCTTGCAGCTTCAAGACCAAGGGCAACCTCACGAAGCACATGCAGTCGAAGACGCACTTCAAGAAGTGCATCGAGCTGGGCATTAACCCGGGCCCCATGCCCGCCGACGGCGACTTCCTCGACGTGGACGTGGAGTTCGACCAGCAGTCGTCGACCTCGGCGGGCGGCCGCACTTCCTCGATGGCCGGCGAGTCCGACTCTGACGACTACAGCGACAACGAGTCCGAGAGCAGCGGTAAGCCACAAAGCAGCCGCAACTTCTCCATCTCGAGCACGGCAACTAACTCAAACTCAAACTCGTTTCGCACTCTTGCAGACACCGACGAGTCCAAGTCGCGGCAGAAGGAGCACGAGGCGGCGCGCGGTCTGCTGTCGCTGTCGATGACGCCGCCCATTCCGCAGAGCGTCTCGCCCTATTCCGCCCAGCTGCAGGACACGCCCCTGCCGGCCGCCAGTCCGGCCAACAGCATTGGCTCCTCGGCGGGCAGCGCAGGGGGAGGCGGAGGCGGCGGCGGCGGCGGCTCGCAGCCCAAGCGGCTGGTGTGCTCGTTCACGTCGCCGAAGCCGCCGTTCGACTACCAGAAGCAGGAACAGTATTACTCCAATCCCGAGGAGTCGAAGCCGAAGCGCGGCGTGCCCAGCGACGAGAGCAGCGCGCCCATGGACCTGACCAAGCCGCGCTCCGCCTCCTCCTCCTCCTCCTCCTCGTTGGCTGTCTCGATTGCAATTGCGATCGCGCCGCCCGTGGAGCAGCAGACGCTGCCCAAGTCGCAGGCGCAGCAGATGCGCGATGTGATCTTCGGGGCGGGCAACAACGAGTGCGGCTTCATGAAGACCCTCATCTCGGTCTCCGACAAGGTGCGCATCTCCGCCGAGATGGAGGAGCAGGCCAAGCGCGACACCGAAGCCAGCGCCACCGGCGGCGGGGGGGATGATGTGCTGCTGCAGACCTACATCAAGGAGCAGGCGCTGCAGTACGCCAAGATGAAGCAGAGCCAGTACAGTCGCAGCTACTTGGCAGGCAGCACTAGCCTCATCACCACGACCAGCAGCAGCAGCGGCAGCGGCGCGACGACCTTGGTGAGCAGCCAGCAGAAGCCGCTGCTGATCACGGAGCTGCCACTCATCGAGGTGCACGGGGTGCAGACGCCCGAGGCGGAGACGGCGCCACAGCTGCCAGTCGAGGAGCAGGAGGAGGCCAAGACCACGCCCCACGAGCCCGAGCAGCCAGCTGCCAGCCCAGCAGCGGCAGTCGCGACGCAGCCAGAGCCACAGTCGCAGTCGCAGCCACAGCCACAGCTGCAGCACAATGCCAATCTGCCGGCGGCTGTGCAGCAGCCGGACGCCAACGACTTCAGCGGCGTGCTGGGCGGCAGCAATGCAGCGACGGCGGCAGCGACGGCGGCACGCAACGTCATCGTGGGCGAGGAGGGCTTCAAGACGACGCCGCCAGCGCCCGCCACGAGCAGCGCGCCAGCAGAGCTGCCAGTGGCCGCCGTCTCTGTGGCCGTGTCCGTGTCTGTGTCGGTGGCAGGCTCGGGCAGCTTTGCGGGCCGCGTGGGGCCGCCGCCGCCGCCGCCGATGGCGAGCGATGCGCGACCGACGTGCAGCATCTGCAACAAGCAGTTCCAGCGGCAGCACCAGCTGACGCTGCACATGAACATCCACTACATGGAGCGCAAGTTCAAGTGCGAGCCGTGCAGCATCTCGTTCCGCACGCAGGGCCACCTGCAGAAGCACGAGCGATCGGAGGCGCACAAGAACAAGGTGATGATGACGTCGACGTTTGGGGTGCCGACCACCTCGAATCCGCGGCCCTTCGAGTGCACCGACTGCAAGATCGCGTTCCGCATACACGGCCACCTGGCCAAGCATCTGCGCTCCAAGACGCACGTCCAGAAGCTCGAGTGCCTGCAGAAGCTGCCGTTCGGCACCTACGCGGAAATCGAGCGCGCCGGCATCAGTCTGACGGAGATCGACACCAGCGACTGCGACAATTCGCTCATCTCGCTCAAGCTGCTCGCGCAGAAGCTGCTCGAGAAGGACCCCAACAAGCTCAGTGGCTACACGACGCCCTCGGGCATGCTGCAGCTGGGCGGCGACGCGCCGGCCGCCGGCCAGGACAGCGCCTCCGAGGACGGCTTCAGTGCGGCCAACAGCGCGGCGGCCTCGGCTATCGCCTCGCTGGACAACGACAGTGCAGGGAACACGCCGCAGCGCGCCAGCTCGATGAGCGAGGACGAGACGCTGGCCAACGGACTGAGCCACAGCCTGAAGCGTCGCCTGCCCGGCAGCAGCTTCAGCAGCAACGGTGACGAGAGCGACAATCCGCTCGACGGCGCCGAGAAGCGCCCGCGCACCAACACCAACGAACTCAATCTGCCAGCGGTTGCGACGGCGACGGCGGCGGCGACGGCGGCAGCTGTGGCTGCGTCTGGCGCGGCGGGCAGCAACTGACAGTACATGTACATGCTGCAGCCCACCTGAGTGTGGCCAGGCTGCTCCACCGCCTACTCGTACAGCAGCCACGCCTGGACCCAGCAGCAGCAGCAGCAGCAGCAGTTGGAGTCGCGGGCAAAGACCAAACCATAAACGAGCGCATATCAAATGTCTAAGCATATCGCATTTGGGCACACAACAACACTACACACACACGCAGAAGGAGGTGTAGTGTCAAGTCAAGCATATGTACGATCTACGTATATCTACGTCTATGTATAACCTATAGAGCAACCTAAGTATTTAGTTTAGTTATGGTCAAGTCTCAGCTACGAAAAGTTGTTCAGCTCTAATTGTAGTGCACACACACACACACATATACCCTATCGATATAGTCTATATATATACACACACACACAACTGTACAGCAGGTACCATGTACGCTAGCTCTAGACTTAAGCACACACACAACAAACAACAAGTATGTAGTAATGTAGTTTAGCATCTAGTGAGATATTTGATTTCTTCTTTTCGAAACTCCTGAAGTGCTGTGAGTCGTGTTTGAGTCGTGTGTGTTTTAACAATTAGTTTTCTTATTAAGGCCTAGCCCACCAGTTCCCCCCCCCCCCCCCCTTTCCAAGCAAAAAACACACAAAAAACCAAAACAAACATTTTCCAAGTTCTTCCCCATAATTTGAAATTTGTTGTCCACAAAAAAAAAATAAGATGAAAAGTAAACGAAAAACACTGGAGTTTATGTTTTAATTGCTTTTAATGTTTAGTTCAGTTAGCTAATGGAAAACAAAAAACAAAAAAACAACGAGACCACGAGACTCTTTTTCAATTGTTTGTTTGAATTAATTATACTATTTAATTAGCGAAAGCAACTTGAAAATCAAATAAAACTTAAAAAAAATTATTATTACCTTATAAACTAATTACGTAGCATTAGTAAGCATTATGTTGTCATATATACATTAAGTTTTGTAGGCTAGCTAAACAATACAACAACCACACCAACACACACACACATAAAGTTTATAGAAATTAATGAAAATTATTGTACAAACTGGCTACAAGTATAGCGAAAGTATATATATTTATATAATACAAAATCTATATATATATTGAATGTATATGTATGTTAAACAAACACAACATCAACAAAATGAAGTGATTTATTACATTATTGTAAAATATATCAACAACTGAACATTAAAAACTTTACAACAACCACAAAAAAAATGACACAAAAAATAAAAAATCAATGTGAAAAATTCAAAATAACTCCGAATCGTTATCTTTCCTATTGAAATCCTTTGCAGCAGTCAACAACGGCATCACTTGACGTTTAGATCGTGGAGACAAAGCTCGTAAAGAGGACTTTTTGTAGCAACGTAATCCTAAGTCATCGAGCTAAGTGGAATACTTAGCTTATAAGCAACTTTGTTTTAAAATGTTGCTTGTTCTCTTCAGATTTGCTAAACGATATTACTATAATTTCAGAGACAATTAGATAATCAGAGAGAACTATTGCATTACAATTCGATTTCTTTCTGAAAAGAACTTAAAGGAAAACCGCGACTAAGTCACACAGTTAGATGTGCTATTGTAATCATACACATAGTTTATATTCTTACATCAATAATAAGTTTATTATATTAATAACATAGTAAATGACTGTTTGATAAATATCGGTGCAAGGCAGCTCACAATTTCATTTCTTGTCATCTCATTCCTTGCAGTCGAATGCACTCGACAATTCCTAAAAGCGCTTTTGAAAGTACATGTATTCCTGTGAACAAAAAGACAAGCAATCAATAATACAAAGTGGTATGCAAAACATAAAATTATACATATTAGTTAATTTGGTAAATTTATAGAGTATAAAATTTTACAATTTGTTTTGCATTTTAGCAGCATTTAATTATTATTCAAGTTAGTCACTTCTTGTGATTGAAATTTGATAAAAGTATTTTGCCAACATTTAATTCTTATTTAAATTACTGTCACTTATTGTCATTGAAATTTGATAAAAGTACTGAGTAATTAACTTATTCAAATTCACATTTAGATAATAAATAAGTCGCAAACTTACCAGTAGAAATGCTGAGCCAAGAATCAAGGCGCGCTCCTTGGAAGTCAGCTTCACATCGCTGAAGTAGATATTGGTAGTATACTGCGATTTGCTGGCCAACCATTTGTGGTCTATAGAGGCGCGAAGCTCGCCCCCAGAATGTATCTAAAAAAGACAACAAGTGCATAAGAGAGGCACTCGAAAGTTGGCGAAGTTGTCAGCTCACCTTGAAGAAGCTCTCCTTGGGCAGGCAGAAGCAGCAGAAGCCCGAGTTGGGAGGTCCCTCAATGCAGAAGACGGGCTGGTTGGTCATGCCGTCCTCGATGTAGAACTCTGGCTGGGTGAATGTGGGTGACTGCACCACACGTCCCAGCACATTGCCAGGCGGTATCCAGATCTCCAGGTTCTTGGGCTGACAGCAAAACGCGCCCATCGCCAGCTTCTTGCGGAACACCAGGGCCTCCTGGTGTGTTTTGTCCAGCAGATGCATTTGGAAGGGGCGACCGGCACCCCAGATCATGCGATGGCCTTCGGTGGAGCTCTCGGAGGCGGCAAAGATGGCATCGCCAAGCGGCGAACGCACCACATACCGATTCTCCGACGAGACCGCTGTGAGAGCTGTCAGACAAATGCAATTGTTTGTTTGCTTTCGTTCACTACCAGATAACAGAGAAACTTACAATCGTTGAGCTCGAATGTTTGCTCAATGTGCACGGAGGGCAGATCGGCGAGGCAATCGTAGCCGGCCAGTGGAATGAATGTGCGACTGCCTGCGACTGTCGATATGGGCAAGGGGATGCGTGGTGTTTCTGCAGTGAGCAAATCATTTAATTAATGACAGTTTCGAACAAATGTTTTACATTTACCTGACGTCGTTGGACGCGGCTGTGAAGTAATGCTGATTTGTGAGTCGTAAACTGTAAAAAATTACCAAAATACAGTAGATTTGTAATCTTATATATTCTTATTTTTGTTCTTTTATCGATCACTTGGTCAAATCGACTCGTAAACAAAGACACTTCATATTGGCTGGCTGACTGTTTGACTGCAATAAAAGCTCAACACAAAACTCGGAGCCAACGGCCAACCATCAATGCGGCTGATAAGATACGGATAGTAGGGACAATTATTTGTACCTGTTTCGTTGCTTGGCTGATGTGTGACACATACAACACAACAACGAACGAATTAATCCAAATGTAGCATTTACAAACCACCTACGGCAATAGACCATTTTATCAGCCATTAAATACTTAGCCATTTCACCATGATTCACGCGGGTGTTATTTATATTATTTACCTCTGGGTTCTGTGGGACTGGTTGTCTGGGCCACGCGTATTTCGCTGTCGTACTGTAAAGTACGCACTGCATCGTTTTGTAGCATTTTTATTAAATTTAATTAGATTCTGCTTTAAAACGTAGTTTCAAACGATCGTCGTCGAACACAACGGTGCAACGGACAATGCTGACTGTGTGGCCAAACGTTGTATGTAAACAAAATATATTTACATAACAATAACATATATTTGCGTTACGTTGTGCTATTTTGCGTTAACAGTGTTGCGCAAATGGCGCACATTAAGTCGATTCAAAATAATATGGTTGAAACAAAATATTATGGTCAGTGTATATTTAATAATGCGATAAACAATCGCCCGTTAAAATGACGCCGTTTTACAAACATTTTTGAAATAAAAAATATACCAGCTGGCAAATATAGACACTCTTGTCTATTTTGGCGTTAAAACGTAAATGTTAAAAATTTAGATTCCGGTCACACTGCAACACAGGTGTTAGTAAGATTGTCCAATAAGAAACAAATGTATTTGTTATTTGTATTAGGCTAATTGTTTGTGAAGTGGCAACGTGGAACTGGTGAGTTTGTTTAAATTGTGTAACTTAATTAATAAATACACCAAAGGATGCTATTCGAGCAGCCTTGGCAAACAAAAACAACTAATAGCAGGTGGCTGTTCTCGTGAGCAATAGGGTCGAGTGAATGAGCAAAAGAGAGAATGAGAGCGCGGGTGAAATATTCATTTGGTGAGCAAAGTTAACTAATATTATAGTTGTTATAAATGGCAAGAGAGCTACTAAATAAGAACTGCTGTTTGTGGTTTCCAAGCTGCAAATTAATAACAATGTGTTTGTTTGCGGTTTGTTGTTGCTGTGGGAGCAATACTATCGCGATTGCGATAATCAAGGAGGTGGTGAGTGGTCAGTGGGGGGGGGGGGGGGGGTTGCGTTCATGCACTGCGCAGACGCTGGAGCGGCATAAACAAATGCCTTCACCTTTAGACTCCATTTACGCTCCTGTAGTAGCAGAGCGAGCGCATTGAGCGTAAAAAATAACGTCAGTTTACTTCTGGCTATCGCATTAGCCTGGCTGCGAACGCGGTCTATTGGATTCCTTAAAATTCGCTTAAAAAAAAACAGATAAGACGGCAAAATCAATAAACGTGCTGTTAGAAAATAAACTTGGAATAAAAAAAAAGATTAGATCGAGTTCATACTGAATTTCATGCTAACAACATACAAATATTATATTTCGTATTGAGAACTTTGGCTACATTTTTTCCGACTTGCATTATTTACGCACCCCCAAAACAGTTGTTGGGGGGTTGGTTTGTTGCTCATACGAACGAGAAGCAGTGTGAAGAGCAAAAAAAAAGTAAAGAAAAATCCATGAATATAATAGTCAAGTGTGCTCATCGCTACCGTTACGAAAAACTGTAAAAATTTGATTGGAATACACACGTCGGATACGTGACAGACAGAGCGTGGGTCATGTCTCTGGAGGATCCGTTTTTTGTTGTCAAGGAGTATGCACTTTATTGCACTTTGCTTTGTGAAAATATCATTCTGATGCAACCTCCCAATATTCCATTCCCCAACCAACAACCCTCCACCCCCTACCCTTCTTCTGCAGTGAGGTCTTCAAAGCTCTGAACAAAACACGCGGACTCTATTTGCGTTGGCGTGAACTGGGTGAGAACGGCGGCGCCGAGGTTGAATGGACCACAACGGAGCTGCGGAACTCGTTGCGCAGCATTGAATGGGACCTGGAGGATCTCGAGGACACTATCAATATCCTTTTTGCAAACAAATCTGTCATAAACTGCTTTGCTTGTGCGAAAAATCAATTCATTGCATACCATTCATTTGTCATCGCGTTTTCCTTAACTAACCTTTTCCCATAGCACGCATTGTCGAGAAGAATCCAACGAAATTTCGCATCGATAATCGTGAACTCTCCAGCCGGCGCCACTTCATCGACAACACTCGCGATGAGGTCAAACAGATGAAGGATAAGATGAGCCTGAACCGGAACAGGGACAGAGACATTACCGCACATCAACCACTGCTCGAGAACGAACGCAATCATAATCACAGCCACAATCAAAGCAACGAATATCATCATCATTCGCACAACGATCGCACCTATCTGGTTGATTGCCCCAACACAACCTCACAGACCACACAGTCAGTGGCCAATACCATCGCTGGCACCATGTCCACAGCAGCAGCAGCAGCCGCCGCGGCAACGCGACACAGCGGCACCAAATACTCGAAACTGGAGAACGCCATGGACATCGATAGTCCCAGCCATTATGGGGGCGGACATGGCAGCAATAGTTTGGACAGTCCGGGACATCGGTATGTGGGCGAAACGGTGTCGGTGCAGCAGCGCATGATACAGGGACAGGACGAGCAGCTGGATATGATAAGTGATTCCATTGGCACTCTTAAGACTGTTTCGCGCCAAATCGGCGTCGAGTTGGATGAGCAGGCGGTCATGCTGGATGATTT
This sequence comes from Drosophila rubida, assembly GCA_035046165.1. Taxonomy (NCBI): domain Eukaryota; kingdom Metazoa; phylum Arthropoda; class Insecta; order Diptera; family Drosophilidae; genus Drosophila; species Drosophila rubida. Next base: position 1,410,433 of record JAWNOF010000022.1, read on the forward strand.
TGGGAATGAGTTTGACACAACCGAATCCAAGCTGGACACAACCATGAAGAAAGTTGCCAAAGTTTTACACATGAATAATGGTAAGTTGCTATGCGAATTCCTTCATGTAATAGCCACGCAACAACAAACCTTATCAATTAATAACTATATGTGTTTTACTCTTTTGCAGATAAGCGACAATGGGCCGCGATTCTCATACTTTCCGTGCTGTTATTGTTTGTGATAATTTTATTTATTATTTTGTAATTTTTTTTTTATTTTGTTCGCTTTACTGTATTTACAAGTCGAAAACAATTGTAGTGTAAATTCGTTAGATTTATTTTTTAAATAAGTATAATTGCAAATTTTTAAAACAAATTCGATATTTTATATATATTTTAATTACCAAACAACATAATTCCTTAGCTGTATATACATGTTTAAATAATTACTATTTAACGAAAACATATATAAACAAATCGAGCAAATCGTATTTCCAAAGACAGAATCATGAGTAAGTTCCCTTATAGGCTAACGAAACACTGGCTAAACATAAAATGGTACAATTTATATGTATGAAAAGAATATATCTGTATATCAAGAGAGTTATTTAAAAACATGTATGCAGTTGAGTAAATATATAAATCCTTAAAAACAATCATCGCAGTTCTTTGCATTTTTAACAAGCAACAACTTTGAAAATCGCGCATTCTGTTGCAGTAATCGATAAGTTTATCGTGCAGTTGGAGCAAGGCATCGATACTTTGAGCACAAACTGAAATGTAGGGCTGTTAACGATGCTCGTATTGAAACTGTTAGCCAGTTAACAGCAGAATGCGCCATTTACATTTAAAAATGTATACATTAAATAAGATTCTGAATTTAGCATTCAAATTTATTATTTTGCTGCAAAAATAGGCATCGATAAATGATATTAAAAAATGATATTAGATGCTGTTTATTTTGCGCGCTTTTATTAGTGATTTCCATTTGATCAGCATTTATGAATTTCAAAGAATAGTCAAAGGGATGCAATTAAGATATTCTGATGACCATGCGCAGAGCGTCGCGATTGATCTTCGCCTGCTTTAGAATGTGTCCCTCGACAAAAATGTCTGATTCATATTGCAAGTAGTTGACACATTTCTCCACATATAGCAACGATTCCTCCAGCATCTCTTTGGGCGACAGGCTAGTGTGCAGGGAAATGCGACGCGTCTGTTCGGCAATGGCCGAATGCAGTTCAAAACAAAGTGTTCCCAGCATTCGCACTTCACCTGTCGAAAAAGAGGGATATGAACGCTGGGTATACATAATGCGTTATATTGTCAACTTACAGGGGGCAATTTGCTCATAGAGCTGAATTAAATCTCTGGCGAACTGCAGCTTAAGTTTCAGCTTCTCGTCGGATATGACCATCAGCTCTGCCTGATCCTTGGCAATCAACTGAACCAGCAGTATTTTCACTTCGCTCATGTGATAATGCATCGGCGGCAACCATTTCTCGTAGTGCTTGAGGTATCTACAAAACAAATGTAGATGATAAAGATGGCTTCTCAATGGACCGTAATTAAACTCACTTGAAGCCATTCTCTTCAGTTTTTTCCATGTTCTGAATGTCCTGCCCAGCGCGCTCCAATATGCCATCTACATATTTCTTCTGCACTTGCTTCTGGCACTCGGAACAGCTGTAAAGCAAGCTGTATTAGTATTGGAAGGATAATTTCGAGCACTCCAAATACAAACCGCCAACTTGCATTCCAGTCGTCTGCCTTGCTGGGCAGCAGAATACCAGAGCACTTGCGATCCTCGCATTTGATGGCGCTGTAGTTTGTGCCCAGCTCAGTGATATCCTTGCAACGATCACAGATGCACTTGAAAAGCTTGGTCTGCATGAGATGCCGCTGCCGATCTGCCGTACCCCAGACTGCGTCAGAGTAGCAAATGCTCAAGTGCGAATTCTTTTTGATCGCCTGCGGCGCCCAGAGCACACACTGGCCGTTTTTGTTGAAACTCTTGGCCAGATTGGGCAGACAGGAGTTCTCGGTGAACGAAGCCGTGTAGAAGACGGCCACATGTGGCGGGTCCGATGTGGGCACTTCGTGTCCATTGATCTGCAGCGCGCCCACAGTGCGCATAATTTCGTCCTCGCTGAATTTCTGCGTGCGAAAGAATCTGCAAAAGATGCAAGCAGCTTAAGAGAATGAAAGAGTCTTGGCGAGGCAGAAAACTCACTTGGGTATGAATTGTCCAATGCTGGCCAGGTCAGCCTTCCATTGGTTAGAGCCACGTCGCGTGTGTTCCAGCGACTCCAGCTGCTTGAACTTCTCTGCATTTTCGGGATTCGTCTCATTGATGAGCAAACATCTCACGGTGCTCACGCAGGTATACAATGGATGCGGCCCGTTAAACTCCTGAACATTGACTTTCTGTCCGCGATCCTGCGTTAGCTGGCACTCGGCCTTGTGCTCCTCCAGCGCCTGACACTCTGGGCCACACAATGGCCAGCCACACTTCTCGCAATCGATGTGGTCGTTCGCCTCGATGCTGTTCAGGCAACCCATGCAGACCGGCGCCGAGATCTGTGCCGGACCACGCACCAGTGGCGCCTCTTTCAGCACAATCTCGTAGGGCTTGATGTTGCGTGTGGCCACCAAGTGGCGACCCAGCAGCTCATTCTGTGCAATCTACAACAACGAATGAAGCAATATTTGAGGTTAGATTGGACCGGTAAATTAATTGAATAATGCGGATGTGGATGCGCAGTGGAACCTTGAACGGATGACAGTTCGCCTTGTGCGCCTTCCAGTGTTGCTTCTGATGCTGCACCGAGCAGTAGGAGACCTGGTTGCAGTTGGAGCAATTGTTTTTCGTTGGAGTTTCGCACACCGCACACGGACTCATCTCGAAGCTGTTTTGCGTTTCTTTGTACAATTTAGCAGTTTATGAAAATCCCCAATGGTTGCCACTTGAATTAATGATTTTCTAATACACACACACACAGTGCATGTGCATCCTCCACACACGTTTCCGTTTCACTGACTCGACTAGAACAACGTCGAGATGTAGGGCAAGAGATGTTCAAAGCATACACAGAGCCACAGAGCACGCACGGAACGTAGCTCTCTATAAATAGCCCAACACAATTAATGTGGACCAATGCTGTGCTTTTATATTTTCTCTTCCACAAATACTGCCAGCTGATGAACGCCACGTTCAACCATCCAGGAACGATTTAGCATAGTGAAACATTCAATTAAGTTAAACAGTGTTTGGAGTTCTATTTCCCTTGATATCACTGCGTATACGTAACATATGCAGTCAACTTTGTCAAAGTCTAAACAACTTGATTTGCAAACTGTTTATTTTACAAATTGTTCCAATCCTACGTAAAGTACTATAGTTCACGTCCGTTTACTTTTACAAAATTGTGTAATTTATGGAAACTTTTGAAAAACATTTGTTTTGATATAGTTGATTTGTTAAATTAAATTTCCAATTAAACTCATTTTTTGTGTCGTAGTGTCGTGCAGATAAGTTAAAAGTTGAACTAATACAGTTGAAATATTGACCAACCAAAGCAATTCTTGAATAAATCAAATAATATCAGCTCGTTTTATTTTCAAACGCAATCTCCACAAGCCGCAATTTTTGCTATCGCCGTCAACTCAACAATTATTAAGCTCAGCGTTACCGTTTGAAGTTTTACAGTGCTGTTTATGCTTTCATGTAAAAGAATGCCGTTACTCGTTTTCGCAATTTTCCTAAGTTTTATTAATAATCAGAAATCTGTTCAGTGGGAGGCCATGTTTGATGAGCTTAAATACAAAATAAACTAATTAAAAGTTATTTTAAATACAAAACTATACCACCCTCGGTGTTAAAACATATATTTTGGATATTTTAAATGCGACCACAGATGTTGTAAGTGTTTCAACAAAATATCGAGCAATAAAGAAATTTGTTTTACTTTTGTGAGTCTAAAACCACTTGTAATTATAGTATACCATCGAAAAAGCGTGCAAACTAATAATTTTAAATAAATTTTGATTAAATCTACATTAATATCACCATTCTGTTTCTTGTTTTGGGGATTCATCAATATATGAAATTTAATAAAAACACATTTCGTTGTCTTAACCATTTCAAGGTGTATTATTTACTTAGATATTATAATTTGTTTCGTGTTTGCACCATTAAACATTGGCTTCAACAGTATGTACAATTTGTTTTGTTGTTGTTGTTGTTATTATTGTGACTTGGGTGTATAAAACGAATGCATAGAACACACTGAGCTGCACACGCACTTCTTATTGTATAAGTTTCATTCATTCATCCATCGCTGTACTGGGTACTTGGGTTCTAATAACTAGGACTACTGCTGCTGTCCCTATATTGGGTTAGCCATCCATATCTTTCGATTTATAAATACAATTTTTACATAGTTTATGTAGCCTCCACCCCATGAAACGTTGAGGTATGCAACTAAAAAACAAGATTATTTTTTACGCCTAAATTTTGATTTTGTCCTAAACTTCGGCGGCGATAGGCTCTCCGAAAATGCTTTCCGTTTCCAATTCGATTTCGATTTCGAACTGGCTGTCGATCAAATATCAGTCTCGTCATTGGCTCCATTTGCCTCGCGTAGCGTCACAAATTTCTGCAGCTTAACATTCTCCTTGTTATTATTGCGTAGCTTATTCCGCTCACGCTTCTTGTCGCGTGGTCCGTTGACTTGGAAATTGTCACTTTGGAATGGTATGGTGTACTCGGTTTGAAATGCGGTTCCTCCAGTTGCAACACCTGATCTTTGATCTTTATCACAACTTTCGTTAATATGCTCAGCATCTGCTGTCGACTGAGCTACGGCGTCTGCTTGTGGATTGTATTGACCTGGAAATGGAAATGGAAATTTATATTATTGGCAAATCAATTAACTGGAATGGCACCGTTATTCACCTTTAGCACCAAACATCTCGGCATGCACTTTCATTGCATTGCGATGTCGGTTTCGCTTCCGCATATTCATGCGCAACGCTGCCACTTTGATGGGCTTGGCACTCGACTTGCTGCGTCTAGAGGTGGTGCTATTGCTGTTGCTGCCATTGGATATGGTGTCCGATGCTGCAGGTTCCTGTTTTATCACTAGCGTCTCGTCCTCAACTGGCAGCGGCTCTGGCGTCAATGTAGACGATGCTATCGGGCTGTCGTTGTTATGTCTGCCCGGATTGCTTTCGGTATCGGATTGATTGTTCATGTAGACGGCAGCCAAGTCTTCGTCCTCATCTTCTTCATCGTCTTGATCTATAATTTCAATCTCGTCAGCCTCGTCATCAGACAATGCGCTTCTCAGCATAATTTCAGGACCGCCGCCATAAATGCCATGCAAAAATCGCCACAGCGGCGAATTCAACTGGGCATAATCAGAGCCAGCGCGAACGCAGCTGATGGCTGAACCATTATGCGAATTGGTGTCGGCAATGCCTTCATTATTGATAGGTCCTGGCTCCTTGTGGGTAATGCCGCGCGAAAACTGCTGCCACGCACGCAGCCATGGCATTGCAATGGCATAGATGGCCGTCGTGTCCATCTCATTCTGCAGTCCGTTGTATTTGGTAAACACGGCCAGCTCGTACAGCTGGCGGCGCGAGAGCGCATCTGCGGCACGCTTGCAAATCTCACACTCAAACATTATATTGACAGCGGGGCCACCACCAAATCGGTTGTACAGGAAATCCCATAGCGGCTGGGGAATGGGCACAGCAATTTGACTAATTAGTGCTGATTTGGAATGTAGAATGCCGCCGTGTGGGCAAAGCATTTCCTGGTTATTGATCGGTCCTGGCTCCGAAAATGTGGCTAGTCGTGATAGCCACTCTCGTGTCACATAGAACTGTATATCGCCTTCGAATAAGGGATTTGCAGATGACAAATTAATGGCCTCTTCGCGCACCATTTGCATTTGTGGATTGTGTTTTTGGTAGAATAGCACATAGGCCTGACAGTTCTGGACCACTTCCGGCGACACTTCCGTCACGAATTGATCATCAAACTCATACCAGCGATCATTTAGAGTATTACGTGCATAGCACGTATAATGACCGCCTCCAACGGTACCGTGATGACAAATAACCGAGCACAGATTGTAGGTGGGCACCTGCGATTTACAGTCCTTGTGTAAGTACGGCCGCATGTCGAATCCCTCGAGCGGGAAATATACGTATGACGATATCTTCGAGCTGTACGATAGATCGTGACGGAAGCGCTTCAGGTGAATGCACAGCACCTCCGGCAAGTTTAGTACACGCGAATACTTGATGCCCGTGCGCAGCTTATTGCAACGTTCGCAGCTGCAATGGAAGGTGAATATATTACTTGTTTGAATAATAGCGACATTGCTAATAACTGCTTACCTATACATATTGTCGCCTTTGAGCTCGTCGGCACTAAAGAAGCTGGCCATGCAATCGTAGAGCGTTACAGACGGTCCAAACAACCACGATCGCACCATGTTCCACATCCAGGATATCCAACCTTCATTGCTGCGCGCCGATGCCAAGTCGGCGGCGTTTAGACTTTGCACGCTCAGGCTGTGCGTCTGATGCAGTACAGTAAGAAAGTCTCGGTTGGGTATGGGTAGAGATAGATCCTGGAATGTTTCCTCTCGCGTCGAGATGCGATCACATGTTAGACACTGCACAGACGACAACAGTTTGCCATCGAACACATCGCTGATTATGGATCGTGCCGCTTCCACTGGTTTCGCTTCCTGAACGCTCTTTGGACTTTGCTGCTGTCCACCCGACGAATCCGAAATGGGATTGCTGCTGCTATTGCGTTGCGGTGGCACAAAGTAGTCGGTTCGCATTAGCACTTCGGAGGAGCGTTCTGAAATGCTGCTTTCGCAAGTATCATATTCGCTCTCCGACGCTGTGGGTGTGCTGCATGCCTTTGGCAGCTCGTCGTCACAGTTCTCATCATCAGTTTCACTCGCTGGTTGCTGCCCAGACTGTGGAGCCTGCTGTTGCTGTTGTTGTTGCACTGGTGCGTATACTTGTTCTGTTAGCTCCTCGTGCAGTTGATCCATGAAGCACCGCAGGAATTCTTGGGTATCATGCTGCTGGTAGCCTCGAAACATTGGATGAACCGTGCGGATGCCATACAAAATGCCGCGTGGTGTAAGATATTCTTCAAAATAACATGTTAATGAGCAAAATGATTCATACATAAGAATTATGAGGGTACCTTTCGAATTATCGCAATGCAGCCACATTTCCTGCATCAGACGCTGATAACTTTTGGCCAGCTCAGTTGCTTTAGAGCGAGGTGTGCTCGCAATGTGGTCAACAATTTCGCTGCAGTTAATAAAATAATGTGTCATAGGCGATAAATTGCTTAGAGCCTGTAGAGCGGAATTCATATAACACGTATTCGCAATGTTTTGCAGACCCACGAGGCCTGTTCCAGATCCTGTGGCATCATCTTCGAGGTTGTCATCGCGCTTTGCAAGCGAGTTTAATGAGAGGCTGAATAGCTTTTCTATGTCTTCGTTAATCGTGTTGCGTTTTTCCATGTTGTTGCTTGTCTAGTGGTAAGTAGTAATGATAATAGTGCAAAGGTAACAAAATCGAAAGTCATGTAAGAGAGCTGGACTCTGCTGATGGTTTACCGTTTGATCCAAGTCCACTTCAGTGTAGTTGCAGTGCGTGTTTTCAATATGCGAACATTTTTGTGCGCTATTGAAACTCAAATTCATTATTTGCTTCGCCTTCCAATGGTTTATCTGTTTAGTTTAATTGAGAATTTAGATTATATCGCTTCTTTTTTTGTGTGGTGCTCTCTGGAGACAACGCGTTTTTTAGTGACTTCACAGTAACCGAGTACGGTACAGGAAGAACGTAGCTTCCAGGGCGTAGGAGATTGACCGATAGCTCCTTCCACGAATTTATTTAGGACAAACAAAACAACCGAGGCCTTTAAAAACTAAAAACTAAATTTGTTTTTATGCCTTCAGACAGTTCTCTTGATTATAGAGATGGGCGATAACTGCACACGGTTACTTGGTCACGAGCTTATATGTAACAGTTGAACAAACAAAAAAAAAATACTTCAAGCTAACTATTAGATAAAAATCTTAAATTCATATTGTTTGTAATAACGCGAATCTATTATTGCTTTAATACGCAAAACCGTTCTTAAATAATTAATGGATTCCACAAGTCACACAAATATTATCGAAAGCTCACATATCGATATTATATCATCTCCAACGTGACTTTACATACAATTGAAGGGGTGCGCAATTTTGAGTCTATCCTTGGACCGGCCAATATTATTCAAAATCAACCTATACATTCGATAAAAAGCTGTTTTTGAATACCGATGAGACATTGTTATTCGAATGAATTTCAAGATTTCGAATATTTACATTACTGTAGGAAAATTCTTTACAATACTGGACGTCGATGTGTCTTTATTATTTCAATCAATTAATTGCGATCAGACAAGAAAAATACATTTGAAGCGGACAATTTTTCTGAGAAATCAAAAAAATATTCTACGTTCAAAAAGTTGCGCATTTTCTATGTGTTTTGAGCATTGTTCCATATCTAATTAAGTGTGCCCAAACTAATAGTAGAAGAAGATAATTATCTGGTATATTTTAGTCTTTATTTAAAACATTTTCAAATACTATCTGCGGTCACCCTGTGCCGAACGATTCGATACAACTAGTATACACAAAAGGTTTAAAATAAGTACTTTTCTTGTGTGATAAACGGCAAAGTGTGAAAAAGGATACGTTGAATTGGCAACTTAAACGCAAAGTTCCATATTACAGACCGTACAATGGAGCCCATATTATAGTTTTGCGTGCGTCGGCTGCTGGAAAACGGTAACAACAGCCGTGCCCCACTGCTCTATTGCTTCCCCCTTGTGTAACAGCCCTGTTTTTTGAGTGCTCTTGTACTCCTGTACATAGTGTTGGAGGTACACAGGACACAAAAGAGAAAACCTTCCATTGCACTGATTGGAAATCGTTCTAATCCAAAATGTGAATAAACCATGAATACAATTCAACCTGAATAACTATGTAGCGAATTATATGCTCACGATTAGCAACACTCCATAGTCTTAATATGAATCAAACATCAAAGTAGTCATCTAGCGGTTTTGAAGGACTGTACTCATGCAATACACTTACTTGTTTAAAACGTATTTCTAGTGGTTTCAGTGAAACTCGGCGAATTGCACACTCATACACACAGACACACACACACGCGCGCACTCGGCAAACACGCGGGGTCAATAAGTTGAAAAGATAAGCAGGATCATGACCTTGGAAACGCAACCGGTTGGCGGTGGGTTGTGCGATGGCAAGATTGCTGGATTATATGATCTGGAGGAGACGCTGGGCTCGGGTCACTTTGCGGTCGTTAAGCTGGCCCGGCATGTGTTTACGGGTGCCAAAGTGGCAGTGAAAGTTGTTGACAAAACAAAGCTTGATGAGGTGTCCAAAGCGCATTTGTTTCAAGAAGTTCGGTAAGCATGCAATTCTTAATAAACAAAATATGATTTAACCAAAATCGCTTGACAGCTGCATGAAGTTGGTGCAGCATCCAAATGTGGTTAGACTCTATGAGGTCATTGACACACAAACCAAATTGTATCTGGTGCTGGAACTGGGCGATGGCGGCGATCTGTATGATTATATAATGAAGCACGATGCTGGTCTAAGTGAGGAGTTGGCCCGCAAATACTTCCGGCAAATACTTCGTGCAATCACGTACTGTCATCAGCTGCACGTAGTGCATAGGTAAGCTTAAAAAATAATCATACTAATGATACACACAATTTACGTAATCCATTCGTGTTGAACGCAACAGGGACTTGAAGCCGGAGAATGTGGTCTTCTTCGAGAAGCTGGGACTCGTCAAGCTAACGGACTTTGGGTTCAGCAACAAATTCTCGCCTGGCCAAAAACTGGAGACATTTTGCGGCAGTCTCGCGTATTCGGCACCAGAAATTTTATTGGGTGATTCGTATGATGCGCCCGCCGTAGGTAAGTTTGTCTGCGTGTGCGTGTGCTTGTGTGTGCACATCACATGATAAGCTCTATTTAATTATTGACATTATCTGTTAGATATTTGGTCGCTGGGCGTTATACTGTATATGCTGGTCTGTGGCCAGGCGCCTTTTGAGAAGGCCAATGACTCGGAGACGCTTACCATGATTATGGATTGCAAGTATACAGTACCGTCGCATGTGACACAGGAATGTCGCAGCTTGATTGCCACAATGCTGGTGCGTGATCCCAAGAATCGCGCCACAGTCGAGGAGATTGCATCTTCTGCATGGCTAAAGCAAACCGACGAGCCGGATTCTGTGGAGCACTCACTACCTCTGGTGAGTCGGCAGCAGTTGAGTGAAGAGGATCATGCCTTTATTATACAGAAAATGATAAACGGAAACATTGCGTCCAAGGAAGAGATATTGCAGTAAGTAAACAGCATGTTAGGCAATCTTTTTCCTTTTCTATAAATATTAAATCATTTCAAATTTCGTTGCAGAGCTCTGGATAAAAATAAGTACAATCATATAACAGCCACATATTTCTTGTTAGCCGAACTACGTTTGCGCAGGCGACGCGAAGAGGCGCAAAAACTCAAGCTTAGTGAGGCTGGCTTAAAGTAAATACCGATTACACATCACTACAAAACAGTCGTCTTTACTAATATTATACTTTTAGAATGGGAGACCTTACTCGCAAGCCCACAGCAGATAAACCAAGTCCTACAGAAAATCCCAAAGTAGTTGTGCCTATTAGTATCAATGTAACACCAGCAACCCAATTCGGCAACGATAATGCCAAACCTGTGAGTAGATCGAATTCATATTTGTAAATATCTAGTAATTGATGCAATTGTTTAAAGGACAAGCGAACGCGCAAATGCAGCATTGTGCGTGAGGAGGAGGAAGAGGAGTCGGCCAATGAGAGCTGCGGCGTAGGAAATGAATTATTAGTAGCTACATCCCGGCGTGAATCAATTTCAGATGGACGTCTTAATCGTTCGTCGCTGGATCGCTCCTGTGCAACAGCGCCAGCACCAGCCGCTGAAGTGCCAAGTAATGCGCGCACAAAGCTTGTTGTCTCGAAGGATACGACGCTTGCCCAGAAGCTGAAGCAAATGGAGAAGTGCGCCAGGGTAGATGAAGACACAATAAGCGGCCTCAAGGAACTCGAAATCGGCAAGCTGAAACCATTGCCCAGCAGCAGCAAGAATCCAGTGCTGACACATCGCCGAACGAAGCTAAATAAGATACGCACGCCATCGTGCAGCAGCTCCGAGGCATCCGATGATGATACAAAGACACGTAACAAGAAAAAGATCAACAAGTTCGTTGGAGACACACCGATTAGATTCCGTATGCATCGACGGGACTCGCATGATGATTCTAGCGATTCGCAAGATCAATTGTATCCACCGCCAGGCTCGAACAGCGGTGGAGCCACTTTCATTTCGAATAGTAATTCTGGTGTGAGCGGAAAGAAGGAAGAGCAAGGAAGTAAAGAGGTATTACATGCAATAATAACCGCATATAAACACTACTTAACAATACCAAACCTTGTTTTTTAGCCAAATAAATCGGAAGAGACACGCAAATCTCACACTCAAAAGAGTAGGAAACAGCACAAGGATCATGTTGATAAGCATTCACATGCGGAAAAGCAGCAAATTGAAAATTCATCACGTCGAAGGCGCATGCGCGAAAGCCAATCCCTTGATCGCATCACAGAGGCTCAAGAATACGAGTTGCGTCATCGCAGCTACTTCAATGATGCGGCTGGAGGTGCATCGACTGTATCAATGCAACAACATATCGAACAAAGAAATTCATTGTTCAATTTAAACACATTCTCCGTTGCCGAAACTAAAGAAGAATATGACGAGGAGACGGAATTTATTCCGGATACCGTAACCACGGACCAAACTATGGATACATTGATTGCAGCCAAAGCAACTCTTCAGCAAAAGCAATATTTTAATGACACCAATTATAGTAAGAACTATAACAATAGTAGCAACAACAACAACAACATCAACAATAACAACAAAAAGAAATCCAACGAAACACCAAAAGATATTTATAATCTAAAGTCAATCGAGGAGATCGACCTGATTTTAGAAGATAAAAGCCTTACCAAAGCAATACATGTTACCGGCTCTAAATGCTTTGTCACTATGAAGAAAATTCGAAGGCTAGGAAAATATTTTCCAGTAGTGAACTTTTCTTAATACATAGTTACCGTTAAACAGCTGCAAAGTGCATTCTAAATCTTAAATCGTAGAAAATAGTAGAAAAAAATATATGCATGTATGTATATGTATAACAAGAATAAGAAACAAGTTATAAAAATACTTATGCGAAAATTTAATATTAGTTGTAGCGTAATTTAATTTATTATGCAATCTTTAATTAGCAATAAAAAAGGCACATTTTTGACTATAATAATAATTAATAACAATAATGATAAACTCATTTAATGATGAGAAAGAACGTTGCCTAATCTCAAAACACCATTCGCACAATAGATTTCGTGCATTCCCCAATAAATGTTTGTATTCTATGGCGATATGTCTAAGTACCATGTACAATCCAAGTCAAGTCAAATCAATAAAATATAAACCCAAACAGTATTCCACAAAAGTTATAACATTTTTGTTATTCGTATCTTGCGCCTATTTCAAATAGTGGTAAGATTACGATTACGTTTTCGGAACTAATCGATCTGAGTCCCATCAGTCTAGAGATGGGCAGTGAAACTGCTGCCCGATATCAGCTGTAAAGCTAACAGTTCGATATTTACGTGAAGTGGAACCATGCTTCTTGAGTTTGGTATATGCTATCGGTGTTAAAACATACATTTTAGAAATGCAGCTTATGGTCACACCTTGACAAATAGAACAGCTTTAATAAAGCTCCTTTTAAGAAACAAAAAGTCGGAATTCACTCATTCATTTAATTCATAAAAATATAATTAATAACCATAGCAAACTGTGTGGAAGCTGTAGTCTTATTTTGCAATAATGTTGCGCATCTATCAGAACACATACCGGTAAGCAACACAAGCGGCAACAATAGCCGGTCGTAATTTTTCATTCGCCGATTTCGTCATCACCTGTCTGTCACCCGTTGTCGTATTTGCACTTTCAGACGAACTGCAAGAAAAGCTGTTGTTTACTCCACCAAGGTTGCATGCTGCAACCATTCCACGCTATGCAACATCACCAGCCATCCGCGTCGCACTGGAGCCGGAGCGCACTGGGAACAGCACAGTAATAATGGCAGCAATCGCGGCCACGAGGAGTTTCTGTTGGGCGGCAATCAAGCAAGAGGCTGGACAATTCCGCCTCATTCGCGCGGTTATGGCATGCTTGTGGTGCGAATTCTTAAAGGCGCTCTCAAGTTGCGTTACCTTGTGCTGGGTGGCGCCATCGGTGGTGGCGTCTCATTGTCAAAAGTGAGTAATTCGGCACCCCGCCCGAAGCAATGCTGGCTGTGATTATATAATATGAAAAATTGCATTTTATGCATGTGCAGAAATACGAGGATTGGAAGGATGGCCTGCCCGATTTGAAATGGCTCGAAGATGCACTGCCTCAGGGAGAGAGATGGAGTCAGTTCTCAAGGAATCTCATTGAAGTAGGCAGCGTAGTGAAGAATGCCATAGATATCGGTGAGTTTTCCCATTCAGCGAGATTGTGATCCGAGTCCCTTGTCTCCTCTCTCTCTCTCTCTCTCTCTCTCTCTCACTTTAAATTGCCTAAAATTGTTAGTTTTTTAAGTGGGTGTTTCCAGGGTGTTTTGCGGTGTGCTAACTAAGCGCTTCAATTAGCACATTTTTCACATTTTTTGTTCATACAATTGGTGATTTTCATTAATATTTTTATGTTTTTTAACTTGGCCTGCTTGTTAGCTGAGCGAATAGGTTTGGAATTTTGTATACTTTATTATACACTTGATTGGCAGCACAGCCTAACAACGCTTAGTTTTGCTTGCGAAATGATATTGATGTTATTGGGGTTTGCTTGTAGATCCGAAGCTTAAGCAACTGGGCGAAGATAAATTGTCGGAATGGCGCTCTTGGTTCGATAATCGTCTGGACGATGCAATTGAAGCGGCCGATTATCAAGGAACGCAAATTGTCGAAAGTAGGTCACACATTTCCAATTGCTGAACATAAAGCGTTTAAAGTGAGAGAATTTATGTTCGCCTTTTGTTTGCCCAACTTATTTCAACTAATACTAAATACTCTTATTTTCGTCTTGCAGCCAAGGAGGATATCAAGGCGAAGACAACTGTAGCTGCCCTGGGCATCTCTGTAGACGAAAGCCGTAAGAAATATGGTTAGTTGGCCAGAGCGCTTGTGGGTAAAGTGTTGCTAATATTTTGTTACTGTTTTTAGACAAGCTACAGAATCAGGTGGAAACGCTGCAAACCGAAATCATGAACGTGCAAATCAAATACCAGAAGGAGCTGGAGAAAATGGAGAAGGAGAACCGCGAGCTGCGACAGCAATACCTGATACTGAAGACAAACAAGAAGACGACGGCTAAGCGAATCAAGAAGTCGCTCATCGACATGTACTCAGAGGTGCTGGACGAGCTTTCTGGTTACGACACAGGCTACACCATGGCTGATCACTTGCCCCGCGTGGTTGTTGTCGGTGATCAGAGTAGTGGCAAGACATCAGTACTGGAATCCATTGCAAAAGCGCGCATATTCCCGCGTGGCAGTGGCGAAATGATGACGCGTGCGCCTGTCAAAGTGACGCTGGCTGAAGGTCCTTATCATGTGGCCCAGTTTCGTGACTCGGACCGTGAATATGACCTTACCAAAGAATCGGATCTGGCTGATTTGCGTCGCGAGGTCGAGTTCCGCATGCGCGCCTCTGTGCGCGGGGGCAAGACAGTTAGCAATGAGGTTATTGCTATGACAGTAAAAGGACCCGGTTTGCAACGCATGGTACTCGTCGATTTGCCAGGTATCATTTCGGTAAGGCTATTCATTATCTTGTGCTTTGAAAATTGTTACACCAAAGTCTTTGTTTTGTATGCTTAGACCATGACTGTGGATATGGCTTCCGATACAAAGGACTCAATTCATCAAATGACCAAGCATTACATGAGCAATCCAAATGCGATTATACTGTGCATACAGGACGGCTCTGTGGATGCGGAGCGCAGCAATGTCACCGACTTGGTCATGCAATGTGATCCCCTTGGTCGTCGTACCATATTTGTGCTCACCAAGGTAGATCTGGCCGAAGAATTGGCGGACCCCGACAGAATACGTAAAATTCTATCGGGTAAACTGTTTCCAATGAAGGCACTGGGCTACTATGCCGTTGTGACGGGGCGCGGACGCAAGGATGATAGTATAGAAGCTATTCGACAGTATGAGGAGGACTTCTTCAAGAATTCCAAGCTGTTTCAGTAAGTACTACGCGACTTTTGGTCTGGCATATATGCATCTGCTAACACAGATATTTTATAGCCGTCGTGGGGTAATCATGCCACATCAAGTGACTAGTCGCAATCTGAGCTTGGCTGTGTCGGATCGCTTCTGGAAGATGGTGCGTGAGACCATTGAACAACAGGCCGATGCATTTAAGGCAACCAGATTCAATCTGGAAACCGAATGGAAAAACAATTTCCCCAGGTAAGCGAGGATGCGAATTACAAGAGATGTGATGCATGATAACTACACGGTCACCGCTTGCAGGCTGCGCGAGTCCGGACGTGATGAGCTGTTCGATAAGGCCAAGGGCGAAATATTGGACGAGGTGGTAACACTCTCACAGATCTCAGCGAAGAAATGGGACGACGCCCTCACTACGAAGCTATGGGAGAAACTATCGAACTACGTGTTCGAAAATGTTTACTTACCCGCTGCTCAGTCAGGTTCTCAAAGTAATATTCTGTAGTAATAAGTATTAAGTTTGTAAGCCACGCCCACCCCAAGCAGGGGAAGGAACGCATCAAGTCCATCACCATAAACGTGTCGTGTTTGTGTGTTAGCAGCAAGATTACAGTCGTCCCAATCGGGAATCACATGCGTTTATGAGTTCAAACTTCTAAACCAGTTTCAACTCGCGCGCTTCCCTTCCCATTGAATCATGCGTTTAAATTTAATGTGTGTACTCCCAAATTCCAATTTAATTAACATCGATTTGTCGGGCATGATCCCAAAAACAAAAATGTGATTCAGCAAGTTTTATATATTTTTGTCACAGTCATATGCGAATGCGATTAAGGCGCGTACTTGCCGGAAAGTGTGATTTGAAGATTTACGTGCCAAGAGAAACACGTTTAACCCGAATTCCTCATTTAACCTGCGTTAATTTGATCAATGAACACTAAAAAACCAACTCTTTTTAATTAGTCAACTTGGAAGCCATAATTCGCGAATGGATTGCTCAAAATTAACTTAACATACGTTGATGTCTGTGTTGTTGATCATTTCGTCGCATCTATTTCTGTGCTATGTAAATCTAAATTAATTAGTTGAAATTAATTATTGTCAATACTGCTCTTCTAGATTCCTTCAACACAATGGTCGATATTAAGCTACGGCAGTGGGCTGAGCAGGCGTTGCCAGCGAAATCCGTTGAGGCTGGCTGGGAGGCGTTACAGCAAGAGTTCATATCACTGATGGAACGGGCGAAGAAGGCTCACGATCACGACGGTGTGTTTGACCAACTGAAGTCGGCCGTTGTGGACGAGGCTATACGCCGACACAGCTGGGAGGACAAGGCCATTGACATGCTGCGTGTGATACAACTTAACACTTTGGAGGATCGCTTTGTGCACGACAAGGCCGAGTGGGATCAGGCGGTGAAATTCCTGGAGAACTCGGTGACCAGCAAACTTGTGCAGACCGATGAGACGTTGTCGCAAATGTTTGGACCGGGACCATGGTCACGCCTTGCTTACTGGAAATCGCTGACTCAGGACCAGCAAAAGCGACGCAGTGTCAAGGGAGAACTTGATAAAATTCTCAAAAACGATCTGGTATGTGCTACAAATGTGATTCCCCAGTCAATCGTTTTAATTCCCGTATTTTTATGTAGAAACATTTGCCCACGCTGAGTTATGATGAGCTGACGACGGTGCGCAAGAATCTGCAGCGAGATAATGTGGATGTGGACACGGATTACATACGTCAAACGTGGTTCCCGGTCTACAGAAAGTACGTACTGTTCACTCAGTTCTATATTGTTATTGATTTTGTATTTGCCCCTAGACACTTCCTGCAGCAAGCGTTGCATCGGGCTAAGGACTGCCGCAAGGCGTATTATCTTTACACACAACAAGGCGCCGAGTGTGAGGTAAGTTCACAGCCAAAACTATTTAAATTTTTTGCATTTACTGTCTTTTTGTGGGTCAACAGATCTCCTGTAGTGATGTGGTGCTGTTTTGGCGCATACAACAGGTCATCAAGGTGACGGGCAACGCACTGAGGCAGCAGGTTATCAATCGGGAAGCACGACGCCTGGATAAGGAGATCAAGGCGGTGCTGGACGAGTTCAGTGACGACGAAGAGAAGAAGGCGCATCTGCTCACAGGCAAGCGTGTGCAACTGGCTGAGGAACTTAGTAAGAGAATTCGAAAGGGGAAATTGATTGGTATTCAATTAATTCGTTTGTGTTTGCTTTGCAGTTAAAGTACGACAAATTCAGGAGAAGCTGGAGGAGTTCATTAATTCATTGAATCAAGAGAAATAGAAATAAATGGGTGTGCCATGACCAAAGACACAGCAACGTTATCAATTTAATGTTTTAATTTAAGCTCAAAACCCCTTATATAATCACAGTCACGCATTGTTCATAACGATTTACCTTACTATTTACTTAGTTATTACGCTTACTTTGTGCAGCAAAGAGTAATAAATGATTGTTAGTTTGTATATTAGCTAAGTTATTGCGCGCAAATGATTACAGTTGAATTTAATCTAGTCAGCGGAGGACTTTCCATTAACCAAATAGTTGGCAGTTGAAGAGGTACTCGTGTGTTTAATGAAAACCATACGACTTCTCTATATTTAACGATTTCAAGCTGCACTTAAAGAAGGATTTTAGGGTGAGTACGAGAAAGAAGTCGATGTAGTTTGTAAATTACTTAAATGTTGTTTATTTGTAAAATGTATAACTTTAAAATATGCTAGATACAAATATACTCGTATAGTCAGTTATGTTTTAAATCGGTCTCTCTTTAAATATGATATTGATAAACAAAAACGCAACGAGCGTTTAACTTGCTTGAGTATGTAGCTATTTGTATGTGTTTGATGTGTGTGTCGTGTGTGTGTGGTGTATGTGTGTGTGTACAGTTCCAATTGTGCCTGATACGCTGACGCTTTGTTTGTTGTCCATAATCAGCTAACGGACGCATCGGCAGTGGATTCCAGTTGGGATTGGATTGAATACGGTGCAATAACCTTAAAGTCTACTGCAGCAAACAACAACAACGATGTGTATGTGTATGTGTCTGTGTGTGTGTAGTATGTTCGTGTTCGCTTATGAACTAAAACTTACATATGTACAAACTATGTAACAAGTCTGGAGCAGATGCTAACAGTTTAGTTAGTCGAACTTATTAATTAAACAAATGCAACGTCCACTTCTCATCTCTCATCTCATCTCCTCGCCTCGCTTCTCTACTTAAAACTTGGCAGTCGAATTGTGGCCCAGCCATGTGCTCAGCTGCTGATTTTAACTTCCCACCTCGGCTCTCGATCCACACAAAACATACATACTCGTATTTGGGTGAGCACTCTCGATTGAAGCGTTCCAATCAATAGCTTGATCTACGCATGTGGATAGGGGATGGGGCGAGGCACTCGATAAAGCAAAAGGCACAAACATTACACTTAAAGACTAAGACTACTTAATCTAGATCTAGACAAATAGACATATCAAGTACATGCTTCAAACGCTGCTCCGCAGCAAAGCACTGAGCAGAAGATTGGGGCTCTGCTACTGCTTCCGTATTTCTGTCTGTATCTGTCTCTGTTTCTGGGTCTGTTTCTGGTTCTGGTGTAGTTCGGTTTTTTCTGTTCAATCTTCAACAACATCGACATCGAGTTATTGGCAATTAGTGTTAAACTAACCACTTAATGGAGCACATCAATGCTTCGCTGCTGTCAAAGTGGCTAAAGTGGCGATAGCAGAAATGACAATTACGACGAGGCAACTTTCCATTTGTCGAATTTCGTTTCTTGTGGGTTTTTGTCTGTGTCATTTGCTTGTGTGTGGTTTGATAGCTCTTGCTTAGGCCGTGGGCAGCGCCTCGTTCTTGGCGTTGCGTCGCTGCTCCCAGTTCGAAATGCAGGTCAACGGGTAGCAGAGGAACGCCGACAGCAGGATCAGACCGCCCGCAAAGTAGAAGGCCACATTGTAGCTGTTGGTCGCGGCATAAAGAGCACCTGCAATGGCATACAGACAGATAGTCAACAGTCCCAATCCCAATTCGAGTGCAATGCTCAAACACTTACCGGCAATGGGACTGCCAATGGTGGCAGCCAGACCCTGGAACAGCATGAGGAAGCCGAAGGCGTTGGTCAGCTTCTCCAGGCCAATCAGCTCGACGGCAATCAGCGAGCGGAGCGCCGAGAAGCAGGCAATGCAAATGCCAAACAGCACCGCGAATCCCCACTGGGTGGCGCTGTTGATCACCACACCACTGAAGATGGTGGCCAAGCCTCCCGCGGTGAGCGCCACGTTGTTGAGCCACAGCGGCTTGACGCTGGGGAACGAGCTCATCGAGCCGCAAACGATCCTAGCGAACGTGTTGATCATGCCAATGCCCGAGATAATGGAGACCGCCGACTCGGCGGACATGCCCGCCTGCACGGCGCGGTCCTGCAGGAAGGAGAAGGGCACAAAGAAGCCCATCATGGTGAGGAAGCCGCTGAACGCCAGGCACATGAAAGCCGGCGACTTGAGCAGACTGGTGTCCAGCATGGTCGACAGTGTGCGGCGCACAGCCTCCGGGCAGATGCGGCAGCCCTTCTGGCGGTCCTCCAGCATGTCCTGCTTGGTGGGCAGCCGCGTCACGGACATGTGGTAGGCCAGCGAGGTCTGCGACTGGTACTGCGGTATGCGTGTCAGCGAGCCGGTGAAGAAGATGTCGTCCCTGTACATGGGGCGCGACGACTGGCCGTGGTGCGCGCTGTCGTGGGCAGCGGCGACGCCCTGTGCACGCTTCGCCAGGTCCTGGGGCCGGCGGCCGGAGACGGTGTGACGGCGCGCCTGGATCGTGACTGGCTTGGCCTCCGTCTCCAGCAGGTTGTCGTTCTCGGCCTCCTCCTCGTTCTCGCCGACGGTGGTCAGCTCCTTGTGCAGGTTGAAGGTCAGCTGCTGCGGATCGCCGTTGGGCGTGGTGGGCTGCGACTTGCGCAGCTGCTTCAGCTCGGTGCCCTTGCTGGCCTGGCCCGACGGCCGGCGCTCCAGGTTCATGCCCTTGAAGATCTCCGCGGCGGTCGGATAGTGGTGGCGCTGCGAGGCGCCCATGTACGTGTTGTGCGCCGAGTTGGGCATCGAGTAGGCGAACCGGCCCTCGGGCAGCGGCTTGGTGAACGCCGCCTGGTGCAGCTGTGGCGTTGGCGCCACCGTATTGCCGTGACCGTTCAACTTCTTCTCCTCGTCGACGACGGTGCCGTCCTCAGTGACGCCGAGCGTGATCGGCTGGATGGGGCGGAAGGCCAGGCCGAAGATGGCGCACGACAAGATCATCAGGCCCTGGATGGCCAGCGTCATGCGCCAGCCGGTCTTCTCCAGCAGAATGTTGGTGAGTGGCGCAAAGACAAAGGTGCCCACGCCGGAGCCGCAGAGCGCAACGCCCGTGGCCAGGGCGCGCCACTTCTCGAAGTAGAAGCCGATGATGACGACGGCGGGTATGTACACCATGCAGAAGCCAATGCCGCCCAGAATGCCGTAGATGAGGAACAGGAACTCCACGCTGGTGGCGAAGTACGACAGGCCGAAGCAGGCGGCGGCGAAGATGGCGCCCGTGATGGTGACGGGCCGGAAGCCGAAGCGATTGGCCAGCGCGCTCACGAAGGGTCCGGCCATCAAGTAGCAGCCGCTGAGCAGCGACGACACGAAGGTGGCGTAGAACTTCGTCACGTGGAACTCGTCCATGAGCGGCTTCTGTATGCTGGCCGAGCAGAAGACGATGCCGTCGATCACCGTGCAGCAGAGGAACGAGGCGACCATGACCACCCAGGCCCAGCCGCTGTCCGGCGGCACCACGACGGCGGCGGTCTCGATCTCCTCCTCCTCCTCCTCGTTGAACTGTTCCAGCTTGTTGTCGGGGTGCTTGGAGACCAGCGGATTGGCGGTCGCCAGCTCATCCTGTGACTTTGTGTGTTGTGTCGGCATTGCGGCGCTGCAAGTGGTGAAAGGAGAGAGAGCAAAGTTCTGAATACTCAGTACTTATCAGTGTCGTTGTGTGGCCTTCGCTCGGCTCACGCAAATCGCGCATACGCCCCCTCGAACGCAGCGTCGCTTTCGCTTTCGATACTGCGACTAATAATATTTCGCATACTATATTTATAATTGTCACGTGTTACGTGCCTATGCTGCATTCGTGCATGTATCTGTATCTACATCTGTATCTGTATTTGTATCTATACTCAAGTATTTAACCGTGCTTAACTTTTGTTTATCTCAACGACGTCAATCGGCTTGTTCTGTTTGTGCAAAGTGTGTGTGTGTGTGTGTGCGAGTGTGTGTGTGGGCTGGGTGGGTGTCAAACGTCAACGCCCTCCCCCGCCGCAATGGCCAGCTTCAGTGGCAGTGCCAGGGCCAATGCCAAGCATAGAATAACAATAGCAATAACAATAACAACTGCAGCCCACGTCAAAAGCTGCTTAGGAGAATCGCAAAAAGCAGCAACAAATTAATGTGTTTTTTCGCTCGAAAATAATGAGCAGAAATTCTTTTTCTCGGCAATTCCGTGACCAAGTTGTCCATCAATTTCTTACATTTCCCATGGCAAAAATTCTGTATGCCAAGCACACACACACACACACACGCTCTCATAGATATATGCTGGCGAGATTTCGTATTTCTGTTTTCTTGGTCGTTTTGTTTGTACCCGCCACACTGCTTCACTGCGGCTAACAAACTCTTGGCCTTGAGCCTCTATTTCTTGGCCTTATCTAATCTCATCTGGATCCGTTGGCCCTGCTTGCATAAAGACGTTGCCTAACCGAATTAGCCGCCAACTGGAAATCAGCGCAAATTTCGCGCTACTTACAAAAGTGTTTGTGCTCTGCAAACTCATTTGGAGCTGTCTGCAAAGCTGACGAAATTACGAGTGTATTACAGGAATCTGCTAATATTTACGGGTGTCCCCATCTAATCTCTTTCTCAGCTAATCCAAGTAAACAATATAAAGTCTGGGAAACATGCTCATGCATTATGATCGTCATAAAAGGCGTCTCGAAGTCGGATCACGTTAATCCAGCTACTGTTTTCCTTTGCTGTAATTCAGTGCCCAATTAAGTAGAGTTATGGTCTCTGGCGAAGCACCCGAATCATGACAGTTACAAATCCTCGCAATCTATGTTTAGTAAAGTTACGTGTCTCGCTCGTATCTGGCAACGATAACGAGTCAATCCCCGACCCTCGACAAGATTTATGATCCTAAGGGATTTGCTTTATATGCAAATTAACAAGCACTTGATAAAACAGATTGCACGAGAAAGTAGCCCAGCAATCGGGGATTTTCATTCCCAAAAAGGTGCTCGGGCTTAAGTACAGTTCGCTTGATTGTTTTGCCTGGCAACGAAGGTTGTAAAAGTTTAAAGGCCTGACGATTAGCTGTTGATTAGTACGTTGTAAATAGTTTATTATCTGCCGAAAACGAAAATATTGTATGTGGTATGGTAGCCCATAAAAGTAGTGTGGAGTTTTGAGGGACAGTGACATAAATCAATTAATTTGTGGAGATTTGCTTTAGCCAAGGCCCGTGCGGCTAGATAAGAGAGTGTGCCCATGGATTTCTTGGGTTCTTGGCTTCTATCGGGGAGCTGCATGCACCTTGCAGATAATAATAAATAAACTCCCGAGTCGCAAGTGGACGCTTGGCAACTCACTTGACATGTGACTGCTTGCCGTGCGATGGCTTGATAACTTGATTTCCTCGATTATTGGAATTTTGGAACTGACGACGGTTGTCGTTCTCGATCTCGTTGTGGCTGTCGTTGCTGTTGTTGGTTTATGAAATGCCATAAATACGTATGGCATTTGCCGTCGCCACGCTTGAACCCTTTACAATTTTGTTTATTATGCAATGGCCATTATTATTATACTAGCGTATTATTGCTATTATTGTGTAGACACTCGAAGTGGTCTCGTATTTCATGCGCGATACGACCGCTTTTACGACGAGCCTGTGCCAAATGGCCAGGCCAAAGCCACTAGGAAATGGCTCAGCACATTGCACACCAAGCACTTATTGGCCCATTGAGTTGGACGCTGAGCAACAGCGACAACAGCAGCAACAGCAGCAACAGCAGCAGGCGGCAGAAGAAGCCACTCAAGTGCTGCTGGTACTCTGAACTGAGTTTGCAGCCATGCCCGGACTATAAATAGACCGTTGTCAACTTGTTGAGCGAAATCGAACCATTTTGTTTTGCTCAAAGAACAACTACACCCCTCGCAAGTCCCAAGCGAGTCACACCCAGTGCCAAGTTTCAGACAGTTGGCGTTTCCATTCGCAAGCCCACTCCTTTGCCACACATCCACTCCCGAGCCCCATATATACCCTATAGCCAACATTGATCTATGCTAGCTAATTTAAGCTACTCGATAGCCAGCTGCTACTCTTTGCATATGCATTCTTATTCACAGTCGCGATACAATCTTCATAAATGGAATTTGAGCTATGAACCACGCAACACAAATTGATAAATTCTTAATCTACGTTTTCGGCAACTTTCATTATGTTTGCGTAACACTATAATATAGTCGCCCTATTTTACTATTCATCAATTGCATTTCTCACTTATGTGTTAGATAAGTCTTACGTTAGAAGTGGTCACTCATGAATGTAGATGTATTTGCTTACTATTCTGTCTATCGAATTAGATTATGAGAATTATAATATGCCATTGAATTTGTTGAAGAAGAATTTATCAAGAAGAATATTTAATCCTCATACGTAACAGACACTTAGTGGCAAGTTAGAAGTTAAAAGTTACAGTTGCTGCCTTGGCTCAGTGTCAATTCCAAAGTTTACGATTCATTCATGGTTCCACGTTGAGCAGTGGAATGCGAGCTTTGTATGTTTCTTTGGATAAATAGAAAACCACATTGCCCAAAAGTTGAGAAAATCCCAAAGCATTTGCATAACAAACATGTGAGTTGCAGGGCATCTGTTTGTCGCGCTCCGTGTGAAAAACGTGCTCGATTTTGTCTTTATTGACTCTGCTTTGTCCCTGGGCTCGTTTATGTCATACATAGACGAACTCGCGGGACGGGGGCAGGGCGGGAGAAGTGTCGGTATTATGTGGCATTGCGATGTTATCCTTAGCCTGGTTGTAAGCTAATCCCGCTGTGCGCAAACAGCAGCGCCCATCCATCATCTCCCCCGCACCGTCCGCCGCCTTCGCTGCGCAGTTGGAGCGGCTACCGAACAGTTGTCAGCGCCAATTGGCGGCTGTTGACGGCTCTTAAATTGATGCCCCTCGATTGAACTAATAAATGTTATAGGTAAACACATATGGCCTTAGGCGAACAGACGGACGGACAGACAGACGGACGGAATAGAATGGTGTCGCGTCGCCGACATTCTCAAGTTGTTTTTCCTGTTGCTGGTTTTTCCTTTTAGCATAGCTGTGCGTAGATACACATGTATCTTTCGCTGCCCCTGTAACAGTATCTGTATCTGTATCTGCGTCTCTGTCTGTGTCTGTGTCTGCAAGTGTTGCTGTGTGCATCCCATTGATAGCATACAAATGTGTGTGTCCGGCTGTCTCGACTTCGCTTCCTTTTGCGCCCTCTTCGCCACTTCACAAGCAAGCGTGCAACACATGTGTGTGCGTGTGTGTGTGCGGCTGTCAGCGCCACAATTTGTAGCTACATGTGCCGCAATCATTAAACGATTTTATGCTCAAAATATTAATTAGCTTTAATGTGGGCTAAGCACGGGGAAGCCACCAAATATGGCAGCTCATTGTTTGGCCCAAACCAAGTGCCACCGAGCACGAGTGTGAGCACTTGTTTGCGCCACTTGAAAGCCAAAAGCCAAAACGCCAGTGGCCAAGTGCCCCGCCCGCTCAGCTTGCCGCAGCAGTTGGCCCAAATATTCGAAACACTTTAAACAACTGTCGCTTGGCTAGTTGAAGTGTTGCTTTCTTGTTGCTGCCTCAGCTTGCTCCCCAGTTCATTGAACGGCCTTTCACCCAGGCCCAGACCTGCACACGACGACGACGACGACGACGACGATGACGACGCAGCTGAATCATTCACACAGCCAGTCAGATCATGAGTTGCGCATGCGCAAGAAGAGCAGAAGAAGTGCTGCCTGCCATGTGTGGTTTATCTAGATTGGAATTAAGCATAAGACTCATAAATAGTTGCTTAGCTCTTTTACGCTTTCGGACTTTATTCGCTTTTTATCTGCTTGGATCTGAACTGGTCTAACGATCGCCCAAAACTGTTTAGATGTGCTTTGAATGTCACGCACAAGAAATCACTGCTAATCAAATTCTACTGCTGATTGAAGAGGTTTACATTATCTTGTAGCTGGCAATTAATGAAGCCATCCGCTCAATCAACTCTTTGTTTCAAACCTAATTGAACTGTTTCTTTATTGATAATGCTGGACTTGATTCAGCAATGATTGATTAGCAGACAAGAACGTTCTACACTTTCAATTCTTAAAGAATATAATTGCATAAACAATATACAATATATGTCTGCAATAATATGAGCATTTCTATATTATAAGGCTGTCAGTGGAATGATTTATTAGATGCGAATACAAGTGGAATAGCTTTCATTGTTTCTTGTATAATGTTGTCACAAAGAGAAGTAAAGATAAATTCAGTTTTTTACATTAATCTTCCGAGTGTTGAGCTTTGGATCGCAATATATCGCTGTTTTTGTGCTTTGTAGCTCTTGCGATATCCGTCTCAGTCTTTTTGTCAGAGTGTAACATAGTTAATATGAAATATATTTTATATGTAGATTGTTTATATGCTCCACATTGCAGATGCTGAATGCGGGACACACTTTATCAGCTATTGTTGTTCTTGTTCTGGCTGCTCTTGTTGCTGCCGTAGTCGGCTCTATCGGCACGAACAAAGGCCCGTCAACTATGCGGTGGCACCGCCAGTGTTAATGAACAATTAGTGGAGCGATCAATGGTCGCCGGCCACAGGCAAAAGCCGTAGCTCGCACCCGAACCCGAACCCGAACCCGAACCCGAACCTGATCTCGCAGCCGAACCCACAAAAATCGAAGCCGAAGAGGAGAGCAGAACTCTTGTTGGTGTTTGTCGGAAGTGGAGCATGCGATTCGAGATCAATTAACATGTTGGAATTATGGAAAATATATGTTACAATTATTGATGATGCATCTCGAAAAATCATGATGCTGACTTATGACGGCAACGCATGTGAGTGCGTAAATATGTAAATTGATTGTTTATTGGGTTATCTGCACGTGCCCGTTTGGTCAGGCGCTATTCGAGAGCTATAAAATCGACAAATATAGCGACAGCAACAGCTTACAGTAAATAGTATACCATATAGTGCTGCTATAGGCACAGCAACCGAGCTGAGCCGAGCTGAGCCGAGCTGAGATACAGATACAAATACGAATCGTGTTTATGGCTGACCCCCAAGTGGTGACATTGGCGCCAAAATGCTTTCGAATTTAATGCCGATCTGATAAGAAAAGCGCACAGTACTCAAAACAAAAACAAGCTGCAATTGCATTCGAAAAGCTGACGACGAACTTATCGCCACAACTCTGTTGAATTTAGCTTTTGATTTGCCTTAATCAACAGCAAATATGTAAATATTTGCTAACTGATTAACGACGACGCTCTTGCCTTGTGCTTCTCAAGCGCTGTGGAAAGATTTTTCGTGCTCAATTTATAAGAAAACAGCAGCTTCAACACGCAAATGCAGCCAGGCAAAACCGACGAAAATAATAATAACAACAATATTAATAACGAAACCACAAAAAAGCACCACAAGAATTTTGAAGTCAGAAGCGAAAAAGAAATCCCAGTTATTTGGCAATGACTGACTCACTCACCGTCACTCTGTCAGTCTGTCAGTCCGTCAGTCCATCAGCCCGTCAGTCCGTGGCTTTGTAAATGCGCAAAACATGTTTGCTGCATATAAATAAATTCAATATATGCGATTTAGTCATACATATACAACACTTGCTTGGTTTTAGTTTTTTGCGGATTTCCATTCTCATAATTTGCTTTTAATTAATGGCACCCAAGCTAATCAAAATATTTGCCCACATGCCACAGCGTTCACTTAAAATGTAATTAGGCCTCGCCAACTGGGTCGTTGGCATCTCAACGCAGTCGCAGTCGCAGTCGCAATCTCAGCTAGATTCACAGTTGTAGTTCCAACGTCATCTATAGCTACTGTTGCAGTTCTAATGCTTCTTTGACGTCGGAACTCGCGACACAACTTCCAGATTGCGGTAATGTTGGGGCGACTCTTAAAGTGTCAGCTTTTATCTATTTCCAGCTGCTCTGATTGACATTTCTATTTCGTAATCCACAACAGGAATATTCCTGTTTGCATTTCCTCGCTACAGATCGTTGCAATACTTAAGTGGGCCAGTAGCTTAGCTCCAAAACTGTCTTTTGAACAAAAACCTATTTGAATTGGGCACAGCGTGTGTGCTTGTCGAGCATGCTCTGATTGACATTTATATTTCCTAATCCACAACAGGAATATTCCTGTTTGCATTTCCTCGGAAAGTAGCTTAGCTCCAAAAGTGCCTTTTGAACAGAAAGTTATTTAAATTAAGCGCAGCGTGTGTGCTAGTCGAGCATGCTCGGCAGCAATGTGCCATATGCAAATGAAGTGGTGCGAGATATCGAGTGAACAGTTTATCGCCGAGCCAACCGGTTGGGGGCGTGTGGCTCATGCAAATCGGACGCTCAAAGATCAAAGGAAAAGCAGCAAGGCCTTGAACAAATGTCAAAATCTGTTACCACTTTTGATATGTTTGCAATGTGTGAGTCACCATTAGTTTGTCAGTTATTGGTACGGCAGATATGGAAGCTATTTCGTCGGGTGTGTCGCGTTTCTATTTCGGCGTCGCCGAAAAATACGAAACAGAAAAGAAAACAACTAGCAGAACACTAATTTCCGAAACAATTTGGTGGTTTCCTTTTCGCGTGAATTTGCATGGTAATTGTGTCTGCAATTAAGATAAAAGCCAAATTGCCAGAGAAATGGAACGTTTGCAGTTCGTCGCTGCTTTTACATAACTGTTGCAGATACAGTATAGTTTAAGTGCAGACTTATTATCGATCTATTCTTAAGCTGATTGTCTTCCGCCCGGCGTCGCTCAAGTTCAGGGGAAGCAAACGCAAAGCAGCGAGAACAACATCGAAAAAATGCACACGCCCATAAAAGGTGCTTGAAAGCCGTTTACGTTAACGTTGACGCTAACGTGTTTCTGATTCCTGGTTCCTGGTATTGGCATGACGAGTCTCCAGACAGCTTCGGCATTGCTCTTCGCTCCAGCCGCATACAAAATATTAAAACTGTCGGGATACCTGGCACGAACGACGCAATGCGACGCGACGCTGCCTTCCTTACTTCGCTTTGAGAGTTAGAACCTTAAAAAAGATAATTGTGACTAAGTTGTTGGCCGGTGCAAGCGACTGCGACTGCGGCGCGGCGAAGGCGCAATTGGAGTTGGCGGATGGCAGATGTTGTTTGCCGCTGCTATCGTTGCGTCGTTGTTGTTGCTGTTGCTGTTGCTGTTGTCTGTCTGACTGTGTGTGTTTTTAGCCAAAAAAAAAACTCGTTTTGGCCGGGTCAAGACGACGCGAGAGAGTCGGTGCGAGAGAGACAGGGGCGCGGTCATGTGACAGCGGCATAAGGCCCCTCTACAGTCATTCATCTACGTGTATACATCTGAGCGTGCCTGCTGGTGTGTGCCTGCTTGTGTCTTGGCCCTCTTGCGCTTACCTTTATGTTGCTGTTGCCGTTGCTGTTTCTGTTGCTGTTGCTGGTTGGGTTGTTGTGTCTGGCGGCGGTTTGCAGCTTTCAATTTGATGGCGGCGCGCCGTGTTACTTTTTATTTGAAATTTCCGATCGAATTGGAACCTGGCCACGCAACGCGGTATTTAAGCACTCACTGCGCTTGGGCTATTTCTGGCGCCCCCAGTCGGACGGTAGGACAACGGACGGCACACCTCGCACGGCGGACGGCGGACGGTAGACACTGCTCGTTGGCGGTCGTTGTGCGGTGTCGTGTTGTGGGCAGTGCAAAGAATTTCTTATGTGTGAAAGCGAAAGCAACAAGCAGCAGTCGAATACGCGAATGCGGCGGGAACGCGGGATCTGAACGAAACTCAACGGAACGCAACGCAATGCGAAAACGTAAAAATCGAAAGTTAACTGTAAAAAGCGCAAATTTAGAAACTGAACCGAATTGAATGTGCTCACATT
The DNA here is from genome assembly GCA_035046165.1 of Drosophila rubida. NCBI lineage: Eukaryota > Metazoa > Arthropoda > Insecta > Diptera > Drosophilidae > Drosophila > Drosophila rubida. Next base: position 1,440,148 of record JAWNOF010000022.1, read on the forward strand.
GACGAAGAACGCACACGCTTATAAATACTTCTAGTATATGTATCTGTATCTGATTATCTGTAGCGGTTTAGCAGCTGTTCGTGCGACTTATGTGCATGTGTCTGACGGTATGTGTGTGTGTGTTTGTGTGTACTGCACATATACCAAAAACGAAACATATATGGTATATATATATTCAGCTAGATGTCGCTGTGTAGGTGTCGACGCGTATAGAACAACACGCTACAAACATCCATACATATGTGGAGCATACGAAGTGTGCTGCGACCTGCCTCCGTACGCAAAAAAAAGGCACGCGTTTTAGAATACGTTCTTATAGAAAAACTCTCGCATTCGAGAGGTGTTGCGGAGTGACTGCGAGTGCGACGAGTATGTACATTTATTTATTCTGTTATTTTGCTGCGAGCTCTCAGCGGCGCTTTGAGTTTGCGTGTCTGTATGCTTTTATTTTTATTATTGTTGATCGCGCGCTTACCGACCGATCCGAGCGACTCAGTAAAGATAACTAAAGGGAAATGGAAATGTGTTGGCAGTATAAACCACAAGGCAGGCGGCAGACAGCAGCAAGCAACAGCAGCAAGCAGCAGCAGCAGCAGCAGCAGCAACACAAGCAACCAACAGTTCCAGCTTCGCAGCACTAGAATACGAGAACTTAACACTTACACACGCACTCACACACACCACCGCACTCACACACACACACACACTTGCATGTGCGGCGCGCCTGTATTTGCTGTTGGCATGTATGCGTGTTTGTATTAGCTTGCGTATCGGTGTTGTTGTTCCGTCTTGTAAACGCACATTATCAGGCAACGGAGCGGTTGGCTCCCTTGACAGCCCCCTCTCCCACTCCGCCACCCTTTCGTTATCGTTCATTCAGTGTCGTGAATGAAAATGAAATAACAGCGTCGGCCACGGCAGAGACCAACATGCTCCGCCAACAAGAAAACTACAATACCAACCGGCACGATGGCGGGCTGCCAGTCAAAGGCTTTGCGCATGTGTGAGAGTGACTGCAGCAATACGTATACATGTGTCGGTGTATCTGTGCCTTGCTGAGTGTGTCTGTGTGTTAGTTGGCAGCGCAGCTAAGAGAGCCAGCGAGCAGAGCACAAGCTCTCTCGCTCTCTCTCTGCCGCTCTTGCTAGCGCCCTCTCACTAACATATTTTGACATGTGCCACTCTTATGGCTTTTGTCGCCTTTTGCTCCACCAGCCAAAATGGCTACACATACGCACGCACACACACAGAGACGCCTGCACGCGGTCTACGTATACGCAATGGTTGATTTGAACTACAACAATATCGATATCGATACAACTGTTAAGTGTTTGTGCTCTTTGATTTTCGGCAACTTTGTTGGCCTGCGCGTTTCAGTTGTTTCTTTCTCAAATTGTGCTCCAGAATTATTATTTGGATATCAGCGACATGTTTGCCTGTTTATGTTTGTCTTTGTATTGGTAATTATGCTCTCCTTAACGTGAGCATCTTTGTGTATGTGTGTGTGTGTGGTATTTAACTTCGCAGTGTGTGTTGTGGCTTTTTCCACTGAGCGAAGAGTTGACCAAACTTTGAATGAGATCCATTCACGTTTCTGGGTAATGGGGAAGGTAAATAAAGCCAACAGTCAGCTATGACTTATCTCTTGTTTTATTTTGATTTAAACTGGTAACCGGCATAATCCACACACAGAGACACGCATACATATACATTTGTGTGTAATAATTTGAAATTGTTGCTTCAAATTACGAAATAGCCAAAATCCAGAAAATAATTGTTTGCACTCGTTTGGTTAGCATGATTAGACAAAAGCCATCTGAAAAACGCAAATCATTCGAATTCGAATTCATTAAGCGTACTATGAACTTCATATGATTCAGAGCAGATATAAGAGTCTATATATGTTCATATACGAACGCATACGAACCCCGCATGAAACAAAGAACTCTACCATGAGAGAGCGCTCGCTTTGAATTATGCTTATCGCATGGCATACTTTTAATTTGCTTTTGGGGGAATTCTCGAAAGTTCGGTGATATTTTTGATCATATACAGTGAGGACTCTTCTGGCTCTACTCCAAAAATATGACGGAAACCGCGTCAATTATGAAAGCAGCCAAATGTTCTGTCGGTTGGGAAGAATAATTTCGAACCTATGTGAATTTTAACTGTGCACTTTACCAAGTTTCCACTGTCGAAATAAAGCTACATACGTGTATTGCCACTAATGAATTATTGTGTTTTATTTCCATATCGAAATTAGCACGTGATCGATTCCAATGCGTAATCCTATCTGCTTGTTAAATATCTTTTGTGGCCACTTGAGTTATGAGTGATAAGCCGAAAACGGTGCAACAACAAAAACGCTTTAGTTGCGATGACAAATTCCCAAAATTTGCGGCCAATTATAGTTCATGCTGGTTTGCATAATGATAAAAAATATTAATTTATTTTCAGGAAATACCATCGAAGGCCAGACGAGGAACTAAATCACTAGATTCCAAGTAGTTATCCAATCTAACTAATTTCCTCAATGCCACTGAACTATCATAAATACTTTCTGTACTTTTCCGTTTGGCAATCTAAAAATAGTCGACAATTTGGAATTTAATTTTATTTGATTTTATGGTCGGCCACGCGTAAAATTGATATCATACAAATTGGGTGACGAGATTAGGCATTTGCTTTTACCAATCTATAAGCGAGTATGTATTCATCAAAATGAATTGCCAAATTTGCTGTCACTCAAAACTTAAGAGTCTAGCTCCTTGACCAGGCTTATTTTTTATTAAATTCATTATTATTTTGCTCGAATTTGTTATTGAATTGGTAGTATTGATCTGGATAAATCTAAAGGGCTTCCAAGACGCAAAAAACTAAATAACAATTTATATTGAATTCGTGACTATCTTTTTAAAAGAAATAGAATTTTAAAATCTTCAGGTGCTAGAAAAATCTAAAATGTTATCGTTTTTTCGTTTCGCTTCTAATCTACTTGGATTCGTCATAATATCTGGAAAACTCTTTAATAGTAATTTCTTAGGGCACCTTACTTTTGCGATAATAAATCAAGTAATATGATCATTGCTGTAATTATTAACATAGTCTTTATCAGAGTAGGGCGCATTTCCTTTTCTTTCGTTTCTTGTTGACTTGCAAAGAAGCCCTAGTGGCGGTTTCAAAGACTTCCCGAACACCTTCCTGCATCTTGGCCGAGCACTCCAGATACGCAAAAGCATTGACAATCTCGGCCATGATTTGCCCCTCGTCGGTTGTGACAGGCATCTGCTTCGTCAATGACAATTCCTGCAAGTGGATCAATTTAGGAAGTGCATACTTAAGTGGTTTCATGCCATACCTTTATGGTGTCGGGATCGTAGCGCAAGTCGCGTTTGTTGCCCACCAAAATGATGGGAACATTGGGACAGAAATGTTTGACTTCTGGTATCCATTTGTCCTGAATATTTTCCAGCGAATCGGGCAGAACGATGGAGAAGCACATGACAATGACGTCGGTATCGGGATAGCTCAACAGCCTCAAGCGATCATAGTCCTCCTGACCAGCTGTATCCCATAGCGCCAATTCCACCTTGAAACGAGCGAAAATCCATTGTGGCACTTATAAAAATTCATGATTTACGTCTACCCGAATATCGTATGATAGCCTGGCCCACCAAACAGACCAAAGAGACCATTTGAAACGACAACATTAGTGCTGTGGCATCTCCGGACAACAAAGGCGGAATGCGGACAACGTCAATGTGATCGTGAACCATGCGTAAGCGTTTTGTAGTCTTGCGCAAAGCACGGGCCCGCCCTGGCGCATGTAGTGTGGGAACTAAAATAAGATCTGTACTAAATATATGTACTTGTGCATACACATAATACAAATGAGTCTGTCTACATGTGAATGCGAAGAATACGTAAATAAATGTGTAATTATATGTGCATATTTATTCGATGCCTCATCCCACAGCACGAATATATGGGCGTGTTTGATCGTCGTTGGGATTAGAATTTAGCGTACCTGAGATCCTTCAACCTCAACGTCTGCCACATATGTTTCGAACACCGTCGGCACATAATCCGATGGGAAATTGTCTTTGCAGAAGACTGTTAGGAGACAAGTCTTGCCACATGCACCGTCGCCAACAATTACAAGTTTCTTGCGAATTGAACGCATAGCACAATTAATCAACAATAATTTCGTACAAAAATTCAGAACGCGACTGCGAAGCACTTGAGATTTGAGATTTCAATGAGATTTTGCCAAGAAACTGCGTTATTGTTCAGTGGCAATAAAGCTTTATACATTGTTTGTTTATGAATTTTTCACTGCGCTACAAACTATACACATCGGTGTTTGTATACATACAACCGAACACAATGAATCGCAGTGATTCTGCGAGATTTAATTGCAAGCGATTTGTAAATATTTATGTTGATTGCAATATTTGCAGAGTAGCCATCATTCGAATAACTGTTAGGTAGTTATATGTTCTTTATGGGCAGCACTTTTCTGCAGAGTTGCTTGCTCAAGTTGGCAGTTCTATTAGATTATCGTGTGTGTGCATATATCGATATATCGATTGGCTGTATACATCTCTGCAACCACAGCGAAGAAGAAGAAATCGGCTCTTCCTCTTTCTTTTATTTCCGCCATTGCCTGAGATAGTTGGAAAATCATGGGTGAGTTGTTAAAAAGAGTGTTTTTTGTGCGAAATACGCAAATTGCGTTGCTAAATCGAGTGCAAATCGAAATACATTAGTTGTGCAACATTCAATGTAAGTGAACTTTGCCGCGGCGGCCTTTACTTAATTGCAAAACTCTCATCTTCAAAGTTTGCAAATTTTTGATGCCGTTTGTCGGCTACCAATAATCTATGATTATCAAAGGAATCGTGCAACACATCAAGCCAGAAATATGTTTAACAATAACTTAACAAGGTAGTACAATAAATTAAAGTGTTCTTGTGCCAAGTTTACTAATTTCGAGCAACTCGCAAGAATGCATTCAAACTAACCTCAAAGTGCAGCCGCTGAATTCGCCATTTGTTTACATTGTGTTTGTTGATTTGCATCAAGGAAACATGAAGTTAGCACCAGCAATAAAAATTCTTAATCATTTGCAGGCAAGCCTAGAGGTCTGCGCACTGCCAGAAAGCATGTGAACCACCGTCGCGACCAGCGTTGGGCCGACAAGGACTACAAGAAGGCTCATTTGGGCACAAGATGGAAGGCCAATCCCTTCGGTGGTGCTTCCCACGCCAAGGGTATTGTGCTTGAGAAAGTGTAAGTACAACAGCATAATCGAATTCAAAATTGTACTTCGTGGTCGCCGCTTTCGATGTCTCGCAGTATATTTTTGTGTTTTGTTTGTTCTGAAACTCAAATCACAGGATTATACTGTGAGTTGTCGTCTGCACCAGCAGCATCAACAACAACCGCAGTTGAATATAATGTAAGTCGACAAGTTTCCTAAATATCCAACTAATGTAATTCGTCTTTTCCGCTTTTTCCAGTGGTGTTGAAGCCAAACAGCCCAACTCTGCTATCCGCAAGTGCGTGCGTGTGCAACTCATCAAGAACGGCAAGAAGATCACCGCATTCGTACCCCGTGACGGTAGCTTGAACTACATTGAGGAGAACGACGAAGTCTTGGTTGCCGGTTTCGGTCGTAAGGGTCACGCCGTCGGTGATATTCCCGGTGTCCGTTTCAAGGTCGTCAAAGTTGCCAACGTCTCCCTGTTGGCTCTTTACAAGGAAAAGAAGGAGCGCCCAAGATCTTAGATGTCGATTCATCTATCATTTTCCAGAGTTAGGGTTTTACAAAACTAAATAAAACAAAAAACACAAGATTCTTGTCTTCTTTGTTGTTGCTTCAACCACAATGAATGAAATGCTCATGATTTTTTATTAATATTTTAGCATTTTTATTTTGTTTATCATCAGTTGGCGTCTTATTTATGTAGTTTGTATTTCTATATGCCTAGAGCCCTATGATTCTACCAGAGTTTGGATTATAGTCAATCCGTGCCACGCTTATTGATAGCCACCTCCGCCGGCATTAAAGTTGTTTGGTCCCGGACGACGCATGGGGCGACGGCCGCGTGAACGGTTTGCGAAAATGCGATTGTTGGGCGAGCCACTTGGCATGTGCTGATCCTGGTTGCCGCCCCCCTGGTTGCCAGGATGTCCACGCATGCCACCCGATGGGGAATCACGCTGCCAGACAATACGTGCCGGACGGTTGGCGTTGTTGTTGTTATTGTTGCCGCGCATTATGGAGCGACCTCCGCGGCGAGTGGGTACAGCGCTGCGCAGGTTGCGGTAACGTGTGTTCTCGGATGGTGATGTTGCCTCAGCCTCGCGTCCCTCTTCCTGTGAATTGAGAGTATTAGTTAAAACACATTCCTTGCAATGCTTGTGTACACGAATAATTACCTCGACTTCAACGGCTTGCTTTTCGCCCTCTGAAGAGACGCCGTCGGCGCCTTCATTGTCCTCCGAGGGACCTTCTGCTTGGTTATCTTGATTCTCTGTCTCCACAGATTGCTGGCTTGTGCCGACATTTGGGTCTAAGTACAAAGGAACTGTTGTTAAACAAGACTCATTAGGCGAGAAATCAACGCTTTACTCACTCTCATTGGGGAGCTGCTGCGAGTCCTCGGCTTGGCCAGTGGATGTCTCTTCAGCGAATGCCTCGTCGGCCTCGCTCACGTTCTCGGTGCCAGCTGGATCACTTTCGTCTGGTTTATCCTTGGCCTCAGCCGCTTGGCTGCTGGTGCTGCTGCTGCTCTGTTCGGCTGCCTCATTTGGTTTTGGTGGCGAGCTGGCAACTGCAGGTGTGCAATCAACGCTATTGCCGGCACTGCTCTCGTCCACTGCAGCGGCCGCTTCTGTGGCAGCTGTGCCATCCACTTCAATCTCGGCGCTCTGCGGCTGTTCGCTAAAGTTGGACACTTGTGGGGAGCTCACGATCTCCACGGAGCTACAAAGTAAATGCATAGATTATAAATCGCTTAATTATTATTATCATTTACTTACCTCTCTGTGCGACGTGCTGCTGCTGTTGATGTCGACGGAGCCTGCTTCCAGTTGGCTTCGGCCTGTGGCAATTGAGCCGTTGACTCGCCGCTGCCGCTGGTAATCGCCTGGCTTTGATTGTTCTCTTGGGTGGATACGGTGGCCGGTGAATCCTCGAGCAATTGGCTCTCAGCTTGGTCCTGCACTTGCACCTGCTCGATGTCGACTTCGTTGTGCTGATCGGGTGCATCGGCACCATCGTTGTCTTCCATTTCATTGTCCTGCTCATAGGAATCCTCGTAGCCCTCCTCCTGCTCGGCATCGCCGCCATCGATGGGTCCCAGCACATCTTCCTCTTCATCATCGGAGTCAACCACCTGAATGTCGTCCTCTTGGTCGCGTTGCGACGATGTGGGCATCTGGTCCACATCCATGCCGGAGTCACCAATGTGCCCAGCCGACAACTCGCTGCCATGCATTGGAGCACGCAGGCGTTTAGTTAGTTTCACGATCTTCTCGGGCACGCCATCCTCAGCATTGGTGGACGAGTCGCCTTCCACGTCGCGTGGACGCTTGGAGCAACCAGCTTGGGTGGTGGTCACATTGCTGCTGGACGGGGTGTGGCGACTGTGGCTGCTGACCACAGTGGAGGAACTGCTGCTGCTGCCCGAGGTGCTCGGCTGCTGCTGATTGCTCGCGTCCTGCACGTTGGGCACGGCCTGATTGGGCGTGGAAGTCGAGGTGGTTGTGCTGCTGGATGAGGACGACGAAGAGCCCTCCACACGTGGCGAAACCAAAGCCACCACCTGCTGCTGGGCACCGCCCACAAATAGCTGCGAATCGTTCTGCTGCGGATGCTGCACACTTTCCGCCTCTTGCGAACTCTCCGCTGCCGCTGTGGCGCCCATGGGTGGAATAGCAGCCACAGCCACTGCTGCTGAGCTGGTCGAGGGCATGTAATCCGTGTGCGAGGATGTCGGCGAAGAGGAGGCCATCGATTCCAAGGCGGCACTGCCTGTGGTGTGCACCTGCTGCTGTGGCGGCACCAGCGCCGTGTTGCCCACAGCCGAGCTACTGCTGCTGCTGCTGCCAGAGGCTGCCGCTGCGGATGACGTCGATGTTGAGGTGGACGTGGAAGTGGAGGCTCCCGGTTGCTGGCTGGTGGGCAGTATGGCAGCAGTGCGACTGTTTTGCACTGAGATGGGACGAATGCTGGCCAAAGGCGTCTCGCTGCCGCGCCAGGGCGTGACCGTGGCAGATTGCTGCACTGTGGCCGAGCCCGACATGGGCTTCACGTTGGCGGTGCGGGGCGAGGACTCCGATATGTTGCCCTTCTCGGCCATGCCCACGGAACTAGTGGAGGGTTTGGTGGACTGCTGCGAGCCCAGTTGACGCTGCAGCTGATTGATGCGCATGTGCAGCGATTCATTTTCACGCACGAGCCGAGCATTAATCTCCTTGTTGTTGGCAATACTGTCCTGCAGTTCCTTTTCAAGGCGCTGCACAGTTTCGTCATAGCTGGTCTTCGTGCCGGCTAGAATAGTCTCGTGGTTGGCCAGCTCCGTCTTGGTCGTGGCCAGCTCCTGCAGCAATTGCTCGATCTTCTGCTTGGACTCGTTACTGTCCTGCTCGGCGGTTAGGCGTGTCTTCAGATCGTCCTGCTCCTTCTGCAGGCTCTCGTTTTGCTCCTTGGTGCTGCGCAGCGTATTGTTCAGCTCCTCCAACTCGGAACGCAGCTTCTCCAGCTCTGCGACAGTGTCGCTGCCTCCTGCCTGGGCCTGGAGGCCAGTATAGTAGTCCTTGTAGCGTTTGGCCAGCTTGCGCAGCATAATCTCCTTGCTGTCCTTGTCTTGGATGGTCTTTTCCTTTGTCTCGATGTCATCGTGCGCCTTCAGCAGCTCCTCCTCCTTCTGCAGTAGACGATTCTTTAACTCCATGATTTCCTGTGACTGGCGAGTGCTCGACTGCTTGAGAGTTGTGGTCTCGTCGAAGAGCTTCTTGCGCGCCTCTTCCTGCAATTGCAGGTTGCGATTCAATGCTGGCAGCTCATTGTCGAGGCGTGTCTTCATTGCAGCCAGTTCGTCGGAGTGCTTCTTGTTCAGTTCCTTCTCGTTGGTTAGCATCTTGGCAAGATTTTCGCGCTCCGTCTGCAAGCGCTTGAACTCCTCAGGATTGCGATTGCTCTTCTCCACCAGAGCATTGGCCCGCTGACGCCACTTGATGGCCTCAGTGCGCAACGAGTTGTTCTCCACATTCAGCTCCTCAATCTTTGAGGACAGCTCCTTGTTGCTGCACTGCAGCGGGAACAATTCTTTCTCCACGCTGCTGATGCGCTCGTTCAACTCGGCCACACGTTTGGTCAGCGTGTTGCGCTCCTCGCGCAGAATGCGGTTGCTGTCGGTGATGGCATTAAGTGTTTCGATTTTACGCAGCACTGCCTCATGCTTGTTGGCCGAGACAACATCAGTCTCACTCTTGGAGCGCTCCTGCTTGAGGTAGCCATTCAGCTCGTCCACCTTCTTCTGCAATATGGTGTGCTCGGAGACGAGGCGCGCATTCTCAGCCTTGAGAATGTCCAATTTGGCCGACAGCAGATCCCTTTCCTTGCGCACGTACTTGATGATCTGCAACAACTGCTCGCTGTTCTTGCTTTCGTCAACGCCCGACGCGTTGAGCACATCTGTTTCAGTCAGGGACTCACTGAGCATCATGGACGCATTTTGGTTGTTGGCAGATTGCGCGAGTGCAGCCAACTTGGAGGTCAACGCCTCGATTTGGTCGTGCAGGCTGGAGTTCAAGGCATTCAGATCGGCAACACGGCTCTCGGACTCCTCCTTCTCCTTTTGTAACATGAGCTGAGCTTCAGCATTCGCCTTCTTGAGCTCCTCGTTGGCAGTTTCCAGAGACTCGCGGCCGCTCTTCAGCTGATTCAGCTCATCTTGCACCTAGTGAAAAATAATATGTTTACAATAATAGTTACAGATAAAGTTGATAATGCAACTGCATAAACACAGAGGACAACTCTTTTGTTTCTGTCTGAAAATCGATTCTCAAATACTTGTTTATCTCTATGATTGCAATGAAACTTAATAAGATCAGACATTTCCACAGAAATTCAACCCTATTAGATTACTGAAATGTGATTAACGAACAGTAACAAATTATGTTTACTTTTCGATACTTATTTTTAAGGCACTATATTAAATCAATCTTAATATCTACGATGATATTTTTCCACTGTATATAAAAGATTGCACATACCTTCAAGAAGTCCGCCTTGAACTTGGTCAATTCCTGAATGTCTCCCGAGTGCAACACCATTTCATTGGCATACTTGACCTCCACGGCGTTGAGAGATTCGGCCAGAGTGGAGTTCTCGGCACGAAGAGTGCGCACAACACGTCCCGATTCGGTTAACTTCTCCAGCACGCTCTTGAGCTCCTCCTGTGCTTGCTTCAGCTGGTCGGATTGATTGGTCGACTTGCTCTGCTCGGTTACATTGGTGAGCAACACTTCAGCCTCCAGATCTGTGATACGAGAGTGCAATTCCGCCTGTTCGTTTTTCAGTTTCTTAATTTCGGCCTCAGACTTGCTCACAATATCAGTGTGCATATCGTGCAGACGTTTGATTTCGCTCTCTGCACTTTGAGACATCTTATAGAACTGGTCGCCATGCTCACGTGTCTTGGCCAACTCTTTGGTGAGGGATTCAATCTCAATCTTGGCTTGTTCGTATCTAAGCTCGAATTCACGTGCCTTTTTATTCGCAGCAGTTATGGGATTCTCATTCTTGGAAGGAGTCAGGCTCTCCTGCAGCTTCTTGCTCAATTCGTTGACTTGGCTCACCTTCGCTGAGAGTTCCTCGCGCACACCAATCAATTCCTGATGCCATTTCTCAGCCTGCTGGCGTTCTTCTTCCTTAAGTTTATTGGCCGTTTCGGTTTGGCGCTTGAATTCGTTGACGGTTTCACGGAACTTTTCTTCTTCCTCCTGGAAGTGACGTCGCTGGGCGGATAATTCACGCACCGTATCATCCAGACGCTGTTCCAATCGCAGTCGACCTTCAGTCTCGGAACGCTCAAGGTTTGCCTTGATGAATTCCAAGTTGTTTAGCAGTAACGCCTGACTCTGGTGCTCGCGATGGAAGCCTTCTTTTTCGGCCTGGAGTCGCGAGGCCGTATCCTTGAGCACGCGATTCTCATGGCGCAAGCTATGAGCCTCTGTATCGGCAGCCACCTGCCTGCGTTGCGCCGACATTACTTCATCCTTGAGCATTTGCACGGTGTGCTCGTGCTTGATGATTGTCTTCTCATAGTTCTTGGTGCGTTCTTCGAGTGTTGCTATCTGCTGTTTGTAGGTCGTGATACTCTTCTGTAGCAAATCCGACTGCTCCTTTTGGAATTCGGTTGCATTAATCAACTTGCAATTGACAGAAGATAACTCGCGCACCTCTTTGCGCATCGAATCAAACTGTTCCTGGACGAGAGCATCGTTCTTGCGCTTCTCGCTGGTGTAATAATCGTAGTTCTCCTTCAACTCTGCATATTTCTTGGACTCATCCTCCAGCTGTTGTTCCAGACTACGTATGCGACGCTCAAGCTTGGCTTCTGCTTCGAGATTTACTGAATTTGCAGCTGCCTTCGACTGTTCCATCTGTGACTCGTCGATGAGTATAGTAGAATCGTCTAGGTCAATTATCTGGCTACCCAATTTCTTTTGTGCATCGAAATAGAACTTCTTGTAGCGCTCACACTTGGACATCAGTGTTTCAATGGTGTTATTCTTCTGACCAAGAGTCTCTTCCATTTCGCCTAGACGTTTTGTGGCCTTCTCGAACTTTTCTTCAAAGGCCTTCAGCTGCAACTCGTCGTTCTTCAATTCATTGGCCTCCAGTTCACTAGTCAGCTCACGTATAAGAGTCAACAATTTGACATTTTGTTCCTGCAACTCGGTAATCGACTCGAAAGTCACCAAATCACGACTGATGGCATCGCTGGAGTTGTGTATAATGCCAGATGCCGGCTGACGTGGACGATTGACGCCAGCACGCAAGCAATTGATCTCATCCAACAGCAGACAAACCTGACGGCTCAAATCGACCTGGGATTGCTTCAGTTTCTTATTTTCCTTGGTGTGGCGTGTCACATCAAATTGGGTCTCTTCCAGCTCTTGCTCCAGGCTCAACTTCTTCTCCACCAGTTCGTCACGTTGCTGTAGCAGCAGATTATGTGCTTCGGTCAATTGATTGTAGTTCTCGTCTTGTTTCTTAAAGACAGGAGCGCGTTCATTGATCTCCTCAACGATGGACTTGATTTGAAGTTTAAGCTGAGCATTCTCCTTGTTTTTAGTCTCCAGTTCTTCCGAGTTCTTGGCATACAGGGAGTACAGTTCGGTGAGTGACATATCCGAGCGCATTAAACGATTGGCCACAGCTGCAGTGGGTGCCAACTTACAGATAGCGCTCTCCAAGCTCTGTTCTTGTGCCTCCTTCAGCAGATCGTTGGCATGTCCTATTTCTGTCTTGAGTGCAACAATCGTTTTGTTCAGGGCGGCAATCTCTTGAGCATGCTGTTCCTTGGTTTGTTGGTACTCAACTTCCAGTTCACCGTAATGATCTGTGGTTTCAGTCACCATACGCTTCAGATCCGAAATACCCTTCAAAAGCTCATTGCGCTCTGTGATGTTCTCGAATTCGGTTTGCTTGTATATTTCGACCAGTTTCTCTTTAGTGTCCAGTTCTTTCTTTAGAATATCCACAAGTTTCTCCGTGGCACTGTTGTGATTAAACATTGTCTGATTCAAATCCTCGATTTTCTTGTTCAAGTCCTCAACAGTTTTGGCATATTGTAAGTTCTGGCCTTGCAATATCTGCAACTCCTCGCACTTCTCCTTGAGACGCACTTCCAGATGCATGGTGTTCATGGAATGGTCACGACGCAGATTCTGCAGTTCAGCATTGTTGCGGCTCAGGTCACTGCTCAGCAACTGGATTTCATTCTGCATTATGGAACGCTCACTTTCCAGTCTGCGCTCCTTGATGTCCAGCGACACCTCCTTGCTCTGCACCTCATCGAGACGAGCAATGGCCTCGCATTTGGCTGTGATGGCGGCCTTCAGTTGCTGCTGGTAGGTGGTCAGGTCTTGCTTCAATCGTTCGAGTTCACCATTCTGGCGCTCGATAACCTTAAGCAGCGAGTCGCGTTCGTCGACGAAAACACCTTTCTCCTTGCGCAATGTGGCGACATTTTGATCATAGTTCTTAACAGACGCCAGCAGCTGATCACGCTCGGCGGAAACTTGGTCAAGTTGGGTGCGCAATTCGCTAACATTTTGCTCAAAGCTGGTGAATTTCACTTGGTTATCCAGTATTTGATTGTTCAACTCTTCGTTCTTTTGTTCAGTTTCACCTTAAGATGGAAGAAGAAGAATAAGAGAATTTCATTGCAAGCGCGGTCGAGAGAAAACTTTTCAAAACAACTCAAATTTTACTAGACAGTAATTATTGCAGATTCGAGTCCATATTACTCACTAAGACGATTCGCAGCAGCTCTTTCTTTGCAATACTCATCAAAAAATTTGTCTATGAAAGTCTTGAATTTGTTTTGCACGCCGGTTGGCAAGTGCTTCAATTCATCGGGCGCAAGTATGTCTGCCAACGTTTGTGGACCACTAAGATCCATGATTGGAATGATTTTTATTCTTTACGACTTTATTTTTACGTTTATTATATATTTTACGGCAACAATAAAAATCTTAATAATGTTTGACTGCACAAGCAAAAATTGCAATATTTGGCAAGTGTGTACACACAACCAGTGTGTACAAATTAGCCGCAAGTCGATAAATTTAATTTCTAGGTTTTTTTGCTATGCCGGCATCTATTCGCAAGAAAATATGATTGTAAAAAAGAATTAAATATTAACTTACCTAGGCGACTTGCAGCTGCACGCTCTTTGCAATATTCATCAGAGAATTGCTCAATGTAAGCCGATAACTTCTTCTGTACATTGTCTGGCACTAGCTGCAGTTCCTCCGGCTGCAAAATCTTTTCCAACGATTGTGCACCGTTGAAATCCATGTTTTCGGAAATTTTTTTCCACAATTATAAACTTTTTTACTTTTTAATATTTTTTAATACTGCTATCTATGAAGTGAACTATTTTGTTTGACTAAAAAAAATAAGAACAGCGCGCGAGTGTCAAAGCGTTTTTCACAGAGTGACCGCAAATTTATTTTTAAAATGTACCATAAATATATCACTTGCGAAGTCAAGTATTTTTTTACATTATGTGGTTACACTGTCTTGAGACTTTCTCAAACGATAGGGTTTAACATGGCAGATTGTTGAATAGTAGAGTATGAATTAGCACTAACAAAAATAATTTATCAATTGATTCACTAATAAGGAGATTATGTTTTGATGATCGGTAGAATTTCATTGAAAATGCAAAAAATATGTGGACACTGTTTAATAGTAACATTGATAAAATAATACCGCAGCTAAAATATCGAATGCCACGTTTTCGTGTTGTGAATCGACCAAAAGTTCGAACTACTTCTTTATTTGCAGCACTGGTTATGCGCGAAAATATAGTTTTCAAATTAGTCTATGGAGACGGTTGAATCTTCATTTTTAGGATGCATAGTAAATAAGTGTGCAATTTTAATTTAATGGATAGTTAAATGTATACCATTTATATACAATTAAACTAATTCGTTCAACAGTACGATTTTCAATCAATAGATTGGCAATTAAGGAATTTGTAAATCAAAAGTTATTCCAGTGTAAGTTAGCCATACCTACCGCAGCGACAGTATTGCACACAACAACCTCATCATATTGCCTTACATAACCAAGCGTAGAGGCAAAACCAACAGACAGCAATCAACTGCAATGTGTGCGCTTCAACTTCATTCAGCGGCTCCAGCTGAAGCCAAAGCTAAAGCTTAAGCTGAGGCTGTAGCTATGCCTGTGGCAGCAGCGGAGTCTGGACCAACGTGTGCCGCGCTTCATCTCTGATAAGCGTCAACTGCACCTACAGCGAAACTTGTGCGAGCCGCGTACACTGAACGAAATCATTTGGATGCCAATCAAGTGTCTGACTGTGTGGCCATCACGGTTTCTCGCAGTGCACTGGGAGGGCGATCTGCTTATCAATAATTTGTTTTCCCTCTTGCTGCATTTTAGGCAGAGAGATTCGCTGGCGATAGCAGCTCAAGTGTCACACGCCCACATTTTTGGAGCAGCGATGAGCCGAAGCGGGCCATAGGTTGTTGCTCGTTGCCGTTGCCGTTGCCATTGCCGTTGCCTTTTGCCTGGACCCAGTTGCTTTTGGCCTGCCCATGCATTTAGCTTAAGCCATTTGCACATGCGCCACGCCAATAAACTTGTACCCACCACCGAGGCACGCTTTGATCCTCGTCCTCAGTCTCCGACTTCAACTTCGACTCCAACTGTAACTGCTCAGCTCAAAGGCGGTCGGCACACGCTTGCTGTGTGTTTTGCTTTGCTCTCCTCGTTTGCTTTCCTGCTTTTTTCGTCTGGCCGGTCGCGTTGCGTCGCGTCGCGTCGCGTCGACTCGGCGGGTCGGGTCTGGGCCGTCCCCGTCGAATGCTGGGTGCTGGGCTGGCCATCCACTGGCTCATTGCTGCAGTGCGCATAAATCGATGGGCCCAGCGAGCGCCGGCGGCAATTATCGCGATGTGATAAACAAATATTTTGCATCTAACCCACGTCGTTGGCGCGCTGCGAGTAAGGAGCAAAGTTTCTGGCATTCTGGCGCTTAATTATGAACTCTGTGCCTGCATCTTAGTTTGCCCGCTTCCCGTTGATGTTGTGAATATGAGTGTATTAAAGCTTTACGCGTGGCCGAATGCACTTTGGGTGCCTGCTTGGCTTGGTAAGTACATTGCTACGTAGCTCTGGGATGCCCGCCTCATGCGGCTGTTGGGCTTGGCTTGGTCCCAGTTGCTGCAATATGCAATTTAGAAGCTTATCTCACTTTGGATACCAATCAGTCGGCCTTTTGGCTGCATGCAAAGTGGGTGGAGTATGAAATAAAAATTAAATATGGCTCTATTTGAATATTCATATTTGTCTGAGCTCGGATTTGCAAAGACATTCCGAGCGATTCCACTCAGGCAGCAGCTTGCAGAATAGTTCATCAAGGAAGGGCAAATTAGGCTAATGATTCGCAGCGTTTTTAGCATTAATAAAAATATTAATATATCCACTTTATAGTTTCGTGGCAGTAACACTTAATTATCCAAAAGCGTTTTATCACAGTGCTACAAAAAGTCAGATCCTCTGATAAGGCTGCACATAAAGTCGAGTCGAGCAACAGAAGTTCCGCATATTACAGTATTTGCATACGCTATTTGACTATGTGTGTGTGAGTTGCTCTATGCGCGCGTGTGTATGAGTGTGTTTGTGTGTGCTAAGTCATGTATTTGGAGCTGACACACATACAGAGACAGGGCGGTTGGGGCCTCCACCAATTGAAACAAACCAAATGCAAAAACGTCTCTCCCACAACACATTAAGAGCCGAGAACAGGTTTTCGTGTCGTGAGCGTGTGTGTGTGTGTGTTTGTGTGTGTGCGACAGCTGGCCAGAGCGACAGAGACGAAGAGAGGGAGAGAGGAGATGTCGCAGTGGCTCGCTGAGACAACAACAAAGTCGAAAATACTCGACGGGCAGCGAGAAGGAATATTAAATAAGTCTGTTTCGTTTCTGATTCAAAAGAACTTGCCGCACGCCTGTTGCTGCGTTGCTGGGATCGGGCTTGCCCCAGAATGAGACTGCGTTCGTTCCGCTTTGCTGGGCAGCTGACACTGCGCTGCCTCTCTGGGGTCTCGGGCTTTTGGGTACGAGAACGACGACGGCGCTGCTGCTGCTGCTGCTGCTGCTCAGCGTCAAGTTGGGCCAAGACTGCGCAAAAGGTTTTGCTCGTGCGCATTTTGGCCTTATGCATTGACTTCGACTCGAATCGACGATTGAGTCGGAGCTCGCAGTCAGTTCACAAGCCACGCCGAGAGCGGGAGCGAGCGAGCGAGTGAGAGAGAGCGAGCAAGCAAGACTGAGTGCGGCACAGTGGCAGTGGCAGTCGCAGTCGCAAGCGCAGTAACAGCGTTTAAGCCAAGTCGCCAGTTGCCAGTTCGCAGTTGGCAGTTGGCAGTTAGTTAGCTTGCGGTTCGTCATCGGCGTGGTTCATGTGGCTCCGACTGTAGTCCAATCTCCGGCAGCTGCGAGTCGCGCTTACGATCATAAATATATCTATCTATCTACATACAGCGTGTATCTGTATCTCCATCTGTAGCTGTAGCTGTAGCTGTAGCTGTATCCGCTGCTGGCTGCTGCTGTGGATGTGTCTGTGCCTGCTACGCTGTAGATTTTCGCTATAATCGCAGTATATAGGCCCGGTCGTTCGTTATATGCCAATGCGTTGTGCTGTGCATTTTCCCAAGAGTATTGTAAAGTTGTGAGCCAAAGGCAACGCCAGCAACAACGACAACAACGACAACAACAACTGCGACCCGAGAGCGGTTTGTTTTTTTGTGAAATGTTGAAGCCCTTGATTTTAAGCACCAGATACGTTCATTAGTCGTCGCAAGACTTTTCGTGATCGCAAGCGCGTCTGGTCAAGCCTCTCGATCTTGGCCAGCCCCAAACCGATTCCAAACAGATCCCCCCGATATCGCGGTGTGTGACCCCCCCGTTGCCAGCCGAATAGTGACAAGTGCCCGGAAAAGTGTGCTGCTGCAAGCGAAGATTAATGCCAAATTAAAGCAAAAGTAAAACCATTGCGACATCCGCGCGGCGTCGAGTGGCGAGTGCTCAATGTGGGTTAGGGCCTAAACTAGCGCAAATTAAAACACACACATACATACACCCGCAGCACAACAGTTCAGCGACGACACAACAAATAAGTAGACACAAATTCACACATGCCAGTTAAAAAAGACAACAGCCGAACGAACAGCAACCGAAGCAGCAGCAAATTTATGGTTGGCAGTCGGTACTCTGGGCCAAATGGTACCACGGCCAGCAGTCGGTTAGGGAAAAAACTAACGGAATAATGCAACATTAAGCAAAATGCTGCTGGCCCTGCTAAAGCTAAAGCAAAGCCCAAGCCACCACCACCACCACCAACACCGACACCAACACCAACTCCAACACCACCAGCACTTCCACTGCAAGCATCAGCAGCAACAACAAGGAGAACCACAACAACCTGCAAGCGTCGTCGTCGTCGTCGTCGTCATCGTCGTCGCAGTCACCGTTACCACGAACGTAGCTGGAGCTGGCGCTGTGTAGCCGCCGTATAAAATGGAACCCTCATATGATCACGAACATCCACATCATCTGCTAACAAATTACAAGTAATATTTACATTTTTCCCATGCTAAAAAAAATAGTTTTTTTTCTCGCTGTTTAATTATATCCAACCGTAGCGAAGATACATATCTTCCAAGATAATAACCATAATGAAAAATGGAAAAATGCGCCAGTAGTGGTGAGGAAATTCTCTAGATGTCTCGTATATGTCGCGAGCACCTTCTATATACTATACTACTACGACCACGACCACTGCCTGCGACTGTGAGCGAGGGAGGGAGCGATGGGGGGGGGAGGGAGGGGCATGCGGGGTCATTTCAAGACTTAGTCACACACAGACACAGCGCCGGAGATAGATACAGATACAAGTCTCGAAACACGACAGCAACACGACGAACTAAACAGACACACAAACGTACACATAATAATGTTAGGTGTCTATGTGTTTAGGAAAGTTTGCTTAGATTTCGAGTTCAGAGTGTGGCCTCAGCGGCGCGATATCCCCGCTCCTAACAGCCAGATACACTATATACATATATAGAAGCACTTGCACTTGTGTGCGTATGTCCGCTTTTCGTTTCACTGTGTGCGTTCTGTGTGAATATGTAAATGCTAATGTAAATGTCCGACTCTACGATAGTTGCTTAGAACAGAACCGTCTTGACTAACTTCCACTTCGACGTCTACCTCGACTCAGTCTCCGACTCAGACTCAGACTCGGACTCGGAATTGGTCAAGTGGAAAGTAAACCAAAAGAGCAGCACAACGTGGTCAGCAAGAAAGTTTACAAAGTATGATGAGAAACACAAAAACAAAAAAACAGAATGAAAAAACCTAGAGGCGCACTATAAAACACTGTATACTATATATATACTCGAATAGCGTAAGACGCTTGGGTAAATGGTGGAGAGGTCACCATGCGGTTTCGCTCATTAAAATGATTTAGTTTTGATCTAAACACTTTGATAGTTATGCATGATATTTACATAGCATTAGGCCAAACATTTGACTAACTAGCCGCGAGCAAACTTCATTCGTAGCATCAAATTTTCCACAATTAAACAAAATACACATCTCCCGACGACATAAGTTATGCCATAAATGTAGACCAAAGAGTTGAAATATTTTACGCAGTCTCAGGCGAAAGCTTGTCACATTTTTTGAAGTCTTGCGTTTTTCTCTTGGGGAGGTTGTTCTTGAGAATCTGACATCCTGTTGAAGATATCACCACGAATGACAAATGCGATTGCGTCAAGGTTGCAGTCTCGGTCTCGGTGTCGGTCTCGGTTTCAGTTTTGAGATTTCGGCTTTATGTTGCTCTATAAATCAATCCGCCAAATAGGTCGACACATCAATTTAGCCAACAAACTAAAACTGGCTAACTTCTGCCTCAATCTCAATTGATTTGCATTTTGTGAATCACTTGGCCGGTGTTTTATTACATGCTCATGTTAACAAGCTGCACACTTAATTAGCAAGTTCCGTTTAATAGTTTTATGGCCCTATCAAAATTTCATCTCTTGTGGAACTAGAATACCCAGAACGAGGGAATTCATTAACTCGACACAGCTTGAGAACACAGCGAATATAAATCACATATCGACAAGGTAATTGGCGTCAGCGCTAATACCTTTCAACCAGCCCCCCCTATATCATTATTATTACTATGGAAATTGCTTAGTTATTATGGCAAAGTGCTGAAATATTGCCAGTGAGATTGCTCTGCAGGCATTAGCATGGATAAAACTTATCGTATGCGATTAGATATTCCCCACAAAGTTGCCGACTTTCCTATAGCAGCTCAGCTTTAGACTTTTATTTGCACTATAAAAAAGAAATAATGGAAGGTGGCAACAAGTGAAACCATTTATTGAATTTATTTATTGTGATCAATTGCAACACTCAATCAAATCAAAATTGGTATTGCTTCGAAGTATATATTAATTATAGTAGTTCTCTAGGTATTTAACATATTTCTTATTATGCAAATTGTTAATAAGGAAAGTGTTGCAATCGTTGATTAAACATTCATTTCAAAGAATTATTACGCCTAATCATTTCCACGATTTCCTAATAAAGCAAAACTGTGTATTTTGTATTAGATAGATTTTGGAATTTGGGAAAGACTTCGGCTAGTGCATGACAAGCACTTTAAAGACCGATCTAGTTAGCAAAGATTTCCAATAGCAGAATATTGTACAATTTTTAATGGTATGTATGCTAGTCGTATATTTCCCTTCGTTCAGCCCGTATACATAATTGCATAGCAGGCGAGCTGGGCGAGGGTGTTGGTGTATGTGCGTGATAAAATCCATTACTTTGGCGTACATTTTTCTTAAGATTTTTTCTGCAGTCTCTTTTCAAAATGGCTTTGTGTGTGAGAACTGGGTCTTGCGTTTGTTTCTCCGGTTGACGGCAGTAAACCTCATTAGCCGAACCATAACCATTCGCAGCCGCGGCTCGGCAGCGACTTCGGCTACAGCGCTGCTGACTGGCTGAGGTCGTTCGTGAATTGGCTGAGCCCGATCATTTGGCAGAGCCCTAAGGCGCTTCTTCTGCGCTCGTCTGCTTCATTAGTTTAATTATGTATGTGTACATATGTATGTGTGCAGGTAGAAATCACTGCTATATACTCGTGCGAGTACACGCCACAAATCGCGTCGCATATGCAGCCCATAAAATGCGCGCATGCGTACAGACCGCAGACCCCAACGCAGCGCCCCTGAGCTCCCCCGCCTCTCGGTCGCGCCCAATGAAAGAGGCAAGAGACTGCCACAGGTAGCTGCGTTTCACCTTCACGCCGCGGTGCGGTTCATTAAAGCAGCGACGAGCGCGCTAAGATGGCGGTTCCCTGCGCCGGATGCTGAGGCTGTTTATGCTTATTGGTCAACAGCAGTAGCAGCATCTACATACAACGCACACACACACACACACGCACACACATGCGCGCACACTCAAGCAGGCTATGCATATGTATGCGTTTGGGCTGCGTCGTTAAGTTATTCCAGTACATCACACCTGGGCCGCAGTCGCCTTGGCAGCGCCAAGCCAAGCCAAGCCAAGCACAGCATCGGGCACAGGTCTTGGCCTGGCTTGGTCGACCTGTCTTGGCCCGTTCAGACTGGTTTTCGTGTAAAGGCAGCTCTGAAATGAGTAGGAAACAAATGTATTCGGGTTTCGGGGCGCCTGGCACCAACAGCCAGCCAGCCAGCCACAGCCTGCCAGCCAATAGACTGCAAATGGAGCAGAGCAGATGCTGCATCTCGTTCAGGCCACACCCACCGTGGACGCAGAAACCAAAATGGCTTTTATTACCACGTTTACATGCGCTCAACATGGCCGGCAAAAGGCGAGCAGACCACACGAATCACTTAATAAATATGTTTACGTTTAAAACTCAGTTCAGCGAATTCCAATTGTAGAGTTTACATAGTCTTTAGGGTTATTTCCAGCTTCGATTTGGGAATCCCGTTTCACAACGCCGTGTAGCAAATCCGGAATCTTATATTCGATTGATTACCCAGAAGTGTGATGAAATATTTTGTAAATTGACTGACTAATTCACTCCAAAAGACAGCGTCTCAATCCATTCCCAACTATTCACTAAAATAGCTATTTTATATTAAGAAGTAACACAAGTAGTTTTTCTTCATGCTGAAGTTAGAGTTGAAATCAAATTAAAACCATCGTTACGTTTCATGAATTTTAATGTTCTTGTTGTTTTAAATTTACTTATTTCTGCATTTCGAAAATAACAATAAATTGATAGAGATTCAAACACATAAAAGTTACTTGATTATTATGATTAAACAATGGAAAATGCTCCAATTAACTAGTTGTATTTATAAATTGTCCTCTATGCAATAAAAATACTGAATCCTTTTCAAAGGATTATCACAAATAATCTCAGCTTTGCATCACAATATTATTCCTATTATCCGTTAAAGTCTTCTTTAAACTTTCTCAATTTAATAAATTAGGAGTATGTTTCCAAATGGATTTTAAAGAAAGAGATATACCAGTAGCCATTATATATCATATATACCAAAAATTATACCATAAATACGCGCCTTAAATGGTATTTATTAATTATCCCACTGTCAATAATTAATTAGTATTTTTGGAACTATGCAAACATTAATTAAATAAAATGTGGTTCATATTATCTTAAAAATTGTTTCTATTCTAAACATTTCTTCGGCCATGCAGTACTTTTTTTCAAAATATTGATAAAAATACCAAACTTTTAAATACCAAACTTTAAATTCGAAAAATGTAAAATAGTTAAGTATTATTGACTTTTAAAATTCTATACATTTGCAATGACTATGAAATTTATATACATAGTTTTGTAAATATTTAAGCTGAAAAATAACGTATTTAAAACTAGGAAAAAAATTTTAAGAAAATTAAAAAAGGTTAGCGCCTGGAATAATTGGATTGTTATTTTTTAATATTTGATTTGGGTTGTTATATTTGTTCAGTAGTTTAAATCAGCAAGCTGGAGTTTAGTTAATTAAATGATATTCCTTTGGAATTTGTTCAGCTGCTTAAATGTTTAATAAGCTAGCATTAAAAGCAACTCCCACGTTCCAAATATCATTTGAAAATACATGCCCTCTTCCACGAAATGAATGCTGTGGAAATCGGTTAGAACTAGACTCAGAGTCAGAGTCAGAGTCAGAAAGTTGGCAGCGGAGAAGAAAGCAAATACCTAACCAGATAATTGGAACGTGTGAACGCAGCGCTCATTTAGCATATGAGAGTCGACAGTTCTCACTTTCGCTTAGCAGCAACTGCAACTAAAGGAATGCACACTATATAGGCACACTATAGAATGCTAAGAATAGGACTGATAGTATTCCGCTTATGCATAAGGAAGGAATCGCATACAAAACGCCGCCGCCTTTTGCGCAGGCAAATTCGATTGTCTTTGGAGCGCTGCTCTGCGTACTTCACGTTCAGTCAGATCGCAGCGGAGGGGGGGCGTAGAGGGGGGTAGAGGGTAGCAGAAACTTAAAAGGCTGTCTTCGCGCAGCGACACATGAATCACAATATGCTAAAGGGCTGACACTCTCTCCAGATCAATGCGGCTTCTGAATGAAGTTTTGGGGCTTGTTAAGAAGGCGCAGGGTCCCCAAGTTGCCTACTTTGCGGCAGCCGCATGTTGCACAGTCGCCGAGTTGCCAAGTTGCCAAGTTGGCAAGTCAGCCAGTCGCCGAGTTGGCAATGTTGCAGCAACCAGCCGGCACACAGTAGAAGCCACCAGCAGAGTCGCGGAGTCGAGTCATCGTTGCGGTTGTCGTAAACAAAACGTTGCACAGTCCGCAGTCAGTGCGGACGTTCAGTACTCGGACAGCAGACGGTGGACGGTGGACGGTGGACAGGGAGAACGAAATGGCGGAGGGAGCAGAGGGAGAGGGAGAGGGAGCGCAGCGAGCACAGACAACGACAGAGGAGCGGACAGAGGACCGCAATGTGGAATATGTGGCATTTTGCAAAGATGTTGACATTTTGCGCGCATAAAAATGCCAACTTACCGGCCACTGTATGTGTCCTATTTTAAAATCAGGGCCATGGCTAAGACAGCAGCTCGGACCGGGCCAAGCCGGCCGAGAGCTAAGCCAAAGCCACAGCCAAAGCCACAGCCAAAGCCACAGCCAAAGCCACAGCCAAAGCCATTGGCAGCAGCCGCCGCGTCGTCGTGGATCGTGAGCGAGCGCTTAGGATGAAGCCAAGCAAAGCAGAGGCCGAGAGCCCAAAGTCAGGGGGACCCGTTGGACAGGCGCACAGATCAGGACGGTATAATTTTGTGTAGCTCGGCCAAGTATTTAGCAGCAGCAGCAGCAGCAGCTTCGACGGCAGCGGCAGTCGCAACCGAATATCAAAAACGTAACGATGTCACCAGCAAACCTCAATAAATTATCCAGCTGCGGCTTGGGCCTGGGGTTGGGCCAGAGCCTTAGCCTCAGCCTCAGCCTTAGCTGCAGCTACAGCTTTAGCTTTAGCCTTAGCCTGGGCTCTAGCTCTTAGTTTGGGCCCGAAACTTTTGAAGTTTTGTCGGCGCTCTGTTCTGTTTTGGCCAGAGGCAGCGAGCAGTGAAACTAGAGCGCCTAGAGAGCCACAGTCGGAGCAGCTAACAATTAGGCCGAGCTCTTGTTCCAGCTTGCCCAAGTTGGTAGGCAAAAGAGCCAGCAAACGACGGCCAGACAGACGGACGGACGGACGGACGGACGGGAAGACAATAGACCAAAAGTGTAGTGGGCAGCAATAAATTCAAACGGTAACAAATCGAGCCAGGGCCCAAGACCAAGCAAGGCACGCACACAGCCACAAGCTGTAGTCGGCAGTCGGCAGTCGGCATAGGGCCGGGACAGGAGTCGAGCAAGTCGGGAGCGAGCCGGGCATCGGAAATCGGGAGTCAGGAGTCGGGCAGGGTGCTCCCTTAGGGAGCGAGTCTGGGGCTGAGCTTTGGCAATATTTAAACTTGTCTCGTTTGGCTGCCGCTTCGTTCTGCTTGAATTCCTGGAAGCTGAATTACTTTGAAATGTGTCGATATGTCGCAACTTTTAAAAGTTATGCATAAAGGTCTGGGCCCCCGGACCGGAGCACAGCTCCTGCTCCAGCTCCAGCTACAGCTACAGCTTCTTTGCTTACTCTGCTGCAACCTTGCTGACTGGTTGGCTGGCTGGCTGCTGGCGGGTTAGCGGATTGCCGACTCTCGGCTGTGGCTTCGGTGGCTCGGCGGTGCGGCCTCCTTTGATAATACAATAGCTGCACGCGCCCAATTTACATTTATGTCCACTGACATTAAGCAGCGCAACGATGCAGGCAGCCTTCGAGTCTTCGATCTGGTCCAGTTTCAGCCGCAGCACCTCCCCTCCCCTCCCCTCCCGCTCCACACACCTCGGCACTGTCCTCAGCCACTCTGCATTCTCCATTCTCTGTTCTCTCGGGTGTCTGATCGCACAGTTTTACTGTTGCTGTTGTTGTTGTTGTATCTTTGGTATCTTTGCGTTTTGTGTGCGTGCCAACAACGTGAAAATTGTCAACATATTTAGCAGCCCCTTTAAATATCATTATAAAGCAGACATCGTCGACATTTCAGAGCCTGTTCTACGTAACTTTCAACAGTAGCTCATAAACACAAGAGCCCAACAAGCTCAAGCGATTCCCGCTCTAATTAGCAGCTCTGCAGCCCTTTGAAGATAACCATACCTTTCAAGGAACTCCTTCCGATGGAATTTTAATTTACGACGACTAATTATTTGCCTTCCAATTGCCGTATTTCCTAAGAAAAATCTGAACCTAACATCGAGCGGGAATTCTTTTAAAAGTCGCTTAAATCTAAGCTACTTTTAATATGATTTCATACGTTGTTAATTATTTTGAATATTTAATACATACTACTCATTATTTGAAATTCGTTCAATTATTTTGAAAAGTTGTGCTTAATTTTTCAATTCTACAACTCGACTGTTTTCCAGCATTTATATTATTTCGTTTTCTTGGTTAACTTGGCAAATCTTATATGCATTGTTATCAAATCTAATGCATAATATTTGATTTTCATTTTCACTAAAAGATTAATATGTAAAATTAGCAATAATTGTATAATTCGCTTTTTGCTTTTTAGTTTAAAAAATTTATGAAAACTAATTCATGTCAACAAATAAGTATAAGAGTTATCTAAATTCAAAAAAAATATATTTAAAGAATTACATTTCGCTTCTGATTTCTAGAAAATTAAAATATTATTTTGCTGCTAAAGAAACGAATTTAAAATTTAAAATATATATTCAATCAAATTACATAATGAACCTAGAAAGTTGATGTGCCGTCGGTAGTTTTGTAAAGTATTTTCGTTGTTTGTTTTTGGCGTTTTAGAATTACAGATTTTGCTATCAATTGTTTCAGTTCAGCTTTATTTATTGATTCCGCAATTATTATTATTATTTCAGTAATTTAATTTTTTAAATTTGTGCGCTAATTTTCAATTGTGTTTTCTGATGTGTTTGTGTGTTATCAAAAACGATTTTGTACTTCGGGTAATTGCAAAAATTGTCTTAAATAAGTTTTATCAATTATTTGTTTAATGCTTGCTTATTCAATAGGTAGTCAATAGAGTTCTCGTCTCTACAAATCATTAGAATATGCTAAACACAATTTAATTTTGATATTATGTACTCAAGATTTTAGTAGACAGATTTGCTCTAGTGCCCGAAGTTTTTTGCGTAGATTTTCGTCCAACACTTTATTTTTAGAATGTGTTGAGTTTTACCGTCTTACAACTTTAAAATGCCACCAAACCACAATTGTTGGCAAGTTTATGATGACAGATTCAAGGTAATGAAATTAATTTAAAATAGCATTTCTTTGCCTTTTTCCAATTTCTAAAATAGGATTAAACTTCGTTCAGTGTTGAGAAATGTTGGTTTGATCTAGCAACTCAGTCCAACTTAAGTAAAGTTAATCAATTATTTGTTTAATGTTTATTCAAAATAGGCAGCCAATAGGCTTCCTAACATCTTTACAAACTATTTTCGTATGCTGTATACAATTTATTATCAATATTATGTGTTCATATTTACTAAGGCAAGAATTCATTCAACTGATTATGCAAAGATTTTGTATAGCTTTTTATATTAAAGTAGGTTTTCAATAGGCTTCTTAACATCTTTACAATCTATTTTAGTATGCTGTATAAAATTTATTATCAATATTATGTGTTCATATTTACTAAGGCAAGACTTCATTCGACTGTTTAGCTTGAGTAAGTGAAATTTTTGTATAGCTTCTCATATTAAAGTAGGTTTTCAGTAGGCTTCTTAACATCTTTACAAATGATTTTCGTATGCTGCATACAATTTATTATCCATATTATATGTTAATATTTACTAAGCCAAGATTACATTAGACTGATTAGCTCGAGTAAGCGAAGCTTTTGCATAGATTTTTGTACAAAGCTGCCCTTTAAAAATGTGTTTATATTTGCTGTCTTACAACCATAAAAGGTTAAATAAAAACAAAATATAAAACATGTATTTTAATAAGCCACTAAAGCAAAATTTGTTGGAAATTGTATGACGACAGCTTAAAGGCAATACAATTAATTTAAAATAGGATTCTTTTGGCCTTTCTTGCAATCTCTAAAGAAAGCTAAAAATTTGTGCAGCATTGAGAAGTTTCGGTTTGGAAATCAGTGCAACTCATATAAAGTGAATGCTAATCAAAGGATAAGGCTACCAAATAGTGTTAGATTTGTATAAATGAGTGATGTGTAGAGCGATGCTAATGATGAATCTTGCCCCTTCTCGTTGCAGTGCGAAAAAGTATCCGCACGTGTCGCGCACGCCCGAGTACAGCCACTCGACGGTGGGCAGCGACTACCCGGAGCACGTCGGCTACCTGGGCGACGGTCGGCTGCTGCACGAGAGTCCCAGCGAGGGCATCTACCACGTGCGCCAGGGCAGCGAGCACTCGTCGCCCTCGCTGCACTCCCCAGCCATACAGAGCGCCGGCTACGACAACGAGCACTCGATGAACGAGGCGGCGCTCTCGGTGCACAGCCACAGCCACTCGCCCATGGTCTCCACCGGCTACAGCGTGGGCATGGCCGGGGCCGGGGGCGGAGGTGGCGCCAGCAGCGGCTCACTGATCAGCAGCAACATTCCGCTGCTGGGCGGAGGCGGCGGCGGCGGCGGCACTTCGATGCTGAACAAGTTCTTGTCGCATCCGCACGCCGGTGGCATGCTGGTCGCCGGCCAGGAGGAGTCGCTCGAGGCGGCGGCTGGAGCGGGCACGGTGGCGGCCTCGATGTGGAGCTACGACTACAAGGGCGACATCTGTGCGCCCAACTGCGGCTATCTGGAGCGGCACAAGGCCATGCCCGGCGATTTGAAGTACCGGCCAGGCGGCAATCAGTCAAAAAGTGCCAAAGAGTCGCGCATCCGTCGGCCGATGAATGCGTTCATGGTGTGGGCCAAGATCGAGCGCAAGAAGCTGGCCGACGAGAATCCCGACCTGCACAACGCCGATCTCAGCAAGATGTTGGGTGAGTCACGCCCACCCACCCAGCCACTGATTATACGAACCCTCACTCTCTCTCTCTCTCGCTTGCAGGCAAGAAGTGGCGCTCGCTGACGCCGCAGGATCGACGGCCCTACGTGGAGGAGGCGGAGCGACTGCGCGTCATACACATGACCGAGCACCCCAACTACAAGTATCGACCGCGCCGCCGGAAGCAGTCCAAGCTGCGCAGCATGCAGCCCGGCGGCGCCAAGGAGCCGCCCCCAGGCGACGCCTCGCCGCAGTCGGGCGCCGCGAAGACGACGCCCAAGCTGGCGACGCCGCCGCTGGCAAGCTACAACAACAACAATAACAACACGCCCACCGACGACAGCCGCAACTCGACGCCGCACAACGTGGCCGCGCTCTACGAGCAGCCGCTGAAGCCCAGCTACTCGCCCAGCTCCGTGGACTGCTACAGCAACGCGGACAGCAGCGAGCAGCTGGACTGCGGCGAGTCCGCGCCGGCGACCGCCAGCGCCAGCTACGACAGCTCGCTGCTGCTGAAGAAGCTCACGAAGCCGCCGCCGCCCAGTCGAGCCAGCAAGCAGCGCGCCGAGAAGCTCAGCCAGAAGGAGGACAAGTCCAAGGCGCAGCAGCAGCAGCAGCAACAGCAGCAACAACAGCAGCAGCAGCAGAGCCTCTACGCCTCGTATCCGCTGGCCAGCTCGGTGGCCGTGGTGGCCGCACGCGGCATGTACGTGACGTGCAACAACCGCGGCCTGCTCGACCACGGGCACTCGGTGAAGGGCACCTTCTACCCGCCCGTCTCCAGCGCGAACGACGACGACGGCGGCGGCACCAGCAGCAGCAGCGTCATGCGCAGCAGCAGCAGCAGCACGGGGGGCAGCAATGCGCTGCAGCAGCAACATTGCAGCAGCAGCAACAGCAGCAGCCTGCCGCTGGCGGCCGCCACGTCCGGCGAGCTGGCCAGTTACACGGTGGCCATGGCCGAGAGCAGCTGCAGCGGCGTCTCCAACGACTACTTGGCCGGCGTGAATGCGAGTGCGTATGGCATGCAGTACGAGGACTTTCTGCGCTACCAGAGCAACGAGCTGGACTACGACCAGCTGAAGGAGGCGAGCGGGGGCGCAGGTGCGGAGCAGAAGTGCGCCAAGTACGCGAACCCGGACACGAATCACAACTACGACGACTACGAGACGGAGGCGTACAACAACGCCATGCTGCTGACGGCGCCAGCGCCGCCCGCGGGCACCAGCTACTACACCCAGCTGCCGTACTCGAGCGGCCTGGCCGCGTTCCCGCTGCAGCTGGCGGTGCCCTTCCAGCAGACGACGGCGGCCACGACGGCGAGCACGTCGCCCAGCGGCGCGGCCTATGCGCAGCCCATGCAGACCGGCTACCTGCACTACGGCAACTACTACGAGGCCAACGGCGGCCAGCTGCTGCCCCAGCAGACGACGACGACGGTGACGGCGGGCGGAGCAGCAGCAGCGGCAGCAGCGCCAGCAGCGGGCCAGTCGCCCATGGCCATGCAGCACCATCATCCGCATCCGCATCCGCATCCGCATCCGGCCTTGCACCAGCATTCGCATCCGCATCACCATCATCCGCACGCGCATCATCATCACTTTGCAGCTGGCGGCGGTGGCGGCGGAGGTGGCGGTGGCGGTGGCGGTGGTGCGGCGCCCGGCATGGTGGGCGTGGGAGTCGGCGAGATGCTCTTCGAGCAGCAACAGCAGCAGCAGCAGCGCAAGGACGACGAGATTAGCAATATTCTGGCGGGGGTGCGCAAGACCTGCTACAGCAATTGAGCTGGAACACACACACACACACACAAGTTGTTATATTTGCAAGTAGTAATTAGCGTTGTAGGCACTTGGTTTAGGTACTCTTAAGCAGTCCCCCCTCCCCCCTCCACCATCCATCGAGTTCCCTACGATTAACGTAAACTATGTTGTATGTGTTAAGTTAGCTTGCATTCAAATAAAACCTGACAATTGTCTTTGAACGTGTGGAACGCATTTCTGACAGCATCCCGCGGCACTGCCATCTGCTAGCTGCCACTTGCCACTTGCCACCGTGCAACCAATACACAGCCCACTCGGCGGCTGCGCAATGCGCGCTTCGGGTGCAGAGCGAAAGCGAAAGCGAAAACGAGGCGAATTTTCTTTTCTTGCTGCGCTGCGCTGCTGGGCTGAAGCAGGATTTTCCGACCAGCAAACGAAACGAAAAAAATCGAAAAAGAGTCGAAAAGTTACATAAAATTTGCAATTATTATTTCACGAAATTAGTGCGTGCCGCGTTGCAGTTGAGCTGAGTGAGCAACGATGTGTATAGAGGCCCAAAAGGCAAACGCTTGTGCGCCACAAAAGCAGATTTGCTAGCCAGCCGAAGAGCGAGCGAGCGAGCGAGCGTGAAAAAGCAGCAAGTAGATTTGAAATTGTGCAATTGTGTTCAGTGGCGGAGTCGATGAGGTATTTGCATTAATCAATGTTCTTCAAACTAAGTTCAAGCAGCAGCGCAACGTCACACACGCAATTCGACAACATTCCGAGCATCCAGCAAAATCGATAAGCTTCAGCATCAGCATCAGCATCAGCTTCTAGAGCGCACAATTCGCACTAGTCGATAGTCGAAAAGGGGGCCGCCGTCATCCCACCCACCACCACCCACCAGCACGAAACACCACCACTTCCACAGCCATCAGCCATCAGCCCATCGTCAGCGCATTTCGATAACCACCCCACCAGACCAACATGTCATTCATAACGAAATTGAAAGCGACGCCATTGCCGCCCTTGAAGAACATACTGAACGTGGCCATGCAAACGGCCAGACAGCAAATTCCAGAGCGCAAGGACTACCAGCAACCGCCGGGCACCAGCAGCAGCCAGTCGCAAGGTCAGGCCATGTTCCCGCCAGGCGTCGACCTGGCCGCCCAACCTGGCGAGCCCAACGGCTGCGATCAGCCCACAGAGATGAGCTCGAATCCGTTTCGCAACGGCGGCGGCTGGTCGAACGAGGGTGAGGCTGAGGGCGACTACAAGAACGAGTACCAGAGCACCTCGTTCAACGAGTACGATGGCAGATACCAGCAGACCGACGGCTTCAGGTCTGTGCCCAGTCACTAATCGCAGCACAGTTGCTCACACTCTGCTCTTTACAGGCAAGGCAGCGTGGCCTCCGAGGGCAGTTCGTTTGTGTGCGAGGGTGAGGGTGGCGGCGGCTCCAAGATCGACGAGTTCCAGGCCGGCTGGAACGTGACGAACGCCATCCAGGGCATGTTCATCGTGTCGCTGCCATTCGCAGTGCTGCACGGCGGCTACTGGGCCATCATCGCCATGGTGGGCATCGCCCACATCTGCTGCTACACCGGCAAGGTGCTGGTGCAGTGCCTCTACGAGCCGGACCCCAGCACGGGCCAAATGGTGCGTGTGCGCGACAGCTACGTGGCCATCGCCAAGGTCTGCTTCGGGCCCAAGCTGGGCGCACGTGCCGTTAGCATCGCGCAGCTGATCGAGCTGCTGATGACCTGCATCCTGTACGTGGTCGTGTGCGGCGATCTGCTGGCCGGCACCTATCCGCAGGGCTCGTTCGACTCGCGCTCCTGGATGCTCTTCGTGGGCATCTTTCTGCTGCCCATGGGCTTCCTTAAGTCCCTGAAGATGGTGTCGACGCTGTCGTTCTGGTGCACCATGTCACACATTGTCATCAACGCCGTCATACTCGGCTATTGTCTGCTGCAGATCGGTGATTGGGGCTGGTCCAAGGTCCGTTGGAGCATTGACATGGAGAACTTCCCCATCTCGCTGGGCGTCATTGTCTTCTCCTACACATCGCAGATCTTTCTGCCCACGCTCGAGGGCAACATGATCGATCGCTCAAAGTTCAACTGGATGCTGGACTGGTCGCACATTGCTGCAGCGATATTCAAGGCCGGCTTCGGCTACATTTGCTTCCTCACCTTCCAGAACGACACGCAGCAGGTGATCACCAACAACCTGCACTCGCAGGGCTTCAAGGGACTCGTCAACTTCTTTCTGGTCATCAAGGCCATACTCAGCTACCCGCTGCCCTACTATGCCGCCTGCGAGCTGCTCGAGCGCAACTTCTTTCGCGGTCCGCCCAAGACCAAGTTTCCGACCATCTGGAATCTGGATGGTGAGCTCAAGGTGTGGGGCCTGGGCTTCCGGGTGGGCGTCATTGTCTCCACCATACTCATGGCCATCTTTATACCACACTTCTCGATACTGATGGGCTTCATTGGCAGCTTCACGGGCACCATGCTCAGCTTCATCTGGCCCTGTTACTTCCACATCAAGATCAAGGGCCATCTGCTCGATCAGAAGGAAATTGCTAAAGACTACCTCATCATAGGGCTGGGCGTGCTCTTCGGCGTCATTGGCATCTATGACTCCGGCAATGCCCTGATCAATGCATTCGAGATCGGTCTTCCGTTCTAAGCGAATAGCTCTTTTCAGTCTTTCTCGCTCAAGTCTTTTTTCGTAGATTACTAAGTTACCATCCAAAGTGGTCAAATACACTCGAATATTGTTGGCTTTTCGGCAAAATGCAGCATATTATGTCTTCCAGAACTACGTATATACTTGTAGTTCCCCTTGTAATTCATGTTGTATTATATGCCAAGAGCAGAAGTTTATGTAACGCAAGAACAATAATAATCCTAGTCTGTAAGAAATGAAACGCAAGTCTTCCAAAACAAGCGAACAAATGTCTTCCAAACAAAACAAAAATCCTAAGCTAAGTTAAGTAACGATTATATACATATACATAAACGAACAAATATTGAAAAAGAGATTATTGATATTTACTGTATGGAAAACTATATATAAAGATATATATATATATATATATATATATATAGCGGGAAAATGAAGAAATAAGAGAACAATAAACCATTATACAAGAGAAACACGAAAACGAATATGAAAATGAAAATGTAATATGCTCGTCGTACGCACTACTACGAGTAAGTCTATTACCAAATAGATAGAACTCATTGTTTATTTATATACCAGTATATATACATATACATAGTTGAATGCGTTTTTTTAAGCGATTAATTATACAGTTACTGTACTTATACATATGATAATAATAGCCTTTAAAAACGACACTAGCATCTTTTAAAATTCTCAATAAAAACATCATCTCACGTTGATTCGAAGACTCCTCAAAATATGTTTATATTCCCACCCAGACCCACAAAAAAAGCAAAGTGAATTCCTTTCAAATGTATGCTTTATTTGTTAATGTTGTAATATTTCAGCTGCGTTTATTATTATATATTAGGTAAGTATTAGTTATTGTGTATAAAATATTGTCATGGAATCTTAGGCACTAAGATACGATTATGATATGTGTAAAGAAGACAAGACAAGACGTACAAACGATATGTGGCGACCCCCTAATTGGAGGTCTTGTAGAACTTGTGATCGTGAGTACTTCTGGTATGTTGGAATGCACCTTGTTTAATCTTATGCACAGCACAGGTTGTCGTTGTGGGGGCAGTTATGAATTCGCTCTTGTAGAGACTGGAGCCAGTGAACTTCTCGTTGCCCAGACTAATCGACGACTGATTGCCCCGACGTGCGGTCACAACACGCTCCGTGTGGCCATGGGCGTTATAGGAGGAGGAGGGGAAGTCGGTGCTGCTGCCACGATGGCGTGTGACATGGCGTTCAGTGTGCGAGTGGGAGGGGAAATCAATGCCGCCCGAGACGTACGAGCGGGTCACCGTCGTACGTTCCAGGTTCGATCTGTTGGCAGTGCCGTTATCAACGCCTCCCGAAATGATGCGAGACATGTTCGTGGACGAGGAGCTCTTCGTCTGGTACTCCTTGTTCTCCTTGTGCACGCTGCAGCTGCGACGATCCGTGGCATAGCTGGTGCTCAAGTCCGATTCCCTGTTCTGACGATGCATGCTGCTGTAGCTCTGGCGATCGTTCGACTGAACGTTGCTGCTCGAGGGCTGCTCGTGCAGATTCAGTATACTCTTGCGCTGCATTTTGCCAGTCGAGGTGAGGCTGCTGTTCACCGCGTTCGAGTCGTTAGTCACGTTCTTGCGGTGGAAGATGGAGTTCGAGACATCGGCTTCCGAGGAGAATTCGCTCTTCCTGTGATGGAAGTGCTTGGACGAGGACATATGGGACGTGGAGCTGCCGGTAACGTTGTTGGTCGTCGAGTTGCTGCCAGTCACATGATGGGTCGAGCTGCCAGTGATGTTGTTGCCAGACACATGGGTGGTGGAGCCACCTGTGATATTGTTGCCAGTCACATGATGGGTCGAGCTACCTGTGATGTTGTTGTTAGACACATGGGTTGTGGATCCACCTGTGATATTGTTGCCAGTCACATGGGTTGTAGAGCCACCAGTGATATTGTTGCCAGTCACATGATGGGAGGTCGAGCTGCCTGTGATGTTGTTGGTAACTGTGTGTTGGTTACGGGAGCTAATGTTCCTCGTGACGGAGCTGTTTTCAACCACTCGGGAACTTGAGCTATCCGTAACATTCCTGACCACCGAACTGCCACCGACCACGTGCGACGTAGTACCTCCGTTGACGTTCTTGGAAACAGTATTGCTTGAGACTAAGTGGGTCGTAGAACCACCAGTTCCGGTCACATTGTTGGTCACTGAGTTGCCTTGATTGGTTGTCGATGTGGTGGTCTGAAGTGCGCTATTGTCGACTGTCGATCCCCGAATCCTTTCTGTGTTCACTGTTGACTTGTCGACAATATTGAGATTTCTTTGCATCGAGGTTGTCTCCTTATGTACGTTCTGAGTGTTCTCAATGTTGGTCGTGGTCGATTTCTTGGACACATTCTCGATGACATTTATTTTCGCCGGTCTCTTCACATACTCGGTTTCCGGTTCCTTTTTAGCGCGCCCACCAACCACAGTGGTGACCTTCTTTGTGGATACAATGATGAGGCCGTCAACTGGATTCTGGCTGTTGGCGTCCACTTGCTTCACTGCATCCTTGCCAGAGACAAAGTTCATCTGGTTTGTTGTCTTCAGAATGGTTGTATCGGTGCCCAAACTGATCGATGAACTGTTATGTTTGTATTTCTGAGTGCGCTGAACCCTGTCCACTGTACTTTTATTGGTAGTGGTCTTGTAATCATCCTTTCGTGTCACTGACATTGGGCCTTCAAGCTTCAAATTATCCACCGGCCGCTTTGGAGTCTCCCTTCTAACACTCTCCAAAGTTGTGCTGTCGGTTTCAGTTCTCTCAGTTCTTTTATAAAATTCACCCTCTTGTTTCAGATTATCCTTGGGTTTCTTCTGGGTCGGTCGTTCTGCAGGCTTGAATGTAGGTTTTTCAGGCGCATAGAACGGTCCATCCAACTTTAAGTTATCGCTTGGCTTCACCTGCTCGGGCCTAGTAGTGTAATGATACTCATCTTTCTTTGTAAATGTCATTGTGCCCTCGTTCTTTAAGTTGTCTTTCCTGATAATAGTTTTCACCTTATCTGCTGGCTTGAATTCTTCCTTTTCTGGAATGTACATCTTACCCTCCGGAGTTTTCAAATTATCTTGCGGTTTCTTTTGCTTGGGTCTTTCTGCAGGCTTGAATCCAGGTTTCTCTGGAGTATAGAATTCTCCCTCATTCTTCAAATTATCTGTTGGCCTGACCTGCTCCGGACGAACGACGTACTGATACTCCTTCTTTTCTGTGAACGTCATTTCGCCTTCGTTACGCAGGTTATCCTTTCTAATAATTCTTTCCGTTTTTTCTGCAGGTCTGTACTTTGGTTTCTCCGGAGTAAAGAATTCGCCTTCATTTTTCAAGTTGTCTTCCGGTTTCTTTTGTACAGGACGTTCGGCTGGCTTGAAACCAGGTTTTTCAGGAACGTAAAATTTGCCTTCATTTTTCAAGTTATCTTCAGGTCTGACTTGTGATGGTCGTTCTCCCGGCCTATACTTTGGTTTCTCCGGTGCAAAGAATTCGCCTTCGTTCTTCAAATTATCTTCCGGTTTCTTCTGAACTGGCCGTTCCGCAGGTTTGAACTTTGGCTTGTCTGGTGTATAGAATTCGCCTTCATTCTTCAAGTTATCTTCATGTCTAACTTGGCTTGGTCTTTTTCCAGGTGTATACTTGGGCTTTTCGGGAGCGTAGAATTCACCCTCATTCTTCAAGTTATCTTCGGGTTTCTTCTGCACTGGACGTTCCGCAGGTTTAAACTTGGGTTTCTCCGGTGTGTAGAATTCGCCTTCATTCTTCAAGTTGTCTTCGGGTCTAACTTGGCTTGGTCTTTCTCCAGGTGTATACTTGGGCTTTTCGGGAGCGTAGAATTCACCCTCATTCTTCAAGTTATCTTCGGGTTTCTTCTGCACTGGACGTTCCGCAGGTTTAAACTTGGGTTTCTCCGGTGTGTAGAATTCGCCTTCATTCTTCAAATTATCCTCTGGTCTAACTTGAGATGGACGTTCTCCAGGCAAATACTTAGGCTTTTCAGGAGCGTAGAATTTGCCTTCATTCTTCAAGTTATCCGTTGGCTTAACCTGTTCCGGTCGTACAACATATTGATACTCTACCTTCTCCACGAACGTCATTTCTCCTTCATTGCGCAAGTTATCCTTCCGAATAATTCTTTCAGTTTTTTCCGCAGGCCTAAACCTAGGTTTCTCTGGAACATAAAACTCGCCTTCATTCTTCAGATTGTCTTCAGGTTTCTTCTGAACTGGACGCTCAGCAGGTTTAAACTTGGGTTTCTCTGGAGTGTAGAATTCGCCTTCATTCTTCAAGTTATCTTCATGTCTTACTTGGCTTGGTCTTTCCCCAGGTGTATACTTAGGCTTTTCAGGAGCGTAGAATTCACCCTCATTCTTCAAGTTATCTTCGGGTTTCTTCTGCACTGGACGTTCCGCAGGTTTAAACTTGGGTTTCTCCGGTGTGTAGAATTCGCCTTCATTCTTCAAGTTGTCTTCAGGTCTAACTTGACTTGGTCTTTCTCCTGGTGTGTATTTTGGCTTCTCGGGAGCATAGAACTCCCCTTCGTTCTTCAAATTGTCCTCTGGTTTTTTCTGTACTGGACGTTCTGCTGGCCGGAATTGTGGTTTCTCAGGAGCGTAGAATTCACCTTCATTCTTTAAGTTGTCTTCAGGTTTCTTCTGAACTGGACGTTCTGCAGGTCTGAACTTCGGTTTTTCAGGAGTGTAAAATTCTCCTTCATTCTTCAAGTTGTCGGTTGGTCGAACTTGTTCTGGGCGTACAACATACTGATATTCTTCTCTTTCCACAAACGTCATTTCACCTTCATTACGCAGGTTATCCTTTCGGACAATTCTTTCAACTTTCTCCGCTGGTCGATATTCTGGCTTCTCAGGAACATAAAATTCTCCGTCATTTTTCAAATTATCCTCCGGTCTGACTTGACTTGGGCGTTCTGCTGGTCTGTATTTGGGTTTCTCTGGAGCATAAAATTCGCCTTCATTCTTCAAGTTGTCTTCAGGTTTCTTTTGAACTGGGCGCTCAGCAGGTCGGAATTGAGGTTTTTCGGGAGTATAGAATTCTCCTTCATTCTTCAAGTTATCTTCGGGTCTAACTTGGCTTGGTCTTTCCCCAGGTGTATACTTGGGCTTCTCAGGAGCATAGAATTCACCCTCATTCTTCAAATTATCCTCTGGTCTGACTTGAGATGGCCGTTCACCTGGCCTGTACTTGGGTTTTTCGGGAGCATAAAATTCACCTTCATTCTTCAAGTTGTCCTCAGGTTTTTTCTGAACTGGACGTTCTGCTGGCCGGAATTGAGGTTTCTCAGGAGCGTAGAATTCACCTTCATTCTTCAAGTTGTCTTCAGGTTTCTTCTGAACTGGACGTTCTGCAGGTCTGAACTTCGGTTTTTCAGGAGTGTAAAATTCTCCTTCATTCTTCAAGTTGTCGGTTGGTCGAACTTGTTCTGGGCGTACAACATACTGATATTCTTCTCTCTCCACAAACGTCATTTCACCTTCATTACGCAGATTATCCTTTCGCACAATTCTTTCAACTTTCTCCGCTGGTCGATATTCTGGTTTCTCAGGGACATAAAATTCTCCGTCGTTCTTCAAATTATCTTCCGGCCGGACTTGACTGGGGCGTTCGGCAGGTCTGTATTTAGGTTTCTCCGGTGTGTAAAATTCGCCTTCATTTTTCAAGTTATCCTCTGGTCTAACTTGACTTGGTCTCTCTCCGGGTGTGTACTTGGGCTTTTCAGGAGCGTAGAATTCACCTTCATTCTTCAAGTTGTCTTCGGGTTTCTTTTGAACAGGTCGTTCTGCCGGCCTGAATTGAGGTTTCTCGGGAGCATAGAATTCACCTTCATTCTTCAAGTTGTCTTCAGGTTTCTTCTGAACTGGACGTTCTGCAGGTCTGAACTTCGGTTTTTCAGGAGTGTAAAATTCTCCTTCATTCTTCAAGTTGTCGGTTGGTCGAACTTGTTCTGGGCGTACAACATACTGATATTCTTCTCTCTCCACAAACGTCATTTCACCTTCATTACGTAGATTATCCTTTCGAACAATTCTTTCAACTTTCTCCGCTGGTCGATATTCTGGCTTCTCAGGAACATAAAATTCTCCATCGTTTTTCAAATTATCTTCCGGGCGGACTTGACTGGGGCGTTCGGCTGGTCTATATTTGGGCTTCTCCGGTGTGTAGAATTCACCCTCATTCTTTAAATTATCTTCGGGTCTAACTTGACTGGGTCTTTCTCCAGGTGTGTATTTTGGCTTCTCGGGAGCATAGAACTCGCCTTCGTTCTTTAGGTTGTCCTCTGGTTTCTTTTGGACAGGTCGTTCAGCCGGCCGGAATTGAGGTTTCTCTGGAGTGTAGAATTCACCCTCATTCTTCAAGTTATCTTCGGGTCTAACTTGACTTGGTCTTTCTCCTGGTGTGTATTTTGGCTTCTCGGGAGCATAGAACTCCCCTTCGTTCTTCAAATTGTCCTCTGGTTTTTTCTGTACTGGACGTTCTGCTGGCCGGAATTGTGGTTTCTCAGGAGCGTAGAATTCACCTTCATTCTTTAAGTTGTCTTCAGGTTTCTTCTGAACTGGACGTTCTGCAGGTCTGAACTTCGGTTTTTCAGGAGTGTAAAATTCTCCTTCATTCTTCAAGTTGTCGGTTGGTCGAACTTGTTCCGGGCGTACAACATACTGATATTCTTCTCTTTCCACAAACGTCATTTCACCTTCGTTACGCAGATTATCCTTTCGGACAATTCTTTCAACTTTTTCCGCTGGTCGATATTCTGGTTTCTCAGGGACATAAAATTCTCCGTCATTTTTCAAATTATCCTCCGGTCTGACTTGACTTGGGCGTTCCGCTGGTCTATATTTGGGTTTTTCCGGTGTGTAGAATTCACCCTCATTCTTTAAGTTATCTTCCGGCCTAACTTGAGTTGGTCTTTCTCCGGGTGTGTATTTTGGCTTCTCGGGAGCATAGAATTCTCCTTCGTTCTTCAGGTTGTCCTCTGGTTTCTTTTGAACAGGTCGTTCTGCCGGTCGGAACTGTGGTTTCTCTGGAGTGTAGAATTCACCTTCATTCTTCAAGTTATCCTCTGGTCTAACTTGACTTGGCCTCTCTCCGGGTGTGTATTTTGGCTTCTCGGGAGCATAGAACTCCCCTTCGTTCTTCAAATTGTCCTCTGGTTTTTTCTGTACTGGACGTTCTGCAGGTCTGAACTTCGGTTTTTCAGGAGTGTAAAATTCTCCTTCATTCTTCAAGTTGTCTGTTGGTCGAACTTGCTCTGGACGTACAACATACTGATATTCCTCCCTTTCGACAAATATCATTTCTCCTTCATTACGCAGATTATCCTTTCGGATGATTCTTTCAATTTTCTCTGCAGGTCTATATTCAGGCTTTTCCGGAACATAGAATTCACCTTCGTTTTTCAAATTATCTTCTGGTCTTACTTGAGATGGACGTTCAGCCGGTCTGAATTTGGGTTTCTCTGGCGTGTAGAATTCTCCTTCATTTTTCAGATTGTCCTCGGGTCTTACTTGAGAGGGGCGCTCTCCTGGCCTGTACTGAGGTTTCTCTGGAGCATAAAATTCACCTTCATTCTTCAGATTATCCTCAGGTTTCTTTTGGACAGGTCGTTCCGCTGGTTTATATCCGGGTTTCTCGGGAACATAGAATTCTCCTTCGTTTTTCAAGTTGTCCTCTGGCCTAACTTGTTTTGGACGTTCTGCCGGTCTGAATTTGGGTTTCTCTGGCGTGTAGAATTCTCCTTCATTCTTCAGATTGTCCTCGGGTCTTACTTGAGAGGGGCGCTCTCCTGGCCTGTACTGAGGTTTCTCTGGAGCATAAAATTCACCTTCATTCTTCAGATTATCCTCAGGTTTCTTTTGGACAGGACGTTCCGCTGGTTTGTATCCAGGTTTCTCGGGAACATAGAATTCACCTTCGTTTTTCAAATTATCTTCCGGTCTAACTTGAGAGGGTCGCTCTCCTGGCCTGTACTGAGGTTTCTTAGGCGTGTAGAATTCTCCTTCATTCTTCAGATTGTCCTCGGGTCTTACTTGAGAGGGGCGCTCTCCTGGCCTGTACTGAGGTTTCTCTGGAGCATAAAATTCACCTTCATTCTTCAGATTATCCTCAGGTTTCTTTTGGACAGGACGTTCTGCTGGTTTGTATCCAGGTTTCTCGGGAACATAGAATTCTCCTTCATTTTTCAAATTATCTTCCGGTCTAACTTGAGAGGGGCGCTCTCCTGGCCTGTACTGAGGTTTCTCTGGAGCATAAAATTCACCTTCATTCTTCAGATTATCCTCAGGTTTCTTTTGGACAGGTCGTTCCGCTGGTTTGTATCCGGGTTTCTCGGGAACATAGAATTCACCTTCGTTTTTCAAGTTGTCCTCTGGTCTAACTTGTGAAGGACGTTCAGCGGGTCTGAATTTGGGTTTCTCTGGCGTGTAGAATTCTCCTTCATTCTTCAGATTGTCCTCGGGTCTTACTTGAGAGGGGCGCTCTCCTGGCCTGTACTGAGGTTTCTCTGGAGCATAAAATTCACCTTCATTCTTCAGATTATCCTCAGGCTTCTTTTGGACAGGACGTTCTGCTGGTTTGTATCCAGGTTTCTCGGGAACATAGAATTCACCTTCGTTTTTCAAATTATCTTCCGGTCTAACTTGAGATGGCCGTTCTCCAGGTCTATATTGCGGTTTTTCAGGAGTATAGAATTCGCCCTCGTTCTTCAGGTTATCCGTTGGTCTGACCTGCTCCGGTCGTACAACATACTGATATTCTTCCCGCTCAATGAAGGTCATTTCACCTTCGTTACGCAGGTTATCCTTTCTAATAATTCTCTCAGTCTTCTCTGCTGGCTTAAAGCCCGGTTTTTCTGGGACATAGAATTCGCCTTCGTTCTTTAAGTTATCTTCGGGTTTCTTTTGAACAGGGCGCTCCGCAGGTCGATATCCGGGCTTTTCTGGAGTGTAAAATTCGCCCTCGTTCTTCAAATTATCCTCAGGCTTCTTCTGAACCGGACGTTCTGCAGGTCTAAATCCAGGTTTTTCAGGCACGTAGAACTCTCCCTCGTTTTTCAAGTTATCTTCTGGCCTAACTTGGGATGGACGTTCACCAGGCTGGTATTTGGGTTTCTCA
Organism: Drosophila rubida; assembly: GCA_035046165.1. Taxonomy (NCBI): domain Eukaryota; kingdom Metazoa; phylum Arthropoda; class Insecta; order Diptera; family Drosophilidae; genus Drosophila; species Drosophila rubida. The sequence continues at coordinate 1,482,159 of JAWNOF010000022.1, forward strand.
GGAGCATAGAATTCTCCATCTTGTTTGAGATTGTCTGACGGCTTAACATATTCAGGTCGTTTAACAAATTGATACTCCTCTTTTTCAACAAAAGTCATTTCGCCATCCAAGCGTAGAGTATCTGTGTGTACGATTTTCTCCCGTTTTTCGCCCGGCCTGTAGGGTTCTTTTTCGGGGGCTATGAATTCACCTCCTATTGGCAAATTATCCTCAGGCTTCTTTATGACAATATAGTCCACGAGTATCTCCTCGTTTTTTTTAGAGATGTTTTCATCGTTCTTTGACCAAGTGTTTGTCCGTATCCTTGTGTAAGTTTCATCGACGTTATCTGTAGATGTAAATATCTTGAATTAGAATGCACAATTGAACGTTACTTCAATTATCACTTGCCATCGATTTCAACTATGGTGTTTTCAGTGGACTTCGTTTTGCTGGTGGAACAATGATGACGCCTGAAATATGGAAATGTCAGTAAAGCCTTACGAAGCAGCATTTTGAAAATGAAGTTAGCTTACCCGCAAGTGCAGATTTCGCAGATGCAGCGCTCGCTGTGTGTCGTTATCTTGTTCTTTTCGACTCCCCGCTGAAATGATTAATAATGCATTAGCGTATTATGGAGAACTAATTACAGCTGTACTTACGGTAACTGAATCGTCTAGACGCTTTTTGTCAGTACGCACATAATCGAGTTCATCATAAATATTCTCGGTAATATTTTTGTGTTTCGATGTTTCGTTCAGATTCAATGTTATATTCTCATTATTTTCCGAAATGGAAGTGTTCTTTTCAATTTCCACAAACTCGTCCACATATATAGTCTTCTTGGGAGCCTCCACAATTTTTTCAATGACATCGGTGTGAACCTTTTCGTCCAGAACGCGCCAATCGTTAATGCTCGCATCGAATATCTAGAATGGAACAAGCCGGTCAGTGAGGTCCTTAGCTGTATTCGACTGCGAGATACCCAAAAACAAAACCTGATTACCCTCGACATATAGTTACACAAAATTGAGCTTATTGGTTTTCCGGATCTAGCTTTAATAAGCGAAGCATTGATTTAACGGACGGACAGACAATTCGACAGACCATAACATTTTAAATAGTATTTGATAGATGTCTGCCCAAATTAACGAACGTAGTTACTTGAGTCTACCACTGGTACCGGGCATCGTGAATAGCTCGCTAGTAGAGTGGTCATTAACACACCCCCGAAATGGTATCGGTTGGCGGCCCCCACCTACCTTGGTCACTTCTGTGGTGGTCGTAATGTTTGCCACATCGGTGTTATCTTTCTCGATTTCACGAGCAATGTCGTTCGGCACAAAGGCCTTCGTGTCAGTGTACGACTTCTCGTCGACGACCGTCCACTTGCCGAGCTTCGTGTCGTACACCTTGGTCGTGTACGTTGTGGTTGTGGTGTTTATGACATCATCGACTATTTCGGGATAGCCCACATCACTGGTGCTGTCCACGGTGCGCTCGTCGACCACGCGCCACCTATTGTTGCGTCTGTCGTAGATCTTCTTCTTGTAGGTCACTTTGGTGGTGCCGTCGGAGTCCTTGCTAACGTACCGCTCGAACGTGGGCGCCTTCTTGTTGGTGGCACGCGTGCTGCCATCACTATACTCGCTCCAGGTCTTCGTCTTCACGTCGTAGACCTCCTTCTTGGACGACGTGGTCGACTGTTTGCTGCTGCTGCTGCTCTGCTTAATGGTGCTTTCGCTGACCTGCTTCGTGTTGCTGCTGCTGCTGCTGGACGTGGCGGCGTCGACACTAACAGCTGTGCTGGCCAGTTGCTCGTTGCGGCGTCGTGTGTCGCTCGTCGATGACGTCGCGGTCGTCGCGTTTGTCGCGTTAGTCGCGTTTGTTGTGGTCGCGACCGGTTCGCGCACCGTGCGCTGCGACGACGTCATCGTTGACGACGTTGCCGATGACGTATCCAGGGCACCCACAGCAGCAGCTGTTTGGCCCGACTGCGACGGCGACGGCGGCTGCGGCAGCGTAAGCTTTGCATTGGCCACGCTCTGAGATTCGCTGATGTTGGTGGTGGTGGTGCTGCTGCTGCTGATGTTGGTGCTGTGCCTGCTGCTCGTGTTGATGTTGCTGCTCTTGACGATGTTGGTGTTGGTGTCGCTGGCAACCTGTTCGGCTACATCTACATATTTGCTGCTCGACAGCGACGACGATGATGTCATACCGGTAGCCGCTCTCTCGCTTGCAATGAGCGTTTCGCTTGCGCTGTTGCTGCTGCTGCTGCGCTGTTGTTGCTGCTGCTGCTGCTGCTGCTGCTGGCTGGAACTGGTTGTCGACTCAAAGTAGCTGGAGCTCGAGCTCGCCTGCTGCTGACTTGACGTCTTTGACGAGGAGGCAAACATTTTGGACATGCTGCCAGTGCCGCTGACAGACGACATTATGACACCGTTGGTGCCGCCGCCGACGCCGCTGCCAGGAGTGGTGATCTCGACCACCTCGATGGGCACCGAGAAGACCGGTTCCTTTTTCTCGCTCTCGAGCAGATCGATCGACGCTATGATCTTCTCGCCGGCGTAGTCCCTGGAGATCTTGCTGCTGCTGCTGCTCTGATACAGCTGCTCCGACTGCGACTGTGACTGAGATTTCGAGATGTACGACTTGGCGCTGTAGCTAGTGCTGGGAGCCGTCTCTGTGGCTGGCGGGCCGTACGAGACCGACTCGTGCTCCATGGACGTGGAGCTGTTGTTTGTCGTTAGCGTGGCCGTCGCATTTGGCCCCAGTTTTTTGGTTAATTTGGTCGCCGAGGCCGACGTTGATGTTGTTGTGCTCGATGTGGCTGGCGGCGGCTGTTGCTGCTGCTGCGACTGCGACACTTGTTTCTTTTTATTGCTTTTTGATACCATTTTGCTGGCTATATGAGGCTATATGACACAGATGAGGTAATCGCTGACTGTGTGTCGTGAAAAATGGTTTGTGATTGTTGTTGTTGCTGTTTGAGTGACTCTAGCGCGATGATAGATATTTGTTGTGGTCTTTTGTTCGTTTTCGTATTCGCTTTCGTTATAATTATTTTCGTTGTTATTAATCACAATTATCGCTTGGTTTGGCACTAAGTTGTACGACTATATACTATATACGCAGGTGTACGTGTGTGTGTGTGAATGTGTGTGTATTATTCGTGGTGTCTCCCAATTTCCACGGCGGAATGTCGAAATACTTATTTTTAAATATTATTATATTGTGTGGCTCTTCTACTTTTTTTTTTTTGTAATCTTTTCGTGTTTACTGTTGGTTTTTTTATTTTTGTGTTATACGTGTGCGCGAACCATAGTTCAAGTTGAAAATGACAAACGTCGCACGCACACACACACAGATAGACGGCGGCACACTTGAGCGTGAGCGTGTTGAGCGAAGCGGGAGCGTAAAAGCTTAGCACACACAGTGACACTAACACACACGGAGAGGCGCGGGCAGAGATACGAGACAAATACAGAGACGTTAGTGTTGTTGTTGTTGTTGCTGTTGTTTTTGATTTACTGATTCTGCTGTGTTCGCTTAGATGCTCAATTGGTGGCAAACTTGTATTTCATATTTCGTATTCGTCGTCTGGGGGCGCAGCACTTGAAAGATCGGCAACCGTCGCGAAGCACAACTCAAAACGTACTGATCACCGCTGCTGGTGTCTGGAACCGCTTTCGACCGTATCTGTTGCGCTCTGCCGCTAGCAGCAGCAGCAGCAGCAGCAGCGACGGCAAAAGCGTTCGTGGGCTTTGCGCCAAAGCGTTGGCCGCCTTTGTACGCGTGCGTGCGAGCGAGACGCACACAACGGAGCGATTCGCCTTCACAAAAGGCAAAAAGCCAGGCCAGCCGGGCTCGGGCTCGGGCCAAACTGAAGCAGCAGCCTCAGCCTCAGTCGCAGTCGCAGTCGCAGTCGACGCAGCTCGCGTAGGTTGCCATTTGAGTTATGTATGCTGGGTGTAACTGTGCATGTGTGCCAGTGTTTGTGTGTGTGTGGAGAGTAATAATGCGTAGGTTAGACGCTCGGCACCTTCGATTTTTAGTTTTGTGCCACGCAGCAGCGAGTTCAATAAGCCAATAAAAACAAAATGAAAACAACAAACACATTTTGCACAATTCGAAAGTAGCCACAAAAAAGCCAAACAAACAGCTGCTTGCAGAGCGCTAGCGGCTTTTCCCCTCTCTCTCTCGCTCTCGCTCTGTCGCTATTGCCGGGCTAAATGAGTTGATCGGAGATCCGTAGAATTAGCGCAAAGGCCCAAAATTGGCCAGTTTAAGCAGTCGTCGTTGTCTGCCGGATGGATGCACAATTAAAAAACAATGTAAAATATCGCATATATGACTCTGTGACTTAGTCAGCAACATGTTTTGCATTTACTTTTTCGTCTAGCTCGGCGCTACGTGGGCGCATCCGAGCTCAAGCCGTTTTTATTCATTATTCTTGCGAAGATTTATGGAATATACTCGTGGCAGACAGACTCGTATGTGCATTGAGTTGAGTCGAGCTCTTATTAATTAATTGATTTATAACGGCCTTTGGTGGGTGTCAATGAAAAGTGCCCAGACATTCAATGCAATGATCGTATATATGTGTATCCCGAAGTTGATATCTCCCAAATGAGAACGTTGCAAGCTACTAGAGTTGCGTATATAGCAGGTTGGCGCTTAAACAATTCGACCTCCAAAATGTAAATCTTGTAGAGAAAACTAAATTCAATTGTTGCTTAATTCAAAGCGACTTCCATGACGTCACCGGCCGAGTCGAAGTCAAGACTCATTTTCATGCGAACCTCTCGCTCAATCAAAACTTGTTTGCCAGCCCCAAGACACACGAGTAAAAAAGCTAAATGAAAATAAAAAAATAAAAACACAAAAAGAGACAATAAAAAAGCGAGCCACAAATGCAAAAATAAAACCAAAACCGAAACATAACGAGAGGCAGACAAAAAGTTAGTTAAACATTCATCGCACAATCGCAGCGACCCGAATTCATCAGACGACAAGACAAATGCAGAGCAAGTGCGGCAAGTGCAACTGCAACCAGTTGGAATTTGATGCACATGCCAATTCAGCTGACATATAAGTAGCTGCTTGTGTGTGTGTGTGTGTGAGTGCAATTAACTAGCCGCAAAACAATCCAGCCGCATTGAGACAGACCGAGATGATGACATCTCTTGGCGTGTCACAGATTTTCCTTGGAATTGAATTTGAAACACACACACACACAGACAGACAGAGAGAGCAATGAAGGCGAGCACGACTACAATTTATGCGGCACTCAATTAATTTTAATTCCAGCCATCGACGTGAAGAACGAATAAAACGCTTGGAGCTTCAAGTGCATATCATCAAGGTAAAAAGCGACCATGTCAAGCCCTTATTTGGCAGCATGCCGAAAATACGCCATACATTTGTCAGGGAATTGCACTTTTTTGGCCCCAAACTGCATGCATAATTCACAGGTGCGCTCTATAAGGCATGACGTGCCGCTCTCTCTCTTTTTTGCTCTGCTCCCTGCTGATGACGTCACTGGAGCGACGCCTCACAAACAATTGCAGAATAAGTAGCCGCACTTTAATGCCAGTATATATTTAGTTAAGTAATTATAAACAATTCAAGTCGCCGAGTGAATGTCGAGTGTCCAGCGATCGGCATTCGTCAAATACACTGCGAATGCTAAACATTTGCTACGTGCGTTTCTGGGACTGGTTTCTGTGTAGCCGTCGATTGTCCGGGCCATATGGTCGAAAGGTTGTTGGTTTTGGCTAGTGGCTTCGTGACTTCATGTAAAAAACAACACTAATTGTTTTTGCGTTTAGCCCAAAATGATAGCAAACAGGTAGCCAGTGCCCGAGGCAGACTCACAAATACCCTGTACTACAAACATACTCTTGTAATGGAGCGTTGAGCATATCAAGGAAGTCGCCTTGAAAGCACTTGTAAACAGACACTGGTTGTATTATCTTTTATGAACTTGTAGTACAGCTCTTGCCCTTCCGGGCCATAAAAATGCTAAACATTTTTCTTTTATCGCAAGCCGAACACGTACATATTGTGTATCTTATCTAAGCTTGCCGTGCATTTGTAGTCAGCTACCTAACATTCTTGGGAACATTTGGCCGTCGTCGCGAATTCGCTGGGTTAAACTTGTTGTGATACAAATTTAATAACGTTACGACTAACAACTAAGTGTGGAGTTGAAAGTAACACATTAACGCTTCGTCGCATGCATTTGGCGAGAAGTGGGAGAAAATATTCGACAGCTTGACTGATTCACTATGCAATTCCATTGACTCACAACAAGTCGCGACACTCGCTGGTTGGTCATGTTTAATCAGCAGATCTATAAATAAATTATTAATACATTTGCAAAAAGCGCTCGAGTTTTTTGGCAACACTTTTGCACTGTCAATGTATTTGTTGCCAAATAGTCGTCTTATCTCTTAGCCAGTTTTCTGTTTTCGCAAATTTCAGCAATTATGTATGTACATGAACATTAGTTCGAACAAACTGATAACTATACGAGTATATGCAGCGGAAAAGGTTAGATCACTGCCAGCTAAACACTGAGATTGAGTAGAACATCTTGTCGAGTACAGTTACACATTCTTTTTTTATTATTCATAGTCGTATTTTCTTTAAGGCTTACATATTAAAATATACGCTTAACTTTAGGCTCATCTATGTGTCGGATTATGTTATCGCTTTACTTTTTTGCATTCCTAGGTATAATGTATAAGTTCGTATTATTTTTACAATTTGATAATAGATTTATTTCTTTTTTGCTGTTCGCCACAAAAGCGTGCATTGATTGATGGAACTGCAACTGTGTACGGTTGTCACTGTGTGTGTGTGTGTGTGTGTAAGCAGATCGCTTTTTAATTTTTGCCCAATTTGTTGGTAGGTATGTGTCTACAATTGTTATACAACTAGCGTAACTTACAGCTACAGATATACCTAATTGTATAGATTTCGCTCCCCCCACACTTGCACTCCTTATTTGCCGTTCCATTGTGCATGCTGAATTTCGAATTTAGTATTCTTTAGTATTGTGGTGCCAGGCACCTACTCCAAGTCTCCAAGTCTGGCGCTGTGTGGGCGAACACTCGTAACCGAACCGGCTATACTTGAAACATGCATTTTGCTTTTCCTTTTTCCTTCGTGTTAGCGTTAGACCTGTTTCGCATTGACTTATAGCATACGCGTTTTTGTGGTTGCAGTTGCAACATGCAACGTGCTGAATTTCGCTTGATGATCTTTGCATCACTTGTATGTACAATCTTGAAATATTGTTGGACAAACGGCCGCAATGACGTCCACAGCAGGACGATCATTGGGTTGTTTTACGTATGTAATAATAATGTTATTATTGTTGGTATTATATGTGGTATGCCTAGAACTAAACGTAGTTGTAGTTGTTGTTGATGTTGATGCTTATTTATTTACTCTTGTTAATATGTATACACAGTTTACAGTTAGGCGATATATGCTTACATCTAGCTTTATATGTTTGCGTGTGTGTGTGTGTGTTTGTTTTTTTTTTGTGGTTTTTGCGTGTGTATAATTATTTAAAATGTTTCAATTGAAAAATTAGTGGGTAAAAACTTTGCAACTTATCGAGGTTGTTGTTTTAGATGCGACCAACACATCACAAAAATTAACAGGAGTTACAGTTACAGTATGTATTTTTTGTATATAGATGTATTTTTGATGTACATATGTATGTATGTATACTATATATGTGCACACAATATATACATATATGTATATTTATGATCTTTTCTTTTTGTATATAATGCTAGTTAACTATTTAGTTGTCTAGGTGTTTAATTTATAGCTAAACGGTAACTAAATTATTACAACTAAGGGAATCGCTTATTTCATACATTCTCAATCAACTTCTCCGCTCTTTAACTCTGATTTCTTCTCTTTTTTTGTATTTGTGTGTGTGGTTTTGTGGCCTGCAAAAAGCTGCCCTGGTTCATACAATTATTGTTATCTATAGTTATTATTATTTATATTTATATGCTCGTGTGCGTGGGTGGGTGTACATATGTATGTGTCTGCGTAAGCGTGTCTGTGTGTGTGTGTTTGTGTGTGTGCCTGGAGAGCAACCTATTGCCGGGCAATTGCCATTGCACGTGGGGTCTTTATTTATGTTATATTTACAAACAATTTAGAAACAAAATGCTCAAAATAATTATTCCAACTTTTGCCTTGCTCTTTTTTTTTGCTTTTCTTTCTTATTTTGTGTGAACAACGAACGAGAAAAACGTTTGTCAGCTGTGTGTGATTCTACTGATGCTCTCCCGTTCGCTCCTATTCCGCATGCATCGAGCCCTGCTGCTGCTGTGCCGCCTGCTCCTCCTGCAGGACATTGCGGCAGATTTCATACTTAATCACCTTGCCATGGCCACCGGGTAAGATTTGGACTTCGACCTGTGCGGCTTGCTGTCCGGCTGCCGCGGCCGCAGCTGCTGCCTGCTGTTGTTGCTGCTGCTGCTGTTGCTGCTGCACATCGGCCTCCTGCAAGAAGTGGGCAAAGTCAAGAACTTTAGGATATCTTTGTGACCCAATTGCAATTACAGGCGTCATTAACCACCTCGCTCTCTTCTATGCACTATGCAAAAAAGAATATTTCAATCATAAAACTAAACTAAATTACGCTCAAGCAAAAAAAAAAAAACAAAAAACTGTTGATCGGAATCAAGAATCAAATAATCAAAGACTTGCCGCAGCAAAGTAATCGTTATTGTTGTTTTGTGGGGAGATAATGAAGGTACTACAGCAAATAGAACAGAAAACTGGGGGATAGACAAGAGGAATGCATAAAAAGAGTAGACGCAAAGGAAGAACATAGAGAGACACAGGCACAATTCACACGCAAGAGAGACAAAAAGACAGCAAATGATTAAAGTAAGTACATACATCTAATTACACATGACAAGAACAGTAATTATATAGTGATAATGTTACATAATTGATTACAAACAATTATCGGTAATTTTGAATAGGTTTTTCATACACACCTAAAACGCGCACAGTGAAGCCTTTTTTGCGAACGTATTAACGTTTTACCGTAGTAGTGTTTTTGATCTATTCGTTCATATTAATTTATGGGGGTTTTATTGGTTTATCGGTCAATCAATTTGCAAATAACTGCGACACAAACAACACACTCACACACACACACACGCGCGGCGCACAACCGACTACAACATGCAAATGTGTGCTTTTCACTTAATAATTCTTCCGTTTTCCGCTTCTTCTTTTTGCTATTTTATAACAATCTCTGCGATGTGTGCATGTGTGCGTGTATGTGTGATCGTGTGTGAGTTGTTGGTTGTTGGTGAGAGAGCGATAGTGTTTAAGTAATGTTCTTTAACGTTTATATTGTTCAGTTGATCTGGCGATCGGTTTATTCATTTCGTTTTGTTTATTTAGTAAGAAGTAGTTGGTACAACAAGCTGCAAGTATTCGGAGTTAAAAAAAGAGGTAATGCAAATATCATATTTCGTTTGGTGTTTCGTTCATTTCTTTTGTTTTGGTTTTTTGTATTGTTTTACATAGACGATAAGAGAACATTGAAAAACGCAATACAAGAGGTGAATGTGGTAAAAATGTATTTTATATATTGTGTATTTCAATTGCAGTTTCAACTATGGTAACTAAAGTATGAGCTAGGCGGAGTTAGATAGAGTTTTTAGCGAGAGATAGTGAGATAGAGAGATTAGAAATACCCCGAAACAAAAGTTGTTGACAGACAGACACAAAAGCCTTTAGACTTTCCAACTGTATAAAAAGCATATAATGTTTTATTGTTGTAGTTATAGTTGTTGTTTTTTTTTTTGTTGTGATACTCGGTAACATTTGCTTAGTTAGTTATTAACTAATTAGATTGCATAACTAAGTGGCAGCTGCTTCCACACAATATAAATCTAAGCTTACAATTACAATCTAATCTTTTTGTTAACTTCTTTGCTTAAAACTTGATCATTCGCATGAAAGCAATTGAAAACAATCGAATCAAATCGAATCGAATCATCGGAATTAATTGAACCATATTCATAGAAAATAGATGTACACTCTACATATGCATAATGTATACGTATATATATTTGCATGGGTCGGATGGTCGGTGTTGGTTGGGAAAAGGCTGAGCACTATGCACTAGGCACTTAGCATACCTGTTGCTGCGATATGGCTGGCTTTGTTTCCAAATGCTGGCGCTGATGCAGCATCAGATGATTCTTTTGGAAGAACGCCTTTCCACACTCGCAGACGTGGGTGCGCACCGTGCAGCCGCCGTTCGGATGTCGCCGATTGTGCTGCATCAGGCCGTGCTTGGCAGCGAATCCCTTGCCGCAGCTGGCGCAGAAGTGCGTCTTGGGCTTGTTGGCCGGCGACACGGTGACCACATGCTGCTGCTGCTGCTGTTGCTGCACGTGCTGCAGATGCTGCTGGCCGTGCACCGGCATCGTGGGCACTGCGGTGACAACGGCTTGCGGATGGGTCGAGTTGGCGGCCTGCACCAGCGTGGTCTGCGACATCACCTGACCGGTGGACGATATGATTTGCACGGGCACTGGACTCTGTGCCACCAGGTTGGGATTGGCGGTTACCACGGTGCCCGGATTGAGGCTTGCGGTGCTCAAGAAGTGACCCGGTAGCGCCGCTGTCAACGCGCACAGATCGGTCATCAGGCTCTTGTCGCCCGTGTGCAATCGCAAGTGCAAGGCGAGCGCCTCGCGACTGTTGAACGCACTGCCACATTCGCTGCAAACGTAAAACGCACAAAGTTAGTCTCGCACATGATTCGGGAAATGCAAATAGACGCGAATCGCATAATAAGAAACGTGACGAACCGGCAAACATATTGCGGACGCGCCACACCATTCGCGTCGGTTGTGGAGACGGTGAGCAGCGTGGAGTTTGCTGGATTGCTGACAACGGTGATGGTCTGCGGATGTCCAGGGTGATGATGCGGCTGTTGTATCTGCTTGAATTTCAATTTAATTAAACTTGACGCTTGCACACACAGCATTCAAAGTCGGGGCTACACATACCTGTTGATTGGCTATAATGGTGGCGCTGCTCGTGTTCGGGTTCACACCATTGTGCGCCGCCCGCACGTGTTGGTGCAGCTCCGCCTTGGTGAGGAAGCCCTCGCCGCAGCTCACGCAGGGATGCGCCTGCTCGCCGGTATGTACGCGCCTGGAACAAGAGTGTTAGTTGTGCAACGGCAGAGAGCTCTCGAGACTCGTACCTCATGTGGGAAACTAGGGTTCGCTTCTGTAGAAATTCTTTGCCACAAACCGTACAGGAATGGGGGATTTTGCCGTGTATACGTCCGTGGTTAACCAGTTGAAACTTGCGTGGAAATGATGCACCGCAGTCAGCACAGACAAATGGATTCAATGAACCATGAAAGCTGCAATTCAAAATAGAGACTGGCGCTTAGCAGAAACGAATCGCATTATTTGATGAATGACTTACCGCGAGTGCATAATCAGGTGATTCTCCTGCGCGAAACTTTCACCGCATTCCTCGCAGACGTAGGGTCGTTCGCCGGCGTGAAATTTACTGTGCGTCACCAGGTGACGCTTGAGGGGAAACGATCGTCCGCACTCCTGGCACACAAATGGCCGCTCGCGACTATGGACACGTGAGTGTGTCAACAGATGATGCTTAAGGGTAAAACTCTTCTTACACTCCTGACACTGATATGGCCGATCGGTTGAGTGCAACAGTAGATGCGTGTTTAGACAGTGTTTGTGCGCAAAACTCTTGCCGCAATGGGTGCAAATATGTGGACGTTCGCCTGCAAAGTGTTCCCACAGCACCGAGAGACACAGAGAGCGGAAAAAAAGAGGATTTGATTAGACCTGCTCGGTGGCTCGATAGGTACGTGCTAGGAACAAGAACAACCACCTGTGTGCACGCGTGCGTGTGTTGTCAAATGATGTTTGAGCAGAAAGGATTTACCGCACTCGTCACAACTGTACGGGCGCTCCTTCTTGATGGTGGCGTCGGTCTAGAAGAGAACAGAGAAAGACCACGAAAACGGGGAAAAAACATTGATTACATTTCTTCGTACTACGATAGCATATTTTTCAAGATATGTGAAGGACTCTACTTGATTTCGAGTGAATGAATGTGTATATTTTTGGTTTTTTGCAAGTGCTTGTGTAGGTGTAATTGTTTTTTTTTTTGGTAATTGTAACATAATTGTGGAGCTTACTTCGCTGAAATGCATTGATTCCTGTAGTTCGGTCTTTGGGGACAATTCTAATGTGCCTGGCTCCAACTTTAAGTTGGGTGCGTCGCCCTGTGAGTCCTCGTTCTCTTCGAGTCCTTGTATTACTTTCTGTACTTGAACTGAAATACCAGGAAGTATGTCACCTAAGAGTGTTGTTGCACCGCCAACGGAACAATAACCAAATGGAATTCAAGGAAGATATCAAAAAATAAAAGAGAAGAAAACAAAGAAAGAAAATCAAAAGTACGAACCAAAACAAAAAACGCAAAACTCAGCAAAGCAACAACCAAAAAAAAAAAAATCATAGAGCAAAACTATTTAGGAAATCAAAAACAGTTACAAGCGAAACAAAAAAAATGTAAGAACCAAATATACGTAAAGCAAACGTAAGATAACATATTGTAACGGTAGCATACGCATAACGGTAGCGCAACGTAACGTAACATAATGCAATGGAAATTTGCAACGCAACGCAATTGAACGGTACGGAACGAAACGGGAAAGCAACGAGAACCGAGTAGGTTGTAACCAGTACCAAGAAGAGAGTGCCAAAAAAGTGTAGCAGTAGACAGAGAGAGAGTAGGAGAGTAGGAGAAGGAGGAGATAATCGAACACAACACAGATTTTGAGATGCTTACTTGGTGTCGCGCCTGGCGCCGTCGAATGATGGTGGTGCGCTCCGTCGCCAGCGGTGAGTGTGTGCGTCTGATGGTGGCCGTGGCCGGCTGCAAGGGCGCGTTTGATTAAGATCTCATTGCACTCCTCTTGGGTGAGATGCAGTGCTCCAATTGAGCTAAAATGCGACTTAGCCGCAGCGGCGCTCGTTGTCAATACAGTTTGTCCAGTTTTGGCGTCAACAATGCTGCCATTTGTTAATGTATGATGGTGCGCAGCAGCCGCTGGATCACCACCCGCTGCCGCAACTGCAGCTGCTGCCGCTGTCGCCTGATCGACTAATAGATCTGTTTTTTTTTTTTTGGTACATTTTTTTTTTTTGCGCCACAGCCCGCCGCCCGCCGCCGCCGCAACCGTGTAAGTGATGGTGAGGTGGGTAAGTAATTAAGGGGGGAAGTGAGAACGGTAGTGGTATGAGTTGAGGGGGAAGAGTGGTGGTGGTGGTGGGTGGGTGGTGGTAATGCGTGACAGCAATACAAGAAGAGCAAAATACAGCAAAACACACACACAGAGAGTGAAAGAGAGAGAGAGAGAGAAGACAGATCAGATTGGGGAATATTACATTTGACGTTTCGTAAATCGGTGGGGGGATTACAGCGAGCGAGCGGAAAGTAGCGAATTGTAAGTAGGCGAGTGAGAAAGAAAGAGAAAGTGTAAAGAGAGAAACAATCGATTAGCGAAAAAACCCACTGAACAATCGATAGATCGATTACAACACATCAACAACGCGTGCAACACGGATATTTGATTTCTCAAACTGATTTTAAACTGAATTTGCATAACGACCACTTACAGTTCTTATCGAGCGAATTTATGCTCAACACCTGTTGACCAGAGTCCTGTTTTTTGACCACCGTCGAGGCGGCGCCTGTGGTAATTACTCTGTGGATGGATAGAGATAGAAATAGAGAGAGAGAGAGAAGAGAGCGCATCGAAGCAGACGGGAAATAACGAGGCTTAGTTAAGCGGTTTTTTTTTCATGTTTAATGTGGAATTATTATCTGATAATTGATTTTTGTTGTTCTTGAATTTATTTCTTTTTTCTAAGTTTTGTTGCTGTTCTTCAAAACGCACCTTTGTGTTCCGGGCGCAAAAGAGTCGTTCACCACGAACATGCGACGGACGACATTGCCCTTATTGCTGGCAGCAAGTGCGCCTTTAACATCCTTTTGTACGGCCAATGATCCATCCGTGGATAACAGATAGGGCATCTAGAATAGGTGGGTACACATTGTTTTCAATAAGACTCGACTGCATTGCATACATGTTGAGTATGTATATGCGTGGTATGGATGAACAAAACTCCACACAAACTGATGATCATGATGATGAAGTTATTTGAGAGCTTAGCTTTTCGTAAAGTACTTGATTTTCTTGATTGTTGTTTTGGTTTGGTTTGGATTGGATTGGTTTTGTTCATGTCTGTTGTTAGTTGTTGGTAGATTGTTTGATTGATTGATTGATTTGTCCCCAAAAACCGAACAGATTACAGGAAATGCAAGTGCAATTATTTTTCAGCATTATTTAACACTGAGCCGACGTTGCATACAATTAATTAATTCGAAATACTTAATTTTTGTTTGTTTGTTTGGTTAGGTTATTAATCTAATGCTATGCTAAATGATATTAGTACAAAAGTACAGTCGCGACTGCAATTGGTTCAAAGTATTGTATTTTATGTTGCGGTTTGTTGTTTTTATTTTGTTGTTGTTGTTCATTTTGCCTTGTTAGCAACACGCTACACCTGCGCGCAGCGGCGCGGCAACAGTTGATAATAACAAATGAATGAGGGAAGCAAGCAGCAGCAGCAGCGACAGAGGCAGCGGCAGCAGCAGTCGAAGAACGAGAAGAAGAAGACCACCATACAAAACACCAGACAGCAGAGCAGTCAGTATAAAGCGCGCGCTTTTTTTCCACTGCGCTCGTTCGCTCTGTCGGTCTCTGTGCAATTGGACTTTTGACAGTTTGTTGAGCGCCAAAACGTAAGCAAGTGTAATCAAAACACACGCACGCACCCCACGCATACAGATGTGCCAACTGGGCGTGTATGCGTGCGTGAGAGAGCGCCGCGCTAGTGGTGTGCGTGCGGTTGGCTGGGAGTGTGTTGGTGTTGAACATTCAACGAACGGCGAATTGAAGACTGCCGCACACATGCACACAAAATGGTCGCCAGCGCATGCGGCGAATTCAAACACAACGAAACAAATTTTGCATGTGTATGTGTGTGTGTATTCACAATCGTGTGCGCGCAAAGAGGCAGGCAGAAAACGCAGCGAAACAGGGTTGCACTCTCAAGCCAAAGCAAAAATGTACTGCCAATTGTATAACAAAGTTGTTTGTTGTACAAAAACAAAATGTACGCACAAAATGAACAGAAACGCAATATAAAAACCAATATTCAGTAAATGTACAGTAAATTAGATTAATATGAAATTATCATTATGTTTATTATCGATTATTATTATCTATCGATTGCTTTTGCCAACGCCAAGCCGTTAATACCACTGTACCAATCCCCACGCTTTTTAATTAACTTCAATTTCAAATTGAACTGCTCGTATCTTGGGCAGAGTTGGGAATGTGCTGCAGCAAATCAGCTGCCCAGCCACCGCATGTGCAACGCAACGTGCGTATTTATTGTTTGTTTGCATACACACAACTCTACATGCATATGTAGGTAAATACATACATACGGTCGTATGAATGTAGTACATACGCGTACGCATACATTTTACAAATACCAAATTATGAATGTTTACGAATGAAATGGAAACGAAAAAATTTCGTATAAATGTATGGTAAAAGAATTCTAACACACTCGCTCGCATTCGCATGACCAACGCAGTTACATAAAAGTATATGTAGCTGCTTTTTTCTTGTATTTGCGCCTCCACGTACGTATGTATATCGTACGTGTATACATACACGCGCTCAACTCCGCATACGTACATACACAGATAGATGTCCGATGCACATATACATACACAGCGCCTGAAAACCAACGAGTGTGCGAGCGAACGTACGACGTAGCTGTATCTGTATTAGAGATGGGAACGTGACAACAATTTCATCGGCCAAAATGATTCGCTCGACGTCCGCATTCCAACTAAACTTATTTATGTATTGATTTGCACGGAAATATATATATATGCAGCTTTAAAAATCTGCTTATTGGAAATACTATTAATTTATCTAGATATTCATTTTAGTGAATTGTATGCGACTTTTAAAAATCTGCGGTATTTGCGCACACGACCACGTCATGCGACCATCTCTAATTGGTTTGCTTGTGTGTATGTGGCGCTGTTGTTAAGACAACAACGACGTAGGGTGGGGATGTGTAGAGACGACACAACACGATTCGCTGTAGGAAAGCAACAGCAACATTATATTACGTGGGGGTGGAGGTGGGGGGTAGGTTGGCTGGCTGGCTCGTTGGGTCGATTGGTTATTTAGTAAAGCAGCTTGTAGTTGCAAAAGCACTCGATATAAAGAAAAAAAACAATGAAAAAGAAATACAAAAAAGAAGAATTGATAATATGCAACGAAGGAAATTCTCTATGTATACATACAAATTGAGGCTCCACTTACCGATTCCCCACCGACAGTGTAGTTAAAATTTGGCGATATCTCCAAAACGGATTCTGCGGCACGGTTGCCGTTGTCTGCAATATTCCAAGCGTAGCTGAACTGCGGATTGCTCTGTGCAGCGCACATTATAATGAAGCAAAGCAGAAAAAGGGGGAGGCGAAAGAGAAAAAAGCGCAAAATTTCCAAACGCAAATGTAATTGCACTTTTCTGTTGCTTGTATTTGTATTATATGTATATGTATGTATTTATACAAAATCACGTACAAAATACTAGCCTCCTTCAATTCGTCAACGTCGCGTTAAGATGCAATTTTCAATTATTTCTTTATTTTTCACTATTCTTGTGTGTGGATCGCGACAAAAATATGCGACGAAAACGAGCGACGAGTACGGCGACGAACTACACACCGAAAAGAAAGTCAACTTGCTTCTGTGGCTGAGGCGGGCGCCATTTTTTTCCGTTCCCTCGAAAAATTCAGTTCGCTGGCGTTGGCGTGCTTCTATAGCTGCTGCTTGCTGCCTCAAATTCAATTCATTGATAAGCGCACTTTTGAATTGGTATGTGTAGGTGTGTGTACGCGCTGCTGTGTATTAATGTGCCGTATTTGCAATTAAATTTATAAACAAAATAACGCACACAGTTTTTTTTACCCCCAATATAAATTCACAGACACAGACACCACTGAAAAATTCCTTAGTGTTCGTGTTCGACTGCTGACGCCATTTTGTGTGTGACCAGTGTATACACATGCTTGTTTAACCCACAGAGTTGCATTACCACAGCATTTCAAAAAGACTAAGCCATCACTTTAATTTCACGTTTTACAGCACGCGACTGTTATCCTTCGACTAGGTCCTGCCGATAGTTCCATTTGCCTAACGAATTCGAGTCTTGTTAATGTACTTCAAACAGTTTTGATAGTTCGATGTTTTAGGGGCTTTTCGATAGTCGATAGTTCATTTGATGAACGCCTATCGATATTGCTCAATGTGTTGCAGTCCGTTTTCATAACACATTTTCTTTAAGTACAAATCTGAAAGAAAACTCGAAATGTCTCTTTCACCGGCTAGTGGCATTGGCCGCTTTTACAAGAAATCTGCGAAAATAATTCGATTTGTGCGCCTTGGCTGCACAAACCGACCATTCTATCATATTGTTGTCATGGAGGTGGGGTATATTTTTGAATTATTTTGTAGTCATGTAACTAACATAAAATTCCAATTTCCAGAGGCGCAAGAATCAGCATCAGCCTGTTATTGAGCAAGTTGGCTCATATGATCCCATGCCGAACGAGAACAATGAGCGTCTTGTGGCCCTCAACACCGAACGCATTCGTTTCTGGCTGGGCAAAGGCGCTCACATGTCTGAGCCGGCAGCCGAGGTGCTGGGCATCTCTGGTCTGCTCCCCGTTCACCCGCGCACCTATATGACTGCTTGGAGGAATCGTAAGACAGCAGCCGAGGCGGAGGCCAGCCAGAATGTGGCCGAAACAGCGTAGTGTTGTTTATCTATCGTTTAATTAACCAATAAAAAATAGTCATTGTTTTTACAATTTATGTGGTAAAAAGCGGAGATTTCACAAAGAAAAAAACAAACACACATTCCACGGTATATGTATATATAATCAAATGATGGGTTCTCAGAACGAAAACCCTGCGGCCTTCTATGCCCTAATAACAATCAGTTACAAATTTAATAGTGAGAAAACGGATGCTGGCCAAATAGCTAATTATGTGTGTGTGACGATTATCCTTGTATGCGCGGAAGCTTCAAATGCTCAAGGAAGGAGAGTGGTGAGTTCAACTTTAGTCGTTCTTCACAAAGCTGCCGGCTTTTCTCACGCTATCATCAATGATCTTATCAACAGCTGCGAAATGTACAAAATTTGAGTACAAAAATGAAGGACAAAGTACTGTTCTCCACTTACATGCATGATGTTTAAGGAAATACGGTCTAATCAGCTTTTGGTAAATGACCACTGATCCATTGTTGTCCATTGGTAGCATGCACCAAATTAGAAACGCGCACTGCAATAACAATTGGCATGCATTAGCGCAAAATCGCAAACAATTAAATGTAGAGCTCACCTTTAACAGCCAATAGAAGGGAATAATGTGGGTCAGCACATGCGAAAAGAACTCAATAACGGTGAAGATGCCAAAGGTGACCCAGTAGGTGAGCCATTTGGTGTCATCCTGTTTGGTGCTCGATTCGATAGCGTGAATCGAGATGTAAGCTGGATACAGTACACCAATAATGTTGCACAAGAGCTGGGCACCATATCCGAAAACCAGATACAAGGCACAGAATGTAGCAGCACCTGAGACACAAGGCAAATTCAATAATTAGTTGCAGCTGTTTTAAGTAGTTTGTTCCAGATTTGCAGATACCATAGCGCACTATGGGATTTTCTTGAAAAATCTCAATAAGTTTCATTTCCAATGCCTCAAACGCCATATGATTGCTAATTGGGTCTTGCAGGTGAAATAAATTAAATACGATTGCCCTTTTTGCGATGTCGCTGCTGAATGGGCAACAGCATCTGCCCCTTGTGCATCTTGGGTGCTATTATTAACCTTTTAGCTCTTGTCACAAGTTGGCTGCTGCACTTGTGTGTTATCGAGACACGCGCATTACACGCCTATAAATTGCAAGCGCTCTAGCCGTCTGTGCGATCAGTTGTTCTTCTAGGCCCCCAGACCCAACAACAAACCAACTGACCAGTGTTGCATTACACGCTCCGCTCAGCTCAGCTCAGCAGAGCGAACAGCGAACCGTGGCGACATATCGATTCCTTATATTTGCCAGTGTGTGCATAGTGCTTATTAATTATTAATCATACACTTTTATCTGCTGTGACGTCACAGACGAAAATTTCCCTATATCATACTTTCTTATATGCTTTTACTCATGCCTATTGTGTGCGTATGTGTGTGCGTGTTTGTGTGGTTGTTAATAAGTGTCGAGAGACGAAGCGCAACTGCTAAGCACACACACAGATACACAGGGAGGGAGGAGACTCACCTGTGCCAATGTAGACTACGGGCACTCTAACATTACGTCGCGCCACTTGCCGTTGTTTTATTTCCATAATATAATCCCAAAGCCACATTAAAGGTTTTTATTCCAGTTACCATAGCACATACGTAAGCATGTATGTAGATGTACACCTGGCCCCACGTGTGCAAAATGCCACGAACGCACACACACACTCTCACGCAAACCAGCAAGTAATCTGAGCAAAGTCGAAGCTGAGCTTGGCCTTTGTAATTTTCAATTAAAAAATGATGTTTCTATTTGAATTTTGTGTTGCTTTGCACGACAAGCAGTCGAGAGACGAATGTACACTGGAAGTACTCGAAAACAAGACTGATGTCTATGTGAAGTAAACAAAAGAAATATATGGACAAGCGATATACAGTACTCTGTTGTATTTGTATATAACCTGGTCACATGTGTGTAATTTGCTTTAGTATTTGTTACCAGCTGCACAAAGTATGCAACTAACTCTACGTTCATAACGAAATATTCCACTGCAGTTAATTGTACAATTATCAAGCTGACGAATAAACGCCTGTTTTGGCGCCCCCATCTGACATTGTAGAATTATAACAGGTTGCGGTCGCTATTTATAAATGTCAAAAAATTAAACTTAGTCACCACGACGCATGTTGTAACCTTGTCGTATTTGTGCCGTTTACAGCATTTATAGGTGCGGCAGGCAAGTTCTAATCCAACACGCATTCAAAGGACATTCATGTCGATAGGACTAGTAGACTCACCGAAGAATATCTTCACTCTATCGACGCCTGTGCGTTCTTCCACAATATCGAGCGCCTTCGTCCATGGCTTTTCGGGGTCGCGAAGCGATATGTTGACAGATCCTTTGTAGTCCTCGAACCACTGCGACACCTGAGTTAATTGGGCGGTCATTTTTTTACAGAAGATTTGAGTTCAGCCAGTAATTGTTTATAGAATGTCGCCGACTTGTCTCATCAGCGTATTTTCGGTTTTTCGCTTTACGTTTCTTGTCGGTGAAACGAAGGCAATGTGTGACCGCAAGTCGAATACTACAAATTTGCTAAAATTGTACATTTCAGTAATCTGCGATACACAAGATTCCACTGCAAATGGTCACACTGCTGACGCATACTATTATCGACAGACCTCCACATTGAATTACATGCACTTATCAACTGCAACCGCATTAACTATTTGAAAAGTGCGGAAAGTAAAAGAATAAATTTGCAAAAATTTTCAATTTAGAGTATTAACAAAAATAACGAGTTTTATTTGATAAAGTATTGCACAGTTAAAATTACTAGCTACAAAAAAGGCACATTTATACTAGCTTCCATGGCTAGCTGGCTCATCAGCCTGAGTTTTGCTTGCAAAAGGAAATTGGGGAAGCTTTAGGTACTTTTCAGTTTGGTATAATCAACTTAACAATTAGATTACAAATTTGTACTTGACGCTAAAAACAATGACTAGTACTACTACATACGCAGATCGTACTTCTCGCGTACGGCGACCAGTTCGTCAAAGAACAACAACACTAAGGTCGAGTGCGGTGCGATTCGGAGATAGTTGGCCCAGAAGCCTTTATACATACCATAGATGCCCTCGGTTCGTAGGATCTTAAAGAAGCAATCTAACCAACCGTTGTAGTACAGACCGCGACCTTGGGCATCGACACCTTGATTATACAGACGCGTGCTGATAACGTCCGGTGGTGTGATGGCCACCGACATAAGCGATCCAGCAATAAGGCCAGCACAGAAAGAGTTATAAGTGGGCTGCGTGACAAGATCGTATTCGACGAGCAGGGCCTTCGTCTTGCCAAACGTGGCGATCTGTGCCCCGGAACCAACCGCAGCGCGAGGCAGTGCAGCCAAGGAACCACGCCACAAGCCCGTAATGCCGCCCTTCTTGTAGATCTCACGCATCGCGCTGCCTAGCGAGGTGTGGGCATGTTGATAACCCACAGCTATCTCGTTGGCGGCTTGCGATTGCAGTTGCGTCTTAATCTAAATGAGAAATGTAGAGAAAAATAGCATCTTTAGCTATTTGATGATCGTTATCACGGGGAAACAAAATGACCGTAATTAGTGCGCTTATCTAAGCCGGAATCATCGCCAGACATTCAAATTAGCAGCACATGACGAATTATATTTGACAGAAGACGGCACATAGATAAGTTGTTTATACCACTCTATTGTCTGCTTTATGTAACACTCACCATGAAAAATGGACTTGAAAAATATGAGCCCACAACGCCGCCAATGGCGCCCCACATTAGGCCCAGGCCAAACGAGATTTCACCATTCTTCTTGTGCATCCAATGCCTGTCCACTGCGTTAGTGTAAATGCTTAACCTGTTGAGCCACCATTAGTCACGCGCAGCTATGCAAACTATTTATATTTACCTGAAGGAGTTGATGATGAACTGAAAGTAAAGTGCAGGCACCAAGCCCTTCTGCAAGCCGAGCATGCCATCGTTCTTGGCCACCGTAACGAAGGCCTGCAGCACTCCTTTGTAGGGCTCCACGTAGGATCCCCTGGCTGCCAATTCGCCCTGCAGCTGAATGCGCGTCTTGATGACCTCAATGGGATTTGTGAAAAATGTGGCGCCCACGGAGGCCAGGCCGCCGAGTACAAAGTCCGATGTGGCCATCACTTTGCGAATGTTCTGGTTGGCGTTGAACTAGAAATAGCTCAGCAGGATTTTTATGCGATGGCAACAACGACAGCGGCAACGGTCAATAAGAGGCATATTATGAAGCGTAACGGGCTTCTTCGTGTTCAACTTCTTATAGCAACATCACTCCAGTAGGTGCGGTAGTTAACTCAGGTGTTGTAGCCAACGTCTTGAAGACCGCGCGGCGTTTAACTGGAGCCCAAAATATTTAAATGTGGAAAATTCCCGGTGGTGCGTGAGTATTGTGTTGTATTATTGTGGATCAGCGTGACCGCCTATAATAGGTTGCCAATTTACCGCGAAAAGCTAAGTAAATATACCAAACTACGCCAGGTATAAAAATATACTCGAACGTAGGCGCCATTTTTTAAAGTGTCTATTGTTTTTGAAGGCTCTTGTTACTTTACAATTAAATGTAATATTTATTCTTGGAAGCTTCTCAATAAAAACTGGTGTGTAATCCAATGTTAATTAATGTAATTTAATATCATGTCATCTTTGAATTGTGAAGAAAATCGAATATATGTATTTACATATTTAAATTAATTATTTGACTTTTTATATATATATCTTTTTTAAAAATCAAATTATAGAACAAAAATTTATACTTTTCAAAAAAGTTTGCTTAGTTAACTAAAAAAATCGTATCCCATCACTAACTCTGTGTGACCTAACTGATAATTGCGGAAGGGCTGCATTTGGTATATTTTTCGTGAGAGCGTGGTATATTTTGAAAATCAACATGTGGTTACACTGCTGAAATGCAAAACAACAAAAGTTCTTTAGATTTTAAGTGTTTGTAAGAAGTTAAATTAAATTAATCGAGAAACGAACGAACGGAAAGCAGGGCGTTGCGCATCCACATTTATTGCAACGCACGCAGGACGTGCCTTCCACAAAATGCAACTCTGCCTCTGGTCCATACTAAAAGTGACGCTTGCAATTGCGTTCTATGCGCCCAATGAATCTCTCGCCTACAAAATTGTGCGTCTTCAGGATAATCTGTGTTCAGACAAGCTATTCTTCACACTAGCCAAGCCCTTCCGGGGCGATCCAACGCTGCGGCTTACAGAAGATCACGACTCCGCAGCGATTATCACTCAAGCATGGAATGTAACAATGCCAGGCGGCGGACACTCTGTGAACAAAATCAAATACGACTGCAAATTCCGCGTGCAGACCAATGAGCGACCGCCGCGGGGCATTTATACCATAATCACGCGTCTCAAGTTCCGCAGCGATCCGGTGACCAAGAAATGCATCGATTACATTCAGTTCAGCAACGGGAATCGTTCGCCCAGCGAACGCATCTGCAATGACATCTCCATCGATGGCCCGGCTGGTCGTCTAGTGTTCGATCAGCGGGACCGGGATGTTCATGTGCACATCTTCATAGATGGCGATCGGCACATCTTCGAGGAGCCGCTGGAGCTGCGCATGGTGTTGACGGCTCACTCCGAGTGCCAGTTTGCAGGCGATTTCCTGTGCAATCCCAAGGATCAATACTCGTGCATTTCGCGACATTTTGTGCGCGACAATATCACCAATTGCATGTATCCGTGCCGCGATGAGGGCACCTGTTTTCACGACGCCATTCTGCCCGAGGAAATGGACACCACCAATGTGGCGTTGTCGGCCATAACATCGCTCTTGTTCACAATGCTTGGCGTCGGTTTTTGCGTTTGGATCTGCTGGAAATATTGGAACTGTATTACGGTGCAGCAGCATGCCCATGAAGCGTCTGCCGCTCGCTTTAATCAGCGACGTGCTCGGGTGAGTGCAATTATTGTATGAATGCATCTGATTGAATAAACATGGCATTTGTTTTCGCAGTCGGACGTGCCTACTATTGAGTTGCCGACAGCGCCGACATACGACGGGGTGCTGACACATGACCTGTCGCCCAATTCGCAGGAACATCATCAACAACATCAGCATCAGCAGCCGGCAACACCAAAAGATTTGCCACCCAGCTATGAATCACTATTTCCCGACAGATAAGGGCTGTCTACGTGTAAAGATCAGTAGATTGTTCCCTTTTGTGTGCCAGATCGAACCAAAAAACTATGGAAAACAAACAAACTATTGTTGTAGCACTTGGGCAATTAATTAATTACAATAGGTAATTGCATTATTGCCTGATTGGCAATGCAGCAAAAACACATGAACAACAAGAAAGAAACAAAAACGCACTCTAGCAAAACAAGGCAATGTAAATATGCACATTTGTTGTAGCATTAGGACTGATAAAATGCTTTACGAGATTCAATTAGTTTTAGTGCAAGTTGTAAGCGTATATTGTTTTAAATGTAAGACTCTCGTAAATGTGTTCAACGTCGAACCAACCAAGTACAACCGTAATCATTCTAATGTGTATTACATCGTAACTATGAGATTCCCTGATATGTTTAGTTTGAAGTCTAATTTCTATCCACTTATCTGTATATATGTTTTTATTTATTTTTATAATGTCGAAATACTGCGAAATGCTGCTCCCCTCCCTATTCAAATGTTTGTAGTGTCGAACAGAGTTCAATCAATCTCAAATAGTTTTCGTAAAACACAACCAGAACAAGATCAACCAACAACAATCGCACTAATGAGATATCAAGCAATTATAAAATGAAATTGTATCAATTAATCGAAAGTACATAGGCTAATGCATCTACAAACTAGATAGCGCAAATTCGGAGATTCCGTTGAACTAATTGTAATATGTATTATACTCATTAATGTGTATTAGATCCACAAATCTAGCTGCATTCCACATAGTTGTACCTGTATAATAATCTTTATCAATGTACACAACACAACAAATGCTGTGGGTGAAATGGAAATGGAGATGGAAACTGAAATGGAAGAAAGACAACAAAATACTAATTACATACATATATAGGAAATAATTATGTTACTGCGGGCCTTGTCAATTGTTAAAGCGAAAATGGTTATTTTGTAAGCTCAGCTACAGTATGTACTCGAAATATCAAACTGCAAACTTAACACTAGCGGTCAATTTGTCTCATAGCATACTCACATATACGTATATAATATCTATAAATAAACCAACTTAATGTTAAAACGCAACGTTTATGCGGAGTGCTCTTTACTCGGCACTGAGCCGTGACTGGGGAATAAGCGAAAGTACAAAGAGCAACTCTAATTTACAGTTATTCGATTTTGATTTTGGCCAAACTGCCTGGCTCTGGTTTCATCACATGGCGACACACACATACAGAGACAGTCGAAGCCAGATGATTCAGCACGTGGCTTAAACGACACGAAACCAGTTGTAGTCACCCAAGAGTGGCTCACGATTTGCCGTTTGTTGTTTGTTTCGTTTCGCTTTGCTAATCTCTGCAGCACTCACAGTGCAGATCGATTGTGGATTGGGATATCCCAGCAGCGCAAGGGCTTTTATTAGCTGGAAAATATATGAATGGAGCTTATTCATTCGAATTGCAGTACGACTAACGCAATGTGGGGCAATTGCAACGCAGGATGTTTGCTCAAATGACTAACTGAAATTGGTCCGGCTTAATGCTTGAAAAGTGCTTCCAGCATTGTGCTGCCAACTTGAACTCGTTGACTTCCATTCGGCAATGTTTGAGCATTTTGAAAGTACATTCAATGCCAATGTCAGTCAGACAGTAGCTGAAACAACTCTTCAATTTGTCTGTTTGCCTTGACAAGGTTCAGCCTCAAGCGAATCAATTATTAGTAGCCAGTATAAACAAAGTAAAGAGTGTTAATTTTAGCGCAAACTCAGACTTTGGAGTCAAAGCAAGTCGAGAATGTCAATGCACGCTGCCTGCACACGTAACTGCCCTAGTTCAGGGTTATCAGCTTATTCATTTATATGTCAATTGCAATTTTAACCGATCATAATTATCCCACTTGTGCTACGAGTATTATCAGCAATCGAGTGGCTTTTCTGCATTATCTAAGACCAACGCGATAACGTATACGCACCGTAAACATCTGCTAATGGGAGAGCGAGTGGAGTAGAGTGTAGTAATCTGGGCTAGAACGCAATTGCTTGCCTACGCTAATTAAGTGTAGTATCGTCTAGATTCAAACAAATTCGTATGCCACATGATGAACCTGTTTCTAAGCTACAAATTTACTACCAAATAAAAAACTGACTGACAAAATTACAGTTGTGATGCCAAAGGCCTCAAGCTTGATGAAATTCATGTGGTTTTTTGCTGCTTGCCCACCATACTCTATCCGCCGGGTAGCGAGCATATTTTGAGAAGTGAGTAACGCCGTCATAAAGCCATAAAATCATCTACGCGAATTGTAGTAAGCAGACGGTCTAAATTAAGAATTTTGTGGTTTTTCTGTTGTTTCAAATCAATAGCAAAGCAGTCTGTTTTATGGGGATTTCTGCGACAGAGCATTCATAATCTTTTGTCGCTTAGTAAATGAAGAGCAGACGTAAAAGTTCCCTGTCATTATTGCAGCATAATGCATATATATCAGGAAAATAGCTGAGTCAAGCAAACAATGGGGATTTCTTTTATATGCAAATAATGAGTAAGAAACACAATTCAATTCAAAACGAAATTGTGTCTTATCAAAAAATAGAAATATATAAATGCTTCATTTTATTTAATTTTCGTGAGTGCCTGAAAATTCTCGCTAGAATTGAAGCATCATTTGGATAGCTGATAAGTATGTGAGTGAAGTAAGGGCAATGATAATTCACGTCAAGTTTATATTCTGCAATAAGTCAGCTGCTTTTCAAATAGTTTAGTTTGACACTTCATATTTGGTGCAATAAGTTATTTGCTTTTTGTTGTGACTCCATTTTGAGGCGATGCAGCAAGCGCATTGAGTTGTCGCTATGCTGTGCTTGGTGTGTGTTTTTATGCTTGTTGACTTGGCAATTAGCGTGTCTGTGGGCGTGCAAGCAAGCCAAGTCAATACGCTTAGGGCCACGCCTCGCGAGCTGCCCTTTGGCAAGCCGACGACGACGAGCCGTAAACTTGTGCGACAATTCGGCTGCGTTTTATTTTTAAAAACAGATATCAAGAAATGCATAAAAATTAAGTGCAGCAACGGAACCGTTAAAATCGCTATATAAATGGCTATATACTGCACACACTACGCGTGCATGTGTGTGAGAGCGACTGCGCATGTGTGTGTGAGTGCAGAAAAGCGCAGAGCAATGCGCTCGACCGCAATCAGTGTGCAGTTGCTTTTGTGCTGCCGGCAGCAACAATTGCTGCAGTTCATGTGGTGGCCCAAAAAAAACCAAAAAAAAAGAAAAGACCAACAGTAGCGCCTGCAATTAGCCATGTTACGCTAACTAACAGCATCGACGCAAATGCAAACGAAAACGCAAACGCAAACTTATGAAATTGCTCTGTTGCCTAGAGAATAGCGACGAGCTGGAAGCCCGATACCGCGATCAAGCCTCAACCGGTTGTGAGTGTGTGTGATTCATGCGGCCGTAGTGAGGGCGCAGCAGCGGACAGCGCGGGTTGCGGCTGAGCTGCCGATACCCAAACACACACACAGATATAGCACACAAACGAAGACAGAGAGACAGAGACGGAGAGAGATACACAACGACAGCTGGCTGCTGGCAGCTGGGCCGACGAGCAGCGCTCAGTCGACGATACAAACCTGAACCTGAAAGATCAATTCGCGGGATCTGCAGCACGTTGAGTGGCAGTGAACTTGCAGCGGCGTTCTCTTACTGGATAACCACACACACTGTACACACTGTACACACAGTACACACAGTACACACTGTACAATTGTAGAATACTACAACTCGTCAAGTTGCGGTCGTGTGCGCGAATTGAAAGTAAACGATTTATTTCAGATATTCGCATATTTCGCACTTTATTGATTGTGCTGTCAATTGTGGAATATTGTTCGAAAGCGAACGCGGAAGTGCCAGTTTATTTTAGCCAATATCGCAAATAAAATCAAATACAATTTGTGTGTAAATCATAAACAAAACAATACCCAGCCAGCCAGCCAACTTAACAAACGACAAAAATACACTGCACTTAAAAAAAAAAATGGCAGAGGTCAAAGATATGCGAGCTGCAACGATGCTGCTACTTATAACAGGTATAGTATGACACTGCAATGCATTGAGGATATCAACCTTAGCTTGTGAATTATGTTACATTGTTGTTAATTAATTAATTTATTGTACTTGACTCGATTTATTCGTAGTCGACGAGAGGGTTGGGAATTTGCGTTTGCATGTCGCATTGTCTGCGAAACGGAAATAGCATAAAGTAAAGCAACAAAACTGCCTAATTGGCAGGCAGACTGTTCAATGCAATACTCACTCAAGCTCCACGGAATCCATTAAGAACTCATTTGCTTTGCGGGAAAGTTGCTATCAGTGCGCGTTTATGAATGAATCGATAAGGAACTTCAACTAGTACTTAACTAGTTTATGACTTGCTAAGCGGCTGGCAACTGACGTCGCGACGTTTGGCGATTTGCAAAATGGCGCAAGTCATATCCAAATGTTGGGACAGCTTATCGGACTCATAAACAAGCTAACGACGTCTGGGCAGATAAAGAGCCAGCGTCTCAAACATGTGATCTGCTCTGCACTAATTTCATCAAATCTCAGCTCTGTTTCAAGCAAGTTCAATTCAATTAAGCCGCAACGTCGTCATTGACACAGCTACGTCTTAATGTCTGGCGAGTCGGCTAAAAGAGTTTTCGACTGTCGGCTGTCGGCTAATGGGCCAAGTGCTTATGCTAATTCCGCGAGCGATTGCTCATCAAGAAGGCATTGGACTCGGCTTGTAATCAGCGCACAAAAAAAGCAATGCGCGTTACGGGTACAATTGCCCGAAGCTCCTAAAAAAGCGACACACTTACTGACGTACGGCAGATCAAGTATACGGCACGTGAGCGACTGCGCGCTTGTTAATTTGTGCATAAATTGAAAGATCCCGTCCACTGACCTTAGAGCGTCCCACGTGGACAGCTGTCTTGACACTGTGGACATTTGCATAGATAAGCATCATGTGGCCAGGCATTTGCACAGTTGCAGCATGAAAAGAAGAAAAGCGAAATATGTGCAAATAGATTTGAAACAAAAAAGAGGCAACGTTGACGCCGGCACGTATTTGCCATCAGCTATTAGCGACTAATAGCTATTTGATTGCTCAGCTTGTTCTTGAAGCATACTAAGGTATTTCGCATACAGACAGTCGTCGCTGTCGAGTGGAGCTCGGCGCTGTTTGTTGTCTTATCAGCTCGCAATTTGCATTCTATAATTAGCCATGGGCTTGGTTTTATGAGCTTATGATATGACAGATTGTTTCCTTCGCTACTTACCGTTCATCGATCTTGGTTTTTATTTATTTATAAATGCATGCGCTGCCCGTTTTTTGTGAAGATTTAACACTTTGATGGAACAAGTTTGCTTGGTAGATAGATCAAATAATCTCAAGCAATTCATTCCTTCGAATCTCTGCAGCAACTACGCAATTGTTTTTTTGTAATTATCTGCGACCATGCTCGCATATGACAAGATTCTAGAAGTAAGTTGCACATTTAGCAGTTGAGTTTACTTGACACAATTGCTAAGCAATGGCGCCAACGGGGCGCATGAAATCTTATATCTTAATAGGGGGCCAGACACAAACACTGGAACGATAGATAAATATAACTATTATGACTAGCTGGCCAATCAACGCGAGAACTCAAACAGGTGTAGCATATGGTGAACCTAGGACAACATTTAAGTTGCGGCAGTTGCGTTGTGAAATTGATAACAACAAATAACATGGAACACGAATTGAAGTCAGACCAGGAAGAACATGGAAACATCAAAGTTATTGACAATTGAAGTGCCGTGTGCCGCGCACTCTGCCTCCATAAAGATAAAAGAACAGCGCCTAGTACAAGAGGCGTAGTATTAATGGGGCATGACGAGCATTCTTTTGCCAGCCGATTGATAAATGGGGAATGGTGAAATTGACACAAACACTGTTCGAATATTCGAGCCGTCATTTTAGCAGCAAATCCACATAAATCCCTTGTTGTTGTTTGCAATTAGTTTATGATATTTTGATTGCATAATCAGACTTAAGAGCTTAGCTATTTTTACGACTTTCCAAGTACCTGCTCGATCGGGCAGTGTTTAGCGCCCGCTAAATTTAGCGGGCACAGACAAAACGTCGCCGATTTCTTATCGCCAAACCGCACTTCAGCTTGGGTGTTGGATAGCCTCATTATTTATGTTTATTATCGTACAACAAATTGGTTAATTATATTGCATTTAACACTTTATTATGATCAATTTGTCTGGACGAACCCAGCACCAGCGATTGCTGCATATATTTAGAAATCAAGAACCATTTTTATCAGTCGCCAACTGTTTGAGTTGGTAATTTGCACAGGCCCAACCCTCAAGCCCACATATCAAGTATCTCATTTATATGCTATATATATAGTTGAAAATAAATATATATATTGTTATATGTGTGTATTGGCCGAATAAATATTTGATAGCTTATCTTGGTGATCAGCATTTTGTACTGATTTCATTACTTGTATTGTGTGTTCTGTGGCTCTGTTGTCGCTGGCGTTTATCAGTGTTGTTGGCTTTTATAACATTTTGCGTGTCTTTTCTTCTTGTTTGCCTTTTCAGTATTCAATGCATACGCGCCCGTAGCAGACGGTCAGTCCTATCTGCTCACCCTGGAGAACGTTCTTTCCCGCCAACTGCCCTACAATCTAACGACTGCCAACGGCACCTCGGATGCGGATTTGTTTGCCGAGCAAGTGGACAACAACACCAGAATATTTGTGTACAAGAATAGTAAGTGAAGACCATCTAAACACTCTGTGCTAATTTTGTTGCCCCGCTGCGATTATCGAGTTTTTCCCACAGTGACGTTGTTTCTTTGTAATTCTATAATTTCTCGCTAAAGCCTTATCGAGAGCTGCGCTTAAGTTAGCAGCTTAGCATATTCATTGTAACTCTTCGTAATTTGCCATGACAAACAGCAAGTGAACAACAAATTAACTGCAACAGGTTATAATCTAAGCGATTCGTGTTTAGTCCACAACAAGTGCTCGTTCGTCGCCGTGATGACGCGTTGCGGAATAAATTGAACTTTTGCGTCATCGAGCCAACAGCAGAGATAGTGTGACACATTGCTTTGGCTCCCCCCTTGGATACAGTTGTTGTCCAGATAGGAGAAAGTTCAGTGTGCAGCTTGGGGGATCTTTAAAAGTCAGTAGGACACTTCATTGTATGTCAATACACTTGCAATAACACTCACTCGCCTTATCGAACAAGGAGGTTATTTAACTCAAGATTTACACTACTCTAGAAGCCTTCAAATGGATTTCTGTTTACGGGTGTTAAACATTTAATCGGCATTTCTGACTCGGCATTCTTTAATCCAATTAGCAATCTTTATTGCAATCTAAATCGTTAGCCGAATTAATCGATTTTAAATGCTCGTTAAATTCTGTATACAAATAATCGCATTATTATTCCGATTTGAATATCATTTCAAAGCTAAAGTAGAAGCTTATTTTGTTAATTTCACTTGGCAATATTTCAATTACACAATTGAATTTTAATATCGTTTCAAATGTGCGCTTTTATGTTTACTTTTGTAGTCAGTAGTTGAACTAGTACCAACATAAAGCACCATAATAACACATTTAGGAATATATCATAACAACCAAACCTCAGCGTGCATGCCATAAGGATTTATACTTATATTCATTGAAGTATTTTTTAAATTGTAGCTCGATTTCCATACTAAAGTCATCGCATTCGTTGTCTACTTTCAGCAGTCGTCGAGCCGAGCAACGAATTGTCACAGACGGCCATGGACGTGATTACCATCGTGTGGTACGTGGCAACCTTTCTGGCATTGGCCGCCTTCTTCATGCTGATGGCCTGCTCGGATCGTCGTTGCCGCGACATGCGCAGTCGCCAGTCGGGTGCCACGCCCAACGAACAGCAGCGAGCACCGCCTACGCCCTCCCCATCGTACAGTGAATTTGCGCCGCCCAGTTATGATACCGTTATCAAGATGCAGCATGCGGCCAAGACGAGCATCTTTGTGATTCCCTTCAACAGCGATAAGACAAACGATGATGCAACAAACACACCGTCATCGGCCATATCGACGGATCCTGCCAGTGTCTACACAATTGACGAGCGGCCGAAGGCGATCAAGTGATTTGGCCAAAACGACTTTGTCAGTTGTTGGGCTCCTGATTGAGCGTTGAGGAAACCAGTCTGTGATAATTGCTGTGCGCGCACTTGGTGCCAAGCAAAATGTCGCCGTTTTGGCCAATACGAAACGAGGCGCGTCTATTTTGTTGTGCAGTGTAAATTGTATTTTTTACATAACGTATTGTATTTTAGCAATCGTAATTTTTAAGTAATATGCCATATATTTCATTGATATGTCATGGGGCATTTGAAATGCGTAAAAAGACTGAATGATTAAATATGTTTTACATATTGTGGTTTATAATAGTAGTCAATCTACTTTTTCTCTGCCTTTTCAATTGCAATTACTGTCAAATGAATATATATATAAAAATATGATATTAATTAAACACACGTATTTGACGTTTTAAATAATGACTCATCTGATTTTTTGTTGGGGTTCGAATTATGTAAATTTCTCGAAGATTTCATGGTCAAGTGATGAATCACACGCGCTTTCAAATTTGCCGCGTAGCTCAGCAGTTGCACAAGCAGTGCAAGCAGTTTAACGCTCTACAGATCTGGCAACCTTGCCAGCGAAAGCTAATTGCCTGAACCGGTTATGCTAGTCGAGACACAAACCAAAGAGCTTTGAAATGCAGCTGTGTCAGTTTTAAATGGAATTTCGTATCTTGAATTTATGAACATAACCAATTCACATTTTGGATAATTTCAGAAAACATAATCTAATTAAATCAACCGTGACACCAATATAATACAAATGCGTAAAGTCGTAATTGGAGCGTGACAACCAAACAGATGCCACGAACAGGTGTTTTTTGAGTTCAATTAAGCAATTGTATTTCCCCCTTATATTCATTATTCTTTCGATGATAACATAATGCTCGCATGCGAGTATTGTCAATAAGCTGCAGTTCTATATTTGCTCAGCGTACGTGTTCCTCACGCGTTATCAGTCATTTGCTGAGATGACCAAAGGGGGGATTTTCAATGAAATCTCCCAGCTCACGCTAAGCTCATGGCTAGTTGACAATAATATTATATTATATTTTTTCAAATGTTCATTCATGTCTTAACAGTGTTGCTTATTACATTTCGATGGTACAGGGTATGCTGTCAGTCATGATGGTTAGTTTGTTAATGTTTGCTCTCCCTCTTTGATCTCAAATGTTTGTTAATGTGATCGTTTAATGGAATTGATAATGGTGTGCCATGTGACTGAGAGGATAACATCTGTTTAATGAACAGTATCATCACATGACGTCGCTCCGCCGCTTCATCTCCATCTCCATCTACATCTTTTGCTTTTGGTTTTTATTTCATTTTGCACATTTTCTAAAATTGAATTTTGTTTTCGGGCAAAACAAAAAAAGAAAAACACAAGCTCGCGCATACTCAAAATGGGCGCTGATAATAATAAATACAGATTGTTCCGACTGCCACACAAGGGCCCATGTACATATGACGTGCATATTTATACAGTTAGGGAGCGCAAACCAGATCATTTGTTTTAAATGCAGTTAAATCACGTTACGCCTCGATAAATGCGGTTAATCATGACCACCAAGTGTCTTACTTCTTGATTACTTTGTGAACTGGCGCCACTGCTGATTCCCCGCATACCCTGTAGCACAGGCCATCAATGGGCGTGCTTCTCAATTGGCCACAAACCGAAAGTGCAGATGCATAATGATGTGCTGCAATTGCTTATTTCAAAAGTTGTATACTTTTTATTAAATGGTTGTTTTATTTACTGTTAGCTGTTGCTGGGTAGCTGTTAGTCGAATTTCGCTGTATTTTGCTTTAACCTGGCATTCCAGAGCTAGCGCACACTTTACTGGAATTCCATGATGAAGTATGCAGTTTGCTGGAATACAATGTAGCAGGCATTGCAGTTTATTGCCATGACACTTAACTTAATTGCTGGCGTGAGGTAGCGGAACATAATTTAATAAATGTGTAGCATTTGAGCATATTGCCGAAGTCTTTCGCTTGGTAGGGTAACTGCTGGTCGAGCATTAGCACTTCGCGAAGTGCTTGCTGGCGTTCAATAAACAAAACAGCACATAAATACTACTTGAATCTAAGTACTTGATGGTCCATTCATTAAGTTATTGGCGTGCTTTTCAGAGCGCGTGAGCAGCGTGCGCGTGAGTACATCGAATGAATAACGATGTCACCCCCTCGCCACCCCCTCTGAGGCGGAAAGGAGTTGAGTTGGAGCTGCTCAATTGGTGTTGCGGTTGCCGTCGTCGTTGCCGGCACTGATCTTTTATGCACCGCCCGTCGTTGTCCATAGTCCGTCCAGCGCCCATCGTTGGTTTTTCCTGGGTGTGCAAATGCGCCAATATTATTAATGGCTCTCACGCTCTTCAATTGAACTGAGCGCGCCCGCATTCGTCGCCCCGCCACCCGTCACCCGTCACCTTCTTAGTTCGCATTCTCGCGCGCGCTCTCTCTCTCTGCCTCTCTCTCTCTGCGCGACGAGCTGTCTGTCGCTTTGTCTGGCTCTCTGAGCTTCTCTGGCGCTGCCTCATTTGCCGATCGCTCGTCGAGTTGTGCAAAACAACGTTGCGTTGCTAGTCGAAACGGTTTTTGTTGAAAAGCATCTGGAACGTAATTAGTCGTGCTCAGTGCTACGCAAACCGTGCTATCGTGTGGATTACTATTTATACACTCCCAGTGTTCCAGTGCGAAGTGCGACCACGAATTACAATCGCTTCAAATCTGAATCGAAAGAGACAAGCGCCCAATCCAAACACAACGAGCAGCATGTCAACAACTAGAAGCAACTTTATTGGCCTGTGCCTGCTGGCGGCCTTAGTGCTGTTGCAATTCGTTAGCGCGGATATCGAGACAAACGAAGTGCACGATAACACTGTCGACTATTATAGTAAGTGATCCTAGGTCCTGTTCCCAGCCATTATCCAACCCGTTGTTGTTGTTGTTGTTGTTGCAGTGCTGCAGGGCGTGCGTGTGTATCAAAATGACCGTCAGTGCGTTCTGGTCGGAGGTCTGTGCGTGCAGAGCGACGACTGCAACGAGCCGACGACCAACAAGGGTCTGTGCCCCAGCAGCACGCACCTGGGCGTTGAGTGTTGCTACGAGTGTAAGTAGTCAGTCAGTCAGTCGATCGACAGGGCAGTTCTAACGCTTTGCCCACATCCTGCAGTTAAATCCCAGACTTAATCCTACCCCTGCTACCCGTACTCTAAAAACAAAAGAAATCAAATTGATTCCTATGTTAATATAATGATTGATTGGTATTATGTCAGTGTGCTCATCTATTGTTTTCGTTTTCTTTGCATCACTAACCCACAAACTACGTCTCCGTCTGCGTCTCCACCATCTCACCCCCTGTCTGTCCCCACTGTCTGTCTGTCCACCAACTGCAATCCCATCCACCGTTGATCCCGTCCCCAGTGCCGGTCAGACCAGCGCCGTGCTCGCAGCACTTCGGCGAGTGCATGGACTCCTGCCACACCAGGCTGCATCGACCTGGCACCGACTGCGAGAATGGACAGGTCTGCTGTCTGCTTGTGAGATAGACGTTTCTAAGCTAATCGAAGGCTCTGCACGATGGCTCCCCTGCCATCAGAGAGGAACACAGGAAAACAACTGAGCGCATATGTCAACTGTAGACAACACATACACACGTATTTATTAAATTATACTCTTACTTATATATTGTACAAGTAATTTTCGTATGAAATATTTCGACTGCTGTAATAAAACGCACTGTAAATATTTTGAACTGACTTACTCTAAATATTTATTGTTGTTTTAGTTAGTATTTGTGTATTTGTCGCCGCCCCTCTCAAATGACCACACACTGATTATGTAAGCTGTTCTGTTCGCTTCGGTTCCGTTCTGCTCTGCTCTGATCCATTGCTGAATCATAAGCACTGAGCCACAAAGGTTGCCCACCAGGTCAGTCAGGCACTTCTTATCAGCAGCACTGTTGCTCTCTCGCGCTCTGCTGCTCTCTCTCTTTTTGTGCTTGCGAGTGTCACGTGTAGACAGACATTGACGTACAGTTGTGTGGCCCGAGTTCTACTTTCCAGCTTTCGATTAATCTCCGGCTGTAGAACCCTATGGCCGAGGGTATCGCTGCGCTTTGGGTTTCAATGTCAAGTTCAGCCTTGGTTTAAGCGGACGCGCATTTAAGCAATCGATCGTCGGCGTGGATTCCAACACATTTCGGACACTACACACACGCATGTGGTGTATTTCACAAAGAATGAAATATAAATAAACGTCCTTGCGGAGCAGTCGCATTTCACAAAGATCTGATCACACACGAACGCGCGGTAGTTGCGCGTCTCTCATAGATACACAAATGTGCGCGTTTGTTTTTATTTATGCTTTATTTATATTCATTTGCTTATTACTATGATAGTTGTGCACGATTTCACAGCTAATGTCTGCATACTTATTTTATGACGTTATTTATAGCTGCGTGGGCGGCGAGCATGCCCCAAGAGTTTAATGAATTGAGCCAAGGCGATTTGCTGAGCGAGGGGACGTGATTCGAGATGCCGCTGAAATTGCTTAAAAGCGATCGATCGATTCTGTACCCTGTACCCTGTACCCTGTAATTGCACTTGTACTTCGTTGGTTGCGTAACAAGCGTTGCACTGCTTGTTGCACTACCTGCACTGCTTGCAGCGTATTAACCTGCAAGGCTTTTCTAATTCCCAATGGCTTCAAGCACTTCCTGCATCAACATGCACACATGTGGAGCGGGGCTTATGTAAGTTCTGAGTTGTTGAACGGGCGTTAGATAAATTGTCGGATTATCATGGCGTCTGCGAAGAAGCAGAAGAAGGCTCTGGAGAGCATCAATACTCGCTTGGCGCTGGTCATGAAGTCTGGCAAATATTGCCTGGGACACAAGCAGACGCTGAAGACGCTGCGCCAAGGCAAGTCGAAGCTGGTGCTGATCGCCAGCAACATGCCTGCCTTGAAGAGGTCCGAGATCGAGTATTACGCGATGCTGGCCAAGACGGAGGTGCAGCACTACAGCGGCACCAACATCGACCTGGGCACCGCTTGTGGCAGATACTTTCGGGTGTGCACGATGTCGATAACGGATCCTGGAGACTCGGACATCATACGCTCGCTGCCGGACAAGTGAAGGAAGATTGCATTGAAGTAATTTGTAAACAAAAATGTGAAAATACATAAGAAAAGACAAAGTCGTAGACAATAAATAATTCCAAGAATTGACGAAGTGTTATTTGATATATTTTATCTTTTAAGAAGTTCGAGAGTTTCTTTTTATCGTAATCGAGTACTTCGATTACCTTGAGATTAGCAAAGGCAGGGCAAGTCGAGCACTTGAAAGTGCATGTGGGAATTACTTGCACTATCTACAGAGAGCGGGGTCGTTGTTGCACTGCAAGTAATTCCTTAATTCAGTCGACCTCCATGAATGCCGCCAGTGAAAACGACAAAATGACTTTGACACTTGAAACGGGGCGGCCTTGTGTGGACATTGAAACAGTTGTTGTTTTCATGTCGTACATTTAATGATAGTATGTATATTGTCAAGAAATATGAGGCACAGGCTTATTGTCAATTGAATCAAATCATTTAACTGCGTCTTAGATTGCATAACTTTTGCAGTCTCGGGCGGGATTCCGACGCAAAGAGAAATACATGAACTTTTCAATTACGATTTGAACCGCTTCGAATGAAAACAGACAACAGACAACGAATGCAAAAAAAAAGCAAAACTAATCAGCGCGCAAGTAAAACAAAACGCCAAATAATCGTAATACTTGTGAATAGTATTCACTGAATACTCACATGTGTGTGTGTGTAACATTCGAATGTCTAAGTCTAAGTAATTTGTATTTTCCATTTTGTAGTTGGTATTTTGTATATATGAGGGGCGCTTATCAGGCTGCTGGGCTCATGTCACATAATAAATTATTTATGTGTTTTTGTTTACGTTTTCGGTTTCGATTTGAATTTTGCCCGCAGTGCGAGCTATGAGCTAATCGCTCTCTGACATATGCAATGCTCGGGCTTCTGTCGAATACCCTGTGAATGCTGCAATGGGGGCGCAGTTATGTGCATCTCAATGACACTGCAGCACTTCTAATTTTCACTTACCTAAGGTTTTAACTGGCAACAATTGAGTGTATTTGCAGGTAAGATACACAGTTTTCCAATGTGCAATGAGATGTTGTGTTAATACAGTATAAGAATATTAAATACATGATGAAGTTATAAACGTGTTAATGTTTTAATAATGTAGATTTATTTTCTTTTTAATTCTCAATTCAATGTGGGTTTATTTTCTTCTTAATTTACTTATTTATGTGTGCAATAAGCTATCTAATGTGAAAAACTTTTAAGACTAATTAGAAGAAAAAGATTATTTAAAAGTAACTGAGACAGGCTTTTGAAAATGTCAAATACATTTACTTAACTTTATTGGTGGCTTGTAGTTTACATTCATATCTTGAAACAGAAACCTTGAGGTTATATTGCAATAAGATATCTATTGTGAAAAACCTTTAAAACTAATTAGAAGTAAACAGATTATTTAAGAGTAACTGAGACAGGTTTTTGAGAATGTAGAATACATTTACCTAACTTTATTGGTGGTTTGTATGAACAATTTACATTCATATCTTGAAACAGAAACCTTGAGGTTCTACATATTTGTGTTATTATTGTAAGTAATGACAAGTTAGATAAATTTGAAGCTACAGTTGAACTATTGCAGTCAAGTCAAGGAATATAAGAAGGCAGCTGTTAGCTAGATGAGTAGTCTATCAGTTAATGTGAGTTTGAAGACTTTGAGGGTATCCTCTTGACTGGCGCCATCTGGCTTGTTGCTGAATTTTTCTTATTTTATTTGCACTTGATGCAGTCATTTTCAAAGCACACTAATAAATAGGATGTGTGAACGCAGTGTTGTGAGTCGCCGGTCGGAAGGGGCCCCAGATGGGGGCGAAGCTGCTGGCTGTTGGCTGCTTGCTGCTGGCTGGTGAGAAGGTGGCGTCGTTGCATTTGGGATGCGCTCATATTGCATGTCATAGTTCGCACTCATTTTTCACTTGACATAA
Organism: Drosophila rubida; assembly: GCA_035046165.1. Classification (NCBI taxonomy): domain Eukaryota; kingdom Metazoa; phylum Arthropoda; class Insecta; order Diptera; family Drosophilidae; genus Drosophila; species Drosophila rubida. Next base: position 1,521,648 of record JAWNOF010000022.1, read on the forward strand.
ACTGCGTCTCATCGCTGCGGGCGCTGCAACGCAATTTGCATGTACGAGGCAACTCATGTACTATATAGTTGCTTTTATTTTCTTGTTTTTGTTGCTGCCTTTTTCATATTTCAGTTTTAATTTTTATTTTGCATGTGGCTGCGAGTATGAAAGAAAATGATTTTGTGGCATAAATTAACGCCAAGAGGCACACGAAACACTATTAAAAAATGCTCCACACATGCGAGTCGCGCGCATCCTTCAGCCGATGCCAGCACGAGTCTGCGTTTGTGTGTGTGTGTGTTGTCCTGGCAAAGGATGCGGATGTGGATGTGTGGCTGCAGATGTGCAAGTCGATGGCTTATAGAAAAGCCAGGATATTCAGTGCTCAGTGCTTCATACGCTGGCACCGCCCCCGCCCCCGCCATACGTCGAGATGATGATGTCATTCCGCCAGCTCGCTCGCATAGCACTCTTTATGCAATTAATCCTTTTTTCTCATTCTCTGCTGTCCTGCCCTCTCATTGGCTCTTTAGCTCGCTGTCTGCCTGGCTGCCAGTCTGCAAAATGACTTTTTAAGTTAATTTCTTATATGTGCCGAGCATGTTGTCCCACCACATGTCCAACTCGCATATCCACCGACGTGGCGACCGCGCTCAAAGGAGGCGTGCTTGATTGCCTCCGCTGGCAATCACTATCTGGCTTTAACGCAGGCCGTTCTATGTGATTAATATTAAGCAAGCGCTGAAAATGCGCCGAATTCCATTACCGCATTTTTAAAATTGCATTTCTATTTGCCAGATATTTGACATACACACAGTTAATTATTTGTACAGCATTACGGCAAATCATTAATTGTTTTCAATGATTCAAATTAGAGGGAACTAATTTCGGCAATTATTATTCGACTGCATAAATAATGAGCCATGTAATTGCTTAATTGCCACTTAATAGCATTAGCAAGCAGTTCAACTGCAAGCAGTGCCTGCCCAACTGCTTCGCTATGTGCTGTCAGCAACTTGTAAAACAAATCGTTATCAAACTTTGAGAATTTCGCAAACTAACTGACGTCAGCAATATATTAACAAAACCAAGAAACAAGTTTTTTAATTAGTTATGGAATGCGCGCGTAGCACACGCTGACTTTGCTTGGATTTTGCCTAACACTGCTTCCTTCTCCGTGCTGCTTTGCTCTCCGCCCTTTGACGTTGCAGCTATCGCATGCTATTGTGCTTATAGCATGCAATTTTCTCACGTATGATGTCCTTTGGCATAGCTTATCGCTTTGTTTTGATGTTGCCCCACATCTGGCTTACCTGCTGATATTAGCATAGTGCTCCACACCATCTTAACACCAGTGCTAATTTAAATTTCATTTTTCGCACAATGTCAACGGGTTGGAAATGAATTTCCGGCACACAACAAGCTTTAATATTTATGCAAATTGAAGTTCAAATGGCATAAAATGCAATTACTTAAATTTCTTTGACAAATATGCACAAGAATGCGCACCGCCCCACCCCCGACCCCGACCCGTCACGCAATTTAACCAGTTCTTGCCATGGCAATAAATCCCATTAACAACATGCAAATGAAAGCAAATTTTGTAGTCCTCTTCTTGCGCAACATCGAAGGTGTTGAAATCTATGGGCTTTTGATGTGCCGGTGAAAATGGGTACACACGCAATGACATATATAAACTCCTGTGACTAGAGAGCCAAACAGCAAGGTGGGCGAAAGGAAGTGAAAGTAGGGGGTGAGAGCAGAGCACTTGGCGAAAAATGTGTTGTGTTGCCAACATACTCCTACTTCTATCCAGTTTGAGGAGTGAAGTACAGATATTACAGTTTCCCGAGGCGATTTCTCCATCTTCGCTGGGATATCATTTTTTTCTTTTCGTTTTTTGCCGTGCTGTTAACGGGATTAACCGCAATTTCTTTAATTAAAATTTCACCCTCAGCCCAACCACAGTTACAGCAACAGCAGCAGCAACAGCCGCAGCCGTAGCAAAGCAGGAGTACGGAAAAAGGATTGTAAATTACGCTGTCAGTCAGTCGTCTGTCAACAACAATTAAAACGGGAAGCAACATCACAAATTAAAAATTCATCTTCCGCTTTTCCACCTACACACAGACAACTCATGTTTTATGAACAGCTACCATTTTCCCTTTTCTTTCCTTTTTTTTATATACATATTTTTTTCTTTTTTTTTGTGTTAATTTTTGTTAGTACTTGTGTTGTTTTTATCTATGGCAAGCATGTCTTCTTGATGTGCTACCGGTCCCTTTTTAATTTGATTGGTGTGGTTCTTCCTCTTCTTGACGGCGTTTCCGGTTTTTCTTTTCGCTCCACACGCAGCAGCAGCCTCCTCTTACCTTTCCTGCTTGATTAGCAAGGAGCGCTCTGGCGCAGAATAAAAAGGGGTTAATTATTTTGTTTTCACGCGCATTTGTTGCTGCCACAAGACGCGCAATGAGACAGCGGCCCACTTTCACAGGGATTCAAAGCGATTCTAGGTGAAACTTTAGAAATTAGTTGCTGCAGATCCCCTTTGTCTTAAGCCCCTGTGACAGCTCGTCAAATGCTGCAAATTTCAACTTAGATTTCAATTACAGCCCAATTTTTTGTGTGTTGATATTTGATGAGTGAAGCAACTAACCTTTTCCTTTGGGTCGAAAGTGCCGCAGGACATTGTCTTCTTTTCACTCAAGTTGTATTGTTAATTAGAGCTTGGCCGTGTAATTGCAATACTCGCATTTGTATCGCTAACTGATACATCATTTGCAGATTATCAAATACTCTCGATGTGAGTTGTTTCTGCTGCCATTGCTGATCATTATATAAAGCGTAAGTAATGAAATTAGTCTTGCAATATGCTATTCAAGTTGTGCTACTGTTTCAGTGTTAACCGTGCAGTCTGAAGAGAAGCTACCTAATATAACGAGAGCACAACTTAATTGATACCAAGAATATGTCATTCAAAATTAATTTTGCAAGCCTCAGGCTCTTGTCGACTTTAACGTTCTTGCTATTTATCTTTGTAAATGTTAATGCTGCTGATGTGGATCCTAGTAAGTCAATCGCTAAAGTGCAGGCATTATTTTTATTATATCTGTCTATTCTTCACGTTTCTCTTTAGGAGCTCGGAAACCGGTAGGACCAGCGCCGTGTCGCGAACTCAATGGAATATGCTTGGATTTTTGTAAATATTCATTTCAGAGACCTGCCAATGACTGTCCTGGTGGGCAGGTATGCTGTGATTTAAGTAAGCTTGGATAGAAGACTCGTATCATTGGATTTGCTGTAGCAAAATTACATTTCAAATAAAACGTATGCATACCTATACACTTGTAATGCAATCATTTTGGGATTTCTCTACATACTATAACATACTATATTCCATTATGCCAATTTCAAGAGATATGTAGTGGAATCTTACAAATTATTGCACATCGACGTGAATATTTCCTAACTCCCCCATGCCTTAGGCCACTCTGATTTCAATTACAGCCAAGTTCTTACATTGACTATAATATATGAAGTATATGAAGTTTATTATATTCATGAATACTGTAAAAATATGTGCGTGGGTTTAAGTTCAATAGAGAATTTCAAATTATGGCAGTTCTCATCATTTATGCTTCTAAAAATTGTTATTAATTTGATTTGAAACAGAATTGTGTTTGCTATATGCTTTAAAATCCGTGTTATAAGTTTTATACTCTCAGTGTTAAATTAAGTGGTGTAGCTAATTTAAATAGAGAACATATAATAACCACATAAAATAAACTTCATTAAACTGTGCTTGGTGTCGACTTAAGGGAAATCAATTGCAGTCGAATTATTTGCTAATATCTCGCATGAATGAAGAAGGATTGATTCACATTGTGTCAATTTCCTTTATTTGCAACTCTCCATGTCAATTGTAAGCATTTCTGAATTCAGTGGCATAAAGTTTTGCCATAGATTGTAATGAGAGAAAAGTCTGCTGTGTTTTGATTTAAGCAGTGTGCAAATGGAAAATAATGAAATTTAAACAAATTAACACACATGTTGTTTATTTTGAGTGCATAGATGTTTTGGAGATTACATAACTCGTTTCTGTGCACAATGGATATTTGTTTATGTATTTGCAACATCTTTTTTTGTTTGAAGTCATGTCAAAGTTTGTGGTGTGGTTTTGCAACTTTGGGTTGCTGTGACTTTTGTGCTGTGTGCAAATAATTTGCAGCTCGTTTCGTGCATCATTAACAATGTAGGGGATGAACTTTTATCTAATTAATGAAACTTCAGCACAATGCCAAGCCAGTGGCAGTGTGAGGAGATCTTATGCTTTTGAAGCTGTTGCGGCAGTGCGCGTATTGTTGACAGTGAAGCGACGAACTTGACGTACAACATGGCGTATGATTGCTTTTGTGTAAACAACGCCAGCATTTCGCTGACGGACGAGCGACGAGCGGATGGACGGACGGACGGACGGACAGCTAGACGGATGGCGCGGGGCGGCAAGTGGAATGGGTGCTTCCATGTCTTTGGCAGTTTTTTGCCACTTTTCTTTTTCTTCTGGCCAAAAGTTTTTTAATTAGCAACAAAAGTAAGGGGTTAATAACGCGATGCGATGCGACGCAACGCGACTCGACGCGAGAGTCGTGAGCTGTGTTGTGTTGAGTTGAGCCGAGTCGAGTCGAGTTGAGTTGAGTTTTGTTGGCTGTTGCCAAAAAGTTTGGCAAGCTAACAATTAAGTTTCGACTGTGCGTCTGACGTCCTCCCCCTCCCACAAAGTGCGGGCGGAAGTGGAGGGTGTGTGTGTGTGTGTGTGGGTTAAACTGGCTGGTGCATGGAGGCGTGCCAGCAGATAATGAGTATTAAGCAACACTTACTGACAATTAAGTTGGGCCCCGACACAGACAGACGCGCCAGACAGCCGCGGAGTCGAGCCATTATATTATCCCCGCCGCAATGTTGACTTTTTTCGGGCTGTAATTACGCTTAATCGCGAATTTACTACGATCTGCACGTGGCAGGCGACGAGCGGCAGGTCGCGGCAGGGCGCGGCATGGTTGCGAAAAGCCAACTGAAGCTGCTTAAGTTGTGGCAATAACCCGCAGCAAGCAAGCAAAGAACACAGTTGCACGCCACATGCCACACGCCACACGCCACATGCCACATCGCACGCTTGACCAATTGCATTGCGCATCAGCTGAAATCAAACAGCGGCAGTCGCCGAGACGCAGCTCAGTGATAAGCTAATAATATTCATGAGCTTAGTTTTATGAGGTGCTAACAGTGCGTAAAGCCACAACGAAAACAACAACGACTGCAGAGATATTAGAAGGAGGGGAGCCACTTAATAGCACGACCGCAGTCGAACACCTTTCATTCCGCTCTCGCTCTCCCTCTCGCTCCCACTCCCGCTGCTGCTGCTGCTGCTTCTGTTCTGCTGTTTCGCCATTGCCCTGCAGAAATTTTTGCATTTTCCTTTCACACACTTATTCTTTGGGTAAAGCACCTTGCCGCGCTTTCTTTTTTATTTGCTGTTGTTCTGTACTCAGGGCTGGGTAATTTTTCACTTTCGCAAGATGGCAGCGCATTTTAATGAGCCAGCGCCAGGACGTGCGGTCAGCCAAGGAGGACACAATGCTAGACACTCGCTCGGATCATTTGTGTTGCATTTGCATTTTCATTGGTGCGATATGTTAATGACTTTGCTTACTTTGCCAACTGCTGCCCATCTAGATGCTGTTGCTGCTGCTGCTGCTGCTGCTGTTGATGCTTGTTCTCGTGGCTAGTTGCGTCGCTTGTAAGTTTTCGGTTTCTGTTTTCCGTTCTCCATCTGTGGAAAGTTTCGCTTTTTATTTTAAGATTAGCATAGGCAGACGGCCAGACTGAAACTTTGATGGCATAATTAACAACGTCATTTATCATTCAGAGCGCTTGAAAGTCGCAGATAAATATTTTACAGCTATGATACATAACATTTATCATCACTTTGACAGCGTCTGATTGCCGTGGTAATATTTTTATTTACTTGCTTTCATTATAAATACAAAAAGCCTACACTATAAAACGCAATAAAATTATAGAGTTTGTTTTAGAGACAGCAATTAACGAGGCTAAATCATTTTGTCGTTTCGAGCCCAATAAATGTCTAATCAATGCGATTAATTGGCATTTTTATTCGAATATTATTCGGCTGCATAAAATCAAATTTGAGTATGCAAACTACGGGCAGAGCATGTCAGGAATTGTGTGTTCATTTAACGCTTCAAATATGACAAAAGAAAATACATTTATACAGCCAATTATTGTAGATTATTGTGCTGTAAAAATTGCATATTTACAGTTTTGCGTGTTTATTTGCACTAACAAAACCCTTTGCATTTTCCCACACACACACAGAGAAGCAGTCATTCAACTATTCATTTGTTTATTTATTTATTTACATTTGAAATTCATTTTATTAAATACCGTTCTGTCATTTTTGCCTGATAATATTGCCAAATGTGAAATGAAGTGAAAAATTACATTTAAAAGTCAAAAAAGCAAAAGTCATTTATAACATGCAAAACTCAATTTTACGCATGTGTGTGTGTGTGTGTGTGCACGTGTGTGTGCGCAAAACATTAAAATAATTGTTTTAAAATCCTTTTGTCAGAAAGTAAAGTAAATTATAAACACACAGACGCAGACACAGACACGGACACAGACAGCTGCAGAGAGTCAGTGGAGCCTGGCAGGATAACGATAACACGTCACAAGTCACTGGATTTCACTGAATTCATTAAAAACCCAGCATAGACACAATTCTTTGTCTGTGTGGGCGCATGCATGTATGCGTGTGTGTGTGTGTGTAGGCGTACATCTATTTTAGCTGAGTGAGTGCGCACAACTGTATGTGTTGAACTGCAAAAACATTGCGAAAAATTAATTTGATACAAAACGTTATGCAAATTTTTATGCAGCACAATATATATAAGAAAATCTATTAGTGCAACCAAAAATAATTGAGAAAAACAAACAGCTGCATGCTCGCACCTCAGATACTTTCGAGTGCACGCAACTTCAATAACAGCTCGAGGAAAGCAGTAGACACAACTGTAGTGCTGATGAACTTTTGTGCTTGCTTCACAGGGTATCATTGAGAATTGGAATTGCTGCTAATATTTTGATAGCAACAAAATTGCAGTGCGCATATTGTTTGCACATTTGCATACAACTTGCAACATGCAACATGCATTTTCCATAAAGCCCTCCTCATCGTGCTGCAAATGTTTCAATTTTATTCATTGTACAGCCATTTTTCAAGCAATTTCAGTTGCCGTTTCTTACTTATTTTTTTGCACAATTCCTTCTTTTTTTTTTGGCTGGAGTACGGTTCGAATATTTACCTAGGGCGGGTGTGATGGGCGGGCAAGGCGAAGTCGAGTCCTTTTGTAAGATGATGGCCGGGCCGCTAAAGCAAAGAGGACTTTTTGGTGCAGCTGCAGTCGAGCCCAGCTGGAGCTGGAGCTCATTTGGATTGCTTTACCTTGTGGCACTGAGGTATGTGTAGCTGGCACTCAATACAATTGTACAATATTTATTTAATGTAAATGAGAAACGGGAAACAAGGCATTCAGGTAGTGTGCGGCGGCACATGAGCCTGCCCGGCCAAGGGGTCTTCGAGTGGCAGGGGGGTGGGGGGGATGGTGGCTCTCTATCAGCTCTACCCAAATGCGAAATGATATTGAACATTGTGTCGACGTCGATGTCGATGTCGATTCCGAATTGCGTCTCTGTATGTGCCGAATGTGCCAATGCATTCAAGCAAATTAAAATTGGAAATTAAATGTTTACGAAGTACGAACATTTTAAACGAAAAAGTAATTGCTTTTCCTCTGCTGCTGCTGCTGCTGCTGCTTCTGCTGCTGCCTGGTTGACTGGCTGCCTTGAGAGCTTGCCGGCAACGCATCTGCATCGCGGAGCATCAAACGGAGCAGGAGATAGACACATACGCAGCCACATGCAGATTGGCTGCGTGTAAGCAAGCTTGTGGCGCACATCGTGTGAGTATTGTGGTTAGACTAAGTTATCAATTAGTTTTGGATAGCAAACTCCATTTACTTGCATTCCAATTGCCTGCAGTCAGGCAGGGATTGGAGCTGCTTAGATTGAGAAACGCTCGCTGGCATGTGGCAACAAGTGTGGCAGGCAGCGTGCGGCTTTGTCTTAGCCTTATCAGCACTGCAGCAGAACCTTGACAGTGCGCATCATTAAGCTGACATTTAAGTCGCTGTGACTCGGGCTCAAGCGGAGGTTCAACGAGCTGCTCGGGCGGATGTGATATCATGTTTTCATATGCGTCCATAAGACTGTGTGTTTATGTGCAACAACTGCAAGTTTTGTTTCACTTTTCGCCGCAGGAATCATTGTAATGTGCAGGTGTCTTGTTGCACGCAAAGCCAGCCAGCTAGTCAGCCAGTCAGCCATCCATCCACCTAGCCAGTCAGTCAGCTGGGTTGCCAGTCAAGTCGACTTGGTTACGGCGGAAACGGCTATGGTTTAGAGGTTCCTCTGCTGTTTTCTTTTTCCACTTTTTAATTTCCGTTTTCGTAGCCTTCGGGTGGCCAGTGCGTCCTCCGCACGTCAGCGGCTCAATGTGGATGTTGTTCTTGGTCTTATTGCTGCTCGACTGCCTCAAAAGTTGGCAGCTCAGGTGAGCTCGGAGCTGGGCAGACCGAGCTCGGCATTGCAGTTCGAGTTAGCTTGCCCCATTTTCATTCTCAACCACATTCATGTCCATTCACGTCGTTGCCAAGAACAACATGAGCCAACGAATTTTCGCAAGAGACGTCATTGCACTGTGGACGTCAATGAGCATATTTTGTGACTGCTAAGCTAGATTTCTTCAAAGACTTCAAGAGATATTTTGTTCTGTTTTACAAATTCAACTTATATGAAAAGCTGTATATCCTTTTTGCATCAACAACATTTAACTAGCTTCTAAATAGTCAACAGTTTGTAACAAGAAAAGCGTCACGAATTATTGAAACTTTGCCCATTGTGCAATGGCCAAAAGGTACGCTCTGTTGTCGTTGTAGCTCCTGCTATTCCTGCCAGTCCTCTGCTTCTCCGCTCCTCTGCTCCTGCAGCGCCGTCTGCTGAGCCGTGCAAGAATGTTGGAAGCTTCTCAGCCGAAGCCAAACAAGAAAACGTTGAGCGGGCGAAAATTGAGAGGCGAGCGTTAAATTCCCCATTGGCCAAATACTATGTATAGTAAGAGTAGTCACTTCCGGTGGCATGACAAATACCTTCGTCCCCTGCCGCCAGCTCCCTGTTCCCCATTTGACCAACGCAAAGATGCCCGGCGGCATTTAGGCAAATTCTTAAGCCGTCGGTCGCATTTTCTCAATGGAGTCTGGTGCGTGTTCGATTATTGAATCGAGGCGCGCGCGTGTTCAATTTGCAAATGATTTAAATTCATGTTGTTGAAGTTATTAATACGGTCTTGTTTACTTTGTTGTCGCTGCAGACAAAACTAATTAATATTAAAATACCACAAAAAATATTATGAAAATAAAGCCAGCCTAAAATTATGCAACATTTTTTGCTGTTGATTTCTTCGCTTGCGGCCAACTATTAATTAACATGTTAATTACACAACTTTACGTTGCTGTTTTTTTTTCGCGTGACATAAATGAAATGTAATTTCGTAAAATGTCGCCATTTTAATTTTATGCATGACACACACACACACCCGCACACACACACGCACATGGCGTGGTTGTATTGATTATGTGGGTTGGTTCAGTTCGACTCATTCTAATCGAAAACTCGCTCAGGTGTAGGTAACATGGGAAAATATTGCGCAATGGCTGGAAAAAACCATTAATATTCTTATTTGCTTAGTCGTTGATAGCAAATTGGTAGGTGCTGCGCTTTCCCGCCAACCTCCTGCCCCTCCCCCACCCAGCAGCGCTACATTTTTTTGCATACCCTAGACTTAGTTAAAACGGTAACAGGTAGCGTGAACTCACTGGCTGCAAGTAGTTCTAAGTGTATATTTGAAAACATTAAAGAAAGGTAATTTTACATAGATAAATTGTCTCTGCTTACTAAATTCTTAACTCGCAGCAAACTGATAAAAGTTGCTTTTAAATGACATACTTTTCGTAATTTGATCTTGCTAGCAATTCATACTCTAACCATCTAAAAGCACGCATTAAATTTAGTATGAAAACGCTTTAGGCTCAACATGTTGTTGGAGTAAGACATGACAATCGAAGGAGGCTCTCTACAATTGGTTATTGGTAATAGAGGTTCAAACTTTGCCTTTGGCGTTAGTCGTGACCATAATTAGTTCTTAATATTTTGCTTTTTTAAAATACTTAGATACGAGGAAGTCTTCTTTTATGTAAATCGCGTAATGAATTTATTTGGCAGTTACAAGTTTAAAGAGTAATTTTCATTAAATATGCATGCAGTAAATTAGAGAGTAAGCTGCAGTCATTCAGTGCCTGGCCGTGAGCAGTCTTTCTTGTTGTGCTCCACATTTTGATTGGCAATTTAAAATGCGATGGTGCCGAGTTTCGGGGCGCATCGCACCGCATCGTCCAGCTGCCGTGCCGTTTTGAAGCTTTATATAAATAATCGAACTGCATTTTATTGGACAACGGAATAACCACACTTTGTAGCGCGCTGGTTGAGCTTTGGTTACTCTTCGCTTGCCGCCTCCAGCTAGAGCCGCACACCCGGGCCGCACTGATTGTCAAAGGATAGTGGCGAGTGGCGGCTAGCAAAATAATTAAAAATTCCATTTAAATGCAGATTAGCTGGCGCAAAATGTGTGCGACTGCAAAATAATATGGCAATTTGCCACACTAAACACACTTTAATAGAATCAAAATCAACACACTGCTCTGCTCTGCACGTGGCACGTGGCAAGGAGAGGTGTCTGCGCCTAAAAATATGCAAATCGCAGCCGCTGTTGCAGTCGCCGTTGCAGTTGCAGCATTAGAAATGCATGCAGCGAGCTGTGAAACACACATTTCTGTGCTCTGCACATCGGCGTGTTACACATTATTTATTTACCAGCATTTTGTTGTAATAAAATCAAAAATAGAATTTGTATAAAACTAATCAAAAATGCATGAGGCACCGCGCCATGTGTAAAAATATGCGGCGCGCAAAGTTGCCGAATTCTAAGCGCTGTGTGCGCTGCATGCAACGCAGGCGTGGGTGTCTATCAAATATTAACTACACGTATATTAAAAACACGAATTTATTGAAACTAAAATTAAATAGTCCGGCCACAAATGCTTTAAGTTACTACAGTAAATGATTTTCTATTTAGAGTGCAGTTTGCATTGTTCTAAATATTCAGAATTCGTTGAGACTGTGAGTCGAAAATTAGCTTACAACTGTTGCTATATTTCAAATACAATAATTATTTTTTATTAAGATAACAGTTTGTCTTTTTCTAAATATTCACAATTAGTTGAGACTGTGAGTCGAAAATTCGCTTACAACGGTTGCTATATTTAAAATACAACAATTCTTTTTAATTATTTCTTTTTCTAAATATATAGAATTATTATATCTTCTTAGTTGAATTAAATTTCTATATAAAATGCAGCGTGATTAGTTGCTGGGTTCTAATTTATCTTTGCACTGCGTCTATGTCTATATCTATGAAATATTAACTACGCGTATATTAAAATACAATTTAATTTGAAACTAAAATTAAATAGTGTGGCTACAAATACTTTAAGTTAATGCACTAAATGCTTTTCTATTTACAAAGCATTGTTCTTGCTCTCAACATTAAGACTTAGTTAAGACTCTCAATCGCGAATGAGCTTAAAGCTATTTCGAATTATATTGTAATTTAAATATAGAAATAGATTTACACAAAATGCTTTTATATTTAGAGAGCCGTTTGATGTCGTCCAAATATTCAAAATTAGATTATCTTCTCAGTTATTTTCAATTTCTATATAAAATAAACTGCGAATAGTAGCCGACCTCAAAGTTTTCTTTCCGCTGAATGCAACGTAGGCGGGGGTATCTATAATAAAATACAATAACTACAAAAGCTTAAAACAAAACATGATTAGAGAGCACTTTGTCTTCTTCCAAATACTCAGAATTAGTTTATCTTCTTAATTTAATTAAGTTTCCGATAGACTGCGCATAGTAAGTGGATTGCAACGCAGGCAGTTAAATATACATTTAGTTAAACGAAAATAAAATAGAGTAATAGCTACTTAAGCTTAAAGTTACTACACTGCCATTTGTTCTTAATATTCATCTTTTATCTTTTCATTTTAATTAGATGTATATATTTTGTAGCCTTTTCCAATCGCAGCATAATAACTAATTGTTTACTACATTCATGCATTTAATTCACAAATATAGATGCATTCCAAATACTTTTACAAACAAATATATAAAACTAAAGTAAAGTAGTGTGGCTACAAAAGCTTTGAGGTGATACGTAAAATATCTCTCAATTTCGATATTATTTTGGTGCTATCAATTGTCAAAGTCTGTCGTCTTATCTTCTCAGTTTAATGAGATTACTATATTTGTTGAAGCCTTTTCCAATCACAACACAATAACTACTTACTTATTAAACTGATGCATTTTATTCACGCATAAATTTCTAAAACTAAAATAAAATTGTGTGGCTGCATATAAGCCTTAATTTAGTAAATAAAATACTTTTCAATTTATATACTATTTTAGTTTGTACTAAATATTAATATTTATATTCTCAGTTTAATTATATTTCTATATTTTTTGAAGCCTTAACCAATCACACCACAATAACTACTTGCTTATCAAACAGATGCAATATATTCACAAACTCAAATTCACGCCAACTACTTGCACAAGTGTATAAATCTAAAATAGTTTGGCAAAATTAGCTTAAAATTAATGACAGAATATTTTTCAAAGTAGACTTTTCAACACAATAACAACTTGCTCATTAAACTGATGCATTTTATGCACAAACTCAAATTCACGCCAAATACTTTTGCAAGCAAATATTCGAAAATGAAATGCATAATTTATTTGCGTGCAATCCAATGAAATGCATCTCTGAATACAGTGCCAGAGACTTTTTGCTACCGCAAGAGGAGGACGTGTGGTGCAGTGAGTGCTCTGTGGGTCCGGCACCATATCATTTTATTGGGCATCGTTACATTACTCATACGACGGGGCTGCCGCCTGGCCGCTGCCATTACTGCCCACCACTGATAGGGGATGCTGTCAATCAGTGTAACGGCATTTAAATATACGTGCCGTACACAAATTGGCGTTGCGATTTCCGTGCATTTTTATAAATACGCGCCGCAAAAAATGGCACCGCTGGGACAAAGGCGCCGCACGACGGGCGCAAGGATCAGACAGCGGGGCAAGTCATCAGTTTTTATGCTGCTGCAGTGACATTTTGCAGTCATGTGACCTGTAGGTTGCATTGCAATCTGCATGGATATTGCTGAATTGCAAATATATGCGAAAAAATATCGCGTCCAATTGCAGTCAATAATAAGTATTGCAGGAGTCTCACAGAAAAAACTGGCACAAATATTTGATGGGCTGCATCGAAATGTTTCTTGTGCACGCTGCAACATTTTAACGGCAAGTTGCACAATTATCAGCGTAAAGGAAATATCTTCTTTTTTTTGAGTACATGTTACTTTAAAACATGGCTACGCATTTTGTGTTATGGCTTCAAATATCGTTGTTCATCAGGCAAAATAAATACAGGAAATGGGAATTTTATGAGCTTAGCGGCGAATGTTGATGTTGAGGCAGCTTTTATGTGTTGCACTGTAGTCTTTATTTATCTGGTGCCGTCTCGTTTCCTAGCCCATTTTTAATGTCATCCGTGCTCATGTAATATTTTATTGTCGCAAAATGTGTCCGGTCCAGTAATACGTGGATGAATAAAAGCTTTGATGAAATCAAAATACGGCCGAAGTATTTTCACAGCCAGACACACAGCACACACCATACACACACACACACACACACACACACACGCAGAGAGACACACATGAGCATCGCCCAAAAACTTTACAGCTCGTTTTTGAGGTACGCAGCGTGTGTCCTGGGGCAGCCGTTGCTTCCACCATTGAAATACAACATTTTTATTTTTTGTTGTATAAATTTCATTTTTGGTATGTTTAGAGGTTTCCCGAGTGCCCGCCGGCATATTATATGTACAACTTCCAACACTGTAAGTATGCATACATGTGTGTGCGCGCGTGTGTGTGTGTGTGTGTGTCCGTGTGTGTTGTTGTTATCGCACTGCATTTATGTATGTGTGTGTGCCGTCTATGTGTGGGTGAGCGCCGCGTGGTTACTTAATATACAAAGGCCTTTAATTTCGACTAAAGCTAAATAAACTTTGTACCCTTTGGTGTCTCTCTCTCCCACTCTTCCTCTCGCTCTCGCTCGTATGCGCGCGCTCTCTCTCTCTCTCTCTCTCGCACACAGACACACATACACCTGCGGTCATGCCGCCACCAGAGGACAACGTCTGCATGTGTGTGTGTGTGTTTGATGTTCGGCCTGCGTTCTTCGGCGCGTTGTGTTTTGACGGTGTCTGTTGCTGTTGTTCTTGCTGTTGCAATGTCCTTGGGCGCATATTTGCATGTTTTATTGTATCTGCTCTCAGTTTAGGAGCACTCAGGCCTCACCCCCCCGCGCTCACCAGCCCCCCGCGCGCCCCACGCGGCCGCCAGCCACGCTATGCGTGTACCTATGTTTTTAATTCTTTACATCGATATTTGGCCTCAAGCATGCCAAAAACGCGAGCCGCTGCCAAAGGTTGATTGCGGTTCGTCGGCCACAAGCGGCAGTGCGGCAGGGATGCGGAGGAGATGCAGAGAGAGAGAGGGGGGAGGGGTGGTTGTGATCTCATACCAATTCCCATTGACTGGGCTTGGGCAGCGTTGGCGGCAATTTCGCTCACGAAATATGCATGATATGTGCTACACCTTTTGTTATGCATTTGTTTTGATGTCGAAATGTTGCCCCCTGGCAGCCATTTTGTTGTGGCCTCAGCAGGCATGCGTTTGCCTGCCGCGACTTGCGGCCCTCATTAGAATACCCTGTAGCCCTGCGAGCATCTTGCAAAAAGATCATCAAAGAACTCATAATGAAGAATGCTAGACAAACATAGAGAGTCTCATAATTAAGTTGGCATCAAAACGAATCCTAGCACTTTTAGCATAATAATCTATATCATAAATATCTATTGCTAGCAAATTTCATGTCATAATTAGCGCAAGTTTTTGTTTTTCTTTTTCATCCATCATCTACTCTACAAATTTAATTATTTATTACTTAAAACAGACCTTAGTACTTTTAATAATCATAATCATCTGTTAATTTAAACACTTTTGTCAATTTATTTTTTGCTATCAAATTTAATGTCATAATTAGAGCTTTTTCTGTTTTTTTTTTCTTATTTATCAAACTTGAATACTTTTAGCGCAATATTACATTACTTTGGAAATCTTGTCAAATTATTTTTCTGTTGTATTTTTAACAAAGTTCAATGTCCTAAGTAAAGCAATTTTTCGTTTTTCCCCACATCTATCATTTATCTAATTTACATTTTTTTATTTTTTACTCAAGACAAATTGTATTACTTTTAGTATAATAATCTATTATTTTAGACAATTTTGTCAATTTATTTTTGTGTTGAATTGCTAACAAATTAATAAAATTTTCATTATCTATCAATCTCAATATCTCAATTATCTATTATACAATTTTTGTTATTTATGGCTTTTACTTTTTGCTTATTATAATCGAATGTACAGAATTGTGTAGTTTTTTTTTACTAGCAAATCCCGTATTCTTATCAAAGTATATTTGATTGTTATTTTTTCTCATTTATTGTTATCTAAGCTATCATTCTTATCATTATCATATTAATATTAATTTACAGAATTAGGTAATTTTAATGATAGAAAATTGCATTTCTTAAATTCTTATTGTTTTTTCTAATTTCCCATACATACATCTCTATAATTTATGTCATCTATTATTCAAAGCAGGGTCTAGTACTTCTTGTATATTAACTTACAATTTAGGCAATTTCATCAATTTATTTTACTATCGCATTGTTAACAAATTTCATGTCGTCGTTTCTATCATCTATCATATATCATTTACTTATTTAAAATAATTTATAATATTTAATTTACAATAAATGTTTATAATTAATTACTCAAAAAAACACTTTAATACTATCAAATCATTAGGTTATTAATTTAGGTAGTTAAGTTGATTTTATTTTAATTTTTTTAATTTTAATTTTTTGTTTTTCTCATAACTAATTGATTTTCACGGGGTATCGCTTAGTCGTATCTGCAGCTATTAGCAACAGTTCTTGAGTCTTATTTTCGATTATTTGTAATAATTTAAAGAGCGCTGCTTAGAAATTAAAGTCGAGGAATGCGTCATTGGCCGGGCTAATTAAAATTAGCTGCGGCTTGTAGCAAAAACTGTAGCATACTTTTGTCCACACATAGACACATGTGTGCTGGCAGTTGTGCACACACACACACAGGTTCGCACACACATATTTACCCGTTAGTTTCCCATTACTTGACATTTTCTTTGGCTCGCACTCGGCACTGGCTGTTGGATTTTTTAATTTGCGTTATACGAGGAGTTTCCTTTTGACTCGCCCGCGGCACAGCCACACACACACACACGTGGAGATGTGGCATGCAGGCGAAAGGATACATGTAAAGGGCAAGGAGCGGCGCAGCGTAGCGTGACAACCGCCAGCGTCGAGCAAATGTCACGCTTGACTCATTTCCGTCCCATGACGATGCCTCGCTCGCTGCGCCTGATGAAGCCTCCTCAATGGTTAGTGGCAGGAACAGGAGCGGGAGCAGGAGCAGGAGCAGGAGCAGGAGCTGGAGCTGTGCAAAGAAAACCACATGACAATATTGGTTGCTTGGCGGCCAAACTTGGCGTGGGATTGAACCTCTCTCGCTCTGTCGCGCGCTCTTTCTCTCTCTCTCACTCTCTCTCTGTCTGCTCGGCGCTTTGCTGGTCTCTTGGTAGGCAACCTCTCAGCCGGAAGCACTTGAGAACTTGCAATGGCCGCCGGCTATTTTGCGGTCTCGTGCGTCACATCGCATCGCATCGCATCGTGGCAGCAGCAGCAACAGCAGCAGCGGCGGCAACTGAAAATTCCCTTCGTTTTCATTATGTTGCGGCTGTGTCCTTGCCCCATGTCAGCGAGGCGGCGAGGCAGCGAGCCAGCGCCATCGTTATGCTTCTTTTCAGAGCGGAGCCACGTCGTCATTATTGTGAACACCGTTATGGCCAGCAGCTATATATTCCAATTTGTTGTTGCTCTCGTCGTCGCTGTCGGTCGCTTCTCTTCTTATTCCCTTTTAGCCAGCGGTAGTTGCTCTGCTTTTGTCTGCTGGTCGGGGGCCAGCTCTTGGGTGTTCCTATATATGACCGCCGCCAACTTCGCACATCTCGCTCCCACCATACCCTGTAAACCGTGGAGAGCAGCAGCTGTCAGGTCGTCGCACAGCTCAACTGCAGCTTAACTGCGAGTCCATCACGCTGCTCGCGCTGCTTGAGTCGGGTCCGTTGTTTTGGTGCGTTGACAAAAAGACTTGGTCGCTATTTATAAGCCTAACAAATGGAGAAAGGTATGTGGCTTCTTGGCGCTGCAGCATTGATGGCCGGCGGCGACGCAGTGGCTGCAGTTCCTCGAAAAAAACGCGCGGCAAGAAACTTGTACAGTTTACTTATATTTGCGTCCGCTTTTCATATGCAAATAATGCAGCGCGCCGACGCTGGCGCAATGCCGCAGCTACAATAATAACAATAATCGTGCCACATTTAGATAGCGCATACAGTGGAAATCCAGCAGCAACAACAACGCGAGGAAAACACAAAACGCTCTCAGCCAATTGAAGAGTTTAAACATTGGCCAAGTATAAAATTTGTTTGCATACCAAAAATGTTAAGTTGCCACGCTGCCAGCGTCGATGCCACAGCCACAACCACACTCGGAGGCAGTGGCGGGAACGAGAGAGAGAGAGAGAGAGAGCTACACAGCCTCTCAGCTTGAACCTCAGTCGCTGGCTGGGCCGCTTATCTGGCGCTGCTTGCAACATTTGCTGCGGGCCTTTTTACTTTTGGTTTTTCGATACGAGAGCCGCCCGGATAAGGTGCGGAGCGGGGGCGGCGGCAGCGCTGCATCCACTACATGTATCTGTCTGTGTGTGTGTGTTAAGTTGGTCGCAAATACTTTTGGCCTCGCTTGGTGTCGGTGCCTTACCGTTGCTTGCTTGCTTCAAGCCTTTACGAGTTGTTGCTGCCTGCTGCCTGCTTTTTTGGCATCTGCTCCTTGGCCCTAAGCTGATTGTTGCTTTATGAAATATTTGCAAGCAACTTTATTTACAATTTTTCGGTTATTTATTGTTTGCAATTTACGAGTACGCTCCAATATTCGCATTGTTGCCTGTGTATTTGGTCAAGTCCGAGCAACTGATTTATCGTGCATCGTCTGTGCGAGTGTGTGGGTGTTGCCGCATTAAACTGCAGCTCTCCCCCCTCCCCACGCACGCATACTCGTATGCATATAGATTTGCACAAATATGTTATTTAAAGATGCGTATTCGCTTCGCATTGCAATTGTTGTGGCCAGTCTTGGCAGCCTTGTTGGCCATTGCATAATGCAAATAATTGCGCTTGCAGATACATAATTGGAGCACTGATTTTGTGTGCTGCCTAGTTGCAATTACCAATGCAGCAAAACAGAACAATGCACTATTATTTTTCCTTGCTTTGGCATTCCCCGAAATATCTGCAAATAACTAAGCTCAAATTGCTGGCATTTTATTTGCAGTTTACAGAGTTGTTGCTGATGGATAAGGCGCAATTAAAAGCAATATGAAAAATGTTCTTTCGAATTGAACATGACATTCGCATTGAGCTGGGATTTCCTAATTAAGCCTCTCATGTTGCCGGCTCGAGTTTCTTTTGTTTTTGTTTCTGTTTCGGGCTCGAGCAATTCGTTGGCAACTACGATGATATTTGCTGTCACTGTCAAAACACAAATGCCTTTTAATTGCACATCGACTGAGCTGCAATCGCAACCTATGAAGTGCAATAGTTTTGCTGTAGCTTCAAGTTGCCAAATTTCGGCATCCTTCAGTTGCTCGACTCCCCGACATTTGTTTGCCCTTAAACGGCATTCACAATGCGCCCGAAATGTGAGTGTAAAAATCACATTTGGCCGCCAGCGCACATCGCACATCGCACATCGAACAGTTGACATTTAGTTTATTTGAGTTTGTCTCCTCGACTGCCGTTTATGTTTGTTTGCTTTAGAATTGCATAAAATCTACGAAAAATATTATTTTAATTAAGCTTTGTTTAGCTTGGCCAGCGAGCGGGCCACCCAGCGTCAGCTGCTGGAGTCATAAATTGCAATTAAAACGCAATAATCCGACGCAGCAGCGCTGATTGCATGCAGCACACAGAGACTGCTGTCAGTCAATCGTGTGTTGCATGCATCGAGTGGCGAACGGGGCGTGGGGAGTGGGAGGCGACTATCGATATTTTTGCATATGGCTGAAAATGGAATCGGAGTCTCGTCCATGTCTATGTTGCCAGTGGTCAAAAGGCAACTGCAATCAAAATTGCAAATACAATAATATGAAAAGCACAATGAAATAAATTGAAATACCTCAAGCTATGTAAATGGGCAGCCCAGCCACACGAGCACACGCACAGGCTGACCCCACTCACACACACACATGTAACACACACACATACGCGCATCAGATACGCCTACACGTGGCGTGGCCTCGGACTCGTGCTCGTGCTCGTTTGTGTAGTTGGCCAGAGCAAATATGCACGAGACAACGAGAACGACAACGAGAACAACAACAACTTGTGCTGGCGGGCGTCACAACAGAAAAGGTTGCCTCGCTCCTTTGCCAGCTCGGCAGACTACACAACTGCGGCCATCAATCTGAGCGCTGAGCTGATTAACGTGTCTTTAATACTCTAACTATCCTTTTGCGCCCGCATAGAGTATGCGAGTTTCGTCTCGCGCTCGCTTTACTTGACTTTTTTTTGCTAGCGGAGGAGGAAATGGAGAAGGGAGCGGCTACGTAATCAGCATTTGTGGCGCTCGAGGTCATCCGCAATGTCTTGGGGCGACATCGTGTTGCATGCGGCACAGCAACGTTCTATAGCAGCAGCAGCAGCAGCAATAATAGCGAAAGCAAAGGCAGCAACAACAAAAAGCGCCGTGTGGCTGTGGCCCCGAATAACGACGACGACGACGACGACGTCGCCGCTTCATCTTCCTGCCTTGTCCGCTGTGGCTCTGACTCTGAATGTGGCTGTGGCTGCCGCAGCCGCTGCTTGGCTCGGGGCAACTTTTTGGGTTGGCTGGAATATTATAATTACAAGCGAAACAGGCCCCAGAGGTGCCCGAGCAGCAGCCACTGCGCTCCTCGTTGTTGCCCATGACAACGATGCCAACACGACTGTGATACCCCTGATGAAGCTCAAGCTGAAGCTGACGCTGACGCTGAGGCTGGAGCAGCAGCGGCAGCGGCAGGCCCCAAAGGTGGCGGCACCAACGACGACTGACGACTGACGACTGACGACGCTGTGACAGTTCCGTTTTTTCGCCCTGCCTCTCGCACTTGCCGCCCTCGGTCTGTCAACTGGCAGCCAGTGTGTGCACGCTGTGGCTGGAGTGTGGTGTGCGCGCGCGGTGTGTGTGCGCGGGGTGTGCGTGTGTAAGCCAGTTGCATGTGCGCTTGTCTAGCAGCTGCTGCTACTGAAACTGGAGCTGCTGCTGGAGCTGTAAATGGAGCTGTTGCCGTCGTCGTCGTCGTCGTCGTCGCCGTCGCCGTCGCCGTTGCTGCTAGTTGAGCTCTGACTGATGGCCAGGCAAACATGGCTCGGTTACTTGGCCAGCTGCCGCTGCTGG
The DNA here is from genome assembly GCA_035046165.1 of Drosophila rubida. NCBI lineage: Eukaryota > Metazoa > Arthropoda > Insecta > Diptera > Drosophilidae > Drosophila > Drosophila rubida. Next base: position 1,542,622 of record JAWNOF010000022.1, read on the forward strand.
GCAAAACGACAGAGATGTTGCAATTGGCGTGCGGCAAGACTGCTTCCCCGCTGCTCTTTAACTTGCTTTGCTGCTGCTGCCTGCCACACAAATTAAGACTTAAGAGACATACAAATGACTTTACAGCTTTGGAGCGCGGCAGCCAGAAGAAAACAAATCAAAGAAAAAAGCCAGCAACAACGACTTCATTCAGCTGATTTTCGTGTGAAAATTATTGAAATACATTTCCTAAAGCCACACAAAATGAGCCGAATAACGACTTTAGACGGTCTTCATATAGTATACCACACAACTTACGAGTGCGCACTCCTCCATAAGAGCGAGGGGCAGCGGGGCAGAGAGCGAGACATGCCATTTGCTATTGGAACCAAGCATTTTCGTCTTCGTCGTCGTCGTCGTCGTCGTCGTCTACCTCTAAGCGGACATTGGCGATTATCTTGTCCACGACTGTGAAATAAATGAGCGTCGTAGTCGTACTAAGGACTGCCTGGGGCCCATTGTTGGCGCATTGTTGCTTCAAAGAAAAACAAAATACCAAAGATAGGTTTCAATTTATCAGTGTGTGTGTGTGTGTGTGTGTGTATGCCTCAAAGCTCTGTGTGTGTGAATGCTTGTTGTGTGCGATGTGGTCGCGTCTTCAAGGCAAACTGATTAAGAGCCAAAAAGTTCCCACATTTCACATCTGTATCTGTGTGTGTGTGTGTGTGTGTTGAGCTGCATGTGGGTGTGTGTAGGCATGTGTGTGTGTATGTGTGCGTGTGTATGTGTGTGTGTGTGTGGGAATGCCCGCGAGTTCAATCGAGCCCTGCGAGCACTGGAAACTCTTCTGCGCGTGCGCAGTCAGACAACATCGCTCAACACTTAATTGCAATACTTAAGGATGAGCTCGTTAAGGTAAAGCAATAGATGATATACTACAATATAACAACAGTTCAGTAATGCAAATAAACATCGATTGCATTTGCTTAACCTTTAATTTCCTTAGTTCTATTGAAAGGTTGACCTTTCCACTGAATTATGTTCGCATTTCTGTGTAAAAATGCAGATAAGCAAATTGTAGATTACAAGCGATTATCACGAATTGTTGGCGGCGTTATCAGTCAAGTGCAAGAGTTTAACAACAAAACGAATGAATCTAAACACTGCTGGTGGCATTCAGTAGCTGGCGAGCTGTTTCACGGTTAAGATCGTTGAGTTTGGTGACGCAAAATGCTAATTATCGAGACGACCTACAATGCGCAAGAAAAACTCTGGCATGGGGAGGATATGGAAGATATTTACGACGCCGACCAGACCATAGGGGAGCTTGTCTTCAATGCACTCAAAGAGAACCCCACGAATGTGTGTCAGGTATGTGATTCAACTAGCTACAACTATTTTAGCAGATAGTTCTCCAAAGTCGCTTTAAAGGTGTGGCATGAGCGGGATCAAGTTGTGAGCTGTGGCGAGACTTTGGCCATGTGCATACGATTGGCACAGCACTTTAGGGATGCGGGACTCACGCACGAGCACATCGTCGGGATTGTGTCGAGCAATAATATTCACGACACTCACGTCATGTTTGCCTGTTTATTCAATGCGACGCCCTTCCACGCCGTCAGTCCCCATCAAGCGCCGGATGTCATTGCTGCACTGTTTGCGATAACGCGGCCAAGGCTGATATTCTGCGACGGCAACGATTACGAGCTAATCAAGGCGGCAACTCGCGACTGGCAGCCCACAATTTGCACGCTCATCAACCACATTGCAGAGGTGCCAAAGATTGAAGACCACCTGAAGCCGACCACCAGCGAAAGTGCATATGCGTAAGTAATGCATGTTTGTACTGTCAACTCTACCTGACTACACCCGCTAACGTATTACAACAGCTTTGCCAGAAGGAAGCATATCCGAGTACACAATGTATTTGCATTCAAGCTCAGCAGCAAAAGCTGAAACTAAATACACATATGCGTCTGTCTGTCTGTCCGTGCGTATGAACTTCGGTATCTCAGAGAGCATAAGAGCTAGAGAAAACAAACTTGCTTACAATACTTGTGTATCTCATTAGAATATTAAGTTTGTTGCAAATCGTTGTCACGCCAATTCAAGCCGAAAAATAAATGATTTGCAAGCGTACTTTTAAAGCTGAAGTCTCGCACTTCAGCACACACATTAATAATAAGACTAGACTACCTCAAAGTTTGTTTGTTTTCTTTCGAAAAATATGAAAGTTACTTAAGAATCGAGTTTGAGTGGAAAAGCAGCCAAAAAGTACTTATTCACTTAGTAGATAATGCGACAGTACTTTGAACATAGAGATATTTTAAACGTAATTGAATATCAATATACCGAATATACCAAAAATAAAATACCAAACATACCAAACAGACTAACTATACCACAAATAGCTAAAGTATTCCATAAATCAACATTACTTCAATTACCAACATTATTTTTAATAGCTTCAAATACTTTTTGGTATATTTTGGTATATTTCAAGTGATTAGCGGGTATCTCACAAACGACAATACTTAAGATACCAAAAGTAAATTCAATAGCTTCAAATACTTTTTGGTATATTTTTGTATATTTCAAGTGATTAGCAGGTATCTCAATTGATGTGATATGATGGACAGAAATGCATGATTGATTGATACACTTATTTTAATATTTGATTTGATTGATTATTTGATTGAGAAATACCGAACCAGCAATATAAATATACCAAATGTACTCCACATATTTGATTGCATGCTAATTGATTTAAATAATCTCATAGTCGTTCAAAATTAACTGTAACTTTGTGACTTGTTGAGATAATATTGAAAATATACCCAACATACTAATAATTTTTGGTATATTTGCGTTTATTCCTACTGGATAGCGGGTATCTTGCAGTCGAGCACATTCGCCTGTAGCTTTCTCACGTGTTTTATGTTATATCAGTTCTTACAAACGTAGTGGAATATCAATGAATACCAATTGAGCACATCTACTATTGCTTTGCCACTTGTTGTAAATGAATCCTGTCATCTTGCAGTCCCCGTAAACTGGTGCTGGGTGCGAATCAGACAATGGGTATCATCTGCACGTCTGGGACAACGGGATTGCCCAAAGCCGTGACCTTGTCCAATGCGCAGTTGGTGCTGATAGGCAAGTGAGTGAGAAGCAACAATGTGCTTCGCCAAACAAACTAAATCAGTTCATTGCAGCACTGTTGGAACTCGGGAGATAATTTTCTCGAATGCAGCCATCGACTGGATAAGCGGCATAAAGGTGGTGTTGACTGCCACCGTAAACGGAGCAACGCGCATCGTCTCCAATCGCACGTTTAGCGCAGAGCGCTTGGTGGAGATCGTCAGACAGCACCAGGTGACTGCTTGCCACTTGACGTACGATCAGATGTCGCAGGTTTTCAACAGTCCGCTGGCCACCACAGAGCATCTCTGCAGTCTGCAGGCCATTACCTATGGCGGTGGCTGGGTGCCCGCGAAGCTGGTGCGAGCAGCGCAACGTGTGCTGGAGCACACCATCTTCGTGTGCATCTACGGCACCAGCGAGACTGACATTGTGGCGGTTGCGCTGAATCCGGAAGTCGACAATCTCGTGGGCAAACTAGTGCCGGGGAAGAGCGTGCGCATTGTGAGCGAGCAGGGCGCGTACCTGGGCCCCAAGCAGATTGGCGAAATAGTCATCCAGACGAATCAAGCGTGGAGTGGCTACTACGGCAATGCGGCGCAAACAGCGCAAACTCGAGACTCGGCTGGCTGGTTTTACATGGGCGACCTGGGCTACTTTGACGACGACAACAATCTCTATGTGATCGATCGCAAAAAGGATGCGCTCTGCTACAAAGGACATCGCTACACGCCCAACGACATCGAGAGAATCATCGTGGAGCTGCCCCAAGTGCAAGCTGTGTGTGTCGTTGGCATTCGCGATGAACTGCAAAACGAAGCAGCTGGCGCCTTGGTCGTCAAGCAACCCGACACTCTGCTCAGTGAACAGCAGGTTGTGCGGCATGTGGCACGTCGTGTGTCCGTGGAGCACAAGCAGTTGCATGCGGGTGTCCTGTTCGTAGACAAACTGCCCTACAATGCCAATGGCAAATTGATGCGGAACGCAGCAAAAGATTTGTTCTACGAGAGGCGCCTTCCCAGAGCTTCTCTTTGAATGGCAACGAGTTGATCGACAGACTGCTCAAGCAGAGTTGAAGTCTACAATTAATTTAAACATTAATGCAATTATTTAGTATATATTTAAAACTTATCTTCGATTCTAAGTGTCTCAGTGATCGTTTTAAAAAAATGTTGCATATGCATTCCAGTATTTTGAGAGCGAAATAAACCATTTGTATAACATGAAAAACAACGACAGTTTTTACAACAGAATTAAAACAATATTCGCACACAATTTTATGAAGGGGTTTTTCACGTTAGCAAAAATGCGAAAGAACGAAAATCGAGACAACGAGAGGGTTTCAATTTCAGTTTATAGTTGATTTATGCTCCTCAGTTCATTATTGCTTAAGCCTAGCTTAACAAAGGTGGCCAAGTAAAGCGAATTCGCTCAGAGCGAGACACGAAAACTTTATTGCTCTCTTATTTCGTCCTAATGTCAAAAATCCACTCTTATGACCTACATGTTTTTAACAACTGCGCCAACAAATAGTATAGCTGAACACTATTTTAGCATCAATATAGGTATTATAACTAATTTGAGTAAGATATCGATACAGATACATATGTACGTGTTCGAGCAAGACGCATCTTTGGTTTTTCGCGAGCATAAGTTTAAAAGACAAATGTAAAATATATTTAATCCAAATATTCCCCAAAATAAACCTACAAAGTTAGAACAACATATCAGCCATCCAATTCACATTAGTTTGTTTTTCCTTTGTTGTTTAACAGCAGCAACAGTTGATCTCTCACTCACACACACATGCTTATGTGAACAAAGCTGGAGAGCTTTGTGAAGCTCTCCTGTCCGACCATGCCCACACGTCCGACGTTTAGATGCGCACACACACATGCGTTTTGCACACATACACGCGACTCGATTAGTTTAACAACAGCTTACTCTGTCAGTGCTTAGCAGTGCTGTTGCGTTAACAGACAATTTACAGAGTTCTGCAACTGCATCTGCTTATTAAGGCAGGCTGCAAAAACATCGGAAAAACATCGGAGTCAACATCGATATATCTATATTGGCGTGCTGATTCCAACATCAATAGTGACCCTCGATACATTGAGTGTTTTGACACTTGTAAGTTGCGAGTTGTTAAGTTGCATTACTAAAAGGTTATTTTTGTATGAGAACCATTACTCGAGTTGCAACATTGCTTGACCATCGATTTAAGAAGCGAGTGTTTGCTCACAACGACAACAACGCCAGTGCATTCTTTAGCACTTGAAAATGAGATAGTGATATCTTATAAGCAAAGTGCGCACGAAAGCTTAAAATTTGCCAGCTCCAGAAATTAAAAAAAGCTCGTTACTGAATTTTGTGGCAAAAACAAGAATCTATTTTGATCTCATTAGATATAAAAATGTATGTATTATTAGTTCTTAATTATTATTATTAATGAAGAATTATTAAGAACATTTTCTTACATTATGAACTTCATATAAAAAGACCGCCAGTCCAGTGCTTGGGCAGGAAATATTTGTGGCAGCCTCCTGCATGACTGCTCCCACTTAGTAGAATAAAACATCAAATTTGGAGGTCTCATGAGCAGACTCACACACGTACATGCATTTCGCACCTATACAACATATATTTTCGGCAACACTCCTACACACATGCACACGAATTACCAGAGTATTAACAGAAGCTATTATTGTTGAAGTTTTTGGTTAAACAGATGCGCTAAAAACGGGTAAAAAGCGTCAAATCATGAAGTAATATTTATAAGATTTAATATATGTAGTAATACAAATGTCACAGTTAGCTAAATTGTTATATTAATTCTAAGAATTGTGTTATTTTGTAGGGCGCGGACGAAGCTGTATGAAAAGTTGGCTTTGACGAGTAGTACATATATAAAATTCATTGACTTCATTGATTTAAATGTGGGAGGCAACAATTTCTGCACAGCGTACTGATTATATATACATAGTTTAAGCGAAAGTTCAACTAAAATTGGGCTAATCACAGACGAAGCTTAGTCACGCATTGTTCTATGAACATATCTATCTACAAGATAATAATTAAGCGACTAATCGGGAAACAACTAAGCTACTACAGCACATTGACCATTATATTGCATATAATTCCAACTATTATATCGATTTACTCAACGCAGTTGTGGAGTAAATCAGTATAGACATAAAATTCGAACAGCTTTTAGAATTGTGCTGCGAACTATTTTCCTTGGCCATCCAAATTACCTTTTGTAGTTCACTCTCCCGACGCAATAAAAGTGACGCCTTGCTCGTTCTGCTGTTTGTCAACTACTGACTTTATTTTTATGTTTCTTCATGTTTCTTATTCTAGGTGTTTGTATGTACATGAGTGTGTGTGTTTCTTTAACTTATGTGTGTATGTATCTAACAGAGTGAGCGCTTATTACATGTTAATTATGTGTAGCTTATGTCTATGTTAAATATGTACATATGTATATCCTATATTCTATGTTATCTACTACAATTCGGCCTATCCTGACTGGAGGGCTCCGAACTCCTTCAGCCTTGCGATATATCCTCATCTAAACATTCTTCTTTTCTTTTGGTAGTTCCCAGCCACGGTTTCATGTTTGCAACTGCCCATACTCCTTTATAAGGTACTCGCGATTGTTGAAAACCGTCCACATCCTCCACGACATACCTATCGTTCCTCAATACTTTACTGATCTTGTATGGCCCTTTAAACTTCGGTATTAATTTCTTAGAAGTTCCTATATGAGAGTCGAAGTTTTTGATCATTATCAAGTCTCCATCCTCATACTTGTGGGCCTGCTTCCGTTTCATATCAACCGATTTCTTATTGTATTCTTGTGCTCTTTCTTGATTGTTTTTTGCGTTTACCCTAATAACATCTATATTTCTATCCTCCTGTACATTTGTGAGTTCTTTGAGTTCCTCACTTAACTCATCTATGGCTTTCCCTCTTTGTGACATTCCGAATAATAACCTACTAGGGTGTTGATTAACAGTCCTTTGCTTGGTATTATTTAACGTATACTCAACACTCTCTAATACAGTATCCCAATGTTTTCCTTTTTCTGTATCCACTAGTTTAGCGATCATTGGCCCTAACACTCTGTTTACCCGTTCGACCTGACCATTCGCTTGAGGAGAGCCTGTTGCTATTTTAACGTGTCTAACTTCATTCTCTTTCAAAAATTCCTCAAAATCATTTGCTGTAAAAGAGGTACCCCTATCGGACACGACGACCTTCGGCCTACTGTACGCACGAAAATAATCTTTAAGTGCTTTAATTACCTCTGCAGTTTTTGTTGTCTTCGTCGCATACAACCTGACAAATTTTGTGAATGCATCGATTATCACTAGTATATGTTTGTTAGGTGTGCCTTTATCTACTGGCCCAAAATGATCAATGTGTACTACTTCGAACGGTGCAGCCTCCTTCGGAATATTGTGTAAGAATCCCTCTTCTTTCCCATTTTTTGCTGAGTACGCAATGCATTTTAAACAATTTTCTATATGGTTCCTTGCTCTTTCCTTTATCTTGGGGAACCAATAACTTTTCTGAATAACTTCTGTCATTTTGTCTACTCCCACATGACCCAATTCGTCATGATATTTGTAAAGGACATGGTTTTCCATTTCTTCGGGCACCACAAATAAAAGGTTTCCGTTTCCTCTTTTCCTAAACACCACTCCATTTCTCATTTCATAGCTTTTACTTTCTGTCTTCTCCAACCCTTTTTTCAAGTTTATTATTTTCATATCTTTGTTTTGGCAAATAATTAGATTGTCTTCGAACGTATTTGTATCTAGCATCAAGATTTGTCCCACTCTGCTCAAAGCATCTACATGTTGCATCCTGGTTCCTGGCCTATGTTCCACCGTAAAGCTATAGCTTTGTAACTCTAAAATCCACCTATCTATTGCTGGACTTAATGATTTTTTATTAAATGCTAACGTCAACGAGTTACAGTCGGTTACAAGCTTGAAGTGAATGCCCTGCAAATAAATTCTAAATCGCTGCAGTGCATATACTATGGCTAACATTTCCAGCTTAAAACTCTCATACCTAGACTCTACTTCGGTGGTTCTTTTCGAGAAAAAGAAAATAGGGTGCATCTTCCCATCAGACTTCCTTTGCATTAATATTGCCCCAAACCCCAACGCACTAGCATCGCAATGAAGTTCTGTCTCATCACTAGGGTTATAGAGTGCCAAGACTGGTTTCTCCAATAAAATATCCTTTAATAGCTCAAAACATTCTAACTCTTGTGTCCCAAACTTAAATTCTCTGTCCTTTTTCACCAAATCATACAGAGGCTTAGCTTTCGTTGAAAAATCTTTAACGAATCTTCTAAAATATGAGCAGAGTCCTAAGAAACTTTGGACATCTTTGACTTTTTTCGGGATGGGGAAATCTTTCACCGCTTGAATTCCTCTATCATCTGGTTTAATATCATCTCCTGACACTATGTACCCTAAATACTTAATATTTTTTTGCAGGAACTCACATTTATCTAGCCTTAATTCGAGTCTGTTTGCTACTAGCCGTTTGAATACTTCTTTCAACACCTCTATATGACTTTCACTATCATTTGTTGCTACTAGAATATCATCCATGTAGACTAGTACTTTATCTTCCCTAATCATGTCCGAAAATATTTTATTCACGAACCTTTGAAAAACTGCAGGTGCATTCTTCAGACCGAACGGCATTCTAGTCCATTCAAACTGTCCCAATGGTGTTGTGAAAGAGGTATATTTCACTGACTCTTCACTCACAAACACATGAAAATAGCCATTCTTTAAATCTAGCTTACTGAAAAATTGTTTTCCTGATAATTTGTCAATAAGATCATCTATTAACGGTGTTGGGTAGTTGTCTTTTAGCATGCTTTTATTAAGTGTACGGTAATCCACACACATTCTTAACTCTCCCGTCTTTTTTTTAACTAAAACTATCGCCGATGCATATTCTGACTCGCTCTCCCTTATGTAACCCTTTTCTAAATACTCATCCAACAATTTTTGTACTTGTTCCTTTTCTGCGTACGATAATCTTCTAGGTGGATAGTGAAACGGTTTGACATCTTCAAAATTAAGTTTCATCTCACATCTTACAGTAGGTCTGTCTGGCATCTCTGCTAAATAATAGTTGTTTTCAAAAATTTTGTTCAACTGTGTTTTCAAATTTTCATTACAACCTTCACCCACCTTCAAAGTATACGATTCATTTTCTTTTGGATATTCTATTGGTAGTACACTAAAATTCCGTCTAATCTTCTCATTAATTTGTTCTTATTCGCAAAGAGCCACTGCTGAGCACCGTCTTTAAGTTTTGACATCAACAGCATACGGACTAAGCTGTCGCTCAGCTTGTACATGCTTGTCACCATTTGGAATTGAGCCACCCAAGAGTTTGCTGGTGACTTACCATCATACGTTGGTAGCATTTCCTTGACCATGTTCATCACCATGCTGTTAGGTTCATTGCAGCTGCTCGTAGCATTTGTTTGGCCAACGGATGGGACTCCCCTTTGTTTGAGCGCTTCATTTTCTATCCGTAGAGCCTGCACTTGTCTCTGCAACATGGTTATGCTTTCGTAATCGATGCTTGCACTAGCGTTGTCCACTTTATCTTTAACGGCCTCGATTACTGCATTGCTCAACACTTGGCCGTTCTTGGTATCGACATTGTTCGCGCTGTTCTCTGTTTCGCTGGCAATTTGAACGCCGTTATTTTCGCCGTCTGTTTTCTCGCTGTTTCTGGAATGTGCTGCGGCGTCTGGGCTGTTGGCGCCATTTCTTATGAACGCGACGTTTGCATATGTGTCGTCTCTCTTTGCAGTACTTTCCCCGGCGTCCCTCCACACATCAGCGTTGACTGCACTAACGTTAGGTGCCTTTCCACGTACAGCCACTGGGATTTCACTTAAACGGGCCACCAGAACGGCTTTGCTTCCGACTGTATTAAATCCCAGTTGCCTTAGCCATTCTTTTAATTCCGCTACGGAATATTTATTGGCGTCGACCACTTCCATTTTTATATATGTATTTAATTTGATGGCGAATGGTGAGAAAAAAAAAAATCGGTAACTATTTATTCTCGCGAATTGATCCCACTTCTGAGTTTGTAGTTCACTCTCCCGACGCAATAAAAGTGACGCCTTGCTCGTTCTGCTGTTTGTCAACTACTGACTTTATTTTTATGTTTCTTCATGTTTCTTATTCTAGGTGTTTGTATGTACATGAGTGTGTGTGTTTCTTTAACTTATGTGTGTATGTATCTAACAGAGTGAGCGCTTATTACATGTTAATTATGTGTAGCTTATGTCTATGTTAAATATGTACATATGTATATCCTATATTCTATGTTATCTACTACACTTTTATACTCTTTTTCTATTAGTTGATCAATTAATTTGTGTGTGCAACGCAGAGGTAAAGTAAGGGGGGGGGGGTTAGCGGATGAGAAAGCTTTGCGCTTGTCAAAGTTTGAGCGTCAGATTTGGATATGCAATTAAGCGGGGCTTAACTGAATAGAGTTGGGATGAGTCGAAGTGAAATCAAAGAGTTGCCAATTTTGATCAAGTTTCGTTCTGTTTCTTTTTGGTTTTCCTCGCCGCCGGCGGCGTTTCATGTGAAATATGTATTATAAAGAGGAACTGAGCAATGGGAAAATCCCCAGCGGCGATTTATTAGTAAAAAATGTTTCGTGTTTGGCGTCTGCGCCTCGCTCTCTTCGTTCTGCCGTGTTTGCGTTGTAAGCTGCGTTGCTACGACTCGCTGTGGTTTTTGTTGCTGTTCCTGTTGTCGATGTTGCTGCCGCTGCTGCCGCTGCTGCTGCTGCTGCGTTTTGCTGTCGGCCATGATAATTTAGATGCTGTTGTTGTGATAACAGCACACACACACGAATGCGAAGAGCCCTAGCCAAAAACAAAAAAGAAGTGCACGAACAAGTTCGATGTTGTGCCACCTTTGTGGGAGTCGCAGACTCACAGTGTGTCTTGGCCAGGTTGGCGCTCGGATTGCGGCGGCCAATGTGAAAGTAGCCTTGATTTATGGCCCCACAAAGCATCACCCCGAATGAGTTCAAATTATACAAATTGTGCCATTTATATAAACAATGAAGTATCTGCGCCTCGAGCCACGGGATTAGCTCGCTGCCAGCTACGACGCATCCTACTACAATCGTCGTTAAGCTCCTGTCGAAGGGTTGAAGTGCGACCGACTATGCAGCGCATCATTTTAATTAACTGAAAGCCACAGCGTTTTAAATAAATGACGGATTAAACAGTCACTGTAATGTGAGCACTTAAAGCAAAGTTGCCGCTTAAAGTGCTGCAACTAATAAGCGCAACTCTACTTTGGCCACTGCTGTTGTTTTATCATCCGAATTTCGGTGCGCGAGGTAATATTTTTCTAACACTCGTGTGAGCTTAAATTTATGCATGGCTGCTCTCTAATACCGTTTAGAATAACAGCAATAATTTATTATTTTTAACACTTTACAATTTCAGTTTATTTTCGGTGTCGTTTTTATTATCGTTGTCGCTGCCGCTGCCGCTTTGGCTGCTGTTGTTGCTTTGGGTTTTAGTGTTATTTGGGATAACAACAAAAGCGAATTGTTTGTTTTTCATTTGGTCAAACGGCGCTCGTTGCATTGGCGAGTGCAAACAGCGTGGACGGGGGGTGGGGGGTTGGGAGGGGGTTGGCTAGCAGAGGCGTTGGAGTGCGTGTAGATTTCAACACTTACGCCGAAAATATAAATTTATAAATATTTTACAATGAGAGGCAAACAAGAGAGCACAAACAACTTAAATTTTTATTGCTGGAAAAGTGTAATGCTAAAATAACTAAAATATGCGCACTTTTAGCAGGTGCATCACATAATAAAACCACTTCAATAAAACACCCGACGAACGCATCTTGCGCAAATAGCGTTGCTCCTCATTCACGTACAGGCTGACGTCCACAAACAGTATGTAGACGAGGAAGATGCCAATGCCCAGCGGCAGCAGTATGGTGAAGCCGTAGTAATCGTCTGTGCAAACACGACTGCTTTAGTATATTGCGTATACGCACGATGTGCCAGTTGCGACTTACCAATGAAGTCGCAGGCGAACTGCAGCATGCGACGCAGCACATTGAACGACTTGACTATGGGACTGGGAATGGGATTGACTTGCTGCGACAGCTTCTTGATCTCCTGCTCAGCTTCGCACTTGGCTAGATCCAACATCGCCGCGCGCTGCTCCTCCGTGGCAAGCTCAAACTTGCGAGTTGGCTGAAGCCAGAGACATTTAGCGATAGCCAATTTGCCAGGCGTCTATGACTACTTACTGTTACTTTTTTAGGCGCGTTGTCGTGAACCGAGTCGCTGCGCGTGTCGCCAGCTGAGTCGGTCGAGTGTGACTTGTTGCTCGCTGTTGTTTTCTTGTGCTTGAGCTTCTTCTTCGCCTGCTCCTCGCTCTTGTGCTGCACTTGCAACTCTTGCGGCTGAATCTTGGCGGCAATGGTCACCGCCACAGCGGAGTATTCGTTCGTGAAGCAGGTCTCCCTGAGCTTGCCCTCCTCGTCGTACAGCTTCGAGTAGTTCTCCCACGTCATCCCAGACTTGTGGCCCGTCTGGTGGGACTCATTCAATGACGCCTGGTTGGCGTCATCGGCCGGCAGTTCGACAACGCCCTCGGCCAGCTGCTTGGACAGCTTATAGAGTTTCTCGTCGGCGCCGGTGGCGCAACGTTCCTTCAGTGCTGGCAGCTCGAGATTGGCGGTCACATGGCGATCGCCGATTTGCTGGCACTTCTCGCACTTGGTGCTCATCTGGCCATCGGCCGAGAACTTCACGGAGCTAACGCGTGTGGCAGACAAGCTGCCGAGCAGTCAATACAAGCAGCACTCACTTGGCTCTACAAAGTCAACTCACCTCTTGGCCTGGAATGATTTGTTCTTGTACAGCTCGACCAATTCATCTGGATCATCGCGCGCAGGATTGCGCTTGCTGTCGATAGATTGGTAAACGATGTAGCTATAAGTTTATTTATTTATTTCATTTTACTCTACTTACTACATTTTTTTGTGCATTGTGCTGTATTACGTTGCTTAGACTAAGTAGTAATGTTGAAAAAATGTATTAAATTACGACAATAGCAGAGGCATGGAAATAATGAACTGTGAGCTGTGCCTGTTGTTGCCAGCTGGAGATCAGCGTCGCCTACTCGGTTGCCTGCCACATTTGTTGAGTACACTAATTCTCCTAAGTTGTATAATGATTGTGCACTTTAAAGCGCAGATTGAAACGTTGCCTTGCCCGCTGATTTGAGTTGAGTTGTCGCCGCCCCGCTGCGGGGTGCGCAGGCGCAAAACCGCAGGCCATTTGCAATACCCGCCAACAGCTCGGACACACACCCGCACACACCCCCGCACACTCTGGTTGTCCCTGCGCGCCCTTCGTGCCTGCTGCGATCAAGCCGGCTCCCTTGACGCGCTCCTCGCTGTCTCGCTCATCAAAGCGGCAAAGGCCGCGGGCAACATTAGCAAACCGAAGCGTACGGCGCAGGACGTCGCTGCCGCTGCCGCTGTTGCTGCCGCTGTTGCTGCCACGCCGCCGGCTGGCGAGTTTTTCACGCAGCGACGCTTTTTCGCCGTACAGTCAACGCCCGTTGCCAGCGTGGCGAACGTTGCCCACGTCGCCAGCATCCGCAGCTCCTTCAAGCCTTGCAAAGGGCGCTGGCGCTGGCGCTGGAGATGGCTTCTGGCTGTCGGCTGTACATAAGCCTTTGTATATAGCCAGCGCCAATGTCTCTATATACATATATACAGTAGTTGTGTTGATGTGTGTGTGTGTGACTATTCTGTACACACATAGCCAGCGGGCATTTCGTGCGGCGCAACTAAATGCACTTGTTGTTGTTGCCACTGCTGCCGCCTGGTATTGTTGCTGTTGCTTCCTTTTTTGCTGCTGCTGCTGTTGCTGCTTAGCCATTGCTTTGCCAATGCCAGCGGCTATTTGAGGCTGAAATGTGCCTGCCACGGGCAACAGCAGCAGTCGCAGCAGCAGCAGCAGCAACATCAACGGCAGCAACTGCAGCTGAGTGACTTATAGTTTGACTTTGAGCCGTTGTCTTCTTTGCTGCCACTTTAATTGACTTTAAAGCCAAACAACACAAATGCAGGCGCTGCGAAAAATGTATCTGCAATTGCGCTCAATTATTTAGCTGCACACACAATATAGTATATAACTAGTGCACAGATCGGGGCGCAAACAATTTGATTTTGTTGTGCAACTGACAGTTGCATAATTTCTGCATGAATGCCACTTTCGAATCCAATGCACACACCAAATTCGTTTGTTGTTGCCTGCTCTATGTGCGAGCGCGCCTGTTAATTAAATTGTGTCTAAAACGGGGGCCTGACATCTGCGTTGGGGCTGCGGCAGCGACTGCTCTGCAATTGCTCAATGAAGCGCATAATTGCATTGAAAACACTCAAAAAAGAAATGCTCGCAGGGAGCTGGCAGCGTAACAAACCTGCGAGTTCAAGCAGCGAGTTGCCGGATTAAGCGCTCTCTAAAAAGCGGCCCAATACAGTTCAAATGAAAGCCAAAAGTCGGCTGCTAATTGCCAATAATATTCGCCAAAAGGGTGGCCATAGAATTCATGAAAGGTTTGGCTTAGATTTACGCAGCCAAACTGTCGCCAGTTAAACATCTCTGTATACAGCCAAATATTCAGCAAAGCAAAAACAATTTACACACAAAAACAATTTACACTAAAATAAATCTGTATACAAATATAAAAATGATAAGCAAAGCAAAGCTGCCCATCAAAATAAATTGTTTTTCAAATTATTACATTTTTATACATTGCTCAATATGGAGTATTTTTGAATTTCGTGTATTTGTGGCTGCTTTAATTTCTATCTATAATAATTAATTGTATTTTAAATAGTTATGTTTTATAATGATATATGTGGAGTGTTTACAGGTCGCTTAATTGATGTCTATAATTAATCAATTATATTCCAAATTATACTTTTTTTTCTTTACATAAATAAAGAGTTTTGTGGCGCCCCATTATAAATGAATTCTTTGCCAAACTAGTATTTTTTCTTATGCTAAATGATTTCGTGACTTCTTCGATTTTGACGCCAACAAAATGTATTTTATGTTCAGAATATTTGTGACTGCTTCATGTTAAATTTATGATAAATAATTTGCAATTCAAATTATTTCTATCGCTAAATACTAAGTGTTTGTCGCTCGTTCAATTTCCACCCCAACAAAATTCATTTTATTGTAAATAGTTACATTTTTCTAATGCTAAATGCAGAGTATTTGTGACTCCCGAAAGTTGTATTTATAATAAATGCATTTAATGTCAAGTTATAGCTTTTTTTAATTTTAAATACGGAGTATTTGTGGCTCCTTCAAGTTTTCATCAAAATAAATAAATTGTATTCTAAACAGCTCCATTTTTCTAATTTTCTATGGCCAAATACAGATTATTTGTTGTCCGTTTAATTACTGTCCATTAAAAATGAATTTTATTGCAATTATTTTTTCTCTTACCAAATGCAGAATTGTTGTATTCAAAATATAAACATTTTTCATTTTAATACAGAGTATTTGTGTTTTCTTCAATTCCTGGCTATCGAAAATGAATTGTATTCCAAACTATTCAATTTTTATTGCCAAATAATGAGTATTCGTGGCTCCCTTAAGTTCTCATCATAATTAATTATATTACACGAAATTATATTTTTCTTTTGCTAGATATTCAATTTCTAGGTATTTAAATTCTCTCCTATAGTTAGTACTCTAAATAGTATTTTTACTCAACCAAATACAGAGTTTTTGTGGCTCCCTTAAGTTCTCACCATCAAAAATTAATTGTTTTCCAAAAAATTAAGTTTTTCTTTTGAAAGAATACAGAGTATTTGTTGCTCGTTCAAGTTCAGCAAGTGTAGAAACTTATGCCGCAGCATCTTGGCAAAGAATGGTGCACGGAAGCGCTGGCATAGCTTCCGCTGTGCGGCTGCGGCTGCGGCTGCGGCTCGCCGTCTCTAGTTGTTGGGCGGGGCAGGAAGACTAGTTGAATGCGACGTGCGGCTGAACAAAAGCCGCAACGGCTGAGCAACGGGAAATTAAACGTTGCCGTTCCGCAGTCGGAGTCGCAGTTATGAGTGGGCTGCCAATGCGGCGTATGTGTGATATTATTGGCACACAGCTTTGCGACAATGCGACAGTATTGTTGTGGCTGTCGCTGCTGCATTGTCGGCAGCGTAATTATGAGCAGTCAGCAGTGCTGATAACGGGCCATGCCACACAAATGTGGCAACGAATAACAATTGCCAGTCGGTCATTAAGCGACCACTTTATGGCCATGTCCCCCCGGTTGGTATTAAGTGCAGTGCGAGTTATCTTCGAGCCACTAAATTGCACTCCGATAAACCCAAAAAGTTGGCCGACCAGCGCCAACTAGAAACATTAATGCCTGCAAGAGAATTTTAATTAAATGTCGCCGCGAACGATGCGGTAATCTGAGTCTAAAACCACAGACACACTCGTCCAAGTAGCTGCCGTTGTTGCAATTGCAACTGTGCTGCATCAGCAGCAGGTAAGCATTATTTTAGCGTTCAATATGAAAATGATTTTGGCTGCCGGCTAGCGGCTCAATTTATCACAAAATGAAGCAGGCCTCGGCTGCCCCTTCAGCCACTCGGACCAAGTGGCAGCAGGTTGCACATGTCAAGCGTTCGAATTGCACTTTATGGCTGCCATTGCAATTGCATTTCATGTGTCAGCAATGTTTTTAGGCGCCTTCGAGCTGAATTCTGAATTCCCGCCACTCTCTGCTCTCTTGATGGCTAATTTATTGTTCAGTCCAGTGCGGAGCTGCAGTTGTTGCGGTTGTGGCAGGTTTCACTGTGCGCCATATTTAATTTAAGCATTGCTGTGTAAACAGCGGCGAATGAAATCCTTTTCTGATAGAGCAATAGAAGCACAACAAGCATTCCAAGAGAGCCCAACACAATCAGCGTACTCAGAGCTCGCTGCTGCGGGTCATGTGGAAGAAGACCACCAAAAAAAAAGAAACGAGAGAGAGAAAAAAACAGCGCTTGGCGTTTATGTGGCAGACATCACTGTAACCCACACGGCAAGTTCAAAAATTCATCATTGTTGGCGTTGCTGCATTGTTGCCTGGTCCTGTCCCCCGTCTTGTCGCGTCGCCCCTGCCCCCTTGCGGCGGGCTGTCGCCCCTTTTGGCCCTGCGCGCCCTGCTGTGCACCCTGCAACAAGCCGCAAACGAAACTGACTGATGGCCCGCAGCTACTTTTGGGATGAAATATTATAATTACAAGCGAATAGCTGCGGGCCAAGGAGGAGCAGGAGAGACAGGCAAGCAACAGCAACAACAACAACAGCAACAGCGACAGCAAGAGCAAGAGCAGGAGAGCCAAATCAGACCCAACCCAACAACAGCAGAGCGCTCGAGCTGCAGCCAGTCGAGTATGGCCCGAGGCTCGCTCGCTCGCAACATGTTCGTGCGCACAACAACGACGACGACGACGACGCGACGCGACGACACGAGGAGAGCGAGAGCGAGAGAGAAAGAGCAGGAGTGACGACTTCGTTGTGTTTATGTGTGCGCTCTGTTCAGCTGAGCTGCCGGCATTCGTGATAATTTAGATGCGTCTGCAGTGATAAGCCTTGAAACTGGTTTGACGTCTGCAGCAGCATGTTTGATGCCAACGACAACGTCGACGACGACGACGACGACTGTCTTGGGCTGCAGTTCGACAGAGATGGCACGGCTGCCAATGGGTGCGAGCGGGTGAGCGAGCCAGCAACCGAGTGGAGTTGAGTGAGTTGTGGGTTGCGGGCTGCTTGGCACAAAGACACAAAGACAAATGCCGTTATTAATTGCAACTTAATGGCTTGCAGCTATTTATTAAGTTTTTGTTTAATTTATAAAGCGGACATCTGTGTGCGGACACACAACTATATATTAATTGTCGATGTGTGTTTGTTTTTGCATTTCACTCGTTTCCATTTCAATTTGCTGCCCGTCAAGCACAAAAGAACACACACACACACACAAACACTCGATGTATTCCTGTGTGTGTGTGCGCTTTCCTCATTTTACATTGCTGTCAGTTTTATTGAAAATTAGCCTCCAGTTAATTTTGTATACCATTAAATTTATACATGTTGGTGTCTCCCCCTCGCCGCTCGCCCCTCCCCGCGTGAGTGTGAGTGTGAGTGTGAGTGTGTCGGACGCCCGGCGATCCCAAAAGTAATGCATGCAGATTATAACTTAAATATGAAATGTCACGCATTGACAGGCAGTTTTGAAAAGTGTGCAACAGCAACAACAACAACAGGCACACAACAATACTCGTACACCAACAAGTTTTGCGCCCTTGGGCCAACTGCGCCGCTGCCACTCCGTTTATGAGGCCGCAGTAGACTCGCAGTCCAAGTCGCAGTCGCAGTCGGAATCGCATTCGAAGCCACAGCAACGAACCACAAAAGGCGGCCAGAAACGGAAAACAGGAATTTATGCGGCCTTTGCATACCTGGCCACGAGTGTTCCAGCGAAAGGGGTTCTTGCCTTGTGCCTCTGCATCCCCCCCAAACAAAGGCTCGCATTATCCTAGCTCAAAGCAATGCAAAGTGCGAGCCAGTCAATCGGAAAATCTTCGTTGTAATGCACAAAAGACGTGTTTACACACTTGTTGTTTACTTTTGTGGCTTTTCCGCTTCGCAGCCACACAATGCTGGGTATTTGGCAGTCGAGCAGACAATACTCGTTTGCCGTGGCCGCAATACTCGTCGCTGCGAGGCGAAAGTGTGCGCTCTGGGATGTGGTTATGTGGGCAAATATGATAAGGGTCATGTGATTATGAGCAGCCTGCCAAGGTGTGCAGCGGTTGGCCAGCTCCGAGTCGGAGTCGGAGTCGGAGTACACCAAGTATTTAATCTCTAAAGTTCGCTCTTGACTTCGACGTGCCACAAGCTGAGCTGAGGCAGCCAGCCCCCAACCAATTTGTCAAACTGCCCAAAAATGTGCTTTAAACACACACCTAATTGGACAAGTCGGACACTCACCGACAGCAGAGAGCGCCTTCAAAATTTAAGATATTCCTTCTTACTACAATAGTAAATCTTACTAAACCAATTAATGGTTTGCCATGAATTTAAGCGGACAACTCTTACAAGATCTCCTATAGGCAACAGTAATTAAGGTAAACAGATGTATTAATAAGGAATCCGAAAATTCTCAGCACTCTTTAATAAACTATAGATATTGCATCAAGCATCTATAGGCAAGTTTTCCCTAAAATGTAGTTCAACAAATTTATATTTTATTAATTGAATTCTTTTAATAAATTGTGTATGTTTTTATATATTACTTTTCATTCTCTTTTATAATAATTTCTTCTTCTATGCGTATGGCATAGATATATATATTTAATTCTGCATGAATTCATTCTTTTTTTTTTTGATACACTTGAAAATTGTATTTCTTGAACAAATTTAGCATAAATTCATTTCAGTCTTTTAATAAATGACACTTTTAACAAATGCTATTCAGAACTTTCTTTTTTCTTAAAAGTTTCTCCTCTATAAAAATAATATTTATTCTGCTCCTTTCTGCTTAAACGAGCGTGCTTAAAATACTTTTTGCATTAAATTGAAGAGGATCAAAATCAAAATCCATGGACTAACACATTAATCGTTTACTAATTGTATTCTTTCTTTTTATTTTACTTACTTTTATAAACTTCTTTCATTATAAGTTTTTTCTCTACAGAAACAATATTTATTCCTCTCCTTCCTTGTATGCAGCATTCGTAAGTTTTATTTAGCATTCTATTGGAAATACTATTACTTAAGCTACTCAGAGTCAAAATCCATCACTCATCACTAATGCTATTGAAAAGCACTTGCAATAAATAAATATATTTTGTGTGTTGTTCCATTTTGGTTTTCTTTCCTTCCGACCCCACGGTTATGGATTGATTCTATAGAATAGCTTAATCTTTTATTAATTTAATTCTTTTAATAAATGACTGCCAATAAATAAAATGCTTGTATTGATTGTTATTTTATTGTTATTTTTTTTTACTTTTGAATGACAAGTTTTTCTTCTACAAAAATAATATTTATTCTGCTTATTTCTTTTATGCAGCGTGCACAAGATATATTTATCATACAATTAAAAATGCTATTCCTTGAGCAATGGACTAATGCTATTGAAAAGCACTTTCAATAAACAAATTTTTGGTGTTGTTCTATTTTGGTTTTCTTTCATTCCAAGCCCACATTTATGGATTGATTCTATTGAACAGCTTAATCTTTTATTAATTTAATTCTTTTATAAAATATCACATTCAATAAACGCTTGTGTTGATTGTTGTTTAACTTTTTTCACTTCTGAATTACACGTTTTTCTTCTACAAAAATAATATTTGCTCACTTTTTTTCTTTTATGTGGAGTACAAACAGAATTTTAGCATTGAATTACCAGCGATAGTTTGATCCTTAGATACACATTTCAAATTACTAAATTACATTAAATAAATAAATTTCGCGAGTTAATTTTTTTTGTTTCCACGAAAATAATTATTTCGATGCATTCCGTCCATTCTTATAAAATTGAATTAGAAACGATAGTTTGATTTCAACATGCAACTTTGAAAACCTGAAGCCCATCAGAATCGAAATCCATTGGACTAATTCCATTGAGCAGCTTAATATTTTACTTATTGTAATGTTTTAGTAAACAACACATTAATTGTTTTACTGAAGAATTCATAATTTGAATGAGATGTTTTTCTCCTACAAAAATGATTTTTATCTCTATCCATTCTTCTTATTCTGCTCTGAAATATTGCTTAAAGCATTCAAAATCAAAATCGTGGATTAATGTAATTTATAATGCAGAGTTTTCAGCTGAATTCAGAGACAAAGTGGATGTTAATTTACTGTGTCCGCTATTAGAGACATGTGTAAATACTTGATGAGCCATTTTGTTGGCTGAAGTTTCTACATAAATTAGGCCGTATTAGTTGTGATAGCACGCCAGAGAAACTTTCCCGCCTCGAAGACATTGTCTGCAGTTCAGCTGGCCACACCACAGTAGTTAACATTGGCTTCCGCTCCACCTCACGCTGGCGGTTTTAGCCCATTTCTCAGCACAGTTAACGCTTTAGTTGCTCGGCTACTGTTTAATTGTGCCACAATGCGAAGCGTTTTTCCCACGCACACACACACACACACACACACGCACACTTCTTTTTTTCGCGCTCTCTGTTGTTTTTTTTGCAGTTCGCTTTGGCGTTTTTGCTTTTTCGTGGTTGTTGAAAGGTGCCTAAAATGCATTTGCGCCATTTTTCATGGTGCGAATTTGTGCTCCACATTTGCCACTGCGAGGCAAGTGGCAGTGTGTGCGTGTGTGCGAGTGTGTGGGTGTGGGTGTGCAGCACATGTCTGTAAATTGCTTTACTAACTGACTGACTGACATGCCTGTTGGA
Organism: Drosophila rubida; assembly: GCA_035046165.1. Classification (NCBI taxonomy): domain Eukaryota; kingdom Metazoa; phylum Arthropoda; class Insecta; order Diptera; family Drosophilidae; genus Drosophila; species Drosophila rubida. Next base: position 1,564,299 of record JAWNOF010000022.1, read on the forward strand.
TCTCTCCGACTTATTTTACGTGACGTGTACCAACTGAAGGTTTACAATCACGGTGCCCTCTTGTGCAATTTGCACTGACACATTGGGTATGATACAATGCGTCAACCAGCGAACTGACTGACTGACTGTGACTACTGACTGAATCGACAGTTTCGACTGCTGTTGCTGCTGCTGCTGCTGTTGTTGTTGTCGTTGTCGTCGTCGCTGTTGCCGCCGCTGTTGCTGTTGGCGGCTCTTGGCTGATGTTTGGTTTGTGTCTGCCAAAGTGTCGAGTGTGCGTGTGTGTGTGCGTAACTGCATTAATGTGAGCTTATGCTTCGTCGAGCCAGCCTCAGTCTACAATAGTGTTGACTGCTGTAGTTGTTGAAGTTGCTGCCGCCGCTGTTGCTGCTGTTGCTGCTGGTGTTGTTGTTGGCACAACATTACAGACAACTCCATGTGGCCATGTCATATGTAGCATGCATGTATGTGTCTATAGCTGCCGCCGCTCGCCGGTTGCCGTTTAACGCTACAATTAAACAAACAGCCGCGTGCAACATAAACACTTACACACACACACACACACACACATATACACAGAGAGACACACTCGAGCGCACACACAGGTAAAAGTGATGCGAGCAACTTTTTCGCCATATGAACAGATGGACGGACGGACGACAGGATGTGTACGACGAGCGGGGGGCGGTGAGCGGCGAGCGGCGGCTTCCTGGGCGGCCTATTAAGTGATTTTAACACTTTGCGCATGAAAATTGCAAAAAGGCAGCGCCGTTGATAATTATCCTTTAATTGTTTAATGAGCACCACTTGAGCAGCGACCACAGAAGCTGCAGGACACGCCAGCTTAATTGATGTCAATTTAATTACACCACCACACACACACACACATGCGCCGAGAAGTAATGTTTATGCTTACGTGCGATTCATGTGTGCGTCGTGTAGATTAATGGCAGCTGAACTCAGTCGAAAGTCATATTGCAACCAGCCACATAACGAACACTTCTCGCTGGATTAACTGATTTGTTTTTAATCATTCGCAAGCTATACGTGGACAATGTCGTCAACTGCGCATCCCTTGTTGGAGAAAAGTAACATACAATGTAATTACAACTTAAGTCAGCTTCCAAATAGCGCGTAAATGGTAAAAATCTGTGTTATTTTTGAACAAAAAGAATTGCTTAGCTTATTAGCTGTTAAGTTCAGTTTAGTAAGTGAGCAAATTGTTGAAATGCTTGGCAAAGAAGTTTACATGTTGGTATGTTGCATAACTTAAAGAATGTTCGATATTCTGCTTGAAATATTCCTATGAAGTTGCACCACTTATTAGCTCATCATATACGAGTATTATTGGGTTGTTGTGAAGTTACACCACTTACTGGCTCAGCCCAAATAATGTGACGTTGTCCAAACTGTCAAATGCTAGTGCAATCCGTTTAACATAAGAATGAGTTTAAAATGACTCCTAAAAACAGCAGGAAGAAAGCATAATTATTAGAAATAATTCTATCTATCATTCTTCAAAATAACTCCCACCAGCTGCAGCAAGAAAGCATAAATATTAGAAACATTTGAATCTATAATTTGGCTACCAGGTTTGAGCAACAGCTCGATATCGAAGGCCGATAAAAGCTAGTGAACTTCAGCCTAACACTAGATCATTTGGCTTACTTTTTAGCAGTTCAATGCGCTGCAACTGGCGAAAAACAGAAACAATAATTACTGCAAAAATTGCGTGCGTGCAATTTATCCCATGCAACAATTGTAGGCGTGCCATTCATCCCTTGCAAAAATTGCATGCAATTTATCTCTTGAAATCTGCACATTAACCAACTGAAGTAGCAAGCGAACAAAACTCTATGTAGCCTGATAGTTCAGTTCTTCATTTGTGACGTTTGAGCTCCTTATGAAGTCAACTAGTCTTTTTGGATTTGTTCTTGCTGCTGATTTCTGTTGGCCTGCCATATCACTTGATGGCTTGACACTCTTTAGAGAGATCTGTCTGGAACTGTCTGGCCAACAACAGCTATAACAATAGCTGCTGTTAATGTGTGTGTGAGTGGTGCCAAAATATAAGTGTGTGTGTATGAAACTTATGTGTGCGAGTGGGTCTACATGTGGGACCGAGGAATGAATGAATGGAAGGCAAATGTGCTAAGTGGGCGTAGTCAAGCAGGAGAGCTTCACACAGCTGGTCAACTTTACAGGCATGTGCGTGTAAATGTATGAGTGTGTACTTGAGATCACATGCTGCTGCTGTGGACTAAGATAGGATGATGTGAGCAAAATTCTAAAGGTTTATCTCCTTCTGGACATTGTAGTAGAATGTTTAGCGCACAAGTTTGATCGATATACTTTTGAAATAAAAAAATGTAAGAAAAATAATGGGAGTCTACTCATTGAAGTTTACTTTTTGAGATTTATTATTTGAAGCTTACATTTACTATTTGAAGTTTATATGTCCGTATAATATACCATATGTATGAGGTTTGGCCAATATGAGATGTACCCGTAATGTGTTGTTATGGTACTATGGTACTACAAGTTTAATGCTTGTTCTAGTTCAATTCCTGAATAAATCTATATGAATCTAAATTAAAAACAAAAATAGTTAGACGTTTATTATTTGAAGTTTACTCTTTGACATTTACTATTTGAAGTTTACTATTTGTAATTTACTATTTACGTGGCATCTAAAATCATATTTTTGGCCAACAATATATTTTGCTATAAGTTTTGCGTAGAAGAAAGTCAGTTGGCACTGAACAGGTTCACAAGACTGTTGTTTATGTTTATGGGCGCGCAGAGTGGAGACTCAGCTTGGGGAGGGGGGAGCTGTGCTTTAGCTTGTATCATTTACTAAACTCTGACAACTGGCCATGGCTATGTCTCTATTAGCCAGCTAGGTAGGCAGTTTGGCTATTTGACTGATTAATGTGCGGCTGCAAACGAGTCGAGCTGAGAACTGGCAACTGGCAACTGGCAAGTTGGAGCTTAGCTTCTAGCTCTGCTTGTCTGGTTGTCAGTCGCAGCGTCTTTTACCCTTTTCTCCGCGGTGAGGGCCCGAAGGCGTTTGTTTCAGTTCGTTCGCTGTTGTTGTGTGAGTCGAACTATGATCTAATCTCGTTACCGCCGCTGCCAGTGATGAGCGGAGCGGCCAATTCAATTATTGTTTCTCTAACGCCGCACCACACTCGCAATCAGTCCATCCATCCATCCATCCATCCATCCAGCCATTCATCCAGCCATCCAGCTATCCAGCTAGCTGGTGTGTTTTTCTTTGCTTTTGTGCGGGGACAGAGACAAAGTATATAGCAGGCGATACTTATTTATATATATGTAGGTAGGTAGGTAGGTATATATGTGGCACACAGACACACACATTTGTACAGCATATAAAATAGTGAATGTAATTTTATTCACATGTATGGCCCGCGGCCAATCCGTTTTGCCCCGCGGCCACAAATTGCACAGCGAGCGGCAGCAACCCCGGAACGAGAAGGCGCACCTCGGTGCCGGGCCAAAACCAGCTGGGAATGTCTGAATACATATAGAAATGTGCGAGGCGAGTGTGTGTGTGTGTGTGTGTAGCTTGGAGTATGGCATATTATGTGGCGCGGCAGAGAGCGGGCAGAGAGTTGAAATCCATCATTGGCGCATGGCCAGCGGCAGCATTTGGGTTGAAATATTATAATTACAAGCGAACGCCGCAGGGGCAAGGAGAGGTGAGCTGCCGTCGAGACTGAGACTGAGACTGAGACCGAGACTGCGACTGAGGCAGAGGCTGACGCTAAAGCTGAGGCTGGGCGAGCGTTGCCATCGCGTGTCTGTCCGCCGCTGCGCCTCCCCCCGGCTGCGCCGTCGTATCTGTATCTCTATCTAACTGCGCTCAAACACAGCAAAGCTGCGGATATGGATACTTAGTTGCCTTAGCTGTTGTGGCTCTGGCTCAACTCGATGCTGCCTCTTGTTGTCGCTTCTTGTTCGGCTCTCGAATTGTTCGACTGCTGCTTGGTTGTGTTTACGTTGTGGCAGCACTCGCAGCGGCAGCAGCAGCGGCAGCTTGTTGCCGCCGGCAACTAGCACGTTCGTTGCAGCAGCAGGTTCGCTCCCAACATGTTGCACACAACACTCACAATAACCAAAACAATTCTGTTCTAGTCGCCTGCTTGAAACCGCCATTGTCCTTGCGCATTGCCTCTTCTCACACTGTCTGTATGTGTGTGTGTGAGTGTATGTGTGTGTGTGCTCAGTTGTTGGCTGTGTTTGTGTTTTGTTTGCTCGACTGTCAGCGTCGTACGAGAGGCAGGTGAATAACACGCAACGCACTTTTTTGCATTTCTTTTGTCCTTCCACTGTCATCAAGGCATTTCAGTTAGCTTAAACACCCTGCGCACAAAGAAGCTCCATTATCTCGAGCTCTACTTCCCAGTTGCAACAATCAACCATAATTGAAATGATAACAATATTGTAGATAGATCTGTAAAGATAGATCAGCTAAATTCTAAATTTATATAATACCTTAAGTTTTAGTGCAAAAAGTTAGTTATATTTATTCGAAGACTGGCACATCATTGTTGTGACATTAAAAAGTCATCAAACAAATTTGCTTCAAACTCCCAAAATATTAAAGTATATTTTGCTTTATTTTCATTTTTAATTACATAGAACTTTATTCCTAAATCGATTTGCGTAACTTTATGCTAACATTATTGTATTTAATTTGCTATACATTGTAATTAGCGTGTTTCATATTATTTGATCATTTTCATTTTATATAATTATTAAAAGTTTACGTAATTCGTTGACGTAATTCGTATTTAACTTGGATCAAGTCGATAAGCAAACTGCGATTAATATTAGATATATTTTTGTTCATATATTTTACTTGACATTATTTAAGTGCTTTTGTTCCGAAATTCATTTGTCTACATTTGTGACAATATAATTATATCTAATTTCGTTAATCAAATCACATTTTAATCACTTTACAATCTTCTTTAACAGTTTAGTTTTTTTAATAAAGTCATTTTTATTTCGCTTGTCAAACAAATTGCATTAAGCTTCATTATGCTTTTTTGCTTTATAATATTTAAATCTCTTTTTTAGCTAATTTTAAATTTGCTCCAAAATTGATTTGCGTAACTTTCTGCTAGTGTTATTATATTCTATTTCCATATTTAACACGCATTCCATTCACTTTGTTTCAATCTATTTAATGTTTAAGAATATCGTTATTTAATTTCATAAATTTGCACATTTTGTTGTAGAATATTTTGTAGTATTAAATGTAAAGCCAATTAGTTGACTGCCAGATTGACGTAGCAGCTGTTGGAGGTAAGCTTTGTCGTGCTTTGTCAGCTGTTTGTTTTGCTAACTTGTTGCATTGGCGGTGTGGCGTGTGTGGGGCGTGGAGGCGTGGCAGAGCAGAAACAAAAACAGCAGCGAAGCGAATGCTGGACGCATTCTCGTTGTCAGCGCCATTGTTGTTTGGACAAGTGTGAGCACAAAATAAAAAATGGCATCCAGGGGAAATTAGACGCGCGGCGACAAAGTTAACAAAAACTTGCAGCACACATGTTGCACGTGAGCGGCAGCAGCTGCTGCGGCTGCGAAATTACACACATTGCACACAGAAAACATAATTTAAGAATAACAAAAAGCAACAAACAGCAGAGTGCAATAAACCGGCGACATCCTGCCACATGCGGGCACTGAGCCTATAATTACGTGCCACTCTGTGGCAGCGGCACAATCACAGCTCATAATTGTCCCCAAAATGCAGCTCGCCGTGGCAGTGGCAACAACTACCGCTCCGACAGCTGCTATAGGTGACAAGTCCTCACTCGGACTCGAAGTCGTCGCGTCGTCGCATCGTCGCTGTTGTCGCTGTCGTCGTACCCTCATTATATGCAAAAATGCCGAATGCGGCCTGCAGCTACTTAAGTTTAACTTATTTTTAACTTCCACATATAAATTTTTTCGCTGCCGTGGGGCATTCTTAGTTGCATGTTCGACGCAATCCTTTTCCGCTCGGCATTCAGCATTCGGCAGCAGCAGCAGCAGCAGCTCGCTCTGCAAGCAGCAAATAAAGAAACTGGTCTCATTCATAACTGGCGGCGATTTCTGCATTTTGCATTATATTTCCCCCAGTTCTCAGTTCTCAGTTGTGAGCTCTCATTCCCATTCTATGTCTCAGTCTCTCTCGCTCTCGTTGCCTCCCTGGCATATCAACTGTCAGTTTTCAAGCGTAAATTGCCAGCGGGCTAGTTTGTAAATCATTAAAAATTATGCACACACACTCTGTCTGCCTCACACATACACACACACACACATAGTGTACACACACATGAATCGAACAGACAATTTTACGAGCGGTTTTAGTCACCAATGACAATGGAAACTGGTTGCGAATTATGCAGCTTAATGGCAAATGTCACGCATGGACAGCAACTGATGAACGCTCTGCTTCCATGGCTTCCATGCTGCTTCAATTGCTGCAGCTTGGTTGTCGACTCTCGCTTCGACTAGCTGCTTTTATTGCGATCAAAACCCATCTAAACAGCTTGAATGAAGATTAATCTGCAAGAAGCTGTCTCGACATTATGCATTACTGAATGACAATTTGCAGTCGCAAAGATAAATCCACACGAATTTCATAGAATTGCAATTATTTGATGGCTTTCGATTCTCATGGAAAGCGTTTTTTAAAACGACCTAATTCATTTCTTTTGTTTGCAAACAGTTGCAATAATTAGACGAAAATCTAAATGACGGTAAATCTATACGAAACCCTTGGAATTGTTATTAGGAAATGGCTGTCCTTCCTATAGAGAGCCATGGAAATGATTGAAAGTCTGAACGAAACTTATTCTCTTGGAATGCCAACTTCAAGTTTACATATTTCTTTTGTCTAGCGAGATTATAAAAGTAGCTCAACAGCTTGAATCTGGGATGCATCTCATAAAGACTGTTTGATCTTTCGATTAATTGAATAGTAATTACTTTTTGCTAGTATTATTCCTTATGTAATCAAAGATTTGCAATTGATTTCTAAATGTTTCGTTGCTTCACAAAGTTACTCTAGATGGGAAGTAACACTTCCACACATCATATAAGAATTACGGATTATTACTCTGCTTTATTATTGCTTACGTAGTGTAACTCTAAGAGCAATAGGTCAGCGTATTATACAAAACTCAGTTGAATTTTGCACTGAATCTCAGCCCATTCATACTCGTATTAATTAATTATAATGAATAGTTGCTTTTGTGAAGCCGAAGGGAAAATGTTGCAAAGCTGCGCAAACTACAAATAAAATCAAATGCAAAATCTTAATGTGAAATGCTAAACGATTAGTTTTTATTACCAATTTTCTGTAATTTCTAGATAAAAGCAATAGCAAAGTGAAGAGACTTGGGCAGATTAAGTATACGTAATTGTACTCGAAAACATTACAGCACTGAAAATTTGGCTTTTAATTATGATCTAATGTTTGAAAATATTTAAAAAATATATACAACGCATTTGAAAACTTAACTTTTATACTTTGGAGAAACTAATAATGACATAAAATATTAGTTTTATACTAATAATGTGACCTAAATGATTACATTTAAATTATAGGTACTTTGCGTATGTTGTAAATAATATTGTTGGGCTATAATGTGGTGTATCTGTAATATTATCTTGTGGAGTTTTCGTTTCGATTGCGTTTTAAGATTTTTGAACTTTAACTTTTCTAGTTTAGCTTGAAGAAGTTCACATTTTGTGTTTGGCAATATGAATAAAATATTGATAAAGACACTTACTTTAATAGTAATAATCACGTTTAAATTGTAAATATAATTTAAGCATATTATTATTGTTAACTGTAATGTTAGACTACTATGTGGTGTATCACTAGTTGCAGTTTTCGGTTTCGTTTATTTTACATTTTCTGTTATTTAAACTTTAATATTTTTAATTATCTAATATTTCTCGAAGGTTAAGTTTTGCTTTGCCAGTCGAGGGAAAATAATAATAATGATACACGAAACATTATATAACAATAAACATATTTATAATAAATTACGAATATAGTTTGCGTATGTAGTTAACGATATTGTTGGACTATAATGTGGTGTATCAGTAGTATTGTCTTTTGCAGTTTTCGTTTTCGTTTATTTTTCATTTCAGCGGGTTTTTTTTTTGGTTTTATTTTTATTTGTTGTTGCAGTCAGTCGTGCGTTAAAAATTAAACGCGAATTTTTCAGGCCGTGTTGGCAGCGCAAAAATGGCATCATTAAGTAAAAGGCCTGAAGGCAGGCATTGTAAATTTTATGAGCCTTTTTTTGTGTCGTTAATAATACAGAAAAAATACATACGAAAGTGCACAAACACACCCAGCTGGCTATATGTGGAAAAGTGTGAGTGTGTGTGTGTGTGTGCTATATATACATAAATAATAATAATAATAATGATGCGTAAAAAAGTGCGGAAATTCGCAGTAACATATGTGCGAGCTTCCAGGCGAACGAGGCGGCAAGCAGGTTCTGTTTGCTATTATATATTGATTAACACGCAAATGCACAAACAGGCGAAAAAACTACTTGAATCAATATGCAATTGCGGGGCATGTGGCAAGCGGAGTGCGGCAGGCGGCGTGCGGCATGGGGCGTGAGGCGCGAGCGACTTTAAAGCACACATCAACAATTATTACTATGGCAGCGGCATATGTGCGTCTCTGGCTGTCGACGCTGATTTCGTCGACTCACACGTCGCAGCGCCACGCCCACGACTGCCCGGTTTTTGCTGCCCCTCCCCCTTGTCGCCCCGCGCCCCTCGCCCCGCGCCCCTTGCCCCTGCGCTTTCGCCTACCTGCCCGCAGCGTTCCAAACAATAAAGCATAAAGCGCGCCGCGCACATTTTGTCGAATTATTTTGTTGCCAGTTGCTGGCGGCTAACTGCAGCAAATTGGCTTGAAATATTGGTATTGCCATATGTATGAGCTCGCTGCCCCGCACCCCCCTACTCGCCCCTTGCTGGCCCCTCGAGTCGAGTGGCCCGCTCGCTCGCCGTGTGTGCGTGAGCTTGTGATTAAAAAAATATTTAAAATGGCAAAACCCAAAGCGACGTCATCGCAGCACAAAAAATGAAAGCCCGCTGCTCGCTCTCGCTCTCGCTCCCTCTCGTTCTCCTCTTTCGCTCTCTCTCTGTCCCACTGCATGCAAACATGCATGTGTGTGTGTAAAGCTGTGCCCGAAACCCAAAACCATATCCGAAAGAAGTAATAAATGCGGGCAGCACACACTGATCAATCGAGGGCTACCCTGTAAGTGCCTGCCCCAGATCTCGCTGCCGCTTGCCGTCTGCTGCAGGGTATGGGCACAAGTGGCGCATCGCCACTCCAGCTGGGGCGCAGTGAGTGAAATGAGCGATAAAATTGCAACAATTTCCACTCGCAGTCGCAGCCGCAGTCGCAGCCGTCGTCGTCGTCGTCGTCGCTAGTCGCTCTGCTCTGATAAAATATGAAAAATTGAAATGTCACTGGGCAGCGAACAATCATTGGCAGCACACCCACAAGCACACACAGGCACATGTGTGCCACATGCAGCTAGTAGTGGCAACGGGCAACTGGCAACAATGGCCACTTGTATGCAAATAGCGCAATAATATGAAGTATGTACAAAATTAATTTCGCCCGCGGCCCAATTGCAGCTCGGTAACAATTGCCAATGAAAAATGATGTGACATAAATGCGTGTCGGCTGCTGCAAGGACACAAGGGTGAGGGGGAGCGTGTAGTGAGGGGGGGGGGGGGCAACGTCAAGCAGTGACAACGGGGCGTATGGAGCTCGGATTGAAAAGGATTGCGTTCGAGCTGCTCTCGCTCTCTCTCTCGAGGGAGGGGGAGTAGACTGGGGAGCAGCAAGTTGGCACTCATTTTAATTACAGCTGCCTAACTGCAGGCTCTGCTCTGCCCGCCCTTCGCCTTGCGCTCCTTCGCTCTCTCTCTCTCTCTCGCCCTCTCTCTCGCTCTCGCTCTCGCTCATATGCTGTTTTTGAAACAGGCCTGGCGGCGTATTTATCACAAGTTTTTCTTTGCATCGCCCGCGGCCAACTACGAAATATTTCAGCTGCCCGACGACGTCGTCGTCGCCGTCGTCGTCATCGTCTGGAACTGGAACTGGTTCGCCGGGGGCATTGTTGCCAGCGACGTTTCTGCTGCTTCTTTTGCCAACGCGTCAAAGTCTCTGCGACGTTGCCGTTGCCGTTGCTGTTGCCGTTGCTGTTGCTGCCGGTTGCCGTTTGCCTATTCGCACAAAGTTTCATTTCGTTTGAGCCTCCCGGCGGCTACAGCAGCGTTCTATGCTTTGTCATTAACACAAACACACACACACACACACACATACGCATATACATCCGCAGGGGTGTAAGAAAGAGAGAGAGAGAGCGAGAAAGAGGGAGACAGAGAGTGGGAGCGCGATAACGCGCTTGCATAGGGCAAAAATACAAACGGAACTGAAGCTCAAGTCTGCAGCTGACTTTGGCACTTACAACTGCACACACACACTCACACACACACACGTGAGTCGTCGCGAAAGCTCATTAGTAAAGTGTACCCATGTGTGTGTGTGTGTGTGTGAGTGTGTTTGGCAATGCATTGATTACCCATCAGAACTGTCGCCATTTCACACGCAGCACGACAGTCCAGTTACAAAGTTAATTGCAGCAGCTTAGTGTGACAAACAACAACTGCAAGCGCCGTTGCAACCTGCGCAGCAGCACTTAAACCGGAAATAGACTATTAAACGTTCGCACGCAAACACACACACACACACATAAGCACACTAACACACACACAGAGACACCGACTGACTGCTGGCAAGGTGGCAGTCATATGGTGGGAAAGTCGGCAGCAACTAAACAAGCGTTGTTGTAGCCAGCCACTTGTGCTCGCGCTCTCCTGCTTGCCTGCTGCTCTCTCCAAGGTCGCCATTCGCTCGCCGAAGACGTCCAACATCGAGCCTCGAACACAGCGCACAACCGCAACACGCAACCGCGACACACAACAAGTCGTGCGCACTTGTTCGACGCGCAGCATTCTAATAAGCCTATTTGTTTACATTCGCAAGTGGTTGCATTCGACAGCCAAGCATGCATTATTGAGCCGCCTAATTGTGCAATTAAATGCACAAATATATAAAGAATTCAATATGCACACTTTTGTCAATTGCTTACTGCATTCCAGCTCGCATTTGAGCCCTCGAGTGAGATCCTGTGCGGCGCTCTGTTCAGAACGAAGCCTGCAGCGCTGCGCAGGCCGCGGTTGGCTGGTTGGCAACACGTTCGAGCTGGAGTAAAAGCGAGTTGGTTGGCGCTCAGAGTTTCAGTTCACAGCGAACAATCGGCGCGAATGCAAGTCAGGTAAAACCACTGAGAGGCGCTTGAGACAACTAACTAGTAGGCAAGAATCGGCGGGCGCGACAACGACCGGAAACGGAAGTAAACAGTGTTAAGTGATATGCGGTGTGTTCGTGTCTGACTCGCCACCTGCAATGCGTTCAACTTAACTCTCGCATCACAGCGGCAGCGGCCACTCTCAAGAGCCACCAGATCACACCAGCCACGAACAAACGAAACCCAACAACCAAAAACGCCAAGCTTGTTATCTGCGCGCGCTGTTTGACATAAAATAGTTAAAGTGCATTTCCTAAATATACCGACTTTTTTGTGAGTTCCATTTGCATTGTATGTGTGTGTGTGTGCCTCTTTATGTTACACTTGTTGTTTTGCTCACTCTGCTCTCCAATACTCTTCTACACTCCTCTATGCCACACGTTTTGCGAGATGCAACAGTTTATTTTGAATTGGAATGCTGCTCACTATTTACCACACCAATCACAGTTCTTTACACTCCAACTTTTAGAAAGTCGCCCGCAAATCCAGCTGAGAGTTTTATGCGGGCGCCTTGATGATCATGGATGGCAGCAACGAGAGTCTTAGCTGCAACACACAGTATTTTACATTTATTTCCACACACACACGCCTGTTTCCAGATCTAATGAGTCGTTTTAATATTTGCTTGTGTGCTTGCCTTTCTAGAACTCCATTTGTTGCATTGGATCAACGATCACCATTGACGGTGGAGTCCTCCTGCCCCAAACGGTGAGTAAACAAAGCTGCTACAAACCAAAATCTCTCGCTCGCTCGCTCTCTAAGCCAATAAATTAGCTGGCCCAGAGATTTCGTAATAAACGAATTTCGAGCGCATAACCGATTGAAGAAAGAGCACAACCTCTTTCATTGTCGTTGTCGTTGCTGTTGCTGTTGTTGTTGTTTCTGGTTTCTGGTATTGGTCTTGGCTTGGCCCAACTGCGCCGCGGGCCCAACTGATTTTCGTCCCTCTCTCTCTTTCTCTGTCCCCCAACTGGCTGGCTGGCTGGCACATGCACATGCCAAGTCCGACTCCAAGTCCGAGTCGAGTGCGAGTCGGAGTCCGAAAATTGTGTGCCATAAACGCAGACTGTTTAAAATTTGATGCGCCTCAAGTGCTGCTGCCTCGGCCCGGCCCGCACCAAAGGAGGAATAAACAAAAGTACGAAGAACAAAACACAGAAAGAGAACGAGAGCGAGCGAGAGAGAGAGAGAGAACGAAAAATAAAAATTGTATCGCGCCGCGGGCATTTTTGGACAAACTTCGCCCGCAGCTGAGTTATGTGTGTGCGCTGAAGGAAGCGGACGAAGCGAGGCACAAGGGGGGGACGGCTAAGTCGAGAGGGGCGGCATGCTTTTTTTTGTACCTTGCAGGCTATAAAATACGTTGGCGAAGGCCGCAAAGGGGGAGGCGATTGACCGGTTGTTGTTGTGATTGTGCTCCCGCTCTTCCTCTCTCTCTCTCTCTCTGTCTCTGTCTCTGTCGCTGCGATAGCCAACGCCAAAATGGCCAGCGGGAAAAGAGCCCACATAGTCGGAGCAAACTAAACAGCACTAACAACAATTACAGCGCGAGCCAAGCACATTTGTTGCTGTTGTTCTTGTTGTTGTTGCTGTTGCTGTTGTTGTGCTCGTTCAACGCAAATCGACGCAAATTTCGCGTCGAACGGGCCAAAGTTCAAAGCGTGCATTGAAACCGAAATCGCACTCAAATAAGCCAACAAACAAAAGCAGTTAGCAGCTGGCAGCAGTTGGCGGCAGACGCAATGGAGGCGTTGTGGCGACCTTCAGCAGTCGCGTCACCACGACAACTGCTACCAACAGCTTCTGCTTCTCCCTCACTCTGTCGCTGCCGCTGTCTCTGTCTCCTGCCTCTCTATCTGTGGCAAGCAACTGGTTTTGCTGTGCGAAGGCGGAGTCGAACGCAGAGTCAAAGTCGTTTGTTTTGCTTTTGGTTGTGCTGCTGCTTTGTTAGTCTGTGCCACAAACGCAACGTGTGGCAGGCACACGTGCAACGCCTGCTGCCTACTGTTGCCCCTCTCCTCCGCTCCTGTTGGCGCCTCTAATTTGTTGCCAATTGCCAATTTGTGCATTTAAAATGCGTTTGCATTCGGCAGTCGCAAGTGATTTCAATTACACTCCAACAGTCAAAGGCTTCTCTCTATTCGCATTGCCATTCGCATTGGAACGGAAAATGTGAATGCAAAGTGCGGAAGAGTGGCAGTGGCAGGAACTGGGGGCAAGTGCAAGGGCAAGGGCAAGTGTGCCTGTGCATTTGAAAGCCCATTCAGAGCACTTGCCGCCGCAGACAAAAGCGCTTAACGCGCTGTGTGTTAATTAAGCCGCAATTCGGCATCATTACCAGCATCAACATTGCCACGCTGTGGCAACAGCCGAGTGGCAACACAACCTGATCGACTGCAAGTTGCTCTCTAGTATTCCGAAATGACTGCAAACTATTTTAAGCATTCCTAGTAAACTGGCAAATACCTGATTCATTGATTGTTTATCAAAAATGAATTGTATTCTATTTGATTATAATTCAAGTTGATCAACAACATATTCAAATGTATTTCTATCAGCTCTAAATGTAATTAACAAGTTGCAATACATTTGTCATTCAAATTCCTTTTGTATTTAGAAATGACTGCAAGCAACAACAAACTATTTTTAAGAGCTTATACTCTGATTATTCATTGTCTCTAAACTGTTGTATACATATTGTATTTACTAAAATTGATCAACTACATATGCAAATGCATTTCTATTAGCTGAAAATTCAGTTAACACTTTGGTGGCTTAAATGCGCTGAGCTTGAAATAACTGTAGTATACTTGGTAATACAATTTCTCTTGTTATCACTTCAAATGATTAATTACTTTGTGCATATTTTCAAAAATAAGCTTTTCTCAATTTAACTTTAGTTGAAATTCGAAAACTTTGTCTGTCTCCAGTTGTGAATATCACAACTCAAACAATTAGAAATATATTCCTTAAATAACTATTTATTTAAATTCATTGCTAAATGATTTCTTGGCTATAATGTTCGCAGCGCATTTAGCTGTTAGGTTATCAAACTAATTTAAAAATTGATATGTTTGAATGGATTGGAAACTGACTCAACCTTGTTTTTCAAAAACTCTTCAATAGAATTTATTGCATTATGATTTCTTTGATTTCTGAATAATATTAATACTACATTTTCTTTTGCGCTTACCAAAGTAACTTCGAAATTGGTTTGAATTGATTGAAAAATGATGCGATCATGTTTCTCAAAGAACTCTATTTTTGAATCAATTGCCATAAAATTTGGCAATGCATTTTTGTTTTACATTCTCAAAGTATTTTTAAAATTGATTGAGTTGAATTGAAAACTGATGCCGCCATGTTTCTTAAAGATCTAAATTCATTAAAATTCATTGCGAATGATTTTGTGGCACACGATATGCATTTTCTTTTGTGATTACCAAAGTAAATTGACCGAAAACTGATGCGATCATATTTCTTAAAGATTAAAATTGATTCAAATTCATTGCTGAATTATATCGTGAAATGCATTTGCTTTTGCCATTATCAAAGTAAGGAATTAAATTTAAATGGATTGCAAAAGGAATCAATAGATCAGCGCATTAAAGGCCGTAAGAAGGAAGTGAAATGAGAATGCGATTTAAGCAGATATTGTGTGAATTGGAAAGAGCATACCTGCTGCACCGAGTTGCACATAGGGTGCGAGCAAAGCGGCAGTTGCTCTTGTGTTGCTGCGACAGCACCTGCGCCTGCATTTGTTGCACTTGCTGTCGAATTGCTTTGTGTTGCAAATGCTGTTCATTGTTGCCACCGACGTTGCTGCTGCTGCTACGAGTACTGCTGCTGTTATTGCAATATGCACACGCAAATTGCGCCAATTAGGAAATGTGTATTGGCTGGCAATTGCCTGCTGCCTGCTGCCAGTTGCAAGTTGCCAGTTGCAGGTAGTATTTGCCACTTGAATGACTGCACATGCAACACAACTGCAGTTATTATGTGCGCTTGATTAGGCACACGCAGAGAGCACGCAACTGGCTCCGAAAAAGGCAGTTAAAGCGGATAATTGCTTTACACAGGGCGTATGCGCAATTTTTCGGGGACTGTGCAGCGTCTTGCGTCTCAGCTTGACTTGCAATTCAATTTTGAGGATTTGGCAATAAAAACAGCTGGCCAGAAGACACAACCACACGCTGCTGCTGCTGCTGCTGCAAGCGAGCGCGTGTGTGTGTGTGCAATGTTTACTCTGCAACGTAGCAGCCTAAGGAATCCAGTTATCCAGCAAAATGAGTGCTTCACTCGTACCTAGCACACTCCGTCTACACACACATCTATACGTTCATACTGCGTCTTGTCGAGCAGAGCAGCGCAGCCATTCATCCAGCAGCCATCCAGCTTTTGGCATATGCAGCGCAATCGTCGTTTTTATTTAATATTTTCTAATAAATTTTTCAAAGTTTATTTTTGAAAGCCTCGCAGCGTTTTAATATCTGCTACACTCGACTCGACTCGACTCCAACTCAACTTTTGCCACACACACACACACACACGTACACACTTGTGTGTGTGTGTTTGTGCATACATATACATATATATAGCGCATATATTTGTACAATTTGGCACACACACACACAGACACACTCACAGTCGTGTTGTGCAACTTTTGCTAGCCAATTTTCATAGGACTTGCGACTGATTTCCCATATGCGCCGGCGACTCCTTGCAACAGTTGCGTCGCCGTCGCCGTCGCAGTCGCCGTCGACGTCGGCGTCGGCGTCGCTGTCAGCGCTGGGTTTTTCGTGGCCCTTTGTAACTTTGCTGCTGGCTAGCGAGAAGACGATGAAGGCAAAGCGGCGGCAACAAAACTTTTGCTCATGTGTGTTGTGTGTTGTGTGTGTTTGCCACAAGCTGCGTGCTGCGTGCTGCGCTGCTGCCTGTTGCCAGTGTTGCACCTTTGCTGCCAGCGCTGCGTCCAATCCAAACCCCAAACGCAAAAAAAAGAGCCGAAAAAAGCAACTTTTTCATTTGCCTGCTCATCAGCGTTTTGATTTTGGCCGCCATCTCCAGTTGCAAGTTGGCGAGTGGCTCGAGTTGCCGAGCTGCCGAGTTGCCGAGTTGCTCGAGTTGCTGAGTGGCTCGAGTTGCCACCCGTTGCCCGCTCTGGCCACTCCCTCGATTTGCCGGTTCGCTGCTTCCACTCGTCACTGCAGGCGCTGGATTCTTCTTAAAGTGCCCCGCGGCCAACTGCGTGATTTGTGTGTGTGTGGGAGTGTGTCTGTGTGTGTGTGAGTGTGTGTGTTTGCAGTGAAGCATATACGAGTACTTTGTGTTTGTCTTGCCAACATACACAAACCTGGCAACGCTGGCAACCCTGCCCCAGCTGGGACAGCCCTTGACGACCACCTCAGCTTGAACGTCGCGCCTCGCTGTTTTATTCCCCATTTTTGGGCTCTGCCGAAAGTCGCTTTAAATGCCACTTGGCTAATTGCGGCGCATTGCAACCAGTTGCAGTGCGATAAATCCGCCACAAACTCGCGAGCGTCTTGCTTCAACTCATATGGGGTCGAAGAGCGCGACGTCGCGGCGTTGCGGCGTCGCGGCGTCGCCAGCCTGAGACATTGGGAGCAGCGCAATGAAGCCGACGCTGAGCCGGCGGCCTTTTAAAATTGCGATAAGGTTTCGCCTCGAAAAACTTTCGTTTCTGGCCATGGAGCTGGCTTGGCTTAGGATGTGCAAGGAGTTTTATTTCTGCCACAGGGACTGGGGGGCGGGGGAGGCAGCGCTTTTTTGTGCTCGCTCTCTGTGTGTCTGTTTTATGCGTTGTTTTATGCTGCCTCGGGGAGCCGCAACTTAGGTATGATATCTTTAAATGCACACACACATCGAAGCTGGGGCAGGGGCAGGGGCAGGGGCATGTGTGGCTTGTAAGCTAAAACGGACACCCAACTTACCTCGCCTCAGCAGAACGCAAAGTTTTCTTCCACACTGCGAGCATGTGGCATGTTCGCCAGCGTGTCTGTGTGTGTGTGTGTGTGTGTATTGTTTTGGGGCAATACTCTCCGACCAGAAAGCAGAGACCAGCCACAGCCACAGTTCCGGCATCAGCATCAGAATCAGAGTCGCAGTCGCAGTTGGAGTCGGTGGCCGTGTTTGGAGTCGCCTTGTCATGGTTACTGCCAATGCTTCATGCTCTTTTGTTGTTGTTGCTGTTGTTGCTGCCTTCAGCGCTGCAAGGATAAATGAATGAGGAGGCGCACACACACACACAGATGCTGGAGAGACAGACACACAGTCGCTCATGCTGCAGGTGCCTTGGGAACTGAACTGAACCTGCCCCCAACTCGAGCTGTAACCTGCTGCTGCACGCCCAAAACCCAATCTCCGAGCACCTTTGGAGCTGCTCCTGCTCCTGCTGCTCCTGCTGCTCCTTGCTGCTGGCTTTGCTTGGCTTGGCTTGGCTCGGTTTTGGTTTTGGTTTCGTTTCGTATCCATCCATGATTTCCGCACTAATTCCAAACGATCGCCGCTGGCTAAGTGGAGCGTTTTGCCCTTTTTCGCCGACTGCAGCCGGGGCGAACGGGGCGAGGTCCGAGGTTGGGGGCGGGTTACTCTGCACGCCACTCAGGACACACTGTCTGGCTGGCCTTTGTGTGCGGAAGGTTGCCTGGCCGCAGGACATTTCGTAGGGGTTACATAGTCAGCGTCAGCGTCAACGTCGTCTCTGCCGAGGTGTGTATCACTAACTGTGTGTTGATCTATGAGTACCTGACTGTGTGTGGGCCAATATGCGTGTGTGTGTGTGTGTGTGTGTGTGTGTGTTTGGATGTGTGTGCACTTTAGCTCATTTCTTGGCTATTGTTATCGCTTTTGTGTTGGGGTTTTTGGTCCACGACCGATTGCCGGGGCGGCTGTGTCGCATTGAGATTGAGCTGGCTGCCAGCAAAGACAGGCAATCCCTGCCCCCCACCGCCCCACTCCCTTGCTGGCCGGCGGCAAGTCTTGTCTATGCTTTGGACTCAGCAAAATTATGTGGCCTCGAGGCACTGCAGCAGCAGCAGCTGCAACTCTCGATAGTTTTGGCCAAAATCTGAGTCTGAGCAATGCCAACTAATAAGCTGTCTTTTTGCTTGCCTCTCCCTCGCTCTCCCTCGCTCTCCCTCTCTCTCTCTCTGGCACACACATGTGTAAATTGAAACGCAATAATGGCCGAAAATGGCAAGCAATATGCAAGGCAGTCAATACGAGCACAAGTGGGAGAAGTCGAGTTAATGGCAATGCCATTAAAAGGCAAACCAAAGATGTCAGTCATGAAGATGCAACCAGCAGCGAGCGGGGAGCGGGGTGCGGGTAGCGCAGGGTAGGCGTATTATGGTAGCCACAACAACAACAACAAAGCCGCCGCCCACTCGAATTGCAAATGCAGCCAGGTGGGGGCGCACGAGGCTCCAGCTCTGACTCCGACTCTGACTCTGACTCAGGCTCAGCTCTTTTCGACAGCAGCAGCAGCAGCAGCGTTGGCAACGGCAACTCTTCAAAATTTCATGCTAAACTGAAGTGTAACCAAAGGCGTTGCAACTCTCCTGCTCTCTCTCGCTCTGTCTCTGTCTGCCTCGCTCTGGCTTGGATGCGCCGTCTCGCTCGGTGCATAGAAAAGATAACGCCCGTGGTGCTATTGGACTAGAATAGGTTGCAAAACTGCAGTGTGTGCTTGTACTTATATACAATACCGTTAGCAGTGTGGGGTGTGTGTCCGCCCCCCTACGCCCCCTCCACTCGGCCCACGCTCTGGCTGCTCGCACATGCATGTGTGCTGCACCTGTGCCAGCCGAGCTGCAACAGTGCCTGCAACCTGCTTGCTTGCTGGCTTGCTTGCGAGCTGCCTCAAGTGGACCGCAAAGCAATTGAAATTGAATTGTTTTGTGGCACAGACCTCGAGCTCTTCTCCGCATATGTTGCCGCTATTGTTGTTGTTGTTGTCATTGGCGTTGTTGTTGTTGTGCCAGTTGCTGTGGCGGCTGCATTTAAGCCATATTCATTGGCCGTGTTTTATTGAGCGCTTTGCTTACTCGCGCTTTTATAAATGTCGTAAATTAATAAAGAGCAGAAAACGTCGCAGCTGTAAGCACATCAGCAATAATCACACACACTAGCACACACACTGGCACACACACTGGCACACACACACTGGCACACACACACTGGCACACACACACTGGCACACTTAGTGCCCCGCAGTCATTTTCTTTAGCAATTCTTTTTTTAACCCTATTTCGCCAAACGTATTTAGTCGCTCGTCTCTCTGCCATTTTTTCGTGTCTGCAGCAAAACAGTTGATGCGACTGTGAATGTGAATACGAGTACTCGCATCTGAATGCGAATACGTGTGTGAATACATATGCGAATAGGACGGCGACTGCTCATGTAGTTAAAGTTAATCAAATCGTAATTACCAGAGCCATATGGCCCAGGGCTCAAAACATTTTAAAAAGTAAACTTGTTTAGCAAACATGCAGCAGGGGCGGGTCAAGGGGGGCAGCTGCATGCATCAGCTGGCAGGCAGCCAGCTGCCAATTGCCAACTGCCAACTGCCAATTGCTCTGTGGCCTAATGCGCATAAAAAAACACGAAAAAAACACAAACAGCAACTAACTGAGAATGATAGGTAAAAAATATCAACAGCATTTTTGTCAAGGGCAACAGCCAAGGGGGTGGTGGGGGGATACAGGAGACGCCACCAGGTTGTAGATTGAGTTTTATTAATTTGTTGTCCATGACGACGGCGAATGATGCGACAGCCAAGTGAGCCATGATGATGATGCGTTGGCCGCTTACGCGGCGTATACGTCATGCTGGACAAGGGCTTGACATCTCATAATTAGCGTGCGTGATGCTCCCTCTCCCTCTCTCCCTCGCTCTGTGTGTCTCGCTTGCACTGCGCCGCGTCGCAGTTTGTTGCCATAACGATGCTCAAATCAACGTGATTTTCGTGTGAAAATCGAGGCGCATGCCCAGCGGTCAATTGGACGGTCGCTCGTCAGAGTTGCCGCGCAGCTGAGGCGCCCCCGCACCACAGCACCCCAGCAACGCTTGTCTGTTGCACGCTGCATGCTGCATGCTGCATGGGTTTTGGCGATTTTGTCTTGTCGTGGCAGCAAACTCCCGCTGCAGGCGCGCTTCCCAACGTGCCGTGTTTGTTTCAGTGTGTGTGTGTGTGTGTGTGTGTGTGGAGCTGGGGTCGCCGCATAAGTGAGTTAAACGCAATGAAAAACCAAATATTCCCACACAATCATATGGAATACTTTGCGTTATACTATACACAACAACAACAGCGCTTAACTACGAAATGCGAGGCAAATGCCCCGCGGCGCTCTTTCGGCATTTGCTTTGTCACGTTCGCTCCCCCCTCCCCCTCCAGCTCGTGTAATGGAGCCGCAGTCAATGCGAGCGCTGGTCAAATTGGTTCTCATGCAGCCAGCGAGAGACTTACATAAGCTCATCAACTTGTCAGTGAGAGACGACTAACTCCCCTCTCTCTGTTGCCTCTCACTTGCTTGCAGGAAAAAATGCGATATGGATCGAGAGCGCGAAAGAGATGCAAAGGGCCTGGAACCGCGCGATTTATCGTCCACGGGCCGCATTTACGCTCGCAGCGACATTAAAATCAGGTAAAGCGCAGACAGCTCCGCCGATTAACCGCCATATACACATATATATATATACGTATATTCTCGCAGCGCTTCGCCCACCGTTTCACCAACGATCTCAAACTCCTCATCGCCCACACCGACGCCGCCCGCCAGCTCCTCAGTGACGCCGCTGGGGCTGCCTGGCGCGGCGGCAGCTGCAGCCGTTGCCGCCGCTGCGGCGGCCGCCGCAGGCGCCGGGGCTGGCGGCGCCGCGGCCGGAGCCAGTTCCTATTTGCACAACCACAAGCCCATCTCGGGCATACCGTGCGTGGCGGCCGCGTCGCGGTACACGGCGCCCGTCCACATCGACGTGGGCGGCACCATCTACACGAGCTCGCTGGAGACGCTCACCAAGTACCCGGAGTCGAAGCTGGCGAAGCTCTTCAATGGCCAGATACCCATTGTGCTCGACTCGCTGAAGCAGCACTACTTCATCGATCGCGACGGCGGCATGTTCCGGCACATCCTCAACTTCATGAGAAACTCAAGACTTCTGATTGCCGACGACTTCCCCGACCTGGAGCTGCTGCTCGAGGAGGCGCGCTACTACGAAGTGGAGCGTAAGTACAGCCACCTAGATTGTAACAGCACTCTCCACTCGAACCTGTTGCTAATTTGATGCTCTATCTATCTGCCTCCCGTTCTATGTGTGTGTGTGTGCTTGGCCGGCGGCAGCGATGATTAAACAGCTGGAGAGTATGCGCAAGGAGCGCGTACGGAATGGCAACTATTTGGTGGCGCCACCCACACCGCCAGCACGCCACATTAAGAGCAGCCCAAGGACGAGCGGAGCGCCCGACTGCAATTATGAGGTGGTCGCCTTGCACATCTCGCCGGATCTGGGCGAGCGCATTATGCTCTCGGCGGAACGGGCGCTGCTCGACGAGCTCTTCCCGGAGGCCAACCAGGCCACGCAGTCGAGTCGCAGCGGCGTCTCGTGGAACCAGGGCGACTGGCGGCAAATCATACGCTTCCCACTCAACGGCTACTGCAAGCTGAACTCGGTGCAGGTGCTCACGCGCCTCCTCAACGCCGGCTTCACCATCGAGGCCAGCACTGGCGGCGGCGTCGAGGGCCAGCAGTTCTCCGAGTACTTGCTCGTCCGTCGCGTTCCCATGTGATAGGCTCTCGTCCAGCTCCAGCCAGTTTAGTAGGTGCAGGTCAGTGTTGGCGGCGTGGCGCGTCTCTCTCCCAGCAAGGCTCTCGATTGCGGCGGCACTTGCACTGTGTAATCGTAATCTATGTGCGAGTTGCGCACTAATTGCTGCCCTCGAGACTTTTCTGCGTTGCATCCGCCTGTTCCGTATTGTGTTGTGCTGCTGCAGCCAGTGGGAGGGAGGGGGAGCGGCGGTGCAGGGGCGAAGGCGGCGTGTGTTTTTTGTTTGTGCACGTTTCGGCATCCAAAATGTTATTTAATATTTATATCAATTAGGTTTTGCAGACAAGGCTTGTGCATCAGCACACAGCTTTCATTGTATTCCTTAGCCTTTTTTTGAATGAGCCATAAGCCAAAAGCCAAAAGCCAACGGCCAACAATCGACAGTCGACAGTCGACAGACGACAGTCGCCAGTCGACAGCTGACAGCGGACAGCCCCCAGCACTGATTTGCTTTATGGCCTAAGTTCGTGTGTAGCTCGTAGTAGTTTCGTTCGTTGCGTTTAAGTCGATTTGCTTAGTTAAGTGGTCTCGAGAACTCTTTCGGTTATTTAATTGCATACAACTCTAGCCGGACGGACAGTTTAGCGCAACTGTCTCAGGGCATTACTTATAAAATACAGCAAATATGTAGCTATCGAAACAGCAAAAACACAAAGTGCGAAAATCAAAAATCGAATATAAAACTATGATAATTAACTCACACCACAATAGTTTTGTAGTACCGTAAATTGATGTAATTGAACTTTTATGAATGTAAACTATGAATTAACTTCTCAACATACACACATATACATACATATACAAATAGCATACTCACGAATATGTGCAAAGTATAAATACTCAACAGTAAAATAAAATACAAAATATAAAATACAAAATGCGTAATGCAAAATAATTACAACAAAACGGGAATTAAATCAAAAGGAAAACACACAGTTTGCGCCCAATTTTAGCAAAATCCATTAAATTGTCTAATTGCGTATTTCAAAATAATAAAAAAATTACAAAAAAATGGAAAAGTTTCATGTTTCATTTCTTTTAACGGCTGAGCAATTTGAATCGTCGTTCAGCGCCATCTAGTGCTCGGTTAGCGACAACAGATTCCTCTGCAGTTACTTATCTCGGCGCCAGATGGCGGTATTCTATCTTGATTTTATGTAGCATACTTTTGTGCGTACTCCGGCTTTGAGTTCTCTGGAGTAATTTAATTTCGATTTAATAAAATAAATACATTATTTTTAAAAAAGGTATTGAAATTTTTAATTAAACACAAACATTTCTGTATTTTGCAACATCATCAAGGAACTGCACTTCACTTATGAAGGCATTAAAACAAAAGGTACGTTGTTTAAAAATCGTTTTATTTACCCATATATATATATATATCTTTGCGTACGTACACTAATTGCAATTAAATTAAACAAAATTAAAATATGTTATGTTATGTAAAATTGTATATGCATATGTTAAATATATATATTAGACTGTCTTAAAGTATAAGTTTCAGTTTCAACCTTAATGTGCCAAGAAATATTCGAAATCTTTTGGAGAATTGCATCAACTATGCATGGCACGCTCGGGATTAATTGTTTTCATTCAATCTAGTTTAACTTGTTCTATAGAACAATTGCGTCGATCTGAATTTACAGTGGCTTTTGTATATCGTTCGAGTTGTGTTTTTGTAATTTCTTTTTTTTGTTATTTTTTTGTAGTTTTAGTTTTAGTTTTGTTCGCAAGCAAGTTATAAGTAATTGTTAATCTATATCACAGTTGGAAACTAGTCGCTAAAAGCCTATGAACTCTATATATATATATACGTAGTATGTATGCTAAACGAAATTGTTGGAGAACTAGAAATAAGTTTAGCTTAGAGTGTGCGCCCAACGGCCCAATATCAGACTTTATCCCCACCTACACGAGGCAGTTGCGGATCGGCTGAGTTCAATTGGCAGTGTCGCGGGCGTCTAAGAAATGCACTATCGGTGTTTTTGTTCTCGTAATTACACAAAACGAAAGAAGCTGCAGGCGACAGGATCTCGAGGATATCTAGATGTACAGTAAGTCTATATATATATATAAGTGTATACATGTAAGTAAGAAGTTATAGACATAGAAGTGAATGGGGGATCTGGCTAAGTACGCTACAGCATAATATCGATAGTAATAATATACAACACAACTAGCCTAGGGGTTTGCAGTTACATATACTATATATATATATACACACATATATAGTACAACTAGAGGCCACTGCGAATGGGTTTCGTCTTCTATGTTAACAGCATTCAGAGGCACGCGTCAGTTCAGCTCGAGACTGCATCCACAACTTCTGCTGCTGGCTGGCAACCGACTTCAAAGGCACTTGGGTACTACGTGGCAAGATTTAGTTACATAAATATGTATGTGCGTGTGTGTGTGTGTGTGTGTTGTGTGCTGTGGCAGTGCGCTGGCTACACGCGCGTCTCCGTGTTGCGGCCGTGCAGCAGCTGCAGCGGCTGCAGCTCGCGCTGCGTGTCGTTGTAGTACTCGTGCTCGGAGCTCGTCGACTCGCTGCCGGGCACCTTGACCTCCATGGTGCCGGGCACGCCGGCCACGGGTATGCCGATGGTCTGCGTGGGCATCGGCGCCTCGCCGGCGCTGAGTGCGTTCAGCAGGTACTCGGGATTGTCCACGCTGACGGGCACCTGCAAAGTACAACAGCCAATTAGTTACCATTTCGAGCACTAGCATTAGGTGCGCTCGCTTACCCCGATGACGTCGATGTACCCAGTGGCGGCTGTGGCCATGTTGTTGTTGGGATTGTTGCTGTTGTTGTTGTTGTTGTTGCTGGCAGCCGCGTTGCTCTGGCAGGTGGGCATCAGGTAGTCGTCCTCATCCACCGGCAAGTCGAGCCGCAGATTGCCCACACCAACTTCGCGGGCATTCGAGTCGGTCTCGTCATCGCCGACGACGCCGCCGCCGCTGCCATTGGAGTTCTTGTTGCTGGGGTCCTTGCAGTAGCGGTTCAGCTTGGGTATCTCGTCGGTGCCATCGGTGCGATGACTGGGACCGGGCGTCACCTTGGGCTGCAGGTAGTCGTCCGCCTCGACCATGGGCTCGGAGCTGTCCGTGGTGGGCGCCAGCTTGCGTATGAGATCCTTCTCGTCCTGGCTGGTGTAGGCGGGCAGGCGCGTGAACTTGTCGCCGGGTATGGCCAGATAGCGGCCCGGGTCGCGCGCGAACTCCGCAAACACGTTCGTCAGCTGCTTGAACGGCGGCCGCAGGTCGGCGTCCAGCTGCCAGCAGGAGAGCAGGGTGCAGTAGATGTCGAGCGAGCAGATCTCGGGCTGCTCCAGCTTCAGGCCCATCTCGATGAGGTCGGGTATGTCCTTGGCCAGTATGTTCTCGTGCGGTCGCTGGCCGAACGTCAGCAGCTCCCAGATGGTCACGCCGAAGGCCCACACGTCCGACTTGCTGGAGAAGACACGATGCCGTATGCACTCGAGGGCCAGCCACTTGATGGGCATCTTGCCGCCGGCCGCCTTGTACTCGTTGGAGTCCAGGCTGAGCAGCTTGGCCAGGCCGAAGTCGGTGATCTTGACCAGCGAGGGCGTCTGCACGAGCACGTTGCGTGCGGCGAGGTCGCGATGCACCAGACGCCGCTCCTCGAGGTACGACATGCCCTTGGCGATCTGCGTGGACCAGTTGAGCAGCGCCTTGGAGCCGATCTTGTCGCGGTTGTTGCGCACGTAGTCGAGCAGGCAGCCGAGCGGCATCAGCTGCGTGATCAGCATCATTTGCGAGGACATGCAGACGGCCAGCAGCTTCAACAGATTGCCGTGCTCCACGGTGGCCATGGCGTACGCCTCGTTGAGGAACTCCTGGCTGGACTCGGCGCCCGACGTCTTCAGCAGCTCCTTGATGGCCACGGGTATCTTGACGTTCTCGCCCTCGGGCACCCAGACGCCCTTGTAGACGCGACCGAAGGCGCCCATGCCGAGGACGCCGCCCTTGCGCAGCTCGGCGTCCTTCACGATGCGCAGCTTGCTGAGGTTGGCGCCAATGTTGGAGGGTCGCAGCGGCTCGGAGTCCTCGCAGCCGAAGAACACCTTGGCCAGGTCGTCGGTCTCCTTCTTCTCCTGCTGCTTCTGCCGGCAGATGTAGACGATGACGCAGAGCACGCAGGTGACCGGTATGAAGACGGCGCCGAAGATGATGATGATCATGTTGACGTTGATGCTGGCCGACTGCTTGCCCCGCTGCGGCGTCGACACACAGTGCGGCCCGAACACGTGCGACTGGTAGTTGACGTGCGGCAGCTCGGCCGGACACTTCGAGGTGCAGTTGAAAAGCGTCGAGTTGTCGTACGTCTCGCCGTCGGCGAACAGCTTGAAGTTGCGGCACGCCAGGCAGTCCTCGGTGCCGGGGCCCGTGCAGCCCTTGCACTCCGGGTGGCACTCGAAGCACTCGCGCTTCTCCTCGTCCGCATAGTGGTCGGCGGGGCACTCGTCCTCGCACTGCTCGCGCCGCTTGTAGCCGGCGCACTTGGAGCACACCTGCTCGTGGAAGCCGTAGTTGGTGCAGAGCTCGCAGCGCGGGTGGCACTTGCGGCAGATGGCCTTGCCGGCGAGCGGCTTGAGCGAGCCCTGCTCCTGCGGATGCACGTACTCCCAGTAGTAGCCGTCGGGGCACTTGTCGTCCTTGCGCAGGCAGCGCTCCACCGTGGCGTCCGCATTGATGATCGCCAGGTTGCACGTGTTGCACGCATAGTATCCAATGGTGTTGTTCGGTCCCGTGCAGCCCTCGCACGTCTCATGACACTTGCGGCACACCCCGAAGTCCGAGTACTTGTCGTCCGGACAGACGGCCACGCAGTGCTGGTCGTCGCGCACGTGCACGCACTCGTCGCAGTGCTCGGCGCCGGGGCCCGAGCAGGTGCGGCACTCCGGGTGGCACTTCTTGCAGGTCTTCTCGTCGAACTGGTAGGTGCTGCAAACGACAACCACTTCGATTAGTCTTGTGCGGCGATAAAAGGCATTTAAGGTGGCTACTTTGCCAATGAATTGTGACAACATGATATTGGTTTATGCAAAAGTAATATGAAGTTGCTGTCTAGAAACAGATCGAACAACACGGCGCACAGTAAGTTATAAGAGCAAAAAAGCGGAAGACAGATATTTGACAAACTTATGCATAATGTGCATATATAGTAATTGTTCCAACTAACAAACTAATTCATTCATTTTTGACTTTCCTTAATGTATCTTGTGCATTTCATGAAAGTTGTTTGTACTTATGTGATTTAGGATTTGCATAATGGGAAGACACTGCAGAACTTATATTCATAAACAATATCGAATTAACATTTGCTTTAAAGGACACTTCAGCACTAGTGTTGGCTCAGTTGGTTTTATTAACAAGAGCGACAACAAAAAATTGTTAGCTTTAGGGTCCAATGAGAACGGAATAAAGCTGTCGTGTTTCACTTAGGATAACTTAGGTTTAAGGCAGAAATTAATAGAGCATTTAGAAAGCGACTTGTAAACCGTTTTGTTTTTCGTTATCGCTTATTTCGTTTCAGCAAATATATCAACAACTGTCTACACGTACTTTTCGACATTGCAACAACTCTTTTCATTGTTCAACTAGTCTTGATGACCAACTTTGATTTAAGCTATGTTTAACTACCTACACCTCACAACTAGCTTGCGCCTCAGACTCAGAATTACAGACACTTAAACCATCTTATGTGAGAACAATTGAGACAACAATCTGGATAACAAATTTTATATTAATTGTCTTAGCATTTAAAAAAAAGTTACTGCAATAAGCTTGGCTTTATTGGAAGCTACTTCGTAACTAGTTAGACACTGAATTATGAGCTACGAAAACACTCAAACAAGAAAAACTAATTATTGGCACGTAAATAGATTAGCAATTGATTATGTCGTCATAGTACATTTTATACTAATTGTCATAGTTGGCAAGCTAATTCATTCATGTCTGACCCCAAAAGAATTTGCTCAATTCAACTGCGAGATTCTAGCTTGGAAGTTGATGCAATTGATTAAAGCTTTACTTAATTATGAGCCACTAAAATACTCATTTGGAAAAATATATTATTGAATATGTCAGGATAACGCATTTGGTGTATACTTTTAAGAAAATAAGCAAACGAAAGGAGTGCGAAATTGTACTTACTTGGAGACATTGCGACAGTCGGCGATGCAGGTGCCGTTGTAGTTGAAGCTCCTGCAGTTGAGGCACTGATCGGGGCCAGCGCCCCAGCACCCACCCTCGTTGCACTGATCCGAGCACACCTCACCCGATTTGCCTAAGCGGGGGAGAGAGCGTTTGAAGTTAGTGCTTGTTGCTAGCTGTGTTGTACACACAACGTAGACTACTTACGGCAGGCGGAGATGTCTTGGTTCTTGTTGATGAACTGCATCTGGTCGGGCGAGCGTTGGACGAGGGACCAGCGAATTTGGCTGACGTAGCAGAGATGCTCGTTGTGCTGCACGACCACGTTGCCGGAGCTGATGCGCTTCAGGTTGGGCATCTGCAGACTGGACAGCGACGACTTCACAATGGCCAGCGCCGCGAAGTAGTTCTCCATCAGCTGACGGCCGTGGATCACCTCGAGATTGCGAAAGTACGATAGATTATTGAACTGCGGGTGCACGCCCTCGATGTTCAGGTAGCCGGTGATCTCCTTGACCGTGGAGAAGACCTCGAGGCGGTCGGGATGCATGGGTATGTAGCGTTCGCCCATCGTGTTGTTGGCATAGATGTCCTGGTAGCCGGTGAACGTCTGGTCGAGCACTCGAATATTGCCCTCGATCACGGTGCAGCTCTTGAACGAATCAATGTTGCCCGAGTGCAGCACATTGACGCCGGGACAGGTCTTGGGGCAGGGTCCGTTGCAGGGCACACACTCGCCCTCCTTGGCCGTCTTGTCGGAGGGACAGCTGCGCACACAGGCGCCGTTGTCCTTGAGCAGGTGGCGCGGACACTCGCGCACACAGGTGGCGCCGTAGGCGTACTTGCCCTCGGGATTCGCCTCCAGCTCGTAGTTGATGGGGTTGTACTTGCGCATGGCGGGGCACTCCTCCTTGCAGACGCCGTCGTCGAAGAAATTCTTGCACGCAATGCAGTCCTTCTGTGTGGGGCCCGTGCAGCCGCCGGCGCAGAACAGGTGGCAGCAGTCGCGCGGCCCCGAGCCAAAGCAGCGCCCCTGGGCGCATTGGGGCGCGCAGTTGATCTTGCTGAACTTCTGGCAGTTGTGGGCGCCCTCGCCCCAGCAGGCGTCGTGCGCGCACGACGAGTGGCACTTGGGGCAAGTGCGCTCGTCGGCCGTGAAGTTGTAGACGTAGTTGTGGTTGTCGTTGGCGCCCGACAGAATCTCGCGCCACACAATCGAGCGCGTGTGGCAGAGGTTGTAGTTGTTGAAGAAGCCCACCCAGCCCTGCAGAATGTCGCGCAGCTCGGGCATCTCCAGCGTGTGCATCTTCGAGTAGGTGGCAAACAGTGCATACTGCTCCTGCTCGACCGTCAGGCTAAACAGCGTGCGGCCGCGTATGATCTGCAGTCTGCGCAAAGGTTGTGGAACAGCGTTAAATCAATGTTTGTTGCATGTTTATGGGGTTACCTACTTTGGGAATACCACATTCGTGACGTCCACGTGACTGATCAGTATGTAGCCTGTCACCTCGCGTATGTTGGCCAGAAAGCTGAGATCCAGATTGGGATCCTGCAGCCAGGTCAGCTCCAAGTTGCCATCGACGTAGGTGCAATTCGTGTAGCGATCGCGCAGATTGTGATAATGGTGCTCGCGATTCGAGGGCACGGACAGGCGACTCTTGGTGCCAATGCAAACTGCAAGAAACAAAACAAATGCAATTGAATAAAAATGCATTTCATCTAGTGCAGATGTCATTCAACACTATGTAGTAAAAGCGCAATGCTAGCAAACAAAAACGAATTCATAGGAAAAAGCAATTATAGAAATGTGATAGAAATTCAAGCAAAGTTAAGGAAGGAAGCGCAGGGGAAAGTCGAGAAGTTGCGCGCTGTGTGGGCCGCTCTGATGTTTGTCGAATCAATGGCTGTCTAATTAAGCGCAAGTAGGTGTTGAATTATGTGCCACAGGTGAATGCAAATGCCAAGAAATTAAAAGCATTTGCATTATCAACGGAAATAGCAGCAAGGGAGAGCGCAAGTTTGTTGCCTAAGTCTTTTGTATGCGAACGCTCGGAAGCTATGAAAGAGCGCTAAGCTCTAAGCAAAAACAACACCGCATCGAACTAAACAAAAATAATCATAAAAATAACAACAATAACACGAAACGAAACGACACGAAACGACACGAAGTGGGCGCCTCGCCAGTCGCAGTTCAGTTGGCGTTTTCAATAATTAGCAGCCCACGCAGTCGCTGACTGTGACTGCGACGGCGACTGAGGCTGAGACTGCGAGTCAGGCCCAGAGCCAGTCGCTGGGCTGTTATCATTAGTCAGCGACCTGTTTTAGCTGCCAGCCGCAGCGATGAGTACATCTGCCATTGATTTGCATGGCCTACTACCACAACAACTTCGGCTGGGGATTCTATGAAAAGGGCTACGTGGGTCGTGGGTCGTGGTTTGGGGCCGGGGCCGGGGCCGAGCGTGTGGGCCGCAAAAGTGTGCCATGTGTCAGAGAGGAAGCTGTGGCAGCGACTGTGACTGCGACTGTGGCTGGAGTCAGAAGATATGGACACCCACTTGCGGCAGCCCACGGCCAGCGGCGGGCAACACCCACCCGCTTACTCAGCTAATTATCAACGAAACAATGCGCAGCAAAGAGTGGCGGGGCAGCAAGAGGAAATATAATAAGACAAGCTGCAAACATTGCTAGCCATAAATATTGCGCATTTTTATTGATTGTGAGTTCGTGGAAATACGCAACACGAAATACGAAACACGAAACACAAACGCGAATGCGCGTAATTATGAAGAAGGAAAGATTGAGAGAAATATGGCACACAAATATTTTGTTTGTCGCCAGAAATGCGAAATTCTTGCGTTGCCGCGCGAAAAAAGAACAAAGTTAAATGCCTGCAGTTATGCGCCGCAATGCATGCCACAGCCCCAAAGACAGAAGCCTGAGAGCACTCCTCACATTTCACAGAGTCGCAGCCCGTATACCCTTTTGCCGCTGCCATATAAGGTCGCGTCCCAATCGATGGCCATTGCATTGCCTGCCACTGATTGACAAACACACACACAGACTCCAACAACTCTTTTGGTGTTCTGCTGACAAAGCTGGCGTACCCCGCGGCCGCTAGGGCATCGAGAAAGGTGAGGCTGCAGTTGACATTGCGACTTGGGCGCTGGCCAGGCGAGGCTTGGCGAGGCTCGACTCAGCTCAGCTCAACTCGACTCGACTCGACTCGACTGGGCTCGAGTTGACTGTGCCTCTGCCCCGACTGGAGTCGGGCATTGATCAAAAGCCGCTGCTGGCAATCGAAGCGCAAAAATTTTCGTACAAATTCCTGCGCTTTGTTTTTGTCGTGGTGGCTCTGATGATGCTGGCACGAAGCGCAGCCCGCTGGCCAGTTGGCGGCGGCTCTCCAGCCATTTCTCATAGCGAACGTCATGCGGAGCAGCACGAAACCCTTTTCAAGCCAATGGGCAGCGGCTTTATCGCGCACAATTTATCAGCAGCGTTTTTCAGCGCTGCTCCTTGACTGAAACTTAAGACACGATCGACGAACCAGTGGAAGAAGCAGCAGCAGCGCCGGAGGAGGCTGCAACGACGATTCTTGTGAAATGCTGTTGCGATGTTGCTTATGCGATTTTTCTTGCGGGCTCCGGGGACACGCCCGCATTGCCTGCTGTGCGCCTGTGTGTGTTATTATTCCCCTCTCTCTCACGCTCTCTTTCTCTCTCTGTGTCGTTGGCTGTGGCAAAAAGGCTAATTTGTAATCCTTAGGCTAAGTGTCTCGACGCTAATGAGTGAACGTCTCTCTCTCTGTCGCTGTTGCCTTCTTTGCGTTCTTCGTTGTCGTTGTCGAAGTCGTTGTGCTGCGCAACTAATCAAAGTCATAAGTCCAGCAATGTGCTCATTAAAACAAAAGACTTAGGCAACGAACTCGCCTTGGCAGCCGCTCTTTGTATTTGTTTATCGATTGTATTTGCTCAGCCATCAGCCGCAACACGACTCATCTTCAACTTCGCCCTTTGCCAACGACCAAGCCACGACGCTGACGTGCTGATTAATAGACCCAACCGCATTCCAAGCTACAAGCTCCAAGCTCTGTGCGATGCTGTGCTGACTTTCTAAATATTGTTGTGCTCGTCGTTTTGCTGTTCGTTCGATCTGTTCGCGTTGCTGCTGCTGCTGGTGGTGAAAAGGCCAAAGAGTGCGCACGACGAAAGCACAACGCATTTTTCGTGTGGCAAGCAAGGCAAACGACAAATCGATTTGAATGCACTGCCTAGAACTCGCCTCGCCACAGACTCCAGCGCCGACTCTCGAGTCGGACTTTGACTAGCAGCACTACGATTGCGACTCGCGACTCAGTTGAGTTCTCAGTTTCAGTGCTGAGACTCGCTTAGCCGGTTCTGACGCTGTCAGCGTTGTTGTTGCTCACGTTTATGTGCCCCGTCGTCCCTCCGCTCGCCGTCTTCGTCTTCGTCGTCGTCTTCGTCTTTTTCCCTCTGGCTGTGCGCTGTACGTTTGTCTGTTTTGGTTCTTGTTTATGTGTGTGTGTGTGTGTGTGTATTTTCCATTTCGTGGAAAAGATTTTTAACTCTGGTGCCCGAACCATCTGGATTGCCGAGTTCTGCTGCCCATTGTTGTTCGTACCTTCGCCTGCGGCTGGACAACAACAACAACAGCAACAAGCAGATGAGAAGCATAGATTTTGTTGTAAAATAACAAAAGATTTAAAAGGGCATTAAGCATGCTTTGTTTTTTACCTACATAAGTGTAGATTCTATGTTTGCTCAGCATGCAAGCCCCGCCTGATCCCGCCCGCCCCTGCCACTGGCCCTGCCCCTACCCCGCCAAACGCCACTCGAAGCGTTCTTCATCAATCTCTGTCTCTCTCTCCAGTCTGTCGCTCAAATCAAATCGAAGTGGGCAGATTCCGATCAAAATTATAAGGCGTCGGCCGTTATTGCCGCAAGCTGTTGCCACAATTTGAACCACCACCAACAACAGCAACAACAACAACAGCCAAGTACATTGATCTCTCTGACTTGGCGCTCTAAACAAAAAGTGCGGTGAAAGTTCGTCAAATGTACACAAGTAGAAATAATGTCTGTCTATATGTATTATATGTGTGTGCATATCTGTCGAGATCAGCTCGGTCTAGACTCCTCTCTGTATGCAGATGCAACAGGCAATTGTAAGAGTGGCGAGCCACGGCGATTAGGTGTCACAGATTAGCGGCATGTTGTCGCTGGCCAGTTGGCCAGTCTTGCAGCAAACGGCGGGAAGGCAGGGAGGTGGCGCAGTGCAAAGTGCTGTGGCAACGCCACACGACGACGCCACATAAATAATTCATAACTGTTTTGCGACAATTCAGTCGCGGCACGCGTTCAATTTACAATGAAATTGTGTAAAAGCGCTTAATAAATTCATTTGCGACTGGCCATTAAATACACGCAGCTCATTACGGTTACCATGCCAGGCCACCCCGCGTGCCCCTCATCCACCACCATTCCGCTCTATCTGCTAGGCGATCCACTGTAAATCCCCCGGCTTGACCGGCAACAACAACAACAACGGCAACTATCTTGTGCTTCGTTACGTGCGCGGATTTTGCAAAGAAAAAAAAATTCTGCGGCAACTTTCTTTCATAAGCTGAGCTTGTTGTACCCGCTGCTTTTGTTGTTGTTGTTGTTGTCGTTCTATGTCGTGGCGTCACGAAGACAAAGGCAAATAAGCGCAACGAGCTTAGGCCGCCGTCGACGTTGACGCCGTCGCCGTCGCCGCGCTGCAAATCGTTCGCGGAAAACGCTGCAAGCGCATCTTCAGCTTCGCATAACAAATGCGCTCCAGCATTGAGCAGGCATTTCAGCCAACAAAGCACCCAAACTAAAGAGCTGCAGCCACAGCAATAACTCCAGCCACAAAAACTTAAAGCTGGCCCTGACTCGAGGTTTCGCTGTTTCACTGTTTCGCTGTTTCACTGCTTTTTGTTTGCTCGTCGCTTGCCCATTTCGTGTTCGATGCGCGTTCATTTAGCTTGTGTACAACAATTGGGCGCAGGTCGTGCCTCACGACAACAACTACAGCGAAGAGGAGGCAGCAAACGAAACAATGTTGCCATTAGATAAGCCTCTGATTGCAATTTTGCGCCAGAGAGCGAGCGAGAGAAGTGCAGCTTGAAGCTGCGATGCGAACTACAGCTGGTTTAATGAGCACGCCCTGGCGTCATTTTCGGTGCCAACATTTCAGCTATTTTTAGGCATAGAACTAAGCGAGCAGCCAGCAGCAGCAGCAACAACAACACCAGCAACAATTGTACGTGGGCCGCAAAGCGACGCTGCGGAAGCTGTTGTTGCGACTGCTGCAAGTTTCGAAATCGAATCGCGCCGCCCACACGGCGAAGACGCACAAAAGGCTGTGTTTGTGTGGAGAGCGCGGCTTAGACTAGCTACGTTTAGGCTGGACCACACTGCGTGCTCTACAGTGCGACCACGGTGCACAGTGTGACAAAACACAGGCAACCAAGTGTGAGTCGAAGGAACACACTTAAAAGTGCAGTTGTAAAATTGGTAAAGAAAAAGATTGTAAACTGTTGTGGACCACAAAGAGAGCATGCAAAGAGACCCAAGAGAGTGAGAGCGAGGCGACTAGAGAGAGAGCGCAAGTTGGCGCTGCGCAGTTGCAGCAGCCGAGGCAGCAATTGCTTGCAACTGCGCGTTTAATATCTCTGCCTGCATGTGTGCGTGTGTGTGTGTGGGTTTAGAAAACCAGTATTTTACAAAGCCTGTGTACTGTGAGCACTATCCGTATAGTTGCCTACTTGCAGGCCTTAAAGTTCAACAGCTCAAAAACTGGCAACTGGCAACTGACAACTGGCGATTTGCAGTTTTCAGCTTCTTGGCGCTGCTGTTGCTGTTGTTGCTGTTGCTTCTTATATGATGTCTTAATCAGGAATTATAGAAATGCTATGCAAACGAAGCTGGCGACACACACACACACGCGCACACACACAGCTGCAGCGAGCGCGTGCCTGACGCTGTAATTAGCCAGAGCTTACACCATTTTATGAGTGTGTGGGTAACAACTCTCAGTGGATGCTGCTCTTGCCCCGAGCCGTTGTTGTTGCTGGCCAGGCACACTATGGAATGTGGTTTTTCAAGCGCTCACTAACACGCACACTAACACTCAAACTCGACAGCCAAGCTGGGCAGCTGGGGAGCTCTTTCGACTCAAATAGACGAATGGGCCATCAAAACGCGCTCTTGGCCAACGAAGAGCGTAGCAGTGCGCAGCAAATACATCGAAATATCCGCAAAATGCGCTTCAATAAAATAAAATACTCCGCAGTTTACAATAGCGACAAATTTGTAAACAAAGCGACAATGCAAACAAGCAATAAAACATTGCTGCAAATAAAGAAATAAGAATCGCACATTTGTTTGGCACTTCTATCTTTCCGTCGTTGTATTATGTCAGCCATAGCCATTTGAAGTCATTTGAACAATCGCTGCAATTGTCCCCTGCCCGTTTTCTCTAATCGATGTAGATATTGCACGTGTGGCCTGCCGCCTGGCAGTTATTTGCATATTTTGTTGCAGCTGTGCTTATTTACGGCGAGTACCGCGTCGACTTGTCATAAAACAACAAAATCCTAAACAACTTTGCGCCGCACAGCGGAATTCAATTAATTTAGCCGTCAGGGAATACTGAGTTTGCAGTATTGAATACTGCTTATCGGCCCTGCACACGCTTGTTATAGCGCCCTTCTTATCTAGCCACATATCCGGCCAAGGGAGACTACAAAACCCCCAACACACACACACACACACACACACACACACACATGAGAGTCCATTAGCATAGCACAATTGCTGCTATTCCAATATTTGCGCAATTGCGGATGGGGGCTGGCAACATTTATTAATTTGCAGCTACAAGATCACTGAATATCGACAACGTTCGCTGGAGCCGCAGCGAAATAAAATGGTTACCTTATTTGCACCTCGACTGCAAATATTTGAGCCCAAAGTATTGAGCAAACAAATGTTTTGCTTCAAGATATGAGCACAGAATTCGAGAAGCAAAAAAAAAAACGAAACAAAATACGTTTTTATTATTAACGCGTAATACTTTTTTCTTCGTGTTGTATTTTTCATTAATTTTCTGGCTAACTGTTTGTAGAGTAAACCTTGCTCAAGGCACCAATTACAGCGTCTACTTCGCAGTCGCAGCCGCAGTCGCAGCGGCAGCTGAAGTGAGAAATTAAATGATGTCATCTTAAGCAGAAATGATTATGAGCAGACTATAATATAATGCCATAAGTGTCTGTTAGATAGAGTTGTCGCGAAGCGCACGCGTTTTTGTTGAAGCCAAAGACAAAGCGAAGCTCAGATTAGCCATGTTAATTAGCGATAAGATAATCTATTGTTTAGACACTCTCGGACACATAAAATCAAAGAAATATGTGCTGGCACTGAAATATGCATTCACGAGGTATCTATGGAGCGGCCCTCGGCTGTTGGCTTTATGGTTTCTCATTAATTTTCGCGCTGAGCAAAAAGCAAATGCGATATTCGCGATACTTGCGATGTCAACAAATTAAGTCGCCATTTTAACTGGAAATTGTGTCGCCTGCTGTTGTTGCCGCTGTTGGTTGGTGTTGCTGCTTTAACTGCAGTGGCTGCTGCTGACAAAGAGAAATGGAAAATGTGCTTGCAACTACAACAATTACAACGCCAACACGTCGTATGCGCAACAAGAACAGGAACAGCGACAGCGACAGCTAAAAAGTAAGTTACGATCTATGGCTACCATTTGGTTGGTTAAATTGATATTACGAAATGCGCGCAAACAGTGGAAATTCTTGGGCTGCTACACGCAAGTTGTTTGTCGAACGGCTTGATAATAATGCGAGTGAAAAACAATAATAAGTTAACGCTTTCGCAGGGGGGCGAGCGCGACGAGTCAAGAGGTTGAGGCACCCAGCTCACCCGAGGCACCCGAGGCACTGGCCAAGCGGGGCAGGTAGAGTGGAGAGTGGAGTGGGGTGGAGCAATGCCAACAATGCAGCCCAAAACGAGACCCGAAAGTGGAACCAAAACCAAAATCAAACACGCAGCACTGCAGCACGTACGATAAGATAAGCGGCTGCATATCAAATACAGATACAGCTACAGCTACAGCTACAACAGCTACAGATACCGCGGCAACTCAGCTGTAAATACGATTATATTCGGGCTATGTTTTTCGTGTGGCTCTGGACAGCAGTTGCACTTACGACGTTACGAGTATTCGGGGCAAATGTCTTGAAATGATTATGATATATGGGCACGCAAATCTACATAAACACAGCACACACACAAAATCATGATGGATGCTCCGCTCCATGTTCAAACATGACTGATGCGAGACTCTCTTGCCACAACCATGCTAATGAAATCGTGTGCGGCAGGTGTGGATAGTTTAGAGGTCGCCTGTGGCGCACACAAGTTCTACACAACAATTGACAAAAAGTTGAGCGAAAGCTTTTGGCATATTAATGAACAATGTTTGAATTGTCAAATCAGTAATTACTTGCCCATAAATTAATGTTATATATTGAGTGATGGCTTCACTTATTATTAATTGTTAGTTATTATTGTAGTCGTTGTCTTGTCGCTCGTCACATTGCTGGCAATTACATGAATTGGTTTTAATATTTGAATATTAATTATTCCATAAATTCCCTCAATCTATTCAACATATTTTGCTAAAAACAGTGTGTTCAACTATAAAACTGTTTTCAAAATAACAGGCAATCTCCAGTCAAGCAATCAATCAACTTCTCCAAGAACGTCAAACATTATAAAGATTCAATATTTACATTCTTTTTGTTCATTAAATTAATTTTCTATTGTGCTCTCAACGGCCCACTGTTAACTTGCCAACTATAAATACCAAAAACTTTATCGAAGATGGCCATCAACTAACAACCAAGTAGTTAATCGATCCCCTTACTTTAAGATTTACAAGTATTCCAATTCGAGCATCAGCTGATTGTGGCTTTGCTGATTTCTTTGACACTTACTTTTGCCCTTAGGAAAGGTGTCCTTGCTGTTGTCGCCGCTGCTGGCGATGATGGCTGCGCTGCTCGGCCGCTCGTGGCTGACGCCGCGATTGCGGTTGCGGGCTCGACCCACGTTGCGATTGGGATCCCCGCGTCGGTTGTTTTCGCGGGAGTTGCGATCGCGGGCCGCCGACGCGGGCCACACGCAGATGCAGTGGAGCAGCAGGAGCAGCAGCAGGGGCAGGCAGGGGCCGCGCCTCAGCAATTTGAAAGTTCGCATCTTCCTTGCGACTTCGTGTCTATGCTTGCAATTGTATGCACGCGCGTGTGTGTGTGTGTGTGTGCCTCGAGCTCGAGGTCCGATCAAGAGCGGCCAGCTAAGGCCAGTGACGTCATGTGTGTGTGTTTGTTTGCGTGTGTGTGTGAGTTATTTAATTTGTAAACTTTATAAAATTTTAACTGCAATTCGTTTTGCACTTTTCTGCTGGCCGTGCGTGTTGTTTTTCGCGTTGTCAGCTCGAAATAAACGTTGAACGTTGAAACGAAAACAAAAACACAACACACTCCAAATTTCTGCTTCGTTTTGCGTGCCAAAAACACAACTTTTTTATTTCTTCTCCAGCTCTTTCACTGCGTTTTGCTTTTGCTGTTGTTTTTGTTGTTGTTGTAGTGGTTGTCGCTGCATTTGTGTATTTGTGGATAGGAACCAGTTTCACATTACGAAGACTTTTTCTTGTTGTTATTGCTGTTTGTTGCTTTGGCTTTTCAGTTCTCTTTTCGTATATACATCTATGCGCGCGCGTATGTGTGTGTGTGTGTGTGTGGTTTTTGTTGTTTCTTTCCTCTTTACGAGCTTGACTCGCACAGCTTTTATTTTTTGTTATTTTTCTTTTTACGTTTTTTTGAGGTTAGGGCGCGCGCGCAGGCGCAGCTTTTAATAGCCAACTGCAGTGTTTGCGGCACTCGTTGTTGCTGCCACAGTAATTGTTGTTGCTCTTGTTGTTGGGTTGCACAAACACTGGGCCATGTTGCGAGACACGCCGCACCGAGCTGCACTTGGTCGCTGTCTCTCCAATTAGCAATGAAATCACAAAATATTATTATTTTATTTTCTCGTATTTCTACTTCACACGTCACTGACACTTGCTAAACAACAGAAACGGAGACTGGACTCTTTTCTGGTTAGGTCGCATTATGTGCTACGGCATTTTGGGCATTACATTCGATTAGCACTAAATTAGCAGCAAGTCGAGCAAGCAGCGAACGAACGTTATTTCGAGCAAAGTGGGAGGCGATACGATCTAAACGACGACGGCGACAACGACGACGACGACGACTCGACAGCGACGAGAGCGACAACGATTCGTTTAGCCAATTGGCGTCTGCGCAGCGTCACGTTGAATTCGAAACTGAAGCCAAGAAAGACATCGCGCAATGCACAGCAATCGCACTCAACAGAGCCCGAGCGGCTCTCTTTCGCTCACTCTCACACACGCACACATGCGCGCGCACAGACATGGGAGTACAGTGAGTTATGTAGGTAAAAAGAGCACAGTCAAAAGAATACAGGTAAGCGACGACGGTAAAAAGTGAGCGAACGCCGACGACGAAGATCTCTAAGCGAAGATCAGGCCGAACAGCACAACAGCAACAACAACAATAACAGAAACAAGAGCGACAACAAATGAATACAACTAAACCAAAGCAAAGAAAATGCTGCCTGTTGCTTGTGCAGCTGCACAATAGATCCACAAACCAGCAGCAGCAGCAGCAGCAACAGGCAATGCACGCACACAGCCCCATAAAACACATGTACGGGCAGAAAGAGAGAGAAAGAGAGACAGATTGAGACTGAGTTAGACTGGCAGGAGGCATATGGCGAGCCAAAGAGCTGTAGAGCTCTATTGCTGGCACAGGTAAAAGCGAATTGCTACGTAAGGCACTTTTGAAAAGTCTGCGTAATATGAAACTATGAGAGTTAAGTTACCGCTGCAACTGCAACTGCATACCCTGTAATCTAAGCGCAGCGATTAACAATTAAACTAGTCATCTCAACTAGAGAATGCAAATCAGCTCAGCTGTAAAGCCTGCACTTATATTTACTAAAGGTCGCCTATATGATTGTTACCCTTATGTCATTAGCGCACATTCATTTAAATCGAGCGCACTTTGAATTAATTGTGCACTTCTAGGCTTTAATAAATGTCAATTTTAAATAGTACTTTATGTTTATATTAGCAATTTACACTAACTAATCTACGCCAATATTTCAGCATAGCCAGCATTTTTATGAATTCTGCCTTGCCAGATTTGTAGGTCATTCTTTTCGTTTAAGCCGAGCTGAAACATTATAGAGTTTCTCTTAATAAATTGACTAACTAAAGAAGTTGACGTTATCTGCGCTGCAAGCTGTGTTCAATCTGTAATTTTTGCCCGTCTAATCGAATCCTTTCCCTGATCATTTTGCGTTACGCGAGCATTGCCCATCATAATAATACATAAACTCTCGGCGTATCAGTAACAGTTAATTCCTAATGCCCGCTTGACTTCAGCTAACAGCTGTCATTGTGCAGCGCATTCGGAGATTCGTTGCGAACGAGAGCAGAAAGAGGCACACAGGTAAGTTTTTTGTATTGTGTATGTACCGAAATTCATAGCTGCTGTTCTGCTTCTTCTTCCCATTCTTCTGCTTCTTCCACTGCTTCTCCTCCTGCTTC
The DNA here is from genome assembly GCA_035046165.1 of Drosophila rubida. Lineage (NCBI taxonomy): Eukaryota > Metazoa > Arthropoda > Insecta > Diptera > Drosophilidae > Drosophila > Drosophila rubida. The sequence continues at coordinate 1,605,515 of JAWNOF010000022.1, forward strand.
TTCATCTGTTGCGGCCGCCATGATACGCAGCTCCGCTCAGGTAGGCGCTCTCTCTCTCTCTCTCTCTCTTACTCTCCCGCTCTCGCGCTCTCACTTGTGTATGTGTGTGTGTGTGAGACTGAGACTGAGAGAGTTGTTCACCTGGGCAAAATGCTGCCTTATAAGCACTCAAGTTCGCCGCCTGTCAGATGTAGTTCCATGTGTATTTGTGTGTGTGTGTGTGTAGTTGTGTGTTGGTGTTTGGCTGATCTGCGTGGGCAACGAAAATCTACGGCGCTTTGGCTCTTGTCTTTTGTCTTTCGGCCAACAGATTTGTGTTGAAGCGTTGTCAACATTGTGTTATGGCCGATTTCTGATGTCGACGTCGACGTCGATGTCGACTGCGGAGTTTTCCCACCTGTTGCATGCCACACTGCGCATCACTCTGGTTATTTACGCCTGCGCAGGAGAGCAGGATAACAGGACCTGTAGCCAGGTAAATCCAGGCGCATACTTCAGAGGCACAATGCAAGAAAACACAAGTATGGTGCTTAGACAAAAGATGTGTGCCGCGAAAAGCGCAACACAGCTGCATCCCGAATCGATGTCTCGAGTCCCACGCTGCCACTGCAAGAGGCGTTGCATTGTCTGGCGACTTGCGTGGCGCATTGTTTTCCCCATGAAAATACGTTTTAAATTTGAAAACCGTTTTCAATTTGCGGTCAAAGTTGCCAGCCCAAGTCTCTCTCGCTCTCTCTCTCCCGCTCTCTGGTATTCGCTTGAAATTGATGTTCGTAATCAAACATATTAATAGCTGGCCGTGCCACAGTATCAGACCTCAATCAGGGGCCATAACCCGTACGAAAAGTCATCTGTCAAAAATCGAAGAACATGCAACTGACAAGAACTCCAAAGCAACCACTTGAGGGCACTCCACAATCACAGCATCCCACTCCAGCGTGCAACGCAGCGCAAGACAACACAGCACTCTACGCCAATGCAGCGCATCATCCAGTTAAATCCAATGCACTCCAAAACTCCACTCTATAACGCAACAGACAGCAGACAGCAGACGGCAGACGGCAGACAACAGGTAAACGAAGGTGTAAGAAATTGGTTACAAACACACATTTTCCATGAAGCGTACAAAATGCCAGTGTGCAGTGAAAATCTTTAGACTGCCTCGCCGTTCCGCACCCTCTTCTTCATTTTTCCTCTTTTGAAAAGAAAGCCTGACGACCCTTAAGACAAGAGTCACAGTCGCTGGGATTTCAGACTCCTGCTGCTCATGGTCGTCATCATCGAAATCGAAGATGACTTTGCGCCCGACTGCTGCGCAAAAAATGAATCTGGGATTAATAGTAACAAAAGATCGAGCACAGTCTTAGCTTGGCTTGTCCCGGCTCAGAGGCGGTCAAGTGTTTCGCTTAGCTGATCCCAAGTCCGTAGTAGTTGTCTTCTATTCACACACTGAGCGCCGTCGCTCTCTCAAGAGTCCGTAACGAAATTGTAACAAAAAAACATGCAGCGAAACGTGTGAGGCGTTTTGCACTTTTGACAGCTGAATAGGGCTAGCAGCATGGGCCCAAACACAGTCGCGCTCGGCCGGGGCGCCACTCTAGTTACACTCTGGGTTTTAGCCAAATTCTAACGGCCAGCGAACTGGCAAGTTAGCGGCTAAAGTTAGCACGTGCTATTGCGCACTCGACCCCAAGCACACACAAGCCGTATAATTGGATTGCCAGCCAACCAGGCAGCGAGCCCTTCCGTAAGTAGTTAGGATGGCAACATAGATGGCATAGCATCGATAGATCGATCAACAAATTGCTTCATCAGCATCAGCTGTCACACGTTTCGTGCTTAACTGTAGACAGAGGCAACGCAATCGGCTTAGAATTAAAGCTAATTGCCAGGGCTTTCAATCATGATGCAGCACATTCGAGCCGTCACATTTGAGCCAGCTAGCGAAGCGATCGCAGACTCGCCGACTCGCCAACTTGCCGAGTTGTAGCCCAACACTCGCGTACTCTTGGCCTGTTTGCAATCACGACGCCGTTGCCTTTAACCCCAAAACATGCAAATATCACGCTTCATCTGAAGACGCTGACGCGGCTCCGACTTAAGGTCTCAACTTCAGCAACGACATCGCCATCGACAGCGCTACAGCGACTTCAAATGCGTCGACGTCTGCGCCGGGTTTGAGTCTTCCACTCAAATTCACATTTAACTGCCAGTTCGCAAACGTTTCTTTTTATTTTTTACGAATTTTGTTCGTTGTCACCGACTGACAGCGCTGCATTATACCCTGTAAATCGAACGCAACTGTTTGGAAATTGTTCATTAATTATAATCAATTATAACGATTGGCGCCCTCAAACTGTATAATCACAACTTTGAGTTTCATAAGAAAACAGTTGCTCAGCTCAAATGGAATGCACTTTTAAATATATTAACATATTTAGAAAACCAAAACTGTTATTAGAGTCTGTCTGAATTTATAAAAAAAAAAACAAGAAACACATTTGCCATTAAGATACAACTTAATACAACTTTGTATAATGGAAAATAAGAGTGTAATATTATCAAGAAATAAGTCAAACAAAATGTGAAGCAACAGTTAAATCAGTTCTTTCCACAACAACCTGGTTTGGAATTCACATTTAATATACTGCATTATTTAGTATGACATAATAATAGTCGATCGACAATATAATATATTCTTGCAATTTGGCAATCTGAACTCTAACTCTTAGCACTTCTAACTGATATTTACTTAAGAATGTGCGCAATAAAACCATCAATTTAATTGAATAATCTCTTTGAGATGTAACTGAAATAAAAGTGGCTTGAAAATCTGCATGTTCCGAGTGGCTGTTGCAGGGAATGTGGAAGTCGGTGTCCCTCGGGAATTGCAATATTAACATTTGTATTTGTACTTGTAGTTGTTATTGTTTTTGTTGCTTATGTATATCGTCGCACGACTCACGTTTCAGTTCAAGATTCAAAAACGACTGTGGCTGCGGCTGCGGCTGCGGCTGCGTCTGGGACTCTGCTGTTGTTGTAGCTGTAGCCGTGTTGTTGCTGTTGTTGTTATTGTCAAATTCGATTCGAGTTGAAGCTGAAGCTTGGAGTGTGTGCTTTTTCGTGTAGCGCTCGCTTGGACTTTTTCTTAATGTCTTTGTAAACATAATTGCAACAACTCCAATAACAGATTGTTGTGCGACTTTAATCGCTTTGTCGTGAAGTGTGAAATATGAGCAGCCGCCTCGTCGCGAACCGAGCCGAGTCCGACTCAAAGCGCTGTCCGATGTCCGACGTCGATGCCCGAGGCACGAAGCGATTCTCGAGGGAGCTTTTTGGCATTTTTGTTGGCTATTCTTCAGTGTGTTGTTGTGCAGCGAAAACACAGAGGGAGGGACGGAGAGAGAGAGAGAGAGAGAGAGCGCGGCGTGGGAGCGCAGGAGGAGTAAGTAATGTTGTACTCACAACAAAATTGCGAGTATCAGACATTTATTTTCGGTTTAAAAATACACACATTATTGTTTTTCTTATCTTTGTTTCGTTTCATTTCGTTTTCGTTTTCTTTTTTCTTATTCGTTTGCGTTCAATTTGGCTGTGCATAAATATTTGCGATGCGACTTAATAAAAATTATGGAAAGCCAACAAACTTGCGCGGCAGCCATTTTGTCAACAAAATCAGTAGAAGAAGAAGCAGCAGCAGCAGCAGCAGCATCGAGTTCAATTAGCGCATCGCGTTGTATGCGCGCTTCGATTTGCTAAATTTAATCCAAGCATAAAGCACAGCCCAGCATGGCGAGGAATAAGAAATAAATGAGAATAAAAATAAATAAGAGCCAGGGCCGAGATAAAGCCAGCCCCAAAGAAGCTGGAGCGGACGTTTTAGCAACGCACACGTGTCCAGCGAACGGACGGTGAGCGGAGAGCGAGCGAGGGTCGCGGATGGTTGCATGTCCAGGGCGCCCAGCGACAAGATGTTGCAACAACACTCGACAGCAACCTGTGGAGCCTGCTGCCGCCATTAGGCCATGAAGCATGAAACAAAAGACGATGCCAAGGAAACGAAACGAAACGAAACGAAACGAAACGAAAAGAAAAGACGGCCTGCCACAATGCATTTGCGATAAGTGCGGAGAGCCCACAACCATGCCACGACCATACGATATAGCTGAAGGCCCTTAAAAGCCAAGTCCAAGTCCACGAACCGAGCCGAGCCGAACTCAACTGAACTGAACTGAGCTGACTGAACTGAACTCAACTGAGCCGAAGTGAAGTGAAAGATTTGCGCAGTGAGATAGCTCATTTTGGACTTAAGCCTGTTCTGAACTATAGCGTCGAGACTGGAGACTGGAGACTCGAGACGCTTCAAGCCGCTGTCTCGACGCTTGTACGTTGCCTTGGCTAATCGGCGGCTATGTAAGTTGGTTGTTAAAGCCGCGTACGTGCGGCGACAGACACCAGGCGATCCCCAGCGAACGTGAGTTGCCGCCGCTGCTGCTGCTGCTTGTTCGTGCTGATGTTGCAACAACAGCAGCATCAGTCGAACCACAGCCGCATTCCAAGATGTAAGGATTCTTTCGTGGCACAGCCACCCAATCGACAGGCGGCCGCAGCTTAAGCTTAGCCTCTTTTGCTTTGTCTTTCTTTCCCGCTGCTGTGTTTGCTGCCTTAGCAAGGTCAATACATTGCCAGCTAAGGTCATAGATGCCGCCGATGATTCCGAGTACTGCAGCCAAGCTGCTCGCACCAAACTTGGTCATCTCATCGGAGAGTCGCAATCGTATTGTATTTAACCGATTCGCTAGAACGTGTGCATACTTATTAGTTGCAAACAAAGAGACCCATAATAGCATTATAATTAATTTAAGCAATCTGCCTGCCAATGTTATTCACAACTTTTTTGCTTTGATTTGTTTTCAAATGAAAATTATAAAAATGCCAATAGCTGTATTAATTTGACTTTTCTGTTGTTTTTCGTTTTTTGTTTCTTATTATTTTTTCATACGGATTTCATTTGTTTTTTGTTGTTTCCATAAAGCCAAGATTCGAACATAAACCGGTTTCGCGCAACAACAACAAACACATAACTATGGCCGTTACTAAAGCTCCCAGCTAAATGGAGAGTGAGCGCGCCAGAGCGAGAGAGGCAAAGAGAGCGCTCAAAGCAACAGGCACAAAAACAAATGGAGCTTGTGTCAGTGTGTGTTGAAGTGTGGTTGTGAATTTCCTAAGAAAACTGAACACTCAGCATCCACAGGCAGGAACACTCAGCATCAACAAAGGGGAACAAATAACCAATTTCATCACATCAATTATTATATTATTTAAATTAAACTATAAACCTCGTCTAAAGTCTAAGCTTTAATAAGCAATTGTTGCAGCCATTTGCCTAACAATCTCTGGCCTACAACAATTATGGCCATAAGAGAACGACCAACACACATACAACTTCCCCAAGCAAGCGAAGAGAGCGCGCCAGCAATTAAGATACACACAAGATGCTGGCAAGCAAATTACGAGCGTATTGATATTTCCGAAGAAAAACGATCGCGCAGCCTCCACACTGTGGAGTGTAACTTGACGAGCGCACAACGAAGGTGTGTGTCCATGCTAAGTTCCACAATGTTCGTTGAGTTTTGGTTGCTGACTTTGCTAATGTGTAGCACAGTTTTTGGCGCAGTGAGCGCCGCAACCAAAGTGAATGTCTCCGCTGTTGTAGCAAAGTTGTGTTCCCTATTTGGTGGGTTTCGCAGTTAGGCAAGACACGCACCATTTGTTAGCGTTAAAGAACACTGCACAACATGCGCTAATTAAGGGGAAATTTATAGTTTTCAACACGGATAGATTTCAATTCAGTACAAATGCCAACTAACTGGACGCAAATTGAGCAGAACTCATTATAACGGGCACAGCATAAAGCGCGTCCATTGTCCGCCATTGGAATTTCCATTGTCACGAAATAATGCTAAGTAAGCGAGCAGTTAAAACAAGTCCAAAGCATTGTTCGACGACTGCCACTAGCATTAACCCTTGTGCGTGTCGGGCTGCCTGTTGCACACACAGGTCAAAAGCCAACTAAGTGTGTGCGAGTGTATTGAGTGCTGGCGTTGGCGCAAGCGCACTCAATTGTATCGCGCCACACAGGGCTGGAGGGAGGGGTGGGTTGGGGGGTGAGTAGAACACCCGATGCGAGCCGCGTGCAGCGGGGCGTGAAGTTTTCCAACTTCGTTTTGGACGCTGCTTTGTTTTGTTTTGTTTGCTTCTATTTGGTTTTCACGTTGTTGCTTTGCTTGGCGAGGGGATTGAAGTTTTGTCAGAGACAAAACACAACGGGGCAGTTTAACTGAAAATGAAACGCATGCGTGTCGGTGTCGCCACCAGGCGGCAAGCAGGCCGACAGGCGGCAGCGCAGCAGCGGGGGAGTGCAACAATTGGCAGTTGCATGGAAAGCCAGTCACCGCTGCCGCTGTTGCATGCACAGAAGTTCTTGCAGTCGCTTTTTGCCATAAAACACTTGAAGCAGAACTCCAGCGTTGCAGTCGCCACAGCAACAGCAACAGCAGCAGCAACAACTTGCGTTACGCTTGCCAACTCTCCGGCTGCAGTTTAAAGTTCGGCTGAGTGCATTTCATAAATTTCCCATTGTTTGGGCTTTTGTGATTCATTTCACCTGGTTTGTTTCTTTTTGGGGACAATAATTAAATTGGCGCGTGTGGAGTTTTGTATTCAATTACGACGGCTGCAAGTACGGCGAGCTGCCGCAATGTGGGGCACAGCTGCTTAATTGCGCACATACCTGCCACATAGTTACCTTTAATTATCGAATTTAGAATTACACGCCAGCTGCACAGCACAGCACAGCAGACTTCGACTTAGACTCACCTGCAAAGACAGAGAAGAGAGGAAGCACGTTAATGGTAATTAGCTGAATGCTTTTTTGAGTCAGACTCAAGTGGCGACTGTGTTTGCGCTGGCCGGCATTGCAAGATGCCGGTCAATGTGCCGCAATTTCCCAGTTATCGTTAGCTTGCAACACTTTCGCTTCATTTCATTTAATCCGCGACTCGGGCGTCGTCGGCGCATTGGGAGTGCCACACTGTATCTGTGTGTGTGTGTCGCACTGTGGGGACTTTTCAATTCACACGCTGCGCGACCAATCGCGAAAAATTCTCACGACACTGAGGCAACAACAACAACTACAACAACAGCAAAGCGCTAGCGCCAACAACAACACAACAACGCAACGACGACGACGACTAAATCAACATCAAACCAAGACAGCCGCTTCAAAATGATGCCAGAGTCTGTGTTGCTGCCACATGCTTCTTTTTGCTGCTTCTCGCTTCGAACTCTTTCGTGCCCCACTCACTCACTTTTTTCTTCGTTGTTGTTTTCCGTTTTCGTGCCCCAAACTCGAAAGTCGCGTTGCAAACTGCAATTGTGACACATGTAAAAGCAGCAACAGCAGCCCCAAAGAACTCACTTGCAACATGTGTCGGCCTCTGGCTAATTGTAGGTTAGCATACCATCTCGACTCTGTTGCACGCCCCGCAACAGTGCCACTTTTTGCCTCACTGTGCCACTTAGCCAAAGGTCAGCAAAAACGCGACGACGCGACGACGCAACGTCTGCTCGTGACTCAGTGGCAGAGGCAGACAGATGATTTTGCCAGCGGGAATGTGTTCCCAGAAGCGAATTCTATTACTTTCCTAACTGTAAAGTGTAACGCTTCAATTTGTTGCTCTCGCAAACACAAAATACTTTTGCAGCTTTTGTTAATCAAAAATTATATTTATGGCCCAGAATGGGTCGCTGTACACAAAGGATATTTGCCAAAGTATTTATGACCCAATTATAACACGAATTGTTTATGTCAGTCTATATCATAACAGTAAAGTCTTGCACTTTAATTTGTTACTGAAAAATTACCCATTGCTTTTGCTCATTTGAAATGGTTTTGCTTATCAAAATACACATCAATATTTTGTGCTGAATTGGCCGCTTTTTACTAAGCATATTTCTCAAGATATTAATTACGCCATTATAAAACGAATTGTTTATTCTATTCTAGTGTTTGTTAATTGTAATTTGTTACTGCCAAGAACAGAGAAACACAATACTATTGCTAAGTCGAAAAGGTTTTGTCAATCAACAAATACATATTTTGGAGTGAATCGATCATTTTTACTTATGAATATTTCTTGAAGTACTTATGATCCAATTAAAAAACAAATCGTTTTTTTTTTCCAGCCTATAAGTGCAAAATTTTGGGCTTTCATTTGTTACTGTCCATAACTCAATATTTATGCTCACTTTTGGAAAGGAAAGGATTTGTTAAACAAAATATATCAATTATATTCTATATTGAGCGTAAATTGTTTTAAATTTGCTAAGTATAAGTTTTCAAAGTATTTATTACCCCATTATGAAATGACTTGTTTATTGCATTCTATTTTATAACTCTAAAGTTTTGCGCTTTAATTTGTCATTGTCCACAAAGCAAAATACTCAATTGAAAAGATTTTGTTATACAAAAACAATATAAATTTTGCATTGAATTGGGCGCTTTTTGCTAAGGATATTTCTCAAAGTATTTGTTACGTCATTAGCTTCTTGCTAAGGATATTTCTCGATGTATTTATTACGTCATTATAAAATTAATTGCTTATGTCATGCCATTAATTTCACAAGAGTAAAGTGTTGTGCTTTAATTAGTTACTGTCAAGAACAGAAAAACAGCACAATACTTTTTTGCTAATTCGAAAAAGCTTTGTGCTAAAAAAGAATGTGTCGCTGTGCACAAAGGATATGCCTGCAAGTATTTATTACCCTACTCCATTGTTTATTTATAATGCCAGCTAAGCTTGAAGTCCAGTTTAAGCCAGCGAAGCGTTTTATTTTTAGCTTGCTGGAGACACAAATCTATCACTATAAGTTTCAAGTGAACTCAAGTCGTAGTTCAGTCTTGATATATCTAATCGCACAGCGTATTTCAGCGGAACGAAGCTAAACCAGTTTAGAGCCAACTAGGCGTCGGATTCGATGTCTTTTATTGATACACAAATCCATCTCTATAATTTGAAAGTTAACCGTGAACTCGGCGGACGCAACGTTGGGCAAATCAAAGAAACCCGCTAATGATAATAAAGTTTTCAACTGAAGAAGATTGTTGAAATCGTGGCTTAAGTGTTTTGATGTGCTATAAACACAATTCTCTGTGTGTGTGCAGCATTCGACCGTTTGTATACAGTATGGGTATCTAGGAATTATGGAAATTACGAGCATTGTGGGCGGATGTGTTGTATGAAATTTGATTTGATGTGCCATTAAAACACAAATATTTGCTCCCCATGCTTCATTATTATTCGCCTTGTTGCTGCTGCTACTGTCTGTTGCAGCTTTGGCATATTGTTTCCATCAATGAGCCGCCTCTTGCTCCCACTGAGAAATAAATACGTGCGCCAAATTCTGCGATTGTGCAAAATTGATGGCCGTATTGTGTGACGATAACAGACAGTGCACAGACGATGCCACATGATCCGCGGCATTACGGCTAAGCGCCTTTCAAATAACTTTATAAATAACCAACTTGCACTTCGCAGAACCACATCATTTGCATTTGAGTTAAACAATTACACACGAAATAAATGAGACTGCTGAGCGAAGCGTTTAATTAGCTGGAATCCAGTTTTAAGCCGCTGCACCTTGCCGAACTTAACACGCTGTGAATCACAGGCTATATATTCTCCGTACTTTGTTTAAATTGAATTCTGATAAGCGTTAGACAGTAACTCGTAGTGGGCAAAAAGTTAGTTACAAAGTAGTTTGCTAGTGTGAGTTCCGACTAAATGGGAGACTAACTGCCGCTGCTGGCGTAGCATGTATAAGCGATATTGTTTTCGAACATTAGAGACAAAGTCCGGGCTGCTTGCATTTGATAAGCACGCATCGCTTGGCTGCTGTTATCAAATGCACGGGCTCAAGACTCGACGCGCTTGAAACCCGGCCGTGTCAAAAGTTATCGCTGTACAAAACACCCAATAAAAGTGCTGAGGCTGCTGGAAACCCGGCTCAACAGCGCTCCATAGCTCGACTCGTGTTCCGAGACGCAGGCGGAGACCGAGACGAAGACGAAGACAACGAACTGCGACGGCGACTGCGACTGCGACGTCGACTCGGCCAGGCCCGGCGACAGTGTACTCGTAATTCAGCTAAAAAACATGGCGACAACAAGCGTGCCCGATTCCAATGAAAAAGCCAGCCACAAAAATAATTGAAAAACAAATTAAAAACAACAAAAAAAGAGACGAAAAAAAGGCGAGCAGAAAAATAATAATGCTGAAATAAAATATGAAACGTTGGCAATTAATGAAACAAACAACAACAACAACAAAAACGACGAAATTAAACGAAAAGAAAAGAAACAAAATATGATTATTATTATTACGATTATCTGTGGCATATGAAAAGCGGACCAGAGATGAGCTCGCCCCAATACGCGAGCCGTGCGCTCCCCACCGACTTTGCGCGTTCCACTGACCACTGACCACGGCTCGACAACGCACGGCTCACTGAGCTAGCCGACAGACAGACGGACAGACAGACAGACGGGGAGAAAGACGGGGAGACAGACGAGTGAGAGGCCAGAGCAGGCGACTGATGAGGCGGAGGCGCGCATTGACCCAGCCGAAAGGCTGCCACAGAAATTAATCAAAACTTTCAGGGCGTATCGTTAACTGGCGAGCAAGACGAGCACAGCTCGTGGCATAGTTTGTGCTTGCAGTTGGCTGGAAGTGTTCAGCATAGAAGAGCTGCTGTGGGGTGGCAGCAGCAGTGGGATTAATTGAAATTGAGCCAGCGACGCCCAGAGAAAACTAGTTGCATGCAAGTCAACAACTCAACGCTTCGCTTCAGCTTGTTTACTCGTTGCATTGTCTCGCCACTCGTTGCTCGCTGGTAGCCGAAAGCAGAACCTAAGGTGACATACATAAGTTCATCTAGTCTTTTGATTTTAATTCCACTAGTTACCTAATCGTTTCTTTCTTTGCTAAAGAAAACTAATTGCAAGCAAATGAACTGCGCGCCACTCGTCAACTTGATTCGCTTCAACTTTATTACTCGTTGCATTGTCTCGCCACGTTGGTCGCCTCTAGCCGAAAGCAGATCCAAATTACCTATGGTAATATGTTATAAGTTGATATACATAATTTGTTCTATTCTTTTGCTTTAAATTCAACAGTTTACCTAATCATATCTTTCTTTGCTAAAGAAAACTAGTTGCATGCAAGTCAACTGCGGCCCACTCGTCGCTTCGCTTCAGCTTGATTACTCGTTGCATTGTCGCTGCTTGTAGGAAGCAAAGAAGAACCAAGTTACATGTTTTAATATGTATGCAATTTCAGTTTGTTGTTTGATTATTCACTGCATTATCTCGTTACTCGTTGCTCGCTATTTTAAGAAAGCAAAGTAAGACCCGTGTCACCTAATTCGTTACTTGCCAACTTGATGAAGTCTTTCGGTTTAAATTCCAATAGTTACCTAAATCTCTTATCTTTTCTTGCTATTGTTAATCAATTAATACTTTACTCGTCACTCGCTGCTGTAAGCCATTCGTCACATCGTTCCAACTACCTCTCACTGAGCAGTTCTCATAGTTGGTCGCTGCAAGATTTCACTGCGCTTGCCAGCCACAGCTTGGCTCCCACTAACCAGTTGGGAAGATGCGGCAGCTAACAGGACTGCCGCAGCTGGTGGCACACATCAGCGCTGAATATGGGCATCGAGCAGCCTCTTGACGACTGCCTCCAGGTATGGTCGCTGCCAGCTAACAGCCTGGCTTAATTAAAACCTGGCCAAAGGGTAGCTGCAGGCAACAGCTCGTCGCTCGCCTCTCGTCGCTCGTCATTTGCCACTTGTCTTGCCCCGAAATGGAGAGCCTGGCATATGCCCAACTATGGCCGCCAACGGGCCGCTGATAGGATGCGCCGAGCACTGCCAATTGATCAATTATGTCGCATTGCCCATTCCGGGCGCTGTGCTGCAAGTTGCCCGCTTCTGACAATTGCCATATTGGCGCAGCGTTTATGGCTGGGCCGCCCGCATTGGCAAATGCAGCACATCATTTTCTGTGGCAAACGCTGACAAACGTCTTGCAGCGCTCGCAATTCGGTCAATCGAGTGGCCAAGTTGGACTTTGGTGAAAGTTTTTGGCGGCACACAACTAAAATATTGCGCGAGTCGCCTCGCGTCGCGTCGCGTCTAATGCATAGATTCTGCTTTATGTCTAACACTACTACCATTTTTTTACCTTTTTTTGGCGGGGCACACGTAAAGCAGGCATTAATTACTTCCGGAGCAAACAGAAAACGGCAAAGTTGAGGCTGCCAGCTGGAGCCCCAGCCCCAGCTACAGCCCCAGCTTCAGTTGCCATTTGCCCAGTTGCCAGAGACCGGTTCGCTTCGAGTTTTCTCAGCCTGGCTCGGCGGGTGTTCATCAAAATTCAATGAGCCACAATCAGAGCTTGGCCCTTGCGAGCTCTGCGCTGGGTTTGGCAATCGGTCTCGTATTGGATTTTAATTTTATATCTCTTAGCATGGCAATAATGTGAAAATGAATGTGCTGGGGCCGCGATTCGACGACTTTGCCCACTTTTGTCGATCGCAGCATAAACGCACATATTCTTTTTTTTCTCTTCTTCTCCGCATACATATTTTTTGGTTATTTGTCGATTTTCGTATGCTTGTGCTCCCCGCAAACGTGCTGAGCCTAACAATATTACTTGCTTGTTTTTTTTTTCTTCTGTAGGTTCTTCTAAAGCTGCCTGCTCGCCTTTGCTTTGCTTTCCTTTTTTCGTTATTGTTGTTGGGGCTTTATTTTTGTTTTTTTGTTTTTGGGTTATGGATGTGATATGTGAGTACATGTGTACACGTTGTACAATGTTTTGTCGTCGTCGTCGCCGTCGTCGTCGTCCGCTTTTGAGGTGACTTTAACGCTGCAATCAGCACAAGTCAAACACAAAGGTCGCCCGAGGTGATCATCCGCAGAGGGGCGGCAAGCAGTTGTTGCTCTAGCTGCTGCTGCTGTTGCAACGTCAACGGCGTCCCCATTGGCGCGGTAAATGCTCAAAAATGCGTTGCATGCAACCAAGCCAATGCCAATTGGGCGCACAGTTCTTGTTGCTGTCGTCGATGTTTGTCCATGTTGCTTGCCAGTTGCTTGTTGCTGTTGTTGCCGCTACGTGATCACCATGGCAATTTCTCAATTGTATTTTTATTGAGTAAAATATTGGATGGCATTCAAGCGACTGATCGCTTGTGTGTGCCCGTGTGTGCCCGCGTGTGTGTGTGTGTGTGTGTAGAATTTTCATTGGAGCAGCGCCGTCTCGTCGGACACTCCCTGAAATGCTGTACACATTGTTGTGATACCCTTGCAGAGGGCACTATAAATTTCAGCAGTAATGTGTAACGTCACAAAAGAAGCCGAGTCTCAATAAACATTACGCTGACTTATTTACCTGTCTCTTTGTATGCTAACTTGTCAATCAATTTGCACACTAACTAAATATAGCTTTATCTAGTGGCATAGTTTAGTAGTCAAATGCATGTTAATAACAATTCAGTTTACTTTACCAAAAGGGCCATCATTAAGCATAGAGTTAAATGTAAGAATAAACCCAAAAGTTTTAAGAGACGATAGTCATATTTGAGCTTATACTTTTCTAGCCAATCTATCTCATAATCAATCAGTTGATACCACAGCAACTAAACCCAAAAGTTTCATGAGACTTTTTCCAAGTTTGCATATATTGAGCTTATTCTTTTCAAGCCAATCAATCAGTTGATACCACGGCAACTACAACAAAGACTAAATGTAAATCTATAGTTTGAAAAACCTCCCGAGTTGCTCTTCACTTCGTAAGCGTATTCAGTATTCGTTGTTCCTGCGTCGCTTGTCTTTCTTGTTTCTTTTGTCATTCGGTTCATGTTGAATGTAAAATAATTGTGACATTACGACAATTGTTGCTATTCTGATTGTCTCTGATTCTGATAACTTTAGCTTCGATTTGTGTGCGTGTTTTTTTCTCGCTTTTTTGGGCATTTGCTTTGAAATTTCAAATTTGTAATTGAGAACGGAAAGGCGCAAACAATATTGTAAATATATTAATATTGAGCAAGTTCAACGATAATGAACTGATTCATAATCATGTTTAATGTGTGTGTGTGTGGGAAACATCTCAATGAAATCGACGGAAACGCATGAAACTGGTTCGCAATTTGTCAGTTGCCCGTTGTTTTTTCATCTTCTGTTGAATGAATAAATAATTGAATATAGAAATTTCATTCAAGAATTTCCCAAGAGAATGTGCTGCGATCGGAAAGCAGATAGATTAATGGCTGCAGATAAAAGTGTTGAAACCACAAGACACAACAACAATGTGTTGGCCTAAACGCTCAAGCCGCAGAGCGCAATGAATACGCCACATGTGAATGAATACACTCGTGAATATGCATGAATCTATAAGCGCTCGACTATTTATCACAGTGTGGCGATCTGACGTTTTTTCCCCCACTTTTTTGTGTGCTCGCTCGAATTGAAAACACATTTGTATACAATTTGAATTGTGGCTGTCAACCTTTTGTTGTTGCTCTTGCCCGTTGTCGTTGCCTGTTTGATGGCTTAGCTCATGGGCCGCCACAAACGTTGTTTCAACACTGCGTCTTTATGGGTGCAGCAGCAGCAACAGCAGCTGATCCATGAGTCCAACTCGCGTCGAGACTTCGAGTCGGAGTTCTCGAGTGCATTTGGGGAAAGTTGGCGGCGCGTTAGTTTAGCTAGTTAGTTGGCTAATGACTTCTGGGAAGCGCTCGCCTTTTAACACTTGCGCTGACCCGGGGCTATGTAGCTATTAACCCTTGTGTAGCTGCGCCTATTAACCCTGCTGCATGCAGCATCGCGAGATCACACAGATCTAACCTCAAATTACTTCCGCTGCATGATTCCGATTCTGCCGCACGCACACGACCACGCCACATAACAATTACTCTTCGTCGTGTGTGTGTGTGTGTGTGTGTGTGCGTGTGTAATCTATGTAACCAATCGCTGGTCAGGTAAACAAGTGCGATCCGCGCCTGTCGCCATATTCCATCATTCTGCCATCAGCTTGGTAATTAACTGGCGCGCTTGGCCCGTCACTTGCAGCGTGCAACGTGCAGCGCGCAACGCGCAACGGAAATTCCATGGCAGGAAAAATGTAATGTCAGCCCCCCACTCCGCTTCCCGCTTCCAGCTCTCTGAAGCCCAGACCATAACGATTTTGATTTTTAGTGCAGCTTAATTACCGCTTCGCTAGGCAATCCTGCCGAGTAGAACCTGTTGCTGCCGCACACCGGATGATAGACACCGGATGGGGCAGTCTCCACTCCGGTGGGTTGGCCAATAGTTGCAGCCTAATAGCGGCAGGCCAACAAAATTGCCGAAGCGCTTGTAAGCTTCGGCTATTTTGTGTCGCCAAGGCGGCAATTCTGAAAGTTTTGTTATCACTTGGCCAGCACAGCTGGGCAGCAATAGAATAACAGGAAATCGAACCGGCTGCGCGACTAAAAGGAACAAAGCGTAGGGAGCAAAAAGAACAGCATCAGCAAGAGCAACAGCAACAACAAAGTAGTCGGACGAGCAGCAACAACACACGCCTGTCAGCAGCAGTCATAAATCTTTTTTAGTGCAAGCTTTCACACTGCTAATTTTAGCTTCCTCTTTGTGCTGGTGCGACTGCGCTGCAGCAGCATTGCACTGCTTACACTGCTTGACTAGCGTGCACTCTGTCTCCTTTTTGCTGGCTTTGCTGCAAAACGCAAAAGCTCGCTCTGCTCCCCCACAGCAATTTTGCAGCTGAGCGCGTCGGCATTTTGGCGCAGCTGTTAATCCCAATTAACCGCAATTAATATTATACACAATTTTAAATGTAAGCCCTACTCAGTTACTGCACTATTACTCTCCCGCTCTTTCTCTTGCGTTCTTCACACGACCCACATTCGGCAGAGCCCAAAGTCAAAACCTTTTCGCTGTGCGTGAGAGACACTCGAACTGTTTTTGGTGCTGACTGCGCCGCCCTGGCATCGCCTGCTGCTGCTGCTATAGCTAGCTGTTTGTTGCTGTTCCCTCTCCTTGCTCGTTAATTGTTTTTAATTAACGCAAACGCTTTGCCATTGCCTCTAGCTCGCCACATTCCAATTTTGTTCCCCTCAACATCACAGTGCAGAGAGATCTTACACAACTTTCGTCATCGTTTGACTTCTCGTATTGAATTTGAAATGATTTTGAAAGCTGCAAAGGCAAAAGTGGGGTGCGGTCACACTCACAACTGAAAGTATGTGCACATCTGTGTGTGCGTATTTATGAGAGCGGCAACTTCTTGAGCGTTGAGTGATGCACGCGGCGCTTCATAAAAACTGTCAATGATTCACATTGTTGTTGCTGCCGTTGCTGATGTTATTGCTCAGCCATTGCTCGATATGACCCGCACTCATCATAGGGTTAAGCAAACTCACACACACACACACCCATGCACACATACTGTTGTGGAGCTTCTTCAGGGCCGACAACTGAATGCGAACGATTGTCCATTGTTGTGGGGACGGGGGAGGCCAAACCTTTTTCTCTCCAGCTTTTCAGCTTTCCAACTCGCCAACTTTATCTTTATCTGCTTCTTTGCCAGTGTCAGCGTCGTGTCCACCATTTGCGACGCGTCGCTTTGTAATTATGCAAGATCATTGCCAGAGACGCCGTTGACCTTTAGCCGCCTGTCGTCGGTCGCCTGCCAGCTTATTATTATGTGCCTAAACGTTTTCCGGCCCAGCCAGCAAAAGAAGCAACAAAGACACCGACTCTGAAGCTGAAACCAAAACCTTTCTTCTCAGCTCGTTCGTCCGGCTTGCCGAAGAACAGCTCAACAATAAAAGGCTCACGACGATTACGAATGCAAATTCCAAATCACAAAACACACACTATTGGCAAAGGAAACGGCGATTAACAGCGTCACTGGCTTTAACAGACTGTTAAATGAAGCCGTTAACAGCGCTTATCGATTAATTGATCGACTGCAGTGTGGGCGTTCAAACGTACCGAAAGCTTTCAAAGCTTTCATTTCACACACTATTTAAATGATGGCACATAAATTAAGATGGCTGCCAAATTAATGCCACCGCAGAAGATTTTGTTAAATGCCTCAAAATTGATGATGAGCGGTTTAAGTAGCCAGCTTTGTTGCTGGTAATCCGATGCGCTGAGCTCAGGCTCAGCTTACAGCGCAGCAAATGACATATGGCAGACTGTGCAGTCGCCCCCGCAAGCTGCACGCTGTTGTAGCTGTTTCTGTTGCTGCTGATGCTGGGGGATAATATTGCAAAAGGGGCCCTGGGCCTTTCACTAATTACAATGTGTTTATCTGCGCCTGATCGTTCGCTCGCAATGTGGCGACAGACGGTTTAATGCGAAGACCAGCGCGACAGGGGCAAGGGCAACTGGTTGAGATTGCCAGGCGACAGCTGCACGCCGCTGTTGCTGTTGTTGCCGCTGTTGCTGGCGTTGCATTCATATTATTATTATTATTATTATTTGGCCAACTCATAAACCAAACAACAGTGCAGGCCCCGACAAAAAAGATCTCAAGAACGCGAGACGGCAAGTAAAACAATAAATAAATAAGATGCGTGAAATGCGATGAAGAACGCATGCGTCATGGGGGCCCCAGCGAGCAGCCACAAATGGGGGCACGTTGATTGGGCCAGCGTTTAACCTCGCGCTCGCAGCTTCGGCTGCAGCGCAATCAATTGCGCACGAGAGACGCGGCTCGCTTCTGATTGGTGCGTTTGCCGCTTTGCCAGTTGCTGCCAAACTGTAAACAATAAAATGCAAATGAAGCCAAATGTGCGCAAATGTTGGGCCACAAATTTTACAAATTTTAAACAAAACGCCGCCTGCGCCGATCCCCCTTCCCCCACATGATTGTTGGCTGTCAGTTGCCATGTATTCAAATGTATATCGCTTTTCTCAGCACGAGAAAAACGACACAAGGAAAAACTTGCACTCGCATACGGCACTGGGGATAAGTGCGGAACGATGGGAAACATGCTGAGCGACAGAGAGAGAACAGGAAATTGATTATTATTTATGATTACAATAGCGCCGAAAAAAAGCAGACGTGAGAAAACAGAATCTGCGAGGCCTGAAACAATGCAGCCAGCGAGTGTAACAGATTTCCGACCCTGTGTAGCACATGTAACAAGCCTCCAGCTAAAGATAACGCTGCCCATCAGACGCCAGACCCTAGCAAGAGGAAGAAGTAGCAGATGCATGCTCTCTTTAAGTGGGCGCTCGCCCTCTTCAATAATTAGAGACATGCATGCATTTTCTCAAGTGCTTCCCATCTTGTCTCACTGTCGGTTGAGCGCCGCATTTTGCTTTTTCTTTTCCAATTTTACTCAATCATATTTTGTGCGCCGCTTCCAGCGAAACGCCTTGAGGACTTGCACATGGGAACTTCTCAGTGGTGATGGGGCACTTTAAAAACGCATATCCTTATGAAACGCGATACTTTTGCTGTTGTATTGTTTTAGGCTGCGAGCGAAAGAAAGCAGACTCAAGAGTGTCCTCAGACTGTCTCACGTGGGTGACCATGTCCTTGTGCTTCCTCTTGTTCATGCTCTTGTTGCTACCTGCATGCACACTTGTCGAAGTGATTCGATCCTGCGCTGGCCACTTAGCCGCTTCCTCAAATCCATTTCACTAGAACTTCGCCCTCTAATCTTTCTAAGCGATACTTTATCTTTTATTTTCGACCTCTTAGTATGCGTCAGTCCAACCGGTGTCTACAATTTCAATTTTCAAGCTAATCGCGATATCAAATTGTGTTGTACAGTGCAGTTGGTAATTATCATAAGAGTGGTTTTGTTTGTGTCTCATTCGCATCTTATCACCTGCGCCCATACTGATAAGAGGCTCATTTAGTGAACTCTATGTCGTGTTGTTTTCTACTGTGGTTGGATATTCCTTCTAGTATTCGCGACTCGTATCTCGAAGGTTGATTCACTCAGGTTGATGTCACGCCGACTCTTCAATTTTGTTGCACCGATCGCTGTACATTGCGTCGACTCCAGAGATCAAGGTGCCTTACGTCTATATGTATTTCATTAGCAAATCGCACGTTTCTGCGCCTGGGATTATCGGCTGCAGTGGAGTGAAGATTACGGCATAAACAAAGCGATTATGATTGCCGCTAATAACTAATAACTAATTTGCAATGAAGTAGCGTGACGCTCAAGTACGAGTTATATGCTATAATTAACTCAAAGGGTAACAATTTCACAAACTTACTTCAGGCATCTTTCGACTTCGAAATCGGCATTCTAGAAATGTTCTTTAGCATGGAGCTGAAGTTTTGTTTCTAGTCTACAATAAGTTAATTGAGTGATGAAAACGTCTGTTGCTGTGAAAAGCAAAACCATGAAGGTTGTGATTTAATGAAGCTAAACTATTATATAATATTATTATAGTGATATCTGGTTACAGACTCCAAGATGTGCAGAGATTGCTTTAACTGTGGAAAACTCTAGCAAACTTTATATTATGTGTTAAATGTATAGAACTTAGGCGAATTTTATGTAATTTCAAATATAAACTTTTCCATGACTATTTAGTTGTTTTTTCAGTTTGTTTTTATTTATATACATTTATTAAATAGTTCAACGAGTACAAGTACCATAATAACACGTTTCGGATATATCTTATACCTCAAACATATATGTCATAAGAATTTATATTCTTTTAGTAAAATTTGAAACATTTAAAACATTTGCAATACGCAAATTTATGTCATAAAAAGAATTCATTGAATCATTGCTAATAAAAAGAATTCTTTGGCATTTTACATTTAAGTCTGGCTTGCAAAAGTGTCTATAAAACACTTTAATAGAGCTGCTAGCAAGTCTAAAGTTGAGCGATAATATATTACGGGAATACGTCATACTGAGCTCTGAGAAGCTGGGTTGGGTAAAGTGAGATATTGAAAAAAAAACTAGTGCAATCGTTTGCCCATCGTTAGCCCATGATTGCCCAAGAACAGTTTTGTTTGCCCACCTTTAGTTTCAAAATTACAAAAATTTTCAAAATTTTCAAAAACACAAAAATTTTTTTTTTGAATTTTTTTGATTGAAATCGCTTAATAATCGTTTGCCCACGTTTGCCCATCTTTTAGTTTTTTGAAAAAATCATTACTTTAAAAAATATTGAGATTTGAAAATTTCGAACATTTTTCATCACAAATTGATCGACAACGACCAATTTTAAACCTCAAATCGATTCTTCATCGTATATCTGACAATACCAAGAAGTCTCCTCGTTTGCCCACCCATAGTTTCAATGATATAGAAAATATAAAACTTTTAAAAATTTTGATTTTTTGATCGAATTTGTTCAGATTATCGTTTGTCCATGTTTGCCCACTTCACAAAAACTCAAAATTTTTCAAAACTCAAATTTTCAAACTTTTTTCAACTCTAATCGTTTGCCCATCGTTTGCCCACGTTTGCCCACCCCATATTTTTTCGAAATTCTCAAAATTTCGAACGATTTCTTAACAAAAATCGTTTGCCCATACATCGCCTACGTTTGCCCACTTCACAAAAACTCAAAATTTTTCAAAACTCAAATTTTCAAACTTTTTTCAACTCTAATCGTTTGCCCATCGTTTGCCCACGTTTGCCCACTTCACAAAAACTCAAAATTTTTCAAAATTTTGAGAATTTCGAAAAAATATGGGGTGGGCAAACGTGGGCAAACGATGGGCAAACGATTAGAGTTGAAAAAAGTTTGAAAATTTGAGTTTTGAAAAATTTTGAGTTTTTGTGAAGTGGGCAAACGTAGGCGATGTATGGGCAAACGATTTTTGTTAAGAAATCGTTCGAAATTTTGAGAATTTCGAAAAAATATGGGGTGGGCAAACGTGGGCAAACGATGGGCAAACGATTAGAGTTGAAAAAAGTTTGAAAATTTGAGTTTTGAAAAATTTTGAGTTTTTGTGAAGTGGGCAAACGTAGGCGATGTATGGGCAAACGATTTTTGTTAAGAAATCGTTCGAAATTTTGAGAATTTCGAAAAAATATGGGGTGGGCAAACGTGGGCAAACGATGGGCAAACGATTAGAGTTGAAAAAAGTTTGAAAATTTGAGTTTTGAAAAATTTTGAGTTTTTGTGAAGTGGGCAAACGTAGGCGATGTATGGGCAAACGATTTTTGTTAAGAAATCGTTCGAAATTTTGAGAATTTCGAAAAAATATGGGGTGGGCAAACGTGGGCAAACGATGGGCAAACGATTAGAGTTGAAAAAAGTTTGAAAATTTGAGTTTTGAAAAATTTTGAGTTTTTGTGAAGTGGGCAAACGTAGGCGATGTATGGGCAAACGATTTTTGTTAAGAAATCGTTCGAAATTTTGAGAATTTCGAAAAAATATGGGGTGGGCAAACGTGGGCAAACGATGGGCAAACGATTAGAGTTGAAAAAAGTTTGAAAATTTGAGTTTTGAAAAATTTTGAGTTTTTGTGAAGTGGGCAAACGTAGGCGATGTATGGGCAAACGATTTTTGTTAAGAAATCGTTCGAAATTTTGAGAATTTCGAAAAAATATGGGGTGGGCAAACGTGGGCAAACGATGGGCAAACGATTAGAGTTGAAAAAAGTTTGAAAATTTGAGTTTTGAAAAATTTTGAGTTTTTGTGAAGTGGGCAAACATGGACAAACGATAATCTGAACAAATTCGATCAAAAAATCAAAATTTTTAAAAGTTTTATATTTTCTATATCATTGAAACTATGGGTGGGCAAACGAGGAGACTTCTTGGTATTGTCAGATATACGATGAAGAATCGATTTGAGGTTTAAAATTGGTCGTTGTCGATCAATTTGTGATGAAAAATGTTCGAAATTTTCAAATCTCAATATTTTTTAAAGTAATGATTTTTTCAAAAAACTAAAAGATGGGCAAACGTGGGCAAACGATTATTAAGCGATTTCAATCAAAAAAATTCAAAAAAAAAATTTTTGTGTTTTTGAAAATTTTGAAAATTTTTGTAATTTTGAAACTAAAGGTGGGCAAACAAAACTGTTCTTGGGCAATCATGGGCTAACGATGGGCAAACGATTGCACTAGTTTTTTTTTCAAAATCTCACTTTACCCAACCCAGCTTCTCAGAGCTGTCATACTGGCCAGACTTCAAACTTATATGTCATAAGAACTTATTTTCTTTAGTGAAATTGAATCAGAATTGAAAACATTTAAAACATTTGCAATGCGCATATTTATGTCATAAAAAGAATTCATTGAATCATTGCTAATAAAAAGAATTCTTTGGAATTTTACATTTAAAGCTTGTTTGCAAAATTGTCTATAATAAAACTCTAAAAGAGCTGGTAGCAAATCTAGAGTTAATCGCTAATATTGAGCATAGTCTAAGCATTTCTTAATAAAGTGCAAATACTAGCAAATAGATCTTATAATATAGACTGCAATCGCTCCACTCGCTGCCCGCTTGTCCTTTACCGTTAGCGCGTTTGAAGTGGCCGTGGAGCTGTATGAATTAAGTGCATGTTGCTCGTGTGGCAACTGGCCACAAAAGTGCGCAATGTGTTCAAAGAGATGACATTCGGAATGCTCATTAGGGAAAAGTGATGGCGAGTAATGAAGTGGCCATGACATGGGGCCGACACCTTACATGCGTCTGTAGTTAAGCTGTAATTTATGTAAAGTGTTGTCAATGGGACAGAAATCAATGGAAGTGCTTGCCTGGCCGCAAATAATAATGTTGGCCAAAAGCTAAAAACCTTGTTTTGCCACAGCACAACAAACAGTAAGAGCCGAAAACTGAGCGAAACTTATAATTTACAAGCTGGTTTCCTTCTCGCCTGTGTTGTTGTTGTTGGTGTTGTGTGTGTGCAATGTGTGTGCAAAACACCTGCAAGAAGACAACGCCAACAACAAGTCGAGACCAAGTACTTCTACTTTTTTGCATGAAATAAAATCTCACGGTTCAGATGCGTATAAAGTTGGCAAAGACAAAGAGCGAGACGAGACGCGACTTGCCAAGAGCAGCGAGCGAGACAGAGCGAGCCAGAGACAGAGAGGGAGCGGGAGAGGGAGAGCAGCCGTCCAGCAGGGGGCAGGTGGTAGGAAGTCTCAACAAAACAGAGAGCAAAAAAAGAGAAATAAAACAGATACGATACCAACAACGAACGACGCGCAGCGTGCGTGAGTGCGAGCGAGAGGCAGACAGACGTTGCATGTGGCTTTTGTTGTAGTTGTTGTTATTGTCTTTGTTTTTTTTGCAAGAAAGACATTAAACACAAAAAAAACAGCAGCAGTAAGCAAAGAGTCAGAGCCAAAACTGGTTTTTGGCACACCACAGAACCAGAGCGAGGGGAGGTGAGAAGGGGACAGGGGGGGTGGGCAATAGTCCAGTTCGCTTGCCCTTTGCGTGGCCGCCTAGAAAATTTGAATAGCTGTTGCCTTTGTACCACAAATCTGAGACTCCTTACAGATCGCCTCGCGGCGAGTATAAGAGTGAGATAGCTAGCGCAAGAGAGTGCGAGCGAGAGGGCGCAGCAATCTGTATGCGTATCTGTACTTCATTCATATTTACTCTCCGGCGAAAGATGCTTAATGGGCCCAGGTAGCAAAGACAGGTAACGAGAGGATGGAGGGAGCGAGGGAGAGCGCAAAGGCAAACAAACAACAACAGGTAGAAACTGCTGTTCTGCTGCTCCTTGTTTGCGAACCATGGGAAATCTCGGTGGCTGTCAACTGGAAACCTGTTCACAAAAGGGCCAACAGCAGATGCACGACTGAGACAACTTCCTCCTCCAAAAGCGAAATGAATCCAATGAATTGAATCTCTTTTATCAACGCAACGCAACCGAACCAAGCCACAGTCATCAGTCGTAGGTGCCGTCGACGCTGGGCCATTGTTATCGCTCTGCTGCACAGGGTAACTGCCAGTCGATCAAATGCATTTCTCTATAATCTATGAGCTGTCCTTGTTCGCCTTGTAAATGAAATACTTAAAATTGCGATTTAGAAAATAGTAAATTATTTATAGGCTTAAGCAGTAAAGCTCTTAGAGGCCTATAAATTTGTTGTATTTTATATTTAAGCTAAATGCAAAAATAATTCTTAATTGTCAACTAAATTCAAAAATAGAAAAGTGAATTCTATATTCCTAAGCAGGGGCGCAAACTCTATACTCTGTAAATATAAAATATTGTATTGAACAGTGGTAACGTGAAGTTTACCTTTTGTGTCGCCGTGATCCACGTAGCCGGCGTTGGCTGCCGCCGAGCCAGCGATGGGTTGCAGGATGCAGCTGAGGCAGATGCAGCCGACCAGCAGTATTGTGATAGAGTTGGACAGCATTTTGTCGATCCGTCGAACGTATCCAACACGCGTTTGCTTATTATTCTTGTTGTCGCATATGATGGATTGATCGATTTGATTTCGATTTTCAATTTCTGCACAAACAAGCGATTTGTATTGGTTGTTGTTTATTTTCTTTTTATCAGAGACGACTTCTAGCGACGCAACCCCATCGCTCGTGTTGTAAGCTCGAGCTGCTGTGGCCCGAGAAATCCGAGAATTCCGATCGATTGCGAATTATGGGGTTTTGTTAAACTTTTATTTGTGTTTAAGCAGAAAAGCTGTTTGGCAACAGCACCGCGAAATAATATCAATAAAATAAGCGTCGCGACCAATTCACGGAATAATATAATAAGCAATACAATATACAGCAACAAAGCGTCGTCGATCGCGTTGAACTTCGCGTTAACGGGGCCAACAACGAACGAACTAGCAGCAACAACAATAATGCACAAAAAAACACTTTAATCGCTGTTGCTTATCGTTGTAATGATAGTTAAGCTACGCACGCGAAAAAGCCACCTGAGCGGCCACTGTAATTCGTATTGTGTATTGCTTGCTCCTTGCGTTTTGCACAAAACTGTGAAATTGCTTTATTTTCCGAAACTGGCTGCTTGCTAACGTCGACGTTACAGCCCAAAGAAATCACCGAGAAATCGTAATCCGCACACCGAACCGACGAAGTGTCAGCGCCAAACAATAATAAGATCGGTTTCAAACGGTGTGACCGGCGTACATTTTCCATACATTCCCACCACCTGCAATAATACCAAAATATATACCACTACTAGCTATCGATTTATCGAACAGCGTTACACTCGTTGAAGTATTGCGCATTTATAATCTTTGTTTATTTTAAACGTATTAGCGCAATTTGTGTTTATTTTTATTTATCATATAATATATATTCATATTTTTAACAGTTAATGAACGCAATTTTGAGCAGGGCTGCAGGGCAATCAGCTGTTTATTGTTTGCCGATACCAGGGCAGCAATAACAGCGCAACAGCTTATAAACAAAACACCAATTGTGTTTGGAGGAATTTAAATAAAACATCGCACCAGTATTAGTATTTATAATAAAAACGTATTTTTCAATTGTGGTCATTTGTTGTAAACAAATTTCTATGAAAATCGTTGAGTTCAGCTAAGAAACGCGGTTTGATAATTTATACAAAACAATTTATACGAAACAAACAAGTTTACAATAATGAACGCTTTAAAAAACGACGGTTGGGAAGCAAATGAAACAGTTGCGTTACTGGCTACGCTTAAATCCATCAAGGATCAGCACGAAAATGGCACTCGACTCCGCTTGGACTGGCAGCAGGTGGCGCAGGAAATGAGCAACTGCTTGAGTGGCCACAATCAGAATCGCAGCATTTCAGAACTGCGCCAAAGATATCAGAAACTGCGAAATGATTATTTTACGGCACGCTACCGCAATCGCTCCTGCCAGTACTTTAATCTGTTGCACGATCTGTTTCAAAACGAACTAACGCCGGAACAGGACGACTCCGAGGAGGAGGAAGCGCAAGGCGAGGAGTTGGAGGAGGAACTACAGGAACAGGAGCACGACGAAGAAGACGCTGAAATGGAGCAGAAATATGCGCACACTCTGGAGCTGCAAGGTAAGCAATGAATTGCATTAAACTAGAGACTAGCCTAAGCTATTTACTCGCCGCTTAGAGCTTGACGATGCCCCAAATGACGCGACGGCCAAGCTGCCGCTGCGTTGCAGGTGGGCGGAGGGGGAACTCGAGGCATTCCTCAACATCATTACCAAGCACAAGCTGCAGTCGCCGTTGCTGCGCAAGCGCAATGCCAAAGTCTTCAAGCTCATCGCCAGGGAAATGGCCAAGCTCAACTTCCACAAGCGGCCGGAGCAGCTGCGCATCAAGTATCATCAGCTGCGGCGCCAACACGCCAAGGCCAAGAACAGCGGCGAGCACTTTGAGCAGTTCGCAGACATGCACACGCTGCTCAATGAGTCGCTGCAGCAGGAGGAGAGCGACGAGCTGGATAGCGATAGCGTCGACAGCGGCGAGGAGGAGGAGGGCGATGCGCCCCAGGTTACGGGCAGCGACTCAGAAGGTATAAATCCAATTAGGGGGAACCCGCATTCTCAGCTCAAGAAATCATAAATATCATCATTATTTTTGAGTTCGCTTTTGCTAGCATTGATCATTCAATTATTCCACATTAATCAGTGATGTTGGAAGAAGAAAGTTGTAGATCAAAATCGTGTCATTTTAACAATGTAACTTATGCTTCCTGCTGTTTACAATTGACGCATGAATTTACTCAAAAGGCATTCAGCGGATTGATGTGAAATTTTAAAATGTAATTTAACATTTATAAGCACATAGCTTAAACTAATTTTATTGCAAGCGGTAAAGATCTGCTATAGTTGTGCACCTTGTTTTGTAGCTGAAGCTTGCTAATCTATCTCTATTGAATTCCACAGGCGCCGTTGTTGCAGCGCTGCCCTCGAGCACGCGTTGCAAGTGGACCGAGCATGAGGTGGACGTCTTTCTGGACACGATCAGCAGCCTGGGACTGCAGTCGGCGCTGCTGCGCAAGCGCAACGCCAAAATCTTCAAGCTGCTCTCCAAGGAGATGAGCAAGCGCTCGATTGAGAAGCCCGCCGAGAAGCTGCGCATCAAATACCAACAGCTGCGACGCCAGTACAACAAGGCCAAGAACGGCGGCGAATCCTTCGAGCACTTTGAGGCCATGCACCAGCTGCTGAATCCCAAGCACGAGCCCAACAACGAGGGCCCTCCAAGCAGCGGCAGCGACAGCGATTTCATGTATAGCGACGACAACGACGCGGACAACGCCAGACGTGGTCGTAGGTGCAACACAGACTTAACTTAATGTATATTTATTAATTGCACTGCTTTGCAGGTCATCCAGACAGCTATTACTGGACGGACCAGGAGGTGGACGCCTTTCTGGCCATCATCAAGCAGCAGAATCTGTTTCGCGCCCTCGACGGCTCCAAGAAGCGCAACTTCAAGATCCTCTCCTACATCTCCAGCAGGCTGGCCAAGCAGTCGTATAAGCGCACACCACACCAGCTGCGCAACAAGCTGCGACTGCTGATGCGACGCTATCGCGAGGTGCAACAGGATGGCCTGAAGAATGTGCGCATGCTGCCGCGTCACTACGAAATGCTCGACGATCTCATGCAAAAGAAGCGCACGGCCAAGGCGCACGTCGTCGCCAAGACGGAAGCTATCAAGATGTCGCCGAAAGCAGCGCCCCCCATGGAGGAGAGTGACAGCGATGCCTCCAGCTCGGTCTCCACCTGCGACCTGTTGCGCGTGGCAGCCGAGAGCGAGGATGGCGGCGAGGATGCATTCGAGGTGCCCGCGGATCCTACGCCGCTCGAAGTGCTCACCAGCATCAACGAGGGACAGAAGCAGCTGGTCAACATGTTGACCACATCACATGAGAATTTTCTGCGTCAGCAGCGTGAGATGCAGACGCAGTTCCTGCAGCAAATGTCGAGCATAATGCGGCAGGAGCGCGAGGCAACATTCCAGATGCTCAGGGAGCTGTTGCCACCCAAGTGAATTGAGAGACTCGCAGTGGTTTCAAGCTTCTAAAACTTTTATTAAATTGAATTTGAAGTTATTTGCAAAAATTTGTCATTATTTATCTGTGTGAGATTCTGTTGTAATGTATGTTTGTGTGTGTGTTTTTTTTTCGGAGTGTATATTTTATTTTTGTTTTTTTTTTCTTTTTTTGTTACCTAAGTTGCCTTTATGCGTTTATGTTTTGTCAATGCAATTCATTATGAACTTCATTTATTTATCATATTTTTTAATTAATAACTATTTAAATATTTATATTGTATATGTAATTTTGAGAGCTTTCTTTTTGTATTTGATATGCTACATTTGGGTTTTTATTTTCGTTTCTTTTTTTTTTAGATTAAGTTAATGTATTTAATTTGTTGTCTTTAACATTAAGCTTGTAATTTTAAAGTTGATTTGTATTCGTATTTATTTTTATTTTAAGTTTCGATTTTCGTTTTTTTTTTCTTTTGTTTGTCTTCTCACAACAACTAAGCAAGCTCATCATAAAATATGTTGCATCCAAAAAATACACGTTTTTTTATTGCATAATGTCTAAAAAACAAAGAATAAGACGAAATTATAAACATTGCGTTTAAGAACGTACGTATATTTTGTATATTTGATAATTGTTCGTAAATTGTTTAACTAAAAACCGAACAGAAAATATAAACCAACACTTGTGTAATTAATTTATCTATGAATGTGTATTTGCATATTTTACGCTCAGGCACAAAGTGTAAATTACAAATATTTCAATATTACTCTGCAATATTTATTTTCTGTCTTTTTTTGTCATTTTTTTTTCCTTTTGTAATATTTTTGGTTTTTGTGTTATCATCATTGTGATAAAAACAGAAACTAGACAAAATCGAACGGCATTTTCAAGTAAGTACTAAGTATTATTTAATTCATTTGTATATTGTTTAAGAAACATAAGTTCATATTTCGTATAGGTAGCGGTGTTTTCGTTAATCTCAATTCTTTGCTTTTTGTTCGTTTCTTTTTCTAGTTTTTTTTTTGTTTTTTTCGTTAATTTGTCTCTTAGAGCACGGCTCGGCTAAAGTCTACATTCAGGCAGCGCTTGGTCTGCTCTGGTCACACTGTCGCTGCTGCTGCTGCTGCTGCTGGCGGCTAAAGCTTTGCTTGAGTTGGCGGCTGAGGCTGCTGCTGCTGCGCTGCTGCTGCTTCTTGTGATGCTGTGTCTTTGTTTTTGTTTTGCTTTTCTTTTTGTGGTATTTTATACGTAGTTTATAACAACAATAACAGTGTCTTTGTATATGTATGTCTCTTTCGCTCTTTGTTTTTTTTTGTTTTCGTTTTGATGTGTATGCGTGTCAAAGTGTATAGATGTGTGTGTGTGTATGTCTACAGTGTAGAAGTTTTAACAATCTAAGAGCTAATCGGCTCGGGCAGTGGATTCTCAGTGATGCGTATCTTGTTGCTTTGTGTGCCATAGTAGAGCGTGCCGGATGTATCGGTAGTCACGTATGCCCGATTGCCATTCCCATTGCCGTTCTCCGCATCCAGATCCTCGTCGCATGTTGTCGGGCCATTCGCATTGTTGTCACCGCTGCCGCTGCCGCTGCAATTGATTGCCGTCTCTCTCAGGCGATTGCCGACGCGCATGCTCAGCTGTCGCTGGCGATCTCGCTCGCGCTCCTGCGCAGCCTGCAGTTGCTCCTCGCGGAAGTTGGCAAAGAATATCGATGAGTATGTGTGATATTTGGTGCCGCACGGAGAGCTGGCGGGCGTCGACAGCGGCGTTGCTGTTGTTGTCGCAGTCGCAGTCGTAGTTGCAGTTGTTGTTGTAGTTGTAGTCGGAGTTGTAGTTGTAGTTGCAGTGGTGTAGTTGTAGTTGTAGTATATATTTTTGTGGAGGGGGGAAGGTAGTAGTAGTTTGGCTTTTGTTATTTACGTTACGTTACTTTTGAGCATGTTAGTTGTAGTAGTAGTAGTAGTAGTTGTTGTTATTGTTGTTGTTCATTTTTGATGAGTGTTCTTTATACACTTTCTAAGGATTTGCTGCTGTTTTCATGTTTTCGTTTTAGCGTGTTCTATGTATGCATGTGTGTTCGTTTGTGTCTGTGTGTGTGTGTGTGAGTGTGTGTGGGTGGGATGGGTGCATTGATGATGTAGCTTTGGCCATTGTCACTGGATGTTGCTGTAATTTGCTGCTGTTGTTCTTGTTCTTGTAGTTGTTGTCGTTCTAGCTGCTAATGGAGCTTTTGATGATGATGGCGAGACGTTTAACGAATATGAGAGTATATGTTGATGATGAGAGAGCGAGAGAGGCGAGAGCGCTGCATGCACTTAATTGATTGGTGTGAAGAGAGGGCGCCACATGTCGTCGGCTGCTGTGAAGAGACAGAGACTCGAAACCACAAAACAATAACAGAGAGCGGATTTTTGTGCTTTTTCATTTTGTTTTTCCCAGCTCAAAATGATTTGGAATATGAAAATCGTTGACTGTTCGTTTTTTATTGAGAATTCAAATACACAACAAAAGCTTACAATTTGTGAATTTTTTTGCATAGCTCCATATAAGATAATATATATAGTTGTTATATATGTATATCTTTATATATCGGTATTTTCTTTTCATTTTTTCTTTAATATATATGTATGTATATATAGCATTGTCATGTATGTATGTATATTTGTATATGTTAAGTATAAATATTAACTTATTGCTTTAATACAATTACGCTTTTCCTGTGTGTGGCTTTGTTTGTTTGTTTGTGTGGAAGTGTGTGTGTGAGTCAAAGCAACGAACACACCCAAGTACAGCTTAACTCCTGAGGCAGAACATAAAATTCAAGGATACTCAAAAAAAAAGACAACATAAAATGAAGTTATAAGCAATGCCTTTATTTGCAATAATATTTTGTCTTATATACTGTTCTACTAATACATACCGCAAATACAAAAGAACTAATAATAGTAATAATTATGTTAAATAATGGATAACATATAACATACAAAAAGAAGCAACAATCATAAAGCAAAAAAAATGACGGAAATCACAGTAAACAAAAATACGCCATTCAAGCTAAAGCTCCAACTTGTTGCTCATTCTATGCGCGTGGCTCAGTGTGTATGTTGTGTGTGTGTGTATATGTGTTTGTGTTGGTCTCAGCGTGCTGTGCTTTCATCTTTGTCTCTGTGTCTTCCAATTTGCTCTCACTCGTTTGCCCACGCCCAACTCCAATTCCAACTCCAATTGGGAGGCGCACTGCTCTCATTGCACGCAAAGCTCAATTTGCGTGGAACTGCTCCGACTGGCCGTTGAGATTTTGCGTGCCAACTTTTGCAGTGTGCCCACAGCTACGCGTTTGTAATTTATTGGTTTTAAATATTTTGCGTGTAAATAAACAAATCAAATAAAACATCAAATTAAATAAATATGTATGCAAGTATAAGTATATTTTTGTATGGCAAAAACAATAAGTGCCATTGTACGTGTATGTGTGCAAAATGAAAATTATATTCTAGCATAAAAAGCGTCAAGTACAGGACAGAGAGAAAAATAGAGCGCAACTGCTGTACTATGGGTAGACTAAGGTATTCAACTCATAAGCAAACTACGTGTAGGTTTTTGTTCCTGTTTCATTACTTTCAGCTGAAAGCTGTTCTAACACGCACGCACACACACACACACATAGGCAACACGCACTCGACCCAGCAATTAATTGCAGGCTGCAAAAAGCTCACGAGTCAAACGAATAAACAAGTGCGAGTGCGAGTGCGAGTGCATGTGCATATGTAGTGTGTGTGTGTGTGTTTGTGGGTGAGAGAGAGTGCTAAGTAAGCATTTACTAACAGTTATATATGTATGTATGTATTATTTTGAGTTATTGTATTAATTAATTAGCTAAATGCATTTCAATTATGTTTCTTCGTGTTTTGCCAGTTGTTTCTACTGAGGTTTCTCGGAGACTATATTGCGGTTTAGTGTTATATATTTGTATGTATGTGTGTGTAGGTGTGTACAAATATACATACCATATATTTAAATAGTTTAGATTTATTTTATTATTGTTGCGCATAGTTGTTGCATTGGATTTGATAACATTGTCAATTTGGCAAGAGAGAGTAATCAAATTGAGAAACGAAAAAAGAAAATTTTCAGAATTCGAATGCACATTGTCACAAAAACAAATGAAATGATTTTTGAAATGCAGTCGCAGAGATTGAGGTTAGTTTCGGCGCCCAGTGTTGCAAGAGGTGCGTGCGCGCGTGTGTATGTGTGCGTGTGCATTTTATGGTTAGTTAGATGGATGCATGACGAGAGAGAGAGCAGGCGATAGGATGTTCGGCCAGACGTATTACAATATTTCGATTGCCATTTCGAGTTTGATTGATTCGATTTTCGTATGTTGTGTTGGAGATGTTTTGAGAGGGGGGAGAGAGGGGTTTATATATTGTTTTGTTGTTTTTGTTGTTGTTGTATGTTGTTTAGCAAAAAACAAGCAGTTTGGAGAAAGGAAAAAGAAATGAAAAACAAAGTAATGAACATATTGAAATATTTTTGTTTGTTGTAGTTTTTGTTGTTGTCGATGCGAAAATGCATTTGGATCTTAATATATTTCGGGGTTAGGATTGAATTTGATATCGAATTTGGCAGTTCTCATGTGTGTGTGGTTTTATTTTTTGGGGACCCTTTTCACCTGGCTAATTCTTGAACGCGGGGAGGGGGGAATTTGATATATGCGCATATAAGAAAGTAAACACTTGATTTTTTTTCAACAACATTGTTCGAATTTTCAATTTTTATTTTCATTTAAATAATTTATTTTATATATATATATATATTCGTTATCAATGCGTACAAATAGTTTGGCTAACAACATAAATAGAATTTCGTTTGGTTTTTGTGTTTTGATTTTCTTTGCCAATTCATAATACTAAATATATAAAATTTTGCACAATTTGCATGATTTCATGTTTACGTTTCTTGTATTCAATTAAATGTCGATTGCTTGTCGAAAGCGGCTGCAAAGCTTCTCATTTTTGTTTTATCTTATCAAACTTTGAAAACTTCATCAGGCATTAGGCTAAATAGTAATATTAGTTTTGGGGATTCGAGAAAGGCGACTCAGTGTAAACGCTATAAAGATTTAGGCTCTACGGTTCTCAAGGTATAGTAGTAGACTCAGCTGCTTTATGTGACTAGTAGTATAATTAGTATAATGAAATGGTTTTATTACTTGTTTGCGAATGGTTGTTCCTGGGCAGTCTTGCTCTAGAATACTTGGTCTAGAATACTGAATTGATTTGAAGTTGTTTTTTGAACTGAACTGACTTTGTAGCTAAGTGGAACTAACTTAGAACAGTTAGGACAGGCAGACGGAGTGATAGAGAGAGAGAGAGACAGGTAGGAAAACATTTCAAATGTTTTTGCTCAATCGTACCAATTGAAATGTGATATTTGATATTTGACTAGAGAGTAGGTAGGCAGGTAGGTTGAAATAGTAGTAGGTGGTAAGTAAGTTGTTGAT
The DNA here is from genome assembly GCA_035046165.1 of Drosophila rubida. Lineage (NCBI taxonomy): Eukaryota > Metazoa > Arthropoda > Insecta > Diptera > Drosophilidae > Drosophila > Drosophila rubida. The sequence continues at coordinate 1,639,051 of JAWNOF010000022.1, forward strand.
TTTGATTGCTTTTTCTTATGTTGCATTTTTTTCGTTTTTCTTTTTTTTTGGTTTTTTTTTGGTTGTAGAGTAGAGTTGTAGCAGAGAAGTTGAGGTTCAGTTGTTCAGTGTGTGCAGTGTTCTAACACTTACCATAGCCCTCGCCTTGCAAGAACAGCCGAAAGGCCTCGGCCAGCTTGGCCGGCTGCTCCTCCAGCACCATGGCGCAGTCCGAGATCTGCAAAACCAAACCGAAATTAGCACCAATTATATATGTATAAGATATTGTAGCGAAGTGTATGGGTAGTGACCTTCATCCAGGAGGAGTTTGTTGGATCCAAGCGTCCGTTGAATGTCACGGTGTCGTCGACGTGCGGCGACAACGAGCCGGTTATGTTGATAACTGGCATTTTCAGTGTGGTGGCTGCCGTCTCAGCGCCCGGGGTGCCGGGCGGTGTGCGGGCCAAGTGCAAGTCGTTGCGATGTATATAGGCGTTGATCAGCATGGCCAGGTTAGTGGGATTGACGCCGCGCTCGAAGTGCTGCTTGTACATCTGGACCAGGTCGTGGTTGCGCTCCTCGGGATTGCGGCCGAAGTGGTGCCACATCAGGTAATCGATGACGCCCTGTGTCATGCCCTTGGTGCGCAAGAAGCGCGCATTGAAGCTCTGATAGCCCCACTCAATCCAGCCCGACTGCGTCGACACGCAATTAATCAGACAGAGTGCGCCCACCTTGTCCGGATGCCCATGGGCGAAACGCGCCAGGATGTTGGCTCCAGCCCCAACGCCAAACCCAATCACCGACTTCAGCCCGAAGTGCGACAGCACAAACAGCAACTGTGCGGCCAGCTCATCCATGGTCGGGTACACATAGCTGTGGAAGACAACACACAATGAGTGCCGTTCAAATATATTGCCGCAATCAACTCGGCCACTCGACAACGAAAAAACGAGAAAGTGGCGACTGCGAGCTTATTAATTGTGCGGCTATATTTAATAGTAACAAATTACTTCTTGATTAAAATTAAACAAAGGTGTAGCACACACATTTATTCTACTGGTTTTGTTTGCTTTGGCCGCAATTTCGAAAAGCATCCTTGTGTCGGTTTACTTGCATATTTAAAGTATGTTTGCTTTGAAAACAATCCTGTTGTGTGTTTGCTTTTAATCACTTATACATTTCAAGTCTGTTTGCCAAATTTGCCTAGCTTTACTTGCATATTTTAAGTATGTTTGTTTTGAAAACAATCCTGTTGTGTGTTTACATTTAATCTTTTTAATTTTGTTTGCATATCATTTGATCTATAGATAGGACCCACAATCAAACAGACAAGCCTAGGCAATAGGACAGCTTTTTTACAGCACAAATCTAATTGCGCTTTTAATCTGCTGTAAAAAGCTATCTTGTATGCTTAAAGTGCAACTTTAATGTGCTTAATTCTAATCATTACTAAAAGAATTCATCTGAGCTGTTATTTTACTTTCATATTTAAAGCATGTCTGTTTTAAAAACACTGTTTAGTGATTACTTTTAAACATTAATAATTTGTGAAAATATAGCCTAGGAAGGAAGTACGTATAATTATGCTTTAAATCACTGGAGCAAGCTTTTTTGTATGCTCAAGTGCAACTTTAATGCGTTTACTTAAATTTATTCCTTAAAGAATTCGTCTGAGCTTTTGTGTTGCTTTCATATTTAAAGTATCTTTGCTTTGAAACAATCCTGTTGTGTGTTTACTTTTAATCTATATTACAAGTGTTTGTTTGCCAATTTTGCCTAGCCTTACTCTTATGTTTGTCTTGAAAACAATCCTGCAGTATTATGTTTACTTTTAATCTTTTTAATTTTGTAGGCATATAATTTGATCTATAAACATGACCGACAATCAAACAGACAAGGAGATAGGAAGTAGGAGAGCTTTCTTACAAAGTAAATCTAATTGAGCTTTAAATCTGCTTTATTGTGTGCCTCAAATGCAACTTTAATGCGCTTTATTTAAATTGGTATTAAGCGAATTAGTATGAGCTTTTATTTTACTTTCATATTTAAAGCATCTTTGTTTTGAAAACAATCCAGTTGTGTTTACTTTTAAGCTTTCATAATTTATATGCATATAATTTGAACAATAGATATGACCGACAATCACGCAGACAAGCCAAGGGACTACGAGAGCTTTCTTTTAAAGAGATTCTAATATAATAATTCTGTTGTTTGTTTAGCTTTTATAATTTGTAGGATTACACTTTGATCACAGATATGTCCGACAATCAGGCAGACAAACCTAGAAAGAAAGCAAGCTTTCTAACAAAGAGATTCTAATTAAGTTTTCAATATAATGTCACAAGCTTTGTTGTTTGCTTAAGGTGCAACTTTAATGCGCTTAATGCAAATTAGTATTCGTACGAGTTTTTGTTTTGCTGAGTGCTGCTGCAATTTGTACTTACTCCTCTGGCAATGTAGGTGCTCCCTCCTCCTGGCCCGGCGCTGTTACGTGATACACACAGAAGTTCTCCAGCAGTCCGCGCATGACGGGAAAGTTGAAGAAACCAGCAAAGCTGGTGGCATCTGTCAACAGCAAAGACAAAGTGTTATTAGTCTCGACATGGGAATGACGACTCGCAAGTCGGGGAGGGGGGCTGGCTTACAGTTGAGTCCCAGATCATGGTAGGTCACTATGGCCGGCTTGGAGGTGTCGCCCTGTATGGCCACGTGTATGTCGCCCTTGTCTGTGGGCACACGTCGCTGGTCGCAGGCCTCCAAGATGGAGCCGCGTGCGTTGGGGAACTGCAGCTGCACCGAGCGCAGTTCAATGTCGTCCATGGGATCAACGGGCATGGTGCTATAGAGATACGATTAGAAGGCTCGTTTAATTCGCTGCTCAATCGCTGATCGCACTAAACTCTATACATGTAGTATTAGTTTTGTTTGGTGGTGTTTTATTAAAATTGTTTTTTCTTTTTTTTTTTTTTTGTTTTGTAGGTGGGGTCACACTCATAATAAACTTGCATCCGGGGGGAGGCTGCTGTTCAGTGCTGGGCATATCCGTTCTTTGGGCTATTTTGTTACAAATACTTGTATGCAGAGTTCGAGTCTAAGGGCTACAAAAATGAGTTGTTCTCGTTACGCGGCTAAATATGTCTAGAGGCTAAAATTAAGTACTAAATTACAAGTTGCAGAAAGGAAACTCAGGATTTGGAAATAATAATATGTATATATATATACGAGGTAGTATGTAATTGTAATGTGGTGTGTATAATAAGTACTTATATGCAAAATATATATTTAGTATATATTCAAGTAGTTGTTCAACATTCAAGATATGTACGAGATGCGTTTTGAGAGACGGGCGGATGCAATTTGTCGTCGTTTCTCATTACAATTGTTGTAGTTGTTGTTGTTATTGTTAGGATTGTTCAGTCTATGCAAAAATACTTACAAATAATAAATCAAAAGAGGCAACAAGTCTAAAGTGAGTTTCAAATCAAACGAAAATAGAACTTAACATTATCGTGTTGTAACTTGAGTTTCGTGTGGAAAAGTGGCTTTGGGGGGGCGTTACGCGGCAAAATGCATATCTTACATGAGACGGAGGAGTTCAGATACGGTTCGGTTCGCAACGAATAGCTGTTGCTCTTTACAATTTTCGTTTGGTTACGTTTTTTGAGTTTTTGTTTGTTTCTGTTTCTGTTTTTTTCTGTTTTTCATACTCTTGTTGAGTTGGATTTGTAGTTTGTTGTTGATTGTTGTTGGCTTACCCCAGCAGATGTGCCTCCTCGGCAGTGTGTGTTGGTGCTGATGGCATCTTGGTGTTCAGTGTCTTACCAGTTTTGTCACGGTCTCTGAAATAAATACTATGAGCATGCAAGCAAAAAACCGAAAACACAAAAATCGAGAGGCAATTTGCTTATAAAATAGATACAAAAGTAACAACCCAAAACTCTTCTTCTTTCTTTTTTCCCGATACACTTTTATACAGTCTTCTTCTTGTATTGTGTGTGTATGTGTGTGTGTGTGGTAAAAATCGAAAAGGAAAAAAACTGTGAAACTAATGCACACTAAGTATGCATGTTTAGCGTACAAAGAATTCTTGTAATTTTGCTTGATTCTCTTGGTATTGAGAAATTCAGAATTTGAGTTGAGTTTTAGGCTGCTGATAATGTGGGAGAATGGAATGAATGGAATGCCATTGCTGATGGTTCAAAATTGAGTTAGTAGCTGAGGAGATGTGGGTATGAGGATGAGAGTAGAACACGAGTGCTCGGCTATGTACAACAGTAAACACAGTTTTCACGTTACGTAAACTTAAATAAATGAGTCACGCAATGTCATTCGGGGTAAATGTCGATGTCGACTCCGACGACGACAAACAACTGGCGCCAGAAATATGAGCTGCCTTGAACCCTTCCTGCCTCGCACCCAACCACCCACCACAAGGCAACTAATTTGGCCGACTAACGTTAAATGTGGACTAGACCATGTGTCTAGGTAATTTGGCCAACAGCTCAGCATTTCGGCCATTTTGCTAAATTATTATGTGGCCCGTATACACATAATTCTTTCGGCTGTCTATACTCGAAAAAACTGGCAAATTAGTTTATGCTCCTTTGGGGCTGATTAACCTCTAATGAATCGTCTCCAGCATACACATAATTTCTGCACTAATGGAGGCAAACTTTTGGGGGCATAAACTTGTAGTACATCTTCTCTGCTCTTGAAATTTTAATGGAACTTGCCGCTGACGCCGCGGGGGAGCACTAGCACACTTAATTGCGCTGCTAAACCTCAATTAACGCGACACAGTTTAAAACTATTAGAACGACACTAGATTCGTTTCTAACCTCAACGCCGCCCACTCGACGACAACCGCATTGCATTAAATACACGCTGCTGCTATATTTATATTTGCTGTTCTTATTTTCTCTTTGCCTGTTTACGTTATTCCTTGGGCTGGTGTTTTGAAGCGCATGGCGCTGGACTGTGAAACGGTCAGCGGCTAACCGGTGATGACCGGTTTAACCCAATCCGAACAGAACTTGAGAAACGGGCACAGCGCGAAAGTGCAATGACTGAGGAGAGTGTAAACAGAGCTTAAACTTGCGATGAGCTTTGAAAAGGCGTACAACAACAATGCACACACGCACACAGTTGTGCGCACTTGAGTTTGCATTAATTGAGGCGAACAACAAATCTGTGTCTGAGCGTGGGCTATGTCAGCGTAACGGAAATATTAATTAAAGCGCCTGATGAACGGCGTCGCACGTAAATAATAATTGTAAATATGACTCTCTCACTGACAGAAATAGCACACGAAAATGGATCGCAGCTAGCGATTGACTAAATTGCAGTCCGTTGTCGTCCTACTATCTGCTTGCAGTTTCCACACTGCAATTTGTATCTTCATGTTAGTTGTTTTCTTTTTTGTTTTTTTTTTCTTTTTTTTGGGTATCTGGTATTGACAAAACTGCAGGCGGTTCTCGACCTTGGAGCCAGGGCTAGGCTACAAAGTTAACTCGGCAATAAATCGTGGAAGAAAGTTGCGCCATGTGTTGTGTGTGATTGGTGATGTAACTGAGCGAGCGAAAAGTGAGCAATATAAGATGTATGTATAGACACTATATACTTGTAATCATATGAAATACATACAACTAAATATATATTGGTATTTAGTTGGGTGCATTGCCTTTGTTCACTTTGGGCACAAATCAGATTTAATGCAAAATGCTTTAACAAACACAAAAAGCTCTCACGCACATGCAAACGCAATTAAGTTGTGCTTTAAGTTAATGGCAAAGTTTCGTTTTCTCTGGTTTAACTTTTGCAGTGCAACAAACAAGGACAACATCAATAAAAGCAAATAAGAGAATAAGTATATTTCAAAAGTTTTGTTTGTGCTCTTCGTCTCTTCTTCTAGTACTCTTTTTTTGTTGTTTTTGTTTTTTGTTTCACCTTCTTATACTTGGTTTGTTTGCACTTACCTGGCACCACCACCAACAATGACTGGCTGCCGCTGCTCCATGCGTACCAGCTCGTCGCTATCGCCGGGCGATGATTTGATCGCCTGACCAATTGCACGCTTAACGCTCTCAAACACGGAGGTGGGCGAAGCTGCCTGTGGTTCTGTGGTGGACTGATAGATGGCGCTGCCATTGCCATTGCCATTCATCGCTGGCAGCGATACATAGCCGCCCTCTACTTGCGGCATAGTGTTTCTTGTTCTTGTTCTTGAATTCTTGTTTGCTTACTTATATGTGCTTTCTTTCGACTATCGTACGATTTGTAAGTAAGTGTGTGTGTCTGTCTATCTGTCACTCTCACTCTCGCACGCACGCAAATACTTAGCCTGCTTGGTTGTATTTGAATTTGTATATGAATCAAACTTTCAATTTCTTCTTCGTATATGTGTTTTTGTGTCGGTGGCTGTGTGTGTGCTGTGTGCGTATTTGTGTGTGTGTGTGTGAGAGAGAGAGAGAGTGATTGAGTGAGTGCATGCAAATTGCGCGCGTCGTGAATGTGCGAGTGCGTGCATTGCGTTGTGTGTTGTTCGTTATTTTCAATTAAAATCATAATAACAATGCGATTCGTTGATTTGCATTTTCAGGTGATTCATCAGCAGCAGCAGGCAGCGGGCAGCAAGTGTTGCCATATTTGCACAATATACAAAATACATATGCGTCAAACATTTACAAATGTTATTCCATTCGTCAGTGTAGCAGCGGCGGTCACAATAAACATAAATTAAATAAACGAATAAAAACAGAGAGAAATAAATTATAACAACATAACGTATGATAATACAAATATAATACACAAAAGCCAAAACACAAATACCATGTACTCAGCACCGAATTTGCGCCTACCCTTCACCCTGCACACACACACACACCATCCATTCATTCACCATAGGAGTAGGCATAGAGCTTTTCAACTGTTAAGCTTAACATAGCGCGGCTGCTGTTAACAGCGGTTTAGAATGTTATGCTCCAATTGTGCCAGATTTGAATATGAATACTGGCGCAGTGTAAAGGGTATAATGAATACATTATGAATGACTAAGGCGTACACCTCATTTGGTTAATAAGCGTGGGACAAGCGGGTGCATGAGAAACCAACGAGAGCAGCGCAAAACAATAGAAAAAGCAACAACTACAAACAACTGTATTCGGCGTCAAAGTTCGTACTTGAAACAAGATATGCAGGCCAAAAGCAAAGCGCACACACACACACACATATACACATACCACACGTGGCAGGCGACCACAGCACTCGTCTCTGGTTTGCCTGCCGCCTACCGCCCGCCCCCTGCTCATGCGTCCATGTGCATTACATTAACCCAGTTCCAGTTCTATGCGGTTTATCTAAGGGTCTGTCATTTTAGGGGCTGCCAGCCCCAAGCTTGCCGCACGGAATTTTGCACAGTTCGCACTTCGGCGGGAAGCTGATTAAGTGCGTCACCGAAATTCCAAAAACACTTGAAAAAGAACGAACTGCTAACCAGTATCAAAAGCCACAACGATGACGCAAACTTGTATAGATACGAGTTTGGTTTTAGAGTGGAAATAAAGCGGCAATAAAACACAAATAGAAATAAGCAAAACTTGACCGACTCTCGCTTCGTTATTATGATATATATACGAGTATATAGTTTTTATTTTTTGCGTCGTAAAATTGGTAGGCAAATCCATAGCAGGTCAGGTCAGTCAGTGAGTGCTACGGGGCGTATGTGTAATGCCATCAAATAACTGGGCTGGGCAAGTGTCCAAATGGCGAATATCTCTGGACGAGCTCACTTTAGTATATATCGTATAGTGAGTGTGGTATCCCTCTGTCATTTTACAGTTTGTTATCTATTTATTATGCAAAACTAACGACGTCGTTTCCCCACTTTGTTCACATGCTGCTGCGCTCAGTACTGCATAAATTTATAATATTAGCAATAAAGAAAAACTTTTTACATAAACTCAACTCAAAGCGGAACGCAGATTAAACTCGCTCGAGCAACTGACAAAAAGCGCAAAACGTTTGCTCAAGTGCAAAAAATAATCTTATTCCCGATTAGACAAGACTGCCATATACCCGATTTTTAAATAAGAAATATGAAACTATCTTAACTTCAATTCATGAATTGCATGATTCAGTTTTGGAAATTGAAAAACTAAAGGTGTAACGAAAGATTGAACACAAAGTTAAACTCTAAGGAATATAATCTCTTTATTGCATGGCATACAATATATATATATATATATATATATTTTGATAATTTGTCGTCAAGCGTGTCTCTCGCCATTTTCGCTAATCTCTCTCATGCCACAACGATTTCTTTATCCACTCGAATCTCGAGTGACGCGAGCAATTTCACGCACCTTTCTTGAAACAATGCGCAGAATCTGATACGAAGCTAATGACTTTAATTGCGCTTTATCAAATCAACAGCACCATATCCATTTGCGCACTTAACTTTGACCTTTTCATGTGACCTGAATTATGGGCGCCGATAAAGTGCAAAATTCATTGGCGAAACAATAAAACGATGATATAATGTCGCTCCCCTCTGTTTTCTTCTCCACTTAAATGTATATTCACCTGCTCATCAAGAACAGCTGTCTGTGTGTGTGTGTGTGTGTGTGTTGGTATATTTGCATATAATTGAAGTCCACATTTATACTATGCAAGCGAGAGTGGGCGCAACTGGGTCAAGCCTGCGAGGGACTCACTTCGATTCCAGTGCCAATACCAATTCCGATAATTGCTCCGGCAGCACCAGAATGTGCCATTTATGGCGAATTATTCATAATTACAAATTGCATGAGCGCGCGGCCAGCGACGAACAGCGACACAAGCAACCAAACAACATATTGCAATAGAAGAGCGAGCCAAAAAGGTGCCACAACAAGCCGGAAGGCGGCGCAAATACACCGAAAGAAACTATTACAATTCAATTGCAATTACTGATGACTAAATTTGATTGCTTTATGACTGCGAACAAAACGTTGTAGAGCATTCAAACAACAATCATATTCCTTTACCATCTATATTGTTACTGTTTCTTTATATACAATAATGTTTCAAAGTTTCGTTTGATATATAATTTAATTTCAGACGGCACAAATACAACGAAAGAATCTATAAAAATTCAACTGCAATTACTGACGAGTAAATTGTAAATATTGAAGATTATTCAACCAACAATTATATTCCTTTACGATCTACATTGTTACTCTTTCTTTACGTGGCCATTTGGGACATGGAATATATATGATACACAATATTTTTCAAAGTTTCGTTTGATATATAATTTAATGTCAGAAAGCACAAATACACCAAAAGAAACTATTACAATTCAATTGCAATTACTGATGACTAAATTTGATTGCTTTATGACTTCGAACAAAACGTTGGAGCGTATTCAACCAATAATTATGTTCCTTTACTATCAATATTGTTACTCTTTCTTTTTATGGCTATTTGCGATATCAAATATATATGATATTGCCCGAAAAATTTTGAAGCTTCTTCAACCAAAAATTATATTCCTTTACGATTTACGTTGTTACTCTTTCATTTCGTGGCTATTTCAACCAACAATTATATCCCTTTACTATCAATATTGTTACTCTTTCTTTTTATACAATATTTTTCCAAAGTCTACGTTTGATATGTAATTATTCTAATTTCCGATGGCACAAATACACCAAAAGAAACTATTACAATTCAATTGCAATTACTGATGAGTAAATTAGATTGCCTTATGACTGCAAACAATATATTGGAGATTATTCAACCAATAAATTATATTTATTTACTAACAAGATTATTACTCTTTCCTCTGGTTGCTATTTGGGATATCGAATATATTTCATATACAATATTTTCTCAAAGTTTACGTTCGAGTATGATTTACTTTCAGGCTACACAAATACACCGAAAGAAAATAAAACTATTCAATTGCACTTACTGATGACTAAATTAAATTACTTCAAGACTTCGAAAAACAAGTGCTGGAGCTTATTATATTATGATTACTCTATCTTTTTGTGACTATTTGGGATGTCGAACATATATGTTATACAATATATTCCTTTACGATCTTATTACACCTTCTTTTCGTAACTCTTTCTTTTGAAAAAAATAATGCAAAAATATCTTTTTAATACACAATATTTATCAAAAGTTTACGTTTGATATGTGATTAAATTTCAGTTAATTATTTGGTACCTGTTGGAGGCATGTTTATGAAGTCTAAGTTATGTTTATGCTCGCATGAGTGTATTGAAAAGCAACTTTGAGTAAACATCATTTCGAATTATATTTCCTTATATAGTTGCCTTGAACTCGTCAGGGGTTTGATGCACCCCGATAGTGAAACTTAGTCAGCAATTTCTCACAGTGTCATTGGCGCAAATATCGACAATTTGGCAGGTCGCCTTGGCAACCGTTGGCAGGTCAACAGGCAACAACAGAGCAATAACAAGAACAGTGAACGTGCTGTGCAACAGCAAATCAAGATCTCCGCCTGACCAAACCATGGAAAATTGTGTTGCCCTGTTGTGTCAATTGCAATTGCCTTGCCCCCGAATAGGGCAACCGAATAATTTCACATAATTTGGCAATAAATTCAAGGATCTCTCCAATTACCACTTATTATTGTCTCGCAGACTTTTGCTGTTTGCGCCCGTGCGCTGTGTGTCTCAACGAATTGCAGCGAGTCCAACGAAATTATTCAAAAACAAGCGCTGTTCGGAGGGGGAAGGAGCGAAGGCGGAAAGCTGGCGACAACAAATCCTATAAAGGAAATGTCACGCTATTCGCGCTGGAAGAAGAAGACGAAGCCGCGGGGCTCGCGGTACATTGCGAACGTCACACTCTCTCACACACACACACACTCGCACTCGCACACACTCACATTCGCACACTCGCTGTTACAGAGCGAAGGAAGAAGAACGTCAACAACAGCTGTTGTTTTTGTTGTAGTTCCTGCCGTGTAGTTGTTGGCGGTACGGATGTCGGAATGTGCGAGAGTGCGAGGGGGGCGGGGGTGGCGTGCAGGTTGCTTTACTGTTACGTGTTTGCAATCGATTTGAGAGTTACATAAAAACAGAGCCAAAGAGGAGCGAGTGTGCGAAGACAGAGCGCGAGAGAGAGAGCAAGCGAGTGTGCACCTGGAGGGCCAAAGGGTCTCGGGGTCAGGGAGAAGAGCAAAGCAATTTGCCCACTTCTGACGGACTCGTTGAAAACGGCAGCAGAAGAAAAAAAAACGAAAAGTTAGGTTAACTGACCTATGCGCATATAAAATATGCAGGCAAGTTAAACAGCAATGTCAAATAAAAGCAATGCTTATTTATCTAAAGCGACGTCGGCGCTGGCGCCCGCCACTAACTGTTAACTGAATCCACAATGTGGAAAATGGCCGCCCAGCGGAGCCGCAGGAGCAATAAAATTCAAACAAAACAAAGCACAAAAGCAACAAAAAATGAAAGGCAACGACGTTCGAAGGAGGTCGTTAAGAGCGAAGCGTAGAGAAAGAGAACGGTGAGAAGCGGAGTGCAGGGGGTGCTGAACATTTGTCGGCGTTACGTCAGAGTCATTTGGGGCTTGTCAAAATTAACAGCACAAAGCAAATCAAAAAGTAAAAGAGAAAAATACTCAAAATTAGATGCATTAGTTGCGACACATATAAAATGGGAACGAAACAGAACAGAACAGCAACAACAATAACATTAACATTAACATGCAATGCAAAGTCTAACAGGCAACTGTTAACCGCTAACTACTGCTAAAAGCTCTAAAATATTCAGCTGTGAGAGAGCTGAGTGTGCTAATTAAAAATGGATGCAAATGATAAATATGATGCAGCGCGTGTTTTTGAGTTTGATGAACGGAGAGAAGAGAAACGGGGCACATAGTAATAGTAGTAGTAGAAGTTGTAGTGCTGAACTTTTAGACAGGCCAAAAGTGATTAATGCAAAAACAACAACAGATAGCAGCAAAAACTGTGACAGACAGTAGCAATATTTGGGGTCATCACGCGCCTAATCATTTGTGCTGGAGAGATAGAGAGAGTGCATGTACACTGTTACATGTGGGTGTGTGTGCGTGTGATATGCCACTGTCTGTCGTGGTCTTGCATTCAGCTGTTGTTGTTGTTTGTGATATTATCATTTTGCCTGTCTGCTTCATTTTTTTTTTGCATGTGTGAGTGTGCGTTCTTGTGTGCTTGTGTCTGTTTGTGCTCGCTGGACACCAAAACTCACCTGACGCTCGTTGTGCTTGTGTTTGTCTTGGACGAACTCTCCGCAACGAAAACAACAACAAGAACAGCAAGACTAACTCAATTCAAGTGGCTCGGCGGGGTAGAGACGGGGTGTAGTTGTTGTAGGCAGCACAAGTGTAGTAATTACAAATTTGTGGAAATTTACTGCTGTGTTACTCGTTTTTCGTTATCGTTGTTTGAAATTTTCTTTGCAAGTTCTCCCTCCTCTTTTCCAATTTCTTCTATTTTTTTATTCGTTCGTTCTTTACTACGAAGCCACTATGTATGCATAAGTAGTTTACTAGCGCGCACAACAACAGCAGCAACAAGAATAAAACGCTCGCGAGGCCTTCTTTCTATGAAAAAATCAATATTTGTTTGGGTCGTCGGAATTTTTCGCGTTTTACACTTGTGTAATTTGTTCGATTGATTCACTGTCGCGCACTCCAACAACACACACTGTCGTCACATTCACTAAGCTGCATTGGTTTAGTTAAGAAGATTTCTGAACACTAATTCGATGTTGTTTGTCACAATAAGAACAAGTTGGGCTTTTAAATAACGTTCAACGAACAAAACTGCTTAGCAGCAACCAACTCTCAGCTCGATGGTACTCGCGACAGTGTGGCCAGCGTGTGAAAACCACAAATTGTTGACTTTCACACCATCGATTTTCTTCTGATAGGTAAAATCGCAAATTCTGTGGTGGTTGGCCGATTACCGAATATATGGATATTTTTCCAACACTACTTCATTGTTTAATTAATTTCGTTAAACTGGGTATTAAGTACCATAGAATGAAGCTTCTATAGTTCAACAAATACGATAAAAAGAATGCATGCAATTTGTTATCGAATAATTTCCCTGTGCACTAGCTATCGATACTCAATATTATTCAATCTGAACGGATTATATTGATTAAATGTTAAAAGATAATTATTTCAAAGAATAATTATCAGCTTGCACACTAATTTGTTTTCAATAATAATTGTTGACTTATTGGCATCTCTCAATAACGTTTCGTTTCCGTTGTTGACTTATTGGCATCTCTCAATAACGTTTCGTTTCCGTTGTACCAGCCAGTTCAATATTAAAGTATGTCATGCTTTTTTTGGTATTTTCGTTTTGAAATACCAGAAATAATAAATGTGACGTATTTAGCAGTATTTTTGCGACATCTTTAGCTATCGGTCACTCTGTTTGTAATACTTTGTAACTCGGTTCCATTTGACATTAGGCGTCACATTTTTGATGCCGAAAAACTGAGTTGTTATACGAGACTTTAGCTTAATGTTTTATTACTCAAGCTCAGAGTTATTTGAGAGCTCGTTGTGAAAAGATCTATTGTAACTTCTACAACTGAAAGTTTTGTGTTAAAAAGATTGAAATTTGATCTACAATTTCTACGTTCAGTCGAACTGGTTCTGTCTACAACTAAAAACAGTGCAGTAAGTTGCATATTGCGGCATAGAAGTTTTATTCTGCTTATTAAATCTAACAAAACTAACAAGGAAATTTGTGTGCTAATAAACTAAACAGAGGTTTTATTTAACATTTCACAAATCTATTTGCAACATTTAAAATTGGTAGTTTTATGATCAAGTGAACTTGTTCTCATACAACGTGCTCATTGTGTTTGTGACTTTTGTTATTGATACATAAAGTAAGTTGTTGTCTGCTATTTTTATTTCTATTTTAGTAAGCGATAAATTGTATTTATTAACTGCAACCTACTAGCTACAAACGTTCTGTTAAATGAAGAATTTTATTTTCTATTCGCAGTTCGATCAAGCAACTGTTCCGACGAACTTGTTCCGCACGTGAAGGAAGCGAATTTTATTTATTTGACTTGAAGCGATGTAAGTTTTTTGTGCTTTAAATGCTTTGCTTGTGTGTTAAATGCGAATTTAATGTTTTTAGGAAGCAGCAGACGAGAGGACGTCAGGCGGGCGCGCTATCCAACAACTCGTAAATGCATTTTAATACTACGATTATTGCAAATACCAAAAATCACCACACAAGTAGTTTTGTTGAGTAGTCTTTGAAATGCCTCGTAGATACTCCACAAAGTTGCAGCTGCAGAAGCTGAATGAAACTGTTGCCGCACGCAAAAAACAACAGAATGCACAAAACGAGCAGTCTGACAACACGGAGGAGAGCTCCACCTCCGACGACGAGGGCGACACTTCGCTGGAGGAGAAGCGCAAAGAAAATCCATCGCGTCGCACGCTTGAAATGTCGCGGCACGACACGCATCCAGCGTTCAACGAGGGATTGGGCATTAGCCACACGTTAACCATGTATCCGAATGCGGCGTTCACGGTGCCGCTGCCCCTTTATGTGGCCGACTGCACCACGCCCATTGTGGATCCGGTGCTGCAACGTTCCCACGTGCACGAGGAGTGGATGCGCCAGTTGAACGTGTACAAGACCAAGTATCTGGGCCACACGGCCAAGCAAAAGCAGCGCGAACGCAAACACGCGGCCAACATCTACAACACATACCTCTTCGAGGTGGCCGAGCAGATTGCCACGCAGGAGAACACCTATTTTCGCGACAGCTACGATTACTACTACACCGGCGGCAACCTCAATCTCTTGCCATATGCAGCGGCTGGCGACGAGTCCAAGCTGCTGGCCTTGCATGTCACAGGCGAAAAGCTGCAACAGTTGCACGTCTCGCCAGTGGGCGAGGAGGCGGAGCTCTGGCAGCCGCTGCACAGCGAGACATTGGCTGACTCGTCCAGCGAGCTGTTTGAGCTGCAGCCCGTGAGCAGTTTTCGTGTGAATCACGGCAACATGTTTCTCGTGCGCCAGCTCAACGACATTGCCATCTACGAGCTGCGCAAGGCCAAGTATAAAGCGCCCAAAGACCACGACGACGACGACGACGATGATGGTGGTGGTGATGATGCGCCGAGGTACGAGTTCAGCTGTCAGTGCAAATACAGCAGCAAGGATGGACCGTTCATCAGCGTAGCGCAGGCCGTCAACAGGCCGAGTGTATTGGCCATGGCCTGCCAGGACCGCAGCGTGCGCTTCCTGGACATCGCAACGCAGCAGGACATCTCGAAGCATGCGGTGGCCAACTTGAAGGGCACCAGCACCTGGGCGCAGCTGCGCGCCTGGCGCGAGCACTGCTTCTTGTACGCCTGCCAGTCGGCGGTCATCGGCATCGACATGCGCTGCGCCAACGAGGTGAACAATCCGCTGTTCGCCAGCAGCGTCTACTCGAAGCGCTGCGAGAGCTTCTCCTGCTTGGCGGGCAGCGTGAATCCGCATCTCTTGTACGCGGCCAGCAATCACAAGTTGCACTGCATCGATATGCGGTGTCTGGGCAAGAAGATTGCCGATCGTGCTGTCGTCACGTGGACCCACCAGATGTGCTATCCGCCCACGTTCATGGACACCATTGCACAGGAGGGCAGCGAGTACGTGGCCATGTCGAATGCTCTGCCCGCCGACCAGCGCATCTGTGAGCTCAGCCAGGCGCTCGCCCAGAGCGTGACTGCGATGGGCTCGCCGACGCTGCCGTATGCGCCGCCGCAGCTGCAGGAGGCGCTGACCGATGCACAGCTAATGGGCTGTGGCGTCAGCATCTATGCGGACCTGAGCGAGCGCATACGCAGCTGCACGACGGGCGTGAAGTTCCATCGGCTGGAGAAAGCCAGCGACGGCGCATTCGCCCAGCTGCTGACCGCCAACAGTGTGGGCGACGTGTTCTGCCAGCGCGTCACGCAGCGCGACGAGCTGGAGATGCAGCAGGAGCAGCGCACGGGCGACCATACCAACGAGGCCATACTCTACTATGCGGATCTGGCATGTGAGCGCGTGACGCGCCGACTGCGCTGCACCGAAGTGCAACCAATGGCCGTGCTGCGCGATCTGCTGAAGTCGGCTGAGGAGCGCGAGGTGCAGGAGGAGAAACCCATGCCCGTTGAGGACATTGAAATCGACTACGGCTTCGCGGAGGTGACGGTCGAGTCGAGTGACGAGTCGCAAGACGATTCCAGCAACAATGACGAGCTGCCCACAGTAAGCCACAAGGTCGAGCAGCCAACGACGCCGCCAACGCCCGTGCGACCAACTCCCTTGCCGGCGCTGCCGCCTCCTGCAGCAGCAGCGCCCAAGAAGCGCGCTGTGAATCGCGGACCCTGGCAGAAGTCGGCGCATTATCTGAGCCAGTTTGAGGACGTGATTAGCACGCGCATGCTGAGCATTTGGGACATCGAGGAGTTCGATCTGACGCGCGACGTCAACATCGACATGATTGACGAGAAGCTGAAGCGCCACAAGGACGAGTCGCAGCCCGAGCCCGACCGCACGGCCAGCTGGCTGCAGCAGATGCCACAGCCCGAGGATTCGGCCAGCTACTTTGAGGACGAGGACGAAAAGCGTGTTATGGTGCCGGGCACAAACCTGCCCGCGCACTACGATGCCGTCTATGCGGACTACGCGGAATTGGCCAGCGAAACGGTCGACATGGAGGCCATGTTCGCGACCACCACAAAGACCGAGGCGTCGTTCAACGAGACCGTCAGTTTCAGTGCGCGACCGCACTCGACGTTGCGACCCGGCGAGTTTACGGTCATCGAATCGGATCCGAATCCGCGGCCGGCCAAGCGAGCCAAAACAAAATACACTATGGGCTTCTAGAACTAGCAGTAGTTTAGTTTACTTAGTTTATTTAGTTACTTAGCTACTTAGTTGACACACTCGCAATAAACTCGCAGCGCATTGGAAGTTGAGTTTAATGCGACATTTGTGCTTGCAGGAAGATCATAGTGAATCCCCGCCAGCGTATGCCCAACTTTACCAAGGAGGAGGAGAATGTGCTCATTGCGCTGGCCGCCAAGTATGGCAAGGACATTCACTGCGAGGGCTCCAATTCGAAGGCTTGGCGCCACAAGAGCGATGCATGGCAACTTATTGCCGATGAATTTGCCGAGTGAGCGCCACACACACACACACACGCAACTTGTCGGGGGTCTGGGGAGGGAAGTTGTCTTTGAAGTTTGTTGCTCTACAACTCTCATTCCCTTCAGCATTACCAAAATTCAACGGTTGGCCTCCAAACTGCGCGCCAAATACGAATCGTTGCGCAAGTCCAATAAGATTCCCAAGTCGGATGTTACTGAGGCCATGGAGACGGAGGAAACAATTGTTCCCGAAGTGCAGCCGCCTGCATTGGCAACCTCAGATATTCGATTGAAACTTGAATCGCTTGCCGACTTGGACATGGCTTTGGGGATTACCGTTGGGGAAAATGCTTCACTACCTCAAAACGTGCTCCACGTCACCATGGAGGAGCCCAAGGTGGCCGTGAAAACCGAACCGAAGCCGGAAATTGCCGCTGAGGGCGATGGGAATCAGTCTGGCATTGATGCGACTGCCGCAACCGATCCCATTTCCGAAGCAGCTGCACAAGCTTCTACTTCGAAGACAGCTGATTCGTGCAAGTCGTGCTCGGTAAGTTATCATAAATATGGCAAAGAGTTGGAGTTATATCTAGATTTCAGGGCGTTGTTCAGTTTCTCAAAACGCTGCGCAGTGGTTCCAAGGAGACCAACGAAGCCGACGACATTTTCAATATGGTAAACACTCCTCAAAACATGAGATAAAACGATCTCTCGCTAATGTCTCGCCCACAGTCCTTAGAGTTGAGTGGCTTCAGGAACAGGGAGCGTCGTGCCGAGGAGAAGCATTTGGCTGAGATAACCAATCTGCAGGTGCAGCGTCAGATCTTGGAGATGGATCTCAAACTCAAGGAGCAGTCGTTCAATAGGAATACGAATTTATAACTACTTAAGATGATGCATGTAGAATAGGAATAGGTTTATTGATTTCAATTTAACGAAGTTTGTGTTCTCATTAAAACTATTCAATATCCAAATATATCTCCTAACTAACGAGCAAAAAGAAAAATGGAATTGGAAAACAGGCAGTCTTTAATTTGTATATCATTATTTTTACCAATAAAAAATATGGTTTTAACATTTAGGCAAAATTAAATGAGGATGTATCTAGGAAAAGGTTTATTGATGTCAATTTAACGAAGTTTTTGTAGTTGTCATTAAAACTATTCAAATATCCAAATCAGTATTTATCATGAGTTTGCCAAATGATTACAAAACCGTCCTTAGTTTGTATATTATTATTATTTTAACTTGAAAAATATGATTTAACATTTAGGCGATGTTGATGTGTTCAGGAATAGTTTTATTGATTTCAATTTAATGAAGTTTGTTTTGTTATTAAAACTATTCAAATATTCAAATCTATATTTGTCATATTTTGCCAAAGGATTACAAAATAGTTTGTATATCATTATTATTTTAACTTGAAAATTATAACATTTGGGCAATGTAGATTTGTGTCTAGGGAATACGTTTATTAAATATTATTAAACATATTGATTTAATGAAGTTTGTATTTTTGTTGGGATTAAAACTATACAAATATCCTGATCGGTATTTACAGCCAAGAGCAAAATAGGATTAGAAAAGTCAGTAATTTGTATGCCATTATTATTTTTACTTAAAAAATATGGTTTAACTTTTAGGCGAGTTTAAAATGTCGGAACAGTTTGTGAAGAAATAAAAGCAAACTGAGTTTTTATCGAATTTGTGTCAAAAGTAAAATTCTTACTTAGTTTTTGATTTCCATCTTTAATAATGCTAGCATTACATATAAAATCCTTCCAATTTGTAATATTAAGAAGGAAAACCAGGTACTGAAAACTTGCCAATATTTTTGAAGACTGATAAAATAAATGTAGTTTAAGTCATTTCGGAGTATACTTGTCGCTTAATTATAAGCCCCATTTGCAGTTTATACATGAATGTTTTGCATTTACAATAATATACGGGTGTGGCTTTAATTATGTAAAAATAAAATCTATTAAAAACAACATAAATTTGCTGGTTAATTAATGGATAAACTCGCGTGCATCTGTTATTTAATTTGTTGTTATAATTTCACTTTATACTTGCCATTTTGATTGGCCGTTGCGTTGATTGGCCGCTTGGGCCGCCGACTTGACATCCCCATCGAGGTCGGGCTCGTAGGCAGGGTTCTCGATGCCCTCGATGCGCTCGACCACGAACTTGTGATCTCGACGCTTCAGCGCGTATCCGTGCGGACGATTTTGTATCTCTTGCAGCATTATTGTCGAGTTAGAGCGACGACGTTTGTAATCCGTTAAATCCGGAGGCAACCGACGCGTGGAGATTTGGGCTTACAACTGAAACTAATTAATCGCAGCTCACAAATCGAATTGATTTGCATGGGGATCGCATTCAGTGGGGCGTAAAATGACCCCAAGGGTAATACGTTTTATTTGCTTTGTTTTGTTTATTTTTGTAAATTGGTGGGTGCGTCGTCTATGTATCGCTTAAACAATTAGTTAGCGTTGCAAAGTAATCAAATAAGCGTTTAATCTATATACGAAAAACACTTAAATTCGCCTACTTTCGAAACACATTTATATTGAATTTCGATTCTTATAAATAAACAATTAATGCTACTGGCTCCGCCCTGAAGGAGATCCAGCGCATGCGCGTTTTTGGGGCGTGACTTTTGGTCCACTCAAGCTTGGCAACATTTCAATGTTGCGAGCAACATGTGGCGTGCGGCATCCTTGTGGCTCAATCACAGTTCAGTTAGCAGTTAACATTGTAGCAACGCACAAGCAGGTTGTGTGCTTCCATCTCTCTTCTCATTTCAAACGTTATCATTTTTGTTTCCGGTTTACAAGAAATTCATATTTCAAATTAGTTAAATAACACAAAATGTAAGTTAATAGTAAAGAAGTACAGTAAAAGCTTAAGATTTCAACATACAAATTTATGCTTTTAATTAATTGGGGCGAATATTCATGTTTTCTTGAATTGAATTGTTTAATTTCGTTTACTTAATTTAATTAAATAAAATAAAGCTATTTTGAATAGTAAATTTTCTGCCATTTTGCAGTTCAGAAATTAGCTTACCTTAACAAGTTCTAATTTGCGAATTTAAGCTTTATTGTTTTTTGTCATCATGTTGGCATTGCCTGAACAACCATAAAAAACGTATTAAACTTGATTGTCACCTGATTTCAAATTTCACTGTAAAGTGCGCCCAACTTAAATTACACTGCTGAACCGCTCCTGAGCTGCGCGAGTAACTTTGATTACGTGGACAAGTGCTTTGCCTACTACGCGCTCTCTCGCTCTCCCGTGATCTCTTTACGTTTGTACTGTGTGTGTGTGCGTTGCGTGCGCGTGTATTGGTGCACTGCGCGCTGTTTAGTAAACGCCGACGCCGCCGTCAATTCCGTCAGTTGTCTTGCGCACTTCGATCGTAGCAGTTGTACTCGTTGCCAGCACCGTTCGCTCTTCGCTCGCCGTGTTTATTTCCCCGTGATCGATTCAGTGGAATACAAAAAAAAGAAAAGAAAATCAAAAACAAAAAGGTATAAACACATGTAAGAGTAGAGCTAATAAACACACGCATACACAAGTGTACGCAGCAAAATGTAACTGATTAAACAGTTTGGAGGAAATAGATACGAAATGAAAGCGTGCACTTTGACTAGCGCTGGCGTGTCTTATTCATTCATATTCACATCGTGTTTTACACATCAGCGAACGAGGAGCAGCAAAGAGAGCGCAAATGGTGGGGACGACGTTCCATCAGCGTAGAAAACTTAACTGAACGAAACGACAAACGACGGGAACGTGAACGTGAACGTGAACGAATTTCTGTACTCTCTCCCTCGCTCGCTCTCTCTAATCTCCCGGCCGGTCTCAGCAGCAGCGACTACGCGACATTTGAGCTGGTCTGGCTCGGGCTCGGCTTGTCGTGTGCAGCTAATCATAATATTGTTTGCCGCTTAGCGTCCGTCCGTCCACTATCTGTTTTCTTGTATAATTGCAGTGGGAAAACTAATGACGTGTACCTCCTAAGTCGCTTCTTCCTTCTGCTGCGATTGCTCAGTTGGAAAGTTTTTCATTTCATTAACGCTGGCCTGCGAATTGTCGTCGTCGTCGTCGTCGTCGTCTGCTGCTGGCCCAAAGTCGTGGCCGAGTTCGTACTAAAACTAACGGTACAGGCGACAGACAGTTCAATGAACCAGGCTTTAACAAAATCAGCTCTCGCACACTCAACACACAAAAGAGTCGACGCACAAGAGCAAAACAACAAAAACAAGGTGGCAACCACGCAACTGGTTTTGCTGCGAACGCCCCAAAAAAAGAGGCAGCAACAAAAAGCGTGAAAGAAAAGCCGAGTTCGATTAACCGAACCCGCGATGCGCTTGAAGATCACCAACTTGGCCCAAAACATTTCGCTTGTAGATAAGGCAATCACGTTTAGTCACAGTTTCATGAACTTCAAAACAAACTTAAATCTACAATTTCTATAGTTTTTTTTGGTGATCAATTTCCATATCACCAAATTTAGTTGCTTCCATGTTTTCGTTACAACAAAAGTTTCTCCCCCTATAAGCAGAATCATTCGTTTAAATTAGCTGACAGTTGCGAATGGGTTGCATAACGCGTGACAAAATCATGTAACGCGCCTAATAGGGTATCGAGAGAGTAGTTAAAGCCCGCATACAAAGGGCGAGCACGATAATGAAGAAGCTGCAGCAGCAAACGATCCGAAATGTTAATGATGTTTTCACGTAATTGTGCCGTTACCAATTGTAAGGTGTCATCACCCTCCCTCCAGTCGTATCTCTCCCCGCACTCGTATCTCATTAGTGAAAGTTTTGTGTGCTTGTTGTTGCTATTGTCATTTGTTCATATTTGAGCTTATTTATTGCAAATCATTTCCATGGAACGAACCAACGGACGCTTTCTTGCCCAACGCATAAATCTTTCAAATGGCCCATTGAAAATGACCAAGATGTCGAATGTCCAACTTTCATTTGCAATTCACAGAAAAAGTCGAGAAAAACACCTACACTACAACAGAAACGTCCCTCGATTTAGCGAAACAATTAAGATGAAGAGTTGTCGAAAGAGTCGCAGCCAATGTTGGTCATCGTCGCCTTTTGCGTTTGCGGACATTACGCATACGCAGCGTGGCACAGCAACACACTCACACTCACACGTAGTGCGCTGCAATAATTTGCAATTTTGGCATTGCATAATCCGCTGCAGATGGATAAAACCTGAAATGAATTGTAGATTTGCATAATGACCAATTTTTCACTCGCCACTCGTCTCACTTTTATTTTCTCGACTTTTGCACCTCTTCTTTAATTGGCTTCCAGTTTATAACTTTGCTCGCTTGTGCAACATTTAATTATATCCATAACTGTGCGCATTTCCCCAGTGTCAAGTGTTAAGAGAAAGCTCTAAGCAAAGCCATTAGAAGCTTTCTAAGCGATAAATGATGAATGCCATTAAATCGAATGCGCTTTCGAAGCTAATTTAGTGACTGAACTACTTTGTTTTTCTTTTGCAGCCATGTTGAAGTCAATTGTGGTTCTCTCCTGCCTCCTGGTGGCCTTCGGCGGCGTGCACTGCGACGATCTGAAAGTGGATGTGATCAGCACGCCCGAGATCTGCGATCAGAAAACAAAGAATGGCGACTCCCTCACCATGCACTACACGGGCACTCTGCAAGCCGATGGCAAGAAGTTCGATTCGAGGTAAGTTCGCAGCGCGTTAAACGCCATTGTAGCCACTGCACTTTAAAGCCGCCCATTGACCCTATATACGAGTATATGTATATAGAGGGTCATATTTGCATATTGCACACATTCACACAGATGCAGACACGTGTGCGTTGGGGATTAAACATGTGTCGCATAGGCCTCGACGGCGGCTCATTGTCGTAAATTAGACGCCAGCTGATAAGCGATCTCAATTGTTGGCCAGCATTTTCCGTGCTTTTCTTTTCGGGCCCACAGTGTGCGGCAGGCAGTGCAACGCAACAATGTCCACGTCAATTGTTGCAGATGTTGTCCAGCTGGCTCATCAATTTTAAATATTATGCATTTGATAGACAGTTGTGGAAATATTTGTGCTCCCGCGAGAGCATTTCTCTTTACGATTCTGCTTTGTGCGACATCCTTAAATGTCGCTTACTTCGTTGCTTGACAACGTTAAAGGTCGCTCAGGATAAAAATAATGAATTCTTTACGATTACTTACGCTTTATGGCAATACACTACATTAAAGTTGACTCTTAAGAGTACCTACTTTAATTAAGTCGCTTAATCTTAGCGCAGCCTCAGACGCAGCTAATTAAAGCTCAACCCGTTTAGTTATTTTGAATATCACACATGTTACACACATCCGCAACTTGCCATCACCATGAGTGGCTATAATAAGAATATAATCAATTCGAATGGTGCTGCAATCGCTTATTATCATTATCAATTTCACTCTTATCGCATGGAGCGACGAAAAGCCAACAGCAAACACAAGCGACATCCAACTATGTATACAATCTATGTACTGTATGTGGACATCGTTGTCAGCGATAAGCGAGAGCACAGTTCAGCAAGGCCTCCAACATCCAACTACAGAGAAACTGAAACCAAATGGGAACTGCAAACTGTCTCCTAATATGATTTAAAAACAAATTGCGGAGCGCACATTGGTGACATCATTTCAGTCTCTTTTTTTTTTGGCAATTTTGATAGCAATTGATTTTGAATTTCGAGACAAACAATTATGAGGAAGAGCATAAAAAGGCAGGAAAGAACAGTGTACTTTATTTGTTTAGACAGTTTATGTTTAACCCGTCAACAAATTAATATGCATTAAGTGAATGAAGTTTAATTAGTTTGATAAAAATGTTTAGAGATTTGTAGATTTCAAATTCAAAGCCAAACCTTAAGATTTGTAGTTGCTCTTTAATAAATTTAATATCTCAATTATTTTCATCTCTTTGTTCTGGCAAATTTGATAGCATTTGATTTTGAATTCCGAGACAAACTATTAACTGAGCAATAAAAGCAGTAAATTTCAAATATTTAAAGAGTTTATGTTTAAACTGTCAACAGAATTATAGGACTACGTCAAATGTTTCATTAATTGAATGAAATTAAATTGTTTTGAAAAAATGATTTAGATTTGTAGATGTCAAATTTAAAGCCAACCCTAGGATTTCCAGTTGCTCTTTAAACATTTTATATCTCTTTTCAACTCTTACCAGATCATCTGTCATAGTTATATCACTTACTTCTTAAAGTATTTTTAGATCATTCAAAAACTTAAAAAACAACAGTTGAATACTTTTTATAGTATTTTATATTTATCAGGCTTTGTCAAGTTTCTTTCAAATTTTGCTGATTTTTTAAGCAAATATTTTTCAATTTTTAACAGCTAGAAAAAGCAGTGTACTTTAATTATTTATAGAGATTATATTTAAACTGTCAACAAAATTATAGAATTACTTAGTTGCGCTCAAGTACGGTTTTCAATCGATAAATGATCTTTTCGTTAAGTGAAATAAATTAAATCGACTTGCTCAAGATTTTAGAGATTTCAAATCCTATCATAAACTACTTAACATTTTATATCTTTCTCGACTCTTAGCAGATGATTACGCAACTTTAAGAATACAACAGTTACATGCTTCTTAGAGCATTTTCAGATCATTACAAAACGTTGAGAATACAACAGACAATACAAACAACCTCTTAGAGTATTTTGTGTTTATCAGGCAACTTCTCTCAAATTCTGCTGAATTTTAAAAGCAAAGAGTTTCCAATTTGTAGCCACGTCTTTCAAGTTAGTTCCACTATCTAGGTGTTGTGCTTATCGTTCTGGTTTAGAGCAATAATTCTTATTTGATTTATGCCTAATATTATTTATGCTGATTGCTTCGCAGGGCAACAACAGCAAATTGAGTCTTTTGTGCAGGAAATCGTTTTCATAATACGATTTTGCCACATATGCTAAATAAAGCACACACTCTAGTTAGCCTGGCCCTGTCTGTCTTTACCTGGCCAAACACACACACAATGTAGTTAGAGAGAGAGTCACAAATTATCCGAAAGTTTGTGCTGAAAGTTTGCAATTGCTGTTTAATTTAGCGTGCTGCCAACATTGGGGCAAACTTGAGGCTGCAACCCACAACCCGCCGCACTTCTAACTCAATCAGTGCGTCAGCACGGGCCCAAAGATGTCCTGCTGCCCAGCCAAGCGGCAGCCACTTGTTGATTGTGACTGCCACGACGTTGTTGCTTAGTGCCCCCATTCTCCACTGCTTGCACGCTGTGGCTTAAATGCCTGGCCGCACTTAACCCAAGCGACGGGCACTTTGCAGCCAAGGATGCTTTGTCAGAGAGGCACAGGACGACAAGCGAACTTGTGTATGCAAAAATCTTTTCGGAATTCGCAGCCTTAAGCGTTCGCTCCTTTGACGCTGCTTTATTTTTCGTGCACATTTTTGCTGCGTCGCCGGAAATTAGCTACCTGAGCGCCGCATACACTTGCTTTTTTCGCTCTTATCCGCCTGGATAATTAAGCTGTTGCTCCCCCGCAAACGAAAGGCTTGATTGCGAGCTAGAGGGGGAGAGCTCTCTTTGTGCATTTGACAGTCTTTAAATGGCAGCTCAATTGCCTATTGAAGTGCCAGTGGCAGGCGGCTGATGATACCCTTCGTCTGCTGCTTAAATAGCGCAACATTCTGTAAAGAAAATGAATGTAAAGGATTGCAAAAGAGTCGACAATGCAATCCCCGACTAATGATTGCTCTGCTAAACTTGTGAGTTGGGTTACAGAGTTTGGAAGTATTGCAAACATTTGTTTCTCTAAACGAATACAATCGAAAAACACTTCTAATCAATTTCCCTATTTCAATTAATTGCCAAAGGTTTAAGAAGATATTTAAAAAGTGCTTTGTCTAAAGAAATACAATCGAAAAACAGCTTTTGCTGTGCAGAAATTCTAATAAATTTCCCAGAAATTAGTTGGCAAATGTTTGTTGGCCATGAAAATGAGATGAGGACTGTCCTAAGCACACACGTGAGCTAGTCAAATGTTTGAGCTGATATTCAATTAGCTCAGTTTTTCGATTGCAGTTTGCCGCCTTATTGCATACGTGCCTCGCTGAGCACTAAAAGGATTACATCAAACTCTAGTGCTCGCTGTCTTCAAGTGCAGCAGCTGCTTGCCACAATTAAAACGGCCACGGCGACTCTGGCTGCTCAATATAAGTTATTCAATAATGAGCGCGAAGCGAGTCCTGTCACGTGCCTGGCTCCTTTTATTTTCATTGTTGTGGCCGCCTGACATTCAGTCCTGGCGTCCAGGAGCTACATTCGTCCACCTGTCATTGCCACAGCCTCGTCACGTGCGCCCACGCTTTGTCAATGCACAAGTTTGTTGCTCCAACTCCAGCTCCAGTTTCTACTCCTATTCGTGTTCGTATTTCAGGCGCTGCTCCTGCTGCTCCTGCTGCTCCTTTGACCCGTAGACCTTCATTTGGCTGGCATAAATAATGCAGGCGTTCCGCTATATTCTAATCAGCCTGACGCGTAACATGAGCAGCTCCTCTTTCGCCGCATGATATATGCCCCACAACTCTTGCCACTGCCACATGCCGCACACTCTCGAGACTGTTGTCATTGTGTACGAAAAATTAATTTGTTAGCTGGCTGCATGAAAAATTTGATGCCTTCTTAAAGTTGGCTAAGGCAGTGAGCTGCCTTGATATTTTAATATTTTCTATTTAAGGATTATTTTAAACGGCTGAAAAATTAACTGAATCATTGATGAAAACATTAAGGAAAAAGCTCACTAGCTTGATATTTTCTATTTAAGAATTATTTTAAACGGCTGGAAAATGAACTGAAAACTTGGAGAAACAATTAAGGAGCTGTTACGCTTAAAACTGAACTTTGTAGAAACAGTTAAGGAACTTTTTAATCGACTCAAAACTGCAATGAAATCATTAGCAAACAATTGTAGAATTACTAAAGATTTCCCTGCTTACTGAGTTTATGTTAATGTGAATTCATAACTAATATACTTGCTATTGCCTTTAGCAACTCAGATCTCCACTGTGCAGTTGCTGGCCAGCGCATAAGTGTGGAAGGGGTTTCATTGAATTTATTACGCATACGCCGTGTTGCAAGCGAGAGGCGCGCAACTTCAAGTTTTGAGCGTTGCATCGCATCTTGTGTAGACCATTAAAATTGCAATTTGCAAAACTGGCAAAGGGTACAACGGAAGCGCGGCAACACAACTTGCAGCATGTTGTTGCACGAACTTTGTTTTTTTTTGCGTTTTTGACAACAGGCAGACAGTCTGCCAGGCATTCCAGCCAGTTACCTTGCCCCCGTCCCGCCCATCTTGCATAGTCATATCTTACGGTCTGTCGTCGTTGGCAGTGCATGATTTGTATGTGGCACCAGCGCTGACTGCGTCAAGTGCAATTTAATGTCCAAAAGCGGAGCGCGTAAAAGCAAAAAACCGAAACACAAAGACGAGAAAAAGGAAAACACGACACGATCTGCTGCTGCTGCTGCTGCTTGCTGCAAAGTGAAAGTTTTAGGCGTTCAGCCATTAGCCAAGGCAGACAACCTTGACTGTCACCATTTACTACAACTACTTTTTATATCGTTTTTGCTGGCAGCTCAATTAGTGCGAGCCAAAGCGCAAAAAGGGAAGACCCTGACAAAACTTGGTTCATTCGGCAAAAATGCGTTCGTTGTGTGTGCAGGGGGCGAGGGGGCGTCGAGTGGTCAGGCTTGAGTGGAGCTCATCTGCTCATCTGCCTTGGCACAATTTCGCAGAGGAAACATTTATGAGTGCTTAATGATCAGATCAGTTGCCGGCGTGCAGAGAAAGAGAAGTTGCCGGTCCGTCTGTGAGCGCAACTTGCAACCAAGTGCTACTAAATCTTAAGCTCATTACCATATGAGGCAATCAGTTGTACACAGTTGGAGTGCAGCACACCAATGAGCTGTGCACAGTGGGGCACATGCGTAGCCAGCTGCTTAAATTGCGACACTGTAGTGGCAACTTAACTAACTATAATGGAAACCAAATCTTCTAACTTTTTTAGATTTCTTCAACTCGACTTTCTAACGAACCTTTTTGTTTCAAAAAAGGCTTTTCATACCAATTTTAATACGTGATTTTACAGTTTATGGTAGGAATTTTGGTTGTGCTGAAAAAGCCTTTTCATACTAAGTGATTTTACAGTTTATATTAGGAATTTTTATTGTGCTTAAAAGGACTCTTCATACTTATTTTAATAGGTAATGCATGAGAATGTAGTAGGAATTTTAAGTGTGCTTAAAAAGATTTGTCATACTAATTTTACTAAGTGATTTTTGAGTTTACAGAAGGAGTTTTGGTTATGCTTAAAAAGGCTTTTCATACTAATTTTACTAAGTGATTTTGGAGTTTATAGTAGGAATATTGGTTGTGCTTAAAAAGGCTTTAGTGATGCATGAGTTTGTAGTAGGATTTTAGAGCATCTAATAGGAATTTTGGTTGTGCGTAAAAAGGCTTTTACTAATTTTACTAATTGATTTAGAGTTTATAGTAAGTAATTTTAGAATTTATAGTAGAAATTTTGGTTGTGCGTAAAAAGGCTTTGCATACTAATTTCAATCAGCGATTTAAGAGTTTATAGTAAGAAGTCGTTTGGTAGTGCTTTGCATTTGTAGTAGTATATATATAAATATATGCAAACAGGAAGTAAATGGCTACCAAATGATTGGCGTAGTGGAATATCTATGGCTATAAAGTCTCTAGCTGTATTATGCGCCACTGTGCAAAGAACTTGTGCAGACGAAGTGTTAGAGAAGAGAGTGGCACTTGGAAGTCTTGTTAAAAAATTGCAAAATTCCCGCCAGTTTGCCGGGCACATTCGTAGATAGTTTAAATAATTAATGTGCTGGCTGCAAATGCTCTTGAACGGTTTCGGCGCGAGGCTGCAACAATTCTTCTTACAGCCGGCACGTGATGCTGCCGCCGCACAGCAGTCGCATAAATTTGCGGCACAAAACTTCACCAGCTGCGAATTGTTCGCACATTGACCAAAGGGGGCAAACAAGCAGCCAGCCAGCTAGATGGAAGGCAGGATAGCAGAGATTGAGGGGCTGCTGAGGCGGAGTGAAGTCAAAAGTCTTGCCGAAAAACTGACAACTGCGCCTTGGTGCACGTTAATCGCCGGAGTCTTTGTGAGCAAGTTGTCGCTACGGGGTCCGTTGAGGTTTTTGCGGTTGTGTTTTTTTTTTCACTGTTGTAGAGGACGCATATTTGATTTTATAACTTCGGACAACGACGCACATAAAACGAGGTCATCCCCACACATACTGCAAAAAGGATTCAATTTGATTGGATTGAAAGTCGTATGTTGCCGTGGTATGATTTACCAGACCAGAGATGGGGGAGAGAGAGGTAGAGGCATTCAGTGAGTGGGCGGTGTTTTGGGTTGCAAATCGGATTGGGAATCACGTAATGGGCAACGGGTACGAGTATAACGGATGTTTTCCTCTTCTTTTTGCGCCCATTGCGCTGCATTTTAAATGCGTCGAATGCATAAAAATTCCACTGGCATTGCTCGCCGTGCTCAGAGTTGAATGAAATCGAAACTTATTAAATATTTAGCGATGGCTTGGCTCCGACACAAAAAATGAGTTTACATTTCTTGTTTGACTTTATGATAATGCGCTGCGCTGCCTGCTGCGTGCTGCGTGCTGCGTGCTGCGTGCATAAAAGCCAAACGCCAATTCACGCAAAAACGCCCAGCAAATCGCCAGCAAATCGCCTGCAAATCGCCAACTTCGTTGCACAAGCTGAGCGCAGTTTGATCGCTTGTTTGTCCAGCTTAAATGCAACACCTGTGCCGCGACGTGTTGCCACATTCAACAGATCCCCAACTGGCCCCAATCGCCAGTCAACAGCAACAACGAATACTGTTGGACAGCTGACCTTTTGTTTGCTTGTTGCATCATCAAATTTTCATGCTCGGGGACAGCGACGACGACGACGATGGCGACGGATACGGACATGAAAACGGACATTTATACGCGCTGTTTGAGTCCGCAACAATCAACAATCAACACATTTAAACGATTTTATTAATTTATTCAACGCGCGCTCTTAAATGTGCCTTAAAGCCCTTTAATTGCAGCCAAATAGCACGTGAAAGTTGCCCAATAATTGACTTATGCTAATTAAGTTGAGTTTAAAATTTAATAAATTAATCAATTAGTTTTGTGACAAGCAGATAATGAGTTAAAGAAACGCGTCAAATTTTAGCAAATTTTGGCAAATATTTCTGGTATTGTGTGGAAGACTTATAATACTAATTCAATTGCATTTAAAATTTAATAAATTAATTAGCTTCATGACAAGTAGATCCTGAGCCAAAGAAACGCATTACTTGAAGGACTCTGAAATGTTAGCAAAATTTTACAAATACTTTTGGTATTGTGTGGGAGACTTATCATATTTGCAAAGTGCCGCCAATTAATGAGTTATACTAATTAAATTGAAACTAAATCTTCACGACAAGCAGAACCTAAGTTAAAGGAAAACGTAAAATTGTAGAAAATTTTGGCAAATATTTCTGGTATTGTGTGGAAGACTTGCTATATTTACAAGGTGCCGTCAATTAATGAGTTATGCAAATTAAATTGCATTTAAAATTTAATAAATTAATTAGCTTCATGACAAGCAGATCCTGAGTTAAAGGAACACGTACAATTTTAACAAATTTTGGCAAATATTTCTGGTATTGTGTGGGAGACTTGCCATATTTGCAAAGTGCCGCCCTTTTATGGAAATGAAAATGTATCTGGAGCTTTGTTTTGCGTCACACTTATTACCTTAAATCGCATAAATTAGCCGGATACACGGTGCGAGCTTCGAGGAAATCCTCCAATCACCTGCGCGTGCTGGGAACGCGCAGTGCCTGGAGAAAAGCAAAGCTATCAAACAGACAGTCGGACAGACACATGTGAATTGCTTATACTATTTGCACATATCGCTAGAAATTCATGGAAAATAATGCAATAAAAATTCACAGCCAACAGTCGAGACGCGACTGTGGAGGCTATGACGGTGTCTTAAAGGCCATAATCCCCAGCAAACCATTCGCATAGAGAGCACACATGCCTCTACAGCCAAGTGCCCCTTCCGCCCTGCTTGACACTTGTTTTCCTTAGCATACCCTCACTTCAAGGGTAGCACAATGTGCTGAAGGAGGTGGTTAGATAAAAGACGAATTTGAAGTGTAGCTTCTCGATTTCTTCGTTCCGAAATTGTTACCATATGTTTAATTTGTATTAACAGTTGGTTATACCACAAATTTAGAGAACTTAAGTTGTTTTAGTTGTGCCAAAAACTTGTTGAAACTAGTGTTATTATCGATAGAGACAATTGTATAGTAACATTCAAATTGTCGTCTTTTTAATAAATAACTTGTTGAGAGTAGTGTTATTATAAATTGTTAACAAATAAGTTTTTATTCAGATAAATTTGTATAATGACATTGAACCTGCCGTCTTTTTATATAACTAACTCGTTGAGACTACTATTAACATTTATAGTTATAAAAAAATGTATTATTTCGATAAATTTGTATAATAATTTTGAAGTTGTCGTCTTTTTTAATAACTAACTTCTTAAGACTCGTGCAATTATTATTAATTATTAAATAGAAGTTTATTTCGATTCTTTTTTTATAATAATTTTGAAATTTTCGTCTTTTTTAATAACTAACTTGTTGAGACTAGTGTTATTATTGATAGTTATCAATTAAGGTTTTATTCAGATAAATTTGTATAATAATGTGGAACTTGTTGTAAATTTTTAACAACGGACCTGCTGGGACTAGTGTTATTATTGCTAACTAACAAATAAGATTTTATTTAGCTACATTTAATAATAATACAATTGTCATAATTTTTGAATAACTGCTGCCGAAAATTATTAAATTTCATGTGCAAAAATGCGTGATGAAGTTAAGGGACATTATCTTTAAAATCTTTTTTGAAAATGTCTATTCAAAGAAGTCACAAATTGAGAGATTGTCAAAAGGATCTTCACACTATACTTACAATTAGCTGCATTACTTTGCTAACAGTTTTTAAAAGGCAATACCAAATGCTTGATGAAGAAGTCACAAATTGAGAGATTGTCAAAAAGATCTTCACACTATACGGACAACTAGCTACATAACTTTGATAGATTCTACAATTCAATACAAAGTGTTTGTTGAAATATGGTACTTCGCTAAATAGTTAGAGTATTTGAAGTGCGTTTAAGTGTCTGTTTTTCTGTTGCTGGCAGACAAATATTGTAGAGTTTTTTATTTCATCAAGAGATTTGCAGCACTTGAGCAGCGAAAGCCACAACGCGGCGGCGGCGACGACGACGACGGCGATGAGGACGACGACGACACTTTGGTTACGCTCCAACTCCTTGGTGCACTTGAGGTACCACTTTTTCGGTTGGCTGGATTACTCCGCGGGCAACGCCAGCAATCCGCATGCCATCATCATGAGCCGGCACAACTTGTGACACGCAGCAAAAAAAAAAACAAAAAAACGGCAACGAAACATGTAAAAATGTAAAAATGTTTGCAAAATGCCCAAGAGATGTACATAAAATATTTAACAGACGCCTGCTTAGCGGGCAGGGGTGCAGCCTCTTGTGCAATAGCAGGGGTGGGGAGGGGGGAACAAGTCGATGGCGCAACTTTTGGCAGCCCAAAAGTGTCGTCGGTGGCGCTTCATGTGGGTGTCCTGTTGTTTGTCTTGTTAATCATTTGTTGTGCTCGCTGCAATAATCTCTGAGGCGTCGCGGCCTCTGCTGCCGCGGCTCATTAAAAAATGATCGTCATCGGGGGAGCGCAGGGGGCTGGCGGTGCAAAGAAGTTTCTACAACATCGCAGGCGAAAAGTTTGCCCAGGCTGACAAAACAAGCAGCAACTTACAAGTTTCTTAGTCATGCCCAAGTGACACATTTCCAATTGCAAATTCTTGAGGAATTCGCGGGGGAATCCCCCAGGCAAAGGACGAAATAAATACATTTTGTATTGACTGGCAAAGTGCAGAAATCAGAGTTCAACTTCCTAGACTGCCGACAGAGATTACACTATGGTTTTCAAAACAAAAACGCTACAGAGATTGTAGAGTTCCTGTAGCTGCTGTTAAAGATAGTTTTTATGTAGTTATAATAAACAGCTAACTGCTTTTATATTTAATTCTCTGGAGTTCTAACAATTGAACTGACATTAATATTGAAAAATATATCTAATCTGGCTTGCAAAATATAAATTTAGGTTCTGTAAATGAAAAAGGCTTAAAATTGTAATTGAACTTTTCAGAGAAAAGTTGAAATAAATCTTGTTCAAAATAGCTTCAATTTGAGGAAAGAGCAATTATAACATTGATCTAAGTATTTAAATATGTTCTGTAAACTTAGATTATGGAATTTGCATAGTATTATTAAGTGTGTTAATGTGTTAATACTATCAAAAAGTAACGAAATTTTCTTCTCAAAATCTATTTGAAAGTAGAAAACGGAGTCGAGATACTGCAATTCTTAAAGTGCACTAACTCTTGCTCGTAATACTTTTTTTTATATTTTTTAAGATAACCTAACAATCCGTCTCCCAAGTCCCTTTTTATGGTTCTAAATAATAGCAAACTCTTCAGCTGTATTCTTGTCTTGTTCTCTCCAGCTGTATTCTTCTCTTGTTCTCCTTTCCCATCTATCACTCTGCTGCGTTTTTAATGTTCCAATTTGAGAGGCGTTCATGTGGGTAAACGCACTCGTAAAGCTTATAATAATCATCAAATGATATGCCTACTTCATTGCAACTGTGCCACATCATACATCATGCTGAAGCCGCAACGCGACGGGGTTTCATGCATACCTGAACAGCTGTTTACGGCCCTCAGCTCAGAGGGGGCAGGGAGCAGGGAGCAGGCTCTCCACTGGGGGGTGTTTGTCATCTGAATATTGGCGCGTTACAAATTAAAGTAATTCGCTTAACTTAAGCATCGGCGGCAACGAGGCCATCAAACAAATAATTTCGCGAGCTTTCCACAGTGCGCCCCAAAACAAAAACAAAAAAAACTCATCCCTCAGGTCGCCCAACCGCTCGTTTCATTTTTAAGCAGACATAAAAAATGATGTATTGTTTTAAAATGTTTTTGTTTTTTTCCCCTGCTGTTGTGGCGTGTCTCTTGATTATGTGCGAAGTGCAGTCAGTTGACGTTTATTCTCTCTTTCCCTCTCTCTGTCTGTGATAAATGTGCTGCTGTGTGTTAAAGAGAGAGCGTGTGTGTGTGTGTGTGTGTGAACACTTGAAACTTTGCGACTAACAAGCGTCTAACAATTTGCCGTCCAATGCGCCACTCTTAACACATTCTCTTCTCTTTTTTTTGCAGCTTCGACCGCGACCAGCCCTTCACATTCCAATTGGGCGCCGGACAGGTGAGTTAAACTCTCCAGTTGGACATTTCAATTGGCGAAAGGATAAATAATTTTAAAGCACTTTTAGGCATTCAGTAAAGTTTGCATGGGCTTAATAAAGTAGAACGCATCTTAGACTTTATCATGTTTGTTCGACGTTTATAAAAACGAGAGTTTACCTCTTTTAAGGAGTACACTTTTAATTGTTTTGTGTAGAAAGAAGTATACTTCTAAGTGATATGTTTGGAAAGCGTTCGCGACTTAATCATGTTCCTTTGACATCTATAAGAATTTGAGTTAGCCACTTTTTAAGAGAATACTTCTAATTAATGTGTATAGAAAGAGTTCGCTTGTTAGAAAAGTGAAATTAACTGCATTGACAGGCGACATTTAATTGGATGTTAAAACTTTTATTGGATTTCAGTTAAGCAGTGCACTTAAATGCGACTAAAATTATTAACAGTATTACATATGAAGTTTGCATTCTTTATAAAAAACTTTATAAAACCTTTGTTCCCATTTCAAATTGACGAAATTTAAGCCACTTTTAAGCGTGATATTAAAGAAGTAGTTTAATATTTGTAGCCTCATGATATTAACTACATTGTGACTCAAGTAGTTCTGGAAAATTAGATGAGCAACTCGGAATAAGTTTGATCGATTTTTATTAGTTTTACATTATTTGGAACTATGAATGTAAACTTATGCCACATAATAACTGCTCATGCAACTTTTTTAGTAGTTGCTGAAAATTAGATGAGCAAATCACATAAATTCGATAGACTTTTAGTTTTACATTATTTCCAACGGAGAATGTAAACGAATGTCACATAAAATCTTCTCGTGAAACTTCTTTCTTTATAGGTGATCAAGGGCTGGGATCAAGGTCTGCTGAACATGTGCGTGGGTAAGTTGGCAAAGTCCCAAAGAAATACGTAAATGGGAAATAATTATGTCCTTGTTTGATTAGGCGAGAAGCGTAAGCTGACCATTCCCCCACAGCTGGGCTATGGCGATCAGGGCGCTGGCAACGTGATTCCCCCCAAGGCAACGCTCGTCTTCGAGGTGGAGCTGATCAACATCGGCAATGCGCCCGCGACGACAAACGTGTTCAAGGAGATCGACGAGAACGCCGACAAGCAGCTGAGCCGCGAAGAGGTAATCGTCTATGTATGGATCGCACTTTTATCATTTTATCTGTTACAACTACACTCTCTATATGTGATATATCCGTGGGTCTCGGTTTGTAGTACTAACCCCCAACTTCTTCGACAATAACGCCGCTTAAATCGAGCCATGCTAAAACGCGTATTTCGCTTCTCTCATTAGGTCAGCGAGTATCTGAAGAAGCAGATGACGGCTGTGGAGGGACAGGACTCGGATGAGCTGAAGAATATGCTGCAGGAGAACGACAAGCTGGTGGAGGAGATCTTCCAGCACGAGGATAAGGACAAGAACGGTTTCATCTCGCACGACGAGTTCTCCGGTCCCAAACACGACGAGCTGTAATGCTCGGGGCTAGGACAAGTGCTTAAGTTATATTTATCTATAACTATCTATGTATAAATACAATAAACAGTAACAACGACAACAACCACAACACCACTACAACAGCAACAACAGCAAGACATCAACAGACAAATAATATCGGCAACAAAACATATTCCAAACGAGTGGACTGACCCCCAGACCAGGGGGCTGAGATTAGCTTTCAATATCATTCATGTTTGTATATACATATATAAATATATATATGCCACCATATGCTCTCTCGTACATACCACATGTGTATCTATCAAGTATATAGTCGTAACATATATTCACAAAAAATGTTAACTCCTCCATTTGCACATCGACATCGGTTCTGTCTCGCTCAATTCCCTTCTAGGCGTAGTTCAAATTGTGTGTGAAGAAGGGTAGAATATGCGTTATATCTTTTTTATATACATTTATAGGTTGTTATAATCAAGTTTGTAACTTATTTGTGTTGTGTCTGCCAACTGAAACATTTTTTTCAAATTTGTAAACGAATGCAACAGTAAAATGAATAAACAATTACTACAATAATTTAATAAACAATCATTGTGTGCTTAATTACGATTAAATTGGGGAATAAGCTTGATATTTATGCAAGAACAATAAAAGTCGAAGTTTTAACAGTTATATAGTCGTTATTTATATTGAAAATATACAGGGATATAATAGAGAACATCACATACAAGTATTTTTTAATGTTGTTTTGCTAGAAATCATAAACAATTATATTAAAAAAAAACAACGGTTGGGATAAATTAGAGACTGCCGAACGCATTTCAATACATTGAGAAATGCCAGATATTTGGCTTTTTTTTTGGAAAACAATAGAGTGGGGGAGAAGTGGAATAAACAAAACACCGATAATAGAAATTATCATGTAGTAATTATTATATACAGTAAGTGCACCAGCATCGTCTGCTGGCTGCAACACTTGATCACTTTATAGAGGCTTACGTAGCTATGCGTGGTTAGAAATTTAAGAAAGTAATTCCCTCGTGTTTATTGTGTTCGATTCGGTTCGATTCGTTTCGATGCGGGAGCGGGGAGCTTGGAGCGTTGGGAGAGTATCAGCTAATGCATTAAGAGACGCTTCGCAGTTTTTTGTTTGCAATTTTGTTTAGGCATTTAGTATGTAGAAAACCAGTTCCAATATGATGGGATCCTGAATGCCAGAGGATTCGCCGTGCAGCGTGGCTATCAGATGATTATCGAGCGCATTCATATAAAGCGGTGGCAGCTTTGCGCCACGTGCGCCGGCCTCATAGCAGACCTAGTAAAAATAAAATATGATATGAAAATGGCAGATGGAAATATTTTGTGCTTACGTTCTCCTGGTCGAGTGTGGCACGTAGTGCCAGTTTAGTGATGCCAGCCGAAGCCAGCAGATCTAGGAATGGTAGCAACGCCATCGAAGCGCTTCGTGCCAGCTGCTCGGCAATGCGTGTGATGTCCGCGTAGTTGGTGCCATTTGTGGCATACCAATCCTCGCACTGCAGCAGCAACAGAGTAGACAAGAATTTCATTATAAATGTCGTATAAGAAGTGCTTATTGAAGTTTAATTACTAAACTGATTGCGCAATTTACTAAACTTAGACTAAATTGCAAGCTGGATTGATGTTCTATAAGAAGTGCCTATAGAAGTTGTCACTAATTGCGAGCAAAGCAATAAACTGAGTTCGAATAATATTGCCAATAGACATAATCTAAATCTTAAGAACTGCTAGTAATATAAATGTCCTATAAGAAGTTTTCTCTAATTGTGTGTAAAGCACTAAACTGAGTTCGAAATCGTTTAATATTAAACACAATTGCTTGAGCTGCAAGCAGACTTATAATAAATCTTAAAAATTGCTAGAGTGTGCTTTAAAAACTTCTATTTTAATAGTGGTTTATTGTTAAACAAACATAGATTTTGTTTGTTGGGAT
Source organism: Drosophila rubida (assembly GCA_035046165.1). NCBI lineage: Eukaryota > Metazoa > Arthropoda > Insecta > Diptera > Drosophilidae > Drosophila > Drosophila rubida. The sequence goes on from JAWNOF010000022.1 coordinate 1,677,133, forward strand.
ATTAGTTGGTTAAACAGATCATAAAGCAAATTGTCAAGTGCTTTCGAAGTTAGCTTTTGAAGTAGATGCAAATAAGCAAAGCAAAAAGCAATTTTTATATTGGATTCTCTTAATTTTGTTAAGATAGAATTATAGGCATAATGTATATTTGCTTCAACGATTTCTGAGAACTTTAAGCGTTGGCTACGTAATGGAAATTGTAAGCTAGTTTGGTTAACTTTGAATTAAGATAGAATTATAGACTTAATGTATATTAGTTTCACTGATTTCTGAGCACTTTAAGGGCTTAAGCTGAAAGAATGAATTATAGCTAGTTAAATTCACTTTGAATTGATACACTTAATTCGCCTTAAAGCATAATAAGCTTGTTTTAGCATTTGCTATTTGAGATTCTCAAGCACAACCTCCTAAGTTCAGTTCGTTTTAATAGCTAAAGCCAATTGTCGTGCGACAAAAAGGTGCAACTTGGCAACTATTAGTTTTTCCGAGCATTACGAATATCTAATGCAGCTAATGTGCTTGACGACTTGGCTGAACTATGAGAACTCTAATATGATTGACGACCTACTTTGACTATGAAAATGTCAGTCAAATGAGCATTAAGAATAGCTAATGCAGCTGATGTCCTTGACGACTTAGCTGATCTATAAAATCTCTTAGAATTCTAGAGGACTCTAATATGATTGACGACCTACTTTGACTATGAAAAGGTCGGTCAAACGAGCATTAACTATATTTTATGTGCTTGACGACTTAGCTGAACTATGGGAACTTCTAAGTTATTCAACTCATATGCTTGATGTCCTACCTTGACTATGAAAATGTCGGTCAAACGTATTGCATAGTTGCTGTTGGAATAGTTGAAGCTGGCGTGCACACGCATATTGGCCACGCCATCCATGGGCTTGTCGTCGATGGGCGACTTCACACTGCAAGCAGAATGGCGAATGGTTAGCAGTGTATCGGAAGAGCAGGAGACTCGCACTTACCCCACATTGATGTCGCGATCATCGTCCACCCACTTGATGCTGACTATTTCGCTCTGTTCGTCGGTGGCGGCGACGGGACCGCAGACGATGTCGATGTCCGTCTGATTGCGCAGCGCCTGGCGCACCTCCTCCATTTTGGCGGGCATGATCTGGACCATGAGGCCGTCCTCGACGATGCTGCACTTGCCGGATAGGCCGCTGCTGCTCTTGAGCGCCTCGTTGAGCACAAAGAAGCTGGCGCCCGTGATCTTGCGCGGCTGCCCTTGGATGTTGATCGCTTGCGTCGAGTACGCGTACATCTCAGCGCGATCGTCGTTGATGTTCTGCATGCAGACCAAATGTCCGTCGGCCACCTTCGAGAAGTTGCCGGCGAAGGCGAGTATGTGATCGGTGGCATTGTTAATGGCCTTGATCACGTCGTTCTGCCGATACCGCGGTATGATCACCGTCGTCTGTCGATCCTCCATGTGGATGTAGAGGCCGCGTATGGCGGGCAGCGAATACGTATAGTTGCGAAAGTCCACCAGGAAATTGATGATCGTCTGCGCGATCTCGCCGTACACGGACTCGCGATTGCGCACCGAGATCAACGGGCACGGATAGTAGCGATACTGGGCGCCCAGGCGCAGTATCAGCCGCAGCGGCAGCACCTTGGCCCAAGGCACCTCGTGGCGATGGATGAGCACACCGACCAGATACGGACTGTCCGGCACAATAACGCCCTGCAGGCACTGATACGTCGGCCGTATGAAGATGAAGCCGCCGTGCTCGCGCGACCCCAAGAAGTTCACGTTCCGCGGACTGCTGAACGCCAGCTCCTGCGTGCTCGAGCGTGCGTTCTCCGCCTCCACGTACACGTCGTACAGGTGCTGGAATATGTCGCGCGGCACCAGCGGACCGCTGCTCGCCGTCCCAGTCGCCGTCGCCGTCCCAGTCGCTGTCGTCGGGGGCGGCTTGATCTCCAGCAGTATGATCAGCTCGTCGTTGCCCACGTGATGCAGTCCCGACGTCGTGAAGTTCAGCACCCAGCGATTCATGCAGCAGCTCACTGGGGTAAGAAATGCGAAAGTTAGAGCAAGGTAACGAGCAGATTTGTCTTTCTTGAAAAACTTATTCATAACAAGTTCAGTTTGTACGCAAGTTTGCCAGTTTTGCAGAAATCGAAAAGACTTTAGTTATTATTTTGTTTTGTTAGCTGCAATTCTAGATTTGTTATTAAACTTTACCAAACAAGCGAGATCAGCTAGAGTTTGTAGTCAAAAACACTCAAAAATGTCTTAACTAAGAGTAATTAAAAGTAGTAGCTAGAACTATTTTGTAGTTATATAGTTTGTGGGATCGCAGATGCTGCCCATTTTATAATAACTTTCTGCTCATTGGGAAGCGGGAATAAAAACGTAAATGAATAATTGAATTTGTTATTGTATAACACAAATGAAAGTTTTCTTTTACAAAAAAAACAATACAATAACTAAAACTTGTTTTATATAAAAGTATTTCATTTTGGCAGCATTATACAATCTGCAAAAACCACAAGTTTGCTACTTTGACCCGCGTAATTTAAAGCCATTTCTAGAAATTCCAACAGTAACTATGTAAAATAATGAATTAAATTTAGTCTGCGCAACATTGAAGCCAAGACACGAACCGTAGCAGGTCTTGCAACCAATGCTTAACGAAGACACGACCAGTTGTTCAAATACGTTATTACAATAGCTCAAAATAAAGCTACCTAACTGAATATAAAGCGTGAGTCAGCTGAATAAATAGCTGCAGCTGCAACTAAAGTGCGCGTCATCAAATTTAATTGAATGAAATTTGCAGTAATTGCCCAGAATGTAATGTATCTGCTGAACGCTGTGTGGACAAGTAAATCGAATAGGAAATGGGAAATTATAATTTAATATTGAATTTGCTTATGGCGAGTTTGTTATTTTTGCTGATGTAAACCAAGTATTTGGTGCTGAACTTAAATGATAGAAGAATGCTATACTTGGCGCGTTTGTTAAGGGAAGTCAATTAGAATATAATTATGATTATATGCATGAAATTCGGGTCTTGAAATTGCAGGAGGCCGGGACTTAGTTTCGAAAACGTTTTTAATATGTGCAGAAGTTGCGAAAGTAATGTAAATAAATTTGAAGTCTCTAGCTCTTTAAGTTTCAGAGACAGAGGCGTTTAAGTTGGCGGACAGACAGACAGACAGAATACACAAGACTAAGAGGTTTGTAGTGTCTTTTGGAGTATTATCAAGTTACAGCTATAAAACATTGTGCGTTCCCGAGAGATACTCACTGTTGAGCACCTTGACGTGCACATAGAAGTTCTTCTTTACAATGAACTTGAAGGTCTCGCGCTGCAGCCGCTCGAAGAGGTCGCCGTCGTTGCGCACCACCTTGTAGTCGACATCACAGTTGCTGTTGCCGCCGCTGGCCACGCAAATGGGCGGCAGCGCGTGCTCCTCGCTGGGTATGAAGCAGCCCTGGGCGTCGCTGGGCGGCAGCTTGCGCGACGACTCCAGCTTCCGACGCGGCGAGCTCTGCGCGGTGTTGCGACCAGCTGCCAGAGAGAAAGAGAGAGTGTTAAGTGTTGCCAGCAAAATGAAGCACAAATTTACCGCTCTGACTTGGCTCGCTGCCCTGCGAGACGGCGCTGAGTGTTGCCACTGCCGCGGTGGGCGGTATGGAGCCACGAAAGAGCTGCGCCATCAGGCCCATCGTGGTGTGGCTCTCAATACTGCTGCTGGCGGCAGCCGAGGCGGAGGAGGAGGCGGCGCCACTGGCGCCTGGCGTGGGCGGCTTCTGGTTGGCGCCGCTGTTGGTGCGCGGTATGCCGCGACGCGCGTGCTTGGCCTCGCCCCACTGCTGCTCCATGGTGCTGGCCAGCTCGCTGCCCGGCGCAATGCCGTCGCTGAACATGACGCTCTTGCGCTTGCGCGCCTTCTTGCCGTCCGAGCTCGACGAGTTCGACGAGCTGCCGTCGGTCTTCTTCAGCACGCCGACGGGCACAATGACGCTGGGCGGCGGCGCGCCCCCCGCACTCTCCACCTGCCGGTGCGGCGGTATGGTCGAGCAGTACTCCATCGGATTGTTTGGATTCGGCGAGCGCATTGGCGTCGGCGGCAGCGCCGACGGCGCCAGCTCGTTGGCCCCAGCGCCGCCGTCGCCGCCCAGTGTTGTCGTCGACTGCTGGCGCTCGCTGAGTATCATGAAGCACTGGACGCAGACACGCGACTCGGGCTCGTTGGCGAACGGCAGCTGGAAGCGCTGCGAGCAGCAGATGGAGCACAGCACCTTGCCGCAGGCGCGACAGTGGTGACGGCGCTTGATCAGCGTGAACTTCTGCTGACACTGCATGCACTGCCCGGCCATGTTGTCCGGCACCCAGATGGGCGGCACCTTGCCCAGGTTGGCGTGCGGATCGCTGTAGCCCACGGCCTCGTAGATGGGACTCTCGTCGTCCTCATCCTCATCGTCGCCGTTCGGCGCTGCCAGCTGCTGTGGCGGCGGCTGCTGCTGCTCGACCTGCGGCTCGCCGTCGGCTGGCGGCGTTTGTCCGGCGCTCGTCTGCACAGCGGCTGCATTCAGATCCAAGGTCTGTGGCCGCTGTGGTCGCTGCTCCTCCGGCGACTCCTGCTCCTCCACGGCCACGCCCTCGTCCTCGTCCAGCTTGCGACCTGACAGCGAGTCCGTGTCGCTGGCGCTGCTGCTGAACGACGAGGCCAACTCCTCGCCCACAGTCGTCGTTGTCGTCATCGTGGCCGTTGCCAGCGTCGCTTCCTGGGCACGCAGCTCTGCAAACTCCACGGTGGAGGCCTGCGAGAAGTTGTCCACGTTGAGCTGGTCCGCTGATGTGGTGTCCTGCTCGGAGAGTATGCGCACCGACTCCTCCTCGGTGACCGCCGACTCCGTGGACTCCTCGTCGTCGGCGGCCTTCGGCTTGTGGTGATACGAGACGCTGGCGGGCGGCACAAAGCCCGGCTGCTGCTGCTGCTCCACCTCAATGTCCGCCTCGACCTCCTGCAGCATGCTGTCCAGCTCCGTGTCCGAGATCTCGTCCATGGTGGAGCAGAACGTCAGCGGCTGGCTGCGCTTCGGCGGCGTCTCCTCAAGCTGCTGTTGCTGCTGCTGGTGCAGCTGTTGTTGCTGCTGCTGCAGTTGCAGCTGCTGTGTGGCAGGCAACGTGGGCGCCGGCTGCTGTGCAACACAAGGAATTAGTTGAGTGTCTGGCAATTGGTGCGCTACTCACCGCTGGCTGCTGTGCCTGCAACTGACTCTGCGCGTCCAGCTCGCTGCTCGTCTCCGCGGACAGCTCGTTGAGCACCTTGCCCAGCGCCGAGGAGGCGGTCACCTCGCACGGCAGCATCGACTGGGTGCCCGAGTTGCTGTTCGTGATCGAAATGGAGGAGAGACCCACGGCCAAATCCTCCACAGCCGCCGTCTCCTCGGGCGGCTGCTTGGCTGGCAGCTGCAGGGCGCTCGGCTTGTCGCTCTGCTGCTCGTCGGAGCCGGGCGAGGGGCCCGACGAGAACGTGGAGCAGGAGGAGGTGGTCAGCGACTCGGAGAGCGAGACGGTGACGTCGTTGTGCTGCGTCTCGCTGAACTTCTTAATGTCCTCGTGCTCATCGTCGTCGTCGTCAGCGTCTGGAGCGGAGAGCGAGTGCTGCGCCAGCTGCCGCTCCAATTGCAGCAGCTGCTCACGCTCCCGCTCCAGCTGTTGCTCCCGCTCCCGATTGAGTTGCTCCTGCTTGAGCTGCTGTTCCCGCTCTAGTTGCAGTTGCTGTTCCCGCTTAAGCTGTTCTCGCTCTTGCTGTTCCCGCTCTTGCTGTTCTCGGTCTTGCTGTTCCCGCTTAAGCTGCTCTTCACGCGCTAACTGTTCCCGCTTCAATTCCTGCTCTCGCTCTTGCTGTTCCCGCTCTTGCTTGAGCAGCTGTTCTCGCTCTAGCTTTTCACGCTCTTGCTGTTCCCGCTTCAGCTGCTCTTCGCGCGCTTGCTGTTCTCGTTGCTGCTGTTCCCGCTCTTGCTTAAGCTGCTGTTCTCGTTCCTGCTGTTCCCGCTCTTGCTTAAGCTGCTGTTCTCGTTCCTGCTGTTCTCGCTCTAGCTGTTCCCGCTCCTGTTCTCTCTTCAGCTGCGCTTCCTGCTCCCGCTTCAGCTGTTGTTCTTGCGCCAACTGTTTCTCATGCTCCTGCTCCCTCTCCTTCTCTTCGTTCTGCGTCCAATCGTAGCTGTCGTGCGTCTCCAGCGACTTCACATTGTTGCGATAGTCGTTGAGGCTGTTGAACACCTGCGAGACGCCCACAAAGTTCTTGGCTGCGGCGCCAGCGCTGCTGCCATCGCCCAGTGGGCGTGGTGACTCAACGCCCACCGCGGCTGTCACAGCTGTCGTTGTTGATGTTGCTGCTGCTGTTGCCGCTGCCGCACTTCCTCTCAGCTGTTCATCGGCTGCAATTGGAAACAAGTGTTGTTAGAGCGAGACAGTCAACTTTAAAGTGTTGCTCCGTCGCACACGCACCTTTAAGCTCCGCTTCCAGATTGTCCAGGACCTGATCGATGTCCACCAGATCCATTGTAAAAACTCAGCTATGCTCGCATTTAAGCCTGCAATGCAAACCCAAGAAAAAAAAAAAAACAAACAAAAAAAGACGTAATAGATGCTGAGCTACAATTCAATTTTCACTTTACGTTTGCCAATGGTGGGAGGCGGGGGGCTGTGTGTGGGTCAAAACTGTGATTGCTAAGTGGGGGGAACGAACGATCCAAAGAGACGCAAAAAGAAAAAAGATAGAAAAAAACAACAAAGACAACAAAGCAAATTATGATTCATAGCGTTGCGTATGGCTCTTCACTTTATGCTTTCTATCGCTTGTCTTATCTGCGGTTACGCTGCACATGCATTTTCGGCTTGTAAATTAACGAAATTACCTTATTTACCCACTGTGTACTTTTTGTTGAACTTCTTGCAAAATATGTTCGAAATACGCGAGCAGTGTGACCGTCTCAATGCACAGCAGAAATCACTTCGGCACTTTGTTACGTTGCGTTACGTTACGTGGCTTACGTTGTATGCGGTATGTTTGGTATTTGGTATATTTGCGTCGTACGCTGGACGGTCACCCCGAGTCGCTGCAGACTGCAGCGCTGTTAGTTAACAGTGCGTGCTTAACATTAGTCGAACTAAAACCGTTGAATGAGTCGGACGCGGGAGTTGTGCTCGTTGGCATCGCAAGTGTAAAGAAATTTAACAATTTATTGCAACGATTTTGTTGTAATTGCAAGCACAAAATGCACAACGCAACGTGCAATTAATTAATTAAGGTGCAACAAGTGCAATTAAGCTCAAATACACAACACACAAATAAAAAAAAAAAAGAATAAAAAGGAATTCGCGTAGTGAAGCAAAACGCAAACAAGCAGCAAAAAGCAAAACGAAGAAAAACATAAAGAAGCCGCCACCGTTACGAACTATCTGAGTGTGTGTGTGTGCGTGTGTGTACACGACGAGAGAGTGAGTTGTCTGTGAGCCTGTAGGTGTTTTAATAGTGGTAGTAGTCTAAGAGTTGATGTGGTGGGCGTAAAAACAAGCAAAATTCATGCGAATGCAATACAATTACTATTTACTGCACATTTTTAGATTCGAAAAACAACGCAGTTGCAATTGGTGTGTTTACCACTTTTGCTGCCTATTTGAGTTGGGCATTGTAATTCACTTGGTTCTGTGCGCTCACCAACACTGTCAACCCACACTGAAACACTCTCATTCACATGCAGCGCCAGCAGATACACCAACACACAAGCTCATGCACACCGACAGGCAGACAGACATACACGTTTTATGCTTATACTCTGCAGAGTCTGGCCAGGCAGCCATTCGCTGCCTCTGTTACTGTTACTGTTACGGGCACCTTTCGGTTGAGTTTCGTTTGTGCTCTGTTCGCTCTGGTGTCTCATTTTATCATTTTTGTTTTGTTGCGTCTCTGCCTTTTTGTTTATTCTCTTTCGCGCTCCCACCGCCGCTCTCGCACACATACACACTATCGCTCTCTCACTGATAGTTGCTTTGATTTTAGCCGCGCGCGCAACTAAAAATTGCTGTTAATTATCAAAATTAAATGAATAAATGTGTAATTTATGAAATCCTCTCCCTCTCTCGCTCATTGTCTCTCTGTCTATTTGGTTCTACCGCACACACACAAACACACACACGCAGGCAGCGCGCAATTGAATTGTTATTGTACGCGTTTTATTTGAAATTCAATTGAGAAATTGATGTGAAAATCGCGAATGTTTTGTGCCATTACCGAAATGTTTGAGTGATTTACTCGAAAAGCAAAAATCACAAAAAATCACGTGTTTAATTTAATTTAATTTATTTCAATTCTCTAGCGCATACGATTTTTTGTATTGCTATTTACAAAATATTCATATTGCATAAATAAGAATTTGAAAAGCAGAAACAACCGCAAATTTGTTGCCTGATAAGCTAAATCAAAAAAAAAAAAAAACCAAAACAAAAAACCCTCTGGAATACAAATTTTCAACAAACAACTTCTGTACTGAATATCGTCGTCGACATCGCCGCCCACGCAACGAAAATGAAATCTAAGCTGAAAGCTGCGCTGCTGACGTCGCCGTCGTCGTGGATGTTAATATCATGGATGCTGTTAGTTCTGCTGGTGGCCGCCACACAAGCAGCTGATGAGGTAAGTTCTGCTGTGGCCGAAGTGCCCAAGGAGGGAGGATAGGCGGGGAATTGTAAACAATTGCTATTGAGATCATTTCAAGATAATGGAACTGAGTGCAAATAGAACGCAATTGATCGGATCACTTGACTACGGCACAATGAGAAAATGAAACACAATCGAAGACCCATTTTGAATACCTTGCAAAATTTTTCTTCTCTTGGCAATCTTCGGGGAATTCAAGTTCTACAAATCTTTGGTTGATAATATAATGCTATCTAATTGAACGTATTATATTTTAAGTTTAAAAAATATAGTGTCAAAAATTTTTATGTGTTTTGTTTGACTTTAAAAGTGCAATTAAATAAAATTCGAAATTAAGTAAATTGATCTTTTAATTAATATTTTGCTTGCCCGGCAATTTGTGTGTTCAGTTCCTTTATTTGCCAGCTATAAATTCAAGTTGTAAAACCATGTTGTCGTTTATAGACACGATTCAAGGCCTTCAGAGATTATGGTGCTTTCGATTTGATCGCTTTTTAATGCTTCAGAAGCATATTTTCTTTGGCTATCTGCATTCGCTGTTGCAACTATCTCATTTTGTAATTATAATTGGGGCGGAAATTGAAGTTGTAAAACTGTTGCTGTTGATTATTCTTGGCACATCATCTGATTCGTTAAGGTACATGGAAACAAATCGAATTTAAAGCGAGGTGAAGCATTTCTTCTGTTTTATCTTACCACATGCACGATGGCTCTTTAATCTTTCAACTTTAATTATCTTTAATTAATTATGTTATGGTAGAACTTTAATATGGGAATCCAATATTATTGCCCTAATTTAGAGTTCCTAATTTCTTCGCGTAAGTTCGTTTAAAATTGGACACGAATCCAATGAAATTTAATTAAACTTTTTTATATCATTTTTGACTTGCATTTGCTATCAGTTGCAACGAAGTTTCGTAAGTTTAAAATAAAAGTGTGATATTTCGCATACCACAGAAATTATCAAGCGACAAGAAAACCACACAATTTTACTGATTTCAAACTTTGTTAACCCTTGAAATTTGCACTCAAGTTTAGCTGCATAAAAAGAACTGTGATTCATAATAGATAATTTTACAGTGGACAGTTGCATTATAAAAACATATATCTTATCAACTCATTCAGCCACAAATCTAATCGGATTGTCAAAAAGTTTACAACTTTCATAGGGTATTTTGCAGTCGATTGTGGGTTTGCTGTCTATTGATTTAAAGCTGGCTTTATTGAATTCAATTTTCAGAGATTACGAACTATTTTAACCTCAAGCTGTGCACTATTCTGCCCACTTTTTCGCACCTGCATTTGAATGCGAGGAGTGCCATTGTCCGTCTCGCTCTCGCATCCCGCTCTCGCTGCATGCTGCTTTAATCAGTTTGTTGTTTGCGGCTTGAGGTTTTCCTTACTGGTTTTCTCGTTGTACTTTGGTGTCAGAACTGCCAATTATTATGCAAAATAATCGAGAAACGAATGAACTCTTGACGCACACTAATCAATATACTACACACATGTAGATATCTGTGTGTTTGTGTGAGCAGCAGTTACACTTTGTTACAATGGAAACTTTGCTGTCTGGCAACGTTGCATTCCAATTTGCTGCTATGCAATTGATACGCCTGCTGTTGTTGTTGTTCTTGTGGCTGTTATTGACGGACACGATAATGAAGCAGTGTGTGTGAGAGAGTGAGAGAGATGAAGATGCTGTAAAGACATTAAAAACGTCTGCATTGCCGAGGCGCATAAATATGGCAACAAGAATAAACATGTACACACACATGCAAGCACATGTCTCTGTGTGTGTGTGTGTGATGAATGTTGCACTCGCATACGCATTGCCCATATCCAAGTAGCGTCTTGTTCTGGCTCTTCTCTCTGTTGATCGTTTGCCAAAGTGATGGAAAAAGGCATCCGGCTGTTGCCAATTTCAGTAGCCAGTTCGCATGTTCGTTTGTTTGTTTGCCTCTCTGCTTGTTTTGTTTGCCAGCCAGCATACCAGCCAGCCTCTTTGTGACTTATTGGCCCGAAACATACTCACACTCAAACATACGCATAAATAGTACATTGGCCCGTTTTGAGTTCGCCACTAAGCGCCCATCACTAGTCGCTGTTATTGTTGTTCTTGTTGTCTTGTTTATCGTTCCGGTCCAGTCCGGTGCGGTCCATTCCATTCCGTTTCGTCCCTCTCTGTCTGTCCCGTCTGTCTGTTTGTCACTTGTTTTTGCCAAAATTGGCTTTGCTCTGCTCAGTTGTGGTTATGGCTATCGATGTTGTTGTTGTTGGTGCTGCTGCTGCCGCCTCTTCGCCAAAAACATTTTAAGAACGTGCACAGCAAACTGATGAACAACAAACAGCTCCAAGGAGTGACAGCGACAGAATGAGGGAGAGCGCGCCAGCGAGAGGGAGACAGAGGGCAGCGAGTGTGTGGCCAGAGTTTTGAGTGTGCAGGATAATGTAATGATTGGTCATTGGTGTGAGCGAACAGACAAAACAGAGAGACAATCGCCCACACTCACACACACACACACGCTCAGTCACATAATGGCATTTACACATATGTGGTTGGTGTGGGGGGCAGGACAGGAGAAGATGAGGTTCAGCTCTATCTCACTCCAACATTAGTTTTCGGCTCGTTTACGCATTTGCGCTCATTAGCATTATTGGCATGTGTCGTGTTCGTGACATTGAGCGAGAGTGTGAGCAGCGAGAGCACATTGTGTAAGAGAGAGAGAGGGGCGCGAGTGTGTTTAAAGGTGACCGAGCGCATTATGTAGGAGTCAGCTCATCTTTAGGCCATCTTCACGTGCTGTGCAATGGGACTGTTTATGTTTATGGATTTCCGGGAAGGGCATTTATTGCGGCTGTTGTGGGTTTCTCTCACCAATCCCATTCGGGCCACTGTCGCTGCCGCTGCTGCTGCTGGAAGAGAGAGGAATGACAAGCATACGAATCAGCTGTTCTTGGGTGACGTCACAAACACATGTGTGAGAGGTAATCAAATGACTAAACCCCACTTAAAGTTTCTGATGCATTGTCTTTCTCTTCAGCATTTCAATTAGTCACGTCTGCTTGCACCTGAGTGTGTGTGTGTGTGTGCGTGCATTTGTCTTCTTATTTGCGTTGCATTTAATGAGCACATACAGTCATTGCTGTTGTTGCCTGCACTTTGCTTTTGCTCTCACCTTCGTCGTCGCTGCCGTCTCGCTCATTGCCACCGAAATCGTAAACGCAGTAGACGTCGCTGCTGCTGGCCGCTGGCTGCGCTGTCGCCGTTAATGTCAAGATGTTATCAACAGTATTTTGTTTTTGTTTTTTAATGTCTTTTGCAAATGTCAACGTCTCCACACACACGCACACTAGCATGCATAACATACAGAGTACAGTTTGTGCCCTCTATCTGGGTTCGATTGAAAAATCCCCACGAATAATCAGCGTAAATTGCGCTGATGGACTTGTTTATAGACACGAGCTAATTACAAGAGGCAAAGTAAGCGCATGTCTCTATGCAGTCATACTAACAAACAAGATCACGTTGCAAATGCCAGTAAACGAGAGGGAGAAAGAGTGTGGGCGAGCAAGAGAGGGAGTGCGAGAGAGGTAGAGCATACGCGCATCAATTACACATGTTCTCTGACATGTGCATAAAAACAAAATCCAATTAGTAAATTTTTACATGTCAAGACAACATAAAAGCAAAGGCAATTGCAACAAAACCCAAAGGGTTGCCACAAATAAACCAAAAGCAAAAACATTTGCGGGCCCCGCAGCAGCAGCAGCGACGGCAGCAGCAGCAAAGCAAGGCAAAATGTGGCGACGCGATTACAGAGGAGAGCAGAGAGCGCCCGTTGTTGTAAGAGAGCAAGCGAGAGAGCACAGCATAAAAATGTGTGTGCAGGCGGCGGCGAAATAACAACAACAGCAAGCGAGCATAAAATGTAAAAGTATGTGTGTGTGTGTCAGAGTGTTGGTGGGTAGGCAGCAGACAAAGTTGAAGAAAAGAAGACAGCGCGACAGCTCAGCGACGTGGTGGAGTTCGTGAAGCTCCAAGCAGCAGGCAGCGACGTCAGCGGCGAAGTTGAGGGCTGCTGCTGCTGCTGCTGTTTGGGAGTTGTTGTTGGTTCGCTCGTTTGCTTTGCTTGAATTTCAGTTTCTGCTGAGGTAAACAATACACAGACACAGCAGACCAGACCAGACCGGCAGTTTCAAGACCCGAGAGTAGGCAGGCCAAGCAAGCAGATTGAACCGCTGACGTCGACGATGGCGGTGGCGACGACGACGGCTGCCTGCAAGAAGGGTAACGCAATGTCAATAATCATGCGTTGTTGCCGCTTTTCATTGTCGTTGGTTGTTGCTGTGGAGCTGTGTAGTCGTCTTGTTGTTGCTGTTGCTTGTGTTTCATATGTTCGCTGCGACTTGGGCTTGTTTCATTTTGCGGTTTGCTTGCGACAAGTTGTATCTCCGCTTCTGCCACTCTCTCTCTCTCTCTCTCTCTCTTGCTCTGTTGCTCGCTCGCTGTAACATGCGTGCGTGCTTGTATTTTTGTATTTATTATTGGTTTTTACATTTTGTTGTCCCACTGTTGATTTTAGTCGTCGCTATTTCCTCTGTTTCTTTACGCGTGCTGCGTCGGCCTACATGTGCTTGCGTATAAGTGTTCAAGTGTGTGTGTGCGTGTATGTGATGTGTTTTTTATATTAACCTTAACTGCAATTTTCTTTGTTCACTGAATGGGCATGTGGCCTGTGTGTGTGTGTTATATTTTTTCCTCCCCACTTTAAATTTTACACTTGATTTGTTTACTGCTCGTTGAGTTTATTTTTGTCTTTTAATTGCAAAAAATAGCAGCACACGCACAATCGCACACGTCCTCACACTCGCACACACACAGACGCGCGCACACTGTTGCAGTTTGCTCATCCGCCTTTCGTTCGCACCACAATTGCGTTTTGTGTTTTTGTCTTTGCGGCCTTTTTTTCATTGACGCAAATCGCGCGCAAAATTTTTGTTGATTTCTGCTGCGTCTTTCGCTCTATCTCACTCTCTCTCCCACTGCGTGCCCTTTTTGCTGTTTGCTGCTTGCTGCTGTATATGGCGTGTATTTCCTGTGCCAGCGCTGCCGTTGTTGTTGTTGTTCCGTTCTCTCGCAGTTTGACTTTTCGGCTTTGTGTTTGTGTTTGCATATCATTAACATGGAAAATGTAAGCCGCAAAACAGTGAGACGAAAAAAGAGTTAGCAGCCCACGCAACAGCTGAAACAGCTGCAGTTACAGCTCACTCTCTCACACACACACACACACACACACACGCACAGTTCACCCGCTTATCCCACGCACTTGCATACTTTGATAATTATGCAGCATATTTTTTGTCTCACTGCATTTGTTTGATGTTTTCTCGATGCGTTCCCAATAAACTTTACACATCGCATCCCATTCAGCAGCTGCTCATTTCGAAGCTTTCGCTCTCCTCTCCCTCTCCCGCTCTAGCGCTCGCTGCATTATGGCATTTTATGGCGTTCTTCCACTATGTATTTTTAATGCCCACGCGGTCGCCGGTCACCCACGCAAATATTTCAACACATCGCCCGAAATGCTGCGTTGCGCCCCCGTGCAATTTGTTTACACGTCTCAACTTTATACATTATTGTTCAAAATTTCCATTTCGTAAAATGCCGGACTTGAGGTTTTTCGCATCAGATGCCTGTGGTTCATCATTTTCGCTACCCTGCAAAATATTGAAAACAGTGAAAGAGACGACTGCTTGTCTTCTAAATGTGTAGAGGGTATGCTGTAGTCGAACTAACGGCAGTATACAAGAAGACTAGCCATATGTACACAGTGCTAAAAAATGTTTTTATTGGCTGCTATTTTAATTTGCTGCGCATTGTTTGTTTAATGTTATAAAGTAATATTTCACACTTTTTTGTTTGAGAAATTTTTCGTGGGTTTTTAATGGTTTCGAGAAACTGCATGATTCCATCAATTTTACTTAGTGAAAAATCATTAAGTTCCACATCAATTAGCTAACAACTTCGATTTGATACTGGAAATCCCGAGTTTTTTTTTGTTGCGACTGATAACGAGACAGGGATAAAGCTATTATTTATGAGGATAACAGCGTGAAAAATATCCATTAATATATATGGTAGCCAACAATTATCAATAGATTAATGAATTAAACAAATGAAATATTGTTGATTTTTTCGTGCTTTTGTGTACTTATTGTAATCACACGACGAGGTCGCGCCGAGGTTCGCAAGAAAGTCGAAATCAGCAAAATAATATGGCACGTTATTAAAATAGGGAAAAAGTGTGTGTGTGTGTGTGTGTGTGTGTGAGAGTGTGTGTGTGGCTAATTAAAAAGCGAATATAATATGATTTATTGCGTGTGCTTGCACAACCAAATGAGATCATTGCTGTTTTCAATTCTCAATTCGTTTATTTCGCATTAAGATTATACTGAAATTTCAGAGGACTGAACCCCTTATCAATTGGAGGTTAGAAAATACTTGCTCCGTTGCGAAATTGGAAAACTTACTAATAATAATTCTCTGGAAAAAAGAGTAACTAAATAAACTGAAAACGTGGAAAAATTCAATGCAATTGACATTTTACACAGATTAGGAAAATGACTCAGGCAAGAACATTGACTTAGCAAAAACACATTTTTTTCAAGTTAATTTAATAATGTTAGATTTCAAGAATTTACAGAGTGAATCTTAGCTTATGTGTTGCACAACAAGTTGAAAAAAAACTATTGAAATCTTAACGACATTAAGCATTTAATAGTTTGTTAGATGTAAGAAACTAACAGAGGAACTATTATCTTAAAGTATAGTATAATCGCAATCTTGCCAGTATTGCATTAAACTGCAGGCTAATTCTTCAACTTGTAGTAATGTAAACACAATTTTTCTAGTCAAATGGAATATTTAATAATGTGATATTTAAGAAATTTACAGAGGCTTACATAGATTATGAAAATGACTTACGGAGAAACATGAACCTTTTAATATTTGGTCAGATTTAAGAAGTTTGCAGAGGAAGTACTTTCTCAAAGTAGAGTATAATCGAAATCTTACCTATATTACAATAAACTGCGGTCTGATTCTTCAACTTATAATAATGCGAAGACAATGTTATCCTACTCGCAATTATGTGAGATCTTAGAAATAATAAAAATATAATTGAATGTAATTCATATTTTACAAAAAACTCGCAGAGAAAACTTAAGGACATTAATATTAATATTTTGTCAGTTTGTAAAAATTTAGACAGGAAGTATTATCTTAAAGTATTGTAATTTAAATGTTATCAATATTACAACAAACTGCAGGCTGATTCTTTAATTTATAATAATGCAAAGAAAATTTTTTTCTACTCGAGATTTAAGAAATAGGAAGAATAGGAAGAACGAAACCAATATTAATTAAAGTAACCACTAAATATTTTGTTAGATAGTAGAAATTTACAAAGGAAGTCTTACCTAGAGTGTTAAGTTAAATAACTATTGTAATTCAATGTAATTCATATTTGCGACCTCGATATTTGATTAAGATATAATTTTGGGTGTACCCGTTCAAATTTTAAGTCTGTTCCACTTTTAAATTCTTACATGATCTGAGTTCAAACCAGCGTAATCCAGGTTGGTTCAATATTTTGTTAGTTTGTAGCAATTTAGACAGGAAGTATTTGCTTATAGTATAGTTAGTATAAGCTTACCAACAGTACAATAAACTGCAGACTTATGATAATGCAAGTTAATGCTGAGTGTGTTTTTTGGTGGTTCGAAAATTCACGTGGAGCGATTTGCATGTGACTGAGATTGGAACCACAGTAATGACTTGTTTACCATTTCCGATTCAGAGCCAACTTCCGATTACACACACACACACAAGTTCAGTGTGTAAACTCAGACTCCCACACACACACACACATGCAGATGAATTTCAATTGGAATTGCAATTCTCGCTGTTTCAATAACGCGCGCTGCTGAAAACGCCCACAAAACGCGTAGAGCTCGCTTCGGGTTTTGGACTCTGCGAAACTTTTGGGCAACAGGAAAAATGCTCCCTGGCAATCGGACGAAAGCGAACCGAGACAGAGAGAGAACGAGAGAGCGGGAGAGAAAGAGAGGGAGAGTGGGAAAGGGACAGAGTTGCCAGTTGCCAGTTGCTGGCCGGGCATGTTTGCATATAGAGTGGAATGTTCTTGTCATTCCTGTAGTTTGGAGGATTGTTTGTCTGCTGCTGATGAGGTTGGACCCCGCCCATTAAAGCAGCAGCGTTCGCCTCATCATCCACATCAACATCGTCATCATCATCCTCATCCTCGTCGTCGTCGTCGTTGTCGTTGTCGTCGTCGCCTTCGACCTCATCTTCTGCTGGCTGCTCTTTTTAACAACACATCGGGTAACCAAATACTCATTACGGTTATACAAAAAGCAAGCAACTAGTAAGCTGCGCAAGCTCGAACTTCAAATACCCTAAAAGAAGATTGCAAGCTCTTCTCTTAATTGCTGCACAAAGGAAATAAGTAAAGACGAAGAAACTTCTCAAATGTTTTCGCACTTCAAAGTATAGAAAGTAATAATCTTATAGTCATTTTTAAACTATTGTTTAATAAGCTCGACAAATAGATTCATTATTAGTTATGATTTAAATTAAGAAACACTTGTTTACAACGTTTGCACATTTCAAAGTATAAAAAGCAACAATTTCTTTCTCATTAAACAATTGCCCATTGATTTAACACAAAAAGTTTGTTTATTACTGCTAAAAACATTTTCTGTGTTTTCACATCTTAAAGTATTAAAAAATTATAATTTCACTCTCGTTATCACTGAGTAAATACAAAAAATTGTTGTTATTTACACTAAAAAACACTTCCGAATACATTTTCTGTGTTTCAAAGTACAATATATCTCAATATCACTCTGATTATCAAACTTTTACGCAATTAGTCAAGTTTGATATATTGTTTATTAGTTTTCATTTAAATTAAGAAACACTTGTGTAAAGCTTTTCCACATTCCGAAGTATAAAAAGTAATAACATCACTTTCATTAAAATATTGCTCAATGAGTTTCGATAAATAGATTGTTTATTAGTTTTAATATAATTCCAAACACACTTCTGAATAAATTTGCTGCTTTTTAGTATTTCAAAGTATAAAAAATAGTATCAATTTTGTTAGCTTGCTAGTTTTGATTTAAATTAAAAAACACTTTTGTAAAGCATTTTCAAATTTCGTATTGTAAAAATAAATAATAATACTCGCGTTACTAAACTATTTTGCAATGAGTCAATACAAATAGATTATTTATTTGTTAAGCTTTAGGTTAAAAATCACTTTTGAATACATTTTCTGTGCTTTAAAGTATATAAACTAATAATATTACTCTTGTAACTACGTATTGCTCCGATAGTAAAGACTAATAGATGTAAATTGTTTATTAGTTTTCTTTTAAATTCAAAAATAGTTATAAATTAAATGTAATTAGTATTATCGTTATTAAACTATTGAGCAATTAGTCAAGACAACTAGATTTAGATTGTTAAAAATTTCTGAGTTTTCAGTTGTCGAAGTATAAAAAGTAACAGAGTCGCTCTCGTTATAGTAGTCGACGGTCTCTTTTAATGGCTTGCGACTTTGCAGGGTATACAATAAAACAAAAAGAATTCCCCAGCCATGTGGGGGCGTGTTGTGCTGGGGCACAAACAAAGTCTGCAACAGATTGCAGCACAAAAGTTTGGCTTTAGTTGCCACTGTTGCCGTTGCCGCTGCCGTTGCTGCCGCTGCTCTGGTGGGCTCTGTTGCATGCGTGACAGCTGCTGATGAAGCTGCTGCAGCTGCCACTTCTTTTGCAACTCTCGCTGCTGTTGCTGCTGTTGCTTTGGACTTCGGGTTATTGACACAAGACACATTCCCTGACTGCAAGTTGACTTCAGTTGCACAATTGATTTGCCTTTCTTTATCAGCAGCGGATCGATACAGATGATAATAACGTGGCCTTAATGTGGCCGCGTGTAAACAGCAGAGAGTTTGGCAAATCTCTGCAAGAGGCTTTTAAGCACGTAAACGAGTAATAAAAAGTAATAAAGGAGAGCGCATAGGACGCATAAAGTATTTAATATAATTTCGATGGGAAGTAAACAAATATGATGTGTATAAAAGTATAAATAATATGTGCGCGCTTCAGCGCTCTCCACGCTGATGTCTTTTATGTTTGCTCGCCTTTGTGATGAGCGCACGTGCTAAATATTTCAAATGTCGCATATTTCCACATCGCGCTGAGCTGTTGTGGCGCTTGGCTTGGCCACGCCCCTCCCCCCCACTGAATGCCGTCATCATAAATTTTGCGCAAATCCGTTGAAATTTATGCATAATTCGTTTTCAACTTGGCTCGCGACATTGGGGCTTTAATTGTTGTGGCCAGCAAAATACTGAAGCGCAACAATTTTTTAGCCACTTTTGTAAATATTTGCATTCAATTATGCTTACACAGCACATTAAATAATTTCGTGCAATCAATTTTCATAACTTTTTTAACTTTTTCACTCTCTCGTGTTCACACTTGCAACGTTTTCTAATGTGTCACGTACTCGGCTCGTCTCCAACGGTTTCACGTTTCCGTCTGCCGACGTCGACGGGGCTGAGTCAGTGCGTCGAGAGACACGAGAGCGCTGCAGATTGATATTGTAGAAGGTTATAGATGTTGTGTAGAGCGAGCGACTCTCGACTTTATTACACTTGCAGAGATATTCGAGAGTTCCATCAATAAGCAGAAGCGGAAATATGACTCAAGTCGCTATCTAGTGCGAGAGGTTTTAGGTATATTTTGTGAACACACTACAGTCGGCAACGGCAACGACTTGATAATGTAAATTGTTGGACGCATAAATTGCAGACTCGTAAAAGTATCGCATCATCGTAAACAAATGCAGCCGGCAAGTATCGATAATTGGCAATCTTGAAAAGTCGTTAAATTATATAGCTGGCGTCTTAAGAGATTTCAAATTTATTTCTTATTGTTGTCGTCGCCCGGAAAATGTTTTCATCGTAAAATTATGGATCAATAAACGCTGCGCACAACAACTTCTACACATTTTCAACTTTTCGGGATCTGCTCGCCAGCTTCTATTTATCCAGAACGTTGCAGTTCTCTCAACCGCAATGAATCACATTTAGTCACTCGACTTTGGTGAAGGGCTTGCAATTTAAAATGACTATTCCGAGTGTCAGAGCACGCATAAATTTCGAATTAAACAGCCAGCAATCAATTAGTTTGTCGTTGAGCAAACTTCAAATTCAGCACATTTGACAAATTGCCATAAATCAATGCGTTGCTGCTTTGCTAATTTACTAAATTCGACCTTGCCACAGTGTGCCAAGTCAACGCTTTTAATTTTAAAAAATAACGTTTTATTTATCTCTGTTTTTCGCAATATATCACAATTAATGTGCAGCAAATAATTACTGTTTTAGTATTCCAATAAAAGCCAAATTTGAAAATTTATTTTGCAACAAACTTTCAAATCGAAATTTTCTAATGTGCCAAATTTTATTATCACTGAAATTAATTACTTAACTAAAATACAGCGACTTCTTTTCCTTTATTTTTCGATATAAATCACTAATTTATAATTACTGTTTTAGTATGCCAATAAAAACTAAATTAGAAATTTCAATTTCTAGAACAAGTTCCAAAAACCTAAATGTTAATTTTTAATGTGTGATCTTAAAGTTTACCACTGAAAATAATAAATAAACTAAAATACAGTGACTTCGTGTTCTTTATTTTTCGATATAAATCACTAGTTTATAATTACTGTTTTAGTATGCCAATAAATACTAAATTAGAAATTTAAATGTATGAAAATCTAAATTAAAATTGATTATCACTGAAATGAAATAATAAACTTCGAAAATTTTCGAAAGAAATCACTAGTAAATTGTTAGTCTTTTAATATTGCAATAAAAACTAAATTAGAATTTTCAATTTCAAACAATCTCTAAAATCTAAATTTGTTTTTCTTTTTCAATGTGTGATCTTGAAGAGTATTAATAGTGAAATGATTATTTCAAGTGCTTTGCCTTGACCTTGTCACAGTGTGCCAAGAGCTCGCTTTTAATTTAATTAAGTCACTAAAATACAGTCACTTCATTTTCTATATTTTTCCTAATAAATCAATAATAAATTCCTACTTTTTTAGTATGCCAATAAAAACTAAGTCTGCAAAGTAAATTTCCAACAAACTCTAAAATCTAAATGTCTATTTAGTTTTCAATGTTTCTGTGATTTTCAAGGGTATTATCACTGTAGCGAAACTAACGAATTGTTTGAAAACTAACATCTACAATACTTTCAAGTGCTTTGCGTTGTTGGCTACTTTTAATTTAATTATTAAACTAAAATAGACTCATTTATTTTCTTCAATGTTTCTAATAAATCACAATGAATGTGAAGTAAAGTACTACTGTTTTAGTATTGTAATAAAAACTAATTTGGAATTTGAATTTCCAACACACACTAACTACTATTTTAGTATCCCAATAAAATCAAATTTCGTAAATTCAATTTTACACAAACTTGGAAACCTAAATGTTTATTTATTGTTCAATGTGCGTTTTTGAAGGGCATTTTCATTGTGGCGAAACTAACGAATTGTTAAAAAACTATCAGCTGCAATATTTTCAAGTGCTTGACGTTGACCTTTTGTACATTTAATTGAATTACTTAACTAAAATACAGCCAGCTCTTTTTCTTTATTTTTGCTAAAAAATTAAAATTCATGTGGAGTAAATTAAATTCAAATTCAATTTCCAACAATCTCTACAATCTAAATCTTTATTCATTTTTCAATGTTTCTATGATTTGGAGCTTGCAGAATCAAGAGTATTATCTGAATGTGTCACATTATAATTTGAAGTGTTTACCGTTGACCTTGCCACACTGTGCAGCGGGAATGTTGTTTGTCCATTTGGACTTTTGACTTCTTTTCATTTATTTATTTTTCGCTTCTTTTTTTTGTTGTTGGCGTGTGCAACATTTTTCGCACTTGCATTTGAAATTCACTTCCGATGCTTAAATACAAATAGTTGTTTTGGGGGGGGCAGCGAAAGTGAGGCAGCGCAAGTGTATGCATAAGACGTATAGAAACGAGAATAGTTTTTACTTCGCCTTGCCCTCTACTCCCCCCGCTACACATTGGCATATCTGCAGCCACACACACGCCTTTAAGCGAATTTACATTTTCATTTACGCCTGAAATGAGCACGAGATTCAATGTTGTGCGTGAGTGTGTGTGTGTGTGTGTGTGTGTGTGGAGACCTCAACAGCGCTTTGGCACTTGCTGTTGTATTATTTACACACAAAACTACATGGGGCACCGCACACACGCACACACACACACACACACACGCACACACGCGCGCTCACAGCAGCCAACGAAACGCCGTTAGCGCCAGTTCGCCTTCCCCTGCGCCTCCCCTCTGCTGCTCCCATGCGCATCATATGCAAATACTCGTAATATTTTTCAAATGTTGTTTGCTTTTGCCCTGCACACAATTTCTGCTCGCTCGCTCGCGCTGCCTGCCGCCTGTCGCTTGCCTGTTTTTCACATTTTTCAATTTTCCACGTTCGCTTTGTTGTCGTCGCTGATGATACTGCAGCGCCTCCCTCGCGCCGCCCACACACGCACACTATGCCACACTACAAACAAACAAACACACACACACACACACACACGCGCACGCACACACAGATACTTTACACATTCTGGTATTGAGGCTTTGTGTTGCTTACATTTTCATTATTTTTTTTATGCGATATTTCTGCTGCTTCTATTTGCTGTTCGCTCGCTCTTCTTAACAATTCTCACTTGGGTCTTCAGGCTCTGCGCCTGCCAAAAGGAAGTTGTCCCCGTCCCCGTCCCCTCCCCCGCCCCCGCCACCGCTCCGTTTGCATTCGAAATTACCCATGGGCCAATGGACGATGTTGGCCCCTCGGTGTTCTTGGCTTCTTGGTTTCCCTGTTGCTCCGTTTCCGCTGCTCGCCACGGTACCCCCCCCTCCCCACTCTACTTCTTTTTTTATTAGTATTTCGCTTATGTTATTTTTTGCGCATATGTTGTTGGCCAATTGGCAGCGCCAAAGTTGACAGTTTTATGCGGCAGCTAATTAGATTTGATAAAGTTTCGCCTCGACGACAACACATGTTGATTCGCAGCCCAAAATCAATTCAATTCTCGAGTGGCAAGCTGACTCAAGCGCAGATCGTTCCACAGATCGTTGTTGAATTGAACAGCTTGAAACAATTAAACAAATTTCGGCTCTTCAATGTGAGTTGCGACATTCGAATTGAGGCCAAAGCAGGCTACAGTTGTGTTTGTTTTTTGTTGGAGATTACACACAGAACTTTAACTGTGCTTTGATTGATGACAGCGTCGTGTTGTCGGCTGAGTCAATTGCAGCGATTGCAATCGCATCAAAGTTGGCTGTAATGCATACGAGACGCAGTCGGAGCTAAGCAAAATAAGAGCCTTAAATCCACATTTGATCCCACAACTAATTACATATTTAAATACATGCAAGCTCAGACAACACACCCAGTGTATGTGCATGTGTGTGTGTGTGTGGGTGTGTGGGTGCTTTGGGGTTATTCAGTCAAAGTGCATAACAAATGTGAACCCAAAACTCTCAGTCGCTGTCTCTCTCTCTCTCTCTCTCCCTCTCTCTGCCGCTGAATAAATGTCTGCATACTTTGCGGCCAGTCGGGCAGTGGAA
Source organism: Drosophila rubida (assembly GCA_035046165.1). NCBI lineage: Eukaryota > Metazoa > Arthropoda > Insecta > Diptera > Drosophilidae > Drosophila > Drosophila rubida. The sequence continues at coordinate 1,700,625 of JAWNOF010000022.1, forward strand.
AACCCGTGGAGGCTGATGAAAAATTTACATAAATTACTGCAGACTGGACTGTGTAGGAACAGGGCCGAAATAACATGCGAGCGCCAGAGTAAAAAATAAACTAAACGAAACGAAGCGAGGGCGACGGGGAGAGCGAGGGGGGTGACGACGTTGACGATGACGACAACGACAACGAAATTAGCATAAATGTGCTGGAGTTTCATTTTGGCACAGTATATATAATAAGCATTATGCATTTGCGTGTTTGTTGATGTTGTTCTCTCGTTGCTCTCGTTGTTGTTGCGCTTGATATTATTATTTTTTTTTTTTTTGTTGTTGCTTGTTGTTGGGAATAGTTTTAAGCAGTGGTCCCCAAGCGTGCGACATGAAATGTTTTCAAACAGCGCTGAAGGCCAAGTTATGAACGCCAGCCAGAAAAAAATAAAGAAAAAGGAAAACCAGAATGCAAAACTTCTGTGTGAAGAGGCGTAATTTTGATACGCCAGCGTTTTGATCCTTTGAGGAAACAAACCAAATAAAAATGTAATCCTTGGTGCGAAATATTATATAATATTGTGCCCCTAATAGCATACACGCTCCACCGACTTTTTCGTCCTTACACAAGGCGAATTAAATTAAATGGCTGCAAACTTTGCAGTATCGGCAAAGAAAACATTTTTGTTGTGCCCTGTATTGACTAAACTAATAAACAAATCCTTCAATTCGTATACCAAATGTGTTTATTGTGATGTGGCGAATGTTTTTATTTAATGCTTATGGCACAATAAGCAAATAAATGGCAAACAATAAGCATATTAATGACTTTCTTCTTCAGAAATGTGTGATAAAAGATAAAGATACTAATAAATAATTAGAATAATTAGCATATTAATGATTTTCCTCTTTAGAAAAGTTAAGAAAATACTTATTATCGATTTTATGATATACTAAGTTTCCATTTAACGTAATCTTCACTTTAAGCAAGCAAATGAAAGTGAATTAATGCTGATATATTTCACTAATTTATTTAAATGCGAAAATACAAAGTGATGCACAATATTTTTATTTTCTACCATAAAATACTTAATACTATTTAAGTATTTGATCAACTGAATCTTAACTTTAAAGCTAACAAAAGAATCTGAATTTATTGTTTTATAATAATATATATTTTACAAATTTATTCAAATGCCAAAATACAAAGGCGTACACTTTATTTACACTTTCTACTATAAAATACTTAATGTGGATTTTATGATATACTATTTAAGTATTTAATCAATCCTAACTTTAAGCCAGAAAACGAAAGTAAATTAATGGTAATATATTTCAACAATTTATTAAAATGTGAAAATATAAACAGTTGCTTTTTATTTGTATTATCTACTATAAAATACTTATTGTGAATTTTATAGTAGTATACAATGGAAGTTTCCAAACAAGAGAATCCTAACTTTAAGCATTCAAAAGAAAGTGAATTTAATATTTTATGTTGATATATGTTTTTTCGAATTTATCTAAATTGCCAAAATACAAAGATATGCAAAATAATCTCATCTTCTACTGTAAAATGCTCATTGTAGATTTTATGATCTACAACGTAAGTTTCCAATCAACGGAATCTTAACTTTAAGTTAGCAAAAGAAAGTGAATTGAATGTTTTATAACATGCACTTTATTTTCGACTATTCTTCAAGTTTTCAGCTTTATAACTGACAATCTATATGGGATTTGTTCTCGCTGGTGAATCTAGTTTTTGTTATGCACAGCTATAAATCACTTAAGATTACGTGTCTCTCGACTGTAATTGCAAACAAATGTTATTGTTGAACCGATATCGTAAGTAGCGCACCCTGCAAACAGTTCGCATTTGAAATGGAAGATCGCGCCGAACTGATGGCGCCCTACCCTTTGCAGCATTCCTCTGTCCTCTGTCTGCTTGAAGTGTTTCTGTGGAATCGAATTTGACGCCACTGTCGCTTGATGAATTGCATTTGGGCTGCTTATTGACAGAGTTCGGCTTTAGATTACAGAAAAAACAGCCAGATGTGCTGCGTAAATAAATGGCGAATCTTCACAGTTCCGTTCAGAGGGAGACAGCGAGAGAGAGAGAGGGGGAGAGAGTTGCGAGCAGTCCGCTGGCTTCGCCGTGTGTCCGAGTTTAATGACCAGGCCCAAGTTTGGTCGAGTTGGGGGAGCGACGAGTAAATTACAAAGCCCAATGAAGGCGTTCATCGCAACTAAGTATGTTGTCTCGCTCTCCCTCTCGCTCTCTCGCTCTCTTTCGTGTGTGTGAGTGTGCATTTTTAATCATGTGCTTGCCTACTTACGTGGAGTCCAACGTTATTATAGGCCCGGCCAGGCCCATTGGGGAATAGCGCAATGTGCCACGTACTTAGTTGCTAATTCTTTATGTGCACACGAACATTTTTATGGCCCATCCACTCTTGACATTCAGGCCTGACGACTTTGTCGTGCATTAAGCAACGTCGGCGAATTAAAGCGTCGTAAATGCAAAATTAAAACACAGACGTGAAGCAAGGCGTAAAAGTGGAAGCACATGAAAGTGACAAACACATGACGACAACGTTGGAAGCACAAGCAAAATGTTAAAGAGAATCAATCAATTCAATAACTGTTGTTCTAGAGTATTTGGCAGTCGGCTACAGATGCGTGGCCCGCATTTAATGTGCAGAATGCGCCTTCCCAGCAACGCTTTGAAAGTCCATTGCCATGCGAGGCACACAACGCTGGCCATATACGGGTGAGAGTGTGAGTGTGTGTGAGTTGGAACGGAAGTGCAGGTACAGTAAAGACTCGTAAAATGTGCAAATTTGACACTTGGAATTCAATGTCAACGACTCTTGCCCACTCTAGCAGCTGCCATCGATGCCAGTGTGTGTGTGTGTGAGTGTTCAATTAAAAGCACTTGGAACTGTTGCCAGTCGCTGCTGAAAACAAGAGCAGGCAATCGCCAGTATCATCTCTTTGCTCATGCTTGCATGAGAGCCTGAGTAATTGAGAATTGTCATTGCATAGTTTTAGGCGCTCTCATTCCACGTGTCTGTGTGTGTGTTGCATTTGGAGTGCATTTCACTTTTGGCACGTTCTGTGCCACTTTTGCCGCTTGGTCGAGTTATTTACTTTTATTATTGCAGCTATTTTTCGTTGCTGTTGTTTTGCAAATGCAAATTTCTAATTTCACAAATGCCACTGCATAGTTGGGGGCGCCTCGAGAAGGGCGTGGGGTATTTATTTGCTCGCCACAGCACGCCCATCGTTTGTGCAAACAACAACGTAGTAAATTCAAATACGAATATGTCTGTGTGTTTGTGCATTTATCAAATACGAACGTGTTTGAATATCATCGCATAACTCTGTTTGTCGTCTTGGTTTTCTTTTTTGGCTCTCCACATGTGTATTGCGTCTTGTAGCCAAGGGCGAAATCTGATATATCAGTTATGGGCGCATGCCTCTAATACGCATGATGTCATGCGCTGCAAATGAAATTGTTGCCTTCAACATGACACATGACTGATTATTAATGTGCGTCAAACATTCTTTGTTTGCCAAATACTCGATATGCTTGACTTCACTTTATTATGCCACTGTCGATTGCCTTTTAAAGCGCGTCTTATGTGCTTAATTTTTGAGTTGCAGTGGCAACCCTTTGCTGCGTGTGAGTAATAAACGTTGCCCAACAATCGACGCAGGTGTGAGGGCACGAAATATGGAAATTTCTTTTGCCAACTTCCCGTCGAGTGGCGCTCAAAGCTTTGAGATAGCGCGGCTGCCTTTGACTTTGGACTTTGTGCTTTTAAGCGTAACTTCAAAGCTCCGCTAAAAGTCGACGTTGCTCTTTGAGCTGCAGGGCGCCCAACAACAACAACAAAGAGAAGAGAAGCGAAGCGAAGAGAACACGAAAAAAAAACAAAGAGAGGCAAAAGCAGCGAAATGGGAACTTTGACTGCTTATAAAGCCAAGGCTCAAATTTTGCAGTCAAAATGAATATGAAGCGTTTGAGTTGTTGCGCGCCCATGTGTGTGTGTGTGTGTGTGTTGGTGTGTGTGCTGGCTGCCCACATCCTGGTTAAAGAACTCGCAAAGCAGAGCAGCAAAGAGAGGAAGTGCGAGTGAGACAAAGGCTCGTGCAGCAGTTAATTCCCGTTGCTTATCATCAGTTGGCAAACTTTGCATTGACTGACACGCTTACACACACACACACATGCAGGCACACACACACACGCACGCAGACATTCACACCCTCACAGAGCTGCAGTGACAATCAGAAAATGTGAATACAATGAATGAATCTATCCACAAACATCTGGACAACTTTGGACTGACTGTGGATATCTGGCGGATGCTGATGCCTTGCTCTCCGCCTGCCCCTCGCCGCGCTCCTCTCTTGCTCTGGTTAAGTCTGGCCTGACGCTGACATCATTGTCTTGCAATGCCGCTGCGCTCATTTAAGTCGACTGCATAACTGTAAAACGTGGCACATCCCGTGCTCTGCCCACTTTTCTCCTCATTTTTTTCTCCTTTACGCTTCCCGGCATTACGTGTGTGCTTCTCTCTCTCTCTCTCCCTTTCTCTCTCTCTCTGTCGCTATCTGCATCTTTCCGTTTTTCCTTGTGCCTGTCGGAATGCTCCCATTTTCTTCATTTTCCACATTTTTCCACAACGCTTTGCCATTTTTTTTTTGTTGCTGCTCTCAGTGCCTTCTGCTTTTTGTTGCGACAGCTTTTGTGCTTGTGCCTTTAATTGAAGATTTTTTGACAGCAAACGTCGTCGACCAACTGCACTCTTGTTGTTGTTGTTGTTGTTGGCGGCATTGCATTGCAGTCGGTCGAGAGAGATAGAGAGAGACAGAGAGATGTGGAGCAGTCGTCGAGTTCGTAGAACTTTTGCTGCAGCGACAACACGGTGCGGTTTACTTTATGCCCAGAACCTTTCACTATCGACATCAGGCCACGACTTGCATGGCATACATATATTTACCTAAAAGTCCTGCACATATAGTGAGGCGTGCTTATTTGCTGCTCACCTTGGTGTTGTCGGCTGCTGGCCACACTCATACCCTGTACCATCAAATGGTGGAAAGTATATGTTAAGTTTGCGCAGTTTCCAGTTTTCTTAGTGAGAGCAATCAGTTTATTTTATTTTGTTTCCTATACGAATTTGTTAAATAAACAATCAAATTTTGGATTAATTTACTTTACTAATAACTTTTGTATGCGGACCTAAAGTTAATAGTTGCAAACATGTACTCGCACTTGCACGCCACTGTATGTAACAGTCAGAAGGAAACGTCGTCTAAATCGAGTTAGACATGTCCGCCTGTCTGTCCGTCCGTCTGTTGCTAGTCCTACTTCTTCGAGACTATAAAAGCTAGAATAAGCAAAGTTGGTAATCAGATTGTGCTGGTTGTGTTTCTATACAGGATTATCTTTATTTTCCGCTCTATACATTTTCGCGAATAACTGCCACATTTAAACAATCTTTTAGAATTCCAACAGGATCATTTAATTAGTTTTAAAGTTATTAAGAAAACCCATTGATTGTGGTTCTTCAGCCAGATTGATTCGGCCCAAAACGCTCTTCATTTGCCAGCTTCAAGTGTGCGCTGATTATCTGGCCAGTCGACCTTTCTCTGCCACAGTGCAGCCAAAGCAAAAGTTTTCCATTTGCAACGTGGCACGTGCAAGTGCCGCTGTTGCAGGACTCCGACTCCAACTCCAACTCCGACTCCTTGTTCGATATCGCGTGTTGAAGTTCACGTGTTCTTTGCGACGAGCTGTGTGCATTGTGAATATTTTTACAGATTTGCAGTGTAGTAAGAGTTTAAGCTCTTTTGGCGGGATTTTCGCTGGGGAAAGTACTCGAAATTAGCTGCATGTTGACTTGGTCAAATGCATTTCGTTCACCTGCCAATTGCATTGAATCACATTCATTACGTATTCATGGACATTGCGGCAGCGTCGGCAACGACAGCGCAAGCAAATCATGAATATTGATAAAGCAAATTGTTTGCATTTTGCTTTATTATTTCGTTGGCGCTGACAGAAAATGCTGTAAAACTGCAACAGCGCCTCATTGTAGCTGCAATCGCTGCCTGAACTATTCAGATGCCATTTGATTTCAGCCAAATTACAGCATTTTATGTAATTGCACTTAATGCTTTAAGGGGTTATTCTAGGTCTAAAGGCATATTTTCGCGAATTCTCTTTAAGGTTTGTGCGTAAAATTTACAATGTTTGGTTATTGAGTATTAAACTTATACTGTTTCAACTACAAGCTGTTAAATTTTCAAAGAGAAATAGTAAAAAATTAGCTCTGCATGTTGATCACATCAATAATAGTGTCCTAGATATAGTGGTCTTTTCATCTGATCTCAAAAATCTACTTGTTCTTTTAGTTTATATGTCTGACTTGTTTTTAAACGAAGTGTGTTTATTAAAAATTGATTTGCTTCTGGCGGTTTTATAGAAGATATCCAGTTTTGCATACATCTTGATTCTATTTCGGCCTACGAAATAAGTTGTAATCGAAAAAAATAAAAATTCTTTGTTTCCCCATAAAAAAAAAAAATGTCTAAAAGAAGTCTACCAAAGGTAAAGTCGCTTGGTGCAATAGTTTTGAAGAAAATACAATTACCAACTTCCAAAAACTGCTTTTGAGAAAAGCGCGCTTAAAGTGACAAATCGTCTATTATTTTGCATACGTCACTTCGCTCTTTAAATGATTCCTAATCCTACAGTTTTCTACCGATCGACTTGAAATTTTTGCACCACATTCCTGACACTTTTTAATATTATAAATTAAAAATGCTCCGTCAAGAGCAGGATAAGCACTCATGAAAACTATGCGCATAATAATTGTGCTCTACTATTAGTCACCTTATACTAAAGCGTAGTCACAGCTGCCGCCCATTTGATACGATTTTTAAGAGGTATTTGGGTAAAAAGCGTTTTCGCATTTGTTTTTAATTACTGCTGGCAGCGGAAATGTGTACGAGGCATTTGCATAAAATGTTCATCGATGGCGCCTCGCGCATTATTTATTGGCAACACGCTGAAGAACCGTTTAACAAGCTACTTGACTGATTTTCCATATTACCATGTTGCCAGGTAAATTTCCCAATGATTCAATTTGAGCCACCGCGCGAGGGCAAAACCCACTCGAAAAGCAAAAGGAAAACCCAGCTCAAAAGGTGCAGAAAATCGATGTTGCTGCTGGCTTTTCCCGCGCCCAGTCCTCCAAACTCCCCCCCGTTGCCCAGTTGCCCAGTTGCCCAGTTGGTGGCGTGCGTTGCGCACATTAAGGGCAGTTAAGGGGTAAACGCGGTGGTTGGTTGACTCTGCTCGAGTGTTTGTGGCATTGTACGAGTACCGAGTATACGAGTATATCCATCCAATTATACATTGCGCAAAATAATAAAAATTAACGATTGTGTGGCCGAGCGCGCGTCATCATCGATATCGCTGGCTGACCCACTTTCCGCAATGTTTCTTTTGCTCGCTCGCCTTCGACCCCCCAACCCCCTCCTCCTACTTGCCACTGTCTGCTGGCCGTGCTTTTTGTTCATCATCTGCGATTTGAATGATGGCTTTTGATTTGCCAAAAACGTAGCCGAATTTCGTTTGGCGCTGCTGTAAACGCCACAGTCTTTGATATGGCCCGATTCTTTGAAATATCGCGCAATATTTGTAATTGCTATAGTTTTTGTTTGATCATCAGATGGTTTCAACTTGATTGAAGCGCAGATATGCCTCAGAACATCAACTTGAAATTTCAGCTATGTTTTGTTTGAAATTGAAAGTATTCCACAGCGAATCTCAATACCAATGTAAATTCTATTTAAGGTTGTGCTAAGAATACACGTGTGTTTTATTTCATTTATAGTTGCAAGCGCACTCAACAATAATATGCAACTGCTGCTGCGTGGTTCTATTTGCTGAATTGTTTGAAATTGGTTGAAGCGCAGACACGCCTTAAAACATCAAGTGAACTTAGATGAAATTTCAGCTGTGTTTTGTTTGAAATTGAAAGTATTCCACTGCGAATCTCAGTCGTAATGTAAATTGGATTTATGGTCGCACTAAGAATAAAATTATAGTTGAAAGCGCGCTTATTTGTTTACCATCATTTGCTCTCAACAATAGTTTTGTTGTGCGTGAAATTAGTTGAAATTTCAGCTATGTTTTGTTTGAAATTGAAAGTATTCCACAGCGAATCTGAGTCCCAATTTGAATTGTGTTTGAAGTCTAAGAATACGCATGTGTTTTATTTAATTTATAGTTGCAAGTGCGCTTAGTTGTTCATCTTAATGAGAATATAATTTAGTTGAAATTTCGTATATGTTTTTGTTTTTTTCTTTTTGGCAAATTGAAAGTATTGAAAACTTGATGTAAATGCGATTTAAAGTTGTTCTAAGATTATGTGTGCCTTATTTAACTTATATTATTTGTGGACCATAATTTACAATCACTCAACAATAATTATAGGCAATTGATGCAGCGTGGTCTTATTTATAAAAGGAATTGAAGCGTATAATCACATTTACTCTTCCAACATCAAGTAAATTTAGTTGAAATTTCAGATAAGTTTTGTTTAAAATTTAAAGTATTCCACATCGAATCTCAGTCGTAATGTAAATTATATTTCAAGTTGTATATTTGTGTGTTTTGTTTCATTTATAGTTACAGTGTGCTTATTTGTTGATCAGCGTGGTTTCATCTGTTGTTTGAAATTGAAAGAAGCGCAGAATCAGAATTAGCCTTACAACATCACGTAAATTTAGTTAAAATTTCAGATAAGTTTTGTCTTCTATTTTTTTTGGCAAGTAGAATCTCAGTGAGAATTAAATTCGATTTAAAATTGCACTAATATTATGTGTGTGTTTTGTTTAAATTATAGTTGTAAGCTAGCTTATTTGTTGCCCATAATTTGCACTCAACATTAGTATTATTTGTTATGTGTGTAATTTGAATGGTGTGAAATATGCCTTTGAACATCAAGCGAGCTTAGTTGAAAATTTAGATGTGTTTTGTTTGAAATTAAAAGAAATTTTGAAATTTCAATAATTTATTTATTTATTTTTGGCATTAGTTGTAAGCGCGCTTATGTTTGGACCATAATTTGCACTCCCATAACAATAGATTTATTTATGTGTATTTCGAATTTTTTGAAATTGATCGAAGCACAAATATGCCTTAGAAACATCCTTTAATTGAAATTACAGATTTTTTTTTTTTTTTGGCAAATGGAAAGTAAATTGTATTAAAATTTTTTCTTTGAATGTGTCCGTGCTTTATATAATTTATAGTAGTTGTAGGCGCTCTTGTTTTTTGGTAATTTGATTTAAAGTTGGTAATTTGATTTAAGCTTGCTCGAAGAAGACGTGTGTGTTTGATTTGATTTATACTATTTGTTGACCATAATTTGCACTCACTCAACAGTGATAATATGCGATTGCTGCTGTGTAATTCAATTTGCAGCTGTTGCCGAAAGTGCTGCATACTTTTCAGCGTTTACAAATGCTTAAATAAATATTTGCAGAGTGCTGTATTTGATTTTGATTTGCAGTGCATTGTATTTATTCGATTTCACGGAATTGCTTTATTTTCCACTTGCACATTTATTTATTTTCGGGCGCGTCCATTCAATTAATTGTCGATAATTTAAAGCAGCTGCTGCTGAAAATCCAATTTTTCATTTTCTTTGTTTTGCCTGTTCATTTTTCTGTACTTCCCTTCCCCCCCCTCCCCGCTCCCCACCCACTATGTTGTTTCGCGTTTTTATTTGCGCACACAATTTGCGCGGCGCAAATAACAGAGTCAGAGTCGGACAGCAATTTAAATTTTTGCAGGTAAACAAATTAAACACGCCGAATAATGAGCAAAACATTTTAATTGTGCGTGGGCCGCGGCTAAATTAAGCACGTAAGCGCGTCGCCGGGAAAACGCCAGCGCAAGGTGGAAAATAAAAAGCGATGCCCCAAGAAATGTACAAAATGTTTTCACCACGTGAACTCCTGCTGCACTCAGCAGTTGACGGTCTGCTTCGGTTGCGTCCCCGAGCGTCGGTTAGAGCGCCAGACTTGCGACTTGTGGCATATGCTAATGAGCCCAGTGCGGGCGCTATCTGTCTCTGCCCCTCAAACCAGGGAGTCGTCGGTCGCTCTGACTCACTGACTGACTGACTGGATGACTTTATGACTGACTGACTGTCGCTCTCTGCTCTGCATTTGCAGTGTTTCGCTGTGCTGGGGAGCGCAACTTGTCTGCCAGATAATTTCCAGGGTGCGCTGCAAAAAAAGCAGACCAACTGTTCGTGCATTTTAAACTGCTTGTTAGCCAAACAGCGCTTTGCTTTAACGACGCTGCGCCACTATCGCGTGTGTCATAATTCTAATACTCGCTACCCTGTAAAGTCGAGCAGACTGTATTTTTTAACGTCTTTGAGCAGAAGCTTGACAATTAGATCAAACCCATTTTAAAGTATTGTAGTTAACAAAAATCTATCATAATTTAAATACTCGCTACCCTGTAAAGTCGAGAAAATAGTGTTTGTTATTGCCTGTGAGAAATATATTAAGCAAATATATTATACGCTCAAAAATGTTTAAATATTATGTCAAACTCGTATTTCAGAGTAGTAAAACCAAAAACCTTTTCATATTTCTAATACTCGCTACCCTGTAAAGTCGGGCAGACTGTGGAGTAGAGCGATTTTATTATTAACAAAAACCTATCATAATTTCACTACTCGCGCTACCCTGTAATGTTAGGCAGCTAGCATTTGTTATTGACATTTGCTATCTGACAACAAATATATTTAATGTTTAAAAATGTAAAGAGATTATAACAAAAAGTGCTTCAAGAAACCTTACTTAATTTTAGCATTCAATACCTTATAAAGTTAGGCAGCTAGTATTTTATTATTGCCTGTGAGCAGAAAGCTGACAACAAATAAATTAAATTCTCAAAAATCTAAAGAGATTATAACAAACCCGTATTTAAGCGTTGTAATAAACAAAAAGTACTACTTTAAATGCTCAAAAATGTAGAGTAGAGCGATTATATCAAACTCGTATTTAAACTTTATAGTAAACAAAAATTACTTCTACAAATCTTTCACAATTGTAATATTGATTTAACCTGGAAAGTCAGGCAGATAGTATGTCAATTGTATTAATTATTGCCTTTGAGCAGAAACCTGACAACAAATATATTAATCGTCTTAAAAAGAGTAACGACAACAAAAATGCATATTGATCGCACAAAATGAAGAGTAGAGAGATATCGATCTCATATTTTAAGCATTGTAGTAAACAAAGTAGTAATTCTAGAAACCATTCATAATATTAACACTCGATACCCTGTAAAGTCAGGCAGATAATATTTTATTATTGCTTGTGAGCAGAAAGAAGTCTGAGCAAATATAATAAACGCTCAAAAATGTAAAGAGATTATATCGAACTCGTAAGTTGTAGTAAACAAAGTAGTAGTTTTAGAAACCTGTAGTTAGCAAAAAGTTTTTATTATTGAGCAGAAATCCGACAACAAATATTTTCAACGCTTGAATATGTGAAGTGGAAATGATTTATGAAAAAAACTGTAGAATTTCATTTAATCATTGTAGTTAGCAGAAAGCGCTGCTAGTTTTAATTATTTCTCTTTAGTTAGTTAGTTAGTTAATTAGTTAGTTAATTACTTATTTAGTTAATTTACTTGCGCAACCCTTCATTATTTGTGTTACGACTACAGGGTATCGCTTAGTCTACACTCTCGCCTGTTTTACTCATTTTTTTTTTGCATTGCCTTGCAAGCGCACTGACCATGAAAAATGCAGTCAAACTGAGACGCACGAGACAAGAAAGCTGAGCACAAGATAACAAAAGGCGAAAGACATTTTGTGCAGCGTCTCATGAGTGTTGCTCTCCGATCCCACCCCCCTCCCCTTGCACGCCCCTGACAAGTTAATGAGGAAATAAGCTTAGATAATGCGAACGAGACACAATGTCGGCCCCTCAGCGACGAGCCTCGTATGCGACTCGACGAGGAACACGAGCCACACGAGCCGAGTGCGGGGCAGGGGGACGCGTCTCATATTCTCATATTCTCGTGTTTGCGGTTGTGTCACTTAAGCATTTTGTAAATGGTTTGTTTTGTCTTGCAATTAGTTTGAAAGGGTTGCCCAGATCTCCAGGGCGCATGAATAGCACAACTTTCGGACAATGGACAGCTTTGTCTGCCCCGTTCTTGTGCTTGTGGCATGCAGCGGCTGGGGGGCCACAGAACAGCGTTGCATATCTTGGGCGAACCAGAAATGCGAGCTTTAATTACGCCGTCAACGTATCTCACAGTGTTTTGATTGGATAAGTCTTTATTGTCGCGCAGAATATTGATTTGTATTTGCAGTTGAACTAAGCAAATATTTTTGTGTATCATTTTTATATATCTGAAAGAGTTATTGATATATTTGCTATCTGAGTGGCATTACTATTGCGCATATTTAAGGTTAGATAGTGTTTGTAGTGTTTTGTCTTAAAGTGTAGTAAATTCATATAATAAGAAGACATCTATATAAGCAACTGTAGTAAATTCAGACAATAAGAAGACGTTCATATCACTTGATTCACACCAAAAAGCAAGCGAAGCACAACAAAATTATTATCCCGTTCTTGGCACTTCGAAAATAATTGATATTTTTATTGTATATTAAGGAATAATAATATAGGTATAAATAGGTTTATTGTGGTTCAATTATTAAGTCTATTTAAAGTTTAGATTTGATCGTTTTCTTATACTACGTAGTAAGTGCTTGGTTTGCGTCGTATATTAGTCATTCTTCGTCAACGTCTTGATTTGCACTATTCTTCTTACTGCTTTTCTGCTGCTTTTGTGAACTGCTGATCTGTGCTGGCACAGCGTTGCCAGACCGTTCCTACATATATTTTTATAGCGCAGCAGTTGTCCAAAATTTTCAAGTTGATCCTACCAATGGAAGAAATTTAAAGCGCGGCGTGACGAACGTGTAATAACAGGCAATTTGTCACTTTAGATGCATTTTTCTCAAAAAATACTTTTTGAAGGCGGTAGTTGCATTTGCTCGTAAAATAATGGAGCGATCGACACTTCCTTAAGACATATTTTTGTTGTCAATTATAAAAATGGGATACAAATTTATGTAAAATATGAATTATGAAAAACACTACAAACAATTCATTATTTCTCATTATTAAAAATCCTTCGTTCAAAAATAAGTCAGACATATATAACTAAAAGATTAACTTTAGATTTTAGATGAAAATGCAACAAACAATTTAATTTTTATTATAAATAAAAAACCGAGTCAGACACAAACAGGATAACTTTGGCTGTAGTCGACGATCAGACATTCTCAACAGTTCATTATTAAATGTTTTCTGTTCAAAAATTCACAGATTGTAGTTGAAACATTATATATTCAATTGTAAAAATATCGCAGGATTTAAAAGAAAAATATGTGAAAATACGAGTTTTGAGGCTTCAGAATTACACCTTAACTTATGATCGCCAAAAACAAAGCTGCGTCTTGCTCGAAGGCATTATTTATAATATCGATACTGATATAGATGCTAAAGTAAGGTCAAACTATTCTGTTGTCATAATAGCTATAAATTTTTGTATCTTCGCTGACTGCTAAGCAGATGAGAGAGCGCAAATGGAAGCAATCTTTGATAACCGTTTAAAACTGGATGCACTTTAGCGACGGCGAGTTGGGCATTATTTGTCGCTTAATTGATGTGTGCGTGGCGATGGCATCAACTGGCAAAACAAACTAATTAATTTTAAATACTTTATAGGAAATTCATTTGCAACAATAACAGGTTGCAAGTGCACGCCAGTGTCGCCGGCAGAATGACATTAATTATACAATAAATTACAGGTTTTATGTATGCTGCAGCATTATAAAATAATAAATATTCGCCATGCCCCGAACGGTGCACAATTTAATTAAAATGCCAAACGCATCATAAATATTCCATATACACACACACACACACATATATAGATAAATATGCATTTTGAGGGGCCTCGGGCGCAGTTTACATATTTGCCATAAAATCAAATAAAATCGCACTTTAAAAGTATTTCGAGGCATGCGTTTTTTTTTTTTTTATGCTTTGCCTGATTGCTTGACAAACAATTTGACAACTACGTATAATCAAGTTGGAAGCTCTTTTAAATGGGCGACTACATAGGCTTCATTTAAATAATACCTCAGGACAATGACAAATGAGCAGCTTTTGTTTTGCGGTTCAAATGGGGATCAGGCTTGCTAAATGCGCCAACAATGGACACAAAGAATGCCATGTGGGTGTGTGTGGGTGTGTGCTTGTTGGCCCTCTGCCCCCATCAATTTGTCTAAAACAATGTCCTGCGCCTTAATTTGCATGAAATAACTACGCCCACAGCTCGCCTCGAGGCATATAGCAACGAAGTTCGCCTCAATTGTTTCTGATGAGCCCCAGAGTACACAGATCTTTAGATTTAACGCAGCCGCAATTTTGAATTTTATTGCTTTTATTTACTTGCTGTATTGGCTGGCTGCCCAGGCAATATTATTATTATGAATTCCCTCCCAGTCTCTAACGAGCAGTCTTCTCCTTCTCTCTCGTTCTAGGTACGTACTCAATTAAATATTTGTGGAATGTGCATGCGACTTAATTGTCCGGCTGCCTGACATGCTAAGCCCAGTCGCAAAGCCTGCTGCTGTAGTCCGCAAAATGTGTAAGTCATGTGAGAATATGTGATGCAAGTTGTGTCGCAAAATTGGGAATTTGTGGCATGCAAAAAGTGCCAATGTCAATATTTATGGATCTTTCATGGCATTTGCACTCAAGGCCAATCTAAAAACGCAAAAAAAGAATTTTTGTTTGCGCAGAGAAATTACAAAAATTGCCAGATGAAATATGTAGATACTATATAGATATGTGGATGTGTGTGTTGTGTGCGTCCGATGTCTCGTCAAAAGTTTTCAGCGGGCCGTAATTTTATGGCATGCATGTGAATGTGAAATTGCGGAATGGAAAATATGTAAAATACAGTTAACTTTATTGTGGTTGCCTAGATAAATCTACGCAGGCTTATTTCGCCCGGCGCCACAGTGTGGCAAGATTGTGGTCGCTGCCTAGAATGATAAATAACAGATAAGTTCTGAAATCGATAGATTGTTATACCATGTACCTATAGGTACAACGGTATAATTAGTTCATTCGAATGTATGTAACAGATCGCAGACCATAGGTTGTTACAACCGAAATGTTCAGGATCGAAAATAAAATCGATTGATGATTGTATGAATACCTAGATTTCAGAGATGGTAAGAGCCAGAGTAACCAAACTTTGGATTTAGATGTAATCTGCTGTTACGCAAATCAAGTTTATGTTTCTTCCCTTTCCCTTGTCCACAAACCGCAAGAAACTGTGGCATACTTAGAGCTAGAAAGTTCATTTAATATATAGATATTTATCATATTAACCGGTATCTAAAAGATGGTTCAAATCGGATAAAAACTAGCTTTGTTATAAACAAAAGAAGTTTGACATGCGCAAATTAAACGACAACAATTTTACAGATGTTTGTTTTACATTTTATTTTGTTAAATGGTACATGGTATATCACAGTCGGGCTAGCTCGACTGTCGCCGTTCTCACTTGTTTTAATTGCAAGCGCGACGAGCTTAAAGCGGCTTAGGCAAATGACACTCGCACCACTGTGCGTGGGTCACAATGTAAATGCAAATACAAGAGTCGGCGGTTTGATGAATGCCATGGCAGATACACTCGCTATTTACTCATCCTACACGCGTCTGTATCTGTATCTGTATCTGTTGCTGTGTTTGTGTGCGTCGCGCATGTTTGAATGGATGTTTTTATGACCACAGAAATAATTTTGTTTTTACTGTGCAAACATTAGATAATCATTTTGCGGCTACCCCTTTTACCACTCGCTGGAGCTGAGCTAATGTCAGTCGCAAAACGAGAACGAGAATGCTGGGTTTGGCACAACCTGAGGTTGGGGGGGCTAATAAATGTGTGTGCGTGCATACGTTATGGCCATTTATTATGTAAAATTAAATTTCAAACTAACCAACTGACAGCTCATAAGCCAAATGCCTGCTGATGCGCCTTTGTTACGCCGCAGTTGCCATAGCACCGACTCCCGACTCTCCCAACTCTCAACTCCGACTCCAATTTCCCTTGGCAGCAACAGCAACAAACATTGCCAGCACTTGACGCGCGTTTTATTATTTCCTTGCAGGATGTGCCAGCGATTGCGAGTGCGAGTATGTGTGTGTGCCCAAGGAGTGCAGTGCCGTTCAAGCGAGCTGCAATTGTCGTCCTTAACGTGTCTTTATACGTTTTTCACTTTTTTTCTCTGCTGCTGCTGCTGCTGCCATAAACTTCCGCTTGGGTGCCTGGCCTTATTCCATCTCCATTTGCAACTCCGTCTTCATATCGCAGTGTGCCTTTGATTCGTTCGCTGCCGTCGTTCATTTCATTTCAATGCTCTTTGCGCACTTTTCCATCTTTTACTTTGTTAATGAATCCTTTTGTTTGCAATTCCTTCACATGCTTTCGCTCTCTACATCTCCATATCTGTCTCTCTACGTTCGTCTGCTCGACAATTGTTTGCTCTGTTTTTTGTTACCAGCATAGTTTTGACATCGTCTATATGTGGGGTATATTATTTTACAGAGTTCGCTTGCAAAACATCAGCTAAAGTTTGCGCTTTCTTTCACATTCTTGGCAAACATTCAATATGTATTCAATTATGGAGCAGAACTTCTGCTAACTGCTTATTTTTTAAAGCCAGCTGCGTGTTTGCCACGTCACTGCTGTAAATTTCTCGCCTGCAATTTTCGCTTGCCCCTCGAGGGCGCAAGTGGAAAGTGAAAAGTGGCAAACCGCTCATCAAGGACAGACACACTTTGCGTTAGTCAATTCTTTTTGCATTGTGCTGCGCGTTTTTGTGCAGTGCCCAATTGTGAAATTTGTTGCTGATTGCGCTGCAATTTGGCAAATGCATTGCGCATACGCAGTGTGGCGCTCGCGGTATAACTCAAGAGTCAACACGCCGTATTTTCTCAACAAATATTTAGACTTCCGCGCGAAAAAGCGAAAGAAACCGCAATTGCAAATCTAATCCTTTTAGTTTGCCATTTGCATTTTCAATTTGCGACTCGCAAATTTGCAAGGAATCGCAAGCTCTTTTGGTCCAATGTAAATTTGTCTCGAGCTGACTTGGAGTGTTTTATGTGCGCATTTGATGAAACGGTATTAAATTATCTGTGGCTGACCATGAACGTGGCATATACTCGTAAATAGAAGAAATCCGTGAGCTGGCAACACGCAATTATTGGTGGCGCACTCACACATAAATCTTGCATTCAGCGATATTCACTTGACATTTATCGCAAACGTCTGCGGCGGGGCCACTCGACTTAACTCCGGCGTCGAATGGCTGGGCGGACAGCGCAGCGGAGGAGATATAGTTATTTATATCTATTTTATGTAGCTGCAAACAGTGAGCGGGCAGGCGAACTGCTTATTGCTTACTGCCTTTTGGCTTTTCTCCAAGGCAACGCTGGGACGAGGACGAGGACGAGGACGAGCCAGGACATGCAGTGCTTCTTTACAAGTTTGGCTGTAACAAATTTGTTGCTGCTTTGCTGCCTTGCCGCCTTGCTGCTCTTGGTGCTGGAGGGCAACACATGTTGCTAATGTGTCCGCTGAGACTTGTATCGGAATTACAGAGGTCGCAACTGTCGCTCGGTCAGTTTATGCAACGTCTCGTCTCAGTTGCTGCTGCTTGTGTTTGTGTTTGTGTTTGTATTTAGGTCGCCCCCATAGCCAAAAGTTTGTGTCGCTTTATTGATTTTGCGACAGTTGTGCGACTGTTGTTGTTGCTGCTGCCGCTGTCGTTTAGGCCTTGTACAATTCAATTCAATCAAGCAAAACAGTTTTCCAAGTGTCTCCAGTGGCGTGTACTTGATTCCTGCCGTTGTTTTTGCGCTTATTGCCACAAAACTTTGAGCGCCTTGCTCAAACGCAACTGTCAAACAGATACGCCGTCTACACACACACTGGCAATTTCATTGTCTACTAGCGCTCACACCATTTGCTTTGTTCGGCGCTGTCTTCATCACGCGTAGAGATGAAGCTCGTGGTTGTGATGTATGTGTCATATTTGCATGTTTCATGTCACGCGCCGTTGTTATGAACCAAAAACAATTCCTGACTCTGCCTCAAATTAAAGTGACAACAGCAGCTGGCGCTCATTTCGTCGCCCTGGTGATGCGTCACAGTCACCACATTAAAGTCACATTGCCGGTGAAGCAAGAACGACATTTTGAAGTTCTTCGTTTATTGTTTAGAGAGCAACAAATATTTAGGGTTTCAGTTATTATTTGATTTGCTTCTCCACAAAACTTCACTAAAAGTCTTGAGCTGCATTTTGTGTTGCGTGCTTTTAGGCGCAGCTTAATCTTTAGCTTTTTAGAGCTGCAATAAATAAGTTCTTATGATATGTGCTTGAGGTTTGGTCAGCAATAGGTGTTCCCTTAATATGTTGTTAAGGTATTATAGTGCTCGAACTGGTTCAATTGCTTAATTAATCTAAATATATAAGGAAACTTCATGACAAGTCTTGAGCTGCATTTTACGTGGCGTGCTTTTAGGCGCAGCTCAATCTTTGGCTGTTTAGAGCTGCAATAAATAAGTTCTTGTAATAAATAAGTCCTTATGTATGAGGTTTTGTCAGCATGAGATGTTCCCTTAATGTGTTGTTGTAACAAATGATAAGTCCTAAAGGTGTTGTTTTATTACTATAGTGATTGAACTGTTTCAACTACTTAATAAATCTATATAAAGCAAAAAAGTTAGAGCTGCGTAACTACTTTAGTTCATCTTTAGTTAGATGTCTGCGGCTTTAAAGCAAATTCAGTTGTAGAATTACCTAATCTATATGCACAGCTGGGTTGCCAGTTACTTAGAGCTTGTCACCAGTCACAGTGGTGTTATGATCACACTGCATTATTGAAATGAAATCCCTATTGACTCTTCGCAATCAACTTTCCATGTTGGAGCTCACGAAGTGATTCCCTGCGCATCCCTGTGAGCGCTCTCACACTATTAGTTTGTGACTTGCCATTGATGGCAGCCGCCTGTCATAAATTGCCTAAGCTTCTGTTGCATCCCCGCACACACAGACACACACACAAACACATAGTCAGTTTACCGTTTGTCTGCTACTTTGTCTTCTCCTACTCGTGGCTGCTTTCAGCTCTTTCTTGTCTGCGCTTCGCTTGCCCTCATTTCCAATGTGGCCAAAACGTGCGGCTGTCATGTCGCCATTTTTTATTTGCCGTTTTTTTTTTTTGGTGTACGCTTTCGCTGATGATTTCCTACACATACACACACACAGAGGGAAGTGTAGTGAGTGTGGCGCACGTGCAGCTGACAACAGAATAAATAAGAGCGACTCTAAATGACAGTTTTGCATTAGATTTTTGTTACAAAACTCGGCTGCCGAAAGTTGCCAAGCATTTAACTTTGGCATTCCTTTTGCATTTCTCTTCGACTCGCTCTCTCTCTCTCTCTCTCTCTCTCGCGCGCTATATAAATACACTATATTTTCGTGATGGTCTTATCCTTCAATTCACTTTCGTGCAGCTGTTAGTGCCATGCCTATTGCAGTCGAGCTTACACTTTTGTTTGCCCGTATTTTTCCTCATTGATATCAAAAGTTTAAGTGCAGCTTTGGCAGCGCTTACATTATGCTTTGACTTTGCTCAGCGCGCTTATCCCCTGCTTACAAAACTTGAAGAACTCGCTCGCACGCAACAAAAAAAAAGAGACAGCAAGAGCGTGAGAGAGGAGAGTGAGTCGAAAAAGTGGGAGATAAAACTTAAGAGCGTCGTGCCAACGCAGTCGAAAGTTTTGTGACTCAGTGCAGAGATTCGTAAATAGCTTAAGTAGCATGCTAAACAATAAGAGCTACGGGCGGGGGGGCAACGTGGCATCGAGTGCGTTCATGATATGTCTCTATATATGTTTGGCTGCTTTAAACAAAACGCCCGCCCAACAATTACGATACCCAGGGGTTCAGTCAGCCGGCGGGTATGCTGATGCGTCAGTGGAGAATAATTAGCAGGCAACTAAAAGCATACTTTTGTGTTTTATCTTAAAGATAATAATGGCCGAGTGCAATGGGATTTTTAGCAATTGCCAGGGTATTAGTTATGCTATAAGTCTGCGGCACTTCGGCTTTCTTGTCTTAACTCAAATTGTAATCGGAAGGGAGGCGGGCAAGAACAAATAAATTTCATTTTATTCGAGTGTTTTGCATCCACGACTTGAGTCGAGTCGAAGATTTGATTGTATTGAGGCAGAAGTTTTCCGCTTTGCCGCGTTGTTTATATTCCAGGCCGACATTTACATTTACATGCATACGAATGCGAGGCACGTCCATGTGTGTGTGTTTGTGTGTCTGGCTCTTGTTGGCAGGCTACCAGCATTTATGCTATTTCAAGTTTTTGTCTAAATTGATTTTCTGCTACAATTTCGATACGTGTGTGTAAAAGAACGATTCAGTATTTGATTGTTTCACTTGGCCTTTCCCTTTGGCATCACTCGCGCCTCGACCTCTTGTTTTCTACATTTGTAAATACTTGTGTCGACATGTGTACGGGCTTCCTTCTTCCACTTGTGTTCTTGTTGCTTTCTACTATTTGCCGAAACGCGTCTGGCATAAAATCTTTTTTAATTTTGCAAATGCTCCACAAAAGCAGCAGCAGCAGCAGACACAGCATCGGCAATAGGCAGTTTACGAGGGTCGTTTACTAAGTAATAAGTTCATTTATGCCTTGCCACTCGTACTGCTTACTTCATAAATTATGCTAAATAAATGTGCTTGTTTTCAGCGCTGCCATTCGCCATTCGCCATAACCATAATAATGTCGTAATAAACAACAACAAGACAACTGCGCGGGCTTAATTAGTTTTCTACAAGAGCGAATATCTATAGCATACAGTTTGGAGTCGATAGCGAAAATTCAATAGATGCGTTGTAATAAGCTGTAGGCTAGGAGAGCACAAAGTCGTTCGGCATTCGTTCGCCTCTCTTAAGCCGATCACATTCATTCTGAATTGTTCTCTCGGCTTTCGTTCGGCTCTTTCGTAAGTGTCGCGAACGCCGATCAGGCTCATTCTGAATTGAAGAGTACAACAAAGAAGACCTGCTTATTTATCTCTCTCTCTCTCTCTATGCTGTTCGGCTGGCTCTCTTAAGCAGTTGGCTGGCTAAGCATGCATGCATACGACTATTCGTTCGGCTCTCTGTGCAATAGGTTAGATATGCATAAGAAATACAAAAACACTTTGTGGGCTTTCAGCTATTCGGCTCTCTTTTGCAGGAGGCTGGTTATGCAAGCATATGAATTAAAGAGTACACTAAGGTAGACCTGTACATTTGTGAACTTTCACTCTTTATGTTTATGCAGAAGTCGAAATCGATTCCATTCCATGCAGACTATAGTTAGTTAAGTTCCTTACTGTATCTGCCTGCTTGCAGTTCGACCCTCGCATTAGGCGCCTTCAGTTGCCAACTGCGAGGAAATGGCCCTTACCGAGTTTCCTGCCTGCTTCACTTGCAGCGTGTTCTGCTGATATTTGCCCGAAAAGTTTTTCAAGTTGCACTGTGGCAGCCAAAAGGCAGCGGTCGGCAACACAGGATAAGTAACTAAAATCTGTTTTAGTTTGTTTTTTTCTTGCTGCCACATCTATTTGCTGCTGCTGCCGCCTCCCGTTTCTATCTCTCTCTCTGCGCTTTTTGACTGCTGGTTGTTGCCCGCATATAAATATTTGATTTGATTGTTTCTTCGTCGGACGTGTCTGTGTGTGTTCCAGTTTGTTGTTTGGTGGCAACGTGGCAAGCGTTTTAAAGGCGCTTGGCATTTAAATTAAAAACTGCATTATACATTGTTTAATTACACAATGACAACAAATAATTCAACTTATTGCGTCGCATTAACAATCAGACAATTGTAATACATTTATAATTTGAGCGCAATCAGATAATCAGGCATTACATCTACAGCACCATTTAATTGGATTCATTTCGGCGTTTATCGACTGATGATGATGGACAACGTTGTCATGTCCAAAGCATACAAATTTGTTTGGCTGTTATTATTGTTATGATTTCGTGGTGTGCACTAGAATCCCGTTGAGCGTTAACGTTTCCATTGTTGGCGTCGTGACCTGCCTCGTTCGCTGGCTGGCAACGCAAACAAACATGCAAGCGGTGCAAGCGGCACAGGGTTCAAGTATTTTCGCCATTGTCCATTGTCAGCGCAACTGTGCCACAAATGCGCTGAAAGTAATATCTGAAATCACAATAGCACAATGGACAACTGACCGCCTATACGTATATATGTATGCGTATATGGAGTGAAGCAAAAGCGCTGCGTATGCGTAATTATAATTTATATAATCTAAGCTAATCTCTAATTTGTCGCAGTGGCAACAGCACAAACGACACAACGGCCACGGCAACGACAACGACACCGACAGCAGCTGTTAATGAAATTTATGGACAGAGTTCATGAACTCGCACTGCGATTTTGCAGCCACATTCAACTCTAGGGGCCAAATGGCAGCCATGTTGTCTGGCTCTCTCTCTCTCTCTGTTGCTGCCTGACAACCTGGAAAATTTGCCACCTGAGCGGCGCGAACAGCAAACGACAGCAACAACAACAACTATGGCAGCAAGCAGCTACAAACAGCAATGACAGCAATGCCTGCTGCAATGACAATGCCTGGCCGAATAAATTCTCATTTATGACACTTAAAAGCCGACACCAGACACAGCACACAGGGACTAGGAGACTCGTGGCGACGGGTGAGGAGGGGGCAGAAAGAGCGTAAGAGGAGTAGTATTCATAGCAGTCGCTTGGCTTGCCAATGTATCCTTATGGATTGCTATTGCTGCTGCTCGTTAGTTGCTGAATGTGTGCAAGGATTGCATTCAATACACAATTTGCAACAGCAACTGAAACGGCAACGAGGGCAACAACAACTTGTGGTAGATTGCCACGCCTGCGGCCCAGTGTCAAGCTGAGCATCTGCACTCGGCTCAGCAGTAACAACAACTGCAACAGCCCCGAATCGTATGCATTGCGACAATTGATAAGAAAATGCCTTACAAATTAGCAAGAGCATCACTAACAACTGCAACTTTGTAGCGCACTTTCAACTGCGACAGCTATTTCCGGCGCACACTGCACAAATGGCGTCCGACTTTGCTGAGTTGGATTTGAAGCCGGAGGGAATTATGCGCTGCACGGCAACAATTTTTGTGCCAAGGAATTGCTGATTTAATGCTGCATAGCAATTAATTGCTTGCAATTAAAAAGTAGAGCTTGATTCTCAGTAACTGATGAAAGTATTGACCAATTCGTAAAGTCGTCTTCTCGAATTCTTCGTATTCATATTCGTATTCTTTAGACTGTCAACATAAGATTATCTTCCCAGCTAAAAATTGTGACTTGCATAATAACTAAACACTAATAATAATAATACTATAATATTTTTGTGTTTATACTCTTGCTTTTCGTTTCAATTATCAACTACTGATTTAATGCTGCATAGCTATTAATTGCTTGCAATTAAAAAGTCTCAGTAACTGCTGAAAATATTGACTAATTCGTTAGATCAGCTGTTTTCTAGACTGTCAAAACAAAACTATCTTTAAAATTAATTACTATAATATGTTTGTGTCTACTCTTGCTTTTCGTTTCATTTTTAAACTGCTGATTTTATGCTGCATAACAATTAATTATTTGAAATTATAAATGTAAATCAGTTAACTCGAAAAGTAAAGTCACTTTCCTAGTAACTGCTAAAAGTATTGGCTAAGATCAGCAATTCTTTAGACTATCAACACAAAATTATCTTGCCAGTGACGGCTAAAAGTGACTAATTTATAAGATCAGCTATTTAGATTGTCAACACAAAGATTTTTTCACAGTAACTGCTAAAAGTTGTGAATGATTTGCAATTAAAATTCAATAATAATTAGCGTATTGTTTTGTTTGTTGTTGTGTTTCATTTCTCAACTGCTGATAGCAATTAATTGCCTAATCTTAAAATCATATGTTAGCTATGCTACAGACTGTCAACACAAAAAGTAAAACTGTTTTCCCAGTGACTGCTAAAAATATTGAATAATTTGTAATTCAGCAATTAATATATTTCGCATATTGTTTTGTGATGAATCTCTTGCTTTACGCTTCGCTTCCCAACTGCTGATTTAGTGATGCATATCAATAAATTGCTTAAAATTGGAACATGGATCAGTTAAAGTTTAGACTGTCAACACAAAAAGTAAAGTCAGTAAAGTAAAGTTTTGCCCAGTAACTGCTAAAAGTAGTGAATGATTTACAATTAAAAAAACTAAAATATTCTATATTGTTGTGTGATGCAGTTCAGTTCTCAACTGCATTATAAAAAATAGCTACATTTAAATTCATATTCTATTCTTTAAATATTCAACACAAAAAGTTAAGTCAATTTCCCAGTAACTGCTAAAAATATTCATTAATTTGTAATTAAAAAATGAATATATTTTGCGCACAATTTTGTGTTGAAATTGTTGCTTTACATTGCAGTTCTGAACTGCTGATTTAGTGATGCATAGCAATAAATTGTGTGTAATTAAAAACATAGATCAGCTATTCTTCAGATTGTAAACACAAATCAGTCAAAAAGTAAAGTCAGTGGAGTAAAGTTATTCTCAGTAACTGCCAAAATTCTAATTAAAAAAATTGCGTGAAACTCTTAAAATGAATATTAAATTCTTCATGCTATCAACACAGAAAGTAGGCAAAAAGTAAAGTCAATGTTATTCCAAGTAACAGCTCAATATATTAAGTAATTTGAAATTAAACTGCTAAAATATTTTGCATATGGCTTTGTGTTGAAACTCTTGCTTCTTGCTTCAGTTTGCAGCTGATGAGTTGAATTTGTTGCGCTGCTCGAGTGCAGATCAAGTATACGCCTTGTTTGCGCTCCTTCACTGTTGATTTTCAATTTGCGAATCGTATTCTTTCGTGGTATTTCGCGCTGCAGTTCAATCTACTATATGCCTGCAACTTTGTTGTGTCCCCGCAGTCATTAACGACATCGTGCATGCAACTGTTCCCACTCACTCCCCCGCTCTTCCCTTCTCGCTCTCTGTGTATTTTTGTGCTCTTGCGTTGGATTACAGGTGCTTAAAAGCGCGCAGCGACAAGAGTTGGATTGACCTTTTGTTTTTTCGTTAATTCAAACCAAACAATATGCCGTCGTTTTTAATTGTTTTGCTTTAATAATTATGGAATTGTGTGCGCTGTTTTTTGCCCTTGATTATTATTATTATTATTGCTGCTCGCATTCATTGCGCTTGATTTCGTTTGGCAAGAAGTCGTCTGCCATTTGTGTTTGACATATGATAAATTTAATTGGTTTTTCGCGCTCTTGCTCTCTCTCTCTCTCTCTCTCTCTCTCTCTGTGTGTCTCGAAAACTTTGTGGCAATTGAATGAACGGCGAATCAATTAAGCATGCAGTGGTTCAATGAACGCGTCTTTTGTTTGACCCACTTACTGCCTGTTTCCAGATTGAGATTGATGTGCTTTTATCAACTTTTCAATAAAACACATTTAACTTTTATGAGCCACAGACTTGCCAAAAAAAAAAAGGAAGACGAAGAACCCGTGAATTCATCTCTTATGTAAATGCAATCATTGAGTAGAGCAATTTCTGCGTCGACTGAAACCAATCCAACGCATCGGAATATTAAGAGCCACCAGACCTAAATCCAAATCCACAGCCAAAGCCAAATCCAAAGTCCAAACCAGCGGCAGCTGAAAGCCGAGATATGTTATCGGGCTTAAGTAATTGTAAAATGCTAAAGCGATTTGTGTATGTTTTAGTTGCGAAAGCCAAACGACGTCGACTCAACTCCTCCCACACCGCCTGACTGACTGCCTGCCCGACTGTCTGTCTAGTTTTTCATGCCAAGCCCAAACTAAACAGAATTCATTTGCATGCTGCCTTTTTTTTGCCTCGCATACTACTGCTTCCCTTTTCGTTTGATTTTTCATTTAATCCGTGCGTTTACATGCAGAGAGTCGCCCACTTCCGACCCCATTCACTGTCTGAGTCAGTCAGCGAGCGAGCGAGTGAGTGAGTGAGTGAGTAACTCGGCGAGTATATAACGATTAGGTATATGTTTTTTGTTCGCTTTGCCTTCTGGAGCGAGCTCTCTTTCTTGCTTTCGTTTTTCTAATATCAAAAAGGCTGCGCACAGTTCGTTTAGCTAGCATGTGTGTGTGTGTGTGTGTGTAGCTCAGAATTTGAAAATGGGTGAAAGCCAATTTTCACACTCAACTAAATTGGGTTAGTTGGCAAGCGGGTTAGTGTGCGTTCGTGTCCATGTGTGTGTGTATGAGTGTGTGCTCAGCTGCAGGTGCAACTTGCACATTGCTCGTTGCATGCTGCACGTTGCACGCTGCACGTTGCAAATGCGCTGAAAATAGTTTTTTACTCTTGCTGATCCCATTGCACAACTCAATATGATTTATGACGTGCAAATTGTATGCAGCAATATTTGCAATTTCTTTTTATTCCCTTTCTTTTTTATTTTTTTTTTGTGTTCTGTGTTGGGAATCTGTTTTGGCCCATTGACAGCTATGCAGATAGGCATGAGTTATGAGGAGTACGGAACGTGCGAGTGTCGAAAATCAAATATAGTTTATGGCCAATGCCTTGGATTTGACTCAAAATTGGCAAAAGGTCGCTCATGATCTCGATGCCATAAATTATATGCGAAGACAGTGAAAGATGTCTTATCTGCATAATGTGTGAGCGCTGTGGGGAATGCCTTAGAAGTAATCGTTAGATATTCCACTGGTATGCAATCTTTCACAATTAGAAATGTGTGCGCTGTGGGAGTTTTAATCGGCAAATACTTTAGTGTTGTTTTATTTGCATAATTGCTGACGAAATTACTAATGCCAAATCTTTGATGTTTTCTTTTACTTGCAGGTAAATACTTGTTACGAAGATTGTTTGGCGAATTCCGGGCAAGTTTTGTGGGTTTTAGAATGCAGCACAACTTGCGCAAATCGCCCTGTGGTTCAATTAACTCTTCAAAGTCGAAAGTCGAAACGGGCTTTGTATTCTGTGCTTTTTTACGACAGGAGGCCAGCGGCCAAGCGGCAGCTGCTCCTTCTGCGGGTTAGATTTACTTAAAGCGAATGCCCCATTACGGCAACACTTTTGAGTTGGAGGCCTAAAATAAAGGCTAGCAGAAGCCATAAAGGCAAAAGGGTCTTATGTTGCAATTTGCTGGGCACATCCTCGCGCTATGGTCAACAAACCGAATCGTTACGGCGACGCGTAATGAAAATTAATGCTGACGATCCGTAAACGGAAAGTATGAGGAAAACAAGAACAGTAAAAGTCGACGGCGAACGTAGGCGCAGCACAGGCGAAGATTTAACGAACCGTAAAGTGATTCAACCTTGACGCTTGTCGCACACATTCCACTCGCCCATTAATACACACTGCCACACACACACACACAAGTGTATATCTAGCCAACATATATATATATATATATGTTGTATTGGGGAGCGGGGCGGTCGTTGCATAAATTATGCATGCTCTGGCAGTAGATGAAAATTGAACAGAGTTTAACCAAATGCTGCACAAGGCTTAAAGCTTAGGCGTGTCGGCTGCATTTTTAATGCCACCAAAAAGTATGCTGTTGTGGCACAAGCGACTTGCGTGCCATCAATTATTGATGCGCATACTCAAGCGCTTGCAGTATACAACTGGCTGCAGCTTAATATTCAATTGTTACCTTTGAGCTGCGCCAAATAGACGTAGACGAAGCACATAAAAAGGCAGTCTTGAGAAATGCTGCAAATTCTTTTGTTGCTGCGGAATTCAAAGCAAGAATGGCAGTTGGCTTGTCAATCTCAGCGATGTTTTTTCGCTGGGTTTATTGTTGTTGTTTTGCTTGTGCAAAGTATGTAAAACATTTCGCATTATGCGCGCGAGAATTTTAATTAATTAACAAGAATAGAGAATTTGCTCTAAGCTCGCGCCGCCGCCGCCTTCATAAAATAAAAATCAGACCAACTGCCTATCTCTTATCGCCGGCCAAACTTTTCTTTTTCCGTTTTCCGTTTGGCGGTTTTTTTTTTTTGCGCCGTGCACTCTGAGCCACTCTTCGGGCATTGCCGCTTGATTTAACTTGAAACTTGGCTCATTTGTATTAAGTTCTCCGCTCGCTGCGGTCGAGGCCGCTAAAAGCAAATGAGTGCGTTTTGGCCAAAAAGTTTCGCGTTTCTCTCGGTGTTGCGGCTGTGGCGTCTGCCGCCACAGCTCTGATCAAATAATCTTGTTTGATGATGAGTTTACCCACACACACCAGCACACACACACACACGCACAGCTGGCACTGCAGATAAAACTCCAAAGTTTTCATTCTATTTTCTACTTTGGAGGATTTGTGTTACATTTTGTTAGCAAAGATACAAGCGAACAAGAAAAAAAAAGTCGAAAATTTCGAAACTTCTGTTTGAAGTTTCACTCTCTGTCTGTCTTGCTGCTTGTGGCCGTGTCAGGGAATAAATGTGCCTGTTTGTGTGATTTTGATTTTTGTACTCGAAATTGGTTTGGCATAAACCATTTTCGTGGATATTATCAGCACTTGCTGCCAACTTTTTTCGCCCGCAACTTTGTCTCAAGTTGTAAACAAATTAAAATTGTATTAAAATGTCAGTGCTTCCGCACATGCGATTGCACACACACCGCACATATACACGCCGACACACACTCTGCCGCACTTGCCACAAGCACCACCGGCTAGACACGTCCGCAGCCACAGCAAACACATAAAAAACAGACAGCGTCCGCTTGACTGCGAAATACCCTCTAGTTTATCGATTAACTTGCGCATGAAAAACTCGACCCTGCTGTTGAGCTGAGCTGCGAGTTAATTTTGACATTCATTGTGCATAGTTGGCCGTAACTACTTTCTGCTGCACCCGCATTGCTGCTCAAATATTACAAAGAGAGCAGTCCGGGTAATTGCAGGCCACAGGTTCGCAGGATCAGCGCCGCAGCGCCGTGTGCTGCGTGAAAACTTCATTATGAAAATTTCATTTTAATTGAGCGAGTTGCTGTCACAGTTTCAGCGTCTGTTGTTGCCTTTAGTGTCGCTGTCCACGGCAAACTGCAAACGGCCGCCATTTTATATTCATTGCCCTCATTTTGACACTGTCATCCCCCAGCAATTGTTGTTGTCGTTGTTGTTGTTACTGCAAAATGGGCATGAAAGATAATTGCAACTGTCTGTAGCTTTGGGTGATTTCCGAGTCTAGGGTATGCGCTAGTTGATTACACGCTTATCAGGCTTACTTTTCGCATTTTTCGCATTCACGTTTTAAGCTATTTTACATTATGCATAAGGTTTGCATGCAGCTGACAAAGTGACAGTTCAATTAATTACAGCTCTGTGTTTCTTATTTTCGCGTGCATACAGAGAGCGACAACTTTTCGATATGTTTTAAAGCGCCACGACAAATATTTGGAAAGCGGCTGCAAATGTTTGCTTTCCATTTGCAGCTGCGATTAATTCGTTATCCTTTTTATTTCACTATGAGCCTTATTTATTGCAGAATGTGATACAAATAAAGTTGGATAGACTAACTGATAGATAGAGTGATTCAACTGCATTGATATTCGTCTTTATCTTTATCTTCGTCATTATCTTTATCTTTATCTTTGTCTTTATCTTTATCTTTATCTTTATCTTTATCTTTATCTTTATCTTTATCTTTATCTTTATCTTTATCTTTATCTTTATCTTTATCTTTATCTTTATCTTTATCTTTATCTTTATCGTTATCTTTATCTTTATCTTTTTCTTTATCTTTATCTTTATCTTTATCTTTATCTTTATCTTTATCTTTATCTTTATCTTTATCTTTGTCTTTGTCTTTATCATAACCTTTATCTCTAAATCTTTCTATATCTCTATCTGTCTTTAGCTTTAGCTTTATCTATAGCTCTATTTCTCTCTTTATCTTTTCTTACATAAAATCAGCGTAAATTCTGGGTTTTAGTAGCAGTTAACTGTAGACACTTGGCGCCGCAATTGTACATTATAATCGGCAAATAGCAGCACACAATTTTCACAGTTAAGTAAAAAATGCTGTGAATACGCCCCTTTTGCTATTCCCAATGAAGAGTTGTCGAGCTGTAGAAGTTGTCGGGTGTGTGTCATATCATAAATAAACAAAATGGAAATAAGAGCATTTTCAAATGCCACTTGACACCATATGGCGACTATGCAAACTGTCAGGCATTTTGCATTTGCCACCGCATCTTGCAGCGCCCCTCGGCTGCCGGAGTTCCACTTCATATACTCTCGCTCGCTCGCTCGGTGTGTTGTCATTGTCAGTTGCACGCATTAAAATGCAATGATAACATGCAGCATCAACGACAACGACAACGGCAACGACAAGTTTAGCTCAATAGTTTTGCCAGTAAAAGTTCTTTGTTGTTTTGATTTAACTGAACAAGAATAAGAACTAGCAGCAAGTGCAGCAGCAGCAGCAGCAGCAGAACAACAAGATGAAGTAGAAGCAGAATATTAGGCGAAAGTGGCTCGGAAAATCTAAAAGCCGCAACAACAAGCACTCAAGTGCTGCAGCTCAGCTCAGTTCAGCTCAGCTTCAGCTTCGGCTTCAACAGCAATTGTTGTGGCAGCTGCGGGGCACGGCCTGAAGAGCAGCAAACAGCCACTTGTGATGTCAACGCCATCAGCAGCTGCTGCTGCTGCTGCTGTGTCGAAGTTCGCTTGTCGCCAAGCGTCAACGACAACAACAACAAACAGCATAAAGAATAACAACAACAAAAAGTACTTGCATATTTCATTAATTTTGCATAAAATCTGCTACAACACATTTTTGTAGCTACATTTTTGGTTTACTGCGTGCTCAAGTGGCAGATTGCCCAATTGACGGTCTGCCAAACAGTCAGCCAGCCAGGCAGTCATCGACGTATCCGAAAATATTTTAATATCCATAATAAAAATGAAAAGAGAAAACAAATTGCTGCGTGAATAAATTGAATTGAAACTAGAGAATTGCTAAAGTGCTTGTAGATTGTGCGCTCGTCTCAGCATTGTGAATTGTTTGCCAGCAGCCAACTAATCAATTGAATTAGCAATTGTCTGCCATCTCTCTCTCCCACTCTCTTTCAATCAGTTGCTGTAATCAATGCAAAGCAAATTGAGGAATGTGGTCAACAAGCAAAAGAAATGCCAGTAATTTCTTGATTCGACAACCCGGTGAGCTGCTGCAGTAAATTTTAAAGAAAAAAAGAGGCAGCCTTGCATAAAATGGCTATTTTTGTCGCCTGCACAGAAATTAACAGCGCGTTTGGAGTTCATAAAAAATAAAATGCCTTTGTACAGTTTTATGAAGCGGTCCCCGAAAAAAGATTGATCAATTAATGGCAGCAGCTTCTTTTGTGCAGCGCCGGGGAATTGAACGTGTATAAGTGTGTACTTAGCAGTCAGTTTTATGTGTATTTTGTTTGCTTCGTTTTTTGTTTGTGACGGTCGAGCAAATGAAATGCTGTGTGAACTCCGAGCTGAGGCGGCCCCCGAAACAAAATGTAAAGAAAAGAAAATTCAGGCTGGCTGTCAAGTGGCAGCCAGGCAGCCGGCAGCTGAGGCATAAAAAAAGGCGACACGGCAATTGCCTGGCGTTCAGTTTAGAGCTCAGAGCTCAGAGCAGCTGGTTAAGTTGCGGAGGTGTGACGGGGTGGAGCGGGCGTCAAATCGATAACAAGCGGAAATGGGGTCAGTGCACCCAAATGCCCAGGCAAAAGCAATCAAAACTCATTGCCAAAACGAGTAAAACTCGAACAAAACGAACGAAAACAGCCAGAGAGATGAGAGCAAAAAGAGAAGAACGCAGCAACACACACACCGAGGGCTTGTGCCGTTTACATTTTCAATGCAACAAAATGCTACAAAGGGCATGCGATTGAAGCACTAGGCAGCATTCGTAGTCGCACACAAGCCAAGCAAGTGCTTCAATTTTCCGCCCTGCCAAACTCGCTGCTGGCCTGCAAGCGATTCATTCACTCAACTGCTGCCCAGGCACAAAATCTTGTGCATTATCAACGTTTAACTGCAATATCAGTGGCCAGTGGTGGCAGGACTGCGGCCAGGACTGCGGCTACGACTGCGACTAGGACTACGACTGTTGCTCCCCAGCTCACTTAATCAATATTCGATTACAACCGCACACACACACACAGTTGTCTTGTAAACTTATGTAGGTACGGCCAAACACACACTCTAACATTTATGCTATGTATTGGCAATTGAATCATGTTTCATTGCGCCCCCTCAACCACCCCAATCGAGGCGCCTTTTGTGCGTCTACCAATGCAGTTTTTGCCCAGCCGAGTGCGGTGCGCTTGATCTGCGCTGCTGCCAATTACAGTTGCGATGCTGGCCCAAAGTCAAATGCCAAGCAGACCATTACGTGTTCGCCTGTTACTAGCAGCAACAACACTCTATTGGTCGCTGGCCTCCGTGTGCGGCTGCCACAGGTCGTATGAGTGTTGTGCAACTTATTTGCACGTGTAAAGCTCTGCTTATTGATATTCCTTTTTTGCCGCCTAACCTGCTGCTTTTGTCATGATTTTAATTGCCAGTCTTTGACAAAATGCCTGTTACCGCATTTAATGAGTGCCAGCTTCATTTTATGCAATCAAAGGAGCCTGGCATATGTGACATTCTGCATATTTCCTTTTCGTTTCTAAATTTTCGAGATAATACACATTCGCATTGATTGGCAGTTTCGGACTGATAAAATTGACTCTCTGCTGCGGTTAATCATTTCCATTTGCCACATATCTATTCTGTATGTGTGTGTGACACTTGACAATGTTGTGGCCAAAATTGAATGCTGCTCGGCGTTGACCTCAGACGGCATAACAATCAGGGTTGTTGTTTAATCTGCCTGGCTGGCGAGCGAACTTCAATGCCAATATGCCATTAATTTATACAAAATGATCAAGCATATTTGTTGTTCATTAAATTGCATTTCAATTATATAACTCGCATGTGTGTTGCAAGTAGCCCTAATCACTGGCCAATACTCTCGACGCTCACTCGGTGGTTAGCCAAGTGTTTGTCTCTGTCCACGTGTGTGTGTGTGTGTGTGTGTGTGTGTGGCATTTTACATAATAAATCACGTAATGTTGCAAAACGCTGCTGTCATGTTTAGTCGGTTAGCCAGGCAAATTTCTGGTCAGGCAAGAACACTATTAGAGCCGCTGTTGTCTTAGCAGCTGCATGCGCAAAGTTTGATCGGAGATTAGGCTGCTGATTTGCAGGGTATTTGCTGTGCTTAATTAATCAGTAGCTGGCTTTGTGGATAACTTAAACAGTGTGCAGGGTAGAGCGACGTCAAGATGTGCGTTGTTTGCGTGCGTTGCTGGCTGTAGCAATTTAAATGAAATTGTCAGATTGCAATGTGCAACATGCTGCCAGGCCACAAATTACGTTGCATACAATGCGGCACACACACACATACACACATACACGTTAACAATATTGCATATGTGCATGACACGAATATTTTAGTCTTGTGCTGCTGCTTCGACTTCTGCTCGAATTGTTTTGCAATTTCATTTTATGACTTGTTTATTTCGAATGCCTGCGCAAGGTTAAAGATGATAACACACATAGTTACACAAGGATACAGTTATTATATCTGCTGGATTATTGAAGAATTTTTCAATTAATTTCCCATATATTATATAATATTATGTGTGGTGTGCACACTCTTTTTATTTATGGTACACTCACTTGCCACATGCGCGCTACATTCGCTCTGCAGCTCTTTGGGGCCTAATTAAGCAGTTGAACGCTCTGCACAGACTTTGAACCCATAATTACTCAAAAGCGCGCAGATAAAGCACGAACTCCAAGGCAATTGCTATTAGAGAGCGCCTGCCTCAACGCCCCTGACGTCCCTAACGCGCCCCTCACGCTTCTGACTCTGACGCCCCTTTCGCCTCAATGGCCATGTAATTAAACTTTGATTACGGTACTTAGCCAGCGCACTAAGCTCCCTCTGCTCCTCTTCCAACGCTTCGCATGTTTTTTCCTCTCTTTTTTTTCTCTTGTAGCTGCAACTTCTTCACCTCAGTCTCAGTTAGAGCGGATGCTGTGTCCCTTTAGTCTGTCGACTGTCGGCGTTTTTCGAGTGTTTCAACTTGGTGGTTATGCGCGAGCCAATGGAAAAATGCGCCAAAACCCGGCTGCAAGATATCCTGTAGTTAGAAGCGAGCTTAAATG
This sequence comes from Drosophila rubida, assembly GCA_035046165.1. Classification (NCBI taxonomy): domain Eukaryota; kingdom Metazoa; phylum Arthropoda; class Insecta; order Diptera; family Drosophilidae; genus Drosophila; species Drosophila rubida. Next base: position 1,735,098 of record JAWNOF010000022.1, read on the forward strand.
GCTTTAATGCGTTAAGCCGGCGGGAGTCGTATAAGCAATGTGCTGAACTCTGCGCACTTTATGGCTCCAGTCAGCTGGGATCTTTAAGCTGAGAAAGGTTTTTGTAAGACTTGTTAATGGTTCTGCGTGACTGGAAAGCCATTAAATGCCTTAGCAACTAATGCACTTAAGCTACTTGTTGCTTAAGACATGTTTGAAGCTTTAATGCGCTTTCAAAGTAGCTGAGCTTTATGCTCACCATTTGGTGGGCAATGCAAACTATTCAGGTTAAATGATTCTCTGAGTATGTTTAAAGCTTTAATGCGCTTTTAAAGCTTTGCTTAAACTTGGCTCTATTTGATTGTTTGACAATCAAACTAATCTCGCACAGTAATTCACTTGCAGCTTTGAGTATATTTGAAGCTTTAAAGCGCTTTCAAAGCTTTCTTTAAACTTCGATCTGCAAACTATTCAGTATATTCAGGATTAATTCACTTGCTGTTCAAAGTATTTTCTAAACTTTAATGCGCTTTTAAAGCTTTCAGTATAAATAGATGGTGCACTTAATTAAGCTCCCAAATTAATTCACTTGCTGCTCAAAGTATGTTTGAAGCTTTGATGCGCTTTGGCAGGCAATACAAACAATTTGATATAAATAAATGATGCACTTAGCTCGCGAATCAAGGTCTATTTGAAGCCTTACTGCGCTTTCAAAGCTCTGTGAGCTTTGTCTTTAAACTCTCCTCTATTCAGTATAAATAGATGATGCACTTCGTTGCCGTAATATAATTAAGCAGCACACACTGGAGCTTAGGGTATTGCAGTCGCCTCGTCGCCGTGACGCAAGCTGACTTTACGGTTCCGGGGCCGCATCCTTTGAGGCGCTCAGCTAATGACACTGCAGCCAACGGAAGACATAAAAACGCAAGCATCGCATAACATTGTCTGCAAGTAGCTGCCATCTGGGGGCAAGCAGACACTCGCAGCTTTTATTCCTTCAACGCCTCAACACTTTGCGGCGTTATTTTGCAACAAGCGCAGCAGCTTCATTTTTACGACTTGTTCGTTTCGTTTCGTTTCTTTTCGCTGCTTTTATTTTGTTGTCTGGAATATGCAATTATATTTATGACACTTTTATTTGATTTCCTAAAGATTTCTTGTGTTTAGCATAACACACAAAAATATTTGTCTAAGTACATTTATCAAACGCTGAGCTGCCAAATTGCCCAAGCGCACATAACGCACATATTTATGCATAACAAATGTGCATACGTGTGTGTAGGTGTATATATCTATATCTATATTTGTGTGTGTCACAGCTGTATGTACATGTTATATATATATATGTATTTGGAATATCATCATTCGTTGCTGCAGCGCGTTACCGGGTCTGGAAGTAAGCCCACAAGCCATATAATGTGCCATAAATATTAAAACGTTTTGACTTTACACGCTGCTGCTGCTGCTGCTGCTGCTGTTGTTGCCGTGGTTGTTGTGCCTTTGCCACACGCGCCTCGAGGTTAGCCCGGGTAAGCGGCAAGCAGTAACCAGTATATACCACATTGCCACTGTGCCAGGAGACGCGCGAACCGTTGCCGGATCAGGCGCTCTCTGGCTGCCGTAAAGCGCTGGCAAATTATTTGCATTTTTTATATGCCCGAGCTGAGACGTCAACAACAAAAAAAAAAAAAATGTAGGAAGGGAGAAGCGAGAAAAAACAGAAGCATCTAGAGTCGCTTTGAGCATAAAATGCGAAAGTGCAAAGGAAATTTACCCCGCTACGCGAGGCACACACATCCATCCGTCTCCCGTCTCGACACCAGCAACAGCAGATCGGAAATTTTTTATAAAAATATATTTTAAGCGCGCCGCTGCTTGATTGGCGGCGGTTGCGTGGCGGTGGAGCGGGAGCTGGAGCTGGCAAGATAGTCTGCTATCAACGGCGGCTCTTGCGGTACTTTGCGGCTGCTTAGCGTTGTCACAGCGCCAGGCAAATTGTGGCAATGTGGGGGGCGAACAGTTGCGGCCCGGATGAGGAAGCCAACAGCAGGAGTTGGGCGGACATGAAATGAGCATGTTGGAAATTACGAAGCGCAATTGAATCAAATTCAATAATAAATCGCATTTATTTTGCAATAATTTGCATTTATTTACGAGGCAGCCGCCCTAATCCGACAGAGGAAATGCACAACTAGCATCGCTGTTTAAAGTTGCTGCGTCTTCTAAAATATGATGCAATATTAAGTTTAATGCGCTGCGAAACTTTGCCACTATTCCCAGTGAAGTAGGGCTCGCTTAAGGCTCATTTGCGAGTTAAGAAACAAAATTAGCAGCAGAATGTTGTGCTGTTGTTGGCTTGGTTTGGGTTTTAGACAAAAATTGATGCCAAATTATACAAGTTTTAATTAACAGACAGCCGAGAAATTTATGAAATTTGTTTGTCCATTTGTTTGTTTGTTTGCGTTATGTGTTTATTTGTTGCTCTGCTGCGAAAATTTGAATTACATTTGCATCGTGTAGATGCACGAAACTTTTTAATTAAATAACCAGTTTGATGATGACGATGATGATGATGATAAAAACGCATATAGAAATAATGAGAAGTATTTTCCAATTAGTTGCATAACATGCGCATCATCAAATCAAATTTAAATGTGTATGCTGCGAGTATTTATGAAATTGTTGGAATTGTGCAAATTAGAAGTCTGTGGCCGAGCTAGCAAGCAAGCAACGCCAGCCAACTGCCAGATTTGGCAACATTCTGCCAATTGCGGTCACAATATCGCTCGCAATGCCACTTAGAGCTCTCTGGGCATTTGGTCAATTGCTTCTGATTTGCGGCACTTGGCCAGGCTGTGCAGCAGCAGGGAGTCTTTCATAATTGCGAATCAATAGTTGATGAACCGGAAGCGAATGCCAGTGATGAGAGCTGCCGTCTGGCCCCCAGTGCGTATACGTATTCTGCCAGTGACGTTGCTGCACTGGCTGCCGTTGCAGTTGCTGCTGCTGCTGCTGGGGGCAAGTGTTAAATGCTTCCGTTCCCCCGTCCCCCCCCCCACTCTGACGAGAGCGAGAGTATCTGAGACATGTCAAAAATGCAAATCCAACATGGCCTAATACCTTGAGCGTCGTCGTCCTCAATTGGCTTGCTCGACCGCTGCGTGGGACCACAGAGACGATCAAATGAGGCGTGGCCGTGTGGCAGTGCGGTGAGGTGGCGAGGCTGCCACATGCCGCCTCGTGTATTGTGTGTGTTGCCGGTCGGCCGTATAATGAATGTTTAAATGCTTTGCTACGTGAATTATTGTGGATTTAATTGTGCGCTATTAATGACTGAGGCTTTCGCTCAGTCCGCTGCCAATGAGCGCTCATTAAAATTAAATTTGTTGTGCGTGCGCACACTTGCTGCTATTGTTGTTGCTACTGCTGCTGGCTGGTTGTAAAAGCCGAGTGGTACTTGGCTTAAATAGCAACGCACAACGCACAGCACTCGAAACGCTGCACGGTCTGTTGCAGCTATGGCTGCTGCTGTTGCAGCTGTCAGTGTCACATAATTTTGCACTTTGGACAGGCCACAAGCACTCCAGGCTCTCGGTTTGCATGTCAAACACACACACACACACACACACAGCTATTCGCTTGGCATTGTGAGTATTTTTGTTGCATACTTTTGTGCGTTTGCGAAAATACTTAAAAATAATTCAACGAAAGAGTGCAGAGCGCACAACAAAGATGCTTTGCTGCGATACCAAATAATTTTATGCAACATATTTGCTTGTTTATTTATTTGTGTTGTTGCCACAAACACGAGCGCAGTCAGCCATAAATAAAACGCAAACTGTGATTCAATTTAAATTGCACGGGAAACACGAGAATGTTTGCCTTGTGTTGTTCAATTCCGGCAAACAAAAAGCTCACTTGAAATGCTACAATTTGGCTGAAGTTGATCAGGCTCGAAATATTCGAGTATTTTAATTTGTTGTGCGCGAAATTCGCCACACGGGAAAAAAGAGAAAACAGAACAAATACCTGTCGTTCATCATTTTCGTGTGCTTGACTTTCGTAGCCGCAGCTCAGGTATTTGAGCAATGTTTTATTAAAGCTCTGCCAGAGAATAGCTTAAGTCGGGATAAAAAGCAATTGCTGAAAAGTGAACAGCGTGCCGTGAAAAGTTGTAGCAGATTGATAAATGTGCGTTCGCCCATTGTGCGGAGCAGCACGCAGCGAATATTTGACACAAAACCGCAGCACACAAGTTTCAATATCGACGCACACATGTGAGTCGCCCGCCACGCTGTACTTCTCCGTCTGTGTGCGTGTGTGTGGGTGTGAGTTAGATGTGTGTGAATGTCGTAAACTGAAACTTAAAGGCAAGGACGCGCGCTTTGTACGTGTCAGCTGCCGTAAATGCCTTGCAAAATGGCGGCATTCGCGCCATTTTATGTGCGTGATTGCGACCCCGCTGCTGGAGCTGCGTTTGAGAGATGAGTGCGAAAACTATGCGACTGTTGAGCAGCTGTGTTTTGTCAAAAGTCAAAACCGAAATCCAAAAACGTCGCCGCTCGCACATGAGCTGGGTGTGGGGGAGGTTTAGTGGCACGGCAGCAAGCATGTAACATGCAACAGCCGCCATTTTTAGATTGCTTGTCGAAACTGATGTGTGCGTTATTTGTTGCTGTGCATTCGGGGTTTGCGTGTTTCCGTTTCCGCTTTTTGAACTACACTCGTCGCTGCTGTTGTTGTTGATTTTGGGCCCATTTCTCTGCTTTTTTTTTTGGCATTTAATGTAAATAACACAAAATGTATCACTTCCGCGCGCAACTGTTTGTGTGTGCGTCGCATCATGTGGCAGTTGCAAACGCATTTGGCGCTCGCCACATTTTGCAGGCATTGCAAATGGCGTGCGATAACAAAAATGGCCGCCGTTCGCTCAGTTTCCGCTTTGTTTGGTTAGCTGCAGTTTGCTGCAACAATTGCAGCGTGTGTTTGAATTGCCTTTTGTTTTCATATTTGACGATAGAGCGCAAGACTGCAATTGTTAACTTTGTTAACATGTGTAGCAGTTTATCGACAGCCATTGTTCAGCAGCTCTCCTCCCCAGCACTCTCCCGTGCCCCGCTCGCACTCAAGCATTTCATCAGCGACCCGCACACAAATATTTTCCAATGTGTGTGCACTCAAATATGCAAATATTTATGCATATCCATTTTGGTCGCCCTGTGCGCTGCTTTGAGCTTGGCTAATTAAAAGCAGTCTGCCAAAAATATTCCATTGCAAAATATTTCCCATTTCCATGCTTGATTTACTTGGCCATTTCGAGTGCCCGAAATCAGCTTTGGCAATGTTCGAAAAACACACACAAAATATAATCAATGCCAATGCAAATAAACAACAGAGCATTTTTATTCAAAGCGCACTTCAAATCGCATTGAATGACAAGTGGTTTGTTGTACTCAACCAACGAACGAACCTATTCAGTTGTTAAGGGCATATTAAACAATGAATTCGCCCCAACTGATCTCAGCGTGCGCTGTGAATTCTTTGCTCACCATGCACGCAGTGAAAGTGCTTTAAATCAGCAATAGAAGATTAGATTATGCTTGACAATTTATCAAAGTTTCCAGAGGTCTTTCTTTCACTTGACGGCAGCAGCAAATTGTGCAATTTACAAAAGTCCTGACACGTACTTTTTGCCTTGGCTGCAGTTGCAGCTGCAGCTGCAAGTTGAGGCAAGGCTTTTGTGCCGCCTAATTGACCATTAGTAGTAGTAAATTGCTAATTGCATTCTCACAGCTGACAATTATAAATTGCTTTTGGCACGTTCGGGGGAACTTGGAGAACGTTCTCTGAATGCAAATGCGTAAAGGTGCAACTTGTGAGGTGAGCTCGCAAATTGAGTTACAATTGACAATTGAAGTGCTACTCCCGGGTCAAATTGACGGTCATTTAGCATCGATTTGTTGTTAATTGCGCATGCTGTTTAATGCGCTGACACGATTAGTCAAACAGCACACAAACAATGCGCTCGTGTTTGTGTTTGTGTCTGTGTCTGTGCAATGTCACAATCCGCAAATGCCAAAACTGATTATGCAAATTTTTTGTGCCGTTGTATTACATTTTTGGCGCTTGTTCAAAAATGCATGCACTGAGGTTGGTTTAAACACATTTCCTGCATTCCACTTTGAAGGAGTTGCACACAACATTTTTAAATGTATTCTTAATGGGCGCCCACGCGGCGTATGAGCGATGTGAATGCCAATACGAATATACGCATATCAATTGCTATGTTAATTGCATCAATTGCGCATAAAGCGGGCTAACAGGCACACTCGTTGGCCACTCGTGTAATCGTATGTGTGTGAAACATGCAAATTAGTTGGGCTCGTGGCATTTGACGCGTTGCACTGTTTTCTGGCCGACTGCACCGCAGAGCCGGACCACTCGACATGCGCAATTAACAAGCTTTAACTTTATGATGCGACTTTAAATAGTTTGTGCAAACAGTGGCACAACGTTCAGGCTTTTGTTTGTCGCCACACTTAGTTGCAACTAATTAATATGCTTAATAAGCTTTGCATTTGCGGTCCGTATTGTATTTGATTAATTTCTGCCATCAAGGAAATTCACCACTCACGCTTCTAGATGTCTTTGAATGACAATCGGCGCCATTAAAGTGCAATTAGACAGTATATAGCTCGCACTGTCACTAGCAAAGCGACGTGCTTAGTCAATTAAGCCCAACTGCCGTGCTATTCAGGCGGAAGGCAAAGAAAATCTGCAGCTTGGCAAAAAAGTGCATACTCGAAACATTTGAAATGCGAGCAGATTGCTGTTGCTTCGATTGGAGAGTGAAGACAGTGTGAACAAGGGCTGCAAACTAAACTCTTCAGTGCGTATTACAAACATTTCCCATTTGCAGCACTTGCCGAGATTCTGGAGTGGAAAATGCGTAGGGATTTCATTAGACTGGACGATCAAAAAATATGGCTACTGAGGCTTGGCATACTATAATCGAGAATGCTGACAGTCAATTGAATGCTTTCTCAGTCTTTTCCACTTCAGTCCGCATAGCACACCTGTTTGGCTTTTCATTTGCTTGGCGTGCCTGGCGTTGCGTGGCAACAAAAACAAGCAGCACAGTGGCAGTTGAGGGGATCCCATTCATTTCCATTTCCGCTTGAAGTTGCAGCTGCAGCACAACAGCAGCTTGCTGTTTCCAGCTTGCCACACAGCAACAAAACAATCATCAAATGCGACCGAGTTGTAGTAAATACAATTTCTCTATTTTTTCAATTCATTTCATTTCCTATTTTTTTCTGTCTTTCAATTTTTTTTTTGTTGCTGGTTTTGCTTATGTTCTATGAGTTGTGTGTGTGTGCCCTTTGTTTTCACAAATTGAATTGTTCGCAAAGAAGTTTCTGATTTCCTTTCAAGCTGCACACACAAAAATCGAGAACAATTCCCAATAAGAACTAGAACTAGGGGGGGAGCGAGCGGTTGGTCGAGTGCTTTTGGTCCTTCGGTATCCCCATGTAAATCAGCCTAAAAGCTTTTTTTATAATTGAAACATTTTTGATCAAATGAAACAATTTAGTTGTGCAGACAGGCGATTGGCAGCATAATGAAGTTAGTGCCCAACGACAGCAGCAACAAGCTACGTGTTTGTCGTAATCGAGACTAGAAGTTAATGGCATTCTGCTTTTAATTGCATAGACTCCCAACTATGGGGGGAAACTGCGAAACTGTTTTGTGAATTATAAACTAATTGAGTGTTGTTGCTAGTCGGTCGGTATGATGAATTGTTGCTCACGCTTTTCCCTCGCCATTGTCGCATAAAGAACTCTTGTCATGCAATATCACACATACGCCATGTTGGCAGCTGTCAGTGCAAATATTTGTCAAGCTATGCGCCAGGTTGACAGCCAGCCACCTTTAAATCATAACTGAAATCAAATGCCAGCCATAAACGACGCAGCAATACTCTTTCACAACAAATTCGTCTAACTTTGCGACACTTGCAATTAAGGGTATACGAAATGTGAGTTCGCCACGAGTTTGAGCTCAGAGTTTGCGCAGTGGCGTTGGCTCATGTGGCCGTGGAGCTAATCGAAATGTAAAGACAATGAACCGTCGGTAATATGAGTGTACCTGACCCCATAAGGGGATGCGTGCATTGAACTGGCGGCACATTTTGAAGTGCTCTGCACGTCGAACCTGCGCCGCAACAAGAAACATGCCAACGGAAACCTATAGGTAAATATTTAAATTATAAAACAATTGCCAGATGCCCATTGCCGGTTTGTCGAAAAGGTCAGTCAGTCGCTTGTCGGGCTTCACGTTCAGCATTGTCAATTATGCGCAAACTTTTTGGGCCCAGCGAAGCCCACACAGAATGCTAATGCAACAACAAAAGCCAAATAAAATGCTGCGAGTGGGGCACGAAAGGACGAACGAACACTTTGCAATGCAAAGCAAAGTTTTCACAAAATGCGACATAAAAGCCGAATACATGCGGGGAGCCTCGAAAAGGGGAAGAAAATAAGCAACTGCTTGGTGCGGCGTAAAGCGGCTTAGAAGATTTTTCAGTTCACCTGCTGCTGTTGCGAAGAGTCACTGGAAAAGGGTTTATAAAATTGTGCGCACGACGTGGCTAATAAACTGAAGCGAAGTAAAAATGGCAAAGACAAAACACAGTCAGCAATACACTAGCCGAATGCTGAATGCTCTACTTTGCATGTCTGCAAACTTGAAGTCAGCCTGATTGATAAATAATGTGTGGAGTTCGGGGCGTTGAAAGTGTCGCGTTTGTTGACAGAAGGCCAAGGCCCAGAGCAAGGGTAAATGGAAAAGGGGCGCTGCAAAGCAATTTACCTTTAAGAAAATGCTTATGCAACAGAAAGCGACAGACCAAAATGGCAGTTGGCAGTCGACAGTCGGCAGTCGGCAGAACGACTGCCGGGCATTTATAATTAAAAACGCAAAACCTTAAACAACATTTTACTTAAGGCAGCCAAACGGACGACAACGATGACGACAACAGCGCAACTTGCGAACGTCTCGAGACGAGCACTGAAGTGCCTCGTGGCTGGTGGCAGGTGGGTGGGTGCACGAGGCAGACAGAAGTCAAACAATAAAGCAGACAACAATAATTTGAACAATAACATGACAAATTGTTGCAGGGCAAACAAGAAAGTGCCTATGCCACTGTTGTGGGGTCGACCGAGTTAAGGTTGCTAAAAGGCAGCAGCAAGAGTACAAAATCCCCTCACTTATTTATTTATGTGTAGGCGTTGCAGTCGTCTCAGTTTGCCACCAACACAACTAGCTGCAACTCGAGGTTGCCCAGGCAACCACTATTGATAAGTTGCCAACGTTGCAATTGTTTCAGCGCCTGCTTCGCCTTTACTAGCCAATTAAAACTTAAATTGCTGCTTAAAGAACAGTATATGATTTAGTTCAACATTTAGTTTACGTTTTGTGCGTGTTGAATTTGAATGCAACTTTAGCCAAGCTATTGATTGCCAACATTGCAATTGTTTCAGCGGCTGCTATGCCTTTAATAATCAATTTAGACTGTGGAATTTATGATTAATTACTTTAAAAAGAGTCTATAATTTTGTTCAACATTTAGTTTACTATTTTGTCTGGCTCTAATTTGAATGCAATTAGCTTTCACGGTAATCAAGCTATTGATAGGTTGGCAGTTTTACAATTGTTTTCACTAACTAATTGAAACTTCATGGATTTTGCTGCTTAAAGAACAGTCTATAATTTCAACATTTATATTACTGCTGTGATAAAATTGAATTCAGTATTAGCTTTAGCGTAAGATAATGTATAGATTAGCTGGCTCTTGTTTTGCCTCCACTAACCGATTAAATCTTAAGGGAATTTACGCTTAAAGTAGTGTGTAATTTTGTTCAACATTAAGCTTACTTTTTTGTGTGTGATTAATTGGAATTCAGCATTAGCCAAGCTATTGATAAGTTGCCAACGTTGCAATAGTTTCAGCGACTGATTTGCATTAAAAAGAAATCTTAAAAGAATCCGTTGCCTAAAGAACTCTGATTTGCACTAACATTTAGATTTTGGTGTGTGTTATAAATAAATAATTTAATATTAGCTTTAGCGACAGCCAAACTTAGCTCCTGTTTTGCCTTCACTAATTATTTAAAATTTGAAAGAATTTGCTGTCTTAAGAATAATACATGATTTAATCTAACATTTAGATCACTTCTTTGCATGTTTAATTTGAATTCAACCTTAGCCAAGCTATTGTTAAGTTGTCAATGCTACAGTTGTTTCAGTCTCCACTAAATAATTAAAACTTAAAGGAATCTGTTGCTTAAAGCACTGAGCATGTTTTGGTTCAACATTTATATTTTTGTTCTTGCTATATATAAATAATTCAATATTAGCTTTAGCGACAGCTAAGTTTTTAATGAGATGTCCTTTACCAACTGAAATTTAAAGGAATTAATGCTTAAATGCTTAAAGAACCGTGAATGCTTTGATTCAACATTTAGATTACTTTTTTGTGTATATGATAAGTTGAAATGGATTAGCCAAGCAATTGATAAGTTTGGCGCCTGATTTGCTTTCACTTCCCAATTAAAACTCAAAGGAAATTGCTGTTTAAAGCACAGTGCATTTAGTTTAACATTTAGATTGCTTTTTTGTGTGAGTGTTTTAAATATGAATGCAACATTAGCTTTCGCGGCAGCCAAGCGCACAAATAGCTTTGGAGCAAATGCATATATTTTCAGTCAGGTTTTTGTTTTTTAGTTTTTGCGTTTGGACGCCGCCGACGGCATAAATCAGTTTCAATGCTCACAAAGAACTCTGCAAGTAAATGCGCCCCGAACACATGAAATGTGAAATGTACAATGAGAAAACAAGCAGCACGATACTAGCTACTATGTAGAACTATTTTGAAAAAAAAAACTGAATTTCAACGATTTATGCGCAACAATGCGAGTCCAATTTATGGCCAAAAGCGAAAGAAGCATAAAATAATTTGTTCAGTTTTTGTCGAGTTCATAATTTAGACGACTCCACGCAGCAGCATTGACTTAATAACTCGAAATCCCGGCCGCCAGAGTTGATCATTAAAAACTGAAATGACCAACAATTAAAGCCAAAATGAAACTTTTTTCGTTGTGTTGGCTTAGTTTCGTTTTGTGAAATGTCACTTTCATGCATGCCAAACGCTTTTAGGGTTTTGATTTGTACACACAGCACTTTGCAAAAACAAAGCGAAAGTGCGAAGCAAAAACAATAAAAAGGGGTTGCTTGGTAGGGTTGGCAGAGCTTTAGGAGAAGTGTGGAGTGTGTCACTCTGTCGCACAGATGTTCAGCTTGAAGGACATTCAATGGCTCTGCGCATTATGCTAAGCCTTTTCAAATGACCAGCAGTTCCACTGACAGTTTCAGCAGCGCAACAGTTCTCTCTCGCTCTCGCTCTCCCTTTCCCCATGGCTGCCACAGGCGTCGCAGCTTAGCACACATACACATACACATACTGTATGCGATGTTTTCCTTGTAATATCCTGTAGCTAGACCATATGGATGTTTAGACGACTACTTGGGCATTGCTTTGTCAATTTGAGACCTCAAATCCGACTTGCTACAAGTCGAATTCGCAGTCACTGCGAGGAAATTAAATTGAAGTGTGCGCTGTGCCACAAACATTTTCTATGGCATACTTATCTGCTGACGGCTTCTTCTCGGTTCATGTTGCAGCTGCACAGGGTATCAGGCAGTGAAGTACGACGGCGGCGGCGGCGGCAAACACATGCGACTTGTTCCTATTTCAGCCGGCGTGTTTCTAGCAAATGCTGTGAGTGTAAGTGGCTTTCATGCAGCCATTTGGTGCTGCGCTTAAGCAAACAATAAAACATAATGAAAGTGTAAAGCTGTTGAGCCAGAACCACAACGAAACGAAAGCAAAGTCGTCTGTGGGGCTAACCTCAGAAAAGCGGGTCAATTGGCAGCTCGAGTGCCACAAAAATGCACATAACTGTGATAGATGTGTGTGCGACAGCCAAAGAAATGTAGAAGTTGCTTTGGCGATTCGCTAACTGCTGCTATTTTTATGTTTGTAAACTCAACTTTGCAATCACGGCGGGCAGTACATAAAATTTAATGTCTGCTGCTGTCCAGTCTTGCGGTTGCAGCGACTGCATTCCACTATTTACTTGTGTCACTCACACGTTGCAAGTTGTCAAGCAGGCCGAGAGAGAGAGCGACGCTTTGTTGCAAGCAGCTGCACTTGACGCTCCTCATCTCGTTGCATGTTGAGTGAATTTTAACATTTAATTATGAGCATGCCATTTTGCGGTAAAAGGTTTTTCAAATGAGTCACAAAAAACGAACGAAACAAACGAAACTCAATCAAGAGAGCGCCGCCTGAAACAGGCGGACTGTGAAAAAAGCCTTAATGGATATTTTTGAAACTTTTTCAAGCACTTTGTCATGCTTTGTCGCAAATTGTGCAACATCATGACGTGATGAGTTAATAGACATGACTAAAAATATATAAATACCGTGAAAGGGTATTTAATCTTCGATGAAATTAATAAAAATGCGATGTTCTATTTTTGCATTTTTCGCCGAGTTCAGCGACATTTAAAAGCCCCCAAATTGTGTAAATAAAATGTCGATGTTTATGTCATAAAAACGTTAAGCAAGCGGAACGTGGCAAAGGGCTTGGGTAATTTTAATGGATCTGCATATATCATTATAAGTGCCCGGCCGCAGTGGCCAAGAAGGAGGAGGAGGGGCATTGCGCATACGCCAGGTAAACCCCATACAATGAGGCAGACACAACAGAACAGAATGCTGGGTCGTTGCCATTTTTCATGGCCTGCCAATCGATAATTCTTTTGTTCATTGAGAAGTTGATAAATCACTGCAAAATCGCTGGGGCAACGGCAGCGCGTGGGTTGCACGAAATGAAAGGAATGTGCCATAGTTTAACTTGGGCCAAATTGCCAACTCAAACTCAAGTGGACAGCTAGCACGCTTTCCCTGCTCTCTGCTCTCTCTTTAGGTTTGTGTTAAAAGTGTAAAAGTGTGAGTGGAAGCGTGACTAATGTACTTCAAATATACTGGACACTCACACAGGAAAAACACTCTCACACACACACACACACACACACAGCAGAGTGTCGTCAGTTCATGCCTCACCTGTTGGCACTTTGTCCACTTTGAGCTGGATGTGAACGCATCGCTAAAGCTGCAGCAGCTAAGCTGATTTGATGGTTGCAAGCGCAACCTCAAACACACGGCAACCGCATTAAAGAGCTGCATACTTTGCAATGCAACCAATTAATTACTCTCCGCACAGACAGAACTTTCTCGATATGTCTAATCAAGGCTCGCTTGGTTTTTCCAAATCAATCTTTGCTCTCTCGGTTCGTGTCGCCCGTTTTGCTTTGTTGCCAAACGGATTAAAGTTGTTGCCTGCGGGCGGATTATTGGGTTTAAGGCATTTGCGGCGATTAGACACCGCAAGAGCTTTGAACCAAAAAGTTACTGTCAAAGTTTGTTCATAAATAATCGCTGAATCGCTGGCTCACACAGTTGTTACACCTGCTGCGCATATTTAAACATTTTAATTGTGTTTTAATGAAATGGCTGCCGCCGTTCCCGTTGCCGTTGCCGTGGCCGTTGTTGTTGCTGTGGCGCGTGTTGTGTGCCCTGTAGTGCAATAAAATTATGTTTAGCATATATTAAGGCGACATTTGTGGCGCTCTCAGTGTGCGCAGACGTTGCACAAATTAATGGGAAATTATACGCTCACGTAGTCGCACTCAGACGGCGGTTTGGCGCCCCCCAAGCAGTAGGAGAGAAAGAGTGTGAGAGAGAGAGGGGAGTCGGAGCTGAATGAAGTGCGCAATCGACGCACAAATTGCGATTGCAGTTGCGAAAGTATTGGGATATTGTCTGATAGCTTTTGCTGTGGCCTAGTGCAGTTGCGGCTGCTGCGTTATTGTTTTTGTTGTTGTTGTTGTTGTTGTGCTGTATTGACTTAAGTTAGTTGGCAACTCAGTTTTTACCCAGTTTTTCGGTGGCAAGCAAGTTTTGTATTAAAAAACTTTTATCTTCTCTTCTACTTGCAGGTAAATGACGTAAATTTTTAATTACCAACTGCAAAACTTGCTCGCAACGTGGTCGTCATCGTCGTGGCACAAACTTTTCGTCATTCACTCGCCGTCAAGTGTCAAGTGGCCGACGACCAGGCCAAGAACAAGCCCCAGACCAAGAGAAAAGCAAAAAATGTACTCTCAACACACACGCACATAGAAATTGTAGAGACTGCTTCGCAACATGTGCACGGGCAAGAGAATTGTAAGGCATTGGTTGAAATAGCCAAGTTGGATTATGGACAACCGCAGAAGTGGCAACAATCTGTGCTGCTGCTGTAGCTGCAACAAATTAGCATTCATCGCATTCGTTGCGCTCGTTCAGGCTTTGCTTTGGCTTTGCGTTTTACATTTTGATAATCTGAAAGAAGCGCAGCCGGAAACGGAAATGTGCTTGCCAGCGCTGAATTATCATGGGAGCAAACGCGCGCCAACGCTTGGCAGGCAACTGTGCTCGGGCGGAAGATGTAATTAGGGTAAAAGCAAAATGGGAAAATAATTAACACTTGAGCATAATTAATTGCACGACAAACGACAAGTGTCAGGGGGGCGCGGCGACTGCAAAAAACCACCGCTGCGTTACTTTCATTCTCTCTCTCCGTCTGGGGAAACAGAAATATTGTTGCCGTCCGAGTTGTGCAGCTAAGCGCATTACGTATGGTCCATTTGCCTTTGAACAAAACTAAAAGATACATATAAATATATAAATCTGTATATAAAGAGAAAAACATTTTGCGACAACTGCAGAGTTGATAGTATTTCTAATCAGATTATACGCAAAATTGAGTTCAAATCAAATTGCATGATAAAATTCAAACACACACGCAGACAAATTCAATGAAAGAAAAATCAAAGTTATTCAATTGCATTGCACAAGTTAAATTGCTTCAAAACATCACTCGACTGCAGACAATGCGAATACGCAAAATGTACATAACTTCATTATAGCTTATTGCTACAAGGTGTTGCAACGAATAGCTTTAAACGCAATAAGACAATGTTTATGGCAGCGATTGGCATTGAGTGCATTAATTGAAATGAAATTTAGGGCTAAGTTGAAAAGCTGCTTGTAGTGTTCATTGTGAATTTACATAGTTTTGGAGCACGTGTATTTCGTAAATTACAATAAACTTTGGCAATTCCCATTTGTATTACGACTGCTGCTGTTCGCACTTCAGCGCCTCACAATGCCAAAGTCGCAGCAGCTCGATTGTTTTTCTGCTGCTGGCTTGAGAAGCAGCTAGGAGACGGACTCTCCACAACAACTCGGAGCAGTGCCAAGTGCTGATTGCAGTTTGGGCCATAACTTTGGTTTCCAGTCTTCAGTGGCTGCTGTTTGATGAAGTGGAAAATGGGCGCAAGCCGCTGGCCAAAGTCAGCTGCCATTTTGGACTTGACTGGATCAATGTGTTGCTGTTGCTGTTGTTGTTGTTGTTGTTGTGCTAATTGCATCATTTGCATGAGTTCATTGCGCTTGCGAAGTGCATAAATAAAGCACATCAAAATTAAAGTTTTTAATTAAATGCCGAGACGGACAGACTGAGAGACAGACAGCCGTCTGCGCGGTTGAACCTTTTGAAAGGATGATGCGGCGCAACGACCTTCAATGGGGTTTTATTTTTCGGGGGGGCTTGTTTAACTTTTGGTGCCGGAAATACTCATAACGCTCAGCGCATGCCTATTAAGTTGAATAAATGAAACAAATATTTATGTTGACGGCTCCTTCCTCCCACGTCGCTCGGCGTCCTTCTTCTTTTTTTTTAATTAAAAATATACACACCAACATTTTGATGATTTTTCGCATTGTCATCAGGGGCCCGAGTCCGGTCCGTTCCGATGTGGGGAGTGTTGGCGATTGTGTTTGCTGTTTGCTCGTGGACGGGTGGAGGGTTGGGCGAGGGGGAGGGATTTCAATCAGTGCCACGGCAACAAGAGCAACTGAAGCGGCTCTCATTTAATTTTACTACAACTTCTTTTGCAGTTGCCGCCAGTTGGGCCGGACAAAAGGCATGGCAACAATAACAGGGCGTCGTGGCGGCAGCATTTAAGTGATTTTCATTTAGTATTGCGCCCCCAATACTTGCAGCATATATCTCAGACTGAGTGTATATCTATATGTCTTGTTGTCGTCATCGTCGTTGCCATTCGCAATCAATCGATGCCGCTGTCCGGTGTCGGTGTCCTTTTGTTGTGACCAATGAATCAGTGCAGTTCGTGGACGTGCCTGCGGTTGCTCGGGAAATCGCGGCGCGTAAGTCGGATTATGGTTTTCGCATGTGCAAGATAATGCACGAATATGTGGCTTTAAATTATATGCGATATTGAGTGCGCTGAATTGAGCGTTCAATTGCAATCGCGTTACACTTTCCCCATAAAGCTAATGTGCAAAACTCAGCAGGGGCTTTGAAGAGATTTGCTTACTAGCTTATTCTATGTGTTCTATACAGTGTCGATTTGCTTGCTGTACATGCGTTCGTTGTACGTTGTACGTTGCCATGTTTGCTGACGACTCGAATTTTGCTTGCTCGTTTTTGGTCTAATTTGCATGCGAAACTCTTGAGTTGCCCAGAGTTACGAGACACACAAAGCATAAGCTAAAGCAATTATTTTGCAAATGACACGGCCAAAAGCCTTTCAAAATTGTTGTTGACCTCCTCAACAAATACCTACATATATTCCTGGCCACATCGAAACTTGGGGACAAGGTGCTGGTTTTATTTTTGCACAAATTGCCAAACTGCTGGCTGAAATAAAATGAAATAACAATTTGGCTAACAACAATGATAACTTGCGCGCCATTGTTCAACATGCGGATACCACGTGAAGTCGCCTCATTGATAACACGAGTTTGGCATGAAAAATAAAACAATATATCAAGTGCACAACAATGCTGCCGCCGTTAGCGGTTTACTCTTTGTTGTGGGTGTTGTGCCTACAGGGTATTAGCAAAACAAGCAAGTTGCATAATTTCTTTGCATTCATGCCCCAAAAAAGTCAAAAAACGTGCGCGTGTGTGAGTTGCAACCAAACTCCTCTAGTCCGGCATGGTTTCTGTGTGTGTGTGTGTTGGCATTTTATTACAAAAGTTTACATGACTATGCACAGCCCTCTCGGCTATTGTTGTCATTTTGTTTGTGCGAAGGAGTGTATCGCTGTTGCTGTCGTTTTTATAAGCTTTAAAACTGGTTTTGAAAACACTTTTGCATAAAATGCCATACGGACAAAGTCATTGCATGTGCAATTCATAAGGTGCAGCAACACCCCAGCACAAAACGAGGAGCATCGTTAACTTTTACCAACCTCTCCCCCCCCCCCTAGTTGTCGTGTCAGCGAAAGTTGTGCACACTTTATTTTTAATGACATTTTTGTTGCCTTTCGAGGGCAGAGTCAAGAATTTGCCACTCACTGCTTCTCCGGCTCATAAATATTGTGCGCCACAGAACCCAATGTGGCGACCAATTGTCAGCGCTAGTTTGCCCAACAAGCAGTTGTTGCAACTGACAAGCAGCAACACAACGTTGCAGCGAGCGTCGCACTCATGCTGCTCTTTCTCCAGCTCGCCTTTTGCTTTGGCCAATCGAGGAGTGCAGAAACACGCGCAGCTAGCTGACTTCACTTCACGCTAGTGTACAAGCAAAACCCCACGCACTACAAGCAAAGTGCATTAGTGGAGGGGGGAGGGGGTAGAGGACTGTGTATAGCCAGAACTATCGCAACTAAAATTGAATTAAAGCAAAAAGTTTGCAGATGCTTTCATTGGTTACGCTTTTGCTGCTTCTTTTTTTCTTGTGCTACTCATGTTTCCCCTCCCCAGCTGCGGCTTTCGCTTGACCACGAGTAATGCATTACAACAGCGTTCTACAAGCTCCAGAACATGACCAATGGCCAATGTAATTAAGCAACTTACAAGCACACACACTGACTGTATACACACATTGGCAGGCAGGCAGGCAAACAGGCATTCATTATTAGTCATGCAGGGAGGCGATGGAATATTGTGCCATATTTAATATGCGATTTCTGACACCACTTTTATGGCACATAAAATGCGGCGTTGTCCATTCGATGACCAAAAAGATAAAGGACGTTGCTCATTTATTTGGCTTACGCAAATGGACGGACGACTGCGTTTGTGTGTGAGTGTGTGTGTGTGTGTGTGTGTGTGCGTGTGCTGTCCAAATAAATAGCAACTCATAAAGCTCGTCTGGCAACACACAACACATATATGGACACTCGCACACGCACCCATGTCATATTTTTAATGAAAAACTGTGTGTTCTTTTCGGCCCAAATTGCGGACCAACAACATTGGAGCCGAGCCGAGCCAAAATGCCAGCAATTTCCGTGCGATCTTTAATACGAGACATGAGACACGAGTTAAGCATAAACGGCTCGAGCTGCTCTTATGAATTACTTGCAAAAGTTATTACGGTTAAGCAACTGGATGGAAGTCGTGTAATCAGATAACGCATCCATCTGCCTGTTGATTATGAATAAATCAAGTAGAAACGCACCAAATTGCGACGCTGCCGGCGTTGCTCTGGCAATATTCCCGAGGCGACAAATGCGATGAGATTGCCAGCTAAGTAACCATGGAGAAGATCTTAAGGATCTCTGAATCAGCATAATTCAAGCATTCCAATACATTGATTAACAACTAGAAAGCGAAAAATTGCTGCTTGAATTTCAGTGCAGATTTGTGTGGTTTTGAGGAAACAAATAGTATACTATAAATTTGTTTTATAAGAGCTATAATTTCATAAAACCGTGAGTTAAATAGTCATGAAAATAACAAAAGCATATTAAATTTAAATTAAAGTTACTTTTTTAAAGAAAAAAATAATAGTAATGCAAATTTGAGCGTTTTTGAGGAGATAAATGGAAGAGTGGAATATGGCGCTAGAAATTGATTTGTAAGAGTCATAATTTCATAAAACCGTGAGTTAAATGGTTGTGAAAATAACTTAATTATATGTAAATGTATTAAATCTGAATCAAAGTGAAATTCTTTGGAAAGAAAAAGAATGTTATTGTACTTTTTAAATGGCAATGCAAATTTGAATGTTTTTTAGGAAATAAATAGCAAACTGACATTTAGCGACGGGAATTGTTTGATAAGCGTCATCATTTCATAAAATCATTAGTTATTTCTGCGAATAATTTAAGAATTCATGAATTCAATGTGGAATCCTTTGGATAACAAAAAAAAGAAAGAATATTATGCAATGCAAATTTGAATTGTGATTTGTTTTATAATAGTTCTGAGTGACGTTAAGCCATGAGTTTAATAGTCGAAGACTTAACTTAAGGATATTTAAAGTTAAATTGTTTAGAAAGAAAATGCAGTATTTAATTGTAGTAGTTTGCTAAGTTAGCATGGAAACACGCATTGAGCATCAAAGTAAATGAATAAGATAGCAAATTAGAGTAAAAATCAGTAATTTAATGACATTAAAGAGAAATCATTTGAAAAAGCAATAATTTAACTATATTAAAGTGGAATTGCTTGCAAAGAAAAAGAAGATTATTATAGTTAGTTATTTGTTGTTTGTAAGCATGAACGTACACATTGTGGATCAAAGTCAATGAAGACGAAAGTAAAGCAAGTTCAGGTTGCAACAAAATCAAATCATGAGTAAAGTGAAATTTGTTAGAGAGCATTGTAAGTGTAAAATAAAAAGCAATAATTTAATTGCATTAATGCGAAATAGTTTGGAAAGAAATAACACATTGTGGATCAAACCAAATGAATGAGGTGTAAACTTTATTAGAGTGACATTTTTTAGAAGGAATCGTAAGTGTAAAAGGGCAATAATTTAACTGTTTGTTGAGTAAGCATGAAAACACACATTGTGGATTAAAGTCAATGAAGACTAAAGTGAAGCAATTTCTGGATGTGACAAATTCAAATCTTGAGTAAAGTGAAATTTGTTAGAGAGAATCGCAAGAGTAAAAAAAGCAATAAATTAATAATATTAAAGTTGAATCGTTTGGAATGAAAATAGAGTATTAGAGTAAATTGTTGAGTTACCATGAAAAAACACATTGTGGATCAAAGTAAACAAATGAGATGTAAATTTTATAAAATTCACATTTGTACATAGAATCAAAAGTGCCAAAAACGAATAATTTAATTGCATTACTGTGGAATTGTTTGGAAAGAAAATAGAGATTTATAATAGATTATGCATCAAAGTAAATAAGTGATATGTAAACTTTATTGAAGCGACATTTGTCAGAAAGAATCTCAAATGTGAAAAAGCAATAATTTGACTAAATTACAGTGGAAACGTTTGGGAAGATAAAAATAATATTATAGTTAGTGGTTTGTTGAGTAAGCATGAAAAGAAACATTGTAGATTGAGGTAAATCAATAAGATGTCAGAATAGCAAATGGGAAACTTGGGTAAAGTGGAGTAAAGAATGCATTAATTTAATGGCATTGAATTGGGCTTCGCACAAATAAAAGCCAGCCGTCAACTGCAATTTGTCAGTCGGTTTCGCGCAGTGTAGTAATGCAGTACTTTTCGCGCACTGTAGGCACTTTTGAGCTGCAATTAATGCGTTTTAAAGCCAATTTGAGCGCAGAAAAGTATGCCGCATGAAGTAAACATAATTATAAGCCTTTCTGTTTGCAACGAATATAAAACCAGCAAACATCAATTGCACTGTGGCCGTCGAATGTCGCTGTCGACTGTCGAATGTCGGTTTTGGGTTGTTGCCTGTCGGCTGTTGGTCGTTTGGCCATTAAATAAGAATCGACATTTCATGTTGCAATTTTTGGCATTTGCGGTTGTCCAGTAGAACATTAATGAGGCCTTTTGGCCCTGTTAATTTGCCGTCTGCCCCGTCAGACGCACGCACCGACGACCGCGATAACTCCGCTAGGCCCGTGTATAATTACATGCTCACACACACACACACACACGCACAGAGAGAGACCACAGAAAAGAAGCTTTTGTGCATAGCTGTGCATTTAATAATTGGCTCGGTGTGTTTGCTTTCGTAGAGTAGCAGAGCGTTGCAGCTGCGTGGCAAGCTGCCGCTAATCAGACGCATCTGTTGCGGTTCGAGCTTCAGCATTTTGTTGCGAGTCGAGCCGGAGCTGATTGCTTCCCGATGATGTGATTGATGTCAGTTAGAAGCCAAAAGGCAAAACTAACTCTGCACTCGCTGTAGATGGCTTCCGGCCACAAGCGCAGCGCCAGCGACTGTCACACAAAATGGCGGCGATGGCGACGTCGACGACAGGAAATGTGCAAGCAAACGACGCCATTTTGTGCGACATTTTGGGGAAGCTCACGTGCGAAGCATCGGGCCATCGGGTTGGCAGCTATTTTGCGGTGATTTTTAGCTCGTTTATCGAAAAGGCGACGACAACACAGCCGCAGACACAGACACAGACTCGGCAACGGCAACTGAATTTGAAACTACTAAACAGCGCAATGCCGCGACGTTGACAAAGAAGCAGTCGCTAAGGCTTGTGTTGTGGGGTTGCAAGCTGGGGGGAAGCCGGCAACATGCGATATTTACGTGATGCTGCTAAATGTCAAATATTTTGTCATCGCGATACAGCTGAAGTAGCTGAAGCGAGCGCACATTGCGAGAGACTTTAGAGCTGGCTGGCAGAAGCCGATTGCAATCTCATTTCAGTGACAGTTTGACGAACGATTTTTCAACGTTTTTCAGACAAAATAACTCCGGATATTGGGTATTGTGTGGAGCGCATGTTGAGCAAACAAATGCGCGAATGCGGCTGCCAGCAACTGCAATATTCATGACAAATTCTTTGTTAGCAGCATCAAAATATATAATATAGTGTATATGTGTAGTATGTGAAACAATTGAACGCGTAAAGGCGCAAGAATGCGATAGTCATAGTATTATATGTGCAAGCCTAACAAATTGTTGGCTGTAAATTTGGGTGAGCTGCAGAGGTGGGAATTGAATGCAGACAAGTGCCATTTGTTTGGCAGCTGGCTTCAGGCCGTCGTCGGGGCCAGTTGAGATAACAACGGCACGTGGAGTCAATTTCAGGTGTCGCTCGGACATAAATTACAATTTGAGTGGGCACTCAAAAAAGGCGCCCGGGACTCGGAGTGGGAGTGGAAGTGGAAGCAGCGCAGGGGCAGCGAGGAAGTCATAAACAACAGCTGGCGCGTTATAAACTGCACTTGGCTTACATTTTATGAGCATAAAACTATTTAAATTGCAGCCGCGCGTTGCGTTTGCTCATTTGCATAAAAATAGCGCTGTCAAGTGCGTCGCACACGCACACACAGCCCCCACATGATGATTTACTTAATTTGTGCGAGCGAGAGGAACTAGAAGAGTGTGACTAAAACTGCAGCTGGAACTGGAACTGGAACTGAAAATGAAGCGGGAGCCAGCTATTTCTACTGGCAGCACGCAATTAACAAGTTTTTGATTAGTTGGTCAGCCGCGCGCAAAACTTTTGACATCGTTTGCAGTCCGTGTTGCGAAAGTTATTTTTAGCACTAAGCGTCGAAATTTATTTAAGCCCAAAACTATGCAACACTTTCTGCCACTGTCGTCCACTATATTGCTTCCTTTCTTTCGCGCTGCACCAGCTACATATAGTTGGCCCGTTCTCTCCCCCAGCAAGTCACAGGTATGTGTAGCATGTGTGTGTGTGTGTTTCGCACAGTTATTTGCGCAGCTTAAAAGTTTGTTATCAACAAATGCGTAAATCCACCCAACCGAAAAAAGCGCAAAGTTTCCAATGTAACAAACACACACGTGTATTTCTGGTCTACGCTCCCGCGTGTGCATGTGTGCGTGTGTGTGTTTATAGAGCTGTCTAACTTTTCGACACAATATTTATGATAGCCAAGAAATCGTTTAACAACCTGTAAAGTGCACTACTACATGTTGTTGCAAAGGTTGCAAGCTTTGATTCAATTCACTTGCAGCCCCTGTCGCATTGCCACATCATTTGTCTACGTTACAAACCAATTGATATAGTTAGTCTTTCCTGCCAGTTCTTTTGTTTTTGTCATTCAAATTTTGTAATTTTTAACGTTTTCCGTTTGCCTCTTAAAGTCTAAAGTCTAATAAATGGCCGCATTAAGTTCGGCACGCTGCACGTTGGAGTCCGTTGGAGCACGACTAAGTGGCTAGACATTACAGCAGACAGTAAGTACTCGAGGAGCGATGCCATTTAGCCGTTAAGTGTCGTCTTTAGTTGAAAGTTCCGCCTACTTAAAAGCAGCTCAGCTGTCCCTGAGTTGCCCTCGCACCTCTCACAAAAAGATGTCATCAGAAAAATGTTCATTTATTATTTGCGGAGTGCAAACTTTTCGGCCGCCGACGATCGCCCTGGGGCTGTAAGTTGATGTTGAGTCGCTCGGCTGCTTTGCTTTCAGCGTTGGGTTATAATGCCACTCTCTCTGTGTGTGTGTGTGTGTGTGTGTGTGGGCCCGAAAGTGCTTGGTACTTATTATCGATTAGCCATCAGGTGAAAATTGCGACGCTTTTGAAACGCCGAGTTTTCAATATGCTGCGCACATGCTAAGCTTTTCTTTTTGTTACCAAAGTTTGTCAATCGGAGACGGCAAAGGATAACAGCGTTGATGTGGCATTTAAGTAGCGTACACACACACCCCCACACACACACACACATACGCACACACAGAGCGCTACCTAGCGCCACACACCCTCGAAACTGTTGCCGTTGGTGTGCCATAAAACTTTATCTAAATGGTTAAACCAAGCGCACGCTCATTCAATGAATGAGGAGCAACGTCACAGCGAGAGACAGAGAGAGAGAGAGAGAGAGAGAGTGAAAGAGAGCGGGGGAGTGGGAACCTGGGGATAGAAAATAGAGGAGTGCGATACAGAGTTTCATTACTTTCATTATTTAGCGCTGCACACACACGCACACACGCACACGCAACACACACAGAGCGCAAACTAAGCGATTTAGTTTAATTGAAAGGCATTTTGATGAGATTTTAGTTGAACGCATTTGAGACGCTTAACTGCGGCTATAATACCGCAGCGCACCAAACTAAATCATCTCAGCGTTTAATCCGATTATACTAATATGCAACTTCCTTAAACTGCGTTCTATATATATTCTTTTTCGCACTCTATTATCAGCAAAATGCGCAACGACTGCAGCACTAAGTAACTGTAATAACAGTTCAATCTGAAGCGCCGAATATTTCAATTAAACCATTTCGAATTCAATTCATATTTAATGCTCTACGGCGACGAATAGATATTTCGCGAAGTATTTATTTTTATAGTACTAAAGTTTTTGCTTAATCTTAAGCATCGGTGTTGGTTTTTATTCTCATCGTTGGGGAAGAGTTTGCAAAGCAGACATTTATTTCCTTAAAAGAATGCAGACTCTCACGCCAAACAATTAAAAAACTAGAATTTAAGTGTTAAACTATTTGATTTAGATATTTTATTGAATATAACCATTTGATTTACATATTATTTTGAATATAAAAGTAAACTCGAATTTTTACGTTTAACTGTTTGGCTTAGATTATATTTTATTTTTTAATTTAAAAGTTGAATGGCAAAATCACGCCATAAAATTAAACTCGAATTTTTATGCTTAACTATTTGATTTAGATGATTTATTGACTATAATAGTTGAATTGGAAACAAGCTTATGAATGCTGCAATTTTAAGATTGTGGACAAAGTACTACATTTTACTACATTTGCATTAATAAGATTTAAATTCTTGCTAAATCGAAAACGCTAAAATAATGTGAGCTGTACAAAAGATTAGTTTGAGTGACCACTCTGTTTATTCTATTTTTTCAAAAATGAACTAAAAATGCTCACTATTTAAAATCCCTTTAAAAAATACTGCACTATCAATTTCAAATTTATGTTTACCTGTAAATCACTGTCTAAAAGTAATTTCTTTTGGAGAGCTGTTCCGTTGGTCAACCGAAACGTTTGCCAGTAACCTCGATTTTCACAGTTGCTCCGCTTTTAATGGCTGACGTTGGAGGAGTGCCCCGACGCATTCTATAGTTTGGTGTGGGTGTGGCGTGTCTATCAGGACACTTAAAATTTTACTCATTTCATTTTGAATATGGTTAAGCAAACCGAAACTGACAGGCTCGAGGCTGACGTGGAGTTACTTGGCTTGGCCGTAAAACGCTTTTAAAGGGTAGCGGCTGAAAAAGAACGAGACCGCTTTTAATTTGCATGGATGGACCCCGATTATGCACACTTTTGCGCTTAATTAGGCAGCAGTAGCAGAAGCAGAGGCAGTAGCTCGGAGCTCCAAATGAAACTCAAGAATTCATCAGCATCAATTTGTCAAGTAACTAAGTATTTTTCGTCTCGTTGCTGTTTCTTTTTTCGGTTGTGTCCTGTCGCTCGCCTAGGAGTTGGGTTTCGCCTGAATGTCGTTGGCATGGGACGAACGGGGAGTGGGGCAAAGTATTGGGTTTGTTGCTGTCTATTTTGACGCGCTTCTCCGCTCGTTTACGCGCCCCGCGGGCATCGCACGCGCTGTTTGTCTTGTTAAGACAGCGTCGGCGTTTTGTGCGTTTTAATTATCAACTCTTAGTCTGGTCACACAAAGCAGAGAGCGCGAGAGGAAAGCAAAAAATTAGACATAAAATTACTCGACGTTTATGTTTTCTTTTGTAACCAAATTTTAATGAAGGCCGTGCGGCATTTAGTTTGCTAAATTGCGAGTCGCGGCAGAACTGCGCTACACTGCGATTATATGAGTGTAGATTTGGCCAGCTATTGACTGGTTTTACGTAGTATCTTTGTGGTTGTAAAGCACTTGGTCCACGGCTGACTTTAACGTTTATTGACGGGCTTCGCAATTTTAATGAGTTTGCCAGTGTGAGCTACTTATGCGCCTCTTTTTCGCAGCTGCTCGACAGCTGTGGACTTCAACTGGCTGGCTAGCTGGCTAGCTGGCTGGGAAAAGTTTTGTGCCAAAAATGCCATTAGCACTTTGCCTTGACCAAGTTAAAGTTGAAAATAAATACGGGCAGCAGAGCAAAACATAAACATTGAATGCAAACTAAACAACTTTGCGCCAAGAAATTTGCGCAAACATTTTCGGCAGCCGTAAAAGTTGATGCAGTCAGCTTTAATTAAGAAAACGTTCGAATCCCCTGCGCCCCGCCGCACACACATTGTATACACTTTGTGTATTTATTATTTTAAGGTCGTTCCTGGCAATTGTGCTCCCTGCGCTGCGCCCCGCAATCACTCACAGGAATTCGAATGCGAAATAAGTTGGTAAAAAATAATCGAAGTTGGCAAACGGAACGCGGCAGTGGCGGCGGCGGCGGCGACTGGCAAATGAAATTGTTAAGCAAAGCGACAGTGGCAAATGGAATTTTAATTCAATTTGAATGTGTCGCGAAGCAGCAGCCTGCGCTCCTTCACCTCTCTCTCTCACTCCCTCACTCTCTTTGGCTCTGTCTGTTTGCCGCTCTATTAACGAAGACATCCTGCGGGCGGCGAAAGTCGTTGAAGTCGTCGAAGTCGTCGTTGTCGTTGTCGTTGTCTGTGTGTACACTTTTTTGTGTCATTTTACAGATTTCTTTGTTTTCGCCCACTCGACGCCATTTCGCGCAATGTAATTTCATTAAGCAAGGCGTCGGGACGTAGCACATGTTCTGCATATATGTTTAATTGCGGCGAATTGCTGCACGCACTTGCTGCTGAAAAATGCCGCACAAAATATCAATCGCACAATCGACTGTTGCGCACAGTTGTCAATGTTGTTGTGCAGCCTGCATGCATAACCAATTTGCCAACCACCTGCTGCCTGTGGCAACTAGCAAAGTGCAACGGCAACGGCAACTTCAGTTGTCGCTCCCCCAGGCGCTCTTGTCTTCTAGAGCTCCCCTGCCGTCTGGCAAGGTGCGAACGTGCCGCAGCGGGGGGGCGGCTGCTGCCGGAGAGTGGCAACTGTCAATTGTGTGGCAGTGAGTCGAGAACTTAAACTCATTAGCTGCCGCCAGGGGGTTTAGTTGACAGCAGCAGGCTGCCAGCCTTTTGCTCTCTCAGGCCGCTCTATGCATTTTTTAGTGTATTGCGTATGCGAAGTAGCCTGCCACAAATTTGGGTCAACTGCAGAAGAATTTCTGCATTTCTATGCTGGCTTCCAGCTACCTACGGGCCTGCAGCGAGGAGAGGGGGAGCAGGCGGGGTGGTCGGGTTGTGCGTTCCACTGCAAAATTGCCTTGTTTCTTGTTGTGCTGGCCCGGCTCAAAAAAGCAAAGCCAAATCGCTTTAGTTGCAAGTGAAAGCGCAAGAATTTCACATATTCTGTGTGTGCTCATGTGCGTGCCTAGATTGCTGTTTCTTGCTCCCCTCTCCCTCTCATTCTCGTCCCCCTCTGCTCGTGCTGAAAATTTAATGTTGCATACTTTGCAGGTGCCACACAAAACAGCATACAGCAAACACTGGCGACACATTAATTCTTATTTAGTCTTTAAACAATTGCCCCCAGTTTGTTTGAGTTCTGTGCAGTGTGATAAAAAAAATGCGCTGAATTTGTGTGGTCGGTGCAGCATAGCGAGCAAAAGTCGTATAATGTGCTTGCAAGCAACAATTCTGTAGCTAGCTTAATTGTGTTTTATTAGGCGCTGTAACATAGAGCAAGCAATAAGAGCATACCCTGGAAAACATACCAAGGAAGGGTTTCATCGTAAAGAAGTCATACTGTTTGTGGAGTTTAAATACGTATTTTTAATTAAGAATACCATAGAAAACATTCCAAAAGATTTACTCGACTGACGGTAATCAAGTTATTTATTTTTAATTGAGAAAATATACCATCTTAAATATTTCCCTAACTGACTGCAGCCGACTTATAAATACATATGTTTAAATAAAAAGATACCAAAAAGGTTTGGATTTATGAGACTGACTGCAGATGTGTTGTAATTATGTATTTTGAAATGAAAATAGCCTAGAGAATTTTCCAAAAAAAAGGTTTGATCTTAAAGAAGATATTTTACACTGACAGCTCAAATGGTAGTCGAGTTATATAAATACGTAATTTTTACTAACAATACCCTAAAATAATATAAAAAAAGGGTCGATCGTAAAGAAGATTTGCTCAATTGACTACTCAAATTATAAATACGATTTTTAGATCAAAATACTCTGGGGAACATATCAAATAGGGTTTAATCTTGCAGAAGATTTCATCAACTGACTGATCAAATAGCAGTTGAGTTATAAATACTTATTTTTAAATGAGAATATCCTATAGAACTTACCAAAAAAGGTTTTGATCTTAAAGAAGATTAAGTCGACTGACTGATAAAATTTTGAAGTCGGGTTATAAATACGTATTTTTAGATCAGAATACCTTTGAGAACATATCAACAATTTTTTTATCTTGTAGAAGATTTCATTAACCTGACTGATGAATAACTAAATAACAGTCGAGCTGTAAATATGAATTTCCCAATGAGGATCCTCTAGAAAAGATGTCAACAAAAGGTTTTCATCTAACGGAAGATTTACTCGACTGACCGCTCAAATAACAATCAAATTAAAAAAACTATATTTAGATAAGAATACCCTATAGTTCTCTATCAAAAAGTGTTTCATCTTGCAAAAGATTTCCTCGACTGACTGCTCAAATAACAGTCGAGTTAAAAATACGTATTTCTAAAGGTTTTTTTTTCGCAGTTTAGTGGCGTTTTATTAGCCAACAACTGACGATAATTTGAGCTTACTGCAGTTGTTTTCTCGGCATGCGAAATCCGTGACTTTAATAGAGCTGCACTTTGTGGGGCACAGCTTGAGTTTGACAAAGGTTATGCAGTTATTTTTGTGCAAATGCCACATGCAAACGTTGCAACGTTGCAGCTTTGGCTTAACGTTGCTATTGCCGTGCGCAAAGTAGGTGCATTTAAATAAATGCGAAACAGAGAGCGTGGGGGAAACCGTGTGTGTGTGTGTGTATATACAGTGCTAAGTCGGCGCAAATTAATGAGAAATTATAGTCTCCCCTTGCGTGCACGGGCTGGCTTGTAAATGCACTCGAGTTTGTGCAAATTAGTGCAGAATTCTAAAGGCCAAACAAAGGCGCTTTTGTGGGTCGGCATTTTGTTGGCATTTAATTGGTTGAGGCTTTCGCTTTGACAACTAATTGAAAATGCTACGAATCCATAGTGCCTGTGGTAATTCAAAACTTTAAGTCGAGCATGCTCTCGAGATGCACATAGAAATCGACAGACAGATAGAGAGAGGGAGAGGGAGCCTGGCAAGACAATATGATAAGCAGCTCTGCGTGCTATTTCAATAAACAAACATCAGCAAAATCGCAGGCAAATACGAGTGTAAGCGGCAAATGGAAGCGCAGATGCCAGATGGCAGATAGGAAAAGCGGCACAAAGTCGACAGACGGTAGAAGAGTCAACAACCCACACACGGGAATCGAGCAAATCAAATGTAAACATCTAACACACTCACAGCGAGAGCCATGTGATGACAGCAATAGCAACAGCGAAACAAGAAGAAAAACTTTGCGGCAGCCAAACTGGCAAACACCCTGTACAAAGCAGCGTCTCAAAAGACAGCAGTTGAGCTACCCTTTTGGTGGTGCAGCATAAAACAGCAGTCTAATGGCCCCAAACACATCCTGCTGCGGGTCGTGGCGTCCCCAATGCCGAGTATTGTGTTACATGCAACTTGCAGCACTCAGTCTCCGTTAAGGGTCTGACAAATAGCAAGAAGAAATGCTTATTTTATTTGCATATATTGCAACATTGCCAGCACTTTTCTATGTCTCTCTGTGTGGTGCTTGTATGTTAATGTGTGTGTGCTCGGCTCCGCGCATTAGTGGGAGATGAATGCAGCAGGAAATGTAAGTCGTACTTGGAAAATATGCTCGCATTCGCACTCCTCTTTCATGGCATTAGCCTGCATAGATGTGTGTGTTGTGTGTGTGTGTGTGGCTGATGACATTTCCATGTCAATTAGTTGTAATTTTCCAAATGCTCGTGACTGACGACAGCGAATGATAAGAAACATAAAAATTGAATTGACAGTTGCGCCAGCGTCTTTCGGCTTGTTGCTGTTAATGTGGCTGACATTACACTGCGTGCAACTGCCAACGCAATGCAAACAACTTGCCGTTGCTGTTGTAGCCGTTGTCATTGTCTTGTCGTTGGCGAACATTATGCACGGCAACATGGCTGAAACACGCTTCCATCACCCGAGCACATTGTACAACCAACCTGCCTGTTGTGCTCGAAGCTCTCTCACTCTCTGCATTGCGTAGCATACTTTTCAGGTTGCGGCTTTGTAGAGCGTGTCCAATTGCCTAGGCTGGCGACGGGCGGCAGCTCGCAAACTCCGGCAGCTGGCACAGTTTTAGCAGGGCTCGGACTGCCATCAATTTTATGCATTGCAGTCGGACAACACGCACAGCCAGCTGCAATTATGCTTGACTGATTGCGGGGCGGGGAGGTTGGGCAACAGCCATTGGCAAAATATTTGCCAGCACTCGCCGACGTAATAAAAAAGCTGAAAACTCACATGTAAACTTCACAGCATTCAAGTGTGTTCGTGCTTTAAGTGTAAAATGAAATTTGCTACCTGCGCTGAGGCCGCTGACTGCTGCGTTGGATGATCATCACTCATGGCTGAGTGTCAGCGCAACATCATAGTAATCGATCAATATTCAATTACAATTACAATTACCATTACGACGAGCGCCGAGCGCCGAGTGGCAGGTGGCAGAAGGAAACGCGACGCACACAGGTCGCGACGCGGGTCGCTTCAATCTGCCGCTTGTCAGCTGCACAACTCAATTGCAATTGCGCTCCATGGGGAGCTGTCACGTGGCGTATGCGCAATTTCTGTGCCCAGTTTATTTATGCTGCTGCTGCCCCCAATTTACCGATGCACTTTCCCGCCGCTTAAAGCACTTGCGAGCCGAAAATGACGCAAAAACTAGAGAAAAGAAACTCAAATTGAATTTACGCAATGTGACTTTGCCACAATGTTGCAACGTCTGCCGCCTGCGTGCCTGTTCCTGTCATGCTTGTGTGGGCGGCTGGTTAAATCGTCAGCCTGGCCCATCCTGTGGCAAAGCCATTTTTAATGAAATTTTCAGCTTTGCTGCACTGAGAGCGGCGCAGACAGGCGAAAAACATGCTCTCGAAGGCTTACGGACGCACGACAGGCCAACTTTGCCGTAATAATTACGAGCGAGAGTGAAAGTTTTGTGCTTGCATTAAAGCTGCACAGACAGCATAAAAGCCACGAAGAGGTCAAGCTACTGTCGATCAAGCTGATATTTTGTAAATGACTGAAGAATGTTATCAGCTTATGCAAATGTTTGAGCTTATATAGATAGCTGCTAGTCGACGCTGCACTGCCGCTTGGATGTGGCACACATTTGCATCCTTAATTGCATTGCCGGGCTGCAGCATAACTTAACGAACTTGGTTATGTGCTGTGGCTGCATTAGGAACAAAGCCAATCGTGGCCAGTTCTTCGACAGACAGCACTTCAGTGGCTGCTAATAACACTTTTTGTAAGCTCTGCAGCAGCACGCATAACTTCATTATGCTCGAGTTGCCACATGCAGCACAGCTTGCACTCGGTTGTGCAAAGTGTGCGCAGCACTCGCGTTTTCCGCATCCGCGTTGCTCAATGATCCGTGTAAGCACAGAAAACTGCACGGGAAACCAGAGATAAACAGATATAGAAATGTGAAACGCTCCGCTCTGCTCTGCTCTGCTCTGCTCTGCTCTGCTCCCCACAAGCTCCTCCGCTGTCCGGCTGGCAGAGTGACTGCCTGCCAGTGTTCTGCTCCACTCAACTCGAGCTGTGGTTATGGCCATGGCCGAGAGACACGCTGCCAGCGGCAGGGACTGAAACGGAGGCGAGCCAGAGGCCAGGCCAGTGCATGAAGAAGCTGCAGTCGTGTATTGATTGTGATAAATGTCCTTCGGCACGCTTCAGCCACCGCAAGCCATAGAGCGAGAAAGAGAGATGGCAGCAGCATACGAGTAATAGACAGAGAGAGAGGTTGTGGCTGAGTTGCATGCATAAATTGAGTTCACTTTCTGGCAGCGAAATAATTTCTAGACACAACTCATTAAATATTAAGCACTTGTTTTGCAGCCAGCCGGAAATTTATACTACGATTTAATTACATGTGCAATTTATTGGCATACAAACACGCCCACACAGCACGCCCGCTCGTGCTAATGAACTCCACGGAGCAGAGAGCAATTTTAATTAATGGAATCTAATAAAACCCCAAAATACACACACACACAAACACTCACACTTCACTTCGTTTGGGGTGTGCGAATTATAAGCAATAAATGTGCATATCGAATATAAAAACAGCAAATAGCCAAACTAGAGCATACTCTGCAGCTTTGTGGCTTTAAGCTTATGAAGACACCCGTATTAAATTACTTAAATGGCCATATTTCTATCCCAGTTTCTTGGCTGCAGGGTATGGAAATGAGTGTCGCCCACACACACACACACATACACGAGAGTGAGGGGGAAATGTGCGGCGCAAAGTTTTCGCATAATTAATGCAAAAATGTGCAAGCAAAAATGTGTACGCAATGCTCATTTGCCTCTCTTCCTCGCTGTCTCTTAATTTACCTGCTCAACATATTAATTAGTTTTTCACGTTGAAGCTTAGCAAAAGTTTGTGCTTGTCGTAATTTGTGTGGACTTTTCTTTCGCTTTTCGCATTTGACAGTTTGACTTTGGACTTTAGCCAGTTTCGGATTCGGATTCGTATCCAAACTTCAATTGGCATTCATATTCCCAGGGCGCGTCAACATGTCAAATAAAAATCAAATTTCAAATGAATAAATACCCCAAAGAAAATGCGAACGCAATGAAAATAAATTATAGAAAACTTTTGTAATATAAACTACGTGTATTGCAATGATGATGAACGTAATGAAGCTGCCGCTGCTGATGATGATGATGCGGATGCGGATGAGGTTGATAAGCGTCAGGATGGAGCTGGCCACTCGAGCGTTTGCTTTTGATTTTGCAAGCAAATCACTTGCACAATTCCCGACTCTCCCAAAACGGGACGCAACGAAATGAATGACAGACAAAATGAAAACGAAATAAAGAAAAGCGAAGTCTCTCTGTGTGTATGCGTAGAGAGAGAGAGAGAGCTGCTCTAACCATTCCACACTTTAGCAGCTTCTCGAATTTTTCCAATTTTTATTGTAGTTGCAGCGGAGTCTGAGTTCACTTGTGTTTATTTGGGATTTCTGTTTGCCCTTGGTGCTGGCTCATTTCATGGCTTTGCAGCAGACACAAGACACTTGTGCTAGTTGTTGGCTGCCAAGAAATATATATTTACCATAAATCAACATCAAAATGTTTGATGATGCGATAAATAGCAAAAGAAAGCGAACGGCGCCACAGGCAAAGCAATCGAATCTGAATTTGAATTCGCATTCGAGCTCGTCAAATACTACTTACACAACTACAAGCTGGCAGAACTTGAGACTAGAGCTGGCTGTAACTTTTAATTAGTAAATGTGTCATAATTTACATAAATGTATTACGTATGCTTTAAACTTTTAATTAAATTCCCAGCTCGTTCTCCTCAACTCACATGCCGCGAGCGGCACGCGCTCCCTCCTCTCCTGCGCGACGCAAGCAAAGTTTACACGTCAGCTGATAACGTGATTAGTGCCAGCGACTTGACGAATTGCCAGCGAGCAGCGTGTAGCGTGTAGCGAGTTATCTGGAATTTAAACTAACTGCAGGAGATCCTAAAAGTGTGTTTGATATGGTAGACTTGAGGAACTGTCAGCGAGCAGCGTGTGGCGAGTTATTTCAAACTTAAAGAAACTACAGTAGATTCGAAATGTGTTTTTTATAAAGTACACTTGACGAATTGTCAAGCAGCGTGTGGCGAGTTATTTTATAATTAAATTAACTGCTAAAGATCTGAGAAGTGTGTTTTCGAAATTAATGAAACTGCAAGAGAACCGAAGAGTGTGTTTTATATAGTAGATTTCAGGAATTGTCAGGAAATCTGCGTGTACCGAGTTATTTCGATATGAAAGCAACTGCAGGAGATCTGAGAAGTGTGTTTATATAGTGCCATAGTGAAAAGTGTGCGTTATATAGTACCAAAGTCTTGACGAACTGCCAGCGAGCAGCGTGTAGCGAGTTGAGTTGCTGGAGATCTGTAAAGGCTTAAAGTTTAACATAGTGCTCGCTTCGGCTGCCGCTAATTGTTAGTGCCAGCAATTGTCAGCGCATGAACGTCGTTTATGCTGCGCTCAAAACTTTCAGCAGTCGCTCGCAGCGCGCCGCACACACGCCTCGTGCACTAATTAAAATGTTTCGTCCTCCCCCTCCCCCCGCACACTACCTGGCAGACAAATGTGCGCTAGACGTGTGAGCATGTACCAGTTGATGTCTCAACACGCTCTTGCTCACACTCTCACACAGACACACACAGCCACCTGAGCATTTGTGGCTGATGCCGCGACTGTGGCATTGGCAGGCTATTAATTAGGTAAACGCAAATTCACGACCTTTAGACAAATTGACACTCGCGATAATCAAGGGTGAATTGTGTTTGGTTAGCATTAGGATTGCCCAAATTACGATGTCAATTGTCGGCAGCGGCACGTGTATATATAGAGAATGATATATATGTGTCTCTGTGTGTTGTCGCAGTAGCTGACAAATTTATTGGCGCTTTAATATCAGCTACCGTTCTGTGAGTGGGCTTTCAATATATATGCTTGCCAAAGTCAATCAATCCACATGAATAATCGATTTTCGCTAGCTTATCTTTTATTTAACAAACATATTTTGCATTTGTCAGCAGCTATGCGAGTTTTGGCTATAATCCCTCCACAAAAATGCCAAACTTTTCTAATAACAATAGTAGGAATGCTACTTTTCGACTATAACATACCCTGTACCTCTATTATATGGGAGAAAAAAGGTCTAAATGAAACTTTTGTGGGTGAAATGGGCCAAAATCGAATGGGGTTTCTCAATAACTTTAAGACTAACCGTTCCTGATGAAAAGTAGATATTTAGACACTATGCTACCATGTTTGAAACAGCTTCTTTAAAAAGTGTGGGAGTTATTCCGAGGAAAAATAAAACACAAATGATCTCGTATAGAAACAGACCGACAAGAATCTGGATACCAACTTTGGTTATTCTAGCTGTTATAGTCTCAAAGAACTAGGCGTTCGTACAGACGGACGGACAGACAGACGGACATAATACAAATCGATTTAGAATGCGATTCTAAGCATATTTGTTGTAACAACATAAGGTCCACAACGTTGCCTTCTTCCTGTTGCAAACATTTGCAAATTTACTATAACCTTCTTACCAATTCATGGTACAGGGTATAAAAAACCATATGTAAATATTGCGCAATTTGAGTTATAGCTGAACGGGGTTCAATTTAAAGGGTATTTCTGTAATTGATGCGATTTGCGACAGGTGCTGTTTGCCACATGTAATTTTTATGTTGTTTGCCAAGCGCGTCACACAGTTTCTCAAGCATGTCGAGTGCGCCTAAGTGTGCGTGTGTGTGTGCGTGCGTATCTGTGTTGCGGTAAACAATAAGAGCTTAAGCATAAAACGGCGCAAAGTTGCAAGCAAGTCACATGCATTTACAAGTGCAAAACTTTTGAGGTTAAGACGCTTCAAATGAAACTGCACACGCACACACGAGCACTTACACGCACACACACTCGCGCACGCATATAGAGGAAGCTAACCGCGCACGAAAACTTTTTGTAGCATACATTTCAGCGCCGAATATTTTTAAAGTTGCGCTTATTGTGTGCGTGTGATTTGTTGTCAGAAACTTTTAAATATGCAAGTTTAAGCGCATGCCGTAAGCAGACGCAAACAAGCAGCAGACCTAAACTAATAACAGCAATAATAAAAATAATATAAAACAACACTGCAACCAGCCATGCCAACGAAATATGTGCCAGCTTCTGCTCGTGCTCCAGCGCTGGAGAGTTTGTTGATTGCCACCGAGCGTGTGTGTGTGTGTGTGCATAAATGTATGTATGTGTGTGCTGTGATATGCTAATTGCCAACTCATTAAAACAGCTTCGTCTTCATGCACTGACAGCAAACGCTGTTGCCACACGACGCTCCCCATCTCCCGCCTCCCGTCTCTTCTTGCATAGTTCTCAAATTGCCACCCCCCGCCCCAATGCAGAGTGTGGGCGTGTGTATGCACTGCATTTACATGCAAATAATGCTCGCTGTCTGTGTGTGTGTGTGTGTGTATGTGAGTGCGCATTCTAATTTAATCAGTCTGCTAAATAATGAGGCAGCACAACAACAACATCAACAGCAACAAGCACAGAAACAAAGACAACTGCCAGAGCAACAGCAAAAGAAGTCTCGTCTTCACTTTGTGAGTTGCCACACTCGCAATACCCTTTCAACAATTTGCGGAATGCGCCAGCTCTGGCTGCAACTCAAAGTTGCACAGCAATGTGCGATATTTTTAGCAATTAGTTGAATAAATTGTGCAAGTTATTTTCCCACCCAGCAGCAAAGATTAGTAGAGTAAGCTGGCTACATGGTGAGCTGGAATTATAGAGCATGAGCGTAGTCAGTTGACCTGATTCATTCGTCTTGGGTTCCTTTTTGTTGCCGCTCGCTGACTGCATTTCATTTTTGCTTAATTAAATGCACTTTGTTGTGGCCAAATATTATTTTAGCATTGCACAAGTTGTTGGGGAATTGCAGTGACAGCAACTCCTTAAAAACTTGTTGCCAAACAACAACATTGGCCAATTTGTGCGCTCTCTTTCTAACGCTCTCTCTTTCTGTTTCTCTCTGTTTAATTTCAGGTAAGCTGGCGCTGCTCCTGGCATAAAAGTTTGTTAACAACACAAGCGTAAATACCCAAAAGGCTTAACAGTTACATTATTTATGCCTAAGCCTTATCACAACACACGCACATATATATATATATATATATACGTCTATAGACGCTCTTAACCCGACGTATATATAAGTATGTGGCCCCCAACTCTTCGAGAGTTGGCAAATCTTCTATAATCGTTTTATAAATTTATGCGAACGCCACAACAAAAAGTGCTGGGCACATGTTTTGTGGCTTCTGAAGTTGAGTAAACCTTATGAGCCTTAAAGTTATCTCTTCCACGAGTGTGCGTGCATGTATGTGTGTGTGTGTGCGTGAATTCGGGAGCCACTTTGTAGTGTGTCATTATCACGGAAGAAGTAAAGGGACAACGCTCAGCAGCAGCAGCAGCAGCAGTTATTTACGATTAAAAGTGAAAGCTCTTAACCTTAACAAATGTGGGTCGACATATTTTTCTCAGCATTTTTATGCTTTACTCGGCTATAATGCCACTTCAGCGGCATGCAACTTGGCAGCCGGAACGAGCATTTAAACATTGGATTCAACCGCAAATGAGATATGCGGGCAACTGATTAAAATTATAGACACTGAAGCCGTTTAAACACGAACCTAAATCTTTTGTTATTTGTAAGAATTTAATAGAGTGAGAAGTTGTCGAAACCAAGTCAACAAGGTGATAAGATGTCTATAAACATTTAATGTTAAAACGTAGAAGTTTTGAATGGAACAGCAGCGATTTGTGGACAAAAACTGTGATGCAGCTTTAAAATCGAAATTTAGTAATATTATTTTTGTATTTCTCAGCAACACAAACTCAGATTTTTGATTACCTGGATTTCATATTCATATTTTTATTCATTTTTTTATAAACTTTTGTTAATCTGTCAAAGTTTAAATACTGTAATAGGCTTTGACCATTTTCAAACGGACAACTGATTGAAATTATATACACTAAAGCCGCTTAAAGGCGAACCAAAGTTGTCCTGGCATTCAGACTATATCTTTTGCTATTTGAAAGCATTTGATACAGTGAGAAGTTCTCAAAATCAAGTCAACAAGTTGCCAAGATGTCTATGAACATTTGAGTAAAAACTAAAAAGTTTTAAATGAAAAAGTTTCGATTTGTTTACAAAACTGTGATTCAGCTTAAAAATCTCAATTTCATATTATTATTTTGCAACAGAAATGCAGATTATTGGTTACCTGGATTTTATTTTCATCATATTGAGTTGCTTTTATTGATTTCTGAATTTGCGTTGGTTCAAATGAAACAATAGTCCTTAAGCAAATTTAAAACCTAACTGCACAATGAATAGTTTAAATTGGTAAACTTTATCGCTCGCATTTTGCAGAATAATTGCAATCTCAGTTTCAGCAAATGTCGTTGCCATATCGGTGAAATGTTGTCGGCCAACTTTGAAAGGCAGTGGAATAAAATTTGGTATTGGCCGGTTGCCAATTTCGCTGTTTTGCTCGCTTGCATTAATTGCTGATCTGGCTGACGTGGCTCGTGGGTCGTGTGTTTAGCACGTCGACTGTTGCGAGGCCGCACTATAAATTCGCATTGCACTGCCGGTTACACCTAATAAAGAGGCGTGCGTGGGCGTGAGCGTGGGCGTGGCACGACTGTGCACGGCACATAATGAACCCAAACCAGCGAGCTGAACAGAACAGGCCCTTAACTTAATTAAAAATGACATTCTATGCGCGTGGCGTTTATTTCGCATTTGTGAAAAGCCAGGACATAAGCAGCAGACCGACCATAGACGCCAGGGAGGGGCCACGCATCCCACCCCTACCACCGCCACACACTAACACAAACATAGACGAGACATGGCGAACGTGTGTGCGAGTGTTTGTGTGTGGGTGCAGATGCTTCACATATTTTACCGTGAAAATATTTGCAATTCGTTGCAAGTTGTAAAATTTCGTTTGTTGTTTATGCGGCGCCACTTGCTCGTCGTCCTCCTCCTCGTTCCCGCCATCGTCGTCGTCGTCGTGGCGCGTATTTTGGGCAAGTTCATTGCGTCGGCAATAAACGCTTAGAGTGTGTGTGTGTGTTGGCAGCGTTGCGTATACGCCGCGTTAGCTGCCGCATCAATTACCAGTCACAAATAGTATCAATTAAAAAATAAACACACACGCTGGCTGGCAACGAGCGCAACAACAACAACAACAGAGCGGCAAATTAATTACTCGTGTTATTTTACGGCATTTGGCAAAAAGGGCAGAGAGCACGATTTATGCATATCAATTTAATTAAATAAGTTATTATAAATTTTAATTGGATTTTTGTTGATGCTAACTATGCACAGTTAATTCATTTTGATACCCTGCACGCTCTCCAAGCAGCCATGCTGACTGACGCACGTCGACTGAAGTGCTTCTCACTCACGAATTCAAATAAAATAGTAGCAGCTAGTTGAGCAGGTGGGAAAATGAGCAGCGAGGTCGGCAACTAATTAAATGCTGAACTTTGCACCCGGCTTATGACATTAATTTGTGCAAAGCGACACATTAGAGCAATCGAATTGTTTTTCCGTTGCTGTTTATGCATAAATCTGCCGGCCCATCGACCAGCAGCGGGAGTTCGAGCCGCCTAAATGTTTAAAATCAGTCAGCCAGGAGTTGAACAAGGTAATTAAGCGCACTTGCAGTGCAAATTAGAACGTAAATTGCTTGAGCAAACCAAGCTCCATTATCGACTAAGAAAGGCATTGTGTGCAGGGCTCTCTGTACGAGTAATGGTCATAAAATCATTATTGAAATATGCGGCGTGGGGCAAATGCAACATTTACACTACACTAATGCTGTGGCAGCCGCACAGGTTGCAGCTCCAAGTCGCCCACCGACAAACTGAAGTTGTTTGCTGCTCTGAATGCTGTCAACTGCCGGATATGAATCACGTTTCACCCAGACGGGCAAAGCAAATTTAATCTTTGCTCCTGCCAGCAGCCAGACTGCAGCAATTACCTGCCAACTGGGATACCCTGGAATAAGACTGCAAACTGTCAACTTTAGTTTAATAAATAAGAAGAGCTGAGCGGAAATTGCTGAATTATTCTTGCACTCCATTTACAGCGTGTCCACAGCGTCCACTACTCTAGCCACTTGGCTGCCATAATGCAGAGTAGCTGCTCGAGCGAGACAGGCAAAGACAGTAGCTTAGTGTTGGTGTAAAGAGCTAGTTAACTATTTATGCAGCTCTGTTTGTCTGTGTGTGTGTGTGTGTGGTTCAATTTTCATTTATTGCAAATTAGTTTTCGTGCAATTGTCATTGCTGGGCCTGCCTGTGTCTGTGCCTGTGTCTGTCTGCCGGGCCCATTTATGCAGAATTTATGAAAATGCGCGTTGATTGAATTTGACCCCAAACATTTTGGCCAATTCAATTTTGGCTCATTAATTTTGCTTTGTTCGTTGCCAACTGCAACTAACATGGGCCGCATAGACACATACATTTCGATTCTATGAACTGCACACGACGACAACGACGAGGGTTGTCGCTCAGTTTTCCTATCAGCAGCAACAGCGAGTCCTTGGCCACATCCTGGTTCCGGCTCTGTTTGGCTTCGGCTACATTTCTATGTTTTTGCTCTTTTATTTTACCCACTTTGCACATTGCACAGCAATTAAAATTGATTTATGCCGTCGAGACAGCAGCAGAACAGTTAAATGCACTCCGCCGCTGCTCATATATCTCCACGAGAGCCCTGCACTCAAGCAGCCCAGTGAAGGATGGTGGGGAGGGAGGCTTGACTTTCCCTTTTCTTTTTTGTTCGTTGCTTCGCAGTGGTCAAGGCAAATCTCTGGTCGTACGTGTGAGTTGTGCATTTATCAAAGACTGTCCGTCTTTTGTGCGGCTCTATTTCAAAGCTTTCTTGCTGTCAGCAGCGTCTCCAGCTGCTAATTAGATGAAATAATTTATTTTTATGACTCTGCCTTAGGCAAATGTTGCGCACACCACAAATTATCTGCCCACCAGCTAACGTGTGTGTGTGTGTGTGAGTGTGTCCCACTGGAATTTACTTTTTAATTACAATTAAGTGAACTTAAAGTTGGCCACGGGCACTCGCAGCTTGCAAAGCTCATTAAAGCTGCTTAACCTTAAGCTGTTGCCATTTTCGAGTGCGACGCACCTGTCAGCTGTCAGACCCTGTTTTCAACTCCCCGCCCCCTGGCTCGTTCACACTTCTCATAAAATATAGCCGGAGACAAAGTTTAAAAATGTTAAAAGTGACACACACACACCCACACACTAACACACACAGTGAGCAGGAGAAAATAAAATAGCAGAAAAACGAACGATATCCCGCGGAAAATCATTAAAAGTATTAAGTAGATGAAAAATGTAATTTATGGCCCAAATTAAACGAAACTAATAGGAAAAGCCAAGCGCACAGTCGGCTGTCTGGCTGCGTCCTGTCCTGCGTCTGTCCAGCGCCTGTCCTTTTGACAGCCACCTTCCGCTGCCTTGTTTTATGAAGATGGACACTTGTAATTCATTCTGCGTTGCGCGACAGTCGCTGAATAAACGGAAATGAGATGGCAACGAGGCAACTTTTTATCCAATTGCCTTTGTTATTGCCGCACATAAATACGTTTCTGCTCTGGCGCTAATTTGCTGCTAACTTGACTTGAGAGAGATTTGTTTTCTAATTTGTTGCAGTTAAATATCTTAATTTTGTGCTGTTAATTGGCATTTGCACTATTGTTATACTCTAAGCCTAGCGACATCTATTGTGCGACGTTGGTACTCAACAGCAAGATGCAGTTGTGCAACACTAACTTTGAAGAACTGTTATATCAAGCTGTAACTTAACAGCAGCTGGGCCTGTTAATAACAGCTGCAAAAGCACAAACGCAAAGTAACCCAGCTCAAGCTCAGTACGGTTGCGGACTTCACAAAAGCTTAACAACAGCTTTCGTCCGTGAAGCTAACAGACGAAAGCTGAATGGTAGGACACAAGTGAAAGTTTTGCGGCGTGGTTGAAATCCTGATTGCAAGCGCAGACAGAGCTTTTTGCGCTCAGCATGCGCAGAGAGCGGCCAGTTGTGCAGCATCCGTGCGACAACAAGAACAAACAGAGCCAACCGACCCAGTTTGCACGCCTGCTCGCCTCCACTGAACCAAAAGCATTTTTGGCACCCCAGAGCATATCTCTGCTCCTCTGCATGCGTGATGTGTGCGACTGTGTGTGTGTGTGTGTGTGCATGTGTTTTTATCACAACATTTGGCGCTCTCTTGCAGCCTGCCAGCTTGGCAGCCACTTGGCACTTGGCAGGCGGCTAAAAGATAGCCGCGTCGTCAGTTTGAAACATTCTGGTGAAGTGTTCGGTTGTCAGGGGTAGCGCTTGGGCGCGTCTTTTACAGTTGTACTTACAGTTTTACAGGCGATAGTGACAG
Organism: Drosophila rubida; assembly: GCA_035046165.1. Lineage (NCBI taxonomy): Eukaryota > Metazoa > Arthropoda > Insecta > Diptera > Drosophilidae > Drosophila > Drosophila rubida. Next base: position 1,777,515 of record JAWNOF010000022.1, read on the forward strand.
TGACAATCGTTACGCTCTTGACTTCTACAGTTCAGTTCAGTTCAGTGTGCGTATACAGTTACTGTGTGTGCGTGTACAGTTATTGTTGTGATAAAGGCCCAAACCTGACAGACATTAAATTCGCATAAAGGCGCAAAAACAAACGTTAAGCGTTGCCTGCTTTTAGGCGCGCACTTAAAACACTTCAACTTAGTGTCCACGGCAAGTAAGTAAGTGTTGCCCACCCACAGAAAAACGCCAAAAAGAAAGGCGAACAAATTTGGAGGTGGCTGCAAAACGGTCACCTGGCAACTCTGTAGGTCAGTGTTACACAGCAACTGGCGTTGCTGCTGCTATACAATATGCAAGTGGCTGCGTCTGTGTCTGTGCTTCATATTTGTGGCATACTTTTGAGCGTCGTCATTGCTGCCGTTCGCAGTGTCCCAACGCAGTCTGTCTGCCTCGCTCGTTTAGCCTGCCAAATGTCAATTCAGCTTTTATTGTGGCAGCTCTAACCCCCAGAGTTACCCGCATGTCTGTCTGTGTGTGTGTGTGCGTGCTTGTGCGTGTGCGAGCAATTTCCGTCTTTGGCTTCATGTCAAGTCTTGGCAGTCAAACACTCGGGGCCACATTCACATCCAGTTAGATCCAGCGAGACTAGTGCACACACACACACACACGCGCATCTTGTGTACCTTTTAGCCCTATTTACATACAGATGAGTGTGCTCTGCACGCCAGTTGCCAAATTTTGAACTAATTGCACTGTTTGCCGTGCATTTTAAATATTTGACGCTCATTAGCAGCAGCGTGCATGTGCTCTGAGTGGCGGGGGAGGGGGCATAACAAGTTGTTGGCTATTGTGCTGGCTCGTGTTATTGTTGAGAGCATGCTTATGCGCCCCTCGAGATGTGCAATAATTTCGCTGTTCAATTAGTTTTATGCACAAATTCAAGCGGAAAATGCCCGTTAAAGTTTTTTCCTTTCTTCTCTTTTTTTTCGACTTCCTTACGCACTGTTGTTTCTGTTGTTGTTTTTATGGCTACTATAAACATAAAAGTTTTCCCCAACGCACTCACACACACACACACGCACACACACGCAGACGCACATTAATAAAAGTACAGCCCCAGATTTGGCGCACACACGTGTGTGTGCATTTGAGTGTGTGCCTAGCATAATAAGTTTTGATTTGCTTTTATTTGTCGAAGCCCAAAGGCCAAAACAGTTGCCCCAGCACACAACCCACATTCACGCATGCCGCATGCCGCATGCCACACAAAACTGCTTGACACCTTAATGGCCAAGACACACGCATGGCCAAGCAGACTTGCAGCTGCGGGGCGAGGGAGGGCGGCGAGACAATTGGATGGGCGGTGGGAGGCCTAATGAAAATGTATAACGAGTTTGTGAAGTGTCGACGTATTTATATATTATTTATGTATATTTTTTTGGGCATATGGCAACTGCTTGACTGAATTTGAGCCCAGCAAGACAGCCGTGATATCTCACATCGAGATTCCAGACTCGACAGCAGACTGACTGTAGTGAATTTTGATGACTGGGTGCTGTACACGTTGCGTATACGTGTTTCACAAATTGCAATGGCCATCGAATCGATTGCATTGCCTACTTTGCGGCGCTATTCGCTCTTCAGCTGCCTGACGACTGTCTCTGCTCTTGAGTCGTGTTCTGTTCTGGTGGGTTCTGTTTGTCTGCTTTGAGCTGCTAAGGCGGCGCTTTCAGCTTTCAGTTGTGTAGAGCTGACAGCTGACACGAGGCTCGTTTCGTTGATAGACTTGCGAGTGAAACTGACAGTCCTAAAAGAGCAGCGCTTCATTGAGTTGGAATTCAGCTATTCGCGTTATTTAAATAGCATCCAACGAGGCGTAAATCCATATTTAAATCTGAATTGCTGTCAATGCGAATTATTAAAATGCCCAGCTATCTATTTGGCATTCATTTAAAATGCAAATACTCTGTAATGAATTTGTTAAACACATTTACTCTTTGCAATGCACAATAAGCTCGTCTCTGATAACCATACTCGACGTACTTATAGCTGGTTAATAATAAGCGAGCATTGTTAAGTTGTTTGCACTTTAGAAATGTCATAAATATCACATGAACTCGTTGAAAAGTAAATAAATAAACCGTATGCAATTTGCGAAATGGCTAAAAACAAAGCAAAAAGTATGAATACAGCGAGAAATATAATATTTGACGAGCTGAAAACAAAAGGTTGCGCAAAGTCAAAAAGAAATGGCTTCAAATATTTGTCAATGGCAAATAAAATGGAAAAATATTTTCACAGCTCTTGGCAAGCAAATTAATATTATTTGCGGGCTTGCCAGCTTCCATTCGGTGCCGAGAATTATTGTATTATATATACGTAGATTCACGCCCGGCCACGCCCGAGCGTATATAAACTGTAAAACTGTCAATATTTATATTGATTTATCGCCGGGGCGGGAGCGGGGGCGGGGCGTGTCTCGCTTTATCAGCTGGGTAAAAAGGAGAAACGAGTAAAAAGACAAACTGTTTTGATTTTCACCATTTGTCGCAAAGTGCCACACGAAATTGGTGTCGCTTTGTGCTGTTCCTGTTGTGGTTGTTGTCGTTGTTGATGCTGCTGCTCTGCTCCTCGCAGATTGTGCCAAATTGTTGCCAGTTGAGCTTCGCATGAAAATACATATATATATATACATAAAAGGAACATGCAAAATATGTTTGGCAATACTTGCAAAATAAATTCCTCTTGCTGAGTGCACCCAAAAAATGTGTTGTGGCAGTGCATAAACGCTGCACACTTCACACAACTTTTGAGAGGGGGTTAAAATGCATTTAACAGCCTGGAAATAGCATTGACCAATTTCACTTACGCCCGAAAATTCTCAACTCTTGCTGCTCGTTCACGAGTTTGTGTTGAAGTAATATAGCTAACAGCAGACAGTTGAGAATTTCTCATTATTCTCGCCATGCAATTGCAGCTTGCACTTCTCACGTAACTCATTTTGTTTGGCATTTCATTTGGCAGAGCATCGGGCAGGCAAGTTGTAGCATTCTAGCATTCCAGTCTGCGTATCGTGTGTCTAATGGAGTGCTCTATATAATTTAACTTGAGTCGAGGCCATTAATCAAGCAAGTTGCGGAGATCGGGTGCAGAACGTATGTGCTGTATGCCAGCATAATGTTATTATAAATGCAGATTGCAGTGCCAAAGACACGATAAATGCAGTTTGTGAGGCATTCAACTTTAGCCTACATCGTCACACGCAGCCACACAAACTTCATAAACTTCATAAAAGCCGCCAAGCAACAAGATGTCCCCTCGTATTAATGCAAAAGATGCTCCGTCTGTCTGTCCGTCTGCCAGTCTGTCTGTCCTGCGCTGTCACGGACCTGCCACAAATGCAAAACTTGGCAACTCAAACTCGACTCAACTAACCGCAAAGCTGCAGCTGCAGCAGAAGATAAAGTGTTTATCTGGGGTTTCCACTCGCTCAACTCTTTTTTTTTTTTTTTTGAGTTGTGGATACAAAGAGTGCGCGCGGTTATTCACACCTATGTGCAGAGAGCAGAATGAATGACAATGTCAGAGTGCAGCCAGGAAGCCAGCGAGTGCTAGAGAGTGCTTGGCTGCTGGTCGAGGTTAGCCCAGTGGCAGTGGTGCACAACTTTGACTTTGGCTAATCTTTGATGCAGCGTGCGGAATGCTCAAGCTGCCAGAATGGGATTATAAAAATTGGTTTATGCTGCTTAAATTCGCCTTTTGGCTCGTAAACTGCGCGCTCCACCCGTGACCCGTGACCCTAATGAGGTTGCACGAACCTTCTGGGTGGCATATTAATTATGCAACCAGCAGCTGTTAATGGTATTTTATATACCCTATAAAGCACAGGGCGAGAGTGCTCTCATAAAACTGCACAAATGTGGCCAACGAAACGAGGCAGCTGCGATACTAAAATAAAAAAAGGGTAGCAGCATCATGATTAACATCAAAAGCCAACTCAAACTGCTTTTATCCTTTTCAACTGGTTGGCCAAAAGGTTAGCCAAATCAAGTCGGCAGATTACGGCTACTAAGTTGTGCGTTTAATTCAATTTTCAGCATTTGCTGCCATCGAGAGCATCTCCAAGTCGATGGTCACTTTACTGTTGATTTTCCATTGATTTTCGCAGTTGCATAATGAAATATGCATTTGTTTTCCAATGCCTGCTGTTATTGTTGCATTTGCATTGTTCTTAATTAATTGTTTTATGCGGTCGCATGCAAATTGTTTGCGGTTATGCAAACACAAAAGAAAAAAAAAAGACGACAAATAGTAAAAGGCTGAAATGCTGGTGAAATCGACAAAAGCCTCGAGAAAATTCTTGAAAAATTCCCCAAATATTCGAGCGCATGCATTTGCTTGCTTTAATTAAAGTAATGAAAATATTTGCATATTGCGAAGACGTGGAAAAAAAATGAGCAGCAAATAAAGTTTGCGCTGGCTGCAAATTAAAAAAGTTTTCGCCGCGGTTGATACGCAATTTTTTTCTGATTTCCACTCTCATCTTATTTACAGAAATCTGTGAAACCATCGGCGGCAGCGCCCTCATCGACATTCTCCACATCAGCGCACCGAGATGAAATTTATATCGATGACGACGGCACCGACGGCTCCGGCGGACGTGGCGGGGTAAGTTTCTAAATTCCCCCCTCTCAATCGCAATCGCATTCAAATTCAAATTCAAATTAATTAAATTGGTAAAAGTCAGGCAGCGACTGATGACCAGCAAATTGCTTGTTTGCACTGGCAGCGATTCAGCTGATGCAGCTGTAAAAGTTTCCAGAATGTGTCTGATGAACTAATGATAGTCAAGACAATGAATGCTCCGTGTTTTTTGTTTTTTTTTTGTTTTTTTGCCAGCTTAGGCAAGTTGTGCTTCCTGTTTTTACGGCATTTGCATATTTCATAGAGTTGTGTGCATATTAAAATCCCATTTGGCGAACAGCTATGAAAAACTTATAGTTTCGTAAGTATGCGGTCAGTTTTTTAAAAACATGCGCACAACAGGCGACTAAGTTGCAGTCCGTAATGAACGACAGCCGCAATACTCTTTCCCAATCGCAACAGTTATCAATGGCAACAGCATTTGCATTTGGTTGGGTTGAGAAGCTGGCACAATGCTTATCATTAGACAGTCGGCATTGTGACGCACGCAAATCCTGGCAGAGTGTGCGGGCCAAGTTAGCAAAGAACTCGGGATACCCCTGCCAAAAATGGTGAAGAATCTGTACGTTTTTAGTCTGAAATGCCAAATGCTTATATAATCCAAAGTTGGCGTTGAAAACTCATTTGTTTATGCGCATGAAATGTTAATGCTACAACAACAAAGCGGCACACACCTTGTTTTGTTGTTGCGTCCCCTTGGAGCACAGCCTGCCACTTGTGTGTAGCTGTGTGTGCGTGTGTGTGTGCGTTTGGCATGTGAGCGACATTTGTTTGAAAGTTTTTTGACAGCGGCTGCTCGGCATACATTGAAAACACATCCCCCCCTTCTACACGGCGCGGCTGCATCAATTGTCGACGCAGACTTTTTGATTTGTTTCCAACACACACTAAGCACACTCAGCTACACACACACCACGTGCACACACTTCACAAAAAAAAAAAGAGGAAGGCAAAAAAGTAAAACTAATTAAAATGCGTTGCGCTGACATTGTCGTTCGCCTCTATATCGCGCTCTCATTTGCACTGCCTGGCAAAAAGCGAGAAAGAGAGAGATAGAGAGAGAGAGGGAAAAAAGTTTAATTAAATTCTTTTTCGGTTTCCGATTTCCTTTCTATTGCCTACGCGAATTTAATTAAACATTTTGCCAATGTCGCCGCTGCCGTCGCTGTTTTTGCCATTTTTATTTACTCACTCAACTCTTAACTCAAAAGCAACACAAATAAAAGTTGCTACAAAAAGAGCACACACACACACACACACACAGACTCGCAAAACCAAACAGGACGAAGGAGCTGAAAATAGTAAGCGAAAAAAATAAAATAGGGAACGGCGCGTAATTCAATCTGTCAGCGATGCGGGGCACGTTGCATGCTTTTGTGCACCGCTTCTGTTACTAAATCAACACGAATGTCCTGCCATGAATTTGCATAAGCCAAGCCGAACTTGAAGTTGTAGCTGAAGCCCGAAAAGCAGCTGAAGTGTGTACGGCAGGCATATTTAGCTATTTGCTCCATGCCGAGATTGGGCCAAGAGGAGCAAGGAGCAAGGGGTCGCGAGAAGCAGGCAGAGCCAACAACAGTTGCCAACTTTGTTGTTTGTAGCTGGCCAAAGCTACTACTATTGCTAACACATGCATGCATTCAACGCTGGCCGTCTGTTTGCTCGTCCGTTGGTCCCTCTTCATAGTTTCGCACTGTGGCATTTTCTAATTTCCCCTCGGCCTGCCCCAACGTTTTCTTTCTGCGCCATTTCCGCTGCGACGCTGCATGTCCTGGCTGAGTTGGCATGTCCTGCTTCGTATGAGTTGGCATTTTTATGCAACTGACAAACGCAAACGTCGCCGCGTCTCTGTCTCACTGTCTGTCTGTCTGTGTGTCGCCACCCGCATTCCGCCACACTTCCATCTCGGCCAACTTATGCTCAAGCAAATGCAATTTATTATACGCTCTGCTGCTCTTTGAGCACGGCCAAGAGGCAACCGGCAACAGAGGCAACAACAGCTCAACAGGAGCAACCACAGTCAAGAGTCAACAACTGCAAGCGAGGTGCTCGTCTGATGCTGATTAAACTCGCAGCAAACTTCAGACAATGAGAGCCCTCTTTAAATATGCCTCGCAAATATTACAATATTGCGGCATGAAACGTCTCGAAAGCAAGGAAATGGGATTAATTTGACTGCGAATGAGACTAGCTGCAAATGGGCTTGGATTAATTCTGCAAGTGACGCGAATAATCCTGCAGCAAGCTCAGTGAGCAGCAATGAGTTTGCAACAAGCTGCAGCTCAGCAACTTGCAAAGCGCCGATAAAGTTTTATGTCGGCTAGCAACAGTATTTTCTTAAGCAATGAATTTCAAATCTAAATACTTTTAATTTACGATTTCAACTAGACATTTTTGCTATTCATTTGGCACTATTAATTGTCTGTAGCAATTCTTAAATTTAAATACTTTTAACTTATGATTACAACTAAACATTTTTGACATTGATGGAGCAGTAATAATTGTTTCTGTCAATTAAATGGAATTTTTAACCATAATTTTATACATTTGTTGTTGATTGATTGAGCACTAATAATTGTCCGTAACAATTCTTTAATTTAAATTTAATTTATTACAACCAGACATTTTTGTCATTGATGGAGCACTAATAATAGTCAGCATCCACTCATAAATGTGAATACTTTGAACTTATGATTGCAACTATACATTTTTATTTATGATGGGGCACTAATAATTGTCTGTATTCATTCTCAAATTTAATTTCTTTTAACTTATGATTGTGACTATACATTTTGGTTATTGTTGGAGCACCAATAATTGTCGGTATCCATTCATAAATGTAAATACTTTTCACTTGCTACAACTAGATATTTCTTTTTATTGACGGAGCACTAATACCAAAATTTTTCTGTATCCATTCCTAAATTGAAATATTTAATACTTTTAGCTTGTGCTTTAAGCAAGACATTTATTTTAATTGATTGCGCAATAATAATTGTCTGCATCATTTTTGAAATGTCATGCTTTTTACCCTTTTTAAAGTCAAAATGATTTGTTTAATTTATTGAGCAGTATTAATTGCAAACTCTTGACTTTGAATGTCGTGCATTTAATGAACTCTGCCTTTGGGCCATTTTGACAGTTGAGTTTAAAACAATTATGAAATTCGTGTGAATTTCGTTGATTAATGACTTTGTTTCGCAACTTATTTTGCATTACTCTCGTGCAGCACTGTCAATTGTAGCTGCCGCTGCCACTTGCCACTGCCACTTGCCACATTCGACCAAGCTCAGCGAATGTCATTGCAAACCTTCGCTGTATTATTAATGGCTTACAGCGAAATGCTCTCGCCTCGTCCTTGCCTCTTGGCTGTCGCGTGGGCGGCGTCTGTTTATAAATTATGATAACATTTTTGGTGAGCCTAATGTGTCATTCTAGGCGTAGTGGCTGCAGATTAATCAACGTGTGGCAACGAGGCTGAGCTGAGTTAATCAACGCATATGTCGCATGATTTATGCTTCTGTTGTGCTGGTTGCAGATGCCACTTTACTGTATAGTATGTGCCACATTTAACACATGTTACGTTTGTGCTGCTTGCGTTTAATGCCCGGCCACTTTTTGAGGCGTGTCAACAAGATAATGAGATTTTCCTGCGGCTGCCGAGCCGGGGAGCTAAGCAAATATGCAAATATCTGCATAGTTGTTGTGTTGCCTGCTGCAAAGTCAACCTGCAACATAATCAGGCAGGCAGGCCAGCCAGCACACAGCCACGTCCAGTTGCGCAGCTGCAGGCCATAGTTGGACTCCTGCTCGGACCAGCTCCTGCTGCCTGCAAATCCAGGCGCCCATTGTCCGAGATTGTTGTTGCTCTTGCTGTTGCTGTTGTCGTAATAAGCCGCATTGCAATTCTAGCCGCAGCAACAACGTTGCCGGCACGTTGCACAAAGGCGGTCGCTGCTGCTGCTGCTGCTGCACAACTCTCGGCTGTTGTGCCGTTGTTGATTAATAACGTGCGCATGGCACATGCCACATGCCACACGTGCTACGGCAAAGGCGAAAGCAAAAGCAAAGGCACTCTCTGTTTGCATAACACACAATTATACTCAAACACACACATACACACAAACACAGAGAGAGTCGTGTAACACTGTGGGAGCTGGGCTGCTGCTGCTCAGTTGGTATTTGCGTCACACATTCGGCACATTTGGAAAATGCGCATTGACAATAAATTAACATCGATTGACGTGGAGACGCATTAGTCTGCTTGCACACAACTAAAGCTCAGTTGCTACACTGCGCGAAAACGGAGTGATGACTGCAATAACAACAATTCAGAACATCTACAGTCGAGCTAGCCCAACTGTGATATAAATTTAAATTTGTGAAATTGCCGTCGCCCTAATTTACTTCCAATTAAAATAATAATACATGAAACCCAGCGAATACTAAAATACATACAATTTAAAAGAGATCATATTAAACGACATTCATATAATTTTATTGGAAGAACAGCAGCCTTGTTTTTCAACACGCATGCAGACACACACACATACTAGGGGAAGGTCGGGAGAGGAAAAAAACATAAACTTGATCTGCGTAGTTGCATATTACACCTAAATCCAAAGCTTGGTTACCCTAGCTCTTACCATGTCTAAGATCTAGGTGTTCATATAGACAGACGGGCGGACGGAGAGACAGACAGACAGATGGACATGGGTAAATCGATTTTATTTTCGACTCTTTTCTCTTTTCGAACATTTTGGTTGTAACAACATATGGTCTGCGACGTCTCCTTTAATCTGTTACATACATTCGAAGTAACTTAATACACCTTTGTACCTAAAGGTACATGGTATAATAATCCACATAATGTCAGTGTGCAGTTGAACAATTGCAAATGGAATGCAGTCAGTCGCAACCACGTGAACAGCTCACTGCTTCCGCTCAGTGTTGCACAACACTACAACGCACACACACACACACACACACTCTGGTGTTGACCCAACGTGTTTATGTAAACAGCGGGCATCTGTTTTGTATTGACGGTGCGAGTGGGCGCTCTCCTTGTTGTGCGAGTCGTGTGAGTCGTGCGAGTCGTGAATCCTGTCGTCCTACAGCTGCTTTTAAGTACGTGCATATAATTTTCAGCGCTGTCGCTGGCTCTTCTACTCAGCCTGTCAATATCACTTGCTTACATGGGAATTTATTGGTGACAGCGCACATAATACATAATGCATGGCACACACAACCACGACCAGGGCGTGAGTGCGCCTGTCTCTGTCTGTGTGAGTGTGTGCTTGTGGCATTTTAGAAGCTCTCCATTCGATAGACATTGAAATTTATTGTGATTGTAATGTTAAGCAAAGCAGCTCAGCAGAAACGAAATGAGTTTATGGCAGGCAACAGAAGGAAACACATGTTTGTGCGCCACTCCCTCGACTACCCTGTAGAAAGGCACATCAATGGCAAGTGGCTGCCACAGGGTGGCTGCCAGTCGAGCAGACTCGCCAAGTTGAGCGACTTTTTTTGCAGTGGCGCAGCGAGTTATATGTTGATCTAGACTTGACACAAAGCTGCTTTGCCTGCCCGCCGTCTGCCTTCTGCCGTCTGCATTCATTACTCAACGTCGCCCTCCTGCCATGTGTGTGTGTGTGTGCGTGACCACGTTCCTGTGACTGTAAACAAATGGTTTGCTGCATTATATCACAATCCTAAGTCCTAGTCACACACTGAACGGACTAATCCAAATGAGGCTGCACAACATACTGAGAGATAACATTAGCAAACTGGATTTTTTCGTCCGCTATCGCTCGTTTTATTTTGTTTTCCTTTTTTTTTTGTCGGTCTCCTGCTGTGTGCTGTTATGTGGCTTATTGCGCATACGCCCCGTTACGGCGCAAAGATGTTGCGACAAGCATGTAGATTGAATTAAAGACACAACAACAGCAACAACAGCGGCAACTGCGGCGAGCGCTACAACAAAGGCCATATCATTTTTTGAAGTCAAGCGAAAAGTCATTGTCAAAGTTGTGTTGTTGGCGTCGCCGCCATTTTGTTTGTGACTCACAGCGTCCTTGTTCCTGTTGTCGCCGTTGTCGCTCCCCTTGTCGTTGTCGTTGTCGGTGTGTGTGTTATTCCAGTTGGCAGTGGTGTTCTCCTTGGATGTTTCTGTTTTTTATGCGCATTGTTTCGGCCTGGTTACTCGGCCGACGCCTCGGTCTTGGGAGTCCCTTAAGGGGGCTTTCTCCTGCATAATTTATGGCAATAAATTCGCTTAACTTTACGACAATTTGTTGCTGCAAAGTGTGCCGTAAAATGCGCCCGCTCGCCTCTCAAAATTTAAAGACAGACTCGCAGTCCTCGCAGCCCCAGTTCGACACGTAGACAGCAACCATAAGCAGCCATAATTTGATTTCGGTTCCCCCAGAAAAATTGATTTGGCGTGCGGCGCGAGGCGTGTTGCTTTGATGTGGCTGCTAAATTTTGCGATTAACGTCAAATTTGATTAGAGCAGCGCCGCGATATTTGTCTGCTGAAGACGCATTGGCTGCTTAATTAAAAACAAACGTGGCAAGGCAATGTTTACGCTACGTTTGCTGAATGGCTGCATTCAGGCGGCTGGCACTTCAATTAGTGCTACGTTTTGTGCCACACTGCACAACAGGCACTTGAAAGCCCCAAAACTCAAATTGCAGATGCACTTCAAAAGCCGACAACGTTTTGAATTGCAAATGCCGAAGGCGGCTAGGCAAACAGCCAGTCAGCCAGTCAGTCATCTAGGCAAGAAGGCAGTTAGTCAGTCAGGCGAGCAGTTGAGCAGGTAATTCCTGTGGGAAGGGACGCAAGGTTACAGCTGGGACTTCAATTATGCCAGCGCGGCAAGGACGAGCTGACAGCTACTTCGACGACGACTTCGACTGCGACTTCGACAGCGACTTCAACTTGGACTTGCCTTCACTTGAGTGCAGTTCAGTTGAGTTGAGCTGCCACGCTGTAGCAAACTTGACTGTGGTCGAGGCCCTTGCTGCCGCTGCTTTTGCTGCTGCGGCTCTGGCAACAATTTAAAAGTTCAAATGCCACAGCTTTTGCTTCCGCATTTTAGCCAGACCCTGCACAAGATGCAGGCAGATCTTATGCTAATATTGCTAAGAGCCTGAGCTTAACATGCAATTTTGAAATTTAGATAAGTTGCGATATTCTATTATTAAATATTTAGAGACGAGAAGACTTGACTTTTGTGTTTGCAATACCTTCATTGATTGCAATGTCTGACTCACTTTTACCAAAGGTTGCCAATCCATTCAGCTTTAAGCTTCATCAAACAGCCTTTCTGTTATTTATTTGCTTGCCAATTGCTAGACCGCAATTTAGCTAAGCAATATTTGTAGTAAATTCGTGTAGGATATGTGTTCGTCTGGCATCTTGGCTGCCTGTACTTCGCCTCCATAGACATTTCTCATGCACACAGCTTAGACAGCCGCTCGTTAGTCAACGCTTCGGTTGCTGCTGCTGCCCCTCGTGCGCCAACGGTGCGCTCTGCATCCAGTTCCAGTTCCAGTTCTGCTTTTGCCAGTGGGACACGCTTCCTTTCCCTTGACGACTATTGCTCTATAGCTCAGTGAAATACTTATTTCTTTCCTTTTTAACTGGCATCTCTCGTTTGTCAGCATCAGCATCAGAGCGCGGTCGTCGTCGTCGTCGTCCTCGTCCTCGTCTTCGTTGTCGTCCACTGCCTCATCTGCTAACCGCACACTTGAGAACGTTGCAGGCTTTTAGGCGCAACGTGACGCAGTTTGTTGAACCTGCTGCCATTTTGCTTCTTAAAGGCAAATGCTGTTGGCTGCTAGCTGGGTCAAGCAACTTGTCTTAATGCCATGAATTATTCAGCACAGTTCGCCCGGCTGCAGCATGCCACAAAATGTTGCCTTGGCTTGCAAGTTAATTACATTTGTTTCATACGTGCACCGAGCGTTGATTGCATCGGGCACAGCATTTCGAGGCGACGCCAGGCGAGCTCAGGCCAGGCGAAGCTTGCCACACACCTACTTCCTCCAGCTTGCCGCACCTCTGGCATTTGAATGCAACCGCAGAGCATAAAGCATCGAGCGCACAACTAACGTTTAACATAGAAGCATTTATTTTGGTTGGCACACAGACACATTTCAGCACAACATATCATATAAACAAACACAGCTGCCACAACAATGCGGTTCACATTCATCAGTCAAACAATGCGCTGTCAAAATATTGACTTGAATAAGTGATGTGTGTGTGTGTGCTAGAAAGCCTGCATTTGGGGTTTGCGTGTGCTTAAATGCATCGATATGAATTTTAATTATGCATATTTCAATACGCGCATTCTATGGCCAGCTTTAGCAGTTCGCTCTCCTAATGAGTTATCTCGGTTGGCATTGAAGCCTGCACTGTCAAACTGTTGAATAATACAACGTCGAGCTGATTAAGGCAAATGCTAGTGCAGTTTTAATGAATTGTAGCTTGTGCTGACTGTCAAAACGAAAAACATATACATACTTTGGTCGTGCAATAGCGCTTTGTGAAATTCTTACTCCAACCGTATTAATTCACGCATTAAAAATAAGTATGTGATGCCTTATGAATTAGGAATTGAAATAGTAGTTCTGGATATTTGTGGGAAATTGGTTGAGGTTCACACTATGTCACTTTGAGCAAACTATAAAAACAGAAATACTTAAATCAAAATTCAAAATGGGTAGAGTAGAGTGGTATTCTAATGAAGAGATTCTAAATGCGAACTTGAGCTGCGAAAAGTATCAACATCAAGCTGCTTCACAAAGATTGGGGAACACACTGACGCACAGGCAGAATGCTGGAGCTAAGTTCGCGTTGCAGTCAAGCGCCAGCTTCTTGGCAATTAGGTTTTAGCTGCAATTACTTGCAACTCATCTGACTGCCGGCTCAGCTTTGACGTCCTCAGCGCGCCGAGCGCATTTCTAAGCGCTTCGCAATTGACTGAGCAACTGGCGGCGCCACGCCCTTCACTCATTGTCACATTACAATTTTAATGATGTGGCACGACGATGAGAGTAACCAAGGCTGCCACACTGAAACACACGCTCTTCCCCTGCAGTTCAGTCGTCTTCACTGCGAGCTGCAGCGCACATTAAGCCGCATCTCTGGTGTCGCAATTAAAATGCAGCAGCAGCAGCAGAAAGAACAACTTTAACGATAGCAACCGACCAGGCAGCCAGGCCTGGAGAGTGGGTAATGAAAATGTTGTCTTATTAGCTGCAAAATGTGCTAACATAAGCTTCAAAAAGTGAACACCGTGGAAAGTGGGAACTGGAAAGTGGGAAGTGCTGTTGGGGCCACACCTGCAATGTAAAGTTGGTAGTGCCGTGCTAAGCCGTGCTTAACCTCACTCCTGTTACGGTTTATCGATTAACGCTGGCCGCAAACTTTGACGGCTCTGATTATTTTTGATTAGCAACACGAAAGAGCAAACAGCGAAAGATAAGCACCAGTAGGCTGATGGCTGATGGCGGATGGCCCAAGGGCATAATCCTGGGTAGTTTTTGGGGCATTAACCCCTAAAGAGGATTAATTATGCTGTTAGTTGCAGGCTGGCAGCAGCTGCCACAATTAGTGCCGAGTTAAGAAGTTGAAAGCTTCGGCAAAATGGTGCCGCATAAATTGCATTTAATGCTCTCGCCTGCAATCGCTCGCATGGCATACTTTTAGGCGCCCCTTGAAAACCCGCCCAGCGTTGTCTAGCAGCGAATGTGAAATTGAAATGCGACTCAAAGTTGGAGTTGGAGTTGGAGTTTGGGATTTGTTTGTTTGGTTTGCGGCGCGCAGCTTAGTTGAAGCTTTTACCCATAATTTGCGTCCATAATTCGCTCTCGCCTAATGCCCAATGCTATGCGCATAAAAAACCCAACAGACAGTTACTTTATTAGCCAGGGGACGGGGGTAGGGCTAACAAGAGGTGCGACTGTAATAGCCAAAATGGGCAATGGACGCGGGGCAAGGCAGCAAACAGAGAACAACAAAAAAAAGACAGGCGAGCAGAGACCAAAAAATAACAAGACGACTGCCGCCTGGGTGCGGTTATTGATTTTCTGTTCACTGATGAGCAGCAACAGCAAAATCAGCTCATGATGATGCTGCTGGTTATGATGATGACACCGCTGCTGCCGACGCAGATGATGGTGATGATGATGATGATGATACTGCGTGCTGCGTTGGCAATTTTTTTTTTCTTTTCGGGTGTGTTCAAGAAGGTGGCCGGGTGGGGGGCGGAGGGCAGTAAAAGTGTGTCAAAAACGCTAGCTGGTCGACGGAATTGCGTGAGGCAACACGAAAAGCGCATTAAAAGCTTAAAGCAGGCGATTAAAGCCGCAGCTCTGCGCTCAAGACGAATGCCAGCGCAAATAAAGCGGCAGGGAGGCAAACGAGCCCGAAATAAATCAAGACTGCAGACCGCAGCTCATCAGCAATAAGCCAAAGTCGGCACGTGATAAAAGTCCAGGGCGCAAAAGAATGCGTCGAATGGGCAAATTTGCGTATTTCCGTTTTCCGGTCGACGTGCACGCCAAAATATAATGCAATGGCGCCTCGAAGGACGCACAGCACAGCAACACAGAACGGAAGCGACAACTGAGTCGACACACAGACACAGACACACCAAAAAAGCGAAGCTCTGCACGTTGACAGCAGCCATGAGCTTGATAAATGCGAATGCAGCAGCAGAAGCAACAGCAGAAGCAGCAGCAGAAGCCGAGGCAGATACAACAAACTGCCAATTAAGTGCCAAATTATGGCAACAACACAATGCGACAAGAACAGTAACTACAGCTCGTCGAGCAATAAGCATAACTACAGCAACGAGGACAGCGACAGCTACCTGCCCCAAAGAGTATGAAATATAATTGGCACTTGGCGACGAGATACCCAGCAAAGCACGAGGCGATTGCCAAATGCAATTAGCAGCATTTGAGCACTCACAATTAAGTGACAGACTCATTAGAAATTCACGCAGCTCAAATCCAATCAAGATAAAGCGTAAATCAACAGCTGTGACTTTGAAGTTGCAGCCGAAAGTGGGTTGCAACTGAACACAGAGAGTATTCTGCCACTTGCCAAGTGTGCCACAAAACTATTGCAGTGGCAAGCAAGGCCGCGACACACACAATCGTAGCATTGTTGTCGCGAAAAGCAAAAGTTGGCGAGTATATTTAGTATATATTGAAGAAGATTCGCATATTTAGAAGTATTTCTTCGAGGAAGTTTTTCAATTTACTGCGTGCGTTTAAAAGGCAATTATTTGGCCTGAACTTTGCGAAAGGGACGAGCGAAGGTCGAGCAAGGGCCGAGCATAATGCAAATTTAATGTAAGGCCAAATGAGGCAACCCAAAAACCTAAAGACGAGCTATATAGCGAGCACATATGTACACACATATATATATATATATGTATATGTATGATATTGCTTCTGGTCATTTGATTGCATTACGCCTCAATCTAAATGTAAATGGGCGATAGTGGTGGAATATGAGCAGGAGAACGAACAAACGCTAACGCAAAAAAGACCTGGAAAAAGGACATAAAAAGAAGAGCTGAAAAAAGGCAGGCGAAAGAAATGTAAACTGGGCCAACAACTGAACTGAACTGAACTGAGCTGAGCGAAAGCAAACCGAAGGCAGAGAAATGTGCAAGAACGCAATTTCGTTGAGCAAATAAGCTCTCGGTTATCCATGCCGCAAATGCGTTGCAGCTGAAGCTGCAGCCACATCTAAGCTCCGCCTGCACTGCACTGTGCATGTAAATAAATTAGAATTTGATGGCCAGCTGGCCTTGGCTATAATTGAACTGCCCAATGCAATGCAATGCAATGCCGAATCCAACAGAGAGATCTAAATCGAACTGAACAACAGGCTTGTGGCCGGCTTGTGCCGCTGCTTTGTGCAACTTGGCAGCTGGACCGACCATTGACCACATTTGTGCAGCTCCACAAAATGCACAAAACTTTCGCAAAAAGCATTTCCTGCAGCAGCAGCGGCGGCAGCAGCAACGACGGCATAATAACAACAGCAACTAGAACAGCAAACTGGCCACTTGGACTAAACCAAAACATGGGAGAAACAACAACAGCAACAGTGGAAATACGTAGAAAAAATTGAAATGTGGCAGTTGTGTTGTGCAGCATATACGAGTTGCAAACAAACAGAACAAACTGCGAAATGCTGCAACAAGAGGCATGCTTGTCAAAGCGACAATTTACTCGTTATAAAGAAACTCGCAACTTGCAGCCGAAAACTGACAGCTCAACTTTTCACGCAAAACTTTGACACAACATTTTCATGCGTTAAGTTTACAAAATGGCCCAAATAACGAGGCAGCCCAACAACAACAATTTCGAAACTTAAACAGAACTGGAAAGAGCAACAGCAACTGAGAGCAACAGCGGCGCAAAGGCAGTTCAAATGAAATGGCGCTGTGCTTAGTTTTAATACATTTGTAAAGCTTTCAACGGGCCAAGTTTGGGCCAGTCGCTCGTGCTTCACGGCCAATTGCGAAGGCAACGAGTAGGTTGGTAGTTTACTCTTTGTATGTCTATTTATGAACTGGTGCTGGAGCTGGAGCTGAAGTGGGAGCTGAAGTTGCGGAAGGGCAAAAAAAAACACTGGAAATTGAATTTCGCATGCATTAATTATGCAGCACGGCAACTTGGCCTTGAGGGGGCCACAAGCAAGCCAAGGGCCGCTCGACATGTGCGCTGTGTGCTGTTGTTTGCCCCAAGCAAAGAGGCAAATGTCGACTGCCTGAATGCTCTTTACGCTACGATCGAACGTTATGTGATTACCACGCTATGCAATTAGTTGCCGAGCACACAGAGAACGCAGAGAGCATGGCCAACAAGCATCCGAAAAGCGACAGCAACTCGGTCTCTGAATACCCTTGAAACTTGTTGTGTACCACGCCTCCGTCCCTGCGCGGCGCTGACACAATTTGGCGCTCATTATGCTGCTTGAAGGTTGCTGCTGGCTGCCTTCCTCTCGCTCGTTGCATCTCTTTTGCTGTGCACTATTTTCATTAAGGCGAAAGAATTTGCTTGTTCTTGTTTCATGCTCATGTATTTTTCTTAATTTCGTGCGCTTGACTTGCGCAACTTTAACTAGATGTGCAGGCTGAAATGAAATTTGAATTTTGCGAAAAGTTGGCAAAACTGTTCGTGCAACTGTGCAAGAAGTCCTTAAACGCTTTAGTCTCTTCTTGATATTAACTTTATGAATGCACAGTTCGTATGCCGTTTGCTGTGTGCTTGTGAGCCCGTGAGCATTTGCATATTTGATACTTCTTCTGGCATATATCATAAATGGTGTCAAGCATACGCCATGTTGCCCAGCAGCAGCAGCAGTTGCAGTTGCAGCGGCAGCAAGAGCGGCAGCAGCTGCTGCTGGAAATGCAAATTTAATGCGAAAAATATTAAAGTCAGCGCCATTAAGCGGACTAAAAGGCGGAGCAGCTGGCACTGGCGATGATGTTGCCACCGCTGTTGCAGGTGGCAGCAAAGCGGCAGAGCGGCAACGCTCAAATGATATCATTTAAATTCATGCATGACCCATATTGCCACTGCTACTGCCGCTGCTGCTGCAGCAGCCGCAGTGCCCGTTCACACAGAGCTCATGTTTTATTAACAAAGCAATTTATAGCATAAAATTCACAGTTGCAGCCGCAGCGGCAACAACACAGCTACAGTTTATCGATCGTAAAAGTTTTCGGGGCACGTTTAATGAGGACAGCAGCCAGCAGCCAAGAGCCAAGTGCCACGGCCAAAAAGGCGACTCTAAGTAAGCGTAACCGCAACTATGAAAGTGCAATTCGCCAGCACACTGTGCGACTTATTTAGGAGCCAACCGCGCTGAAAACTAGGCAACAAATGCGGCCCCATTGGAGCGGGGGGCGAACTAGAAGGCAATTAAAGCTGCAGCAGCCACGTGAGCAACACCTCAACTGTGAGCTGCAAGCAAGCGAAGAAGCAACAATACGCCCACAGTTTGTTACACCCGCCTCTCTGCTAATTGCTGCATAAATCAAGCGGCAAGAGCGGCGACACAAAGCGAGGGGCGCAACCGCGGGGCACGTTCGCAAGCACGGCTGAGTGCCGCAAATGGCGTTTGAAAAACATTTTAAATAAACTGCAGGCGGCGATAAAAAGCGAGCGGGGCAAATGTATTGTGTGTGGCCAGCATTCAGTTATGCTTTATGAGCCACTTCTGACCAAACGTCTTCTACACCAAATGCAGTGCGTGTGTGTGAGTGTGTGCGAGTGTGTGTGTGCAATTTATGGGGGCCATAAAAGTGTGGCCCGCAGTGTTGCGCAATAATACAATTTTTGAAACGCAAAATATTTTAATTAAATTGGGCAGCAAACGTGCAAAACACGAAACAAAACCAAACCAAACCAAAACACGAAACAAATTTTCGCCATCAGCGTGTAAAACGAGCAATTTTTGTTATTGTACACACTTTGTTTTTCCTCTCTCTCTCTCCCTCTGCCTCGCTCTTTATTTTTTGCTACTGTGGATTTTTATTTTCTCTCTGTTGTTTTTTTGTTGTATTTTAGAATGCCAAAGCTTTAAAGCCGCCGGCTTGTGTGCTTTCAATTTGCCAAAAGTGTGTGTTCACTGTGCCCGTGTATATGTATATGTGTGTGTGTGTGTGGGTGTTTGGATTTTGGCGTCGAGTGTGTGTCCAAAACAAATTACAATATACACTCTGCCACCCCCACCCCCCCTCAATGTCTCTGCGTCTTACTGCTAAAAATAAAAGTAAAGTACATTTCATTAAATGCGCCTCTCACCGCACTCGAGAATCGGCTCGAAGACAATGTTTTTTTAATGAGCGTCGTGGAAAGCTGACTGCGAAAACAGCTGCCAGAATTTATGGAATATGAAATGAAATTCGCGACCTTCAACTCAAATGCCAAGTCACATTAATCGAACTCGAGTAATTCAGTTCGAAGGCGTGGCCTTTACCAAACTACCCATATCTTATTATTGTCCTGGACAAGAGACTCACTTTAGCTCCGCAGCTGAAAAGCTGCCATCAAGAAATATGCTCAAAGCAAAACATCTCTTGGAGCTGTATATGTATATTGCATAGTCTCAGATTTGAGATTTTGCAGCCAAATCTGATTTCAAGCGCATCTAGGTACAACAAACAGAATCGTGTGTTACGGCCAATAATGCACAGCCCGTGGTACGTAAGAGAATCCACATCACATCATGATCTAAATCTGCACTTTGTAGAGGAGCAGATAGGCAGACACACGAGCCCTTATAAGCACAGGACGATAAGACACCAAAGACTCCTGCTAGAACACTGAGACTTCGCGAACGAAAATTGATAAGTCCTTATGTCATATATGTTTGAGGTTTGGTCATTATGAGTTAGATATTCCCCAATATGTGTTGTTATGACACTATAATGCTTGTACATTAAACGAACGAAATCAGTGCCGAACTAAAGCGATTACAAACTTAATCCTGACCTGGTAAAATAATTCAAATATGTGCACTTTATTAGCATCTGTTATTTGCTTTAATTCCACTGCGTAAATCTGAAATATTTTGCGTTAATTATGACAAAGCAACAACCAACCGATATGTGTAATATTTGGCAATGCAATTAGCGCCCCAAACTGCATTTCAAATGTGGTTTCGCATATTTGCCGCACACTGAACAATTTCCAATTAGGACAAAGCGCAAAACGCTCGCAAATGTGGGCAGTTTAGCAAAGCGGTTTCACTTGCTGGCGCCACTTTAAGTTAGGCACCCAAATGATTTGCAAATTTCAAAGGCCAAATCCTGGAGGTCTTAGAACAAGCATTCTTCTAATGCAGCAGCTTTGCTCGTGTGCGTCGCTGTCTAACAACGATTTGCATGGCAAATAACCAGGCTAAGCTTGCGCAGAATTTACCTCAGCCTTTTCTGGGAAATGGGGTGCAGAGCACGGGGTTCACTTCTGTTGTCCCGGCGGTCGACGGGCGGCGGGCGGCGAGTGGCTCGCAATTGTGAGCAAAGTGGTCATTAGCGAAGCAAATGCTTACGATTTGTTTGCGCTCGCCTCCATAAATATAATCAGGTTGCTACCGACGATGGCGATGATGCTGATGCTGGGGTTGTGGGGCAAACTTTGAGGCAAGCTCAGTTGGGGCTGGCACGTGTGAGCTTTTAGTGAGCAGAGCAGCAGGAGAAGTCAAAGTAGTTGTGGCATAGCTCGTAGTCAGTCTGGAAGTTAAGCAGCTGCAACTAACGCGCCCTGCTCACCACTTTCTTAACGGTCAGCGCTGCTGTCGAGTGGGCGGAGAGTGGGCGGAGAGTGGGCTGCCCGCTCCACTCGAGTTTATTGTCTACCAACTCATAAGTATGAAAATAAACGTAAACACGTTGGCATTTCATAACGCGTGAACAAATTCAATTAAGTTGCTGCCACAGGGCCACTGGCTACAGCTGCCGACGCGACGCGACTCAGCTCGACTTGTCCTTTGTGTGGCTCCAGTTTTTATGGCGACAAAATTAAAGTAAATAAACAAGCGACGTCGTCGCCGTCGTCGTTGACGACGTCTGTGGCATCCTTTGCCATGACAATTATCATTGGTCACAGTTTGTTGTGCCATTGTGTCTTTGTTTGGCAGCGCTTTCAACTGTGTGTTTGTGTGTGTGTGTGTGTGTGTTGCCCAAATAAACCGCAAAACCGCAGCGAAGGCATGAAAGCCATAGTCACAGTCGCAGTCAGACAATGGCCATATAAATGTGTCCCCCGAGTGGAGTGCAGAGTAGCGGGCTGGCACTCGTGCCACGCCCCAAGCCTGCCACATGCCCATGGCTGGGCCATTGTACGCGCTGCTGTCAAGGACATGGCAGTCGCATAATTCTCAATGCAAATCGTTGCCATTTGTTGCGCACAAAAGCGGGCAAGAACAGTTCTTAACCCACTTCTCTTTCTTGAATGGCGCCACGACACGGCACAGAGCACTTATCTTTTGCTTTCTTCGCTGCAGATAAAAGCGAATTGCACTTGAAATTGCTTTTAACCTTAGTTAGCGCAAAACAGTTTCTAATGCGTTGTTTCACTTTTCCGGCAGATACACGATGATCTAGACAAGGACCCGGACTACTCTGGCTCTGGCTTTGGACCCGATGACGAGGACGCCATAACCGATCACCACCAGAGCTCGCACAACACGCGCGTGCACACAAACAGTAAGCATAACTCGAACGACAAGAACAACAACCAGAACAACAACAACAACAACGAGCTCATCTCGAGTAGAGTCAACCATCATAATCAAATCGACATCAGCAAGAACAGCAATAACAATAATATCAATCTCAATCTCAATAATAATAATAATATCAATAATCATCAAGCGAATAGTGGCACCATCATTGGTAGTAGCACCAACGCCAACAACAATCATAATATCAACATCAACAACAACAACAACAACAACAACGGCATCATCAGCAGTGGTAGTGACATCAGCACAATCGGTAAAGATCAAGCTAGTCTTACTACAACCATAGTCAATGCCAACGTATCTACTACCTCTACCACCTCCACAAACAACAACAACACCACCACCACCACAACAACAACAACAAGAACAACAATCTTCACCCCAGCCACAATCACAACCAAAACCTCAACCACAACCTTAGCGCCCATTTCAGACCCTGGCTATAGCAATGCCACAGTAATTATAAGCAGTGAGGACCACAACGAAAACGAAAACGACAGCAACGACAACAACAACGACAGCAACATGAATAGTTCTCATAATAATCGAAACACAACAACAAACACATCTTTATATCCAGCAGCTCATACACCAACAACACAAACAACAACCACCACCACAAGCAGCACCACCTCTTCCACCAGCAGCACCTCCACGACCGCAGCCACCACCACCACCACGACAGCCACCACAACAACGACCACCGAACCCACCAACTCCAGCCAAACCAGTCCAAGCACCACTCTCACCTCCGTCGCCAGCACACCCGCCTCCCCCGCGTTCAATCAGTCGCAGGCCGCGACGCCCACACAGCGCACGCCGCCACTGCCCGAGCACGATGAGGACGACGACAACTTCGATCTGGAGCACACGCTGCAGGGCAGCGGCGACGGCAACGCCGACGGCGACGCCGACGCCGACGGCGACGCCGACGCCGACGGCGATGGCGACGACTATGACGATAGTGATGACAATGATGATGGCGACGGCGATAACGATGTCGATAACGATAACGATGATGCCGAGGATAGCGACGATCAGCTGATTGTGCCAGTGCATAAGACCGAAAACAAGGGATCGCCGCCCAAGGGCATCGATGTGGACAAGAGCGATGAGCAGACCATCGATGTGGATGGTGGCGAGGAGGACGACGAGCTGTACACTGATATCACTGACAAGAAGGACGCCGGCGTGGAGAGAACCTCCTCCTCAGGCTGTCAGTGGTTTTTTCATTTCTTCTTATTTACCTTAATTTCTGTACTTTCCTTTATGTACTCTTGTGTTCTGTTATCACTGCGTTTCCGTTCTTTCCTATTATTTGTTGCTTTTTGCGTTTTCCAGTCTCCCGCACTCTTGTATTTCTATTTCTATTTGTGTTTGTATTTGTCTTTTTGCTTTGCGTTTTATGTTTTTTACGCTCTCTCGCATGCTTTCCACATTTTTCTTTCAAGTCAAGTGCACTGCAATCTCTTGCTCTGCAACTTGGATTTCTTTGGTTTTGCGCTGTTGCGCTGCAACAATGATGTCAAAGTTGGCAATTCGCAATTGACAATTTAATTGCATAACTCGAGGAATTTGCATTTGACATTGTTGCTCGGCTCGATGGCTTTATTTATTTAGCAAATTGCTTTGGGTATCTGCCAATACATTTACGTATCTAGTTTCAATTAATCCAACAAACGAGTATTTTTGCATTTATTTACACACACACACACTTGTATGGCTTCAGCTGATGGAGCCGCTTATTATTAAAATCGTATCTTAAGTGCTTTCATTTGATTGACATTTGATTTCCAGTACAAATTTAGTTCAGTTCAGATCTAGGTGACGTCACGGCTGCTGCAACTTCTCTCCTTCCCCCCGTCTCTCTCTCTCTCTCTCTTCTGTCTCTCGCGTTTAACCCAAAGCTGAATCATTGTCGCGGGTCACAACAAAGAAAACACAATCAAAACTTTATCCACAACAAAATGTCCTACGAACAACCACTTTTCAGCAAATTTCTACGAAACTTTTCACATTTATCATTCACACAGTAACTCGCATCACTCGCATCATTCACATCAGTCGTGTGCTTAAAGCAGACACTTCTTTGCGGAAGCCAATAGCTTTAAGCATCTCTCTCACCCTTTGTTTATTTCTTTTTTTCGGGCGGTTTAAAAGTTGAGAATCGGGATTAATTAATGGCTATTGCTGTCATTTGAGCTGATAAGTCAACAGACACACAGACAAACAGACAAACAAACAAGCAAGCAATCGATTCAACTGGCTTGCTTGCAGTGGGAGCAGAAACCCACTCAATCAATGGATGCCATTTCGCTGGCTTTAGAGCCTCACACAAGGTTTGCAATTCAGTCTGTTGTTTAGCTGAGGGCCAAACGAGTAAAGTTCCATTAACGCACACACGCGCACATACAAGGAGAGCAGTTTTGCCCCCTTGGCAGTAGATTTACTGTCAGAACTGCTTCTGCCAGCTTCGAGAAAAATTCACTAAGCTTTGCACTGATTTGACGCTGGCATCGAGTGGAAAACACTTCACGGGGCACTTCACATGAAAAATCACTGAGCTCCGGCGTTGGCAAAGCAACCACGCAACCAAGCAACCAACCAAGCATCCCACCGAACGACTGATCTCACTCTTTGCTCCTGTGCCGCCGGCCTGCGTCTCCATAGTTGCCACATTGTTTGTTGCTCATACGACGCGTTGGCGTTTAGTGCCTTTTCTGCGTGTGTGACTTGCCTTTGACAATCACCATTTTATACAGCCCTCAACCAGGCCCCACGCCCAGCAACAATCTAGCTGGCATATAATTTAAAGCGCACAGCACTTTAAAGTTGCACTTTTCAACTAAGCCAGTGAACGAGTCCTCGCCACTCGCCTTTGACCTCGTCCCCAGAATCTCCTGCTCGACGTTCCACTCGAGCTGCGCTGTCTTAAAGCAAACATTTATTGATGCGCCGCCGCCACGCCCACTTTTCAATGGGCCCACATATCAAAGGAAGCGCTCGGGCTCAGCTTGCGACTGAAGCACACAACAGACAAGCACTTGAATTGATTGTTCCGCTTAAACATATTCGAATGCGAATTCGACTAGGAGTGCGAGGCTGAGTCGGAGTACGACGGGCACTCGTAGCTCGTCAATGACTCTATTTCAGTCTGGGCTTACGCAAATACCGCTGGCATTGTGTGCTTCCTAATTAATATGCCAAATTTGACTCTGATTTGGCCAGCACAATGAAGTGCTGAAGTAAACAGGAAGCGCAGTCACATGTGAGATGCGAGGGTGGTTGCAATGGTAACGCAACTAATAGAAGCAGCAATGCTTATTAGCTTAGTGCAGCTCATATATATAAATTATACAGTTTGTAGAACAGCCACGAGATAACTTTAACACTTAAACATTGACTGTTGTCAAAGAGATTATGCGACTTATCCTGCTTAAGGAATGATGACTTGTTTTGGGTCACAGACTGTTAGAGCTCGCCTTCGAATTCCTGGAATAGCCCTCGTGATAAGGCTTATGTACTTGCCAAATATGTGTGCTCTCTGTATATTTGTTTGTATATATTGACGTTCAGCAGCAGCATCAACAAAGAATGTACAATGGCTAAACAAGCAATATGTTTGTCTTCAGCTCGCATCAACAGTTCCTGGAAAGCCGCCCAAGCAGCCATTGAGTTGAGGAGGCAGGCGGCAGTAGAATGGCGAAAGAGCAAA
Source organism: Drosophila rubida (assembly GCA_035046165.1). Classification (NCBI taxonomy): domain Eukaryota; kingdom Metazoa; phylum Arthropoda; class Insecta; order Diptera; family Drosophilidae; genus Drosophila; species Drosophila rubida. Next base: position 1,803,214 of record JAWNOF010000022.1, read on the forward strand.
GCAAAGACAAGCTCGTCATGGTTTGGGGCTAAGACGTCAATTAAATTAATTAAAAATCATTTGTTTGACTGCTAATTGGCATTAAATTTCGTTAGTCATGTGTTTACGAGCACAAAACGTGCAAAACACGAGCACAAGCAGGTCAAATATGCAAATGCAAAGTCGCAAATTGCCGTGCCAAGTGGGTCAACAAAGGCGGCTGAAGAATGAACTGCGAATGTGAGGCATAAAAGTTTGTCTTTCTTACTTATTTTCTTTGTAATTTTTTTGGATATCTTGAGGCTTTTGCTTTCTTCGCCCCAATACCGAAACTAATTTGTGACAAAAGTTTTTTCATTATGGCAACAACAAGTAGCACAACCGAGGGGGGCAGCTGCTCATTAGCCGCGAAATGAGTTGCCAGCTGAAAATTGAAGATGGCAGGGAAATTGTCAAATCTGTTGGATGAACGTAGTTAGCAGAAGTTGAACGAACTAACAATGTACTTGGTAGTAGCAGCACCCAAAGCCTTGTAAATATTGCATACACTCACACACTCACACACACACACATACGTACCTCATTCAGCTCATTAACACACTCACACACTGAAACTCAAACTCACATTCACACTCACACTCACAATACTGAACTCAATGGACACTGGTTTTTATGCGTATACGTAATATCTTTGTGTTTTGTTGCACGTTTCCACACCACATCATCGAAATGCCTGATTACTAAGCGCCGCATCTCATTTGCAACATTAATTACAGCGGGTGGCAGCGTCAGCACCAACGTCCACGAATTGGATCCCAACAACAACATCAACAGCCAGCCGACAGACACGAAAATCGTTGAGCACAGGCCCGGCGGCAACAGCGAGGTGGTCATCATGAGCGAGGAGGATCGCACGACAAGCTTCTTTGCGCAGCCCGGCATATTGGCTGGTGAGTTCGCAGTTCTTTTTATGCCACTCGTCCCCTACTTTATCCATCCACTGTGTACTTTTTCAGCTGTCATTGGAGGCGCCGTGGTGGGCTTACTGTGCGCCATACTCGTGGTCATGTTCATTGTGTATCGCATGCGGAAAAAGGATGAGGGCTCCTATGCGCTGGACGAGCCGAAGCGTTCGCCCGCCAACAACTCCTATGCGAAAAATGCGAACAATCGTGAGTTCTACGCCTGAGATAATGGCACAGCGCGCAGGTATTAAGCTGATCGAGAGCTGGAGCAGCGGCGGCAGCAGGAACAACTGGAGCGACACTTGACGACACTGGTTACGGCGTGCATTCGATTTTGGTTCACGAGGCTCGGCTCAATACACTGCGCGATAACAAGCAACAAATAAACAACATCCACAACAAGAAATACACACACTAACAAATTGATCAACAACTAACAAATGACAAGCTACAACAACAGCAGCGACAAGCAACAACTCTTGAGATCACACAATTTTTTCGCGAGGGGTAAACACGAGGAAACCACACACACACACACACACAAAAACAAATGAAGAAGAAAAACAAAATTTCAAACTTACCTGTAAGTCAAATGCGACACACACACACACGCATACAACAAGCGCTGTGTGTGTGTGTGTCTGTGTGTGCGAACTTTTCTAATTAAGTAAGTTTTAAGTAAATTGTGTAATACAACAAAAAAAAAACAAAAACAAAAAACAAAAGGAAAAACCAACAAAATATCAAATATGAAAGCAAAGTAAATCATGCGAAATTTAATATATAAAATAAAATTATATATATAAATAGTAAAAACCAATATAAGGGCGGGCAAATTAAGCAAATTAATTATGTAGCGAAAAAATAATAAAATGTACACACACACCAACACACACAGACCCTTCACACACACACGAACACGAACACTACTACATAGATGTAAACGCATGGTTATTGGAATCAATCGATAACTTTTCGTGCAAATTGAATGAATATTATTATTAATAATATATGTTAGCTGAATACACAATACAATACAACAGACAGGACACTACACACAAAACAATTACATAATTGAATGTCAGTTTGAATTAAAAAACAAATCAAATAAAACAAAAGAAAAATGATAAAAACAATTGCAATCGCCAATCTGTAAACCACATAAATGTTAATTTAAACGAACGAATTCGAATTACCACAAAAAGCCCAATTTAACTGAAACTCTGTGTGGCACATTAAACAATTGAAATTGATGCATAAATGTTTTTAAGTTTATATTATACATAAGCATAACTATGTAATTATTAGTGTAATTCCTAAAAAAAAACAAAACAAAAAAAGCAAAAAACAAAACAAAAAATATATGAACAAAAACCAAAACAAAAACGGAAACGAAAAACAAGCGTATAAACAACAAGAATTTTTCTGGCAAAACACAAAAAATGAATATTGAGAAAAACCAACTGAAAACTGAAAACTGAAACCAACTGAAAACTGAGGAAAACCACAGAAATTTCTACTATTTTCTAAAAAAGGGAAAACAAATTAAAAATATGTATTTATTGCAAGTGGTGTGAAATCGTATTTAGTGAAAAGCAATTTGTATAATTATAATTTGATTAAGTTTCGGCAGTTTTACAAGCAACACGAATTATTTATGCCAATTATCAAAAACTGCGCTAAATTTCTTAACTGCTTCCACTTCCATGGCTAAGAATCAAAATCAGAAAACAAGCGAACGCATGAATTGTGCATTTATTTAGCTTTACGTTCCCATTGTTCCACTGTCTCTATCTGTATATCTATCTATATCTATCTATCTTCCACTCACTATCTCTGGCAATTGTTTAACTTTTTACAAGCAATACGAAAACAAATACTTACACGCAATAGTAAAAGTTTATTACTGTTAAGTTTACAAGCAATCCCCGCCCTGCCCTCTCAGACATAACAGACCGTTATAAGAAATTCCCCAAAGAGGAAACTCACACACTCTTAAACATTATGAACAATTAATTAGCCGCAATATTTGTTTAACTGTTAGTCAAACCATGAACAAAAAACAACCCCCGATAACAATTTCAATTTTAACGCTCATATGCCATATTTTCATTACGAAAAGAAAAGTTAAATAATAATACTACGAGTAATAATAATTATAATAATAATAATAATAAAAATAGCATACAATTAAGCAAAAACTAAAAGAAAATGTGTGTGTAATTATGGTGTATAATGCATATATGATTAATAATAATTAAACAAATATATACATGACATGAATACTACTGCAAGAAGAAAATGATCGAGAACAACATTTAGAAAGCAACAGCATAGAAATGTTTAAAAGCAAATTTTCGAAAGTCATAAACAATTTCAATCCAAACACACACTCGAACACACACACGTACAATAACAAGAACATTCTGAATGCAACAAATACATACAACCTTTTCTACACTGTAAAAAACGCAACTGCAACTTTTTATAATTGTAAATGTGCTGCGATTGACTCTCTCTCAATCGAGTACGATCTGTTTATTTTATTATTTTTCAACAGTTTACATAATGCGTTTTTTTATTGCTATTATGTAAGCGTTTAGTTTGTTAGTTTTTTAAATGCGCTGAATGTACTGAGAAATTGGTTTTGATTTGCTAAATAAAAACGGTATAAAACTAATTTAAACAATCCCCCCGGTGTGTACTTAATGGCAACAAACTTTTAGATGTATGTACGTAAGTAAAACATATTGAAGGAGGCAAAACAATCATAGTTTTCCTAAGCTGTATGTGTAAAGTTATTTTTCCTCACTCATTCATTCATCCGACATCAATGCTTTCATTTAAGTAGGCAGCAGCAAAAATACTATAATCGAACTCAGCCAACACGAAGGAATCTCAACTTATAAAATGATAAGAAGTGTGCATAATGCCAGAATGAAATAAAATTGTATAAAAGCAGACGATTATTTTGTCAATACCTTGCAATTTTGCACACAGCATAAAACAAGAAGCTAGGAGAAGCTATTTAGGGGATTACAGTTTTTGTGCCGAACACAATTTCATCTTGCGACGTACTTCCAAATTTTTAACTTAAATTGGGTTATTTGCGGACAACGTTTGTGGGAAATAGTACAAGACCTGCGGGTTTTGCTATCAAAATTCCAAAACGTATTATGATATGTTTGGAGGTTGTTTGTTATGTTATTAATTAGTAGACAATCTTAGTGAAACTCTCCTTCTTTATCACGCACATTTAGCAGATCCACCTTAAATTCATGGACACACCCAACTTCCAATGAAACATTGATATTTTTGCCACCACTCAGACACACATACACGAATCAATTACTAGTAGTCGTTGTTGGCACTGCGACTGCAGCGAAAGGTTCATAGGACAAACACTTTGCTATTTAAATGAAAACTAGAAATTCAAATGATTGCATCGAGAACATTTGAAATGTTGTGTGTTACAATGTGCATTATCTGCTGCGTACTTAAATTGAAGCACTAAAAGATTAACATTAGCATTAGACTTAAGAGTGCAGCTGGCAGAATTAGAAGTCAGCAACCTAGCTTGGGACGTTGAGTTCCGCGATTCAAAATACAAAGTTAAGTTGCATTGCAATAAGTTTATAGCTAGAATAATTATTTTAAGAAACGCTTGCGTAATTCACCATCGAATTTCTTAAGCAGACTGATGTACAAATTTAAGCCTCCAAGCACTTAGGGTTTATTTTATTAATAATCAACTTGTATATACAGTTACAACCATGTAGAATGAATGATCGTAATATTGCACTTTACACACACACTTTACAATTTAGCCTTCATCAGGGGTTTCAAGTAAGTTTCAAATGATTTCTGAACGGGCTTCTGGTTCATGCTGCTGCGCTTGGCGGCATCGAAAAGTCGTGGATAGATGTTGCCATCGTAGCTGCCCAGCACCGAATTGAGAACACGATCGTGGAAATCAAAGCCATCACAAAAGGCCACGGCATTCGGGCGGAATTTCTCCAGCGATTTCTCCAAGCGCTTCTGCAGCGATCTCAGATCCGCGTCCGTCAAGTTGATAAACTATAAACACACAATTAGTTGACAGCTTGTTATATCATGGCAATGACTTACTCTCAGTATGTCGCTCAAATTGTTGAGCACCGTCTGCACTAGGAACATTTCCAGCAAATTTTCCAGCACTTCGTTCAGCGCCTTGGAGCGCTTTTGGGCCTTGGGTCCTGTGATTTGTTCGACAAACGTTTGGCACACAAACTGCCGACCATGAAGCTACCAAAAGAGAACTCAAACGTTGAAATGAGGAATGGAGCAATGGAGAGCAACAGTTCTTACCTCGGCAGCGCGTGTCAGCTCAATGCCAGTGTTGTTGGCGGCCATTCCCTGGGACTCACCAGCGGCGAGGCGCTCCGCCAAGTTCTCAAAGGCAATGCGAGTCTTGCTGCAAGTTCGGGAATTAATTAATCATGTACAGCGAGCAACTAGATGGGCACTTACTGCGTGGCTGTGAACTGCAGCGCCTTGACGATGCACTGCCAGGAGTTGTCCCACTTGGGGAACTCCTTGGAACGCAGAGCAGGCTCAAAGTAGGCATAGGACGAGGAGAGTGCCTTGCCCTGTGTGTAATTGTTCCAGGCCTTGACTAGAGCGCGTCCAATCTGCAGCAGCAGCACCGTGTTCTCGCCCTCGTAGGTGTACGAGGCCACAGCGTTGCCGTAGATGTTGCTGAGGTTAGCAGCAATGTGGTAGCCATGACCGCCAGTGGAGAGACGCAGCTTTTCAATGCCAGCACAGCCATCGGTGGAGCAGAGCACCTTCAAGGCGCAGGAGAGTATGTGCATGTCGGGCAATCGCTCGAACTTGCCGTTGTTGGCATCCAACACCGTCTGGTCGTAGAGCTCCCACATGTACTCTGCGGCCAGGTGATACGCGATGCCCGTGGCAATCTCGGGGAACAGCTTCAAGCGCTGCGTCACATGGTCAATGATCTGCGGCTCAGCACCGCTGTCAACACAACAAACAAGTCGTTATTAGAGTCGATTAAAGCAAGACAATTCAACGCCTTACTCTGGCTCAATGGGACTCTGGCGACGCACGGCCGAGTAGCGTGTGGCAATGGTGGCGGCCGCCAGCAGCAGCTGGGTATTCAGTTCCACAATCAGGCAACGCGTGTAGACCATGGTCAAGTAGTTGACCCTGGAAGCGGGACTCGCTGTAAAGGTGCCATCGCGCTCCACCTTGGCGAACTTCATCAGCATGTTCTCGCGTGGAACGCGCACATTCTGCAGCCCCAGGAAGCCCTGGTTGACCGAGGCCATGCCCAGCTTCTTGCCAACCTCGCCAATGTCGATGCCTGGCAGTGGCATGTGTGTTTCGGGATCACGCAGCGGCACAATGAACATCTGCACGCCTTTGTGCTTGCCCGAGATGTAGAGCTGGGCCACAACCATAGCATGGTTGGCAGTGTGTCCCACTAAAAAAGATTTGATGTCAATTTTAAGTCAATTCATTTAAGGAGTAGTTGCGTAACTTACTGCCGCCTGGCCACCACTTGTAAGCCTCCAAGTTGGGGGTATTTAGAACAAATTGACCCGCTCTAATATCGTAGTCGGCCCGCGTTTCGATGCCACGCACATTGGTGCCGTGGGCGAGTTCAGTCTGGGCATAGGTGCCAATGATGTTGCAGTTCTCCGCGAGGGGACCCCACTTGGCCACCTGCTCGGCGGTGCCCTGGCCCTTGATCACGTCCACAAACATTGTGATGTGGGTGGCCAGCGGATGATTGGCGGGAAATAAGCCATTGCTATGAATCGAGAACAGGGCTCCACTGCGAAAGTTCAAAGTGCAAATTAGTCAAAGTGAACCCTATTAGTTGCTAGTGCAAGACTTACGGCCAAATGTCCTTGCCTCCCGGATTCATTTTCTGCTGCAGCGCTTTCAACTTGGGCGCCGCTTCCGCCACCTTCTTCACTGTGGAGTTGTAGAGGTCCTCATGGGACATGTACTCGTGGTTCAGGCCATAGCCATCCTCCAAGCCAGTGAAGACGGCGCGCTCTACAGAAATTCAAGTAAATACATTGTTACTATCTGATATAAAATGTATACGACAAAACCAAAGTCTCTTTGATCCAAAGGTGCAGAAGATAAGCAGAATCAGCGATCAATACAATTTAAAATATAAACCCCAACAATTTTATTAGCATTTATCACAATCTGACACGAGTAATCAGTAGACAATATTATCTGCTGGACTTTGCCGACATATTAAACACATATGATCAAATATAACCTGCACTTTCTTATCACACAAACAAAGTTGCCTTTAGGCGGAGAGAGGGAGATAGCGACACATGCACTTGCCTATTTCGCGTTTTGTTTTCAACTTCTCAGCACTGCGCTGGTACCAAACAGCCAACTCTTCCACATCAAAGGTCGCCGCTGAGCGCTCCTTTTGCAGATCTGGGTTCACAGTTGCAGGAATTATATTTTTTATGTGAGACATATTTTGTTGTTGGCAAAACAGCAATTTTTAAAGAAAAACTACGCAAAATGTGAAAGCGAAAATAAGTTGTCGCTTAGAGCTGCACTCACTGACTGAGCAGTCGGCGCAATGAGCGCGCACGAAGAAAAAGCTTTTGGGGGCAAAGTGCGCAAAGCTCGAAAGCTTTAAACGAATTGCGCATGCTGAGAGCGCCACAAAAAGTGCGTGAGAGCGAGAGAGCCGGACGTCAAAGAGTAAGAGCAAGCGAATCAAAACAAATATCATTGTTGTTTACAAATCATTTAAGAGCAATAACAACCAAGGCAACTTACAAACATATAAAATACAAATATTTACGAGTATATACAAAAAGTCATTACATGTTGGACTTCATGAATGGTCCCAAGTGCTCGTGGAAACTCTTCGGCACCGACTTCTGGTTCATGGGCGACTTCAGAGTTGCATCGAAGATGCGCTCATAGGCATTGCCATCAAAGCTGCCAATTGTGGAGTTCAATTGGCGATCGCTGAAATCGAAGCCGTCTACAATAGCCACTGCATCTGGACGGATCTTGGTCAAGGCGGTCTCCAGTCGCGACTGCAGCTTGCTCAGATCGTCGTCCGTCAAGTTGACGAACTGCAAAGCGAAATACAAATACAAATTAAAGAAAATGCAACAAAATAGGCACCGTGATGGGAACTCACCCGGAGAATATTGCTCAGCTGCTTGAGGGTTTCGTTGACCAAGTAGAGCTCCAACAGTTGCTCCAACACACGATTCAAGGCCGACGAACGTTTCTTGGCCCTTGCACCGATTACTTCATCGACAAACGAGTGGAACACAAAAGCGCGACCATGCAGCTGTTTAACGAAATGCAATTTGTCATCACTCTCTCTAATTTGAATGCAATTTAAAGGGCTTACCTCCGCTGCCTGGGTGAGCTCAATGCCCGTTTGGTTGGCAGCCGCCTCCTCGGACTCGCCATTTGCCAGCCGCTTGGCCAGACTGTTGAAGGCCAGTTGCGTCTTCCTTTGAAATGCAGTTGAGAGTAGATTAATATCATGTGCGCCAGAGAGTCTTCTGCTTCACTCACTTGGCAGCAGCAAACTGCATGGCTTTCACCAGATTCTGCCAGCTGCCAGTCCACTCGCCGAACTCCGGATTCTTCTGCACATCGGCCAAGTATTTGACTGTGGGCGCCAGCGGAGCACCTGCAAGCGCAGCTCGCCAAGACTTCATCAGGTAGCGGCCAATCTGCAGCAGCAGCACCGTGTTCTCGCCCTCGTAGGTGCAGGCAGCCGTTGTGCTGACATAGATGTTGCCCAGATTGGTGGAGGTGAGATAGCCATGACCGCCGCAAGCCAAGCGCAGGCGCTCAACGCCGGCGGTGCCATCTGTGGAGCAGATCACCTTGAGGGCGCAGGAGAGCGAATGCAGCTCGGGCAGATGCTCATACTTGCCCTGCTCAATGCCGTTGCTGGTGACGTTGAACAAGTCCCAGAGATAATCGTATGCCAGGCGATAGGCGACGGTGGCGGCAATCTCGGGGAAGACCTTCAGCTGCTGCGTCACATGGTCCATGATCTGTGGCTCGGGCTCTCTGCGCGGATAGGGAAATGCATTAATAGAGTCCATGAGTAATTATGCAGTGATTAGTACTTGGGATTGATGGGACTCTGGCGACGCACGGCGGAGTAGCGTGTGGAAATGGTGGCTGCCAAGCCCAGGCTGAGAGCACAGTTGCGCGCAATGATGCAGCGTGTGCTGACCATGGCGAAGTAGGTGAGCACATCAGCCGGGCTCTTCACATAGGTGCCATCGCTGTGCACCTGAGCGTGCCGCATCAGCATGCGAGTGCGCGCGATGCGCACGTTCTTCAGGCCCAGGAAACCGTTGTTGACGCCGACGAAGCCCAGCTTCTTGCCAATCTCGCCAATGTGGACGCCGGGCCGCGGCTCGTGGCTGCCCTCCTCGCGCACCTGCACGAAGAACATGTGCGGTCCCTTGCACTCGTTGTCGATGTACAGCTGCGCCATGACCAGGCAATAGTTGGAGGCGTGTCCCACTGCAAGGCAAGCAAACAGAGTTTAACTAAATAAATATCGCAATTTACTTGCGCTACTTACAGCCGCCGGGCCAGAACTTGTACGACGAGATCTTGGGTGAGTTGAGCACAAACTCATCGGTGGCGCGATCGTAGTCGGCGCGTGTCTCCAGGCCGCGCAAGTAGGTGCCATGGCCCAGCTCCGTCTGCGCATAGGTGGCGGAAATCTCGAAGCGTGCCACACGCTTGCCGAATTCCTCCCACTGCTCCGCCGTGCACTGCGACTTCAGCGCCCGCACAACCATGACGTACATGACTCCAAAGGGATTGCCCGCTAAATGCACGCCCCACAGCTCTGGCGCCTCGAAGAGAGTGCTGCAATACCAGACAGTCTAAGAGAGAGGCTTAAGAGAGCTAAACGTTTACTCACGGCCAGTAATCGTCGCCACCAGGATTGCGCTCCGCCTGCAGTTGGCGGAGCTTTTTGGCCACCGCAATGCTGTTATTAATGCCGAATTCAGTGACCTCCTCATGCGACATGTACTGCAATTTGATAAAGGCATCCTTGTCAAACTCCTTGTACATGTACTCCTCTGCAGGGGACATGCAAAATATTGCAAAGTCATCATGATTATCAATCTGATCGGTTTGTTAACGAACATTGTGTACAGATTTGCGTTCACCTTTGGTCGGAATTTGCAAGATAACGGTTTAATTATATTCAATCACTTACTGATACTCCGCTTGAACTTCAGTTGCTCGCCACCGCCCGCCCACCAAGCAGCGAATTCTTCACTGTTGAAACTGGCTGCATCGCGTTCCTTCTGCAGATCGGGATTAATAGTGCTGGGTATTATGCTCTTTGAAGCCATCTTTTAACGAAGTTTGTCTTAGTTGCGTCCACTCGCCACCTGATGTCGCGTTCGACTGAAGCTACAGCACGAAAGCGCCATCAGAAATAACAAGTTGTGGAAACACTTTGGACTCTTTGCATTCTCTTTATTCCATCGGTTGATGATAAGCGCGCAGCGTTCACCATTTCCATAACTATTCAGTGTTGACTCGCAAAAAAGCTTTACAATAATAGCACACACTTTACGATGGTATGTGTTTACGATCTCTTTGCGTACACACAAATGTTATGGAAAAACATCGACAATGCAAAAGATCGATATTTATGTGAACATCGAGTAATATATTAGATATTTCGATAAGTTGGTATTTTAAATACTTGTAGTAAATGGAAACAGGTATTTTACTTGTGCATATTGCACTGCTGCCGTCTGGTGCATAGTTAAAGCTGTAATATGAAGCTCACACACGTAACAATTTTACGGGTTACGTTTTTACATACTGGAAGTAACGAAGCAACGTTGAATTAGTAGAGCACCAGAAGAGAGCTGCTTTAACTCATTTCTGTCGACCATCCTCGCCGTATGAGTCTTAAACGCATAATCAAGTTGCAGCTGCGAAAGCATTTTTGCAACAACTCAAATCGATGCTTATCAATGAGATATACCACAATAATTATGTTTTTCATTGCAGGCATGACATACACCTTAATAGACTGCCCGCCAAACTGTTACTGCTGTAGTCCGCTCTGCCGCCGTGCATGGCAAACACCACCTATTGGACTGCTCGTCAACTACTTTGTTTGACGTTATCCAACACTTTCGCTATCGACCTGCCACCACAGTGTACGTAAAATACCGCAAGAAGAAGAACGCAGGCAAAACAAAACAAAGTACTTCTAGATGTTGCATTTTAAAAGAAATTGCGAGCAAGAATAACGAAAAAGCTGCGAAAACCAGCTGCAAATAACAACGCCAAGCTAACAATCAACACAATCACAAATGCTCATCAGGTGTGCGGTGCCGCTGCTGCTGCTGTTCTATGTGGCGGAATCGCAACCAGTCACCGTCAATTGCAACGAACTGCTAATGGGACAGTTTCTGTGCCCAGATCCCGCTAAGAATCAGATCGATCCCAAGACACAGCAGTTGCGTGGTTGCACCAAGGAGAATCGAGCGCGTGTCTGGTGCATTGCTGCCAATGAAATCAACTGCACAGAAACTGGCAACTCGACCTTTACACGTGAAATGCCTTGCAAATGGACGTAAGTAACAATCTATTAATCATGTTTGCCGGCTAATCTTTAGTTATTTGCACTTGCAGCAATGGTTATCACCTGGATACGACGTTACTGCTGTCGGTGTTCCTGGGCATGTTCGGCGTAGATCGTTTCTACCTGGGCTACCCGGGCATCGGGCTGCTCAAGTTCTGCACGCTGGGTGGCATGTTCCTTGGCCAGCTGATTGACATCATTCTGATAGCACTGCAGGTGGTGGGACCAGCCGATGGATCCGCGTATGTCATACGTAAGCACTCTCTATACATTGCTGATTGCCACACATACTCATTTGTATTTGTTTAGCTTACTACGGCGCCGGCATCAATATCGTGCGCAGCGACAACACAACGTTTCGGTACTGCAATCAACTGTATTGCATGCAACAATGAAAGTATCGCATGCGAGCAAACTCTGACATGCCGATGGTTAACAATGAAACAGCGATCCGAATTAGTGATGCTAGATGCTAGAGGAGACGTTAGGTCAATGCTAAATACATATGGAACACAATAGCTGATTATACAAAGCAACGACTGTTAAACATGTAGTGTAGGCCTATTAACACTAATATTAGTTATGTGTAGCTATAGCCCATAAGTTCAAAGAATTGTTGTACGTTTGGTTGAAACTAAGTTAACTAGTGTATAAAGAAATACTTGTACATACACGTGCACATAATCAAATTGTTGCCAATAGAACGATGCGTCTTTTCACTCCAAAATAATTGGGCAGACACGCCGCAAACGTGTGCGCAGTGCGTCTGGCTGGAAGGTTGACTCATTGCTGCAGACTGCAAAGACTATAATCAACACGGATGACGACAAATGGGTGTGGGTTGTTTGCAGCGAGGGGAAGGGCGAAGGGCGCACTCGCGAGATTGCTGTGCTCTGTTCGTTCTGTGGGCCTTTCATCTGATTGGCATTTCCGAAATAATCAGCAGCGTTGCATCGCCATCGACAGCGACATCGACAACGGCAACAGCAACGGCAAGAGCAAGAGCAACGGGTACAACAACAGCATGGCACACAGCGCAGCAGCACAGCACAGCACGAAATGAAGAAACAAGAAGGCAGAAAATGCGTCGCTTGTTCGATTTAATTGCGACGGCCAATGTTGAGGTCGCGTGTAATTCAATGCCTTTTAATTAGGCACTCAATTAAGGCAGATTCCCATTAAAATTGAAAAATGAAAATAAGAAAGAAGCGAGTCACGAGGAAATATGTTGAATGAAAGTCGGCGTATGCAAAAGTCGCAGCGCGGTTTGCGAGCCACTGGACACTAAACTGTAGCATAGAGCGTATACGCAGCGTGAGCTGCAGACGTTGTTTGTTGTGCCAGCGATTATGCGACTCAACTGCCTGCCCTTTGCCTTTGTTTCAGCTCAGCGTGTGTGTGTGTCCAGCATCAATTAGCCGGGCTGACAGCCAGTTACAAGACTGTTGTTATAGCCAAGTACGAGCAGTTATTGTATACTAGCTGCTGTTGCTGTTGCTGTCGCTGCTGTGTAATTACAGCATGCGAGCTTCGCCGCCTGTGTAAACAACTGGCGCTTTGATCTCGACATTGACAGGCACACATAGTATATAGTATTAGCGTAGTACTTTGGCTCTTATTGTGCCGTAGTCAGACTGTAAGTGCTGCTTCCAGCCAATTATGGTGTCGCTTACGCTGTGCCAAGTGCAGGCAAATGAACTTTGTGGAGAGCCATTAGAAATTCGATCGGCTTGTTTATAGGCATCATCTTGTCGCCCGTCGACTGTCTGCCACTGTCTGCGTGGCATTCTTTGGGTCTGCGCGCGTGGAAACCTTATGGAAAATGCCCAGCCACTTGTTGACACAACTCGAGAACTCTGAGCTGTCCTACGAGTATTGTTTCAGAGGGTGTGCTGTGCCTATTTGTTTAGGGATTCGAGCACAGTCTCACCTGGATCCATATCTGTATCTGTTTCTATATCTCCAGTGCTGCGTGCGTCTGCGATGCCACTAAAAATACAATGCGAGGCGTAAGCAGACAACACAAATTGCTGGGCAAACAGCAGAAATCATAGTATCTTAAGTACGGCAAATAGTGGCAAATTGCTAATATTTGCAGATATCAAAATAGCATCGATGCGAGGCGCAAACTGTTTTAAATATAGACCAGTTGGGGTACTTGGGGGCTCCGCTTCGCAGCGAGGCATCTGCTTACAACAGCTGGGGGCGGGAGTGGGGGCGGAGATGTGACTCGTAATATTTGCATGGAGCTTAGAAGCTCAACGGCTAATTACGCTCAAGTGGCGTGGAAAATTGTGGGCCAGTCGGAGGCCTGCGGTCTTTGGCCGGCAATGACGTTTAAGCCAAATTGCTTTTCAAGTTGTTTACGGCAGTAGCAGCAGCGGCAGCGGCAGCAGCAGAAGGCGAACTCTGTATAAATACGAGTATTTAATGAAGTGCAATTATTGAATTTTGCCAACTAAATCATATGCCACAGACTGCGTCACGGTTTCCCACATGACCAGGCAGCCAACCGAGCAGGCAACTGCCAAGCAGCCAACAGCCAACGGCCAAGTTGTGGTTGGCGAGGCATTTGCAAATTTTTACTTGCTCTGCGAGTTCGCTGCGGCATACTCTCATAAATAATGGCAACGTCTTGTGACAAAATGTGCGCCTGGGAAACCCAAAACTGCAAGCTGAAATAATGTAGGCAACTTGCAGGCAAGTTTGGCAGCAAATGCTCAACTGGCAACTGCTGAAAGTCGCCAGCGTTCGTGATAACTGCAAGTTTTCCCCCATCTCGGCTCGGCTGCACGGTCTTTGCTCTATGCTCTTTGCCTATCCTATACAATGAGTGCATAAATCATCTCTTTTTTTGCTGCCCCTGCGACAGCATTTTCCATGGCATTTGATTGCCTGCCTTCGCCATCGCCATCGCCATCGCCATCGCCATCGCCATCGTCGTCGTCGTCGTCGTCGTCGCTCTCAGCATAAATGTCAAATGCTTGGCAATTTGATTTGGCGTTTGCTCGCCGGGTATGAATTATATCAGGCAAACACCTGCTTACCTGCTTACAGCGGCCACAAAAATGCAGCAACGAAACGAGACGTTGTCTTTAATTTGCGTTTAAGCCAGCAATTTAGCAACTTAAGTGTTATTATCGCATTCGAAACAAATGCCATAAGAGATTTGTGGCTTTTGAACAAGTGCGCCTAAGTGCCAGTTGCTGTATTTTGTGGCAACTGCAACAAGTCGCTGCCAGTTGTAGCATTTAGCTTAATGCATGATTTCAAATGTTATGCTGTGGGCAGCCAAGCAATTTGTTTGCCACTCGCTAGACACTGTCGCATTAAGTATGTAACTCGAGTGTCAATCTGCAAGTTGGATACTTAGGGGGACTTTCTTCAGAAAAAAAAGGGGCCGCCCAAAACAATCATTAGTCGTGGTATTTGCCTTGACATTCCAGCAGTGCAAAGAAAACAATGTTCAACGCACAAGACAAATTCTAATTTGCAGCGCTGAATTCCGAGAAGTGTTCGACACTGGAAAATTGAGACCTGCGACTGCAGATAACACTGTTTGTTGTATGGTGCCACTCACCTGTTGTCTGTTGTCTCTTGTCTGCCGTGTGCTGTTAACAAGGTGTTCATTTCACGCTGTGTGCGGAATGTGCGCAATTCCGCAAAATTATGTTACCAAATGTCGAGCAATTTGAGTCGGCACCTGCGACTTAGTCAGACTGACGCGCAATATGCCAAGAGTCGCCATGCCCTGCAGTTTGTAGGTGAGTGAGTGTGTGTGTTGCCCGGCATCTTTGGTTCAACTTGACCCCAAACCAATTGCTGGCTTCGCTAAGCGCTAAACGCTTCAAACGTTAAACGCTCTACGCTCCACGCTCCACGCTTGCCGCTTAACGGTGCGAGCCCCCAAAAAGCAGCACAAGCGAAGAGAAGCCAATCCGCTGCGTCTGCTGGCAATGGCAACAACAGCACGCGAGCGACACTTCGGCGCGACGATTCGTTCCTCGTCGGGTCTGTGCACTCGGCAATCGGCAGTCGGCAGTCGGCTGGCGCGTTGGCTGCTCTCGCTGGCGCTTCGTGCGCGTCGCGTTCAGTTCTCGTTCAGCAGCGTCGGCGAACGGTCAGAGATTCGGTCAGCGCTGAGTGCTGAGCTTAGTGTGAAGTCAAACGAAGCGAATCGTTTGCGCGTCGGGCGTCGAGCCGAGTCGCGAGCTAAGAAAACTGCCTGCGCAGCCAGGAAAACTGCAAGTTGAAGGAAAAACGCGCGCGCGTCAACATCGCTCAACTGCGATCGCCCGATTTTAAGATTTCACGGTTTCACAAACCAACGCAGTACGCTCTTTACAAGCACAAGCTTGAGCCTATAGCAAAGGCAACTGTTGCCCCCGCCAAAAAAGCAAAAAATAAAGGAAAAAACAAAATCGAAATCCCCGCTTGAGTTGAGCATTTGTTATCGCGAGCTTGCAGCGTGTGGTGGTGTGTGTGCGAGGGTGATTGTGCTATTTGAATTCGCAGTTCGAAATATTAACGAATTTGCTGCAAGTGTATGGCTGGGAAATTGCTGTTATGATAGTGCGAGGCAGGCAGGCAACAAAGCAAATAAACATTTAACGTATTACAAATTGGCGCGCAATTGGCAATTGCATGCGCTGCACCTTTTGTTGCGTTTTACATAAATCGCATTCGAGTTGGCAATTGAATTTCCATTTCAATTTCCATTTCCATTGCCATTGTCATTTCCATGCGCATTAGAATAAAGACAATAAATGTGTAGACAATAACTGAGCTGAGCACAACGTGGCGTATGCGTAATCTGTAATTTTACACATCCTGCGGAAGCCCAGCAGCAGCCCTGTGTTTCGCGTGTGTCTCTGTGTGTGTGTGTGTGTGTGGCACGCGCGCGCGCGGCTGAATAATTACGAGCGATTAATTAATGTGCCGAAAATAAAGAAATTAAACAAATAAAGCGGGCAGCGCGAGAGCGAAACATTGAAATGAAAAGCGTGCTGTTATTCTTCCCACTGGGCCGTAAACAAACAAAGCGAATCGCAATCGCCAAGTAGACAGAGTGGACAGCGCGGACACGAGTGAATTGAAAATGCGACTCGGATCGAGCACAGAAAGAGCCACAACAACTACAACTAGACGACGACTCCACAACAGCAACAGCAACAGCAGCAGCAGCAGCTCCACCTCCACCTGAACCGCATCCTTCGCCTTCGCCCGCTCTCGCTGCCCTGCGAGCCGGCAACATGTCAAGCATAATTAATTTTCGATTCTGCCTGTGCCGCCAATTCCAACCCACCGTCTTCGTCGTCTCCATCGCTGTCGCTGTCGTCGTCGTCGCCGCCTCGTCTACGTTCCTGCAACTGTGCTGAAAGAGTCGCTCGACTGCCCCACGCCGCCAGCTGGAAGTCGATTCTACGGGTAAACTTTGCCTCTTTGCTTTTCTTTTGTAATTAATCTTGTTGCTGTTGTTGCTCTTGTTGTTGTCGCGCTGTGTTGCTGTTATTGTCTGACAATGAGTACGTGTAGAGCGCGATTTTGTTTTATTATAATGAGAACATATAAACGTTTTGCTATCTGCCTGCCGCTTCGCCTCCTCCCCCTGCCCCTGCCCCCTCAGCTCGCGCTCGCCGCCTGCTGCTGTCTCTTGAGTTGTTTCAGCATGTTGCGAAAATTGTTTAATTGTTTGAATACTATTATCACATTTTATGAGAGTCACAATGACAGAGCGAGCCAGTCAGTCGACCACTCGGAGAGCGACGAAAGTTCTCCGAGTTCCGCCGCCCGCCACCCGCCACCCGCCGCCTCCCTTGCTGTCTTTGTCAGCCGCTTGAAGAATTTATGAATGTACGTCGTGTAGACTCAATTGCGAAGTGAATGAGCTGGAATCAAAGCAGCGCAAATTATTCAAACATATGTTTGCTTATAACTAACTCGCGCTCTCGCCAATTAAGAAATCTGCATAGCTCCACAAGGCGCACATTCACAGTTGTCACTCTCGTCGCCATTCAAGTGCTGACGACAGACGGCGAGCAAATGCGTGTGGCACGAACTTTTTGGTATCTCAAGAATACGCCAGCAAACAAAAGCTGTCTACAGATTGCATCTTTGAGGGGGGAATATATAACTAATTACGTATACTTAATCTACAAGCAATGTTTGCTAAAATGAGCGAAGAAAACATATGAGTTGTCTATTGTTGCAATTCGCCTGCTGTCTATTATTACAATTATGCATTCTTGCAACTATCTATTGTTGCAATTCGTCTGCTGTCTATTGTGTATTATTACAATTACGCATGCTTACAACTGATATAGCTGAGCGATCGACTCATCATGAGCATGTTAACACTCAATTACTCATTGATAGTAGTGTGAATACTTCTGATAGTTGCTCTATCGCGATTGCCGTGTGATACGCTGCGTCGTTAACTGCTGGAATTTCGCAATTAGACTAAACTGCGGGTGAAGTCATGTGGATCAGCTGGGATGATGGCTCAATCAGAGCTGAGGCATAGATAAGTAATGCAGTAAGCACTTCGTCGTACTTTGCATATGAATCATATTGTTTATCTCATTAGAGGCGATGTGTCAAATTTCGCATGCTCAATGCGCCTCCGATGTGGCTGTCATAAGTACGAGTAAATGACTAAATATCACGTTTTAAACGCAACTACTTCGAGCAGCGAGCAGCGAGCAGTGCCACTAAATCGAATTGGCGACAATTTCCTGTGCTGCTGGCAATTACAATGCATTCATTGTGGCCAACAAAGTGCCAGCGCAAGCAAAAACCCAAATGCAAAGATATGTCGCTAATAACTGCGCACGCACTCCCAGCTCAACTTGGGGACTGACTGCCTCTGGATGCCTCAGCTCTGGCTGGGAAGTAAATGCGAACAGCAGACAGGGAGACGGGCAGACAGCAGTCATATAAAGGCTGCATTGCTGGCCCGACAGCAGGCAGTAGGCTGGATGACAGTCAGCCGAGCTTAGACGACAACAGCAAGCGACAAGCGACAGACGTAGGGGGGAGGGGGGGAGCTCTCTGGGCCTAGGTGTCGCTTTTTGCTCTTGCTAAAAATGCAACCATACCTGTTTTGCCAACACACAACACAACACAACACAACACTCACTCATGCTCGCGACTCGTTTGCTCAGTTGCAGGCTCCACAGTGCAACAGTGCAACAGCGCAACTGCAACTGCAACTGCATTAAAGCTATAGTGCATATATATATCGTTGTTTATACCCTATATTCCATGGCGTTAAGCTCTGCATTTGCAGTCCTAATCAGCATCAAATCACTGCGAGCAACGAGCTGCTAACTTTAAGCTGATTGCCAAATGACTGTGAAAAGTGCGCAAGGATTCGAATTCTCTACTTCATACAATTAGCAGCGGAGCAGAGCTTTTAATTGCACTGCCAGGGTATCAAGCTGATCAGAGCTTGTGCCACTGCTCACAGTCTCTCTTTGGTCGCTCTCTCTGGTTTTTGTTGCACGCACCTGTCCAAGCATAGACTCGCTCTCGGCCAGAGACAGGCGGTCTGCAGGTGTTTTGTTCGGCCTGCTTGATCGCAGCTGGGAGTGGGACTTTGACTGCGACTGCGACTGCGACTTGAGACCGGCACTGGGACTGGGTCTGGACACTCAAGACAACAACTGGAACTCGCTGTTGCCGTTGTCGTCTCAGCTCAGTTCAGTTCAGTTCAGTTCAGAGTCCTCAGCATAATAATAATCCGGCAATTAAAATATGATCGCATAATAACTCGACACTCGTGTGTCTTCCTATGATTTATGGCGCAGCTTTTGGCTTTTGGCTTATTTATAGACTCTGCTTGCCACTCTCCGGGCCGATTGTGTTGTTCTTGTTGCCGTTGTTGTCGTTGTCGTTGTCGTTGTCGCTGTCGTTGTCGACTACTTTTTTCACGCATACTTTTGCATTCGCTTAAAGGTAAATTGCTGTCGCCAAGCAGCAAGCAGCAAGCGCCAGACGCCGTCGTTGTTGCCGCTCTAAACGCGTTCGCCTGGGCCGGCTTGGCTCGTTTGACTGGCAAAACCCAGCAACACAAGACACAAGAGGCAGTGCCGGAGTGGAGTCAAAAGAGCCACGGCCGAAAACAACTAGCAAATTAAATGGGGGAAAGAAACAGTGCAGAGCCAAAAACATTTGATACGCCCCGCGACTACAGCTGCAACTCGAGACCCGAGAGACTTCACTTGGCTATATGTTATATAGCAGAGCGCTGCAAATGCGCGCAGAAGTGGAGCTCTTGTAGCTTCAGCCTGCGACTGTTGCGTCCAATAAATAACTTTAAATGCTGACTACAAAAGCGCCCAAAATGAATGGAGCCGTGCCTAGTCCGTCTGTCCGTCTGTCTCGCTGACAATGGCCAGGCGCAAGTTGAAGTGTGTAACCCAATAGCCGAGGCGCGCTCTTAATTGAGTGCGTGGGACGCGAACGTGGCTGTAGCCGTGGATGGTTGCACAGCTGGTAGCCGGAGCCGAGTTGCTGGCAATAATTGCTGGTAGCCAGTTGGCAGTTGGCAGTTATTAGTCGCCAAGCGGCGACTGCAGCCAGCGGGCAACTGGGCCAAGCAGCAATTGCCATTTGGGCGTCAAGAAGTGACCTGAGCGTGGAGCGGGAGCCAAACGGAGAGCGGCTGGCAGAGAGCAGAGAGCGTGCTGGGGGTAGTTTTCTGCCAGTCACTGTAGCTGCTGGTGACGTCAGCGTTGTCGCCATATGTCTCTCACACACACACACGTTACACACACGCACACACACAAAAGACATGCGTCATCGCGCAGGTTGTCTGCGTTTGCGTCTGCGTTGCAATTTCACCAGGCCCCCACTCAACGGCGCTCTGCGTCATGTACTCTACACACACACACACACACACACACACACGTGGCACATCTGTGCAGTTGTGATAATTTCGCCATGACACGCAAAACCGCGGCAATTTGCTTGGTTTGGTTTTTCTCCTGCTCGCTTTTTATTGCCATCAAATACAAACTAATTAATATTTGCCAAACAATGCAGAGCCAATGAAAATTGCGCCGCTCGCCTATCGCAGATAAGCCTATAAATAGCAGCAGCTTGTGGCTTGTGGCAGACTGTGCGGCGTGCTGCAGTGCGCCGCAAATAGACGCGCACTTGTTTAGTGTTCCAATAAAAAATAAACTACAACAACAGCAGTGCGCTGCATTTGTATGCACGAGCGTAATGAGCGTGCTCGGCGGCTGCTTGCTGATGTTGGCGCTTCAAGTGCTCTGCCCGAGATTGCTCATACGCAGCGTGCGCCAGACGCAGTGGCAACAGCAGCGTCCAATGACAACCACTGCCAGTCGTCGACTGCAATGTAAACAAGAACATTTGCTCGCACGTCGATGCACTGGCTAACTTGGCATTCGAGGCAAAGCAAACAAATTGCGTTAAGCCTGCGCTAAGTTTCATAATTAAGTTATGCAATTAGTGAAACATAGATAGGCATTTGATAACGCCCCGCTCAAAGTCCAGAGCGAACTCAAGGGGTGACTGCGATTGAAAAGCAAAAGAAACACATACTCGTATAAATTGCTGCTGTCGCCTGGCAGCTCGCTCCATTAGCCAGCATACAAATTATGCCTCCGATAATGCCGATGATGATGAGCAGATGATCAGATTATCGGACTCGGTTTGAGATTGGCGCGCAGTTTGGGGCACTGCCAACTCCGCTGTGCTATTTGTATGGAAATGTATTAATGGGCATTTATGTATTTCGTATGCAAAGTGTATGGAACGTATCAAAACTAAAACATCAAAATGGAAGCAAAATTTGTGATAATCATATGTTAATTTCGCATCAACGGCAGCCATAAACAAACTGAATTATGTATCTATGTGCGCGTGTCTATGCCCCACAAATCCGCTGGCGTCCCCAGATAACTATCTGATACACTTGTCCCCAAATATGCATTTAAATGCCCCACTTCGAGCTCGCTGTGATTTGGTCAATACAATGCGAAGTATCTTCAATGCCTCGGCTGGCTGGTTATTGGCCAAAACAAGTGTGGCTTAGTCAGCGTAGAGAGCTTATTTATGGCGGGCGATTGTAATTTAATTAGCGCCCCAATGACGACGACAATCATGATGTCTGCCGCAGAGGCAGGTTCAACGTCACGTTGAACAAACTGCCTGCGGTGCAGTTGCAGTTGCAGTTGCAGTTGCCACCACAATTGCCATAACAACTGCAACACGTTTTCACATGGCCCCTCGAAGTGGCCGTTGTTGTTGTTGTTGTTGTTGTCGCTGTTGATGTCGCACATGCGGTCAGTCGTCTGGGGCTCTCGCATGTCTCGCAGTCTGAACATGAAATCGCTGCGCTGAGATATATGAGCACATCAACGTGAATTAACAGACACATTAAGCGATACCGATCTGAGTGTGTGTCCACCGCACTAAACACGAGCCCACGACGACAACAGCAACGGCAACGGCAACAACTACAACTACAGCGAAACGAAAGACTCTGGCAACGAACCAGGCTGCACTTTGAACCCGTTAATCAGCGAAACGGAAGTGTGGCGACAACTGAATCATGCGCGTGGAATGTGTGTGGACCACGCTTAGCATGCTTCTAAGTGACATTTTATAGCATATCCAATTTCAGGCAAGCCAAACAATACATAGAACACGCCCGTTCCCGCATCGTTCTCGATCGCCGTCTGTATCTACCATACATACGAGTATATCTGTTGCTGTATCTGATGTTGTTTGTCTTGGGGCACACAAAAACGAAAATATGCAAACAATTCGCATTTGCGTGTTAATCAATAAATTTGACTGCGAGAACCATTTCGATTGTTGAATAATATACACATATACACTCCGCGTCGACGTCATGAGCCACAATAATCACAACATTAGCCCACTCTCTAGGCGAGAGACTGCTCGCATCGGCGACACCCTGTACGCGAGTGCAAAGTCTGCTCGAGCGCCTCGAGGGACTGGCAGGACGCTACGCACAGCTGTTGTTGGGGGCATTAGATGGCATATAGCACAGACTGTAGCACAGATAAGTAGTTGGCAGTGCTGTGCATATATTTAAAGCGAGCTGTTGCTTTTGTGCATTGTCATTGAACAAATGTGCCAGAAGCGGCTCGCGAAATGTGTATAAACAATAACAAAGGCCGCGCGGCAGCAGCAGCAACAACAAACAGCCGCGTTTCGGGTTTGTCGCGTCACACGCTGGAATTCCCATATATCGTCTAATTTGTTGCTGTATCTTTTTCTTTTTCTGATTTGCGTGTGTCTGTCTGTGTGTGTGTGTGCGTGTGTTTCTAAAATTGTTTACAGCTACAAGCGCGGCGTGGAGCGGCGCGGTCGCTGCTCATCTTCCAATCAATAAATCCGGTTTCAAAAACATTTTAATATGTTACTTGATTAACTTTCGCCCAGCCAAATAATAATTGCACAATAAAACAAACACACACAAATTACAGATTGTGTTGAAAAAGCGTATTTTCATTTTCATAACAACTCCCCGCTGGAATGTTGTCCAACACTGTCCCGGCGACCAATCAAGCTCTGAATCAGACTCAGGCATTTGCCGGGCTTCCGCGCAAAATTGAGCAGAGCGGCGTGGCGCGGCGTTGCCACCCCCTCGACACGCTCTATATGTGTGTAGTTGCCATATACAATTATGCAGACGCGACTCTGCTGTGCTGTCTGTGTATCAATTAATTGTTGTGGGCTATTTATAGATTTTGCGGTAAAATTGCTAATAATACTCAAATTTCAACGACGACTCCTCCATATGCCGCGTATTTAAAATTAACCACATGAGCAACTTAAATACACTTCACCAGTGTGTGTGTGTGCCAATTGTTGTATGCGTGTGTGTGTGTGGGCTTTCTGCAGAATTCGACATTAGAATATGACAAATATGGATCAGAAGCCGGACCAGATTGTGACAATTGTCTAGGCTATGACTAAGAGCCCAAGTCAATGTTACTGCATTGCCAATTGGCTGGCGCACCAAAACAGGAAACAAACAGCAGCCGCTCTCACTCACTCTCCCACTCTCTCGCTCTGCTGGCGCGCTCTCTGCTGCTCCTCTGCTTCCTCGTTCGGCAAATGATAAATCAGTATGCATGTGCATGTGTGTGTTGGTGCAAAACTTCTGCCTGCTCTGCTTTGCTCAGCACATGTGCTTAAAGCTTACAAAGCAACGGCTTATGTACTACGTGTGCTGTGTACGTGAGTTAAAGCTTCGATTCGATCGCCGCGCTGAACTGAGCCCTGTTGAGTTCACACGTGCCACACACACAGACACTCACACACACACATGCGCTTTGGTTTAGGGCCAACGATATCCGGTTGAAATTGGTGGTAAGAACATTTGCCTGTTTGCCTAGAGACGAATTAAGCAGTTACACCATAAAAACGAGTTTGCAGCTGCACTTGGGGCAGACGTCACAGAGATTGCCACACAGCGACAGCGGCAGAGACGAGTTCTCAGGATCAGAGAGCAGTCTCGAGCTAATAGCTTTGTTAGCCGCGTTTTATGTCTGCGTGTTTTGTGTCTTTATTATGTCGTTTATCTTGCCATTCGATTTCAATTTCAATTCCAGCTCGACGCTGCTGCTGCTGCCTGCAGTCGTGTGGGGCATTCAAGCGAGCGACCCTTTTATAGGGCCCAGCGAGCATAAATTTCGTTAACTGTCGCCGTCCATTGTTGTTGCTGTTGTTGTTGTTGTTGTTGTTGGGCAATCGTCAAGTCTGAAGCGTTGTCGTCTTCATTTGTGGCAATCGCTGTAATCGCCGCTTGTCGCTTGTCGTTGTCGCACTAAATTGAACCCATAACGTGGCTCAGCCCCACGGCCACTTTGACAAATGTGCGTTTTAGCCGTCTCATTGTTTGTGGCAAACTGACTTCGATATGCAAATATATTGAAATGAGCTGCCCGCCAAGCCAGGTTGCCAAGCAGACTCAACTCGCTGCCAGTCGCTGGCAGTTCGCCAGCATTGGGAATCGTGTCTTGACGTTGTTGTTGTGCAATTTGCATGATTTGCAAATGGTATTGTTGTTGTTGTTGTTGTTGTTGCTGGCGCCGTTTGTTTATCATCTGCGCCCGGCGACTGATCGCGATGCCCCGAAAAAGCGCCACACTTAATTGAATTAGAGACTGCGACACGGTAATTGGCAGCAACGCAGCTAGACTCTGCAACGTGCCCAATGGCCGACTTCTTAACTGGAATTCCACTGTCGGCCTCCTCTTGTTGTTTTCGGAGTGCGATAAGCCGCCGCGCTGCGCTGTGTTGCGTTGCGTTGCACGCACCTTCTGTTACGCATTGGCTATGGCTATGGGTTGGCCGACGACGAGCTGCCTACCTACCGCACATCATTAGACCTGGTCTAGACAGCGACGCAGCGTGGCCGGCGTGAACCCTTTCGCACGGCCGTCCGCGTCCCTCTGGGCCAGTCGCGGCTTAATTGCCCGTGTGCCCGTGTGCCCGACGCCAGCTAGACGCCAGCTCCGATGGCGTTGGCGGCGGCATTAGAAGCACTTGCCCGCCCTGGCCCTGCATGCCGAACTGTAAGCGATACCCTATAATCAGTGAGGCAGCCACTTAATTGGCACGATTCGCGCGACGCGTCGTCATGCAATTGGCCGCTGGGCGGCCAATTAAATTCGAAGCGTTTATAGCAACTTGTCTTAAATTAAAATCGCTGCTAATTCTTGCCGAGCTCTCTCGGCCCCACATCTATTTATAAATCAGCTCAAGCTGAAGCTCAAGCTGAAGCTGAAGCTCAAGCTCGAGCTGATCAATCCATGATGACGAGTGCTCTCGAGCGCACATCAACCCCCAACTGATTTTCAGCTATGTTTTCTTTCTACTATTATTTGACTTGTTTATTTTACTTTTGGGGCCGATAAGCAGCAAGTACAAGGTTCTCCAGCGCAACTCAAAACTATCGCTATTATTGGGCTTGCCACTTCAATGTCAGCTCGTGTGCTCTCAAGTTCACCAAGTACAAAGACCGCCAAAAAAAACACAACAACAACAACAACAACTACTCGAGAGGCACAACACAAACAAGAATTGCGTAGTTCTGAACTCGAAGTTGGGCTCGACTTTTGGCGGCTCTCCAAGGCATCTGGTTACAATTATAGGCTGCCACACGAGCTCGAACTCTGCTCGATCTTATCAACACTCAATTGTAATTTAATATATTTGCCAACTATTCATCTGCTCTCCAAACTGCGACTGTCCCCAGAGCTCATTCTTTGGAAAGGATGTAAATAATATTTATTTTTAATGACATTCTTGACATGTCTAGCCATTACATTAAATTATGTATTGGAGCAACAATAAATTAAATATATTCATAATGCATAAAATTATCAGATTAAATCGTATATTTGTTATTCGAGCAATAGTAATTTAAACCTATTCGCAATAAAACTGCAAATATTTTACACTTTAAAAAGGGTGCAGGCATTACTTCTTTCTTGACATGCATAAAATTATAATTTGATGTATTCAAGCAATAATAAATTAAATTTATTCGCAACAAATCTGCAAATGTTGTACAGTTCTAAAAAGTGCAGGCAATACTTCTTTCTTGACAAGCATAAAATTATAGCAAATACATTAAATTGCATATTCGTTATTCCAGCAATAGTAATATTAGTAGTATTCCAGCAATAGTAATTTTAAACTATATAAACTTAACAAACGTGCAAATGTTTTACACTCTAAGAAAAGTGCGGGCATTATTGCTTTCTTTAAATGCCTATAATAATAGCAATTACATTAAATTGCGTATTCGAGCAATAATAGTTTGAGTCTATTCGACAAAAGTTATAGCAAACACATTAAACTATTCAAGCAATACTAAATTAAATTCAATCGTAATAAAAAATGCAGGCATATCTCATAATTGACATGCATAAAATCATAACAAATACATTAAATGATATATTCAAGCAATAATAAATTAAACCTATTCATTACATTGATCATTATTTTGTCCCTTAAATATTGATGGGAAATGAAAGTAAGTTCAAAAACCTTTTCAGCAGTCTTCGTAGCTGCAACTTCAACAGCTTTCAGCATATTGACTATAACAGCAATTTCGTGCCCCATGCATTGCCTGCATTAGAAGTTATATTGTAGTAGTAGTAGCTCTATATATAATTCATCTACGTTGTCCTTGTTGCGGTGACAAATTGCAGCTAATCAGCAATAGAACGGCATTCGAGAGATTCCGTTCTGCGTGATGCGTTCGCAGTCGCTGTCGCAGTTGCAAGCTCGTTGTCGTTCTCATTTGCGTTTTGTTGTCGCTGCGAATCTTATCAATTGCAGAAATTAGCATATATATATATAAATGTCTATATTAGCTGTGCATATGGAGAGTGTGTGTGGAGCATGTTATCAGTTTGTGTGACAATTTTTTAATTGGCTGTCTGTTATAACATTGTTAGGTCAAGCACCGCTTTGGGCACGCCAATCTCCCGCTTGGGTGCACGTCGATGCACCCCACACACACACACGCACACATTGAAGCAAGACACACGTACTTCAAGAGTGGGCTGTGTGGTGCGTCACTTCTCTAGTCACCCACAAGGGGACAGAGAAAGAGAGAGGGGGAGAGAGCAACGAGAAGAATCGACTGATTCATTGAGGGGACACTTAAGATCGAGTTCTATTTTAGCATCCGCCTTGAGGTAGAGCGAGAGCGAGAGAGCGGCAAATCTTGGCGCCACTTTGAAGCGCAATAATCAATAAAGTTTGGCAAATTTGATTTGCTTTTCGCTTGTTATTGTGTTTACGATTCGTTGGTGTTGTTGTTGGTGTTGTTGCCGTTGCTGGCAGAGCTCAAGTATAAAGCATTATGCGACGTTTTGTGTGTGAGGAGCGGCAGAAAACATGAAATTAATTATAAGTCAAACAAGCATTACAAATATTGCCTGGCGCCAGACAGAAATCATTAACATTTTTATGACCCGGCGCACAACAAAGAACACCACACATAGCTGTCAGCTGGTGTTACCTGTACTCGCACACACACACACACACACTCACACTCACACTGACACGCATAAATCGCAACTAATAATGTCCGAGTTGTCTAACACCTAGAGACGAATCGAAAGAGCTGGCGATGCGGCCAATGGCCAGCGGAGTTGCGTTCGCCTCTTGGCCGTCGAGGCGTACGTGCGAAACCGCCGGACGCTGACCAGGCCAAGATGATTCGCAGAATTCGCCGAGTGCGTGTGTGTGTGTGTGTGTGGCCAGCCTCATCTTGATAGGCGTCGTAAAACTGAAAACCGAACGACTGCAAACCCAGCGAGAGCAACAAATCAGTTACCGGCGAACAGCAAATGGTTTCTGTTCAGACCTTAGGCGGCGAGTGCAAATCATTTGGCCAGATCAGAAGCGTCTCACCCGCCGCCGACGGACCGTCCGACCGACAGAGCGACCGAGTGACCAGCTTGCATTCGATTAGCGCGAAAAATGTATCTTTCATAGATCGAAACAACAAAGTCATCAAATTGTATGAAACACCTGCACACTACGCACACACAACGAGCGAATTTCTAAACAAAACTGATTTCTATTTTCGACCCAACTTATTTTGGCGCCTGCCCCCCCGAGTATTTTTAAACTGACCGGCTTGTTCTTTTTTTAACACTATATTTTCAGCCATATTTCAAGAGCAGCCGCCACATCAACAACAGCAACAACAACAACAAGAACAACAACGACGAATTCTAGTAGCGGGAAGAAACGCGCCGAGTTTTTGGATAGTCGTAAAATTGATGCAAATTTCTGTGAACTTGCGCCAACAAATTGCGAAAATGTGTTGCAAATCCAGCAGCATGTGGCAATGTTCGACGTCTTCAAGTGGCCAGCAACTACAACAGCAACAACGCCAGCGACGACAACAACCCCACGCAGTGACGACAACGTCCCATCAAAATCAAAGTCATGGCCACAGATCTAAATACAGCAGCAGCCACAACAGGCGGCAACACTCGCTGGCCACAATCTGTTCGATCGCCTGCTTTCTGCTCATCGCCATCGTCCAGATGCAATCCGTCACAGGACTCAAAGAAGGCCTCCTAGGTGAGTGCAAAGGGAAGAATTTGGAAGATTTGAAGAGAACTACAAATGCGATTATTATAAGTGATATTTAAGTCAATCCAAAGACGATGGAAATTAGTAAAGTTCCTCTGTAGTCGTTTCGTGCATGAATTACCTTTTAACTAAGTGTGAAGGGGAAGATTAACATAGTGAGGTTTAGTTACATGTATATACGATAAATAGAAGAAATATTCAAGTAAATCTAAAGAAGTCAGAAATTAGTAAAGTTCCTCTGTAGGTGAGTGCAGAGGGAAAGATTAAAAGATTTAACTACGGATATGTGTAATAAGTAGAAGTGATATATGAGTCAAACCAAAAACGGAAAGTCGGAAATGAGTAAAGTTCATCTATAGAGGAGTGCGATTTGGGAGAGATTTGGGAGTTTAACTACAGATAGATGTGATAGTAAGAAGTGACATTCAAGTCAATTCAAATACATCGCGAATTAAAGTTCATCCATAGTTTAGTGCAAACGAAAAGATTAATAAGGTGATATTTGAGAGGTTCACTATATGCGACAGACAGAAGTGATATTCGATTCAATTCAACGACGAAACGTCGAATATAGCAAAATTCCTCTACTTTCATTTCGTGCTGGAATTGCCTTTTAAGTGAGTGCAAAGGTTAAGATTTAGAGGTTTAACTACGATAGATAGAAGTAATATTTAAGTCAATCGAAAGAAGTCAGAAAATAGAAAAGTTCCACTGTAAATTTATGCAAAGGGAAACACTTATATAATAGTAATTTGGGATGTCAAGTACATACAGTTGCGCGGTATGGAAGTGAATATTTAAGTCAATTTATGATGTCGGATATTAGTAAAGTTCCGCTATAGGCGAAAGAAAAGGAGAAGATTAACAACGTGACGCTTAACTACATGTAGAAAAGAAGTGATATTCAAGTTAATAGAAAGACGTTAGAAATTAGAAAAGTTCCTCTTTAGGTAAGTGCAAAAGGGAGGAATAATAATAATGGTAATTTTGGAAGTTAACTACATACAGATAGAATAGAATAAATAAAAATGATATTCAAATCAATTCAAAAACGTTGGAAATTAGAAAAGCTGCTCTGTTGTCGTTTCGTGCTTATGCTATGAGTTGCCCTTGTGTTAGTTTCAGAACTTGCCCAAAGGGAATACGATGTAAAGATTAATAATACAAGAGAGAATAAGCAAATTGTTGTTGGGACAAGTCAGTTCAATAGTATTATGACTATTAGAAGACGAAAGGAAAGCATAAGCTACACATCATTCAAATGTTGAAGACAAAGATTGTTAAACAATTTTTAATTCACTTTAGCAAAAATAGATTTTTCTGTGATTACTGAATGTATACTTAAAAAATGAATTACAACTAAGTAGTGAATTCTCAAGTATTTAAAATAGTTATTAGCACTTTGATTTTTTATTGATGAAATTGTTTTCGCATATTTCGCGTAATTAGTGTGCATATTTTCTAGAGAAGTATTTGCAAATTGAGAATAAAATAGTATTTATTATGAGACACTCAGCTATTGCTACAATTATATGGCCCTCTTCGCAGGCTGACGAAGCAGTCTGAGGCTGCTTGCCAGATGATTTCCATGGAAATATAGAGAGTAGAATGTCAAGTGGGTCACCTGACGCACAATTCCGAGCAAATTCGATTGTTTCAGCTGCAACTCGTCGACCTTCACCTCACACACACACACACACACACAATTTGTTGTCGGCTGTCCTTAAATCTAACTCTGCCCACTGTTGTTGCCCTATTCCCGCTGCCAGTCGACAGTCGCGAGAGTCTAGAATTGCGGGCTTCGACGATGGGCACACGTGCCGCTCAGACGCTCCCAACACGTTGCTGTTGCTATTGCTGTGGCTATTGCTGTTGCTGTGACTGTCTGGGGCTGGCGCTTAATCTGTGATTGTGATTAATCAGCCGACGCCGGCGTCGCCAGCTGTCCGAGTGGACGGCTACTGAGCGTATTTGATCGCTGCCAGTTTTTAGTTTTATTTGCTATTTTTTCAATTCTATTTTTTTGTTGTTGTTCGTGTTCTCTAAACATATTGAGTGGGTTTTTTAATGGCATTTGAGTGTGTGTTAAATGAAATAAAAAATGGCATAAATTAGATATACATATTGCAATTCCGATATCGGGTTACTTGAACAAGGTTCATTAACTGTCAGCCCGCCAGCAGCCGAAACTAGAAGGGCGACCAACAGACCAAAAGAGAAGGGAATACCAAGTTGCGTGTGTAGAAAGTTTCCAAACAAGAACCTGAAACTTGGCCAAAAACTTCAGCACTTCTTCCACCTCATTAGCGGGCCAACGGATTTGTTTATGAATGAAGGTGGTCCAGCTGGCAGCTGGCAACTGGCAGCTGGCAAGCAAGGGGCACAGCAGGACACAATCGCATAACAGGAAAGCACGAAACGACGACGACAAGCTGGGCAGCAGCAACATCAAACAAACAAGCGGCCAAGTACACATCGCTATCGATATCGCTATCGAATCTAGCTAAGACCGTGCCAAAGCCGCCCACAGAAGCAGCCCCGAAGCTGCAACTGCAACTGCAACTGCAACGGCGACTGTCTCAGCATCGCTGTACTTGTATCTGTATCTTTGCATTTGTATCTCTGCCCAAGTGAGTCTGTGTTGGTAGCGCCGGCGTCTTTATTTATCAACGAACACACACACGCACACACCCACAGGGAGTGATTCGTGTGTTTATCAGCACATTGCAGGTGGTCCCACGAAGCCAGTCCCGGCCAAGCATCGCTACAGCGGGACGGACGGGCCCTGCAACTCGGTCCGGGGTCGGGGTCGGGGTCGCTGTGCCGTCATTTCCGTTTGTCTTGCTGCGTTTCATTCTCGTGTCGCTTCGATTTGTTTCTTAAAAACACCCTCTATAAAAGAGCAGCAACAACGAGTGTTTAGGCTGCCAGGAGCAGCTTGGAAACGTTTAACACGAAACAATTTTAGCATTAGCATCTTGCTATTAGAAACAAGTCAACAAATACAATCTTCTTTTTAGATGTAGGTTATTTTGGTTTGTTTTTACACGACATAGAATGTTGTTATATCAAATCGACAAATGTAATTTTCTTTTCACTTAATTAGTGCGAAATGCAAAATTGAGTATATCTATATATATATTAGTTTGAATTGTTCCTAAATTGGTTTAACACAGCATTAACATGATTTTCTGCCAATTCGGCGTATTAACAGAGCATTAGCATAGAAATATTTCTATGTATATCAGTTCGTCAAATGTAATTTTCATTATACTTAATTATTGCGAAAGTCAAAATTGAGTCTATCTAAGTAGATTTCTCTGATTTGTTCCTAAACAACGACAGATTGGTTTAGTAGAGCTTTAACATGATTTTATGCCAATTCAGCGAATTTTGTTTTATTTTTACTTAATTATTGTGAAAGCCAAAGTCGAGAATATCTAACTAGATTCTTTTGGTTTGTGCCTACACAACAAATCCCTCGCTTTAACAACG
The DNA here is from genome assembly GCA_035046165.1 of Drosophila rubida. Classification (NCBI taxonomy): domain Eukaryota; kingdom Metazoa; phylum Arthropoda; class Insecta; order Diptera; family Drosophilidae; genus Drosophila; species Drosophila rubida. Next base: position 1,835,449 of record JAWNOF010000022.1, read on the forward strand.
CAATACAATTACTCTTAAAATCAATCAGGGAAGAAATTTAGTTTAAAGAGAATAGAAGAGTGTTCAATCTGCAATCTTTAAGAGTGTCTTTAGCTAGAAACTTGCATGGCTGTTAAACTATTATTATTTGTAAAAGTAAATTTAGTGAAAATACTTTTAGATTGTCCTTAAAATTGGCAACTTTATGTTTTAAATAGTCTTATAAACCAAATGCTGTTTAGACGAAAATTCAACTCCAGCCTGCAGTTCAACGCAATACAGGATATGTTGAAGTTGGGCATTGCTTGTAGCTGCTTGTCTGATCGTTTTGCTGTGCTGTGTTCTGGAACATGTTTAACATGCGGCGCTTGCTACTTTGACTTAGCGCCGGTGGCAGAAGAAGAGAAGAAGAAGGTAAAGCAAACAAAGAGTATCCCAAAATGCAGCGCGAGAGGAGGAACCCGACGACAGGGCGAGGTAGTTGCTTTATGATCTGGCTGGGCACACACACACACACGCACACAGTCATGCATACACACCTTGGGAGAGACTGGGACGGAAAAGTAGCTGATAAAGTGGCCTAATCTCGGTGACCTGTCTAGTTGCGCTGCGGGTCACGTGCTGGATAGCATCTCAGTCAGTGGGCAATTTCCGGCGACATGCCTGTAAATTAAATATTTGTTATTTGCTATTTGCTTTATTTGAAACGTCAGTTCTCGAAAAAAAAGTAACGAAACGAAACGAAAGAAAACAGGAAATCGTGTGCTGAGAGATTTCCAAGAATTTATGGCTGACAAGTTGGTTTAGGAATCTAGACCAGAATCAGAGTCAACTGGCAATCTCTCGAAAACGAGTTTTTCACCCAGTCACCCAGTCAGTCAGTCAGTCAACACTAATAATGTGTCCATCTGCATTCTGCTTCTCCCGTTCCAGGCAACATGCAATCCTGCGCCAACGAGGGCGAGGAGATTATAATTAATCGCATACAAAACTCCAAGTGCTTCAAGTGTACGTGCCAGGTAAGTGAATATCGAGTTGGAATATCTCCTACCACTTAAGTTTTAGCTCTAAGTTGTGCTGCATTTTTGAAGTCTGCGCTCAGCATGCGGCTGGCTCCAAGAAATGCCGCACGTCGTGCCAACAAAGTGGACACCCTTTGACCCGAATAGCGCTCCACTCGACCAATAAAATAAAACAAGTGCATGGGATAAATAAATCGCATGTAACTGTCGCTGGCGTTGTCTGGCGCGCTGCATGAGCGACGCCAATGTCCAGCCAGGACATGCAGCAAGGATGTGCAGAACGGATATGTTGCGAATGTGGCCATGTGTCGCGCATTTCACAACGCCTGCCAGCAGCGGCCAGGAAATGCACTCGTAGTCCCAAGACCCAAAAATATATATCGTAAATAACATACATGTGTGCATTAGACAGCCACTAAATTCCGCCCAGTTGCCTAGCGCTGCCAACAGAACAGACATTTCGAGTACATGTTGCAGAGTATTGTGGACTGAAATGGCGAAATGGATACAAATTGATTAAATATTTGTGGGCACAGCATTTGCCTTTGCAAATCATGTGACGCGCAAAAACTTCCCTATTTGATTCACAAAATGAACCAACCAATATTTGTGTTGGCAAGGCGCTGCCTCATTAACAGTGGCTGTAAAGTACTAATTACTAATTATGTTACACCGCTGTTATGTTAGTATATTGCCAGCCTTGCCAGCCTGTTACTCTGCTGCCCGTCCTGCCAGCCTGTTTAGTTACGCAATTATTTTAGTACAACTAAATTAGAGCTGCGACTATTTGTTAAAAACGATCTTGGTCGTATATCGGTCAACAAGCACGACGGAGCGATAAAATGTTAAATGCAGAGCAAACAACTGAATAAGAATAATCGCATTAATTTAACGAGTGCAATAAATGCTCAGCGAATGCTCGCTGACATGGCATTAACAGATCGTTAAGTCTCTGGTCAGCTGTTAATCTAACAACGGTACTGGGTTGTTTGCCCATGCTTTGAGCAAAATGTTTGTTTGTTTTTTTTCGCGCGCGTGTGTGTGTGTGTGTGTATGTGCGTGCGTGTTGTTTTTGGCTTGTTGTTTGCATTTGTTTGGCTTTTTTCGCTGGACGATCTTGGCTCGACTGGGATCGCTGTGATACAAGGTCGTCAAACGGGTTTGCGACATGACAATCGTTAACCACAGGGTAGCGATCGTTTGACAAACACTTGGCGCCGTGTTTTTTGTCGCCGTCAACGGCTACCGACGGTGCCAAAGCACACAGGCAGGCAGGCCGGCAGGCCGGCTGGGGAGCGGCAGGTGGCAGGCGATAGATCGCGGAGGGGACGACATCGTGCGCTGTGCTGTGTCGTCATTAAGCGACGACAGCGCGTGCTCATATTGCTGGCGTTGCCAGACTTCCGATACCGCTGCTGCTGCTAATTTGCGCTAAGCGCTGCTAAACACCGTCGCTCCAATTTAGGCGCCAAGAAGCTTTCGCGACGGCAACGACGACGACGGCAACAACAACACGCCGGCGACAACGGCGACAGCGATGGCAAGCAACTGCGACGGCGCAGCCGGCGTTCGATTGATTGTTGTATAGCCTCCAGTCATAAGCTGATGCTGCGGCTCTTATTGTTGCGGTTGCCGTTGCCGTTGTTGTTGTTATCGTCAAGTGGGCGTAACCAAAAAAAAAAAAAAAACGAAAAAAACGAAGAAAACAAAAAACAGAAACAATGCTGGCGCCACCTTACTTTAAGTTGATGGCGCCATGCGTTGTGCCTGCTCTAACTGTCTACCTGTCCCCTTCACACTTGCCCTATCGCACATTTCGCTGCCTATCTCGCGCTCGCTCACACGTTCGTTTTGCTCACACACTTTAGCTCAGCGCTCTGCAGCTGCGACTGCGCGCGCGAGAGTCAACGAAAGTTCATCGCGAAATCAATTGAAGGCATTCATACGGCCAGGCGGGACTCTTAAAGCACAGCCAGCTGGCTCTTAAAGCTCTCTTAAAGTTGCGCTCCCAAAAGCTACGCAATGAACTGTCAAACGGCTCAATGGCTGTAATTCGGTTAACCCATAAAGCACACACTTTATGATTACTTCTTCTATGCATACAGTGCTGTTCAACACGCACTCACTCTCTCGCATTCTTGGTGTATGTAATATTTGCAAACGCTTTTGGTGATTGTTGATAGTTTATGGGCGACGTTTATTATCTTAAATATCATAATATATCGCATACCATACGAGTGTCCTGTGTGCTTGCCAAATCCTCCCCTCGCTCCGCAACGACCCTTGCTGGCCCAAGGACAATCAAACAAATTGTCTGTGTCCCGTTCCGTCGAATAGTTTGGATTTTCCGCGCTTTCCGCGCCTGAAATTTGTTAACAAATTTGGTTTTTATGCGAAAATTATGCTGAGTGCGCATTGCTCGCCTAATGGCATATGATTTAAGCGTTTTTGGCTTGTCTGCGCATTCTGCCAGTTGATTGAGCCAGCGATTTTTATGGGCCTTTCTCGCAGGATGCTTTACGACAGACATTTGCAAATTAAATGTCGCCTCGAGTGCCCAAAAAACATACATATATCCATGCATATGTGTGTGGCTGCTGGGGGGGCTAAACAGTTTGTTGACTCATAATTGCTAATGCGCGTCTTCATAATTATGTGAGTCAGTGTGCGAGCTGATTTTCAGCCTGGAATGCGTCTGCAAGTGACAAAGCACACACATGACCATAAAGTGTGCAAGACAAAAGCACACTTGATCATTACCATATTCTGCGAGCCGTCGCTAGCTAAAAGCAGCGGCTATCTACCGTCCACATATGTTAGTCTGTCTGCGGCGGAGTCTTGGCCAAGTTTGCCCAGCAAACGTTTAGTTGCTCAACAGCCAACAAGAGCAAGTTCGAGAGCTTCGCTTCCACCTGAAGATCTGGGGACGACGACGACACACGGCGGGGGAGGGGGGGAGTGCACAGAACGGACGGTGTTAAAACTGATCATGTTTTGTCAAACGCAAGGTCGTTGGAGGCCGTTTGCAAATGTGGTTCTGCCACTGTGGCACACATAGACGCACACACACACACGCACACGTACTCATTTGATTGGTATTCGTGATTGCCGCTGGCAGACAACAACAACCGCCTCGGCCGCTGCTTAGCAGCTAGTCCGGTGTTGATGCCGGGTCCGGGACGCTCGGTTGCCTTCGTGGCGCCTTTTCTTTTTTTTTCGCTTGCTCGCTTGCTTGCCTGTGTTTTTGTTATTGTTTTTGTTTCTCTCTCCATATATTTTTTATTTTTTTTTAATAGCAACCTTTGAAAGCAGCTACTAGACAACATCAAGCACGACGACGGCGACGGCGACGGCGACGTCGACGTCGAGCGAAGACTTTGGCGATGCTTAACTTTCATGTTGGCTGAAATATTTCTATACCGGTTCCAGATTAGAAAGAAAGAATTCCAAAGCATAAACAGCATCTGGAAATGCGTAGAGCGCGGCCCCAGACGAGTATAGCGGTGTAGTACGACCACAATCACCGCAACGTGTTGCGATCTGCAGACAGAGACAGAGCGAGAGAGAGAGAGAGAGAGAGAGCGCGTAATGCTTGCCCTCGCTCACTTGCTCTTTCGCCTGCTCTGAAGAGCTTTTGAACTTTGGCTCGCTGCTGCGATTCCCATTCCCATTCGCATTTCCATTTCCACTTCCATTTGCAACTGTCAACTTTCAACGATTGCTGTCTGCCGGACTATTGGCGAGTTCGAGTCGCCGCGATAGAGTGCTTTTCAATCTGTCAGCGTTTATTGCATTATGGCCAAGTCGCAGTCGCAGTCGTAGTCGTAGTAACGATGCCGCACTAAAGGTGCCATTAAAATTCCAACTAACAACTGCCATTAAACTAATACGTTGATAAAAATCTCAGAGCGCCACAACAACAACAACAACTGCAACAGCAACAGCAACAACAGAAACCAACCGCAAAAACCTCTCGACGCTCGACACATTTTCATAACAATTGCAAATTTTGCACGTTGCGACGTTGCGGCCCCATCCAAATTGAGATCCAATCTGGTTTGCTTGCACTAAATTATACACACACACACACAGAGACTGGCACACACACACTTGCACACACACAGACAGTCTATGACATTGTTCAGCCGCAATTGCATACAAATTAGTGAAATATTTTGCCTGTTTTTGGTCGACATCTATCTAGATTTATAGATACATTTACAATTAGCCTCAGCACTAGACGCGACTCTGTCGCCCCCTCGTCCCCTCGGTCGGTATCGCGAGATCTTGGCATTTTTAACCTGCTGTCACAACGCGCCAAATGCATGCGACAGCTGCGCACAAGGGTTAAAGGCGCCCATAGATTTCAGATTTGAGTTTTCAGATATAGTTCGGCGTATCGCTGTGAGTGTTGCATAAGCTGCCAAAGCCTTGCCACAAGCTTTGACTTATGATCGACATCAATTCTAATGTGCCGCTTGCCGCTGTCAACATGTCGTTAACACAACAACCACAACAATAGCAACAGCAACAACACAGACAGTGACTACAACAAAAACTAACTCTCGAGCAACTTCAAGCAAAATTGTGGAAAATGTGCGAGCAGTCGCACAAAAACTAGCACCACTCACACACACACACACTCACACACGCTGCTGCTGCTGCTGTTGCCAATTGAGTCTCGGCCAACTGGTCAACTGAATCCGCTAGCAGACTGCGCGCCATTTGGCCAAGGGAAGCAAACATTTCCAATGCAAAGCAGACACATTAAATTGCAATCTAATTTCTAATACTTCACTTCTTCAGAGTTGCTGCAAGTTACTATTCTTTATAAATATGTTTGCAATGCGTTGATAGAGACTGAAAAGTTCTAGAAATAACACAGAGATTACTAAAGTTCGAGTACAATACAATTTTCTTAACATTACCAGTTTTTAAATAACTTTCTTTTGGTTACAATTTAAGTCTCTAACATTACCAGACTTCAAATAACTTTCCTTTAGTTGCAATTTTATGCTCTATACAAATTTCTATATTTAACAAGAGTATGCTATAGTAAGTTCAAGTTTAATTTGATTAACATTGCCAGATTTTAAACAATTTTCTCTTAGATGCAATTTTAAGTTCGATGCAATTGCTTCGCTTTGTAGTAATTATATTTGTCTATCTACACTTAACATATATCTCTGCATTTATGAGGAAATTAATATTCTTGTACCTAATTCAAGCAGACTACAGGTCTCAACTTGCGATAGCTGTACAAATTTAAAGTTATTTGAGTGACTGATTTTCTCCCTCCTGTTTTTCTGTCCCTTTGCATTACTCTCATCGCTGTTTCACTGTCAATTGAATTGGCAGCGCATTGAATGTGTCGTCGTAGTCGACAGTTGTGCGCGAGCTCACCACGCCCTAAAATGTGCACTCAATTCCATATAATTTCGACTCGTTTGCATCCATAAATTATACGGACTGCTGAAGGTTAGAGTGCAACTCGCGCGAACAAATGCCATTTGTTTGTGGCAACAGTCGCACAAAAGCCGCGCAGCTGCAGGTGCAGCACTCGCTGCCACCCCCACCACAAAGGGCAGCAGCGCGGGAAGGGGGCCCAGGAGATGGGAGACAGACACAAATCAAATGCTCAACGGCAATCGCTCACGCAAATTGCGCATACGCCGCATGGGGCGAGCGTGGCCGACTTTAAGCCATAAGTCCAATTTATGGGGCAATCACACAACTAACTGGCTGTCTTTTGTCTCCGCCTTTTCGTTGCAGAACGGCTTCGTGAAGTGTGACCAGAGCTGCCCGTCCATCGACGATTGCTACTTGCTCGAAGCCAAGTCCAACGACAGCTGCTGCCGCAAGTGCAAAGGTGAGTGAGGCAGCAACAATTGCCGCCCAAACTAGAGATAAAGTTATCTTCCCATATTTTTACATATTTGCATTTACATGTTTATTTGGCAACGACAAAAGCTAAATTCAATTTGATTTATAATTGGGAATTGAGAAATAATGCATAAAAGGCATTAAAAAACGTTGATGGCATTTATTTATTATTCTATTCAGCAATCAAGTAAAGTAAAAGTTATAAAACATATTGATTGACAATTGGCAATTAATTTTTCATACGAAATAATGTTTAAACTACTTTAATTGTAAACATCAACTAAAGAAAGCATTGGAAATCATATTGAATAAATAGCAAAAAGAATTTTAGATCTGAGTTATAATTTATTTTGATTTTGATTTGCTTTATAATTGACAATCAAGAATTAATGCACAATATTACATTCTATTAATATTATTATATTCTACTTAGAAATCATGTAAAGTAAAAGTTATAAAACATATTGATTAACAGTTGTAAAAAAATATATCAAATTGGAAAATGTTTCAACTCCTTTTATTTTAAACATCAAATAAAGAAAGAATTAGTAATTATTTTGAGTAAATTGCAAAAACAATTTGAAATCTTATTTATATTTTGATTAGATTTTGAATTGATTTATAACAGAGAATTAATGTACAAAATCGATAACTATAAAGCATATTGATTGACTTCACAAATAATGTTTTAAATGAAACTTCTTTTATTTTAAATATCAACTAAAAAATAATTAGAAATTATATTGAATGAATTGCAATAAGAATTTAAAATATATTTTATATATATTATTTTACTTATAATTTGATTTGATTTTGATTTCATTTATAATTGAACATTAATACACAAAAGTAACAAAAGTTGAAAGCATTTATTAATTATTATATTCAGAAGTCTTATAAAGTAAGTTATAAATCATATTGTTTATGATTTGCAACAACATATTTCAAGATAATATTTAAAATTCTTTCTTTGCAGTTAAATAATGTATTAGAAATTATATTTACTAAATTCCCAAAAGAATTTTACATCTTATTCAGTCATATAAATGGTTGTCTCTGATATAAACAATATTAACAATTATTTTATTGAATCAGTTAATTTGTTTTTTTTTTTAATATAAAGTTAAATTGACTCAAATTTCTTTACTTCCACGAAGTTTTATAGTTTTGCTCAGTCGTCTAATTTAATAAGCGAATAACTTGAATTGACAATTTATGACTTAAATAATAATGTATGATAATTGATTTCTCGTAGGCTGCATTTATCGGGGAGTGCCGTATGCGAGCGGCGCCGAGTGGAGCGACCCGGATGAGCCCTGCAAGACGTACAAGTGCATCGCCAGCGTTGTCACGGAGACAACGCAGAAGTGCTATTCACAGTGCGACGACAGTCAGCTGACACCGCCACGCCCCGGCGAGTGCTGTCCCACATGTCAGGGTAAGTCGCTCGATCCACCCCGCACACCTCCCTCCAACTGCCTAGCTCTCCAAGCTGTCCCAAGTGACCGAGCTGTCAACTAGTTCAACCAGTCCAATGGGCATCACTCACTAAAATTAGCTGGCCAAGCAGCATCCGAAACTAATGCCTCTTAATCGTCCGTCCGTCCGTCCGTCCGTCCGTCCGTCGGTGCGTTCGTCTGTGCGTCTGTCAGTTCGATCAGTCGGTCGACTGTCAGACAATAGTCTAAACGATCTTCGCACAGATGGTCAACTTTTGTGTCTATTTTGTGACTTTGCACGATTTGCTTATTTATGGGCTTTAAATTGTCTATTAAGTCGACAATGTCGCATTGCGTGCCAAACAAAGGCGCCCAGCACCAGCGGCCGGGTATGCACGGCCAACCGATACCCTAAACAAGCTGCTTTGCTCTGCGGCATTTAGCAGTAAATTCAAGTTTACGGCAAAGCTGTGCAGCCCTCCTTGGTTGGTTTACAGGGTATAACTAGTACGCACCTCGCCGTCTGTCTATGCAAATAGATCGCTTGGAAACCCGTTTCGACATGTGGAAATTTTCTTGGCTGTCGCCCAAATAAAAAACAACAGACAGCAGTAGAGGAATTAATACGCTCTGCGCACCGTTGCCTGCTCACCGACATTGTGCCGCTCGTTGCAGGTTGCAAGATCAACGGCCAGACGGTGGCCGAAGGCCAGGAGGTTGTCGCCTCGATCGACGACCGCTGCCTGGTCTGCCAGTGCAGCGGCAACAAGCTGAGCTGCGCCAAAAAGACCTGCCCCATCCTGCAGTGCCCCATCTCGAAGCAGAAGCAGTTCCCCAACGAGTGCTGCCCCCGCTGCTCCGGCCAGCGTGAGATCATGACCGCCACAGGTGAGCCCCCGATTGTGTTCCCATCTCCAAATTTGCTGACCCGCCGCCTCTCGCCTCCCCGCGCACAGGCAAGTGCCTCTTCAACACGAAGGTGTACTACGACAAGACGCAGTTCATGCCGGACCGCTGCACGAACTGCACGTGCCTCAACGGCACCTCGATCTGCCAGCGCGCCACGTGCCCCATACTGGAGTGCGCGCCCGAGTTCCAGGAGGAGGACGGCTGCTGTCCGCGCTGCGCCGTCGCCGAGGTGCGCAGCGAGTGCTCGCACCAGGGCGTCACGTACATGAACAACGAGACGTGGAACATGGGGCCGTGCCGCAGCTGCCGCTGCAACGGCGGCACCATCAGCTGCTCCGAGATGCGCTGCCCGCGGCCGCACTGCCGCCCCAACGAGGAGCTGAAGGTGCCGCCCGGCGAGTGCTGTCCCAAGTGCATGGAAATCGCCGGCACTTGCACCGTCTTTGGGGATCCCCACTTCAAGACGTTCGACGGCAAGTTCTTCAGCTTTCAGGTGAGTCGCAGTCCATAGGCATATGTAATGCTCTTATGGCTGGCGTAATGCAAGCGGACGTTTATGGCCACGAAATGAATAACGATTCGCATTTAATCGACATCAACTAGCAATGCTCGTCGTACTTCTCAACTTTAATCATAAATTAGACTTTTATACGATCGTTACATTTGCATAGTCTCTGGCAAACAACACGTTTATGACCCATTCACATTACGTCAGTGTGTTTGGCTGCCGATTGCGCAGCCCCGCCACAACAGCCACAGGGTAACGTAGTAATCCCCCCCTGATGCTGACTTTAATGGCTTTAAGCAATTTATTGGGCTATTCACAGCCAGCTGCTTTATTGCGGCCTCAAGAATGTGCAAACATAATTAAAGCTGCCTCGCGAATTCTACAAAACACTACAAGTGTTATGGCGCCTTCGCTTGGGTGGCGTGCGAGCTTTTAAGCAGCTTTCAAGTTTCGTTTTACACGACTTTAAATTGAGTTCGCAATTCCCACACATACAAACTCATGAAAGCGTAAGACCATCAATATGTTGAAGTGCCTACAAAATAGGCAAGCAATTCAAAGACTTTGCAAATAGCTTCCACATAAAACTCGTGCAGCTTTGAAGCCAGCTTAAAAATGTAAATAACATATAGTCTAAACTCCTCCTCCGTACTATCTACACTAAATAATAAAATAAAGTGTTAGACAGGTTGATATTAAGAGATTTATTAGATTTTTCTTCTTTTGAAAGTTGCAGACTTGTAAGCTAAGCTAAGCTTTTAAGTCGCAATATTCAAGTTAATTGTTTCTCAACAACTTCTGTACGTTTGCCAACTGAATCAACTAGCGAATTGCGCGCCATTTCGCCAAAGGAAGCAACAATTTTAAATGCAAATCATTTTCGACGATACAAAATATTGCAATCGAAATTCTTCGTTTAGAAAATTCCGTAAATACTTGTAACCCAAGCTAAGCTTTTAAGTGTATATATAGGGCGATTCAAGTCAATTGTTGCTCAAGAACTTCTTTACGTCTTCCAACTGAATCCGCCAGCAGATTGTGCGCCACTTGGCCAAGCAATTTAAATGCAAAGCATTCTCAATTATGCATTGAATTGCAATCGAAATTCCCAGCTTCGAAAGTTCGCTGAATAGTTAAAAGCTAAGCTAAGCTTTTAAGTAGCGATGTGGCGATTCAAGTCAATTATTTCTCAACAACTTTTTTACGACTGCGTCCACTAGCGGATTGCGCGCCATTTGACCAAGGGAAATACAAATTGAAATACATTTCAAATCCAAGGGGGTCTCGGAGACTCGTTAAATTGCAATCGAAATTCTTCGCTTAGAAAGTTCCGTAAATAGTTTGAACCCAAGCTAAGCTTTTAAGTCGATATATAGTGAGTTTCAACTCAATTGTTGCTCAACAACTTCTATATGTTTTCCACTTGCAGGGTAGCTGCAAGTACCTACTGGCCGCCGACTGTCTGGGCCACAACTTCTCGATCCGGCTGACGAACGACGGACGCGGCACGCGACGCTCGTCGTGGCCGAAGACGGTCACGCTGAAGCTGCGCGGCCTGCGCATCAACCTCGGCCAGAAGCTGCGCGTCAAGATCAACGGCACACGCGTCACGCTGCCCTACGCGGACGACACCAGCCAGGCGGGCCATGGTCACGGGCACAATGTGAGCATAACGCGGCTGCTGGAGGGCGGCATCATGCTGCGCACCGAGCTGGGGCTGACCATCGAGTGGGACGGCAACAACTTCCTGCAGGTGTCGGTGCCGGCGCAGTACAAGCACCATCTGTGCGGGCTGTGCGGCAACTACAACGGCAGCGGACGCGACGATCTCACGGGCCGGGATGGGCGGCTGCACGACGACACGGAGGTGGGGCACTTCGCCAACTCGTGGAAGGTGGGCGGGCCGAAGTCGTGCTCGCGCGCCAAGGAGAACGTGGTGGCGCAGCCGACGTGCCACAAGCACAAGACGGACTTCTACTGTCGCCCGCTGCTCGAGTCGGATGTATTTGGCAACTGTGATAATAGTCTTAACCCCAACAACTACATCGCCTCCTGCAGCATGGACGTCTGCGAGTGTCCCACGGGCAGCTGCCACTGCGACAGCTTTGCCGCCTACGCCCACGAGTGCCGGCGCCTCGGCGTCCAGCTGCCCGACTGGCGCGCAGCCACCAACTGTCCCGCCGGCGGCTGGCGACGCAACGCCACGCTGGCCACGTTCGCCGGCAACAGCAACTACGGTGATCCGAGTTTTGTGCGCTTCTCCAAGGGCGGCGGCGGTGGCGGGAATGCGGCGCGCATGCGACGCCGCAAGCAGAAGCAGAAACAGAAGCAGCAGCAGCTGCGGCACCAACAGAACGAGTTGCAGGAGAACGAGTACATCAAGAAGCATGTGCCCAACAAATTCCTGAGGCAGCGTGCGCCGGATCGCACGCCGCCCCCGATTCACTGAGCACACGGCGCCAGATCAATTAGAAATTACAGTTTAGTTACTACCACACGCACACACGCACGCACGCACACATACGCAATCTCAAGCAGGCTAATGCGCAAAGCATTGCATACTTTTAAGCGCCAACGAGGCGGGCTGAACGCGCGAAAGCACAATGAAAGCTCGCAAAGCTGCATTGCTGCAGTCTGAAAGCTTCCAGGAGCCAGCATTGCTTTGACTAGCTACACAATTTCACTCAATGACAGCGATGACAGAAGTTCGATTGCACGCGTAGTTGCGCTTTCGCACCCATGACAGCACCAGTATTAAGCTAAGCATTATCCCACACAGCATCCCGAACGCCACATCGACATCGCCACACACCTCGTGCTTGCCCCGCCCCCATTCGCTCGCATCGCAAATTCATTGTCGCCATTTGTTTAGTTCCCTAAGTTTTATTTATTTTAGCCGCTAAGCTCGATAAGTGTAATGAAATTGAGAGAGCCCGCAACCTGGCCCATTGTACTACTCGAAAGTAAGTTGTGTGTCTGTTCTCATCTATTTGTATTGTATGTGTGTATTAAATCGCCTAAACGTCAACAAGAAACTCGTACTACTCTTAACTGCTTAACACTTAAATTAGTTAACCTAAATCTACAGATATATTTACCTATACGTACTACTACATTTACACCTAAACTTAGTTAAATAAATTGTAGTTTTTGCTTAAAATTTAAGCTTTAAACATATACATATATATATGAGAAAATTGCACAAACAGTATTTTTGCTTAGTTTAAATCCCCACTACGATACTGCAACAAACAAAACCACAAGTGGAGGCACTCCTCTGCTAACAATGATAACACTCTCTACATCTACTATATGTATGTATCTCCCTCTCTCGCTGTCTTGTTCTAGCTGTTACAAACTCGAAAATTCCGATGATCGGGGAAACTTAGTCTCTGTATTTCCACTTACAATATATATGAAATTCAAGTAAAATAAACTGTGTTAATATTTATAATGTTCGCTGCACGTAACAAAACTAAACGAACTTTGCCATTCTCCAGTTACAATTAATTCTGAAATTAATCAACTTAACTTAATCTATGTATGTATGTATGTATGGCTGGATCTGTAAGTGTATGACTTAAAAATGCCTAAAAACAAAGAAAACTCCTAAAAAACAAATCCAACAAACAATGCAAAGAATTTGAAATGCAAAAAAAAAACGGAATAAAATACATAAAAGTTTTAAAGCGCTGTGTTTTCAAATGGGAAGGGCTCAAATTATCATTAAATAATTGAAATATATAATAAATTCGACTCCTCGCATGAAGGCCAGCAATATGAATGAGCCTCTGTGGCATTACTCGTGTTATCATTGTAATTATACACAGCCCGTGTAATACTAGGAGAGGCAATGGGGCATCGAGGCATTCGCAGACTGGACGCAGACTCATTGGCAACTTGAAGAGTCGCAGTGCTCGTGTTGCATGTTGAATTGAAATGCGCTCGGCATGTTGCCCCCTTTGGCTGTGCGCGATGTTTATGATTATGTTGTTGATTTCTGTTTGCTTTGTGTGCCATTGCTTTTAATGTGCATGTGGCATCGGATTCGCAAGCACGAACCCAGCCACAATTGCGACAAAAGACGACGACGACACTGCGTCTGGGGTGGCCAGCTCTGGGAGCCGTCGTCGTCGTCGTCGACGTTGCTGTCGCCGTCGCGGCGGTCGGAAGGAAGTGCTTCGACACTTGGAGCTCGCCACTCGCCAGTCTCCACTCGAATTACACGCTCACAGAGCTGCGATTCGGACACCACACATATTTTCGTATTCACATCAATTTATGCTTGTTTGCTTAGCAATACTTGTCAAAGTTGTCTAGGGCTTTTGCGCGACTCCGCACAACATTGTGTGTAACTTGAGCGGGACCACAATCATTTGCCTGCCGCTGCCTCCGCCTCCGACTGCGACTGCGACGATGGCCACCGCCTTCTGTCTGGGCATTTCTTGGAAGGCTTGTGCAATAAGCTCGTAAATCGCCGTCGATTTAGACAGAAACACAATCTTGTGCGAGGCTGAAATTGCAGGCGCTCCATTGAGGAAAGCCACCAACACGCAGTCGCCGTCGCCGTCGCCGTTGCTGCCACAGTGGGGCACGTGCAGCGCATGCGCAACGAGGCAAGCTGCCCGGTTGAACAAGTTGCGCACAAAAGTCGCGCTGATTGATGCACGTCGTCTTCAGCAGAATCGAATTAATGTTTGACATCTGCGCACCCGATGTCTGTCTGTCTCTCTGCCTGTCTGTCTGTTGTCTGTTGTCGGTCTGCAGTCTGTCCACTGCTGGCCACCGACTGTGAGCCGCTTTTGTTGCTTCCGCGTGTCGCGCGCCTGGAGAGACGCGGATGACGCCAGCGACGCGTGCTCGTGCCTTATCAGGCGCTAACCTGTCCATATCGGCGCAAATGCCGTTGCCAATATGGTGCGCTTATAATTGGAGCGTGTGTCCGTCCCCCCCTCTGCCCCTGCTCTTGTCTGTGTGGCGCCTTGTGGTGTGGCGCCAGAACGTGCGCCAAATTTGGCATTGTGAAATGTTACTGTTGTCCATCGAGAACAGTCCAGCACCACCACCACCAATCCCCCATAGGCGGTTGGAGAAGCATTAGAACGTCGCCAGGCACTTAAAATCAGCGATTTATCACGAACAATGTTTGTCCTGCACAAATGAACAACGACGATAAGTCGAACTCATATCCACAACCGCCATCTACATCGACATCGACAACGCTTGCCAAGTGGCCCTTCAAATTGCAGAGCCACACACATAAAGATGCGCAGCGATAAGCCGCAGTCAGCGTATAGCATATGGCATATGGATTGTGGCTTATGGCACAGTTACATGCCATGCATCATCGTTTGCCTCTGGCGGCACAAGTCCTGAAACCCTTGAGTCCTTCTCAGCTGTCTTGAGTGTGCATAAACGCATGAATCACTCCCCGGCCGAGGACAATTGCTCGCCTTCGAGCTGTGCGTAGGAGACGGCCGCCATTAGCAGCCGCATCGCCCACGTAAGCCTGCCCGAGACCCGAGACCCGAGACGCGCCACAAGGGTTGCACTTGCGGGTGGCTTTTCCCACGCATTGACGTCCCCGGCAAGCTAACAGAAGCTGAAATCTATGCGTTCCCGATGACAGGCAACTGCTGCTCCGGCTCCCGTTCCTGCTCCAGCTCCCCCACTGAAGCATTATTTATGTCAACGACTTGGCTTTTGAGTCATATTCACATGTGTGATGACAGTCGGCTGCGAGTGCGAGTGCGAGAGCGAGAGAGAGCGACTGAGAGCTTTCAGCAGTCGCGGCCATCAATTGTTGAAATAAATTAAAGCATACTCTTCGGCGCTGACCTAAATGTTTGAGCAACGGGGTGGCAATTTCTGCCACTTCACATGCCCCATTCACACTGGACTGCGGCATAAACAACCACAAAGAAAGGCTAAGTTATGGCCTTTAAAAAGACAACTGCGTTTACTCAAATTTCGCCAAACATTTAAATACTAAATATTGAAATTAAATGATAATGAAAATACATTCTCATTTAAATTTCTGTGTAAATAAAATTAGCTATTCAAGTTGATTGATTGCAGTGAAATTAAAATAAAACAAATGTCACATTTGCGAGCACTCTAGTTGCTAGAATTCAAACAAAAATATATTTCACGGTATGCAAAATATTTTTAAATAGCTTTTTTGCAACTTGAAAAAATTGCATTTATATTTTTAAAATGTATATGCATGACCTTTGCTCTTATAAATTTGTTTGTAGCCATTGACATTTTTATTTAGGACTCAGTTCAATATAAATTGTAAATAAATGTATATAAAAAATATAAATAGAATTTAAACGCCGCAACATATATTCGTAAATCATGATATTTTCAATATTCACAAAATGGAATTATTGATTTAAGCATTTACATGTTCTGAACATGAAACTTTCTGCTATCAACTGAAATAAGACCATTGTGATCTTTATTTAGATCTTACTTTAACAACAATTGCAATTAAACGAACCCACACGCTTTCGTGTAGTGCATTACAAATTACTTTCCCAAAATCATATATGAAATATTCATAAAATGGAATTAGAGATTTTAACATTTACATACATGACCCTTGCTATTATAAACTTTGCCGAAGCCTGAAATAAAACCATTGTCATTTTTATTTAGAGCTCATTTCAATATAAATTATCAATAAACAAATAAAAACCCCATATTTTCGCATTGTATATAAGAAATTACTTTCTCACAATGGCATTTGAAATATTATAAAAAAAATTATTTATTTAAGAATTTGCATACATGACATATTATAGACTTTGTTGCAGCCTGAAATAAAACCAATGTTATTTTTTCTCCTATACAAATTGTTAATAAACTAAATAGTATTATAGGTATTGTGCACTAGAAATTACTGTCATAAAATGGAATTACTGTTTTTTAACATTTACATGCACAATCCTCAGTTTGCTGAAAATTGCCATAATAATTTTAGAGCTCATTTCAATAAAAATTATAATTCAACGAAACTGCATAATTTCGAATTGTATATTACAAATAACTTTCTCAAAATTAAGAATGACATACAAAGTGGTATTCAACAAAGCGTTTAATAAGCTAATGAATGCCGATACGAGGGAAGTTGTCGCTCTTCAACGAAAACAATTCATTGCGCGTGATAGCAGCTAATTAATAAGCAAATATTTTGTGCAGCTTGAAGTCATGCCACAAGAATTCACAGCAATTAACTCAATTGAGTGCAGCACTGTCGAAAAGGGCTTGGACAATATGCAGATAATTGATTTACGTTCACGTAATAAACTCCAATAAACTTTACGAGCGCAATGCAAATGAGTTGGTTTCTTGTGTCCCAGTCGCGTTATTGTAAGTCAATAAATAAATAAATATGCTTAGAGCGAAAGACATTTGTTATTTTATGGCATCTGGCACGTGAAAGTGAACAGTCGAGTCGGCTGCGTGTGCATGAATAGAGTTGGAGTGAATGAATATTGTGAATAGTGCAAATTAATGGTTGTCCTCTTGGTGTCTCTTAGTATTGTATTATTCCAAGTGGCCAATTTAATTCGCAATCAAGTATTCAGCGTCGCCGCTAATGGCCCTGGCATGTGTGTGTGTGTGTGTGTGTGTGTGTGTGTCCATCAAAACTTCGGGGTTCTGTCTACTTAAATTAATTGCTTCCCTGGCCATTGGGGATAGGCAAGCAATATCGAAGCATTTGCATAATTAGCACTGCGAAGAGAGCTGCGAGAGAGAAAGACTGACAGGGGAACTACGGCAGGATGTGGCTAATAAATGAGTAGAAATAAGCATGTTGACAGCGGTCAAATCGATTCAACAGACACGCAGGCGTCGGCTTGAGAAGATTTTTGTGCTCGCTGCCGTTGCTGTTGTTTTTGTTTTTGTTTTTGTTGTTGTGCGCTTTTAGCTGTTTGGCTTTTGGAAGTCGGCGCAAACAAGTTGCCACACAAAGAGACATTTCGGCGTATGGCGATTCTTTTCAATATATGTCTTGTTATTAATTGTATGAATTAACTTGTTTTTTTTGTTACAAGCGTCGGACGGACGTGTCAATTCAAATAAATTGAAATGCGACTTAAAGCGCGGACAGGCAAAGATTCGCAGAGTGTACGCGACGTTGTCATCTGTAAAATGTAATTAAATGTAATTATGCAAACAAATTGTGAGTATACACAGTCGCTGTGCGATTATGACGGAAGTTGTCGGCGTTGCAATCAGTATCGATTATCTAATCCGATGCTCAATTAATGCACAATGCACAAATGCGGCTCGGCACTTGTTAAATAATATTGTTATGCCGATCTGTATGTGTGCTATGGCGCCTTAGAGACTTGCAAGAACTGTGGGAAGATTAATTGTGAATGCATAAATAGGGGCTGAGCGTATGCAAACGATTTGGCCCGAAGCCTCAAAAAATATGATTTGACACGTTTGCAAACACAGCGGGCGAATCAATCAAGTGGGGCCAACAATGTGCATATCTATAAATAGGTAAGTGAGAGCAAGCAGCTGAAAAGAACTGTGGATATACCCTGTGATTATCAGTTAAGTGATTACATTATATGATTTGCACAAGCTCAAATCCATTCTATAGCCATTAAATCAGGCGATAACTTTGAGTGGAGCCGCGTGGCTCAGTCTTAATGTTATCGCCTTTGCAATTAGCATATTCGAGCCACTAAATTTAGTCTAATGAGTTGACACTAATATGTCGAATATGGTTGCCATAAAAAACGAATGCTGCTGCTGCTGCTGCCACCATCCAAGCCGACTAATCATTCACTCGGCAAATACAGTTAAGACACACAATTTGGGCGTAACGCCCACAAATTAAACACTGACAGGCGACGCGTCGACGGCGGCAAAAGTTCCCATATGTATACTATATGGAAGACAAAGGCTATAGATCTATATATTGATCATTTACGAGCTCATAAATTGAAACGTGTTCGTTTTATAGTCCCGGCGCAGCAGCAACGCAGAGCTCGTGGCAACCAGATATCGTTCAATGGACTTATCCCCTAATATTCGATCGCATAAAAAAGCATTTCGCTAAACGATGACAGCGCTGGCTAACCGACTCCGAATGCTCTCCCTTCGCAGTGGACTGGGATGGGATGGGATGAAATGGGATAGCTGAAGCTGAAGCTGATGCTGAAGCGCTTCGAAGCTTCTCTCGTATTCCCGGTCGTTCCCTCAAATTAATATTTATGTTTGTTTATTAACATTTGTATTGTATAAACTTGTTCTTGGCCGTTTTGTTTTAAACGTGTTAGAAAGGCTTGGTCCGCGAAGCGAAATGGCAAGAGAAATAGAAACAGAAACAGAAACGGAATAAATGTGTATTCAGCAACTCATACACACACACACACACACACTTGGCCAGGTATAAAAGTTAATTTAACTAACTTAGCACACATGCCCGGTTGACTGATTCTGCGATTCTCGACGCTGACGCTGACTGTGACTCTGACTCTGGCTCTGGCTGGGAGTCTGTCTGTCTGCGGCGAGCTAGTCATTCGGACAGAAACGTTCAATAAAGACGGCCACGCGAATTGGCCAGGTTCTCATTGAAAGCGCTCAAGTCAGGCGAATGCGATTGCGGTTTGCCAACGCTGCGGCATCGACCATCGACCACAAATCAATGTGATTTACCTTCCACCACCACCCAGTATCGCTGCTCAATCTCTCTCGCGCTCAATCGCGTCTCGGCTTACAGCATCTCGTTGCCAAAATGTCGTCACTGATCGTTCCCGCTGCCTGCGTGGCGCTGCTGCAGCTGCTGCTGCTCCAGCTGGCCGCCGCCAAGGAGTACAGCTGGTGCGATCCCGATCTCTGTGGTCCCGGCATCAAGCACGTTGCCTGCCGCAACAATGGCGTAAGGCACTTTACTTACTCCCTCTAGTCGCTGGCCAGTTTCTCATGTCGTTTATTGGATTAACCGCAGCACTTCCACAGACGCTGCCAGCCGGACTCCTACGAGGTGGACATCTCCCGGCACAAGGCCACCTTCGTACACGGCCACAACAAGCGGCGCAACTTCGTGGCGCTGGGCAAGCTGCCCGGCTACTATCCCGCCGCACGCATGACCACCATGGTGAGCCCCCGACTACTTGACAAAGTCCCGCCCGACCGCTTTAACACTCTCCATCCAACCAGGTGTGGGACGATGAGCTGCAGTACTTGTCGTCGCTGAACGTGCGCACCTGCATCCTGGACCACGACGACTGCCACAACACGTACAGCTTCGCCAACTCCGGGCAGAACCTGTGCGCCATCTGGCGCGACCGCAATCCGCACGTGAACGTCACCAGCCTGATCGAGGAGTCGCTGGGCCTGTGGTTCAACGAGTACCCGCTCATCGACAGCAGCTACATCGATCGCTTCCGCGTGACCAAGTACTTGTGAGTATTCCCGCCGTGCACTTGGCAACTGTGATTCGATCTAATGGACGCTTTACACTCGCAGCGAGGACTACGGCCACTTTGCCGAAATGATGGTGGACCGCAACTCGCGCATCGGCTGCTCCATCATGCGGTTCACGCGCCCCGACTACCCCTACGTCTACATCTACAACGTGGTCTGCAACTACGCCTCGATCTACGCCTTGGACGCGCCCATCTACGAGGTCGGGCGACCTGCGTCACGCTGTCGCTCCGGCAAGAATCCGTTCTATCCGGGTCTCTGCTCGACGCGGGAGCAGTACAGCCCCAACTA
The DNA here is from genome assembly GCA_035046165.1 of Drosophila rubida. Classification (NCBI taxonomy): domain Eukaryota; kingdom Metazoa; phylum Arthropoda; class Insecta; order Diptera; family Drosophilidae; genus Drosophila; species Drosophila rubida. Next base: position 1,855,938 of record JAWNOF010000022.1, read on the forward strand.
CTGATCAGGTAGAGAACTGTGTTGTATTTTATTACATAAGTTAGCCGTAAGTCTAGCCGTAGTCTTTTGTTTACCAATAAATTTGATATTAGCCAGTTAAGCAATAACACGCAATTTATGCTATATATACTATAGATATAGTCAACTTTTGACCTGTTATGGTATTGTATAATGACAATTAGTCACTGATTTGTTGTAAAACTGCCTGTGCGCGCTGAATATTCAAAAATATTCAGTTAACGAGCTGGCCAAATACTGCCAAAATTAATGAGTGACGCATGCGTTCGACTGTCGTATACCCGAGCCACGCTCTCAGCTCTATGGGGTTCAATGAATGAATGAGTGATGCCTGCTCCAACGGTACACACTCGATACCTGGCACTTGCTTCGGGGTTCCTCGACTGCCAGATACCCGTTGCCATGAGAACACACTTTATAGATACTCTGCTCAATTGATGACACTGCCCTTCAAGAGTCTGTATACTAGTTACTAGAGTTGGGGCAGTGGGCAAGTGAGCATACCCTTGCGCGCTGCAGGTGCCGGGTATGCGTCGCTGGGATCCAGGTTAGACAGGTTAGCATTTGATAGCACAGCACTTTCGTTTGTTGTTCCCAGCACAACAATGTGCCGAAAGATCATAAACATCTTGTTCAAATATGCAAATGCAATATTATTTTATTTGATTTGATTTGTGTGTGTCGCTTTTATGTACGTACGCTTTTATTTCGCCTGCCAAACAGCTGCTAATCTGCCGCGATTGACAGCAACAAACCAGTATTAAGAATCTTAAGCAGTCGATGCCATGCTTTCAGTCTGGACCCCGCCAACAATAGCCGACAATGGCCAACAATACCAACAATGCGCGCCGCCAGCCAAACTCGGCCTAAAATGTCACTGAACTGCAAAGAGAGAGCGAACACCCACATGGACACTGTGAGCACAGCGATTCCCATTGAACTCGCCTCAACTTTGCCGTCCAGCGTACGAGTTAATGACAGCCTATTCCCAGAAGACACGCGCTCGGCCAGCAACTAGACTACTTTTATTTTCGGTTAGTATATAGACTATGCGCCGCGCTGAACTTCAACTTGAACTTGTGCGCCAAACACTTATGGAGTAGTGCTCCAATGTTTTGTTATGTACATAGGGAGAGTTCGGGATGGAATTGAGGTTTTTAACCCGGACTTTTTGCACTAGACGCCAGTTTTAGTTTGCGCAACGCGGCGAGCGGACGTGATTGCAGCTCAATTAGTGCAGGACTCGGACTGAAATTGGGAGTACAATCAGTCAGGACAACTCTACCTAAATGCTGTCTATTAACTAAACCAGGAATTGGCAAAGGAACTTAGCAACGTCATGGCCAAAGCACGGCCCCAAAGGATGTGTGCAGACTGCGGCTCGCTTGTGATACGCAACGTGACGTCACTCAGTCCGCCGCTCAAGTGGCAGTGATTAATGCGCGCGTATAAAAAACGACAGCGTGACCTGCCTTAACCGTTCCCCTTCCCGTTCCCGTTCGCTGTGTGTCCACTGCACCTGCCATCTCGGCTCGCACGAATCGAAACGAATCGAATCCCAAAATAACATTTACTTTGCGCCCTTCCACAAATGCGTCTGCTGTCTGATATAAATATTGAGCCGCGGGCAGTCAGGAAGCACATTTCCCTAACACCAACAACAGCATACGGAACAACAGCTCAAATGCCGCGAATCTCAGCCTGTGTTTGCCTGCCACTACTGCTCGCTTGCCTCGCAGGAGCAGCCTGGGCCAGCGAGCAGTCCTGGTGCGATCCCATGCTCTGCGCCAAGGGCGCCGCGCACGTGGCCTGCAACAACGACGGCGTAAGTTTAGACAGCCAACTGTCGCGAGTTCAAGACCTGCAATTCAAATGGTGCATTTCTTAGGCATTCCACGAGAGCTGCTCGCCGGATGCGGTCATGATCAATCTGCGACCGCATCGCGACTTCATACTGGACGAGCACAACAAGCGGCGCAACTTCATTGCCGCTGGACAGCTGCCCGGCTACTATCCGGCGGCGCGCATGGCCACGATGGTGTGGGACGAGGAGCTGGAGTATCTGGCCACGCTGAACCTGAAGACGTGCCAGCTGGAGCACGACGACTGCAACAACTCGTACCGCTTTCGCAATGTGGGCCAGAACCTGTGCGGCGTGGACAGGCCGCGCAACTTGCCGTTGGATGTGCGCAGCATTGTGGAGAACTCGATGGGGCTCTGGTTTGGCGAGTACCCGCTAATCGACAGCAGCTACATAACCCAGTTCCGCGTGGCCCGGCATCTGTAAGTCGTCGACACTGACGCTCTCGCTTCAACGCTCACTTTCTCTCTCTCTCTCTCACTCGTTGTCTAGGGACAAGTATGGGCACTTCGCGGAGACTGTGGTGGACCGCAACACGCACGTGGGCTGCGCTATGATGCGGTTCACGAACCCGCAGTACCCCTTCCTCTACATCTACAACATGGCCTGCAACTACGCCAGCACCTATGCGGTGGGCGTGCATGTGTATAAGGTCGGCGAGCCAGCCTCCGAGTGCAAAACGGGGCCGCATCCCAAGTACGCGGCGCTCTGCTCGCTCAAGGAGCAATACAATCCCAATTACAATGAGAACTGAATAAACTTAAGCTGATTGCCAAAGATACGCGCTAAATCCAAAATCTCAATGATTCCGTTGCACTTTTCTTCCGGTCTCGGCTGCAATTCGTTTGCCATTTGTGCGTCGCGGCTGAATTGATAAGACAGTTATTGTTTCCGTTCGAATATAAAAAATAACGCCGCTGTTCGAATGCTAATTAACCGTCTCAAGCGCGATTATTTTTAAGTCAAACGTCGGCGTGCACAGTGTGGCAAGTGCGCGCGAACATGCGGCGAAAATATCGGGTTTGCGGCGAGCGCGAGAGGCTCGTTCTCATAATTTATAGAGATTATTAAATCAACAGCAGCCAGCCGCCTTAATCACTTTACACTTAATTTACGGACTAACTGCGCCCCATCAGCTGATTTATGCAGAAAGTAACGCCGCAGATGTTCTACCCGAATTGGGCGATTTTTATGGCAACTGCGATCGCCTGCATGTGATTGACCCATGTGCGTGTGGCTTTGATAAATTGCTAACCACAAAAAGACATTTAAACGGCGAGCAGGTCGCGCCTCAAGTGTCGCAATCTCGAACTGCAATCAAATCAATTCACATGCCAGAGGCCACCCAGCTGAACGTACAGTGTGAGTGAGTAACCCGCTCACATGCCTCACTCAATTGTCGCCAATTTACGAGACATTGTTTGGAGGACCGCAGTTGCAGCTCTATAACTCAGCCGGGCCCCAAGTGTGTGGGACGCGCAGTTGGATCTCGGCGGCCCAGCTGACAGCGGATCACAGCCCACACGGCGCAGGCCAGACACAGCGTCTGCACAATGCGTGCCTGTCCGACTCGCAGCCTGTTTTATCTGCTTGGCTGCCAGCATGTCATAAACGAGTCCATAAAACGCCCACAGGGCCAGGTGCCAGGCTCCCTCCCAGTCAAGTTCTATGCAAATCGCCGTCGAAACAACTCGCAAATCAAACAGCGCGCAAGCAGTACTTGTATTTATGCCACTAACAACTAGTCATGTGTATGTCTGTCAGTGTGTGTGAGTGTGTGTGGCTACCACCAAATGCCCAAGTCGCTGAACAGCTCCTCAGTGGTGGGCAGCTCGAAGTCCTCGTTGACCCACTCGGAGCGCTTGGCCTTCGTCTGCTGTTCGCCCGGCTGCTGGTCGCTGGCCACCGCCGGACCGTAGTCCTTGCGATAGCCCGTGTCGCGCAGGTCCTCCTCGTCGTACTCCTCCGCATCCTCCACAGCCTCCAGGGAGCTGCTCAAGTTGGGTTTGGCGGCTCGTGCCGCAGCTGTCGGCTTGTCGCCGCCCAGCATGCGCTCCATGTTGCCGATTTCGTCCGTCTGCTGCGCTGTTTGTGCCGCCTCAGCGGGCTGCTCCATGGCGGCTGGCTGCTGCTGGCTAGTCGGCTCGTCGCTGCTGGACGTGGCCAGGCGCACGATGCGGTCGAAGAGCGTGGCAAAGTGTCGCCGGAAGCGACCGTAGTCGAATGTGTCCTTTGTGCTGTTGCCGTCCAGCAGGCCGTGCGTCGACGTCGACTTGGAGCGCATCAGCGGCCCGAAGTGGTGTAGCATGTCAATGCCGGGCGCCATCGATTCTTCCCAACTCTGCGCGAGAGAAAATTGCGTGTCAGTTGTGGCGTTTCACACAGTTGGAAAAACGGCGGATACACACCAATTCCGTCCAGTCCTCGACGGGCACGCTGAGCACAGAGCTGACAACGTTCACGACACGCTCCTCCAGGTTCAATGCATGAATTATCCATTTGGCCAATGCCACGGCGCAGTTGAGGTCGCCGCGCTGCCTAGACACGTAACAGCGCACAAACGTGGGGTGAACAACAACAAGCGGATTGTCAACACATTAAATACACGGCCAATTAGGCACACTGCCTGCCAGCTAATTGCGCCCAGTAAACAAGTTCTAGCCGTAACTGTGCTCTCACTCAATTGTGGGCAACCTACTCTGCTACTTATATTTGTGTACCAACAAATCAAAGTTGCTAATGAGCAAGGAATACAAGAATTTAAACAGTGACGAAAGCATCAGCTTTTAAAATTCTTTACCTAATTAATAAATTGCTCAGCTTTTCAAAAGTCGTTTCCTAATTTAATTATTCTTAATATAACTTTGAAACTGTTCATTTGATCTCATTGAAATTAGAGTATATATAAGTAGTACTTTTGTGGATTGTGTAATTAATCTAACTATAAGTGCGTTGCATCTAGTGTTATTAACATAACTCAAGAGTTAAACAGAAAAACAGACAAGATTTTATACTACATCTACATCATCTAGAAAATCTACAATAACTATTTTTTTGTAATTCTACAGTAACAACAAAGTTTTGCATTTGATCTTCGTAAAATTGTTAAGAAACACGCACAGTAGGGTATCTAGATAATATCAGCAGCAGTTTCAGAGTTGCACTTGCCGTCAATATCGATTTAATTTTCTGTCTGTTATCCAAGTGACTATCTGGCAGTATCGAAATAATACAATTTGGCAGTGGGGCGGAAAGACGGACACCTGTCGACTATCTAGTCTTGTGAATGTTTTTCGCGTGTCACGCAGCTATTGTTGCCTACGTGTCGAATATTAGCTGGCAGGCACTGTCTGTGTGTCCACAGTGGGTGGGCAATTAAGTGGGGTGTCACCTATGTGTGTGTGTGTGTGGGACCCACCTCTGCTCGTCGCGGCGTATTTCGACCAACTTGTCGCCCTCCAAAATCAGGTGGTCATAGTTCGCCTCGATTTGCATGGTGAGCGTCTCCTTGGGCTCGCTCTCCGACTGCTCCTGTAGCTCCCGCTGCAGGCTCTTGAACTGTTGCCATAGCACCTCCAGTTGCTCCTGCAAATGCCACAACAATCAGTCCAGTACTCTATAAATACCCCTCGCCTTGCGCTGTCCCCACCGTTTGCTTGCGTATGTTCTGCTGCGTCTCGTGGTGGACATCAGCCCGATGTAGAATGGGCTGGATAGGAATGAAGGGTGCTGCAATGATACGCTCCACGCAGCGATTGCGCACGCCACGCTTTGGCTTCTTCTTGTGCATTTTGAGCAGTCCCGCTGCGCTGTCCAGCTGCAGAGTGGTCTCCACGATGCGCTCCAGGATCATGGCAAACGTCTCCACGTGATCCGATTGTATTCTGTGTGCAACACAAGCTGCAGTAAAGTCTCGTGTGACTGCAAGAACTTACCTCAAGCGAGTCGAGTTCTTGGCAGCTACCACGGTAATCACCTCGCTCAGCTTCTCCAGTCCGGGGCAGAGCAGCTGCAGGCCCAGCGCATGTGCCTCGCTGTCCGGCTCCAGGAACTCGCGAAAGAAGGTGTTGAGCTTGGGCGGCACATGCTTGCTGGTGATGGTGTAGGTCAGCTTGATGCCCGCCGCCTTCTGTGGCTGGCAGCTGCGATAGAACATGGACAGCGGCAGGTAGGCGCTCTGCTGCAGCACCCGCGGAATCCCCTGCAACGCAACGCATAGAGATAAGCTGAAGCAGAATAGCGGTCAACAAACCTACCCGCGTGCTCAGGAACGAGACGAAGACCTCGACGCGCGTCGTGTGCACGTGCAGCAATTCGGCCATGTAAAAGTCTAGCGGGATCTCGCGACTGCTGCCCGCCGGCACGTCCACCAGGCTGAGCGTGTCCTGGCTGCAGCGCACGCCGCTGGGCGTCTGCACCACCAGCTGCAGCTCCGCCAGCTCGGCCTTCACCTTGAGTTTGAGCAGACCCTTGGCCGAGGGCAGCTCCTTGACGGCCACGTCGGCGGGCACGTCCAGCATCAGCGTGTCCAGGTCATCGCACACCTCCGGCTGTATGCTGAAGCTGAGACGCACCTGATCCGCTGCCTGCTGATTGAGTGCGTCCATGTCGCGTATGTCCACCGACTCCTTGATCTCGTCCTCCAGCTGCTGCAGCTGCTTGTGCGCCTGCGCAAAGCTCAACTCCTCCTGATTGAGCGGCTGCACCTGGAACTGATACGGCTGCGCTCCCAGGTAGCCCACGGTCAGTTGTCCAGTGGCCGACAGGGTGACAATGCTGCCGGCCAGCGACTGCACGTTGGAGCGCTGTATGGCCACCGGAGCTGGCTGCTGCCACTGTGCGGCCCAGATGATGTTCGCCTCCTCGTAGATGTGCAGCTTGGCCGTGTCCGACACAATGGCGGTGATGAGACGTGCCCCCGGCTCTGCAAGAAGGCCAGCTATACAACTGAAGCGGTAACTCCCTGTGGAACTTACCCCAGTAGTAGCCGACCACAAAGCTGTGGAAGCACTTCGGTGCATAGTCCAGCTTCAGAATGAAATTGAACTTGCCGTTGTCGTCCAAGCTGATGAAGTTGCGCTCGCCCAGAATCATGATATAGGAACAGGTCCTATGCGAGTAAGCAATGCACAGCGGGAGGAAGACAAGCAGTAAGAAAGGTAGTGAGCTATCCGAAGCGATTTCCGAGATAGAAATGTTAATGCGAGCAGACTGGCTATCTTTACAAGGAAGAAAGGTTGAGAGCTAACCGAAGCGATCTACGAGATGAAATTATTAACACCAGCAGACTTACAATCTTAACAAGGAAGAATGGTTGAGAGCTATCCGAAACGATGTACGGATGGACATGCTAATGACTAACAATCTTTACAAGGATGAAAGGCTATCCGAAGCCATCTCTGAGATGAAAATCTAAAGCGAGCAGACTGGCTATCTTTACAAGAAAGAAATGTTAACAGCAGAGTGACAATCTTAACAAGGAAGAAAGGCTGTAAGCTATCCGAAGCAATCTGCGGTTGCAAATGCTAATGACCAACAATCTTTACAAGGAAGGTTGTAAGCAATACGAAACGATCTCTAAGATTCAAATAATTACGCGATTGTACTGACAATCTTTACAAGAAGGCAGCAAGATTGAGAGCTATCCGAAGCGACCTACGGATGGCCGACAATCTTTACAAGGAAGCTTTCCGAAGCGATCTCCGAAAAGGAAATATTAAAGCGAGAGTACTGACTATCTTTATAAGGAAGAAAGGTTGTGAGGAATCCGAAGCGATCTCTGAGATGGAAATGTTAATGCAAGCATACTGACAAAGGGGCACACAATCTTTACAGCCTTAATTCTAGCTTTTGGACTGACAGCAACGTATGCCTCCACTATTCCTAGAAAAATGTATTTCTCGTTCGACTCACTCTTTCAGCTGCACCACGTGCATGTCGAGAATGCCTTCGCCAATGCACTGCGACCAGATGGGCTGGTAGCTGCTCTTGGTGACCAGCGAGTGCGACAGATCCTGGTAGCTGAAGCACTGCAGGTGCCACGTAGCGCTGAACCGGAAGAAGCTGTCGGTGCGCTCGCAGTAGACAACAGGAGCCGGCAAGCTGCGCTGGCCGGGAAACCGGCACTCGTACGAGATGCCGTCCTGCTCGTAGAAGGTCAGCGTGCCGTCCAAGTGCACCACGCAGAAGAACTCGCGCCCCTTGACCTGGCCGAAGTGGCCCTGGCACATGGAGAAGGCGACTCGCTGGAACTTGTGCTCCGCCTGCAGCTGCAGCTTCAGCTGAGCTCCATACTCAGCCAGCCCGCTGATGGTCTGCACGTTGTAGATGACAATGGCATTGGGCTGCAGCACGGCCAGCTGGTTGAGGTTCTCGTTGCGCACATTGCTGCAAGTGGCGTAAGGATTGATTTTAGTACTCCACGTACTTGCGCACTCCACTGCTGATTTACCCGCTAAACTTGCCCGCATAGAGGCCCAGAATGGGCGCCGCCAGCTGAGTTTCCAGCAGCAAATCGGTGGCATCAAACGCGTTGGCATGCGGATAGTAGATGCTCAGCTGCCCGGACTGCGAGCCCACAATCAAGTAGTCCTTCTCCTGCGTCTCCAGTCCGAAGCGTGCGCACAGCAAGCTGGCCACATCGTAGTCGCCAGTGATGTCGCCACATTGCGTCGTCCACCAGCTGCACACATTAAACAGCGACATGATTGCCGGGATTGCCGTGAAAAGCACTTGGACTCGACTCGTCGCGAATGCTAAATGTTTTGGGCCACAGCGTTGTCAAGGCGACGCCACTTGGAACCACTTTAAATGAACTAATTCACTTGCCGTGTTCCACCCCAAGGGTTGTAGCAAAAAGCGATTGAAACACATTGTTCTTATAATTATCATAATACTTTTTTTTGTATTTTAATTTATGCTAAAACATAAGTTATATAATTACTTAATTTTATATAGTTAATAGTTAAAATTCTAGAATTAGGCATGTTCTAAAAGTTACCCATCAATGGACATACAGCGCTGTCGGGGGGAAAGCTTAAGGAATATGCGATGTACAATGGCGTTTCCCGGCGATCAGCTGTATGTATCTTGGCTTGGGATTAATACACTACTAAAAGCTAGACCCTTTATTTGATATTTATATAATTACAGTTAACTGCAGCCGTAAGCTACCTTGATTTGCATGTGTGTGTGTATTTTGTGAGTGCAACACCATCAACATATCACCATCAGCATTTCAAATCCTGCTCCTGCTGGCACCAGGCGAGCGCCGCTCATGGCTGTAAAACCAATCGAAACAAAAGTTTTTAAGTACAATTGAAGCGGATGATGGATTGATCGATTGATTGACTGACTGACTGACTGACTGAGCTGAATTTGTTTGTTGTTGTCTTGGTCGACGGACAGATTGCAGTACAAATGCATGATATTGAGATGAGTTAAGCATTCAATAATTTTGAGCGTGTCACACGTTCGGATCGAAATTGCTGTCCACTGAAATTGTAGCGACGATGCATTTGGTTGTTTTTGTGGTTGTTGTCGTGTTTGTAACTGTGCTTGTTGCTGTGGCTGTATTCGTGGCTGTAGTGGTGTTGGTGGTGGTGGTGGTGTTTGTGCTTGTGGAGGTGCTTGTGTTCGTGGTGGAAGTGGTGGAGGTAATGATGGTACGCCGATTGCGTGGACGAGCACCCGCCCGACACGCCAAATGTTATTCTTTCTCGCTTCTGATCATGATCTTTTTCTTCACCAGTGTGCGTACCTGTTGCGTCGTCGGCTGCGTCTGTGTCACGCCGCCCACCAGCTGCTGCTGCTGTTGCTGCTGCAAGCCGCTGACCGTGGGCAACGGCGCCGTTGTCTGCGTGATGGTCATTACCTCAGCCGGACCTGCTGTTGGTCCAGCAATGCTCGTGTGCTGTTGCTGCTGCTGTTGTTGCTGCTGTTGGACCACAGCCAGCAAGTTGCCACCGGCTGTGGTTTGCAAGCGCACAGGGCTAGCGTTCTGTCGCTGATTGTGCTGCAGCGCCACCGTGGTGGCCACTTTGAGGCCGGCAATATTCTGCCCTGTACGCAGATTGCCGGCTGCCAGCGCCTGTGCCGAGGCTGCGGAAACCACCTAAAATAATTAAAGAAATTACATTCAGTTCACACATAAATGCAACGCATCGATTAGCTTACCTGTATGGTCTGACGCTGCGTCGCCTGCGAGGCCACCGAGACGGGTATGACGCGACCCACACTCGTCTTGCCCAGCACTAGACCCGTCTGCTGGCCGCTGCGCATCACCTGCTGGATTTGCTGCACAGTCACCGAGTTGGACAGCGCCTTCGTGTTTTGTATGTGCAGCAGCTGCGCTTGCACACTGCCCCCCGCTGGAGTCGCCTTCTGTTGCTGTTGTTGCTGCTGCTGTTGCTGCGCCGCTGGCGACACCGTAACGCCACCTTGTGTCTGCTGCTGTGGCCCTGTTGTGGTGGCCACAATGTTGGTCGCTGTCGGCTGGCCCGAAGCGCTGACCAACTGCGTCATGCGACTTATCTTACGCGGCAAGCCGAGCTGCTGTTGCATCTGCAAATGCCGCATCTGGTTGGGCATGGCCACCTTAATGTGGCTGCCCGGCTTCAATTGCGGCAGCGTCATGCTAACGCCGCCCGCCTGCACCGTGGGCGGACCTGTGGCCGACACTGTCACGCCGCCCGCACTCACGCTGCTGCCACTGGCCGCCGCCGCAGTGGAGGCCTTGACCAACGAGGCAATCTGCTGCTGCGTCACCTGCTGCGGCTGCTGTTGTTGCGCTATGCCGGCGACGGGCAGCTGCTGCTGCTGGGCACCGCCAGCGCCACTGCTGGTGGTGGTGAACAGCGGTCCTGTGGCCTGCTGTGCCTTCTGGGCGGCCAAGATGTTGTGGCGCTTCACCAACAGCATGTCGCCGGCACCCGTGGCCGAGTTGCCGCCGCCGCTGCCATCGGTGGTGAGCACCTGACGCTGCAGACCCTGCTTGCCCGCCGTCATCTGCTTGATGAACTGCGTGCGTGTCTGGCCGTGCATTTGCACCGAGCTCACCACGTTGCCCGCCTGCACTGTGGTGGCGCCCGGCATGCCAGTGACGGCCACCTTTTGGCTGGTCACGTGCGTTGGCGTTTGCATCAGATTGCTGGTTTGAATGATTGTGCCAGTGGCCAGCGCGCCGCCCGCCGTCTGCACCACCGTCGGATTGAGACTGGCTGTGCCGCCGCCAGGCGTTGCCTGCTGTGTCTGCAGCACCTTGAGGTTGCGCTGCCTGTACAGCTGTATATGCGCCCCTGGCGGCTGTGTGCCCGGCAGCACTGTCTTGCCGCCCTGCTGCAGTGCACTAACCGGTATGCCCTTGGTGGTCACCAGCTGCGTGGTCTGTGCAGCGTTGGCGCCGGACACGGCTGCAAGGCGTAGCTGCGCTTGGAACTGCGCCGGACTCACGCTCTGCCCCAGACTAGGCATCGATACAATGGACTGGCCGCCAGCTGTTGTGCGCTGTTGCAGCACCACATCCTGCAGCGTACTGCCGCCAGCAGCGCCAGCGGAGACGATGCGTTGGCCACGCAACATGGCCGTGTTCAGTGTGGTCACTGTGCCCGTTGTGGTCTGCTGTTGTTGCTGCTGGTGCTGTTGCTGCTGTTGGCTGGCCGCTGTGGTGGTCAACGGACCCACGGACACCACCTGCGGCAACGTTTGCGTCTGCACAATGCTGCCCAGCTGTGGCGCACTGTTCACCGGCAACGTGGACTGCGACGAGATCGACACGATCTGCGCTGTTGACGCGGCATTCACATTGCTGTGCGTGGCAATGGGCAACGATTGCACTGGCGTGGTGAGCACCACACTGACGCTGGACTGGCCGCCTTGTGGCACCGTCTGCAGCTGCACATTGCCGCCCGCATTGGCCGACGTCTGCTGTGCCAGCTGCTGCAACTGGCCCGCTGTCAGATTGGCCGTGGTGCCCACTATCGTCTTGACCAGTTGCTGTGTGGTCGTCTGTGTGCGCAGCTGTTGCTGCTGTTGTGGCTGGTGCACCAGGATGGCTGTTTGTTGGGTTGGTGCCACGTTTGCGCTCGTCAAGTGCTGTATCTGCAGCTGCTGCAGTTGACCCGTGCTGCCAGCAGGCACAGTGACTGTTGTCGTCGTCGTGCTCGGCACCAGCTCGACGGTCTGCTGCACGGTGGCCACAGTTGGCAGCTGTTGCTGCTGCTGTTGTTGCTGCTGCTGTTGCACTTGCTGTTGAACTTGCTGTTGCACTTGTTGCTGCTGTTGTTGCTGCTGCTGCATTGGCTGCTGGTGTTGCTGCACCGATTGCTGCTGCTGTTGCTGCATCGGCGGCATTTGACCACGCTGCTTGTCACGCATCTTGCTGGCCTTCATCATGTCCGCAATGTTGCTCGGCGACACGGGCTGATCGTAGTTGGCAATGCCAAACTTTTGCAGCACTCCCATATGCTTGGGATTCATTAGGCTGGGCGCATTGAATTGCCGCTTTGGTGGCGGCGCCTTCTTCAAGTATGCCGTCTTGATGGTGTCAAAGCGCTGCCGCATCACCTTGTAAAACGATGAGTTGTTATCGCTGGCGTACAGCTGCGTGGTGCGCAAATAGCGCAACGGACTCTTCATGTACTCGGTGCGCAGTATGGGCTTCAGCTTCTTTTGCTTCTTGGGACTCTCCACCACTTTGCCCTCTTCGCGCGGCTGGATGTGCGTCTCGTAGCGCCAACGGCACTGCCTGGCTGAACGATACGTCTTCGAGCAGAAGTTCACCATCTCGGACACCAAGTCCCAATTGGGTGTCTGGCCCGGCGACAAGAGCATGAGACTGCACGGCAGTCCCTGCAAATTGATTAGGACATGCAATATTGCCATGTCCTCAAACACACACCATTCGCTCATCGCCTCCGGTTCGGCCAGCGGCTTGGCGGGTATCTGTGGCTTCAGGCCCGGTATCATTGAATTGGGCTTAAAACTGCCGCGGAATCGTTGATTCTTCAGTTCACGCCGCAGACGGGCCAGCTGCGCCGTTGGCCGATCAAATAGCGATCGTGGAGGCACATAATTATCCTCACGTCGCATTTTATTAGGCCGACGACTGCCATCGAAGCCAGCATCAGTGCGAGATCTCTTGAGTTCGCGTCGCACATACACCGGTGGCAGCTCGGACTCAGGAATTGGCTCGAGATCGTAGATAAATGACAGCGAATGATCAATGTAGATATCGTTGTTATCCTGCGGCGGCGTTGGCGGGCACCACATCTAATAGTAGCAGAAAACAAAGAATATTAATAGAATATGTTTCGAAATGATTGCGATTTCAATGCACTACTTACCGGCATTTCCTCCATGCAATTGCGCGATATCCAGACCTGCGAGTGTAACGACGAGTCAAGTGGAGTCGAGCCGAGCGAAGTGAAGCGAAGCGGAGTTAAAGAAAAGAATAAACGTTCAATTATATTATTTTCGTAGCAACTCTGTTTTGGTGGTGGTGTTTATTGGCTTATGGCTTAGTATAACTAACGCATATCCCAATAATCGTGTATAGCAAATCACTTTACGTTATTAATGAGATTCGGCGTTGTAGATGTTACTTTATTCCCGGAAATATTTCGTACGTTGCTTGAAGAACAATTAGCAAAGTCTATGGAACGTCTATACACGGAAATCGATGTGAAGGAATGGACGGGCTTTTGGTTGTTTAGGTTAGGGGTTTCAATTAGGGTGTAACGGGCCAACAACAAATAAACCAACATCGAGTCGGATATATAAAATATATTATTGATATAAATTAAATTCGTACATCGTTTTGTTTTTTTTTTTTCTTGTCGACACCAAAACAGAATTCTACATTCGGTAACACAGAAAATAATATGATTGAATTGTTTGATTTCCGCTTATTCTTTTCCAACTTTGTCAAATTGTCTTCATCTGATAAAATTCTTGTATCACGCACGAAATGTGTCCGTAAATAAAAACCACAACGTCTTCAAAATACTTGTTGTTTTCGTTTTGAAAGCATATCGAATCGATTCTTCTGTTTTATTTGTTAGTCAATCTATATGCTTATAGTCTTTAGATTGTTGTTAATGCTAAACTTGTTAAGGTTTTGTTTTTCTCATTTTTAGAATACAAAATAAATTATCGAATGCAAAAAATATTAACATTTACCATAGAATTAAGGAGTTACCTAGAGACTTAAGAACTAAGGTGCAGTTGAGAGTGTTTGAAGACTTAGAATTTTAACAACGAAATTAATAATAATACAAGTGAATTTTTAGTTTTGTTTATAAGTTGTCCGCACACTCTTTACATAATAATATAAAGTCTAAAAACTATATTCTGATGATATCTGTGTGTATATTTATATACAATCTGGGATCGTGTGTGTTCTTATGTATTTAACGCTCTTGAGGGCGGCTGCAATCACATATCTCGTGCCCTCGCACTTGGCCTGGCTCGTTGCAATGTCAACGTGGCCAGCTTAAAGTGTCTAATAAATTATATACTCTTTATAAAATATCAGTTATTGTGTGCATAGGCTTTGCAAGCACATTGCAACTTTAACTGAGCTCAGCTGCTGACACAGATGATTAAGCTCGCTAAAGTTCAGTAGCTTGACTAATCTCTCTTCCCCTCAGTCTCCTCACATCTTCCAGTTTCTCGTCTGTCACTTTAAGCTAGCGTCATTGGGATATATGCTCACTCACAAGTGTCCGCTTCATCCGCTTACTCTAAACACAATTTGTTATCCTATCTCTCCCTCTACCATATTCACTGCCTAGCATTGATCATGCCACCTAACTAACTAACTTACAAGGAAACTTGTTACAGTCTATAAAATACTCATACTTAAGATCTGAAATGCAGTAAGTTCACACACCATTTGAATGCCCTCTAAAAACACACAACACACACACAGCTTCTTGGCTCCAGCAAAGATTTGCACCAGGGACTGTTGTTGGTTAATACTGATCGCTATTCTCATCATCTCTGCTATCACCTGTTGCTGCTGGCACCATTCGAGCTGGCACCTGAACTCGCTGTTGCCCCTGCCGTTGATGTCGAGGTGTTGGCGGCAGTGTTGGATGTACCACCACTTGAGGAACGTAGGCTAACACGTGGTGTTTTAGTTATCCACCGATTCAAGGTTGTTGGTTGACTCTCATCGCTCTTAGCAGTCGTTCGTTTGTTTCCTGCCTGCGATCGTCGCGTCGTTTGTTTTGAATTAGCTGGCGTATTTGCTTCGCTACGCGGTGTCGATCGTCTCACGTTTCTACCGCCTGTGCTCACCACTGGACTCACATCCAATGTCCAGAGATTAATCTTCACTGAGCCTCTTGACCGCGTTCGAGGTGTGTGTCCACTGTTATCATCGCTACCCAGACGACAGCTAATGCTGCGTTGTCTTTGCGCCGCCGGCGTAGATTCCTTGCTTTCTGTTTTGGGCTCTGTTTTGGATAGCGACAAGGGATCGTTGGGATCATCCGTTTCGGACTCCTCAGAGACATTGTAATATGTGGAACTGGTCATTGTGGTGTCTTGCACCTGATTGTGGGCACTCCAGGTGTCTCGGCTATTGGCTCCGTCGCCGGCTGTCGCATAACTTGAACTTGAGCGCGTTTCCAGATTGGCATCATCATCGTCACCATCATTGTCATCGTTTTCATCATCTTCAGCTTCATCCTCGTTATCGAGTCGCTCTTCTTGCATTTCCTCTTCGTCTTCAGTCTGTGTAACATCTTCCTGCGCAGAGTTAGAGCCAGAAGCTGAAGTCGAGGCCGCTGTAGATTCATTCTGCTCCTCATCTTCTTCTTCACCACTATCCACGGAAGCAAGCGTATTCTCTGCTTCTTCATCATCGTCATCCTTATCGTCTTCTTCATTGTCATCATCATCCTCCTCTTCTTCATTGTCATCATCATCCTCTTCTTCTCCATCGCTTACATCCGTACTGCGGCTCTTGCCCTGCTTCAATGCCAATGGCGCCGATATTGTTGCACGTCTTTCCAGCAACTTTCGCCTGGAGGCTGCCGTTGTTGTCAAGGACACGCTCTCTCTGCGTTTTGGCTTGGCCTGAGTATTATTCTTTACTGGTGTCACTGTTGTAGATGCAGCAGCTGTTTTAGCTGGCTTCATTAACTTGCTCATGGCTACATTGGCCGACTGACGTTTGGGACGCTCCTCAGTTCTTTTCGGCGGCGTTCCTGCTGCCGCCAAAGCTGTGCGCGTTGTCTTTCTAGAGGGAGGCGTTGGTGTGTCAACAACTGCAGCTACACCCAGTGAATGCAAACGTGTCTGTCGCCTAACCGGAGTCGAAGCAGACATCGCTGCAGCTGTTGATCTTTTGCTGCTACTACTGTTGCCACTACTTTTTGCCGGCGCACTCACATTGAGACTGTTTCGCCTCGTACGCACAGAACTAACCTGCGGCTGCACTGGTGAACTTTGTTTGTGGCTAACACTTCTACTTAAACCAGCTGCTGCAGCTGCACCTCGGGCCACGCCGTGTTGCTTAAATCGTTTATCGCGCTTATTATGCTTAGTTAGTCTAATGCCTACACCTGGTGTTCTTTTACTTATTGGATTGGAATCTTGTTTGGTATTAACCTGATTGCTTGCATCCTTGCGACTGTAGGTCAGCATCTCCTCGGCCTCTGTTTCCTGCTTGAGCAGCTGCTCCTCTTTCTCCATAGCTGCCAAACGGTTGGCTTCCCATTCACGTTTCTGCGCCTCCAGCTCTGCTTCCGCTGCACGCAGTTGCTCAGCTGTCCACGCCGCTCCTGTGGCTTCCACAAAGCGCATAGCGTAACGCTCGATCGGCGACAGCTAAAACGGGGATAACAAATTGTTAATTAGAAATACTACTTAGGATAGGAAGGTGGTAAAGGTGATGTCTGACGTTGAGTGATATAATCGAGCGTTGGTTAAATCGCTGCAACTATGTCTGAACGTCTGCTTCGCATTGAAGTTCCTCTGGGCAACGTTTGCTGGTTCAAAGGTGCACTAAGAAGCTCCTTCAAGCACAATGAAGCAAACGTTGCCCATTTTGTACATTGTGCTAATCAAGTCTTCCACTCACCTGCTTCACAAGATTCTGCATTTCCAGATCAGCCTTGCTCAGTTCAACAGGACCGCCCTCGGCATTTGCATCGTCTGCAATTGGTATGTTTTCGTCGAACTCGGCCAGATCGGCAGCCGCTTCAGCCTTGGCTGTCTTAGTGGCTTGCACATCTTGTTCGTCCTCGGCAGCAGCGAGCGCATGCTCATAGGCTCGCAGCGATTGCTTCTCTGTTTCGAATACAGGCTCTGGCTCAGCAGCAATAATCTTGTCCTTTTCATCGGGCTTCTCCTGAACCTCCTCCTGTGTCTGATCCATCGTAAAGAGATCTTTGATGGTAGAGCTCTTGAAGAAGGTGGTTGTAAAGTTACCACCCTCGATGGCCATGTCACTGAGCATACGCTTTTGATTGGCTTTCTTCAGGATGTTCACCTCGATAGTTTTCTCCGACACCAGACGATAGATGTGCACATCACGTGTCTGTCCAATGCGATGACAACGATCTTGTGCTTGCGCATCCATAGTTGGATTCCAGTCTGAATCATAAAAGATCACAGTGTCGGCGCCAGTCAAGTTAATACCAACACCGCCAGAACGCGTCGACAAAATGAAGCAAAAGATTCGCTTGTCGCCATTAAAGCGCTCCATGTGCATCTGACGCTGTTCCACACGTGTAGAACCGTCGAGGCGAAGGTAAATGTGTCCATGATAATTGAGGAATGCCTCGAGAACATCCAACATCTTTGTCATTTGCGTAAATATGAGAACACGATGTCCTTCGGCCTTCAGCTGGCGCAACAGACGATCCAATGTTTGTAATTTACCGCAGTCGTATTGAATGAGTCGCGGATCGGGGAACTGTGTAGTCATTGCAGAGATTATGGGATGCAACATGGTCAGCTTCGGCGACAGCGTTTGAGTTATCGACTCCTCAATCCGCCGTTCGTTTTGCCAATGCGTCGATGACAAATTCTGCACATATCGACGAATCCTTGGCGCACAAACTGACGGCACATAGATCACAAAGTTGGCAAATATCGGAGACAGTTCAGCGCAGCGTTGCTCAAGGTTCTTTAACAAGAGATTCAGCGACCAGGTGTCACTGTGTTGACGCATAGCAACGGTGCAATTTGCATAGCCTCGCGTCTGCCATGTGGAATGCTTTAATGTGCGCGTCGCCTGCATGCAATGTTCAATGGCTTCGCGGCAATCCGATCCATAGATGGGCGTGGCGTCAGTGCGTCGGCGATTGATGTTGGCCATGCGCTTAAGTGAGGCCAAACGCTGCTCCTTACGCATCTGTATGAGCTGCTGCACTCGATAGGGATCTTCCAAGTCCTCTGGTGTCGAACAGTCCTCCTGAGACTTGCCATTGATTTGTCGTTGCGCCGTCAACTTAACATGCGAGGCCAAATCTTTAACAATAGGATCTTTGCTGAGCTGTTGCAGCTGCCCGGCAGAATTACTACCCGCTGTTGTCGATGTGCTCGCAGTTGAACTAGAAGTTGTTGCCGTCTTGCTTGTGAGCGTCAAACGTGCTCCAGCACCTCCAGAACTTGTTGCCGGTGTCAGGTAGAAGAACGGTTTGCCATCCTGCATGGTCTTGGCCACCTTAGCAGGAGTCGGTGCACTCATGGGCGACCTTGTGCTCAACAGCTTTGCACTGCTTCCCAACACATTTAGCGCTGAGTTGCTAACATTGCTACCGCTGGCTATTGTCGTCGGCGTCGATACCAGACTATTGATTATCACTGGCTTCAGCGCCATATTGATGGGATTAATTGTGCCGCTGACCCGTTTCAACACACGTCCACTTGGCTGTAAGCTGCGCATGGGCACAATCTTTGAACCTTCTAATCGCATGGCCGGACTTGCTCCTACACGCACCGCCTGCAGCTTAATACGCTGCGCCAGTTCAGCACTTCGGACTCGAATATGGAAGCGATATTTGCCATTTGGGCAACGAGGTGGCGGCTGAGGCGCACTGTCGATTTCCTCAATCAGTTTGCGAGGCGGCGCCAAGAGACGCGATTTGTGCGAAACATATGCCGTCATCGTTTGCTCCAGATGTAGGAGCAACAAGTTAACAGTCTCCAAATTTACTTGCTGCAAATGAAAAATATCAAATTAATTCAGATACTAAAATACAATTGTTAAATGGCATTAATTGGCAATTTAAAATCAGGCAAATGCCTCGCAACAGCGAACATCCTATAACAATCGCTACTCTCTCAAAAATAGATTGAGTTGCAATATTCAGTGACAGTTTATCATCATTTTAAATAGCTCATATCAATGTCCTCTCTTGATGTATCCTCAACAAACTCACCGTGAACGGATCATACTCCAAGATGTCACTGACTAGCCGTGGTGTGTGGAATGCAATGCCCTCCATTTGGAACGGAGATATCGTAGGACGAACTTCAAACATGTTCGGATGATTGCACACTTTTCGGAGTTGCATCAGCACATTGATCACACTCAGCAAGTTTCCAGTTTGCAACGTTTCGCGGGTTCTGTTATGAAATTTTAATCATATAGTACTGTTTTCGAAGCCTTTGACCGTTTGGATTACTTACTTGGATCGGCTCATGAAATCTTCGTAGAGATACCGCTGGCGATTGGAGAGACGACACATGACCACATGTTCATATTTCTTTGGCATTTGTTTCTCCACCTCTTTCTTAAGCCGACGCAACAGAAATGGACGAATGACCTGAGAAGAGACAAAATTTATATGATGATTAGGAAAGATCATTCAAGTAGTTGTATATATCATTGAAATTATAGCACAAAGGACTGTGAGTCGCGTAATTCAATGTAATAATTTTAAAGACATGATCACATGGATAAATCGCAACAACAGTTTGTTTTAGCAAACTTACAAATTGTCATCACATGAGAACATCAATGTGACACAGAGTGCGCTTGCAGAAGAATAAACTAGATCTTACGAACGACTACAATGTGCACAGTGTAAATGGAATTGAGCAATTCAAATGCATCAAGTCACTTGCAACCGCGACAATTGCTTTAGCACACAGCTACGATTTTCAAGGGCGTTTAAAAAGCGATCGAGAAAACGCTTTTAGGTGCTACTTACATAATTTATCAAATATTAAAATTAATCTAGAAATGTACTCAGCGTTATGGACTTTCGTGTGGGATCAATTCAAAAGTCACTTGCAACTTAGCTTTGCTCTGGCACACAGCTACGATTTTCAAGCGCATTGATTTGGCGTACAAGAAAACGCTTTTAGGTGCCACTTTAGTCATTGTGAAGTAGAATTACAAGAAATATTTACCTTGTGCAACCGAGTAATTAATGTTTCGTTGTACTCCATATTGCCCTCGATCATGCCAGTCATTGGATTGGAAAACCATTCCTTGAATTCGCGATGCGATGAGAACACATACGGCATAAGGAAGTGCATCAGGGACCATAATTCCATTAGGTCATTCTGCAGGGGTGTGCCAGTTAATAGCAGTCGTCTATTAAATAGGAGAAATAAATTAATTTCATTTTAAATAAAATAATTTAACTAATTGCTGTTAATTTTTGCGCAAAACAGAAACGAGAACAGATCTTAACATGTTAATCAAACGAACAAAGGAATGTCTCAAAACAAGGCCACAAGCATTCTAAGGCTGGATTAGCATGCTCTTATTAAATATGCGGCATTATAGCGAATTTTAATGTTAGCACCCAAGCGTAGTCGCCAGGCTAGTTTAGCAGTCGCATGGTTACTGATTTTTGGTGCTGGCAGTTAGAGCTCTCGAGGCAAAACAAAAGCACAAACATTTACAATTGCATTGTTAGTTACCTTTCAGTGGAGAAATTGAGTAGCAGTTGCCAACGCTGTGACTTGAAGTTCTTAATATTTTGGGCCTCATCCAATATGAGATATTTCCACTTTTTACGCCGGAAACTTTGCTGGTCCTGCACCACCAGCTTGTAGGATGTGATGCAGACATGAAAAGCGTTCGGCTTTGTCCAGCCAACGCGCTTCATCTTACGTTCCTTCTGCGTTCCGTAGTAGGTGAGTATTTTGAAGCCAGGACACCATTTCTTGAACTCCATCTCCCAGTTAAGCATCACAGACGAGGGAACAACAATTAGATGCGGACCCCAATTGCCCTTGGCGCAGGCCAAATGCGCCAATAGAGCTATTGTTTGAATAGTCTTGCCCAAGCCCATCTCATCGGCTAGGATGCCGTTGAGTTTGCGCTCGTTCATTGTGACCAACCAGTCGAGTCCAATGTGCTGGTACTCGCGCAACGTATGCTTTAAAAGGAATGGCACCGGCGTCACGACATTCGTTGAGGACAATGTGTTGCCTTTGGGCTGCAGACTTTCGGCCAGTGCCGCGGCATCATTGAGCATGTCATCCTTGTTGTCCTTGCTGCCCACAACAGCAGAGCTATTGCCAGCGCCATCACCATCCGCGTCCGTGAGCAAGCTTTTCAGACCATCCTGCTCGCCTTCATCCATTTCAGTATCGCTTTTGATGGTTGAGAGATCTTCATCTTCTTCATCGGTGGCTTCAACATCGCTGCCATCGGTGGAATCTTCAATTGCGGTTGAGTCATCATCTGAATCCTGCTCCGAAGTATCCACAGCCATTTTACGACGTTTAGCGCTGGGCTGATCATCAATTTTTCCGGATTTATATTTCTCCAGCAGCTGCTCAACAGACAAATCATTGTCAGCCTCCAGTTCATCAATCTCCTTCTGATGATCAATTTCCTGCTCAGCTTCTTCTTGCTTGCTAATAGTGTTCTCGTCATCGTCGCTGGCTTCCTTCGCCTGAAACTCACTATCATCGCTTTCATCAGCATCAGGATCGTTAGCAGACGCTGCATCTTTTGTTGAGCTCTGCTCCTCTAGCAGAAGCTTATCACGATTCTCCAAATAGCCAGGTGGCAAATCATTGAGGAAATCATCAAAGTCCATTTGAGATTCTTTTGCCAGAGCTTTGACTTCCTCGTTGACATCAGCTGCTTCCTCTTCGGCCTTGGCAATTGTCTCCTCGTCATCCTCTGAACCCGACTCTGGTCGAAATTCATCTGTTGAAGAAATAAAATGTATTCAATTTAATCAAATTGTCAACATTTTAATACAAATGTTTATAAATTTGCAAAAAGCATCAGACAAATGCCTCGCTAATGCGACCATCCCTTAATAACATCGTAGAGCTCAAAAATAGAGCAGGACAACGTTTCAGTTTAATTTTCTCATCAGGTGCTCTATTTGAGAATGCAAAATAACTGAGATCAAATGCAACAAATGATTGCAATTTCTCAAATTGTATTTACTAAGGAAAGTTTCATTTACTCACCATCTGATTCGCGCTTGGGTGATGTTAGACGACTTGAGGTTAAACTTGGCGTTTCGGGGACATTCTTATTCATGCCCTCGGCTAGCTGCTGGGAGAACTTCTCGGTCTGATCGACAATGAAACTGAGATGTTGATCGAGGGCTTGTTTCCGCTTCTCTTCAATTTTTGTTTGATGCTTATACTCGACCAGTTTCTCAACATTCGACCAGAAACTCTTCACCTCGCGTGCTATAAATGAGGCCACTCGCTTTAGATGAAGCTCCTGTGCCTTCTCTGCTCGCTGTGCAGCGTTGGCCTTGTCCTGGAAATACTTTTGCACCATTTTGGCGCACTTCTTGGCCGCATTTTTCTTCCATTTACGCTCCTGCGCAAAATCTGCTGCCAGCCAAACCATTTCCTCCAGCAGATAGTCCCAGTGCGCCTTGGGGCGGCTGGGCTCCTGCAGCTTGGGCAATCGCCTCTCAGTCCATAATCCCTCTCGCTGTAATTCGGATATACGCTGCATCACGTACACCTCCTGCTTCGCCTTGAACGAAAACTCCTGTGCACTGTTCGGAGTGCCAGTGCTGGCAAGCGGACTCAAAAGGCTACCACTGCCACCGCCGGGTGTACATGGTGTCAGGGAACCACCAGCAGCAGCTCCATTGGCACCACCAGCGCCTGTGTACAGTGGCGTTGGTGTCGCAGCACTTGCTCCTCCTGTTGCCGCAGACGCACCTCCAGCTGAACCCGTTGCATTTGGCTGGGAGTTTGGGCGACGCAGCGCCGTTGAGCCCCCAGAGCTACTGCAGGGCACCAACGGAGTGCCACCTTTGAATAGAAGGGATTCAGAAAGTTATGCATTAGTCCAAAAGATTGTCAACAAACAGTAGAAAGCTCTTAGCCAACTTGCATGCTGGAAAAGTGCATCATCAATCACAAGCTACCATATTAAAGCACACGATACGTAAAGTAATGAAAAAACGTTCGAATCAATCAATTATACAATTAATTTTAACCATATTTCATAGCGAATTATATTGTGTTTTGAATATGTATTCGGATTGTTTGCTATAGAATTCAATCAAAAACGAAAATAGGCAAAATCTAAGACAAACTCATGCAAAACTCCTAGCTCTTAATATTAGCTTATCGGCATCATCACCTAAAATAATCTGAAGCAAATGTATGGCGATTAATTCAATGCAACCATTTTAAGGACGTGATCACATGGATAAATCGCAACAACAGTTTGTTTTAGCAAACTTACAAATTGTCATCACATGAGAACATCAATGTGACACAGAGTGCGCTTGCAGAAGAATAAACCAGATCGTACTAACGATTTCAATGTGCACAGTGTAAATGGAATTGAGCAATTCAAACGCATCAAGTCACTTGCAACCGCGACAATTGCTTTAGCACACAGCTACGATTTTCAAGGGCGTTTAAAAAGCGATCGAGAAAACGCTTTTAGGTGCTACTTACATAATTTATCAAATATTAAAATTAATCTAGAAATGTACTCAGCGTTATGGACTTTCGTGTGGGATCAATTCAAAAGTCACTTGCAACTTAGCTTTGCTCTGGCACACAGCTACGATTTTCAAGCGCATTGATTTGGCGTACAAGAAAACGCTTTTAGGTGCAAAGGGGAATGTTTCTTAACGTATTTAGTGGAACTGTTTTCAGCCGGATTCCAAGGAAGCAAAAATTAATTTCGGCGAGCCGAATTCAATGAATTTTCATTTAAGCATACAATTTGAAATAAAGAGAGTTGAACTTTGTAAAGCAACGTTTTGAAGAATAACTAATGATGCAAATCTATTAATAATTTTGCTAACTAAATTTAAATGTTTATTTGTACATTAGATTCAAAATCCAACTTGTTTGGCAATTTGGGCAGCAAAGTAAGCGTATTACCAAAAATGAACGAAATGAGTAATGTATGAAAAACACCAATTCTAGAATTGAAATGATAAATCATAAATACAATAGAATGTAATATTTTAGGCACATCGAATGAATATAATATCAATAAGTATAATGCACTACTATCAATTGGTGGCAACAATAATTGAAATAATGAAATGCTTTATATTGGAAAAGAAAAAACCACTCAATTATATAAAAAGTTAAAAAAAAATGAAATGAGAATTAGATTTTTAAGGTTTTTTTTGTTGCGAACGATAAGCACCTGGCACCAAAGGTACAGAAGAATTTCCTACGGCAGGAGGCGCGGGTATTTGACCGAAGACCATACCGTGACGACCTCCTAGAGGTCTACCGGGTATGTGACCTATATTATAACGATACAATTTGATGGTGAGTTGAGAGAGTAGTTTTGTGCGTTAGGATTTGTAGGTGGAAGTAACAAATGTCAGAGGATGAAAAATTATAATGAAAAACAAAAAAAACGAAATAGTGGGAAATGGAAAACAAATATACAGCAATACATGAATGTAATTGTATAATAATGGATTAAATATGTTGTTGTTATTATATAATATGCATACATGAGATATCTTTTTTAGTATTCAGCGTATGTGTATGTGTGTAATGGTGTGGTTGTTGTTAATTAGTGGAGCAATGTGTAATTTTTGTTGCTAGTTATTGTTTTGCATTTGGAGAGACGACAGCTTTATTGGTATTGTGCAGGACGTGCGTTGTACTTTATAAAGTAGTTGCTAGACAGTTGTTCTGGGCGCGTTTTTTGGGAGTTGCTAGCAGTTGGCAGTACAAGTATATTTAACTTAATTGTATGCAAGTTGTTAATTTTTAAGTATTAAATGTTCATAAATTTGCATTTGTTTCTTCTTTTTGCATGTTTCTCGTTTTTGAGTAATGTACAATAATAAATTTTGAAACATAAACACAAACGGAAATACAACGAAAACACAAAATAATAACAATGAGATAGATACGAGAGAAATTGAGGCAGTTTCCCGCTAAGGAACTTCGAATCCTAAACATTTTCTCCTTACCTTGCTGCGTCAACTGTACTACGGCGGCGGGTAGCTTCGTGGAGACGGCCACTGGCGTTGCACCAACTGATGGTATTTTTATTTCCGCCTCCGGTGGCAATGCATTCCCGCTCGCCTCAACTAAGCTGCTGCTTGCGTTAACGGCTCCAGTGGCTGCTGGTGTTGTTGTCGTTGTAGTCTGTCCACTTCTACTTGGACTTGCCTTTGCTGCAGCCGCTGTTGCTGCTGCTGTGATGCTGCCAAGCTTAGATGACACTTGAGATTGCGTATTCTATCAATAGGAATATTTGATTTCAGTTAATATATACATCGAGGCTGCATAGAGTAGAATGCTAACCGTTTTTGGTGTGCTGTTATCTGCATCCAATTGTACGCCTGTTGTCCCTGTAGTAGTTGTAGTTGCAGTGTTGCTGCCAACGGCGGATGATTCTGATGACTGCTGCTGTTGATTGGTTTTATGTGTTTGTGTTTGGGCCACAGCGGCTGCTGCTGCGGCGGCGGATGTTGTTGGTTTTTCCTCGAGTATCAGCTGCTCGATACGATTCGCATTGCTGTAGCTGATGAACTGCGGTGTTGGTGTCTTCTTACGCCACGCGGGGTAGTCCATCATACTGCCACCGTTTTGCAAGTAAAAGTATTCGGACACATTTTCTAGATGTCTGTGAATTAAAGACGATAATTAGGAAAATTGCAAATAAACTAAAAATATATATATTCAACTTACCTTTCCTTAAGATTACGCAAAATTTGATATTTCTGTTGGAGTATGCGCTTCCTGAGCGCATTCAGGTCTTGCAATGCGGATGAATTCGCGCCGCCAAATTCGCTGCTGGCCACAACAGACGCCGGCAGCAATGAGCCCACAATGTTGCTGCTAATGGCACCAACAATGTTGTTGCTGCTATTGCTGCTACTGTCGCCTCCTGTTTCCAATCGCTGACGTTTTGCCTGTGGTGGCGACGACGACGTTCTGTCACTTATGGCGGCGTCTGATGCTGCCGCTGTTGTTGCTGAGGAGTATGTGGAGGCTGCTGATGCTGTTGACGTTGCTGCTGCCGTTGCCTCTGTCGACAAGTTCGACAGTGGCACAGGCAGCTGCGCACTGAGCAGTTGCTGCTGTTGTTGTTGTTTGCTAATAGCTTTCAGTTGCTGCGTTGTTGCTGCTGTTGATTTATTGCTATTGTTGTTAGCTGCTGTGGCTGTTGATTTTGGCGTTGTAACTGATTTTTCCGTTGATTGTAAAGTTACACGGTCTGACACAGCAGGAGGGGCCGGGCTTAGCCCTTCATGCCCCCCTCCTGCTGAATTACCTTCATTCATGTTTGAGACATCTGTAAAAAAGGCGGGAAATTTTTTTTCTTTCGTTAGCACACATTTTTTTCGCGTGTTTCGTTAAAGACCGGATATTTTTCATCCCTGGCACAAATGTATATGTATGTACTCGCGTACATACACTCAGGGTCAATCAATGAGTTATATATATTGCAAATAAATTATTTTTCAACTTGTTTCTGCTGTGTAACCATTACATTTCAACCATTTTTCACAACTGTTAATGTGTCTCGCTTATCACACAACTGCTCGTCGCAGCCCCGCAAATGCAACTCTGCTTTGCAAATGGCTGCGTTTTCGTCTTTTATTATACACACACTCGCAAAGCGAGATAATCTTTTCACACACTGCCATTTTGAAGCTTAAAATATGTTCAGACAGAGCTGCACAATTAATTGTAAATTAGTTGAACTTCCTTCCGAAGTTGCGGCACTTTTCAATCACTTCAGTCGAATGACCGAAAGGTAGAGTGAGACGGCTATATATAGGCTGCTGCCGCTATACGGCGGCGTCGGTTCTTTGTTGGGCGGAAATTTTTTTCAACCATTTTTTTTCGTACCTCAATGGTGAAAATTTTTAATCACAAAATATCCACATCACAAATATGCATCCGTACGTAAAAACAGTAATAGCGTGTTCCGAAAATGGTGCCGTAATTGCTAATGCAATTTTTTAACAATATTTCCGCCTATTTCTACACTTAAAAATATTTTTTTGCGGAATAGTGTGCGCGAACACACCGTTCGGCGTCGAGTAGAATGTGTAGTTTCGTTAAGAACAAGTTCTCGAGAACGAGTCAAATAAAATGAACTACCGCACTTGTTCCGCTGTCAACGAACAACTCTGAACTACTGTACATATTATGTTAAAATGCCGCCATTTCTAACGCTTCCATGGAATTCCATGGAATTATTTTTGTTATACTGTCAATCGTTTTAAAATATCCAGCACCAAAATTAATCTTTGCAATTTATTGTTTTTTTTTTTAATAATTCAAATTTTAAAACGGCGACACAGTTAAGAGCGCTGTAAATACTTTTTAGTATAAACATACTAAAATGTTTAAAAGTCACACACGAAGTATTTTGTTTTGTGTTGCCACACCGATATAAATTTTTCATTTTAATATATATTTCAAATTTTCAATTTGTCACCAGTCACCAAATATCAGCTGTTTTGTGCAGAACACCGCCTTTCACACACTTTTGTTAATTATAAGACCAATGAATATTTAATTCATAACAATGAAGCCCTTATAAATAGCGAATAAATAACTCATTTTAATAAATTCATATTATTTGGTTGCAAAGTACACAATGGTGCCACTAAACCTCTGCCCGGTCAGCAATGAATTTCATCTGCTTCACACTGTCTTACAAATGTATGATTTAACAACAAATACACAAGTTCACAAAAATTCGTATACAAACTACAAACAGAATTATTTGTTAATTAATGTTACAAATTGAAACTCACAAAACAAAACCAAACTTGTTTAAAAAAAAATCGCGGAACTCATTTACGAGAGAGACACTGCACAAGAGTGATTTGCAAATTAAACCTGACAATAATAACCACCGCGCAATTCGCGATGTACCACTCCAGCTGAGCCATAACAACGACTGTACCGATCATCTGTTGCGTGTTTACATATGTAGACCAGGGCAGCAGCAACACAAACACATAATATAACTGTTTGCTTGTTTTGCAAAACAAATGTGTTTTATTTTATATGCTGTAGAATATAATGAATTATAATTGCGAATATAAAAGAAGATAAAAATATCTCTTCTCTGCTGTTTTATCAATACATTCTTGCAAAACTCACTGAAACGGTCACACAGTAATGATCTGCATTTGACAGCAATTGCCTAACACTGGAAATCGTGACTGTACATTGCATGCAGTCGATTATTTAGCAGTTATCGATAACAATACAAAAGAAATTGGCGCCAAACGAGAATGTAAGCTTATATAGTGATTTTTACACTCTGCAATTATTATTCGAGAATCAATTTAAGATTTTAAATGGCAACAATGTAATTGATCTGATAGTAGACAAAACGTTCTGCTAAGCTTGTAGAACGGAGTGGACACAGCAGCCGAAAATAAGCAGGGGGCGTTTTCGAGTTTTGAATACGCCATATAATTATTAATGTATATATTTTGAGAGAAACGCACTTTAAATAAGAGACGCGACTCAGTTTCTCGCTTGCCGCTCGACACAATGGACGCGACAATCAAGTTGTTATCCATTCTGCTTTATTCGGCAATTGGGAGTGTGCTGGGCGAGTTCTGTGATCGTGGGACGGGCGAGTGCAAACAATTGACTGCAGCGGATTGTCCGGCGGTGTTCTACAATCTGCAAATAATCGGCTACAACAACGTCAAATACTGTGACGAGTTCAACGATATTGTTTGCTGTCCCCTTCCTCTGAACGCGCAGCAAAAGAATGTTAAACCTATGGAAACAACACGAATGTTTGAGAAGGGTAAATAATTCGAGTGTTACTCGTTATCGCAATCATCTACCAGGTACTCGTCGTTGAACAGGGTGTTTCAATTTACGAAAGTATGTACACCAAGATCTCAAAATATTATATTTGTATTTGGAATTTAATAAGTGGGCAATTTTAAATTTGAAGCAGTTTGATAAGAATGCAAATTGAAATAAATGCAAATGTTAAATGTGGGTAACTAAGAGTTGCAATTCCCCGAAAATGACTAGCTGAGTATCATGCAGTCGCACACACTCGAACTCCTACTTAAACCGGTTTCATTACACGCAGAATGTCGCCGCTATAATGATGTCAGATCCTCATGTCGCCAGACGCCCTTAATCGTGGATGGCACCAAGGCGGAGCCTCGCGAGTTCCCCTTCATGGCCCTTCTGGGCGTCCGCCAGCCCGACAGCTCCGTGATCAGCTGGGACTGTGGCGGCACGCTGATCCATCCCAAGTTTGTGCTAACCGCAGCGCATTGTTTGGCCACAACGGAGACGAAGGAACAGCGCCTCGATGCCAACTTTAAGTCACCCAAATACGTGGTACGCCTCGGCGAGCTGGACTACAGCAGCACCGAGGACGATGCACAGCCGCAGGACTTTCAGCTGGTCAACTACGTGGTGCATCCGTCGTTCGAGGAGGCCGCAGACGGCGGCATTCATCACGACATCGCGCTGCTCGAGCTGGACAGGAATGCCACGCTCAACGAGTACGTGGCGCCCGCTTGCCTGCCGCCCAGCAGCGGCAACGAGCACTTCTACCTGACAGCCGCTGGCTGGGGCCACACCAGCAACAGCGGCCAGAAGTCGTCGCACCTGCTCAAGGTGGCGCTGCAGCGCTACAACGAAGAGATCTGCATGGCGCGCCTCGAGAACCGCATTGTGCCGCGCACTCAGTTCTGTGCTGGCGCCGGGTCCGATGTGACTATGGCGGACACCTGCAATGGCGACTCTGGCGGCCCCATCTTTGTGCAGCATCCCGCCTACAACTGTCTCAAGCAGATCATTGGCATCACCTCCTACGGGCTGATCTGCGGCAACTACAAGTTCCCGAGCGTCTACACCAAGCTGCATCTCTACACCGACTGGATCGAGCAGATTGTGTGGGGCGTTTAAGGGTCCTGGAACTTGTCTTAAAGGGATTCTAGTGAAAGTCATTACCACTGTCTACCTCATTATAGATAAATGAAACTCCGATGTTTCTAGCTATCGTCATGAAATAAGCTTTTAATATGTCTATCTATATAGTCCACAAGTCAGTTTGCTAAATTTGACGTCAGTTTGATTACTATTCTCTTGTCGTATTACTCAGGTGAAAGGGATTCTAGTGAAAGTCATTACCACTGTCTACCTCATTATACATAAATGAAACTCCGATGTTTCTAGCTATCGTCATGAAATAAGCTTTTAATATGTCTATCTATATAGTCCACAAGCTGTCAGTTTGCTAAATTTGACGTCAGTTTGATTACTATTCTCTTGTCTTATTACTCAGGTGAAAGGGATTCTAGTGAAAGTCATTACCACTGTCTACCTCATTATACATAAATGAAACTCCGATGGCTCTTGGAACTTGTCTTAATACTCAGGTGAAAGGGATTCTAGTAAAAGTCATTACAACTGTCTCTCATTATACATAAATGTACCTCTGATGTTTCTAGCTATCGTGATGTAAATAGCATTTAATAGGTCTATCCATAAAGCCGACAAGCTGTCAGTTCACTAGTTTTGACGTCAGTTTGATTACTATTCCCGCAAAACTTTCCAAAAATTGTTCCCATTGAACATACATAAATCAAAAGCTGGTCCCTGAGTTAACCGACTTGCGAACTGTCGTTTACAATGCTTAAGCTTACTATAAAGACCATCTTTAACGGATTATATTTTAAGGAAACTTACAGTTTATTATTTGTTTGTAACAGTCTATCATTAAGATGGCAAGCCTTCGCTAAATAAAAGAAGTAATGAGACTAAACTAAAAGTAATAAAGAGGAACTTAAAAATCAGAGTTCTTAACAATTTACATATTGTAAACTTTTGAGTTTTCCTTCAGTTGCTCGTTCCTGGAAATGTGGAAAGAAAAGCAAAAGTAAACGCAGTTGGATTGTTTTGGATAATTTGTTAGCTTTAATAAACATTATAGTAACAAGTTTTAAAAATCAGTTAACAAATACGTTGTGCGATATTTGCCAGTTAATTTAAGGATATACGAATACTTAACATATGCTTTGATTTTTGGGGCTTGGTGGGGTGACGGGGTTGGGTGGTTGGGTGGTTGGGCGCTTGGGTGGTATGTGCTTAAGTAGGTGATTATAATAGGTGTTTAAACGAGTAGATATAGATTGTGGATTAGAATATAGATTGCTGGTATCGACTGGATCGACTGCCGTGTACAGTGTATGCATTGTGTGCGTTGTGCTGGGTTACTTAAGGGCTAAAACACAATTAAATGTTATGTTAGAGAGAGAGCTAAGAGCTAGAGAGGACCCTGTAGAAGACCAGTGTGTGACAGCCAAAGCTTGATGATTGCGCATGGTTGTTGTGTGTTGTGCGTTGTGCATTCTGCATTGCACTACTACACACGCTTGTAGTACAGCTGATTGATCTCGTCGCGTCTCCTGGCGGCGATCTCCTGCTTCCTGATCTCGCGCTGCTGGTACACGAACAGCGGACGGAACACGATCGCACGACGCTTGCGGTCGCGACGACGGCTCTTGGGCTGATCGACGGCGGCGGCGGCGGCGCTCGGCTCGGCTGCGCGGCGAGGACGATTGCGGAAGAGGTCCGTCTTGGCGGAGTCGTGGGCGTAGAGCGTGCTGAGGAAGTCGAAGTAGGGCTTCGAGCGCAGACTGTCCGGCTGGGCCAGCGGCGAGTTGTAGCTGAACTGGTTGGGCGTCACGATGTCCAGCAGCGTGTGCGGTCCCTCCTGCTGCTGCTGGTCGAGCTGGGGCAGCGCTGTCGCCATGCAAACGATGCCCAGGGCCACGGCCAGGGTGTAAAACTGCGGAAATAGCAGACGAAGAAGAGACTGTGAGACGGACGCATAAACTAGTGGAAGAGACAAAGCGAGTGGGCCAAGTGGAAGGTGTGAATAGCGATTGGAGGCCAAGAGAGCCGACGCGTCGCCGTTCTGCAAACTATTAGAACCAGTCTACAAAATACACACGGTGTCCGTGTGCGGCAAGCATATGCTTCGAATTAGCATACAATAATTAATTTAAATGAAATAACAAATAACACACATCAAATAGCCAATAGACAACAGCCAACAGCCAATAGACAACAGCAGTCAGTAAGAAGTACGAACTGAGAGCCGAGAGCGATCAGTGATATAATCGGCAATCAACATTTAATTTATAGTCTCACGTAAAATATTCATGATCACGGCGCCCGCCGAACCAAGTTCAGCCGCAGCCAGACTCTCCCACTGGATGCTAATTACAGGCCCCCAACCCAATCCCACTTCGAGTATGCTGCTGCGCCCTTGACGATCGAGGCCCGAGCCGGATGCAAGATCGCATCGAATTGAATCGAAGCGAAGCGAAGCGAATCGAATCCGAGGCGATTTATGGGAGCCACAAGCACCTGTGCACATTTAATTTATGTATCACATTTCTGTTTTTGTGTTAATAAAATTAGTATTATTCTTAGAGGACAAATTAAAGACTAACCAACAAACGAAATAAAAACAAAGACCACAAACACACACACACGTATGAACGTAAGAAATAAAGAAACCAAAGCGATAAAACCGGATGACGTTGATTTAAAGTTCAGAAGAAAAAAAGAAACCAGCTTTTGGTGTAGGTGAACGCGCTTAGCCAGGCCAAGACGAGGCGAGGCGAGACCAGCCGCGACGCTCAATGACAGCTCGAATGGGCCTTATTTTATTTCTCCTTAGCATTTGCATAGCACTGAGGAAAGATGCCATCAGACGAGTCAACGTTTCAATTGCCACCGTTATAATCCACTTTGAATATGCATACGGCGATCCGGCATCCAAACAAACAAACAAACACCAACATGCCGAGGAGATCACTCTATGAAATAATAATAGTAATCATAATAGCATAAATAACGAATCATGATTCATGACTCACGACTCTGGCCAACCGCAGCTATTTCCAGTTAATCCCCAAAAAAATCAACATGTCTATTTTTGTATGCATAAATTGGTCCATTGATAACCGCAATCCCGCCGCGACACAGACAAATGCCTGGCGGCTAATTATGTAAATTTACAGGCGGCACTCTAGATTCAATTAATTTCCATGACAGACGAGTGCGCGAGCAGCAAAATAATATCCAAAATAAAAGTGAAACATACGGTATATGAAATAACTATCTGTGTCTGGTCGCGGCATCTGTAACCGGTTGCGCTTTAGTGGCTCAGGGCTAACCCAAAAGATGTATAACAGTGTTGCGTGGATACCCTGTAAACTAGCGCTCACTGGGCATGGCAGAGGGGGGAGTGCGCTCTTTCGATCTCCACGCTCTGCTGGCCCAACACTGGCGACCCAATTAAGTATACTACAATGTCAAGTGGCTTCAGCCGTCGCTCAAAGTAACTCATAAGATATCTGATTCCCTTCACCACATCTTGTTATATTTGGAAAGTATTTCGTAATCGTTCGTTTTATGAACGACTGGTTCTTAAATCCTTGCAGTACTATCTTTCGCCAAATAAATTGAAGTCTGGGTACTAAATCTTTAGCGGCCTGGCAACAATTCAAGTTTCGTGCATCGTTTTTATTATACGTGTTGTTGGTTTATATCTGAATGATTTGAAGCAGGATTGTGAGGCCAGTCAATTGATTTAGCGACACTAAAAATGTTTAATGGGCCATGCTAGCGACTTCCTTATGAAGCAGAGCGTCTAGCTAGTGTTACAAAAGTTGAAACACCTTGCGTGGCATCATTTAAATTTCGAAATGTTTTTGACCTTGTTGCGAGAAGACGGATCCGTTAGGCAAACGAATTTCAAATATATGGCATATGTACCACATATAATATATTTTGTATTTAATTTATTTTTATTTGTGCGCCGATTGCGGTTTTAATTTGCTATGTTCAAAATGTTAATAAAGTAAACACGTTCTCTGGCCACTGGCCACATATCTCTTGTGGGATTTGTCTCGTATATTGTTCTTTCGTCGTCGTCGTTGTTGCTGTTGTTGTTGTTGTTGTCATTTGGCAAATTGGCAGTCGATGTGAGTGTTATTGGCTCGTAAATATTCTAAGTGCTGTTATACTCACTTGATGCGTTAACTGGTACATGTTATGAGAAGTATCTGGCGATCGAGTTATTTTTATGGTCGCTGCTGCTTGACGAATATCCTTGAATATCTCGAGTTGCGCGATCGCTGCTCTTTCATTCAATTGCTCACACACGCGTTCGATTTCGATTCAATGCGATGCGATGCGATGCGATGTTCTTGTGTTTCGATGCACAATTTTGTAGCTTATCACGACGCGCCGTTGTATCCGTTAGAGATGCGAACGTATTTGCAATTAGTTGTGTTGTTGTTTGGGTTCGCTGATGTGGTCGCTGCAGAGCGTGCGCACTGACTGTTCAGAATATTTGTCACTAATTCACTTTTATATGCCAAAAGCACTTGGCGCCCCTCGCCTACCCGTCGCTGGCCGCCGACCCCTGGCCCACAGGCTCCACAGCTGGGCCCATCAGGCCGCCGAACGGGTTTCGCCTCAACTTGTGGCTTCGATTTCGACTGCGACTTCGACTGCGACTTCGGCGTCGTCGTCGTCGTCGTTGTCGTTGACGTTGTTCTGTGTTGTTTGTTGCTGTTGCTGTTGCTGCTCTTGGTGTTAAGTGTCGCCGATGTCACGAATTAGCCAAGCCATTGCAGCCACGAAGCATAGAGAGAGAGAGCGAAAGAGACAGCGAGTGCTGGAGCAAAAGAGAGGCGAGTGCTGTGTGCCAAAAATTGCCCTGGGGGCGTCTTACTTTCTTAATGGGTTTTTTCCCCAGCTCCTGTTGAAGAGGAAACGCCGTCGACTTCGTCACATTGCCTGTTTGTTTTGACCACAATGTTTGCACTTCGCATGACTTTTAATTAAATCTTTCCATGACGCAGACACTAATCAAATCAAATCAAATCGAAGCGACTCAAATCGCCACACATCAAAATCGACATTCAACAACACCAACAGCGAGAGCAGAGGAAATTCATTTGAATTTCGCTTCATTCGATTTCGATTTGACGCATTACAACGAAAACGCTGGGACAGGATTACCACAGCACAATACGGAAGCCGGCAGTCGAGATTTGAGATCCGCCAGCTAATCGCGTCGCTAATCGCCTATGAAATCGGAACCAATCTAGCATGGCTAGCTGAGCCGTGCGGCAGAGTATTCTTATGGCATTATGTAGACGAGCTCATTATGCTAATGCTTGTGACGCATTTGAGCGGCGAGCAGCGAGCGGCTCGGAAAAGTGTCAACACAGCGCACAAACGTGGCTCAAAGCGATCCGCGATCCGCGATGCTCGATAAGCGTTTATGTACTTTACGCTCTTGAAAACAATCTCTCAAGCCTGACGAAGGTCAAGTGCGAGACAAATTAAAAGCAGATCTTTGGGGACGCCATTTACCACGGCGATGCAGCCAGAAATATGACAAGATGATGACATTATTATTATTATTATTTTTTTTGGGTTAACATTTCCCTTGCGTCCGCTAAACAAATTAGTGCTCTAAGTATGTGTGTGTGTGTGTTGGGCCTGAAATTAGCATAAATTATTAAACAAACAAATCGTTGATTACAGAATATTTTCAGCTCAGCATTGATTGCATAAATTAATGCTTCACGTGATATTCGCATAAATCAATTAGTTCATTAGAGCAGCATCCAAATCGAACTCGACATTCGACAGAACAAAACAAAATCAGCGCTGCGATTGATTGATTTGATTGATCCGAAGTGTCAAGTTTTGGCTTTTTTTGTCTTTGTCGTATGTGACTCTCATATTTATAGATCGTAAACAAAGCCCATGAAGTGTGTGTTTAAATGCGAGTGCGTTTAATTTAATTTATATTTAATTGCGCCTAAGCGATAACCGAGCCGGTTTTTTTAGATCGTCACAAGACTAATGAATACCGATCACCAGAGGCCGCTAACACAAATGTCAAAGAGTGAAATCAATACGAAGAACACCGGCGACTGCCTAACGCTGTAATACCCTGTAATCGCATCCGAGTCATGCGGAATTCCCTGCCCGAATCCAATTAATGATCGCAAATGCTTCCCAAGAAGCCAATTAACACCCTGCGAGATGATCCATTGCATTCCGATGACAGTTTACAGCTGCCGCTGCTTGAATCAGCTTGGTGTCCAGACCCACCTTCTAATTGATAGAGATTTCAGCTGCCGACTGGGATTGGTCAGCTGCTGATGCTGATGCTGATGCCGATGCCGCTGCTTCCGTAAAATGTCGATCGAGGTGCTAAACAGAGTTCGCTCTGACTGGCACCACATTTTCACCGACAGCGAATGATTCACATTGATCGCCGCAAGTGATTCATGATATAACACAGCAAGGGACTCGGACTCTGATGCGGATTGAGCCATTTACAGCTGCTCTAATCCTTTGCAAATCACGTACTGCTTTTGAATGCTTGTTGACTCTATCACTTTTCACGTTGTATCTCGTATTTGTCGCCTTCTTTATCCACATTGTACGTCACCGTCGTTAGCGGGCAATTATCACATTTTTGCAGCACGTCACTCACATTGGCCGGGTGGAAATTGAAGGCAGGTGTGCTGGCTTGGACTTAATTGAAATCATGCCAATTTGTTAGTATCTACATAAATTCATTTATATAAACCAAGTCGGACTATGCACAAGTTCATTTCAAATTACGCGCTCAGTTCTGTGACTGGTGGCAACGCTGTATCTACAACATGTGGTTGGCAACGCTGCACATGCTGTGAACTTGGCTGCGCACAATATCAGTTGTCTGCGAGCAAGTTTGAGTTGGATACGAACAAGTTGGTACATCTGTCATGTTGGCTGCAGGCAATTTTTGTAGATGCGACGGCGATGTTGTCCGCGCGTCACTTTCAAATCGCAGGGAAATTCGCGTTTTAATAATTTAATTTCACAATAAATGCAATACATGTGACAATTAAAAAAAATATAATTAAAGCATACCATTTTCTTATTCTTATTCCGGAATGGTGCAAATGCATTGACATCACGTTATGGAGTTCTTGCACAACATATTTAACGGCTCATATTTGAAATGGGAAAATCCACTATGCTCTGTTAATGTTAGCAACGACAGCTAAGAGCGATATAAGAGTGGATGGTGATTATGAAAGATCTCTTTACACACGGTGAATATCGTAAATGAGGCTTGAGTGCCATTTGAGTGATTTTATTTTGTTTTACGTGCATGCTCAGTTGGTTACAAAAATTGTTAGTGTTAAAATCTTTATTTTTATTTCAAAAATACGGTGTTTAATACAGGTGCAGCTGTCGGTATGTTTCACTAGTCGATTAATCGTGATCGTCGGTATTTATTAGCTTTTTACTCCGCTTTAAGTGGTAGCATTTTTTATATTTTTGTTATAAGGAAAAAATCTTTGATCGCGTCGCTTTTGCCTGCGCTGGTATGTGTGTCGGTGTGAGCGAGTGCTTGTATATTCACACATACATGAATAACAAATACATACATTATTGCCTGAGTATGTTTGATTGTGACTATGGATGTTTCGTGTGTTTGTTGTTGGCGTTGTTATTCGGTCTTGACAAATACAAAACACATTTTAATATTTAACTAATATTTATAATTCGCACACACACACACGCGCTTAATCATGTTACCAACCAGTGAACGAATGGGGTACATATATCAATTCGGCCACAATACAGGAGCACCAATACACACTATGTAGTTGACAATCTAACTGTGATCGTTTCTCCTTTGTCACTCGCTTCTCCTGTCCACAGTATGTGTGCGTCTCGCTTGCGCACTAAAGCAGCGGGCACCGGCAGTGATGAAAACACCGAAATTAAAATTGCTGTTTTGTTCATTCGTGTCGTTTAGCGAGAGAGCGCACTGGTCGATGTTGCTCTTACTGCTGCTGTTGCTGTTGGTGTTGTGTCGCAGCGATGTTATTATTGTTGCTGCTTTTGGCTGCGATTAGAATTAATTGACAAATGGCAAAAAAGTGTTGCTTTTTTTTTTGTTTTTGGTTTTGCTTTGTGCCGAAGCAAAAGCAATAGCAAAGACAAAGGCAAAGGCAACGCGCAAAAAGTAACAGACATTGCAAGAGCACAATAGTTGAATATATCAATAAATTATAATACAAAATTCATACAGACCTAGTAGCAAAACAAACACACATCGGTTGAAAAGAGACCCTCAACCGAGTTCATTGACCGGCCAACAACTACAACATTAAGAGCAAACAGCCGTAAAAGCAGCAACAACAACTCGGAATAATGTCAAGCTATGTAGATTACCACTAGCTTATTAATAGACAGCACAGACAAACACACATACATTTGCACGTCGTATGTGTGTGTGTGTGTGTGTGTGTGTGTGTGTTTGCGTACATATAACATAAGCAGAGCCGGCAGCATGGACAGAGGCAACAACATAAAGTAACTCCAATTAACACCTGTTACACGCGCACAAGTTAGGCTATGTTATCAGCGTGTTAACCCTGCGGTGGCCAACTCGCTGCATAGTGGGTATCGAATTGCGAAATTCCGAAAACCTGACCTTGACAAACGCTCGCTTATTATGCAAAGTTACGAAATTTGAATGTTTCACCTTACAGATCCCCTTCCTCCATCTATGTGTGTGTTCTGCTGAAATATTGAAATTGCATTGTCATCGATAAACAAAAGAGAAGCAATTTGTCAAGCAATGGCTTCGATCTCACAAAACAAGCGACAGAAAATGTCAGAATCGCAGTGTGCGGAAGATGTTGTACCACAGTTCCACTACAAGGAACTCGATATAATTGGCACAGGTAAATATATATAGACAAAATAGTAATTACCACAATTGGCTGTGACATTTTAGCGTATTTATTGTTGTGTAGGGTATTCGTCATGTGTTGTGGCCCAATCTCTTGACTAATTCGAATCTCTAACACTTTAATGGCCGCGTCCAATTGCAGTGCGAGTGTACTAAAGAGGGGAAATACTGGGTTTTCAATGTTCATGTGTTGACCCCAACCCTTCTTCCCCATCCCCGGCTTGTTAAAAGGGCTTGCAAATGTTGTTGCATACTTTCAGGTTTTGCTTGTGTTTGAGTTGATTTAAACGATTAAAACAGCGCTGAAAACCAATTAAAATAGCTTGCAAGTGCAAAGTGATGATTAAAGGCCAACGAACATTTCAAGTTTCTTGAGTGTTTCAAATTCAAACATCAATCAATTGCGTCACAGTGTTGAAATTGAGAGAGCCAGAGAGCGAGAGAATCGTACAGTGCATGCTAATGATGGTTATTGTTACTGGTTTCTTGTTAATTTTTGGTCATGTTGGTTGAGCTCCCACAGAGGCGTCGTCTGAGGGAGGGATGCTGCAAGGCATTGGCAACAGAGGGTTAAGCACTGCGCTAGTTTCAGGGAGCAATGACTATGGACTGTCAATCTGCTCAGATCAGATTACATTTCGCAACAAAGTAAATGGCAAGTACAAGTAAATGGCCCCCTTTTCAAGGTCTATGGCATTGCCAGAAAATTAAAAACAAGTTCAACTTTTTTGTAAAAGAGACATTGAAAAAAATAAATGTATCTGCTTCAACGTTTGCTTGTTTTGCTTGCTTCATTTTTTCGCTGTTTCGCATTCATTCAATTATTGCCTCGTGTTTTTCTGTTTGTTGTTGCCTTTGATTTGTGCAAAATTTTTGACAATTGAAAGCGGCCGCAAAAACGAGTCGACAACAAAACCAAAAAAAAAAAAAAAAATAGTCGAACGAGAGAAGAACTGTGGAGAGTGTAGAGTAGAATAGAGTGCGAGTCGCGAATCACGAATCACGATCGCGAATTTGAATCTTTTCTTTGTTGCCTTTGTTCTTCTGTTGGCTGTTGTCTGTTGTCAGTTGTCTGTCTGTTGTTGCTACTTTATGATGATGTATTATAATGGAAGGTTGTAGCAAACCTGCCCTTGTACTTGACTCTTGATGCTTTCAGCGTTTCAGCAAGTTGGGCAACGCAGAGATGTCGATGTGCGAATTCGTTCGGATGTCGAAATGTTTAGAAATGTCACCCCAAAATAGAACTCCCACGCGACGTTGCGTTCCATCTGTCGCGTAGAGAACTTGTCAGACTGTCTCCGCAATCCGCAGTCCTCAGTCTGGCCTTTCGTCCGTCTATCGCTGGTGATAAATTTCCGGTGACAGATTTTGTCTTTCTAATTTGAATCGATTCTGCCAGCAGACACCTTCCCAGTCTCTTTCTCGTGCGCTCTTGCTCTCTCATATACACAGACACACCTAACGATATCACACACAAAATCAGCCGGTTGCTCGACATAGACTTGTTTATCAACGCACAACAACAGCTGACTTTCGTCCCCGCTCGCATTTTGCTTATTTGGGGATTCGGCTTCTATCTTTGGTTTGGCATTTCGTTCGCAACGGCATTTCGTGTCGTCGTATATAGGGTGTAAGCGACTAGAGCCAGCATTAGTTATGTACATACATTTGTATTGCATGGCACTCTCAATTTTTTGGCAAAATAAGCGAGTAAATGAAATTCACTTGTTCTTATCTCTTGTTACTCTCTTGTTGTTGCTCTTGCTGGTTGATTAGCAGTTCATTTGAGCAATTTGCAATTCGCTTGTCGCTCCAAGGTTACGCTGCTCTTTCCTCTCTACTGTATCCTGTTTGCCCCCTCTCTCTCTCTCTCTTTCTCTCTCTCACTCTCACTTTCCCCATCCGTACATGACCCAGTTTTGTATAATACATTTTGCTTACCCTCTTCCACCTTTGCAGGGGCCTATGGTACCGTTTATCGGGCACGCGACAATGAAACGGGTCGCTACGTGGCCATCAAGAAGGTGCGCATTCCACTCACCGACAATGGAGTTAGTGCGACGACGCTGCGAGAGATTTCGCTCCTTAAACAGCTCAATGCTTACGATCATGCGAACATTGTCAAGTGAGTAACCTACTACTACTCGTACATGTATGTCTGTGTGAGTGTGGGAGTATCTCTCTGCTTATCTTGGTGGCGCCCCATTATTTGTTAGAATGCTAAATTGCTAAATAAAAAAAGAAGAAACTACGTTACGAACACGCATAGATTACACACAATGACAAGTGTCTGTATGCATACGTGTGTGTGTAAGTGTGAGTGAGCGCGAGTGTTTTCGCACAGTCGTCGTCTATGCGGTTATTAACGGGCATTCTGTTTATCTTTACCTGCTGGCTCCTTCCCCTCCCACGCCGCCACTGACCTCGTGCAGTCGTCTTCCACAAAGACGAAACTGTAACGATCGTGGCATATTACACACACATAGTGGGAAATGCATATAAACAAGCGGCGCCGGCTTGGCCTGCTCTGATAACGTTGCGAGTGCGACGAGGCAAAATGATTTGCAACAACGGCATGCATGCTATTATTAAATTGCAATTTGATTAATTTGACAGCAGCAGCACTTAAGCAGCTAATAGCAAATCATGCATATTCAAATCCAACAACTTTGTTTACAAAGTGTGCATCAGCTTACCAACATGTTGATAGGCCACTATCACAAATACTCTGAAACGCACCTAAGCACACTGGCAGACTCAGCGCCGAAGAGTGCCGTCCGTAGCACTCAAACTCTCAGTACTAAAAAAACGTAGGTCGCACAACCGCTCTCAGTAAGCAACCGGTTGCTGCGCATTATCTTTGCGCTCAGTTACGATACTTTGTTCAAGAGAGTTCTCTCGCGCGAAATAACGAAAATAACTCAGAAAGCAAAAGAGAATACGCAATTTAAAATCGTATTTGCTCTGACTATATTTCAAATGCTAAAGTCAACGTATTTTTGATTTTTTTAAAAGTAGGCAAAAATGCTCTTGTACTTTTTCTAAATTATGAATTGAGTCTAAAGTAATATTTTTGTACCTTACAAGTTATTTGTAGCCAAATATTAGAACTCAAAACATTTGCAGTAAATCGGCTAACAAACAGGCAAAAGTCTTAACAGCGCCGCTACAGCTGTTAACTCGTCGCTAACAGCATGTGAGTGCGGGGCAATTACGCTATTCACTCGTGCTCTCTCCCCAACCATGCGACGCTCGATCGAAAATGTTGTTGAAGTGGCCTTTGTTCAGCGTGAGTGGAGTAATTTGGCTAGTTCGCCGCATCGCCGCAGTATGGCTGCTGGCGCCACACGTCGGCAACACGTTGTGCCCTCTGAGGGGCAGTGTGGAGACTCTCGATTAACTCTCCACTCCACACGACTTTGCACACACACACTCGCTTATTTCGCTTTCCCCTCGCCCACAGACTGTTCGAAGTATGCCAGTTTTTGGAGCGCGACGGCAAATTGCTGATTTTGCTGGTCTTCGAGTATGTGGAGCAGGATTTGTCCGATCTGATTGAAGCTCTGCCCAAGTCCGGCATGTCACCTCTCACCGTGCAGGTAAAGTCTTTAAATATCCCCCAAGTGTTTTTTTTTTGCAAATTTGATTTTAATTATTTGTCACTTTGGCAGCGTCTGTCAAGGGAACTCTTGACGGGCATCGACTTCTTGCACGCGCATCGTATCATACACCGAGACTTGAAGCCACAGAATCTGCTGATCTCGTCGCAGGGTCATCTGAAGATCGCCGACTTTGGTCTGGCCAAAACCTACGATTCCGAGATGAGGTTGACCTCGGTTGTGGTCACGTTGTGGTATCGAGCACCCGAGGTGCTGCTCGGCCAGGGTTACAACAGTACCGTGGACATCTGGAGTGTGGCCTGCATCATCTTTGAGATGTTCAATCGCAAACCTCTGTTCCCTGGAACATCCGAAAAGAATCAGCTGGATCGCATCTTTGAGTGGGTTCCTTGTTGGCTCGAAGACTTCGTTTATACTGATTAACTGGCCTTTTTGCAGACTTACCGGAAGGCCAAGTGATGAGCTGTGGCCACCGAGCATTTCGTTATCCAGGGAACACTTTCCGTCACGTCTTCCCAAGCGACCACGCGAGTTTCACCCGGGATTATGTGATGAGGCCGACGATCTACTTAATGTAAGTCGAATCAATCGCACCAATCTTTCAATCGATTAATGTTTTGTCTTTCTTAGCAAATGCTTTCGTACGAGCTGCATCTGCGTCCCTCGGCAATGGCTTGTTTGGAACACGAATATTTCCAGCACGAGGCGGAGTAGGAGTCAAATTTTCCGATTGGGGTTTTCCCCCGCAAGAGCAGCCAATCCACAGTTTTGTTGTTTCTTGTTACAATGTTCCTTTATACTATATTGTATATGTACATTTATATTTTGTTTGTATATTTTTTTTGTACACGTATCAATCTTTAGATGGTTAGTCTTAAATGTAATCAATCAGTCAGTTTATATGTTAATCAACTGCCGTTCAACGAAACTCGCGGATTACGATCCGGTTTAAAATGTGATACACCCAGTTCAGGACTAGAGACATGCTCAGGCATACAATTATATATCTATTGTGTATATAATGAAATGTAATATGGTATTTCATGATACCCCACATCCAGAAACAATTAATTATATTCAAAATTGTACAACAACAACACCAACTTCTATATTTTTAAGTATAACTACATTTTAA
The DNA here is from genome assembly GCA_035046165.1 of Drosophila rubida. Classification (NCBI taxonomy): domain Eukaryota; kingdom Metazoa; phylum Arthropoda; class Insecta; order Diptera; family Drosophilidae; genus Drosophila; species Drosophila rubida. The sequence continues at coordinate 1,899,791 of JAWNOF010000022.1, forward strand.
TATACAATTATGTATATCTATTCTATAATAATATGTACAATACTAATAAAGTTATGCATTAAAACGTCACACCACAAATAATTTTAAAATTAAACGCTTTTCCAGTGGAATCCAAATATAACAGCAGATTCGTTTGCTGTTAAGTTAACAGGGACAATTTGGAACTGTTATTAACAGTGAGAGAGAGAGAGAGATCGCGGCAGCACTGTTACTTACGATATGTTAACTATCTTGAGAGACGCTGTAAACTTCGTGAAAATGTTAGCTAACAGTGAGACAGCACGTGACGTAATTGTGCTTTTAAGTATCAAATACTAAAACAATGTCCACTTGATTCCAATTAATGAGATTGTGAGGTAAATCAATATTCACGAGCCTTTTTAGCGAAATACCATGCGAAGTGTGACCATATATCAAATTAACAGGGTGTCATTGGTATATCTAAGTGTTAAAAAGTATATTTGGAAAAATAGCTTGCGGTCACACTTCAATACAAAGCCGCTTCAATATATATAAATTTACAACGATGGCAACGCGTTAGGCGAGACCGACCAGAATGTAGAAGACCAACGGCAACGCAAGATTATCCACCTGATCCGTAAATGCCTCCACCAAAGCAGAATTCAGTGCTGCGAACACTGTAGCAAACCACTTGCCCTGTGTCATGTCCAAGATGCCCATCAATTGCAGTGTCAAGACCGACAGAAGGATTGACACTATAAAAGCAAGAGTGCCCTCCAAGGAACGTGTAGAGTCTGTAACGCGTTAGAGATTATAGTTAATGCATAAATGATTGCTTGCCGTCTACTTACTGGTCCATTTGTTGCGTCCGTATTTGGAACCCACGACGCTGGCGGCCGTGTCACCGACGCCCACGGCGAGCACGCCAGAGAGTAGCATCAGCAGACTGGGATTGAGCTGGTCACTTTGGCCACACGGACAGCAAGTCAGCCAAATGGGTAACGAGCAACCGATCAGTAAGCAAAACGGCGTTAATGCCAATTTGCCAGCATCTTTGACATCTTTGAACGCGTCGAAAGCCGCCAGCAATGTGGCAGCAAAGGGCGGTATCTGCAGTAGACGCAGCAGCTCAAGCACGACAAAGATGGCAAACGCAACACCCGTGGCAATGTACAATAAGGCGCACTGATAAACCAGGCCGGGCACAAAGACCAGCATGATCAGCAAGTGGAATATCTTGCGTACCCGCGTGTTAGCCTGCGTCGAGCTGCCCAGCTGCCAGCTGACTGTGGCACCTGTCAATGCCACTAGGAACATATAAAAGACAATCACATACACCTGAAAGAAGGCAGTTTAGTTGCAGAAGGCACAAACTATTTCTTTAGCTACTCACGCGCTTCGGATCCTGGAGTATGAAATTGAGCAGCGCTTGCAGTGGCAATGGCTGCGTCACAGGAGCGCAGGTAACCGCCAAGAGCAGCAAACCCATAAGCAGATAGAACGGCAAGGGCTTCCTCAAGACGGGCACTAAAGCCAGCAGCACGCAGACCAATACCAGGCAGAGCAGGGCGCTCTGCATTATGGCGTTCAGTTGGCCAAAATCCGTGATGGGTTTCGCTTGCAAGGCAAATAAAGCGTAGATGCGACTTGTGGCGTTGAGCACGAACAAGACGAGTCCTTGTACTAGAATGGCAGCCTCACCATAGGTAAATGTCTTGGGCAGTCCACGCATTACACTGTTGTAAACATATTGATAAATTGTAGTGATAAGAAAGCCGGCAATAAACGACAAAGGCCAATTTGTTTCCGGTTGCAGTGCGAAGCACAGACTTGTCACGAAGCCGGGCAACCTGTTGATCAGCCACTTAAATATCACACTTGTGGTCAAAGTGGAGCTTAGCAAATAGCAAAGCGTTTTTAGGCATGCGCCCACAGCGATCACAATTTGGTACCGATGCACTGCATCCGAAGTGCTGCAGGCAGGCGTCGTTGTGTGAGAGTGCAGATAGCTGATGGCCAGGGCCACTGGCAGCAGCAAGCTTAGCCATGCGCCGCTCGAGGCATCGGGTCTGTTATAAATAGAAACATTTTAATTGAAGCCTTAATAAAGCAAGTTTTCGTTTACCGGGGCAAAAGTCGCTCCTTCATCTTTGCAGCGGTGCACAACACTAATTATGATTAATGGCGGGATTGCAAATTGACATTCAAAATATACCAAACAATACGGTACCACCCATCATTTTTAAAAATAGGCTTTTATTCCTGAAAATATAATTTGTTATTCAAATGTTTTCTTATTAGATTCTTGTTTAAGTTGGAAATTCGTATATTGTAAATGTTTACTGCTGTGCAGTGGATGTTAATTAACAGGAGAGGAGCACAATGTTAATGCATGCAATTAGTTGTCCGATAGGTAGTATTGTTGAGTTGTGCTAACCAAACGATAGTTACTAACATAAAACAAAATTATTTTTATTTGTTTAAAAGCCCAATTTGATTGTCTGAAATATAGTTCGCACAGTCTTTAGATAACACGGTAATGGCCAAATAGTGTCTCCGTTATTCACGAGTTATGGTCTCGGTATTTTTCGGTATATTTTACGATTTATATTAGTGCATTTGGTAAACTATGATAGTGGTCACTCTGGTTGACCGAGTGTAAACATTATAAATTATAAATAAATAAATGAGTCCCGTTCCGTCTGCAGCAGCGTCAAGTTCGAAGACACACCTGAAGTCGCAGTCGCGCGCCTACGTGCCATTATTTCGTGACTTTCGAGTGCTACTAGCGCGGCCAAATCGCATAAAAATAGCAACGTTATACAAATACAAATTGTGGCCCGCTCGCTGTTTGTCTGTCGTGTGTTAAATGTGCATTTAAATTTCTAATTCTCCGCAAAACGGATAGAGTTCTGTTACAGTGTAATTGTGCCAAAATCGCCAAAACAAAATAAATAATTTCAACGCCCGCAGTGCAGGAGGAGAAAATCACGCATTGCATTGCTTCACTTTGTTGCCGTTTTATATTGTTTCTGTCTCAACTGTATTTTGAATGTCCGAAAATAAAGGCATCATGCTCGCCAAATCTATGCAAAAACACGCTGGACGTGCCAAGGAGAAGGTAAGAGAGCTTTGTAAATTGTCAACGAACGTTAGATTTTATTTGGTTGGTCGCAGTTAATGGGAACAATTGGGGCAAAAGTACCTCGAATAGCATTTTCTAGGGCGTGACGTAGAACAAACTGTGCCACCCACTCCAAACGCCCAACTGTAATACGATGAGGTCGCGTCCCTGTCCTATTTCCAGTGGGCAAACTGTCACATGTCCCTAATTAGAAGCTCTACAAATTTCATTGATGCAAGCACCAGCACACACACACACAATCAAATCATGTACATATATGCGAAAGAAAGTACAAACAACGTTACGTTTGGCTGTGTGTGTGTGTACATAAGTGGTCATTGTGCGAGAGTCGCTGGCCCAATGAACTTCATAGAAGATGCTTCCACTCACTCACGTTCACAGCAATCAAGCAAACGAACAACTGCCGCCACCTGTCGTCTTGTTAGGGCATTGCAATTGGAAGCGCCTGTCTCTGTTTGTGTGTGTGTGTTTGTATGTATTGTGATCAAGTTTCTAGCGATGATTTTCATTAGTCGAAGCTTTGGCTTTTGTCTTTGTTTCTATTGCTCTCCCGATCCGTCCAACCCCGCACCTCTTGTTTCATCTTTTGCCGCCGTCGCTGCGTGCACAAGTGAAAGTTTGGCGCTGAAGCGGTGTTCGTTGGGTCCAGGAGCGGCCGCTCAACTTTAATGTGAATGTCAATACACAGACACATAGATAAACAACACACACACACACACACGCATACCTGTGAAAAAGAGTGTAAAAAAAGTTGCAGTTGACCCACTCGACGGCACGTCGCGATGTCTTGTAAACAAGTTTTCGATGCTGCCCAGCGATCAGAGCCGGAGTCAGAGCCACAGCCACAGCCGAAGCCGAAGCCACATTCCAAAGCAGCCAGAAAATGCTGTAATCTAAGCTCTGAATGATGCTTTTTCTTTCAAGTTTTAAAGCTTACTAGTTCGCCGAGTATTGATTTGCTGTTGTCTCTATCACAGTAAGTGTGCATGTGTGTGTGTGAGCGAGTCTGCAAGTGTGCGAGTTAGTCTTGGCATTTATAGTTGGATTTCTAAAGTTCGTTGGTATTTTGTATGTCGTGTGCTCTTTTGGGATGCGCTCGTGTTGGTCATTAAACTTGAACAAATTCCTTTAGACTTTTGTAAATGTCGTATACCCCATCGAAAATAGTATGCTGTGTATTTTTAAACTCTTCGCGTCCATATATAGCCCATAGCACAATTCGGAAGGATGCCTTTCGATTCGGTTACAATTTCCTGGAATTCAATTAGACTCTTGTGTATTTACATCATTGCCACACTCGTCGTATGTAGAGCAAATTTCGAATTTTTGCCGAGTGTAGAATAGAAGCAAGCGGAGATTTCATAATTTGCGTAGAAGAATTTATTTTTAAATATATAGACTAGTCTCTATAGGCAATGAGCACGTTTTGCTGCCCGGCGCTTTTTATTTGCGCATTGTGTGCTCATTTCGTTAGCTTTGCGTACAGTGTGTAATTGGGAGAGAGAGACAGAGCCTGAGAGAGGGAGAGGCGCACGACGGACGAGCCAACAGATTTTCATTAGAGAAAACTTGTCAAATCGAAAAACACACATTCATCGCATATCTACAAGATACTTATGTGTGTATGCCTAGATACATTTTCATTTTGGGTGCGTGACTGACCCAACAACGTCTCGCCGCACCTCAGCCGCAGCACCTAAGCATCCAAACATCGCGTAGTCTCAGCGTGAAAATGTCGCCTGGCAGTCAATCTTTAAATAGACGCGCCTGCCTTGTAGTCTTACTCTTCAGCTTCTATAGATACATTTTCGGCTTTTTGTTTTATAACTCTAGTATGCTGAGCGCAAAGCAGTTGCTGTTGCCTGCTTGCCTGCCTGCCGCTGCTTTTTCTATACACACATCTCGCACATTTTCATTTTCGCACAAGCGACACTAAACTTTTCAATCGCATAAGTAATTTTTGTTGCTCTTGCTTTCCTCCTCTTTTCTGTTGTTGTTGTTGTTGTTGTTTTTGCGAAATTTCGCCCGCGCTGATGTTTCGCATTTTTGTTTGCTATTTTTAAGCGCGTCCCGCAACAGCTGCCAAAAGTTGCTTTCCACTTGCTGTTGGTATTACCATTGCTGTTGCTACTGCTGCCTCAACTAGTATTGCCCCCTCTCGGGGACCGCCCCTTTAAGCTGATGGACTGCATCCAACGATTGACATTTTATTGGCAGCTCAGTATTTCGAAACTCACAAACTTGCCGCTTGCATATTGAACTTCGTGTATGTGGCGTCGTTGCATTTGATTTTCCTCTTCCACTTAGCACTTTAAATGTCAATTGTTTGCTACTTAATTCGAAATAGACGTGTGCTAAAAAAGAAATGCTATTCAAGGCGATAAGCAGACAGCCCTAATACTATACACATACGTTTTGGCCGATCCGATCGAGATAAGCATAGTTCTGGGTACATTCAACTTCTGGCAATGATTTATAAACTCGATTTTCACTTTACATATTCTACATTCGTGTGGTATTATTAACTTTGCCATTTCTCGGAAATCTATGTTTGTGAATATTTGGTGCGATCGCCTTTGGAAGTCATTGGGATAGCTTTCCCAGGCGATAACATGAACAACTGTTGTTACAGTAATCCTAAACCCGTAACCATATGCGCTTGAATTCGAATCGGGCGACGCGGTTAAAGTAAATACTCGGAAATGTTTGCAAGTTGAGCGGCTACTTGAAGCGCCAGCAATTTTTATATAGCCAAAAATTCAAATAAACTTGGGTATCAGCTACACATAAATATTATGACAATTCGGATTGCAAGCCGTCTGTATGACAGACTGATCTATTGATTGGCAGGTGCAGGCTGTTCATACGCCCCCTGCATTGAAATCGGGGGCGTCAGCATTGTTGCAGATCGCCTATTAAGCGACTCAATCAAGCAGAGATACCCAGACGACAATTACGGCTGGAGTTGAAGCACTTGCAGATACACAGCGTGCTGTGCTGTGCTGTGCTGTAGCCGTAGATGCGGATACAATTCATGCTGACGTGCACTGATAGTGGACAAGAGGCTTTGTGTGCCATAAGCCATTTGATTATGGGGTCCATGCTTACAAACATACATATACACAGACAGTGTATATTGTGGAGTGGAGCTTATTATAAAATTCAATTATAGAAATTGCTAACAATAATCGACGGAAAGTGACGACTGCGCAATGTGGGAAACGTTTTATTTCGCCGTCCGCTGCTCTTTCATTTTCTTTTGTTGAATATGTCTCGTCACTTGGCTGATTGCATAACAATTGAATTACACTTAGACATTTATTGGCACTTCACTTAATTAATTTTATGCAATTGTCCAGCTGCAACAACAACGATGTTATAACTCTCAACGGTGTTGACAATGATTCCAAAACATTCTTTGAAGTTCAGCTGCCCGCTGAAACTCGAATATTGAGGCGTGAACGCGAACTTGTCTATTTCGCATTTAATCTATCTAATGTATCTCATAAGTGTGCTTATCAACACCTTTGGGGGCGCCATAAACAATAAACGCACAAGTGAAACAACAATACAGCAAGGCATAACCGAGCAGCCACATTTTGAAGTGGTTCGCAAGGTCAATTACTGTTCGCACTGCTCGCAGGTCGTATACGTAATTTCGTGCCTCTTGTTTTTGTCATTATTGCTGCTGTTGTCGTCGCTGTTGTTGTTGTTGTTAAGTTTTATTAGCTCCGCTCTCACGCATACCCAATATATAAGTGAGTGAATGAAAAAAGCACCGTAGAACTTTCGTGTGTGCTGCAATTAATGTGATCGAGTGATTAAATCAATGTATATTCCGTTCAGAGCTCAAATTTAATGGCATTCGCATTGTCGAATCAGTTTCGACAGTATGTGCAATGCGTCATAACAAATTGGCAACATCTACGTATATTAAAACATACTATAACGAACAGTATATATCTTCCAAATTAGCAGCCATCTCGTCGAAGATTTAATACTCTGACAGCATGTGGACTGTCAGCTTGCTATATGAGTTCAAAGGAAGTGAATGAGTAGTGCAAACACTAGATACCAATTTCTTAATTTCGTGACAAAATGATCATGGCCCATGTTAGAGTGTATATAATTGCAAAAATCGATAAGCTGCCTCCGCATTGTTTATGGGACTGAAATCTATAAAAGAGATTTATAGCCAATGCATTAGCGCAACTAAGTATACAATATGATCGAGTCTCGACTAAATTCCAATTGCACTAAGGAACGTGTAAAACGTTTGGATTGCGCATCAATAAGGAAGTCCAGTATTCTAATGATCGTCAAATTGCCAGAAAAGATATTCAAAATAATAGACCTAAACGTGTCTACGTTGGGTGTGCATGCGTTAGATTCGCTTCTATTTTGGCACATGGAATTTAATTTTGACCAGCACTCATAAAAACCATAAAGATATTAAGCTAATGTTAGACTAGAATTATCAGCACAACCTTAGTCATGGACTATATAAAGTGCGAGCGAGTTTCTCGCTGTAGATTATTTGTTATACCGCCTGCTATCTGCTGAATGACTTGTCGCGTAGTACAAGCACTTGGGGACTAATGGTGAATGTGAAACTCTCTGGAGATATCAGATTTCGTTGAATTAAATTCGTTGCTGGTGCAGTTTCGCAGTTTCTGGCTGGCTGTTGTTTGCGGAAATGTTGGAGACAAAGGCAACAACTGGTAAAAGAGAAAACGCTGCCCTAGAACAAAAGCGTCAGTCAACCCAAATGAGAGGAAGCTGCTGGCACGCGATTCGCTTGGGTGTTTGTGCCACTTTTCTGAATGTCATAGAGAATAATGCAACTACTGTCAGATGCACAATGCACAACAGATACAGATACAGATACACAGATACTCGTGCACACAGACGAGAGATACAAGCGTGAGCTGCAGCTGGACGAGGAGGAGGAGGCGGCGGAGACGGAGGCATGGGAAGCGTTTGGGTGGCCTTTTGTTCGGGGCACCCTGCAAACATGATTAAAAATAAACGTCTGTCTATCTGCTATTTGCGAAAGTGTTGCCAGCTACCAAATAAAAGTAAACAATAGCTTCTGGCGAGCGAACCGGTTTCGAGATTCAACTGCGTTTCGGTTTATGCAATCAACGTTTATAAATAAAATAATAAACGAAGCACACACACAAAATGCAAATATGAGAAAGACGCGCTTAATTGACTCGTTAACACAGCGTCTAATCAACTGCCAACTTTCTTTGGCACCCTTCTGCTGTCGTCGGCTGCTGTTTCGAAGCTGCGTTCTTGCAGCAATATTACGTATACGCCTCGCCAACAAGCGTTTGCCTAATTCCGCTTAATTGCTACGTGCTCAATTCTTTGTACGCATTTTTTCCCCGCCGTTTTGCATCTTTCTGTTACGCCCGAATGCATCTCGCCTCGCAACGCATTGCAAGTGGCTTTCAGCATTAAAATTAGCATAGTTCACAGTCGTCGACAGAGATGGCGGCTTAACGAATCCGCACCTGGAGCCGTTTTGTGGGGCAAGCCGCGCAACCTTCGTGTTGCATTTGTGCACTTAGTTGCGCAACGGGGCAATCAGGGACAATTGTTAAAGTGCAATCATAATGCACAAATTCGACCAACGCCAGTTGCCATCTGCGATCTGCCATCTGCCATTGGCTGCTATGTTCTGTCGTCGTTTTCAATTTGTTCGCTGCTGCTGCTGCTGCTGAATTGCTTTTACGTAAGCTGGCGAGCGGGGTTGAAGCAAACGGAAGCGCAGCCTAAGGCATCGTTAATTTCAATGGGATTTACTTGGCATTTTAATGTCATTTTTGCGGTTTTGCGCATCTAGTACATGCATAATAACTGTGTCATTGTGTGTCTATAATGATTATTTCCCCAGAGATCTACTCGCTAAATATAGTACATATAGAAGCTGGAAAAGCAGAGCTCAAGGTCTCGAGACTGCTAAACTGGGTAAATAAGCGAGCGTTGTAGTTGAAAGTTCATTAAACATTTTCAGTACATCGCGCACTTTGCTGTGTGGCTCTGCACAAATTGGATATGAATAGAAGCAGCAAAGTGGCTCTGCTCTTATCACACACACGTTGGGCTTATCTAATTGTATGACAACACACACAATATATACATTTGTATCAAATGTTATTTTGTTGCCCGTTTTAATGCGGCCTTTTCGTCATATTTCTTTTGTTTATCTCTTTGCAGGTAAATGGGAATGGGAATGGAAATGGGAATGTTACTGCAGGCATTTCGAGTGCAGTTAACAACAATTGTATTGAATGCATTTAGCGAAATGCAATTCGTAAATGCATTTTAATGTATCTAAATGTAAAAGCCAATTGCCTATTGCCAATTTTCAGTTGGCTGAGCCGCAAACGCTTGACGTGTGTACATGTCTGTAGCTGTATCTATATCTCTGTAGCTGTGTCTGTATCTGAAGCAGTGCTGTGTGCTGTGTGTGTTTACAAACACGATGGCGGCATCAGGTGTTGCCTCCAAATTGATTGTAAGCCGTTTGGTCGCATCGATCAAGTGGAAAATATGTTTGCGCAAAATGTTGATTGCCTCAGATACATTTTACATTTTTGCTGCCTTTTCGCTTCAGCTGAGCCCACGGTAATTAAAAGCAGTTCACTGACTCTCTTTCTGTGCGCGCCGCTTTACAACGTGTGTAAAGCCTGACAGAGAGGGAGGGAGAGCGAGCGGGGCGGCAGCATTAGAGTAATGAAATTGTCAATCGGCAGCGATGCGTGCCAACATCGACGCTGGCTCTGACAGCGAAATTTCTGACACGACATCGAAACTGCACATTATGCCAAGCGGCTTAACTGTACAGCTCTACCTTGCCGCAACACGCACATAACGATATGCTACTAACACTCTATAATCAAGTCTGCGCCGGCGGCTATGCGAAATCTCTTTGGCACACTTTTTGCGCTCATCTTCTACACAGGAAGCAGACGCAGACGCGAACGGGCAGAAGGGGAAGCTGAAAGTAAAACAAACTCGTTCGTTTGCTTATCTTGGAGATTTGCTGTTGCTTCTCGCCGCTGCTACCTTACTGAGCATTTGCACAGCTAATAAGTGGTCGCAAGAATTCGTGTAATGGAATTTCGTGTTGTAGTTTTCGTGTGTTATCAGCACGTGAAACGCTGTCCAGTGCGAACTGCCCGTTGCGCAATCTGATCGTTATTTTCGGGCTGATTTGGGAAATAGCCTTCACAATTGACTGATTTGTATACCAGGTGTTGGTAGCGCATAGGGTAGAACAAGTCAGTGGCCAACTCCCATAAAGGCACTTATTATTAATAGTAATAATTATGTCTAGTCACTGCACGTTTGATAAAGAAATAGACAAAATATCAACTGCTGCCAGTGTAATCTTTGCACTTGCATTCTAAGTATCCCACAGTCGAGCAGACAAAATATAAACTGAATATGAATCAATCGCTGCCCGTGTAATCCTTGCAGTTCCACAGTATCTCATAGTCGCGGTCACTCTATAGCAGTTGCAGCATTTTATGACGCGAATTCGCTTCACTTTTGGTTAACAATCTCATGATTATATGGACACTATTAAGTGTAGAACTTGTGCAGCTATTAAACGAAGACTGATAAAGAACTGTTGAGTATGGGAACGGCCAACAACAACAAAAAAAAAACTTATCAACTCATTTGCCATTCTTGCTTGAAAGCCACAAATCATGCAGATTAAGTTTGTGGTAACGGAAGTCCATTAAACGCTTAACATTTTTGTGTGTAGTGCTCGACTATGAAGTAATTGCAGCGCTTTAGAAACAAACTTGCAATTACTTGGAGCAATCTCTTAATCATGAATATTCCAGAAATCAGAAATCATCGTTCAATGTTTGTATACAGTGCTGTGAAGCCCCCTCAGACAGTTTGGCAATTTGTTTGGCTGCTCTTGACCCGTTTTCCACAGTTCAGCAAACAGGCAAAACAGCGAACCTAGATAATTGTAAACCATAAAGTTCATCTATAAACTGACGAAAATAAAACAAAACCGAGAGCCATTAGTAGATGTTGTTTACTCGCACATACAAAACAATCGTTCAGTTTTTAATGGGGCGTACTTTTGGATTGCCCAACACACACACACACTCACACACACACACACACACATGTTGAGCGCTGCGTCATGCAACGTCACGTGTCGTTTGAGCGGCTGTGATTTCCCAGCCGATATGCAAATCACGTGCTCCCCTCCAAAACTGATCTCAATGGATAAAACGAAGGGCCTGCAGACGTGTAGACGTTTAGACGTGCTGCCGCTTGGGCAATCGCTATCGACAATAAAGCAAACACTTGCCAGCGATTCGCACCGCTTTGTTAAACGACACAGATACCAGATACAAGCCCTGAGATGGCCTGAAAATGTATCTTGAGTCGCACTAACTACAAGTGACACTCGCTTAGCATTTTGTGCGAGACATGTGCTAAATGTGAGCTCATGATTTGACCGCATTTGCCGGTAACAAGTAAGGGGAAAAAAGCAATCCAGCCGATACTGAATATCTCGCAGATACATTATAATGCTCGCTTGGCAATATGTAGATATTCTCAATGGCTTGTGATTGATTAGCATGGCTATATCATATGCCTGGGCACGACCGGCCAGCACTTCTTATATAATGCCAGCGGCTATTGTCCGATCAACTGCTCGTCGCCGCTCTCGCCGCTATATACTTTTGAGTTCATTTTTATATCCGCACGGCGGCGTCATATATTTCGCGTTTCTGCCAAAAGTGAAAGAAAATAAACAAAAATCGAATACACTGCGCCAAACTGCGAGCACCTCAATTCAATCTAGTCTTTGAGTTCTTTCTTGCCCGCACTTCCACCACTCTTTTTTCGTCGAGTGTAGACACATGCGCCGCTCGCTCAACGCCAAAGAGATAGCAATAGAGTGAAGAGAGAGAGAGAGAGCAGCAGACTCTCTGAAAGCTCTAGTGTCTATAGATATGGGTTTGTGTGCGAGCTGAACATGTCTTGGCCCAGTAAATTCTTTTGCAGTTGGCGAAAATATTTGCATTTGATATTAGCCAACTTATACTATGTGGCTGCGTGTAGCGGCGCAATGCTTGCCAGCACTCTTCAATACATTATTCACTTGCAGCAGTAAACTGATTTAACTTGGGCTAATTGCATTTGACAGTCAGCCAACGATGGTTGGAAGCCAAACAAAATCACTTCCATTGCAATCCAATGCTGGTTGCCTGTCTGCCTATAAACGCACAGAGAAAACTAAATGTTATTCGAATAAATAGAAAACGTGTAAAGCTAATTGCAAAGCGCACACTGCGGAGCAGGTTGAATAAATAGCCAGCGAAAAAAGTACAAACTGCAAACGGAGAAAAGTGAACAACACGCTTGGGCATGTTTCAATATAAAACGATACATGAAATTGGTAATAATTGTTGAATGAAATGCTGAAAATATCTGAAATAAGCACTGACCCATTTACAGCGTTTCGCCTTTCGAATATCAAAGCGGATATTAACGATGGCTAATGCCGGGACAGGTTTTCCATAATTTTTATGTCATTTGGAACATAAATCGAAAGCTTCTCAGTTTCCGGCAACGAGACTCAGTTGGATGATCTTCGAATTGAAACAATAAACAGGTTGTTCTCGATGCGTTTATGCAATTTACAGCTTACAGCAAAACTACACGGCAAAGGCAAAGTAGCTGCACATCTGTGAGATACTTTGTGGCTGGCAAGCAATTAAATATAATTTGTTGTTATTTGTTGCCCATTTCGACAAAAAAGCACAGATCTTTCTTATTGTTTTGCGAGCTACAACTAATGTTAATAGATAAATCATGGCAGTGGAGTGCGAGAGCGAACGATTGTCTCGAGCATAGGCAAATATTAGTTATTTTCTTTGGGAATTTCTGTCGAACTTTCTACCGAGTTTCACTTTCCACCAGCTTAAGCTTAAAGCGATAACGTCGCATCGACTGCGAGCGAAAGAAAGCCCAAGCAGAAGTCGAATGAGCGGGTAAAGCAGACAGACGGACGGACAGGCTGGGAGAAAGAGGGGGAAAGGAGGCGATATCTAAAAGAAATTATGCAAATGGAGGCAAAGTTGAAAACGTCGCATAAATAAATTCAATTCGAAGTCGATTGCGCAATAAACTGCTTTAATTTACATACATGCATGTGTGTCTGCATAATTGCAAAATTATGCGCGACTCGTCAGTTTATTTATTTTAAGCAATGCCTCCGATTAGTCGTTCTTCGAATACCTGCAAGCAAACGAAAGATCGAATCAGGAAATGTGTCTAATAACTGATTAACATCGAATGAGCTCAAAGGCGTGTCCGGGCTTAATCTCAATCCATTAGTCGTTGGCAGCGGAAAAGTTATGGGCCAAAAGCTTATTGTAAGCCCAACGCCATTTTTAGCAAATCATTATTAATGACAATTACTAACACGATGTATGAGCTGTTTGTTCCCTGCTCGTTTTTGCTGTTGTTGTTTTTAGCACGTTCTATGCCGCTAACTCGATCTGAGATAAGTGTAAGTCATATGACTAGTGAGCGGCCCAGAGCGGAGTGGGGGGAGTGGCGGGCTGAAACCGGTTCCTGCCCACAACAACACTTTGCTGTCATCATCGTCGTTTTGCTGTCTGTCTGTCTGTCTGTCTGTTGGCCATATAGCGAGCAAGCAGCTCCATATATCATATATGGAGACTGTTTCGTATTTTGTATTTTGGTTTTACCGCTAACCGCGGCCAACTACTTCGCAAATGTGCTTTTGTGGTAATAGGTTAGGTCTTTAGTCAGAAGACGGGACGGAGAAAGGGGCAGCCAGATAGCTTGTTGCATGGCGGCACTTGTCAGTGCTTTTGCCGCTAGGCGAGGCCGAGGGCGAGCCGGGAAAAGGGCGTGCCGCTAACCGGCAGCAACAGCAGCAGCAGCAGCTTTGACACCGATCTACTCGTGGCACATTTTCCATGCCCGTTTCTCTTACTCATTCTCTTTGCACTCGCTGCCGCCGGCCATTTCCACATAGTTTTTCACAATTGCTTTTTTCATCTTGTCGCTTGTTGTCTGCTGCCTGTTTATGTTTAATATTCCCTTGTTTTTTTTGTTGTCTTGCTGTCTTCTACCAGTTTAGCTGACGTTGCCGTTGCTTATACCCTCGACAGCCCCACACAATGGGGTTGTTGCCATTCGATTTGCCAGCCCGCAACGGTAGCGCATAGTCGGCATCTGCAGCTGCTCGGAGTGGTTTGCTTATAAACTGGGCCAGCGCTTACTTATAAACAGTTGCAGTGTCTGCTTGCCACTTGAACAATACTATATGTTGGCTGCTGCACTCAACTTTTGTTTGTCTGCCCATCCCTGGCAGCACGCTGCTTCGATTTATATTTATGTGCTGCACTTTTGAAAGTTGCTAAGCTACGAGTACAAGTTACAAGTTGTGCATCTGGGCAGGTCGTAGGCTTTTATTGTTGCCATTAGCATTGTGATGCTGATGTTGTCATCGGCGTGTAGACGACAACTCCTCCGATACGCCCCCGGTCTGCGGCACTTCGCGGAGCGCAGCGACTGGCTTAGAGCCAAAAGCTTAGCCCACGCTCCCCTATCCTCGGCGCTGTCTACGCACATGTTGCATGCGTGGAATTGGCCAAAAACTAAAAAAAAACCAAATAAGAATTTCGTCTCGTCGTAGTATATAACACAGTGACAGAGAGAGAGAGAGAGGGAGGGAGAGCGCGCACACGAGTTTAAAATAAATGACAGACTCTAGGCATATTGCTAGGCTATATGCAAAAGTATATATGCCCTGCCATACAACATATACACAGCTGTCTGTGGCCTGTGGCTGTGACTGTGGCCGGTGATGACGCAAACTGTGACAGAGACGCTATGGCACAAGCACAGCGACATGCTGCGATGGAAGGACGCCGCGAGCAAATGGACGGAAGTGGACACAGCGCCATTGCCAACTGTGGCCACCGATAACCACACAAAGTCCAACCATTCATAATCATATCTACAGGTAGCACTTGGCCGTGTGGCTGTGTGTGTGCGCGCCTCTATTTGCATAGAAGTTGGCCAGCAGTGCGAGCTAATTGGCAGGGAAATTGATAATAAATCGCTGGCGGGTTAATTAATAACACATGGCAACCGAAGCCGAATTGAAGCCAACCAAACCGCTGACTGCATTTGCTTTTGATGATATTGCCACACGTAGGCATATTTCACTTTCATATATAGCACGGCGTATACAACTGCAGTCTTCGCTTGCCCAATTAAGGGCAAACATAACAAAACGATATACAAAAAATACGAAAAAGTCAAAAATCGATTCGTACAGTTAACTCTTTGGCCCGTTCTGTGCTGCTACCAAAATGGACAGAAAATGCGTCAACAAGTTGCTGGGAAACTACCCACAACAATGTGTCTCTAAATACGAGTGTGTGTGTGAGTTGGTCAGTGTGCCCATAAAAGGTTTTTATGTGCCTGGGCCACTGGCTCGTTCACTTGTTCGATGTGTCGTCTGTCCATAGTTGATGTTTAGTTTTATGTGACGTACACTGAGCGAAACGTTGCATAACCAAAACACGACAGCAGGTCACACTTGGGCGACACGAGCCAGTGTGACCTTAAAGAACGAATTACTGGCAAATCCAGACAGCACTCACAGTTATGCCCTCACATTTGCTTCTACCGAATTGCTTTAAAATTAATCCAATTCTAAAAATAAAGCAGACTATACTTTAGGCAATCTAATTCGAGAACTATTTTAGTATCATTTGTTGTGCAAATCAAAGATATAGCAACTGAAAGAGTATTTCAACTGCTTGGCTTTACAGTTCAGTTGAGTGCCCAATTAGATATGCTTATCGCATATCACAGACTACGCAGGTTAATTATTCATAACGGCGCTGAACATATCATTTCCTACGTAGGAAGTTCTACAGTTCTACGACTTCGACTAGGGTGGCGTACACGAACTGTCTAAGCAAAGTACACAAGTATAATATAATACGACACCAGATGTGATTATAATTTTGTGTAATTTTTGTATCTCGCATTTGCTAAGAATGTTATCTGTTATCGCTGGCCAAATATTTACACAAATTTGTGTACTATCATCAGCGGGCTCTGAATCTACGAAACTTTGCCAAATGCTGCGTTGCGTATACGCACTGTGTTGCTGCACAGCATGTGCGAGCGCTCTATCCGCTCTCTCTCGCTCTCGCTCTCTCACCGATTTATGTGTTTCGTGTGGGGTCACATTCGAGGCGTGGGCGTGCTGTTGAAAAACTGTTACAAGGTTGTGTCAGCAATTGACAACTTATCATTAGGGGACTGCCCCGCGCTTCGTCTGCCTCCAGCAGCGTGTCGGCCTGCACCTGCTCGGCAGCTTGCCACATTCCAGTTGTTAGCTTGTTTGATGTTGTGGCAAAGCATTTCGAATTTATCTCAAGTATCTTCGAGGCAACACATTGACCGGAGGCAACAACACGAGTCGCAACTGCGTTCTTAACCCAAATGCGCCGTTGACAGGCATGTGGCAACAGATTTAGCGCTCTGCTAAGATGTTTTTTTTTTGTGTTTCTCAGCCGCATTCACATCTTTCCGCCACTTATTCTTACTCTTAATCGTATTCTGGCATTTTGTTGCTGTAAAAAACTGAACTGAACATGAACTCAACCAGGGCAGCGACAGCGCCGCTTGCCAAATGATTTCTTTTATTTATAAATGCGCCATTTGCCTGCTAAGTGTACCGCATGTTGCCAGAATAATGTGGCCACTACATGGTAATTGGACGGCGATTACGTGGTCGGGCTTGAAGCGGCCCACACTTAGAGCCACTGTATCAGTGACCTTGAGCACACGACACAAACACCCACAAATCCAGAGAGGGGCAACTGCAAACTGGTTATTAACTACGACCACATTCCGCTCGTTGCTTGCAGATTCTACAGAACTTGGGCAAAGTCGATCGCACCGCAGACGAAATCTTCGACGATCACTTGAACAACTTCAATCGCCAACAAACAAACGCCAACAAACTACAAAAGGAGTTCAACAACTACATACGCTGCGTACGCGGTAAGTTGGCGCACATTCCTCACCAGCCACCCACCCAAGGCACATTGAATTAATGACATGTAATCGCGACAGCCGCACAAACCGCCTCAAAGTCACTGATGGACGCCGTGTGCGAGGTGTACGAGCCACAGTGGAGCGGATACGATGCACTGCAAGCACAAACCGCTGCGTCGGAGAGCTTGTGGCTGGACTTTGCACACAAACTGGGCGATCAGGTGCTGATACCGCTGAACACATACACCGGCCAGTTCCCCGAGATGAAGAAGAAGGTGGAGAAGCGCAATCGCAAGCTCATCGACTACGATGGCCAGCGTCACTCGTTCCAAAACCTGCAGGCCAACGCCAACAAGCGCAAGGATGACGTGAAGGTGAGTCACATCGAATACGACTAACATTTTTCGGAATTTTCTAAATGCTCTCTGTGTGCAGCTCACCAAGGGTCGCGAACAGCTGGAGGAGGCGCGTCGCACCTACGAGATCTTGAATACGGAACTGCACGACGAGCTGCCCGCCCTCTACGACTCGAGAATATTGTTTTTGGTGACCAACTTGCAGACGCTGTTCGCCACGGAGCAGGTGTTCCACAATGAGACGGCTAAGGTGCGCAGCGGCATTCGATTACATGCTATTTGATTACTAAATGCTCTTCGCTTCCAACAGATCTACTCGGAACTTGAGGCAATTGTTGACAAGCTGGCCACAGAATCGCAGCGTGGCTCAAATACGCTGCGCAAACAAACAAGTAATTGAGTCGCCTATTATAACCGCAAAGTGTTTACACATCAAATACTAATAATCCAACCCTCCCCGTTGTTCGCCGTTCTTTCGCAGTAAACGCCATCAAGACTTCTAGCCCAGTGCAATCGCCAGTGAACAAATTGAACAACGCCAATGCCAACAACAGCAACTATCAAAATCAAATCACCACAAACGGTGGCTCCAGTCTGGCCAACAGTCGTAAGTACACATCCCGTCAGCAGGTGCTTTGTGTGCTTTCAATCTGTTTACTCGATTAATTATCTACGTATACCTTTTTATGCAATTTTACGCAATTATCTTTTTGATTTCGTTTGTTTCTTTGCTTCTTTTTCCTCTTTTCGTTTTTGATTTGTTCGAAATAAAACACCAACAAACTATAACTTATAAATTGCTCAAAACTGTACAAAAAATCGCCTTGCATATCGCCAAAGTGTAAAATAATTTCCCTATCTTGATTTATGTAAAATACCACCACAAAAGAAAAAGAAAAACAAGAACTTAATATTATACACAATATATAAGTTATTTACATATGTATTCTCTATTATTACGTGCACTTTTTACAATCCCTACTATTATGATTTTATGCAAAATTCGTATGGCATATGTTGATATTTTTTCTTTAGTTTTTGGCAATTTATAAAGATCCCTTAGTTGTCGCCAACTAATTCTGTTAACTTCTGTAGCAAACATTCCCTTTGTTAACGGGCTCTCCTAACATTCCATGTAAAAAACTTGTCTTTTGTATTTTGGATCACTTTTAATGCGGTCGTCGATTTAATTTATTGTTTATGCTAATACTGCGGAGGTTGTTGCATAAATTCAGTCACCGTAGAATGGCTTGGAGAACTCTTTAATGATATATCACTCGGCTAAATTCGATATCGCAGACTGACGCGTGTTCAGGCGAAATGCGGCCCAGACCCAATAACAAATGGAATGTTGCATGTTATCGCTTTCCTTACTTGATTTCAAATGCTCAACAATTCTGGCCAACACCTAGAAAACGATCTAAATCTTGAAAGTGTCCCTAAAAACCCTTAACATGCATGTCTTCAGTTATATTTTTTACTTTTTTTCTCTTTTTTATGAATTAAAATGTAATGTTTTTGTTGGAATGATGCTAACCCAAAACAAACAAAAATTCGCGAATGAAATAACCAAACAAAACCAAAACAAAAAAAAAACAACCACACAC
This sequence comes from Drosophila rubida, assembly GCA_035046165.1. Lineage (NCBI taxonomy): Eukaryota > Metazoa > Arthropoda > Insecta > Diptera > Drosophilidae > Drosophila > Drosophila rubida. The sequence goes on from JAWNOF010000022.1 coordinate 1,918,969, forward strand.
ATTGAACAAAACATACAACAAATGAACATCAACGTATAAATGAAAACAAACCAAAATAAAATACTCGAAATACACATGAAAAAAAAAACCATTAGCAACATCCACAAGCTCGTCAATGGTTGAGCCACGATTTGATTCAGTTTCTTCAACACCAGAACCGACGCCAGAGTCGGCACAGCTCCCAGAGCTGCCACACAGTCCCGCACCGCAGCTGGAGAAGCCGAGCGCCGAGGAGGTGGCCAGAGCAGCAATCGAGGCCGCCGTTGCCAATGGCATCACCAGCATCACCACAACGACCACCACCAAAGTTGTGGAGACCACTGAGCCCAGCAGTCCCAATGCAAACTCAGCCGCTGTGCAGAATACGGAGGAGACCGTTCGAGAGGTGGCTGGGGATGCCAAGGAAACAACAATAACGACGACGACAACAACAACAACAGCCAGCGCCACAGTGAATGGTAACAATAATGAAGAGGAAAGCGCCCAGCCAGCAGATAGCAGCAACGGTAGCAACAGCAACAGTGGCAACAACACTGCGGCGCCGGCGAGCACACCGAAAGAGCCGGGAAAGCAGCCCAAAGAACTGCCGGATGGCCAGTCGGGGGCCAATGGCAATTCGAGTTCGCTTGAGGAGCATAAGCAAAAGAAACTAGGTAAAGAAACAACAACAACCAACACAATTACAACGCACTCAGTTACAGATACAGAAACAGTTAGCAGTAGCCAAAAACAATTAGTTCATAGCCAAACTGTTAAAACTCATAATAAAAACCCCTTCGACGATGATGACGAGCGCATCTACGAAGTGCCCAAGGGTGAGTAAGCGTCCTACACTACGATCTTCGGAATTCCAAAACTGGGTCTGTCTGCATTTTCTACACACACACACTGTGTCTGTCTTTCGTTTGTTGTCTCTGTTCTGGGCACCGCAACTCAATAAATGTAGTACCACGTAAAACAAAAAAAAAACAAAAAAAAAAACGAAAAGCAAAAAAAATAAAGAAAAACACTACCACATCCACCAATTTCACTGGGTGCCTGATTAGAGGCCGATGATCGGCTGACAGCAACGGCTTGTCTATTGTACATTTTTCATACTTTAAAGCTTCAGTTTCTGTAATGATGTCTGTATCTGTATTCATACCTCTTTAACCCTACAAATTACGTATACGTATTGTAAAGCAAACAAAAGTATCTAAGCATGTGTGAGTTTCGCAGGGGAAACTATGAAATAGTAATCTTGTATTGTACTTATATATTTATATGGTCGTTTCCTGGCCTCGTGAGTCTTTCAGTGGTGTGTTTTTTTCACTATCAGCAAAGTAAAAAGTAAAAACATTCCCATCATTCCTGCGGCACAGGTTGCGTTTCAAAGTAAACGAATCTAGACGATGGCTTATTGCATTGAGAGTGAATTGTTTACTGTGAAATGCACTTGTTGCGAGCGCATACATCGCATATTATTATATCACATTTCCATCATCATTCTATGCCTGTACATAAACACAAATATCGTCAGTAGCGATAGCGATATTGTCACTCACGTAATAATATTTATTGGTAAACAACAACTGGTTGCAGGTGGCTAAGGCTACAACACGTATTTGGGTTACTTCAACTAGCTCTAAGTTGTCTGCAGTCATCACATCATACGACCACCGATGAAAATACTAGTAAAACACAACAACTACAACTAAAATAACAACAACAACAAAAACACTGCTTGCACGTTCGTTGCTTAAGTCTTTTGTATTGCCGGTTACAGCAATTTACCGTCGTTGTAATACTATCCAAGCAATATTTAAACCTGACTAACCCAAGCAGGGCTGCGAACTTACCACAAACAATTAACAGCAAGTTGTGTTCTTGCTTTTGCGTTCTGTTCACTAAAAATAAGCTATGATGCATCGATTATATTATTATAATTACAATTATCTATAGTGTAATATGTTTGTGTGCGGATGTGCGGTACACCTGTAAATCGTATAATACTCCTCGACTGTACTCAGCAAATAAATCGTAATGGCATTTAATCCACAGATGCCAACACAGCTGATTTGCCACCTGGTGTGCTATATCGCGTGAAGGCGACCTACGGCTATGTGAAGGAAGATGTTGATGAACTGAGCTTCGAAATTGGCGACACCATACGCGTCATTGAGTACGACGATCCCGAGGATCAGGTAATGCTATCTGTGCCAACTGCCAATTTGCTTGCCAACCACACTGTGTCTGCCTTCCCGCTGAGAGTTGCACGCATGCGCTAGTTGCCCCTCCATGTGCTCGGTTGCAGAGTATTACTATCCTTATTGAATGCAGTTTTTCATTGCCAATTTGCAGGAGGAGGGCTGGCTGATGGGACAAAAGGAGGGCACAACCGAGAAGGGTCTGTTCCCAGCCAACTTTACACGTCCCATTTGAAAAGCTGATGCCGCTACAATGACGGAACGAAAGCAACTATAACACAACTGAATAACAACAAAGAACAACAACAACAACAAACACTTCAGCCCAAATTTTGTTATATTATTCTATATATACAAGAATACTTTTTACAACAATCATTTTACAAAACGATTTTCAATGAACTTGAACTTTCGGCCAAATTTTTATAGACAGCGCTGCGCCAATTATTTAATTTGTCATCGAGAACCTGTGGTTCATCGTCAAATTTATTGTTTAAATTCAAATCAGATTCATATTTTACTTTGTATGCAATAAAACAGTCGTGTATTTGTTAAAGCAGTGCTTCCAATTATTATTATTATCATTATTATGAATATTATTGTTGACAAATGATTGCACACAAAATATTTTGAAATGTTTCATATATATTATTTTGTTAGTCTGTAAGCTTAATCAAAACAAAAACAAAACAAAGCAAAACAAAGCGAAACTAAAAGCAAAAACCAACATTAATAAGAATGAAAAAAAAATCTAAAATCACCATTAAACATATACACGTACGCATATAACATACATATATATTATTTGTTAAATCTATTACTGTGCTCATAATTAATACGAACAAAATGTATCTAATTTGTAATTTGTTAAAAGCAAAAGGCAAAGACGAACAATTTAACGCATATCACTCGATAAGGATCGTGTTTTAAACGCGATCAACTGTTAGAGGGAGAGAACAAAAACAGACCTTTTGTATATGTATTTTGCAAATGATGTAGTACGAGTTTTTTATAGTCAATTGAATGTTTTGGAACGAAAAGAAAAGGCAACCAGAAATCACCTTTTTGGTATTTTTTTTCTCGATTCGGTTATTTGGAATACAACACGAAATCGTTATTATTCATTTAATATATTATTTGTAGCTGTTATTTAGTTGAAGAACTCGAGAAATGAAAACTCTCGAAATACATAATAACTAGCGTCAGCTTTATAACATTGAGAACAAGCCAATAGTCACTAACAAATCCATTCTCCTACATTACTTTTTTGTTTAACAAATCGAATAGATTTTTATCCAGTTTGATGCTTGTTCGTCAATCGAAACGAGAAACGCAGAAGCCCGAAATGCACACAAATTTCTTTTTGAAAAGTGTATTGTAAAGTTATTATTTTAAAATTATTTAATTAATTTAAACATTTATTTATCGCATGAACACATTGAACAAATGATAATAATTTACAGAAAATCAAATAAAACATAGATTAAACAAACCTCAATGTTCTCTCTTAATTTTCTGCAATTTCCCAAGTAAGTATCGCTGTTTCATTTGCTAAAGTGCCGAAAATAGGAGGAAACTCCAAAAACGCAATATTTCTTTGTACTCATGCTGGGTACATTGTAGTCGTTTAGTTGATTAAAATCATCTATACGATTCTAATTTAAGCTGGAGCAAGATAAAAAGTTCTCGTTCTTTGCCCGCATATTATGTATAAATACGTATTTATACTGGAAAGCCACAACAAATTGTATGTTACTCGTTAACATACATTGCTCAGTAGTAAACTGCGGAACACCGTGAGTAGATGGCTGCCCTTTGAATATTGAACAACGCTTATATTTCCATTGGAATTGCATTTCTATCTGTTGTATACAGTTGAAATTAAACGATAAGGGAGTGCGTCAAAAGCGTCTTTCTATCCAGCAACCATGGCGTGTTGCCTGTCGGAAGACGAAAAGGAGATGAGGCAAATTAATAAGGAAATTGAGACTAAAATCAAACAAGATCAAAAGAATATGTGTCGTGATGTCAAAATCTTAGTGCTGGGCGAGTATAACAATTAAAACAGATCTAATATACATGCATATATTTTGCTCAATATTTGCTGAAACATTCTATTCCGATATGTAATTCTAATTCTAAATTCTACTAATCCATATGAGCCTTGCAAGTGATTTATAATTCCAAATGGAATTATAGTATATGTAGAACAAAAACAATGATTTCTAATAAATTGTGCTTGAACTGAAAGCTATTGAAAAGTTTTTATAAAATCAACGAGGAAACTAGCTAGTGAATCAGAATACCGTATACCTATTAATAACTTAGAATTATATGCCATGCCTCCTTGTGTAGTTATGGGAACCAAGTTATTCATTTGTCTTTTGTTAATTCTCAGGTACGGGTGGATCTGGAAAATCTACGTTTGTTAAACAGATGCGTATTATATACGACGACGATTTCACGGAAACTGAGAAGCGTGGCTACATAAAAGTAGTGTTCCAAAATATATTCGTGTCCATGCAGTCAATGATCAATGCTATGGTTGAGCTCGAAATCTCCTATGGTTGTAGCGAAAACATTGTAAGCACTATAAAATATCGCCGTGAAATTCGAAACTAAGTTCAGCTTAAATTGCAGAACCATGCTAATCTGATTATGAGCATTGATTCTGGAAAAGTGCAAACCTTGAGTGATCCTTTCTTGCATGCTATTAAGTGCCTCTGGAGTGATCCAGGCATACAAGTGTGCTACAGTCGGCGGAAAGAATACCATTTAATAGATCCCGCCAAATAGTTCGTATTTTACTGTATTTGGCCAGTGTTGATACAATAAATTTCTGCTTTATCTACACAGCTTTCTCAGCGACCTAGAGCGCATTGGAAGCCCCGATTATTTACCGAATTTAGATGATATTTTGGAAAGCCGTGCACCAACAGCTGGAATAAATCAATTCGATTTTAAAATCGATAAATTAAACATCAGGTATAAATCGCCACGGCAATATGTAAGTTCCAATATTAATTGTAAGTAATTTGTAGAATGGTCGACGTTGGTGGACAGCGAACGGAGCGAAGAAAATGGATCCATTGTTTTGAGAATGTCAACCTTATCATATTTATGTCGGCAATATGTGAATACGATACATTCAAGTTGGAAGACGATCATAATATTGTAAGTTTGAAGTACTTTAGTATCAAAGATTTTGCGCTCAATGTACTTTAAATTTCAGAATCTATTGGAGGAATCGAAAGCTCTATTTAAGACGATTTTTAATTATCAGTGGTTTGAACGATCAGCATTTGTCCTTTTCCTTAACAAGATTGATTTGCTAGAGGAACAAATAAAAAAATCACATTTGGTGGACTACTATCCCAAATATGGCGATGGTGAGAGGAATCATTTAAATATGTTCTTAGTTTATACGATGACCAAAATTTGTTTTATATCATTGTAGGCCCGAAGGGGGATGCAAAATCAGCCCGCGAATTTATTTTAAAAATGTTTTTAAATTTTGACACGGACAGGGACAAGGATATATACTCCCATTTCACGTGTGCTATTAGTAAGTGTTATTAATTTGTTTTAACACCATTTAAATCTTTTTCATTTTGTATTCAATAAAACAGGTACCTCGGAAATGTCACTTGTTTTTGCCGCTGTGAAAGATTCGATTATGAATAAATTATTAAACGACCTAAACTTAGGGTGAGATAAACGAACCATCTTGTTAAATTCCCATAGGATCATCCATCGCGACGATAAATAAATTAAATTTTATTTTAATATTATTAAAAATATAATATTAATATAAATATAGCATGGTAATAAAACCCTATGAACACGTTGTTTCAAAATTAAATTTGTCACATGTAGGACAAATAAATCCTACTTTTGGAAATAATAAAAAATCGTAAATCCAAGCTGTAGCTATGTTTTTAAGCTAGCCATATTTTTCGATGTTCTTGTTAGTCAAGTTATTCGATATGCAATGTATTCTGCAGCCCTAGTCAAGGTATAAGAATAAGGAATAATACACCTGAGGTATATTTTGATATGCAACTGACTTAAAATCTTCATCCGAATAAATATAAAATAACTTTTTGATTTTCGTTTTTGTATTTATTTAATAAAATTTCTTACATATAAATAAATCATATAAATTTACAGTCCTTTAAGTTAATAAAGTTCAATGTGTTCTTATAAAATCACGAAAAGAAAACCCAGTTCAAAATTATGCGCCCAGTTCGGTATATTTTTTGATATAAAATAGTATATGTTGAAAATCAAAATGCGGTCACGCTGCTGGAAAATGTAAACTTATGACGTCAAAAATTTTGCGCAGTCCAAATTGCGCATATCTTAGCGCCACCTTGTAAGTTTCTTGTAATCATGCTCCTATGTCGGTGACTCTTTCGTGTGTGTTGGTGTTGCGTTAATAAAAAAGTGTAAATACTTAAGAAAATTTTAGAGTTGACAAATCAAAAAAGTAACTACGGGTCGTGCGTTAACGTTAATCGAACAATGCAAAATCAAATATGTTGTGAGTTTCGCTTGGAAATCGACACACCGACAAAACCAGCAGCAGCCAGTGCAGAATATTAGGCTCCGACTTTGCAAGGAATCGGATCGTATCTACACATATATTTTGGGCGTGTGAATAAAAATAGCTGAAATACAGAAGTTGGGACATTAGTGAAAAGTGTGAGGAACAGAATTGTTAAAACAATTTGGCGTGCTAGAATCGACATTTTTCAGTTCACAATTTTTTCATATTCGTTTTTGCCTCGCCCTCGCTCTGTGTGTATAGCAGTGCGCTTGTGTGTATAGAAGTGCGAGCGAAACAGCTATACAGCTACGGGGCACTATCTATCTATCCTATCAGTGATATCTGTATGTCTTATTTGCATTTTGCTTTTATGCTGATGATTATTAAGTTGAATTGAAATTGTTTAATTTTTCAATTATGCAATTTAGTTACCTTCAATGGCATTTTTTACTGGTAAAACTGCAATTGAAAACATTAGTATTGCCAAATTTAGCGGTGACAACACTGCAGTGCACTGCTTGCCTGAGCAAACAGCATGTTTTGGCATTATTTAGCACATTTTGCGATGAGGCAATATAGTCTTATTTTTTCGTTGCCAATGCAGTGGGAGGAGGGAGCTACTTACATCGACATAAAAAGTTAATGTTATTGTGTCCTGGTATTGCTGTGTATAACGTAATGTTAAATCAGCTAATCTGTTGATCAAGTTAAAAAGTTAGCATGCCCTTTTCGGTTCAAGTCTAGAATGATTATTAGTTATAGAAAGAGTCGGCCTGTTGGCTGTGGGTGGGGTGCGCGAGTGTGTGTGCGTGTATGTGTAGATTGTCTTCACTGTCGGTGCTGCTGCTGTTGCTCGCTCTATTCTAATAGAAGTGTTCATTCATTCATAGCTAAATATGCATCTACCTGTTCTCTTATACTTATAGTTCCACTGCATACCGGAAAATAAACAAATACAAGAAGCATAAAGTATGCAGAAAATTAAATACAAAAGGAGCATTTAAGTGTTGCGTGTGAAAGAACAAGAAACAAAAGAAAGCTTTTAAACTGCTTTAAAAATAATAACCCTAGTGCTCGACGTCATAAAACGTTTCTGTTCTCAATCACTTAAGATTATTAGAAATTTTCGCTGCATTTATAAACTGCTGGTGAAAAGCGCGACAGTGGAAGAACACAACAAAAAGTTGACAAGTAATAGCGAAAGTAAATGCACCAGTAAATAAAAAATACATATACTTGGACGCACTACATAGTCGCGTATGTAACCAACTATACACGTTCCTTAAAACTAATGTTTTCCAAGCGCAACTAAAAATCAAACGATAACGATTGAAAACCACACATCGTAAAGCAACGGAAACATCACCTCAACAACTCGTAAAGCATAACCACATAGGAATTATATATTACTTACATACGTAAATACATATGATATAGAGTATATGTATTTATATGCATTGTATATCCGAAACGACACCGATTTAAATTAACTGCAGGGAAATAATACGAAACAGCAAAAAGAAAAGAAAAACAACCCAAACAACAGCAAAATTATTATTATTATTATTGTTATTATTATTATTTAGTGCCAGACCATATATAACGACCACAGATTTACTTGATTAACAACAAAAAGAAAGTTATGAAAAGCAGTCAACCGACCCATTGGATAATCTATTCATAAACTGCATTGCCATCGTCTTCGTCGCCATCGTCGTCGTCGATTACTTACAATTAGATTTGTTCATCTCTCACAATAACTAAACACAGAACTGAACCGACCGACTTAATGCGTAAGTATATTATGTACGAGTAAAATACTATGTCTGTACTTACATCACTTAATATCCAAGCCACTTGTTGATTAACATTTGGATAATACTAGTATGAAGTACGTACATATGTAGTTGCTACCATTTTAGTAAGTCTGATAAGAGCTATGAATAATAATGCGGATCTAGATGCTTGACTATGTATATTGCCTGTGAGTAATCGCCCGACACTTAATTGTTAACCTCTTCCACGCCTGCCCCCCCGCAATGTGCGATGGATAACAATCTGTTTGGCCAGGGAACTTGCGACAAACCTGTTGAAAATGTTTGTTTGCTTGCTCTCTCCCCCCTGCACATAGGGAGCAGAAAGAAGGTGGCGATCAACTGCATATAATAGGAATAATGTTGAACTTTTTTAACGACCTGCAGAACGCTCTTGATGCCTTTTATCAAGATGACACAGAATCGGGTGGAAGTTTGGAATTTATCTCCAGTTTCGTAATCTCGCTGGTGCTACTGTTGTCTAGCATGTCTGATACTTGCCTCAACCACCTGTTCCCTCAAGATGAGATGATATGACTTTGATTTATGAGCTACACACAATAACACACATCTCTTGATGTGCATTCAAATTAGATAGTGTGTGTTTGTGTGTGTCTTTGGAGCCGCCTTTAAGGTTTGGCTCTTTTATATTGCAAACCCAATTGGAATTGCAACATGATTGCCTCTTGGATGTTCATGTGAATACTTATACGGCATTTAGTATACAAATTACTTTGCTTATTTTATGTTCAAGTTTCCTGGAATCATTTAAGTTGTTTACATGTTTGTTACGCGGCGTGGGCGTTTTGGAATGCCTTTCAAATGCTAGTTTTGGTAAACTAATAATTGTTTTTTATTTACATGCAAGCGAAGTCAATGCGAACATGTTTATTTGTAAACATGCAAAAATATGTGATCAAAAATCAATGCAAATAAAAATACGTACACTGTTTGGTAATTAGCATTACACTGATCACTCTTTCATCTGATGAGCCCTTATAGGAAAATGAATCTAGTTTCATGCGGAATGCACATGAAACATAGCCAAGGCCAATATCTGAGAACAATAATTCACAGGCGTCTGTTAAAATCTTGTTTTGGCGTCAGTTTGCATAAATTGAAACTGCTGTCCGCTCCACAAAACTGTTAGGGTATTGCTAATTGTGAGTCTTTGGTTTAGTTAAATTGTAAACACTTTTCCTTTCACTTGGAGACATGATAGAATTGTCACAATTTCAGATAGAACATAAGATATGAACATGTGTATGTAGTTCATGGCAAAGTGCTAATAGCTTTTCTGTTTTTCTTACAGGTGTTTATGAATATCCAGATATTACGTTAATCAGTTGAAGTCGTCCTGTTCGATGTGGTCATCGTATTTGCATTCTCCATTGTCAGTGAGATGCCCCAAAGTCTGGTCAAGAAAATAGTCAACTGAGTAAACTAATCCCTCATTACGCACCTATAACACATACACAATAACAATATACACACACTCACAAACACAATCGAAGCCTTTGAAGCAAAGTAAGCAATAGCCAAAGAGAGCCTGAGTGTCGTAGGAAACAGTGAGCAACGCCAAAGTACAAATGCTCATGAGCAACTAAATCGAAATAAAAATAAAGGAAGAAGAAATAAGCGTACCACAATTACATAGGACAAAACCTTAGAGAGCAAACAACTACAACAACTAAAGAGGATTAACCCTAATTTTTGTCTAATCGAAAACTGAAGAAGCTCCAATAACACAAATATTCCAAGGACGGGACACAAAAAGCTGCAATACAAGCAATTTTCATTAACAAAGTCGTGAAAATCGCAAGAGGGGCAATAAGCATAACAATTGAACGATAAAGTCGTCGCATAAGTATTTGCGCAAGTCACGGAGCGTCGAGCAGGGCCGGCAGAACGCGCAAGCGTCCTTAAATCCAGTTAGCATGGAGTGCTGTTTATCAGAAGAGGCCAAGGAACAAAAACGGATCAATCAGGAAATCGAGAAACAGCTGCGCCGCGACAAGCGAGATGCACGCCGCGAACTCAAACTCCTGTTACTGGGTGAGTACCTTATACGCGCATTGTCTACCAATCGACCTGTTTATTTGCAAGCAAAGCAACCTTGACCCTTATAAATTTACGGAAGTCCACGACTTCCTCGCGTCCAACCAAGTCAGAGCAACTAGCTTTGCGTCGTCGTATGTGCCAATTAGTAAGCAAAACTTTATTAATGATAGCACAGCAAGCACTCACGATACCTACATATGCTCACTAGTACGTGTACCAATGAGTGTGATTGAATTTCACCTGAGCCGGGGGGGCTTAATGCAATTGTTGCGTTTTCTTGTTTGCAGATGCAAGTTCACTGCGGCAACTTGGCATCGCCACATTTTTGCTAATTAGTAAAGTGCTTTACCAGCCAGCCCAGCTTGCGCATGGTGTGTTTGTGGCGATGATGCAGTTTCTGGTTTCTATACGGGTTTTTATGGTTAAACTAATACCACATTTGACTTTTGTGTATTCACAGGCACGGGCGAGTCCGGAAAATCAACGTTTATCAAACAGATGCGCATTATACACGGCAGCGGATACTCGGACGATGATAAGCGCGGCTACATTAAGCTGGTGTTCCAAAACATATTCATGGCCATGCAGTCAATGATCAAGGCTATGGATATGCTTAAAATATCTTATGGTGTTGGCGAACATATAGTAAGTAGCTTGGCCACAATCCACAAGTACATAATTCATTCGATTTCAATTCGATCTCAATTGCAGGATCTTGCTGATCTGGTTATGAGCATTGACTATGAAACAGTGACAACATTTGAGGATCCATATTTGAATGCCATAAAAACGCTGTGGTCCGATGCTGGCATACAGGAGTGCTATGATCGACGAAGAGAATATCAATTGACAGATTCCGCTAAATAGTGAGTTCATCGTTTTATTACAACCACTCGCATTGTTATGCTGTATGCATTTAATTCTTCTGTGTATCGTCTGCAGTTATCTGATGGATCTCGATCGTGTGGCTCAACCTGATTATTTACCCACTGAGCAAGACATTTTGCGAGTTCGTGTGCCGACAACGGGGATCATTGAATATCCCTTTGACCTAGAAGAAATCCGATTCAGGTAGCTATAATCAATGAACTACATTTATTGCATGTCCATAATTTGTTATTCTTTCAATTCTTCGTTTGGTTTAATGTGTATTCATTTAAATTATGTACTTTCTAACCATACCCACAAAGAGGCTTTAATTTAATTCTATTCATTTGCATGAAAAGCAATAAGGGTTCTTAGCTAAATTGTGTACGATTTGGGTATTGAGAGGCTGCAAGATATCAGAGGATTGTTAAGAAGAACAGTAAATGGTGAGGCGTATTAAAGATACCCACCCACTGAGCAACAAAAATGAAGTGCTGGAATTTGATCTGTGCGTTCTCGCTTAGGTATAGTTATTTATTTTTTGCACAAATGGAATCTTTGAATTTAAGTAATCTGCTACATCAGTAAGTTGGAATTATCAGCCAGAAAGACGCTAAACTAGTAAAAATTCGTATATAGTATATTCTAATAACATCCCCACATAAGTATTTACGTATGCTCATTTTCATTTAATTGCTTTCAAAGTTTGCTTCTGTGTAATGATGCATTTTATTTGCTATGTTTGTAATTAGCTTGATAATTTAATAATTAAATTGGAATCAATAATCTACAAATACTTATCATACACAGAATGGTGGACGTCGGTGGTCAGCGTTCGGAGAGAAGAAAGTGGATTCATTGTTTTGAGAATGTCACCTCGATAATATTTTTGGTTGCGTTATCGGAATACGATCAAATCTTGTTTGAATCTGATAATGAGGTGAGTTTATATCGACTTGATGATTATTTCAATATTAACAATATTGATTTATTAAATAGAACCGTATGGAGGAATCAAAAGCTTTATTTAGAACTATAATTACGTACCCGTGGTTCCAAAATTCATCAGTTATTCTTTTCTTAAATAAGAAAGATTTGTTAGAAGAGAAAATTATGTATTCGCATTTGGTGGATTATTTTCCTGAATACGATGGTAAGTATTCATCATGTTTCAAACATATTTCATTTAATATTGACTTGCCATTCTATCGCTAACAGGTCCACAGCGAGATGCAATAGCAGCCCGTGAATTCATACTGCGCATGTTTGTAGACTTAAATCCAGATTCTGAAAAGATTATCTATTCTCATTTCACCTGTGCTACAGGTACGTACGACTTGCAATTTGCTTGTCATAGTTAACTGCTAATTAACATTTGCCATACAATATGTAGATCATTTATATATTGAGTTGTACAATTGATTTAAATTTTGTTTTCCACTTTAGATACTGAAAATATTAGGTTTGTGTTTGCGGCTGTAAAGGACACGATTCTGCAATCCAATCTGAAGGAATACAATTTGGTCTAAACTGGATTTGGATCAGCAAACTATTTTTGTGATTTTTATTATACATATACATATATATACAAATGTATAAGTATATACATATATATATATATGTATGGATATATGTATGCATATATACATATACATGTGTATACAGAATTATATATATACATACATTCATAATTCCTTTTTCGCATATTAATTAAAATGATACAAACAAAAGAAAACTAACGATGTTTGCCGAAGATTAAGCATTAGAACCAAACACAAGTTTCTTAAATTGTGACATCAGGAACCGAACAGAGAAGAATGTAGCATAAATTATGAAAATTGATGATAACACGATTGATTGATGTATACATTTGAATTTGTGTGGAATACATAAGAGAAATGAAAAACAAACAAAATTCAAATAACTTCTGATACCAAGTACGATTAACGTAATAATAATATTTAAAATTCATTATTATAGATCTTTTGTAATAAAACTAAAAGAAAACAACAAAAAAAAAACAAAACAAACAAAATACAACAAATAAATTTAATTTAATCAAAAGCTTAAAAGGAACAACAAATGGAAACAATTTTTGTCGTACTGAAGCGTAAATTTTACTGAAACCAACCAACAAAATGTAACTTATAAACAAATAGTAATTTTGCATAAAAAATATATGTTAGAAGTTTCTCATAATTATTTAAATATAACAGACACACACATTCACGCACATATACACACACCCATACACAAACATACACACTCGCATTAAAACAAGAAGAACAACAGAATCCTGTAAACTAAAAACAAAAAAAAAAATCAAATGCAGATATAATACTGAATTATATACTGTATTTTTTATTAAGAAAATCCGACGTAAATATTGCAACAATTGTTTACTGAAATATTTATATAAATACAAGCCCATAATATATGTATATACATACATACATACATGCATACAAAAAGAAACATACATACGCACTTACATAACTATGTAATGATAAATAAATTAATTTGTATTGCGAAAAAGAATCATTCAATGTAAATTACAAATCGTACTAATACACAAAATGGGAAACGATTATGAACGTGATGATTAAGTACTATATTATGTAATGAGTAAAGAAATAACAAAACAAATTAATAATCGCATTTGTATTTTACAAATCGCGGCCAGATTTATATATTATCTACGTATAATTAACATGTACGTTTGTCAAAGATTTCATAGCTGCAGCATAACTATAATTAACAGGAACAGCAAAAAAGAGCCACCATATGGAAAATATTAACAAACAGTCATAATCACCAATATTCAAACTATTTAAATCCTATACGTTTTACATATTTACATGCAACTAAAAACCAACTAATATCAAATGCAGCTGGTCTTGATGCCATGAAGCACTTTCCATAAACTATATGAGAAGAAATGAAAAGGAAAAGAACACGCAAATTATTGTCATAAATCAAATTGTTATCAATTGTAAAATTTAAAAAGATGAAAAGAAATTTTGTAAAGAATGTAACTTGGTTTTTTCATATTTTTAATATACTTATATATATTAATTATTATTTTGTTAGCCTGTTTTGCTTATGTTATAGACAATGTTTTGTTTTTGTTTTTAAATTTTAGTTTAATTTAATCTACAGTTATAGAATGATAGTAAAGTAACAAAATGAAGCGCACATTTGCAGAAAAAAAAACACACAAAAACAAATAAACAACAACAAAACAACCAACTATTTATGTAAAAATCTAAATAAACACAATTTCACTCTATGTATATGTGGTAAAAAAAAATGAAGAAAATCATATATACATACATATATGTTCATGTAAAATAAATATGAATCAAACTTTGTTTTTCATAATTTTATCTTATGGTTTTATAGACAATATCCTCGGTTTACCACTTGACATTATCGGCCAAGCACGAAGACGATGGATTACAGATAAATACCCTTGACATATTTTTATTTTACGTTACACAGTCTTAATTATTTGATTTACTTACTGATTTGCCAGTAAATAAAATTTTCTGGGAAACCTCCTTTCAATCTCGCAACAAAGGAAATATTTAGCTTGACAAGAAAATTGTCACCTTGATGTGAAATAAATTCATTTAGACAGAAATATCGGAATCGAGATGCATTTTCCATTAGCACACCAAATGAAATTACAGTTATATTCGTAATACCCAACATTATGCATCTAGATGATAAGTAAGATTCAACAGTGTGTTGTATAAAGCTTTAATCCATGGAAATTGAAGATATAGTAAATGGAATGAGTAAACAAATTTTTGTAATTAATTAATTGATGAATTGATTAGCTTTTAAAAAGCTTAATTAAGTCGGTAAATGTGTATTTATATAAGGTAAAAAGATGCGTAAATGAAAGACAAACAGAAAAAAACAAAATGCTCGGCTAGCCGAAATTATTAAGCTCGAGCAGACCAACAAACTACGCAATGTCCCCATTCAAGAAGTAAGTGGTAAATGAAAGATCATTGAAATAGAGAGATTGTGTGAGGCAATTAGAGATTCTCCGATTATAGATAGAAAATATAACCGATTTGAGCTCTGCAAGGGTTTCGAGAGATTTCATATAACAGAACCAACAGACAAAACCGAACTATAAGAGATGCAAACATTTAATTTCTTATAAAAAGACACGAGCAGCGCACACATTTCCGGGCAGTGAAGATGATGACAGCCAGTATTTTTTAGAATGGTTCAAGTCGATGCGCTGTACATTTTGTATATGCATTACATACATACATATATAGTTTTCCGTCCAATGAATTGCATCGGTGAGCAGACGAAGTCTCCAGTATTTTGGTTGACATTGACCATATTCATTTTGCAGTCGAATCCTATGAGTAGAAGATGGTAATCCTTATTTGGGAGCGTACAAACACAAATGAGAACTCAATGTATGAATGCATAAGTTTATAGAGTTAATTTAATCATTCCAATCCACACTTATCCATAAATGTATGTATCACTTTCGGTTCGAAAATCAATTTGGCGGTTTCAGTAAAAAACAAAAACAAAATGGGACTCTTAAGTTTCGATGAAAAGCGAATTCGTAATCTTGGAACTAAGTGCATCGCATAAGCGTGCAGTTTTCTTGTACTTACGATACTTATAACGAGAACGAGAAACACAAACATAAACAAAATGAAAATGGAAATGGAAAACATACGGAAAATAAACATACATAAAAGAAAACATATTTGGTTTAGTTAGCGTTTTGTGCCTTCTAGTGCTCATTAAATCCATGAAGAAAACCCTGGCAAAAACATATTTATAAATTTACGAATATATGGCAAATATATAAATTATTTACCAATACTGTATTATGTTGAACCTTAACTAATTATTCATTTCATTCGCATTCATTTTCTCTTCACACACACATTTATGTGTTTGATCTTAAAATCCATTAAATTTATTTGGAAATTTCCTTTTTAATTACATTAGTTATTTGCTTCTTTTGGATAAACAAGTTTTTGCAGTTTGTGTGTAAATATTTAGCTTAACTCAAGCTTAAAATGACTCTATAATAAATGAGCAAGAATTTGATATAAAAAGATAAATGATCTAATATAATTATGTAAGTACATAGTAAATATACCATGCTTACATACATATTTACGAGTATGTACAAGTATTTTGTATTTTTATATACAAAATTAAGAACTGCAGGCGAAAAGAGCATTCATTTGTATATGTTTGTATTCTCGTCTAAACTTACAAACTAACTAATGGAAAACAGAACAACCCAATAAACAAAAATAATCCCAATTAATTGCGAATTTCGTAAGATAAAACCACAAAAAAAGATCATGATAATGAATTCAGCTAAGTAAATTAAATGATGATGTACGTACATTCATGCAAACTTTGGTTACTTTGCTGGGTAGTCGTAACTCTTATATATGTATGTAAATGCTTATGAAATAGAGACCATATTTCATAAAATGCTTAAAAAGCTAATACATTCAACATAATAAGAAGAACAACAAAAAAGTCTCTCCCTTGACGTTGACATTATGTAAAACTAGGC
Source organism: Drosophila rubida (assembly GCA_035046165.1). NCBI lineage: Eukaryota > Metazoa > Arthropoda > Insecta > Diptera > Drosophilidae > Drosophila > Drosophila rubida. Next base: position 1,936,027 of record JAWNOF010000022.1, read on the forward strand.
TAAGCTAAGAAAAACAAGTTCATAATTAAAGACAACAAACAAAAACGAAAAAATAACCAACCAAAAAAAAAACAAAAAAAAAATTAAATAATTGTAATACGAGTATTCCACATCTTTAGGCTACTTTATAAACTTTATATTGTAAATGCAGTAGAAAGGCAGACAAGTTAATTGTGAGTTTGATCTGACATGATATGATGGATGATATAACGATGATGAACGGGAAATATTTTTAACGTACATATTTCTACAACAAATATAAATATAAATAAATGAAAAAAAAAAACCAAAAATAAATGTAAGTCCATGCATACACATAAATCAAGCAACTAAAATCCCACATAAAACAACTGCATGCTTAGCTTAAGTCTTAAGGCAAACGCACGTCCTTATAATGGGGTACGTCTGTGCACACCTGTACACACATCCATACAAACATACATTTGTTCGCACATGCAGACGTGTATGTGCATGTGTGTGTGTTTGCGTAATTTTCCGTTGAGTGTAACATTTTCAACTTGTAGCATTTGAATTGATTGACTTTTTTATGAAAAATTTACACACAACAAATTGCGGGATTTACACTCAATTGATTATACCCAAACACATGTGCATGCATACCACATTTACGCAGAATGTTGTTTGTATGCGTGTCTATGTGTGGGTGTGTGTGAGTGTTAGTCTACACATTCGTCATAGAAATCATAAAATTCGCAAGAATACAAGTACTAGAAAATGAATTGAATATATTGAGGTGGCAATGGTACTCGAACTAAGAAATTTTTTAGATAATTCAAAACCAAAAACTACAAAAAAAAAAAATACAAACGAAAAGAAAATGAAAAAGTATCTATGTACACCTAATATATATATATATTATGTATATATATATATATATAAACAATATGATATAAATAAAAATATATTAAAAACAAAAAATGAGTCTTTACTTGAAAAGCCGCGATTTCAAAAACGGTCTACTTGCGTGTTTGTGTGTTTGAGTGTATACTTTGCACTATATACTCGTATACGGTTACAATTGGATTAACAAGCACTCAATATTGGACGCCAAAGTACAAAAATCAGCTGCAGGCTAGCCCCAAAGCAGACTTGACCAAAGCATGACGCATTAGGGTGAACCAAGGACAGTTCCAGCTCATTTGGAGGTCAAAGTGGAATACTTGAAGATCTTTAACAAACCACAAACTTTAATGGTGCTTCAAATACACCTTAAGCTAATTTCAAAATATCAACAAATCAATTTGAAGGCGCCAAGAATTTGACCCAGACTATTCATATATATAGTAGGTATCTAGTGGTGGGTCGGGGACAGAAGCGCATCGGGTCTTCCGCTAGACCAAGTTGAGAAGCCGTATAGTTACCAAAATCAGCTTTCTTGCAATGAACTTGGACGTGTGTGGGCAGTGTTTCCTGAATCTGTTTCCACCTGCTGCACGAGCTGGGGCGCTCGGAAACACGTCATGGTCGTAGCAATATGGCGATCGGGTCCAATGTCGTGCCTATTGTGTATAAAGCCACATTCAATGGCCAGCTATAGTTGTGGAGCATGCGCTTTGGTCACACCCAGTGTCAAAGCCATGGCCTCCGTGTGGCGAGCCGAGAGTCGCCCAAATATGAAATGTTCGCAGCTAGTTCAGAACATAACGTAACGGACTTTCGTCGAGCTAACAACTTTGGTAACAGTCCAAGACACTTATGTCATCGGAATAAAGACTGCCAAGGGACGTTTAGCAATTGGAATATACTTTCATATATAGGACGAAAATTCGTATTTCTTAGTAAGATTTCTACAACGGCAGAGCGCGTAGGCGTCCTTCAAGTCAGTTAGCATGGAGTGCTGTTTATCGGAAGAGGCCAAGGAACAGAAACGTATCAATCAGGAAATCGAGAAACAGTTGCGCCGCGACAAGCGAGATGCGCGCCGAGAACTTAAACTTCTGTTATTGGGTGAGAAAAATATATTTTTAAATGAGTTCTGTGTCTTACAATGCCAAAATTATAATTGGTTATTTAATTCGCAGGCACTGGTGAGTCGGGAAAATCCACTTTTATCAAGCAGATGCGAATTATTCACGGTAGTGGTTACTCGGATGATGACAAACGTGGTTACATTAAGCTCGTGTTCCAAAATATCTTCATGGCCATGCAGTCCATGATCAAGGCCATGGATATGCTCAAAATAGAATATGGCGCTGCCGAAACTAAGGTATACACTATAACGCACTGGAAGTAATGAAGTGAATTAATTTAATATTTGAATTAGGAACACGCCGATCTTATTATGAGCATTGATTACGAATCAGTGACCACCTTTGAGGATCCCTATTTGAATGGCATCAAATGTTTATGGGCGGACTCTGGAATACAGGAGTGTTATGACCGACGAAGAGAATATCAATTGACAGATTCTGCTAAATAGTGAGTCAATGGTTTATTATGTAACTCGGATAATTGTTATCTAATTAAACATATTACTTAGCTATCTGAGCGATATTGCACGTATTGAGCAGGCTGATTACTTGCCCACCGAGCAGGATATTCTACGTGCTCGTGTGCCCACAACTGGTATACTTGAGTATCCATTCGACTTGGATGGCATCGTATTCAGGTATTTTTTGAACACACTTTCGTGAAATATTCATATAGTTATTCACAATTATAGAATGGTGGATGTCGGCGGTCAGCGTTCGGAGAGAAGAAAGTGGATTCACTGCTTTGAGAATGTTACCTCAATTATATTTTTGGTGGCTCTATCTGAATACGATCAAATTTTGTTTGAATCCGATAATGAGGTAAATTTGATTTGATTTAATCATAATTCTTATTCATTTATAATTTGCATTTTAGAATCGTATGGAGGAATCAAAAGCTCTATTTAGAACTATTATTACATACCCGTGGTTCCAAAACTCATCAATTATTCTCTTCTTGAACAAGAAGGATTTGTTAGAGGAGAAAATTATGTATTCGCATGTTGTGGATTATTTTCCAGAATTTGATGGTTTGTAACTTCCAAGTGTTCCATATGTTTACAATATGGCTAATATTCTACATTGCAGGTCCTAAGCAAGATCACGCTGCGGCTAAACAATTCGTCCTGAAGAAATACTTGGCCTGCAATCCGGACCCGGAACGTCAATGTTATTCGCATTTCACCACAGCCACAGGTTGAGTATCTGGAATACAATCTATGCGTGTTCGCATTATATATTAATATTTCGTAATTTATAGATACTGAAAACATTAAGCTTGTGTTCTGTGCGGTCAAAGATACAATTATGCAAAATGCACTTAAGGAATTCAATTTGGGTTGAGCACTTGGAAATGATTGGACTAATGATAACACAGCTGCTACGAGTAAATATGCTTGCTTACAAACAACAACAAAACGACTTGAAAAATATTCTGCTTATAATACATCGAATTATGTCTTTGTTTTGTGAATTAAGAGTAACATTTAAATAAAACAGATTCGTCAATCATAAAGTGTAAAATGTTTTATTTCAAACTTACTGTTTATATTAAGCTAAATTTCGAGTTAACAAATTTCACATATTTTTTGTATTTTGACTTAAACGCAATAACTGTTGTTTTCATGTTGTTAAATTAACTATCACAATGAAAATAGCTTTGTGTTTCAGATGATTTCAATTCAATATTTGGCGAATGCCTAGCACCAGCCGATAAACTTAACATTCAAAAACAAAAGGAAAGTAAGGACGAATTGAGTATCACATTCACATTTAGCGTTTGAATCAAGCTTTTATATAACATTTCCAAATAATTAACATAAACATAAACGTTACTTATAGATAATGTCGTTTCTCCTGCAATTTGTATTTGTAATTGGCACAGTTAAATGACCACAAAATCACTCAAATTCCTCTCCGGCTGCACCATGTTCGCTGGCATGAGTTGCACCAATTTGTTGAATAGAAAAGCGCGACGATTTTGTTTCTCGCAACTGGAGTCGGTGCGCGGTCGTTTGGTGCACGACGAGTTGCTGGGACTTGACGCTGTTTCCGATATTCCAGATGTAGCCAGACTTTCGTTTGACTCGATCGACATATTTTCAGCAGTCGCCAATCCTATTACTTCTGTTATTTCAGCTAAGCGTAATTAAATGAATAAATTAATTTAAGAAACGTTTAACAAATGTATTAAGCTCACCCTTCAAGATCTCATTAGACGATTCCTCAATGCATTCAGTCTCAGCACACTTCTCAGGTGTAGTTTTGGAACTTAAAGTCGAGTCATGGCTGATTTCATGGGGCTTAAATAGCAATGATGCCAACTTATGGAACTGTTTAACCAATAATAGTTATTAATATTATAATATTATAGAATTTTACACTTTTATCATACATACGTTGTTTAATTGCTCTGCATCCCCATGATCTATTACTTCAGATATATGGTGTCTGAGGTACTGCATCGCTTTCAAAGGATCTATGCGTACCATTTCTTCATAACGAAGCTTTCGTATTAAATAACGGCAATGTTTCAATATTTCCTCACGTTTTGGCCTGCAATTTAAATTTTGTATATCATAAGGCAACGATAAATTTAAGGAAAACTTACTTTTCTAAAGTGAGCAACCAAAAGTCATCCAAGCGCAGTTGTTGATACTGGAATATGCCTGGATTGCCACCAAAGAGATAATGCGTCTTTGCCACTTCATCATAGACCATCTGATGTGCATATCGAGGACATGGTTCTAAACAGCCATCGATTTTGCTGGTACCCAAAAAGTTAGCTCTATTGATGGAATTTATATCCTGAGTACTATGACGGCAGTAATAGATACGTGACCACTTATGTGTGCGCAGAGAGTAAACCCAAAAGGAGTTTGACGGCTCCACATGATGTACATCGCGTCGATCCTTAACCTTATTCAGGCTCTGTGAAAAATTTAAAATTAGATTGATAGCAGGAATTGGAAGATCTATGAAACGCACTGAGAAAATGTAAATTTCATCGCGATCACAATCGATTGTAGCACGCAAAGTATAACCGGACGATGGTTCGAATTTTGCTTCGGAGGTGGATGTGTTGCCATGATGTGAATGTTCTTTATTAAGAACTGAAATGGCTTGAGTATCTACATCATAGGTTAACAGCTCATCCAGGTCCTCCTTGCCGCGCTGTCCACCATAAATATAAAGCTTTCGTTGTTTCTGCAATTTATAAGTAGTTCAATAACTATAAACAAATATTAATGAGAGTTTAATTACGTTATGAAACACCATGCAGTGGGTAATACGAGATTTAATTGACATTATTTCCGCCTGAGCGGCGCTTGCATGATGGCAATCAACAAGTATCTGCGTCCAAGTGCTTGTCGCAATATGATACGAGAACAGACCAGAATATTCTGGCTCCACAGACGAAGTGGCACTGCGTGGCGTCAGTATTTTGCCACCAAAAATATAGATTGTTCGTTTATCGCTGTCGATGCACATCTGATGATCGTAGACGAGATGTGGTCCGCCAACTTGGCTGGTATCATCACAAATTTGCATCCAGTTATGTGAGCGGGTGTCGTACAGATAAAAGTCGCTCTTAATGTAATCGCTGGTACGTATCGAATTGTCGAGGTAGCGACCCAGCATGAAAATGTTTTCGCTAATGGGATCGAAGATCATCTTGTGGCAGGAACGTGGCGAGGGACCTCTTATTAACTCCGAACGTTCACACAGCAGCGTCCACTCATCCAAGTCTATTTTGAATACCCACAAGTCACTAAGATCTTGATAGCCATCCCAGCCACCGTACAAGTATATGAGTCGCTTCTTAACATCCACAACCAACTGATGACCTCCACGATTGCCTGGCTTCGTGTCACTCTCTGTGTATTTCATGTGCCAAGCATGCTTGTAGTCCTGCTTATGCAAATACTCATCCATTAGACCATCCTCAATGCAGTCGGCCACGAACTCTTCGGTTCGTTCAAAATTGCCCTGAACCACCTGCAGAAATATCAAACAATGAATATAAATATTTTACATTTTACATTTCACAACTATAATTACCAAATATTTATGCAGCTCGCTTATAAGCGGGTGCTCTAGCCGCACATTTGTCTGCTCCTGCAATGCGCCAAAAGCTTCCATATAACCCTGCTGACGGAAATGCTTCAGGCACAGTTTAATAATCTCAGTTTCGCGCAACATATTATAGTTTTTCATGCGTGCACATGTGTACATGGGATCATCCTGGCCATGTAGCTCAATGTACCAGATACTGAAATTAAATGATGGGCCCCACGACAATAGTGGCACGATCTTCAAATATAAAATGGGCAGGTTCTCCGAGCCATCTTCAGTCAGGCAACGCAAATTGAATACTTCAGGTATATTGTCGTTTTTAAGTCCACTTTTAATTAAAAATGGAAATTAAATACTTATAGTGATGACACAACGACATAGTACACTTACGCTTCGAGCAGTAGTACCATATGCTCGTCTTCTAAGCCTCCAAATACTCGAAACTTCTTGATATTACAAACATGTGATTTTTCAAATTTACCAAATTTGATCTTCTTCACGATGGCGGGGCGCTTAAGCTTCAAGGTGAGAAATTGTGGTGGGCTATTCGTATAGGCGGACCAACGAGAGGTTTGATCATTTGGACAGTCGACGAGTACATTTCTGAAATTGTGAAATTGGACGGTAAATACTTTCATATGTGCATATATTCACAGCGCTGACAACAACAGCTGCGCAGTTGACAACAACAATTACGAAATGCAAGTTTGCAGAGCTAGAGGCGGGACGCGTCTCCTATATAAGCATAAACAGACGTGGCCAAGAGTATTAGCAACAATATTGTCCAAACTTGTTGATGGCAAAATCTTATCCATTTACATATATTGCAATAAATGTATTTCAATGTCTTCAAAAATGAATGTCGATATTAAAACCACAATCTACACATAGAAACGGGAATACCCCATAATTGTTGACAATTTTTTTGTCCGACACTGTATGTTTTCAAACAATTCTTTGTATGCTTATGATTCTGTGTGTGTGTACGTTGGGATTTTACAGCTTGTTTGATGAAACACTGTAAACTTACTCAGGCAAATAGTTAGGCGAATAGCTGGAGTAACGGTGAATCTCAAAGCTAAGGCGCTCGGATAACGTGAAAGGTTTCTGCGAATTCGCTCCAGGTACGAGGGGCAGGGCTCCGTATGAAATTGCCAATGAACCATTCGAGCTGTCCGTTGGGCTGGAAGTTGTGGATGTGGACGAAGACATCTTAATGTGTCTGTTGAACACTTGCAGTGCTTTGATCTCAATGAGTGAATTGTTTATCACCAAGTTATATTGCCGGCAATCCGATGCAACAAAACAATTACCGTCCACTTCTAAAGTTAATATCTGTCAATCACATGGAAACGGCGACAAATGACTCGCTTAACGACAGTGCTCCTCATTAGTTTCTGTGCTCCTCATTTAACGAATTGTTAATAAATCAAATGCATTTTTAAATTTCATTTGTATCTCGTTGATAGAAGTTCATTTGTTGAGCCAAATCAACGCAAATTATGTTACTTATCTGTCATAAGATTAACGCTAGTTATTGCATATGAATTAATTTTTATTTTGGATTGAGTCCCGGACGGTTTAAGCTATTATTTCTTAAATTATTCAGAATGCCTCATATTTTGAAGACGTTACACAAATATGCATATGTATTGAATGAATGCAATGTAAATAACTTATTTGTCGAATATTGTGGTAAAGTCCATTTATAGGACCCGATCGAGTCTTAAAATGTAGGGTAATATTATAGAAGTGATGAATGCGATGTTATTGCAATTAAATTAATTTTTTATTAATTACTTGCAAAGATATTATACGGCCATCCAGCAATTTCTTTAAACCAATTTGTATACAAGCTTTGCTAGCTGGTCGATACATCGAAATGCAGGAAATATTAATTTATTTAAAATAATTTTTCAAGTATTTTTGCAGTATTTTTATTAGCGTATTCTGATGCAATCGATATATAACGTTAACTTTTACATATATATCGTTAGCCGATAGCCGCAGTGTTGCTTGCGATTATTTTATCGTTTTGTATTTACACTTCTCTTTTGCCAAAACATTTTTCAATTGAATTTACTTCAACGTGCTGTAGTACTCTTTAAATAAAATATGTCCTTTGATGCTATTCCAAAAGACTTGCGAGGTCTTCGAGCGTGTTTGGTTTGTTCACTTGTAAAGGTAAGTTTGTTTCCACCGCATTTGTTGGTAATATTACACGCGTACACATTTCTCATATGCCGCTCTTTTTTGTTTCTATAGACCTTCGATCAATTTGAGACTGATGGCTGCGAGAATTGTGAAGAATTCCTGCGCATGAAAAACAACAAGGACAATGTCTACGATCATACTAGCAACAATTTTGACGGAATCATCGCACTGACAACACCAACCGATTCGTGGGTCGCAAAATGGCAGCGTTTGGGTAATAAACTAAACATTATGTGTTTGTCTCTTAATCGAACCATGTTCCTCACTTTTAGCACGCTTCACTCGCGGCATCTACGCAATCTCTGTTTCGGGCACTTTACCGAATTCGACGCTGCGTGACATGAAGAATCGCGGCATTGTCTTCAAATCGAGGGATAGAAGTCAACGCTAATGCCATCAACAAAAAATCATATTCAGCATATAAAATATTTATTTAAGTAATAACGAAACCACGAGTAGATCTATATAGTTACAAGTAAAATACATTTGTAAGTAAAGGGTTTTCTATCAATCGTCCAACGAGGTTACACGCAATCCAACACCACCAGCTGTTGTCACATGAACACCAAAGCCAGCTCCCTCCAGTTCCTCCTTCAACTTCCAGTAGACTTCGTTGCATTCATAGTTTTCCGGCAGCAGGACAATGGCATAGCCACCAGCACCAGCACCCGTCAGCTTGGAGAAGAAACCACGCTTGAAAGCAATCGTGAATATTTGCTCTAGCTTTGGATGTGTCACGCCGATGGCCTTCAACAGGTCGTTGTTGATCTGAAAGAGGCGCTCGAGTTTCTCGAACTTTTGGCTGTCATCCTGGGCATTGCCGAAGCTCTCGTAGAGCGGCACTGCTGAATTCACAAGCTGCTCGCAGGCTTGCCAAATTGACTCAATAAGCTGCGGGAAATCCTCGGCCAGGTGACGCACCTTGGCCACAATATCCGCGGTGCTGCGACTGACGCGGCTATCTACCAGTAAGATGTTTAGCGGCTTTTGGATTTTCAGCGACTGGAAGCCCTGCCCTTTGACGAAACGTAAAATGCCACCATAGGTGCACACAGTGTTGTCGACGCCGGAGGGCGTGCCATGATTCACACGCTCCGATTCGAAAGCCCAATGTGAAATCAACGCCAAGTTATCATCCTGCAAGTAACTGGACTGATCGAAGTGGCCAGCCAAAATAAGAAAAGCGGTAGCTAAAGCGGCGCCATACGAGGCCGAGCTGCCTAGACCAGCGCCCACATTTAACTCGGTGTCAATATGCACTTGGAAGCCAGACTTGAGCGTCAATGTGGGTTGATTAGGTGCGGTTAACACAGCGCCAGCTAGCAGATAGTAAATGGATATGAAGGCACGTTGTGTATGCTGTTTGGGTGTGCTGCCCCCGCTGCGTTCCAGTTGCTTGGCCACCTCCGTGCGCACTTCCTCCATTAACTTAGCAGTGCTGTCCAATTTATCGCCTGGGTATTTGTTGCGGAAGTTGTCCAGAAACGTGTTGAACTCTTGCAGATCGATCTCCAGCGTACAGTTCAACGCATCCAGCTGGAAGCTAGCCACCTGGCTGGCTTCCTGTGAGCAGCGCAGTTGTAGGTTGGTGCCCAGTCCAACGACGGCAGCCAATGCGGGTTTCTGATAGACGACCGCGTGTTCGCCATGTAGAATAACCTTGCCAGGGGAGTGAACCTGGAACTTCAGCATTGTTCTTGATACTGCGCTCCGTGTAGCTTCTTCGCTGTGTGTTTTATCTTGTTTTGTAATTTGAATTTTTAATGAAGGGGTCAGAACGGCAGAACAACAGTTCAGGCAAAATGGCGTCACCGTTTGGGTCACTTGTGTGTTAAAGTTCTGGCTTTATTTATTTTTGCTAATGTTTTTTTTTTGTACGACTATTTGTGGTTTTTATGTAATGTTATTTTTTGCAGAAATTTGCGTGTTTACTGTAACTCCGTTCATTGGCTGTTTCCCTTTCACTTTCTTTGTTCAACTGTTTTTCGGTTTCGACTGGTTGGTTAATGTTCATCTGACGTTGGCTGGTTTTTTTTTGTTGGTGTTACATACAAACATACATACATGCAAACATACATATGTACAGGTTTTGGTTTCGGTCTCCACGGCATCAACAGGTTACGGCTAATGCTGTTATTGTCGCTGTTGTTGTTATGATTACTTCTGTTGCTGTTGTTGTTGTTATTATTACTTTTGCTGTTGCACTTTCTCCCACTCTTCGGGGGTGTATGTCTTTTGTGAGAAAGCGTGAATTGACTTAAGTTCTTCGGCAAGCGATTGGTTTACCCTTCAAAATAAAAGTTTTCAATCGAATTATTTACAATGAGATAAGCAAGCAAACTCAATAATGGTTATTACAATCTGTGTTTTTGCAGCAACGTTTGCCCCACGAACGCTTTAGACACTATGATAACGCTGAACTTGCCACCACATCCGTCCGAATCGTCCGAAACGTCTACATGACTTGCATCGAACCTCGCTCTTAGCTTGTCTTCTAAGTACTTTGCATCGTATTTACTCATGTTTTTTATTTAATTTTTTTTAAGCGTCTGTACGTAAATTTTGCAGTCTCTAGCGGCAAAATATCGACTTTGTGAGATTGTTGTACGATAATTCAGTGACGTCAGATGTTGGGACAATGCGATATTATCGAAAAACATGCCTATGCTGATGAATATATTACATTAATTTATGATTAATTTTTTATTATATTAAGTTTAAGTGATAACGTCACGCAATTTGGATGGATTACAGATTTGTACATATTTTAAATATATATCGGAGAATTTTGTGACGTCATCGAAGTGGAGAGGTTGTTTACATTCGTGATTAATCATACTGAATACATCGGTGCTGAAATCTATCGATAATCACATATGTACGAAAATATCGAATCTCGCTCATCCCTAAAGCATTATTGCACATAGCTAAAGCGCCAAAATTTTACGTTTTTATTTTGTTATAGTTTTGTTTTTATAAGAAGACATATAACTTGTAATAACGCTTTGCGAAGAAGAGTGTTAACTGCTTCGACTGTCTAGGATCTTGGCAATCATGTCCTTCTTTGGTGGCAACACATCGCTTGGCGCAACAAGCACGCCGGCTAAACGTGAGTGTATTTCTCAGATGTTGTATGCAAGGGGACAGGGTGGAGTTGCAAGTTAAGCCATTTTGGCCAAATAGCGTTGCGGCCCAGCATTTGATGGCAGTGTTAACAGCTGCTTGGCATCCTGTATGTTGTGAACACGTATTTCCTTTGGATTTAGACTGTATTAAAAGGCAAGACGGGCAATTAGCAAGGAAACAGCTGGTAATGAACATACAGCTTTATTCTATTGCTCAATCATAGAGAGAGTCTCGATACAGTATATAATAATACTTGCCCTTTCTTTTTAATAACGTAACCTATGTAGGCCACAGCAGCCAGCAGTGTAACTAGGGTAAATATAAGTAGCAGCGGCATTTTCAACAAAACGAAGACATCTGCTGGTGTCCAACTTCCAAGCTGTACTAAAGCTTTTCATGGTATATCACTGATAACATTAATTAGGCGGAAGCTGAGCCCGCAACAAAGCTTACTCAATGCTGACCTCTTTGTTATCTCTTTTTGTACAGCGGGCGGAATGTTTGGTTCATCATTCGGAGCAACAACAGCAACTGCGGCACCAGCGTTTGGAGCCACAACGGCGGCAGCACCAGCATTTGGGGCGACAACTGGGACAGCTGCGCCGGCTTTTGGAGCGACAACTGGAGCAGCTGCGCCGGCGTTTGGGAGTGGGTTAGCTGCACCGGCGTTTGGCACCACATCGTCGGCGTTTGGCGCTGCAACAACATCAGCACCCACATCAACGCTGGGCGGCGGATTCGGTGGCTTCGGTGCTGCGGCAGCGACAAGTCAACCCAGTTTGTTTTCGACACCTGCTATTAGCGCAGCACCTCCAGCTTTCAGTGGTTTCGGGCAATTGTCAACGACTAGCAATGCGCCTGCAAGTGGTTTTGCGGGCTTTGGGGCAACAACAACTACAGCACCAACGTTTGGTGGTTTTGGCGCCAGCCAGCCATCGGTGTTTGGCGGTAGCACCTTTGGCTCAAGTAATTTGCAACAACAACTGTCCATTAACAAATTACTTATATGATGAATATGATTGCAGCGTTTGGTAAACCTGCTGCTGCTCCGACTTTTTCACGTGGCTTCGGTAATACCAACATTATGCTCGACCAGCAACAGCAGCAACCTATACCCATTTCGGCGGACGAGGCGTTTGCACAGTCCATTCTGAATGTGTCAATTTTCGGCGACGAGCGCGACAATATTGTGGCCAAGTGGAATTATCTGCAGGCCATGTGGGGCACCGGCAAGCTCTTCTATTCCCAAAGCGCTGCACCTGTGGATATTACTCAAGAGAATTATCTCTGCCGTTTCAAGGCAATTGGTTACAGTCGCATGCCAGGCAAGGATAATAAATTGGGGCTGGTTGCGCTCAATTTTGATCGAGAATATGCCACAATTAAGTAAGTTCGCTTTATATCAAAAGTAATTCAATTGTTACACTTTTGGTTTTCATTTTTATATTTTTAGGGCACAACAGCAACAGATTATACAAACACTGCACAGCCTGATGGGCAGTAAGCCAAACATTTTGGTTCACATCGATGTGCTTAAAGAACTGGAGAATAAAAAGTGTCAAATGGTAATTTTTGTTGAGGAGAAACTGCAGCTAACACATGGACCAAACGATAGCAAGCGCATACTTGCAACCGAGCTGTCGATGTATTTGAATCAGGCAACGGTGAAGCCACAATTGACCAATCTAGGCATAAACGAAGTGTTGGCACTCACGTTGCCAGACGAAGATCAGTTCAAGGAGTATTTAGGGAATCCGCCACGAAGTGTCGATCCACGCATGTGGCGTCAGGCCAATCTGGACAATCCCGATGCCACGCAATTTATACCGGTGCCTATGATTGGTTTCAGCGATCTGAAGTGGCGCTTGAAGTGCCAGGAACAGGAAACAGAAACGCATGCGCTATACATGAAAAAGGTGGACGGTGAATTGCAAGAGCTGCGGCGACGACACGCCTCAGCAACGGCGAAGATATTGGAGCACAAACGAAAACTAGCCGAAATGAGCCATCGTATATTAAGAGTAAGTTGCCATATGTTTATTAAAATGAACATTATTGTAATGCAATATAATTGTAATCTTTTGGCAGATCGTTGTGAAACAGGAATGCACACGCAAGGTGGGCAGTGCATTGACTCCAGAGGAGGAGGCGCTTCGCACCAAGCTGCAGAATATGCAGGCCGTTGTGTCGGCGCCGACACAGTTCAAGGGACGACTTAGTGAACTGCTCTCGCAGATCCGAATGCAGCGCAATCAATTCGCAAGCAATGGATGCAATGATTACACCGTCGACAAGAATGCCGAGGATGAGATGAAGACCATTCTGACCATGCAACAGCGTGCCATGGAGTTTTTGAAAGAGACGGTGAACAAGGATCTGGAAGCGCTCGATATAATTATAAAAGGTTTGCCCGAGTTACAGCAAACATGATTGCCACTTCGCTTTCTACCGAAATGATGTAGTTGTTTGTCCAATATAGAGTCAATGAACAAGATGTAATCGCCACATTTCGTTTTTTTTTTGTCTGTTTTTATTGCCACCTGTCTAGTATTTCCTGCAGCTTGAACTTGCACTTTTACGGCAGGCACAATAAAATATAACAAATGTCTTGTGGGGCTCTTGTGGAAACAATCGAAACGAGTTCACAGACACGCTGCGGAAATTGTGTGAGCAACGATTTTGTACACTTGGCATTATTGTCTTAAATTTACAGTTTATTGTTAACGTGTCTCATATTTATATTGTTATAAACCATTGTGGCGTCGACAAAGTTTGTGCCGAGCAACAAGTGGAAAATTCAAATGGTAACCAAATCTGAAATTGGATTTTCCCGAGTTGTTGGGCGACTTTATGAGCACTTTGCAGCCATTTCAGAAAGGGATGGCTCGTGTGAGGCCGTTGTTTCAGCCATAATTTGGTGTCAATGTACTGTCAACTAGCGGCCGACTTTTCTGTGGCTTGCGTTTGAAATTGGACAATTTTGTAGCGATTACTTGACCATTTGACGCAATTTCGCTTGTTTGTCTCGAGCTGCAACGAACTCATTACCAGTGACAAACTCACATCATCCATTTACATCCAGTTTGTTCAACTCCAGGCGCTTCGGGTTCGGGTTGTTACATTAACATTATTATGTAGCCAGGCGTAACTCACACATGTGTGCGATTGCAAGTGTGTGTGTTGCTGCCTCGTTATATATTTAGTTTCTTAGCGCTGGGGAAACTCGTTTGAAACTCGGTTTCCCAGATAACTGTGCCTGGTCTGGAGGCGCCTCGCATTGTTGTTGCTCTCTTTGATGGCGCAGACTTCCGAAAGCTTCCGTTTGCAGTCTGGGAAAATGATTGCAGTGTGCGGAGTATAAATGAATTCGCTGTGCCCCAAGCCGCCTTACTCAGTGCGCAAACTCCGTGACGGCTTGTGCTCGCCGCAACGCATATGGACAACTGAAAAGCGGTCAATAGATCTACAAATCTCAACATGTTGAATGGGTCACTAATAGTGAGTATCTTTAGCGACGCTGCTGGATATATCTGTACCTAACAGATACTTTTGCTTTGTAGTTGCTCTTGGGCATCTGTTGTGTCGCCATCACAGCCACGCCCACATCATCGAGATTAACGCGCAGTCCTCATCTGCAGGAAGATGTACAACTTTTGCATCCACATGTCATAACCATTGAGCGCTTGGAGCACTTGCTGAGACGTGCCGGCGAAATCTTTGGCCCTGTTATGCAGAACGAGGATGCACAGACGTCGGCCAGCGAAGTGGAGCCGCAGATTCAGATTCAACCACAAACCCAGCCGCAACCCCAATCACATCCACGACCATACATGCTGCCGCCCACAGAGCAGCCTTACAACTTTTACCTGCCGCTGTTTGATTACGTCGATCCCAAGCTGGATGCCAAGAGCAAGCGCATGGAGAAAATTGCGCCGCCGCCACACAGAGTGCAGCAGGAGCACAACTACTACGCCGACAAGCCAAAAAAGACGCCGAAGAAGTTCAATGCCGATGCCAAGCACATCAATCTCAAGTGGCTCAACACCTACGAGAAGGCAATGGGCGGCAATACGCCCAAGGCCGTCTATCTGGAGCAGGACGAACGTAGTCGCATCAATTTCGATGACTCGTTCTTTGCCGTGGACATGCACGTGAAGGCGCCCGACAATCAGCCCCACATCAATGTGCCCGCGGACCTCGTGCAGCACGGGGAGCAGCTGCCCGAGGACGATCTAATGGCAGCACCTGCGCATCAGCTTGCCTACAGCTTCAAGCCAACTAAATCCGTTATGTCGCGTGCCTAGAACAAGCAGCTCAGATCAAGTGTTATTTAATTGTAGTCAGTTACATAAATGCAAAATATATATATATATTTATATGTGTGTGTGGAGATAGACACAAATCAAACAAGGTTATGTAGAAAATAATTAAAGTAAAGGTTGCATGCAACCCGCTTGTAGTTGGAATTTTAAGAACCGCCGTCTTATTGCACGCTGAAAAAGCAAGAGTTATGTTTCACTCATTAAGTCAGTTGGATGAACGAGCTTTATGTTGATAAATTCTTGACGAAAAGTTGTTGAGTATTTGATTCCAATATTGCCAATTATACACTCAAAGTATCTAGAGTTGCTGTGCAGTCTCCTAGTCCCTAAGCCTTCTCCAACTGAGCGACGCCATTGCGCACAACCTTCTCAATGTCGTCGAGCAGACCAGATGCGCCAAAGCGGAATAGTTCGGGCTGCAACCAGTGCATTCCAAGCGTCTCCTTCACCAGAGTCATCCAGGCAATGGCGTCACTCACAGTTCGCACACCGCCGGCTGGCTTCAAGCCCACAATTTGGCCAGTGCGTCGCTTGAACTCCTGTATGGCATATATCATGACCAGGCCAACGGGCAGTGTGGCATTCACTGCCTCCTTGCCCGTCGAAGTCTTGATGAAATCAGCGCCTGCCAGCATGCACACCATGGACGCCTTATACACCTGTAATTGGTAATTTAAAATAGATATTTACGATGTGTGAGGACTCTTTGACTTACATTCTCCATGGAGCCCAGCTCGCCAATGGCCAGAATAGTCTTCAGATGCGCACGTTCGCCGCATGCGTTACGCATGAGTACCACCTCGTTGTAGACACCCTCCCAGTCGCCCACCAGCGCCAGTTGTCGATTGATGACTATGTCAATCTCTGTGGCACCGGCAAGAATAGCATAGCTGATCTCCTGCAGGCGCGTCTGCAAGCCATACTGTCCAGTTGGAAACCCGGTGGCTACCGCAGCAATGGATATATCATCGAGTTTGCCATACTGCTGCAGCGCCTTGTAGGCATCCGCTACTCGAGCGGGATACACACAGACGGCGGCACAATGTATACCCGGCAGGAGAGTGCCCTCGAAGAACTTGTCGAAGAATTGAGGCTCGAATGGAAGGCAGGCACGTACGCATAGGCGACGCACATTTGCCGCCGTGTCATCTCCAGCCAATGTGGTCAAATCCGTTAGCATTAAAGCTTTCAGGGCGTAGGCGATCTCATTGACGCCCGAGACTGTGGAGCGCTGCGATATGCTCAAAGCAATCTCATTGATTTGTGGCAATGAGAAGTTGATACGAAGTAGCGAGGCATCTGATAATTGTTTGATTATTAATGAAAATCATATATTTGATACTTTAATTACCATAGGGCAGGGTTTTGTTAACCGAAAATACTTTGACTTTGACTTCCATTTTGTTGCGTTTTCCGATAAGAAATGTACGTTTTGACACACAGTGGAGAGAACAGAACACATACAATAGGAACAGGGCACCACAACGTGCGTATGCGAACCTGTTATCACTAGATAATAACTAAACAGCTGATGCGAGAGCTGCCAGACTATTGCAATGCATTGATCTGCTCGTTCACACTGTGCTGCCACACCCTTTAAAATCAGTGAGATTTATGATCGTTAAATTTAACATTTGATGGAAAAATGTAAACTAAGCGCTCTCGCAAGTAAAACAAAAACATAAGCAAATTTTAACAAATAATGGTGTCAATTTATTAACTCAACAACGTATTGAAAATGTATATAAATCTAATTAGTGTATTATGAAGTGTTGTAAGGTAATTAATTCTTTTTAAATCCATAAAATGAACTTTTCTACGCACCCAGAATACTGCCAACCATATCATATGGCTCAAATTTGGTATCATATTTCCGACAAAATCCGACAGCTCAAATTTGGTATCATATTGCCAATAAGTAATTTAAAAAGTTCAAAGCTTTGATTAAAATTGTATGAGAAATTTCGCAATTTCTTATGTTATTTAATAACAGCAGCACTTGATCACAAGTGCACACACGAACTCATTACCAGATGATTAGCAGCTGTTAAAGATGTCATAGAAGTTGAGTTTTTTTTTGTGGCACGCGAGAAAACAGCTTTACTAGTTAATTTTAAAACGGTTACAAACTTGTCTATGTATCATTAAAACACAGGTACTAGGTTGTTATAATTAAAAAAAATAACAAAATAAATTTAGTTTGTATTGTGTAACTCAGCATTGAAAAAGTTGTGCTTGAGTAGTGAGAATGTATTTCCGCATACGAAAGTAAATCGGATAAATACGCAAAATGAAAAAGAAACCCGATTACAAATAATGTCGCTGACATCATTTCACACCATTTTCTTTTTAATAATTAATTACTAAAAAGTTAATTGCTGTAATAACCTTTGTTAGGTGTAAACCTTTTATTAAAAAGCCTACGAAATTTGTAGTGTTATTCAATATCCATGAGAAGCTCGAAATACAATACAATACAAAACAATTAAATGAAATACAATTTATTAAAAATCTGTGCGCATTTGTACTTAATTCAATTGAATAGAAAATGAAACTACTGGTGGAGATTTGATTAAAGATTCACTGTGTGCCTTCAATAATTCAATCGTCGAGTACTCTGCGCATAATAGCAAAGAATCGATATGTGATGTTCATCATCTGTAAAAAATTGCATTTTATGCTCGCTTAACTGGCGCTATTAAATTTAACTTACATTTTTGAATGTATCCAGCGATATAATAATTATACCTTTGGCTGAGAGTACAACTGGTTTATCAGTGTTGAGCATAATTAATAGTAATTGTTTCCGATATGCGGGCGAACCGTTATACCACGTTTGAGAGTAAGCAGCATTAGGCAAAGCTTCACTCTGCAAGCGAAAATTTTCATTTACACTTTTGTTAAGTACTCGTATACGTATTTTTTCTTGTAACCCTACCAAATCGATCAGCTGCTGTCCGTAATAGCAGACCATATAGAACTGAGCGGCACAGCTGATGAAATACGATAGAAACGAGACACCGTTTAGATTGAAGCCACACACTATGGTGTAGAAGGCAACACAGCAAAGAGTGCTCGCAGTGGCAAAAAGATTGTACGCCAACAATATGCCAAAAATGTCATTGAGCTCCTTGTGAAAACTAATTGCAAAATATTTTCGTTATTTTCTAGGTTTTTTTTTTGTACTTATTTTACACACCCGATCACATATTTATGCTTTTGAACGACACTAACTAGAAATTCACAATCCTCAATCGAACGCTCCTCGCTGGGATTGTAGCTGGACAACTGTCGTCCAAGATGGGCAAAGTGCATGCAGATTTGGGCAGACAGGCACATTATCCATACATCGGTGCCTATATTGAAGGTCATGAAGAAGTGGGTGCTAGTGAACTCCAGGATCTGTGAGAACACATAGTTGAGTGGCGAATTGGAATCGAAACTGACTTTCATCGGATAGGCGCGCAGATAAGGAAATTTGGCCTGATTTCCGATTGTGCATCGCTGATAAAGATATATGCAGGTCGATTGCAAGCAAGGTCCAAAAATAAGCAGTAGCACTACGAAGCAGAAGTAATAAACACCATAACGTATGACTCGTGGCCAATAAAAAGAATTGACGTTATAATATCGACGTTCCGAATCACTGTCAGGAAAAACCATTTGCAATTTCGTTATGAGTTCACGAATGCGCTTTCGATAAAAGAGAAATGTAGCGACTTTCGTTTCCGAATTTAGAAGGAGAAAGAAAATTTCCGCATAGCGCACAATGGTAACCGGATCACCCGCCAGTGTATCCCACTGAATGATGCGCAGCATCAAATAGTAGATGATGTAGTAGTGACTTGCCAGGCCAAGGAAAAAGTAGCTACGCATCAGCATATCCTGCCATTTCGGCTTGGGTTGGTATAGGAAGTCGTAGCCGATCGATTTGAACATCATAGTTGGTATAAAGATGAAGTCCTCGTAGCTGCGCTGAATTTCATTTTCGAAGTTCTCCATTTCCGTTTCACAACTGATACATTTTTGGCTGAGTTGCTCATTTTATACTTCCTTTTTTGAGAGTCATTTAATATTAATAAAGGTCGAATTAATAATTGAAGCGACAATGTATGAGGTTTAATTTAATATGTGACAAACTGCTGAACTTACGATGGTGTCAAACGGCAAGAACCGATTCTAATCGGTTAATGTAACTTAATTACCTCATCCTTTAATTAGAATAGCATTGTGCACTGTTCAAAGTTAAATTTTACTTATCAATGAAATTTCCAAACCGTAACTTACGTATTCTCAAGATTTGTGGCAATGAGAAGATGGTTCGAAGTAGCAAAGCATCTGATAATTGTTTGTTTGTTTCCATTTTGTTGCGTTTTCCGATAAGAAATGTTCACAATAGGAACAGGGCACCAACAACAACGTGCGTATACTGTTACAGTAGATAGTAACTAAACATCTGATGCGAAAGCTGCCAGACCATTGCAATGCATTGATCTGCTCGTTCACACTGTGCTGCCACACCCTTTAAAATCAGTGAGATTTATGATCGTTAAATTTAACATTTGGTGGAAAAATGTAAACTAATCGATCTCGCATGTAAATCAAAAACATAAGCTAATTTGAATAATTGTGTCAATTTATTAACCCAGCAACGTGTTGAAGATTTATATAAAATATAATTAGTGTACTATGAACGGTTGTAAGGTAATTAATTCTTTTTTAAATCCATAAAATTCACTTTTCTACGCACCGAGAATAATGTCAACCATATCCCACGGGCAAATTTTGTATTATATTTCCAACCAAATCATACGGCTCAAATTTGGTATCATATTTCCAATAAGTAATTTAAGCTTTAATTAAAATTGTATAGAAATTTCGCAATTTCTTATGTTATTTAACAACAGCAGTACTTGATCACAAGTGCACACACGAGCCCATTACCAGATGATTAGCAGCTGTTAAAGATCTCATAGAAAAATTATCATATATATATATATATATATATATATATATAGATATATATATAGTTATGTTATTTTTTTGTGGCACGCGAGAAAACAGCTTTACTAGTTAATTTTAAAATGTTATAAATAAAAAAATAACAAAATAAATTTAGTATGTAAAAAGTTGTGCTTGAGTAGTGAGAATGTATTTCCGCATACGAAAGTAAATCGGATAAATACGCAAAATGAAAAAGAAACACGATAACAAATAATGTCGCTGTGACATCATTTCACACCATTTTCTTTTTAATAATTAATTACTAAAAAGTTAATTGCTGTTATGACCGTTGTTAGGTGTAAGCCTTTTATTAAAAAGCATACGAAATTTGTAGTGTTATTCAATATCCATGAGAAGCTCGAAATACAATACAATACAAAACAATTAAATGGAATAAAATTTATTAAAATTCTGTGCGCATTTCTACTTAATTTAATTGAATAGAAAATGAAACTACTGGTGGAGATTTGATTAAAGATTCACTGTGTGCCTTCAATAATTTAATCGTCGAGTACTCTGCGCATAATAGCAAAGAATCGATATGTGATGTTCATCATCTGTAAAAAATTGCATTTTATGCTCGCTTAACTGGCGCTATTAAATTTAACTTACATTTTTGAATGTATCCAGCGATATAATAATTATACCTTTGGCTGAGAGTACAACTGGTTTATCAGTGTTGAGCATAATTAATAGTAATTGTTTCCGATATGCGGGCGAACCGTTATACCACGTTTGAGAGTAAGCAGCATTAGGCAAAGCTTCACTCTGCAAGCGAAAATTTTCATTTACACTTTTGTTAAGTACTCGTATACGTATTTTTTCTTGTAACCCTACCAAATCGATCAGCTGCTGTCCGTAATAGCAGACCATATAGAACTGAGCGGCACAGCTGATGAAATACGATAGAAACGAGACACCGTTTAGATTGAAGCCACACACAATGGTGTAGAAGGCAACACAGCAAAGGGTGCTCGCAGTGGCAAAAAGATTGTAAGCCAACAATATGCCAAAAATGTCATTGAGCTCCTTGTGAAAACTAATTGCAAAATATTTTCGTTATTTTCTAGGTTTTTTTTGTACTTATTTTACACACCCGATCACATATTTATGCTTTTGAACGACACTAACTAGAAATTCAGAATCCTCAATCGAACGCTCCTCGCTGGGACTGTAGCTGGACAACTGTCGTCCTAGATGGGCAAAGTGCATGCAGATTTGGGCAGACAGGCACATTATCCAAACATCGGTGGCTATATTGAAGGTCATGAAGAAGTGGGTGCTAGTGAACTCCAGGATCTGTGAGAACACATAGTTGAGTGGCGAATTGGAATCGAAACTGACTTTCATCGGATAGGCGCGCAGATAAGGAAACTTGGCCTGATTTCCGATTGTGCATCGCTGATAAAGATATATGCAGGTCGATTGCAAGCAAGGTCCAAAAATAAGCAGTAGCACTACGAAGCAGAAGTAATAAACACCATAACGTATGACTCGCGGCCAATAAAAAGAATTGACGTTATAATATCGACGTTCCGAATCACTGCCAGGAAAAACCATTTGCAATTTCGTTATGAGTTCGCGAATGCGCTTTCGATAAAAGAGAAATGTAGCGACTTTCGTTTCCGAATTTAGAAGGAGAAAGAAAATTTCCGCATAGCGCACAATGGTAACCGGATCACCCGCCAGTGTATCCCACTGAATGATGCGCAGCATCAAATAGTAGATGATGTAGTAGTGACTTGCCAGGCCAAGGAAAAAGTAGCTACGCATCAGCATATCCTGCCATTTAGGCTTGGGTTGGTATAGGAAGTCGTAGCCGATCGATTTGAACATCATAGTTGGTATAAAGATGAAGTCCTCGTAGCTGCGCTGAATTTCATTTTCGAAGTTCTCCATTTCCGTTTCTCAACTGATGCAGTAGTGGCTGAGTTGCTCATTTTATATATCCTTTGGTGGGAGTCATTTAATATTATTATAGGTCTCAGACCACAGTCGAATTAATAATTGAAGCGACAATGTGTGAGGTTTAATTTAATATGTGGCAAAGTGCTGAACTTGCGATTGTGTCAAACGGTGAGAACCGATTCTAATCGGTTAATGAAACTCAATTACCCCATCCTTTAATCAGAATAGCATTGTGGTTTATCTGCACTGTTCAAAGTCAATTATTACTTATCAATGAAATTTCCAAACCGCAACTTACGTATTCTCAAGTGCCGTCCATTTATAAATCAGCGACAAGTTTCCTACTCAAACACCTGACCATTATTATCAGCTAAGCCGTGATGCATTGTACTATCCTCTAGTGACAATGCCACGGTTTATTGCACATTAAGATTTTTATGGCTTTATGTTATATATGAAATATTTACTCTCCTTAAAATTACACTGAAAATGTGATTTTAAGTTAAAAGTAAATATTTGGGTGATTATATTATTCATTTGATACGCTCCCATGATCTATAACACATTTATTGCCAATTTTAAAAGCATAATCTCCTTAAATACTGTTTATTTTTAGTTCAACAATTATCCTTTTAATTACACCAATTCAGTTCAAATTTGTACAACGTTTAAATCAGATTATAATAAAGTGTTCCATAATTAATTATAACTACCTTAGGGTATCTCATAGTCAAGCCTTTGGGACAAAGGCGTTTTATTTACGGTTTTGGAATCATTCTTAGCTGGGAATGCAATGACACTTCAAGCGTCTCTCGATTTGCTATCGATGTTTGGGACTTAAGTTGGCCACTGATAAGATGTTACAGGTGTTAGCCATTTACAGAGCACATCCACTCACGTCGTAAATAGCCCGGATTTGTGTACATAGAACAATTATAAATTGCTTTTTGCGAAAATTTCCAATATAAATATAATGCCAGTTAAGTGTAGTATTTCATATGCAACTGCAACTTGGAATCGAGAAGTACGCTTCGGAACAGTATCAATATGGCAGCACTACCCACAACCTACAATGAGAAGGATAAAACCTGGAGCGGTGCAAAACGCAGCTCCATCTTCAACTATGACACATCCGTCGGTAAAATTATATTGAATACCATGAGAAATTGGCCAAAGAACGTTTGTCAAGTGAGTAGAAAATCGATTCGAAATTGTGTCCTGAGCATTAATTATATTGAAACGTTAGATCAACGATACCGATGGCGTATCAGTGACCAATGAGCAGGCTATTACTTGGGCCATACGGATAGCGCAGTACCTGAAACATCGAGGACTGAATCACAAGGATGTCATTGGCATTTCGGCCAAAAATACCACCTACGTTATGCCCTTGGGCATTGCCTGTCTGATGAACACCACGCCATTCCACGCTGTGAATCCCATGCTGGACGAAGGTAAGTCCAACAGTTGGGCAATTTCTTGCAAGCAATTGTTTAAGTTTAATTTCAATTTGTAGAGACCATCAAGTATGTTTTCGAGCTGACCAAGCCAATGATCATATTTTGCGATGGTCACGAATTCGAGAAAATCCGTTCGGCAACTCGGGGCTGGCATCCGGAAATATTCACACTGGTCGATCATATTGAGGGTGTGCCTAAGATTGAGACTCTGCTGGACCCCACAGATACTGAAAGGCTATATCAGTGAGTTCCTAATGCATGCTTCGTGATTTCCATTGTGTATCTATATTGTCGTCAACCCACAGACCGGAAGTGCTTAAAAATGGCGGCGATCAAACTGTGGCAATTTTGTGCTCTTCTGGCACTACAGGATTGCCAAAAGCCGTGTGCCTATCGAACAGTATTCTCATACAGGACAGCATGTGAGTCCATCTACACATCGGTGCTTAACAACAAGTAATTTACAATGTTTCTAAATTGCAGGCTCGTCAACAGCGAATCGATTATCTTCATTTCGAGCTCCTTGGATTGGATAACTGGCCTCTGGGCCTTTATTTTCAGCACAGTTTTTGGCAGCACTCGCATCATTACCAACAGACCTTTCAGTGCCGAGTACTTTGTGCAGTTGGTGAAGAAGTACAAGATCAACTATGCCGTCGTGCCTCCTCGCCATCTGTCCGCCTTGATCACTTGCCCTGAGGCAACCACTGAGGCTCTCTCGCCCATTCGTATGCTCAACTATGGCGGTGGCTTGGTTACGCTAACAACATTGCAGCGAGCTCAGGAGATCTGCAAGACTGCCATGTTCAACTCGGGATACGGCATGACCGAAGTGGGCGCCATAAGTGGTAACGTTGGCATCAGCAACAACAACTCGGCTGGCCGCTTGATGCCCGGCATTAAGATGCGCATTGTCGACGAGGATGGCAAGAGCCTCACTTACAAGCAGGTGGGCGAGATTTATGTGCACACTGGACAGGCCTGGAATGGTTACTACGGCAATCCCGTGGAGACTCGCCGGATGCAGGACTTCGAGGGTTGGTTCCATACCGGCGACTTGGGCTACTTCGATGAGCAGAACTTCCTCTATATTGTGGATCGCAAGAAGGAGATTCTGAAGTATCAGGGTCTCCACTATTGGCCCACTGAAATCGAGACAGTCATTGCGGAGCTGCCTCAGGTGCAGGATGTGTGCGTCGTGGGCGTCTACGATGAGCGTCAAGGCGATGCTGCAGGTGCTTTGATCGTGAAGCGCAAGGGATGCGAGATCAATGAGAAGGCGATCGTGGAGCATGTGGCCAAGAGATTGACGGGCATGCAGAAGCAGCTTCATGCCGGAGTTCGTTTCACCGACAAACTGCCAGCCAATTTTAATGGGAAGACTCTGCGAAAGACAGCGCGTGACGTATTTGTGTCCATCAAGTAATTTATAGATTGTATTTGAGCTTATAAATGTTGTATATATTATATATTATGTTGGGAACACACTTCACATATCAAGTACTCGTACTTTCCGATATATGAGCATTCAGACTTAGCTCTTATCTCAAGAGACTTGTTCAATTCTTAAGACACGTGCCTATGAGGAAGCTTTCTATTCTATTATCACATCACACTCTGAGATAATAAATATATAATCTTAAGAGTAACGCTGACACAGTAAAGGAATAAACGATAACCTATGAATACCTTCTGGGTGTACTTTTAAATAAAATCTATGGAATCTAAATAAATTATATTCAATTATTCAATCTAAGAATCTAAAAATAAAAACAAATTAAGCACATTTCCTTAAAATATCAGCAAATATATTGCTTTGAATGCTCGTCTGTTTCCGAAATAATTAAGCTAACGATAAGGCGTTAGCCGCATGATAACGAACAAGTGAGAAAGGCTACAGTCGAGTTAGCCCGACTGTAATATACCATGTACCATTTGACAAAATAAAATTTAAAGCAAACATATGTAAAATTGTAATCGCCTAAATTTACTTATAATTAAAATAATAATACATGACACCCAGCGAATACTAAATTTCAGCCAATCATATCATTTCATTGGAAAAGCAGCAGTCCAGCTCTGTCGTTGAAATACGCATGCACACGCACACATACAAGCAAACCTGTATGTGTGTATGTATGCGTACGATTACGCTAGAAGACTAATGCTTGTTGTTGTTGTTGTTGTTGCGCCCGCCTCTTGCGCTTGCTTTGAGTATGTCAAACTTTTTTCGCTTATACCAAAGCTAGAATTTATCCGATTTGAACCATATTTTGGATTTCGGTTAATATGATAAATATCTAACTTTAAATTAACTTTCTAGCTCAAAGGATTCCAGAGTAGCTTGCGGTTTGTGGGCAAGGGGAAGGGCGGGGAGGAAAAAAACATAAACTTGATCTGCGTAGTTGCATATTACACCTAGATCTCTAGCTCTTACCATCTTTGAGATCTAGGTGTTCATACGTACAGACGGACGGATGGACAGACAGACAGACGGACATGGCTAAATCGATTTTATTTCTGATCATTTTGGTTGTAACAACATATGGTCTGCGACGTCTCCTTCACCCTGTTACATACATTCGAACGAACTTAATATACCTTTGTACCTATAGGTACATGGTATAAAAACAATTTTTTTGACACTGCAATATTTAATTTATGCGATAGCATAATCTCTAACACAAAATTTTCCCATTTTATATGTTCAATGATTTTAATGCTCATATATAGTGGGGCATTTTAGCTATGTGCGTATGTGTGCGGTATATATTGAATTAGATTATAACCAAAGCAGCTACTATACAAAACACCGCAGTGTGATTCGAGGGTTTTAGATTCGCAGCGCCAAGCGAACAGCATAGAAGTAAGTGCTATACCAGCGGCAATATCAATATGGAAGCCCTTCCAACGACCTTCGATGTTGAGGCGAAAACATGGAGTGGCCAAAAGCGTAATCCCATCTATGACTATAACGTTTCTGTGGGCAGGATTATCTTCAATAGCTTAAATAATTGGCCCAGCAATGTATGCCAGGTGAGTAGAACTCGCAATAAGAAACTTTCGATCTGAGCATTAAATATTTGTTTGCAATTTCAGATCAACGATGTCAACGGTGAATCTGTGACCAATAGTCAGGCACTTACGTGGGCCATTCGTATTGTCCAGCACCTAAAGAAGCTTGGATTCACGCAATCGGATGTAGTTGGAATTGCTGCTAAGAACACCACTTACCTCATGCCCCTAGGTGTGGCCTGTCTGATGAATGCCACACCGTTTCACGCCGTGAATCCAGTTCTCGATGCGGGTAAGTCGTAAGTTTTGATTTTGAATGATGGCAAGTTGTTGAACTTGATTCAATTCAATAGACTCTATCAAATATGTTTTGGAGTTAACCAAGCCAAAGATTATCTTTTGCGATGGACTGGATTATATGAAGGTGAAAGCGGCAACACGAGACTGGAATCCAGAAATATTCACAATGATCGATCATATTGAGGGTGTGTCCAACATAGAGTCCTTCCTGGAGGCCACAACGACAGAAATGTTCTACCAGTGAGTAGTAATTGCTGTAATCTCATTTCCCAATTTTATGTGCATAATTTTGTAGGCCAGAACTTCTTCAAAACGGCGGAGATCAGACAATGGCAATCTTATGCTCCTCTGGCACGACAGGATTACCAAAAGCTATCTGCATATCCAATAATCTTCTTCTGCAGGATATCGTTGTAAGCAGCATTCCAAATTGCAGGTCGGTCAACAGCGAGATATCCTGCTATATAGCTAGCTCCTTGGACTGGTTGTCAGGTATCTTAGCAATGGTATCAAGCACAATTCATGGTTGCACACGAATCATAAGCAATCGACCCTTTAGTCCCGAATACTTTGTGCAGTTGGTGGAAAAGTATAAGATCTTCTATACACTGCTACCACCTCGACATCTGTCCGCTGTGGCCGCTTGCCCGGAAGCAACTGAACAGGCGCTCTCCTCTCTAAGGTTACTCAACTATGGTGGAGGCATGGCTTCTTTAACAACCTTGCAGCGATTTCAGGACATATGCAAGTCAGTCATGCTCAATGCTCTATACGGCATGACAGAATCAGGTTGCGTTACCGCAAATGTTGGTTTCAACAATAAAAATACAGCTGGTAGATTGCTGCCAGGTGTTCAAATCCGAATTGTCGATGAGGAAGGCAACAGACTGAGCTACAATCAGGTGGGCGAGATCTATGTACACACTGAACTCACATGGAATGGTTACTACGGCAATCCCGTGGAGACTCGCCGGATGCAGGACTTCGAGGGCTGGTTCCACACCGGCGACTTGGGCTACTTCGATGAGCAGAACTTCCTCTATATTGTGGATCGCAAAAAGGAGATTCTGAAATATCAGGGTCTCCAATATTGGCCCACTGAAATCGAGACAGTCATTGCAGAGCTGCCTCAGGTGCAGGATGTGTGCGTCGTGGGCATCTACGATGAGCGTCAAGGCGATGCTGCTGGTGCTTTGATCGTGAAGCGCAAGGGATGCGAGATCAATGAGAAGGCGATCGTGGAGCATGTGGCCAAGAGATTGACGGGCATGCAGAAGCAGCTTCATGCCGGAGTTCGTTTCACCGATCAGCTACCCGCCAACATGAATGGAAAAACTGTTCGCAAGCTAGCGCTTGAGGTTTTTGTTTCTCTTAAAGACAAATCTGAAGATTGAAAATATACTCGTATAGTAAATAGAAAAAAATATAAGGATATGAAATAAACAGCTTCAAAATAGATTTATTTGGCAGTATACAAAATCTAAACATCTTAGGACTATGTTTGTGAAGAGCAGATGAGAGTGAAAGTGAATACAAAACGAAATCTTTATCTCACAAACTTCACAAAGACAAGCAAGACGACACAAAAGATTAGATTAGACGATACTGTCTTAGACTTGTTCACTCTAGTGCCTTTTATTTATTGATAACCGTCTTAAATATTAAGTTAAATGATAATAATAATGATCTCATTTCCTGAAGTTGACACATCAGTTGTTTGAGATACAAATGAGAAATGTTTGATTGCAAAGTTAGCACTTAACTTTCAATAAGTTTCACAAAGTTCACAAATTTTCTTAATGTTGTCAATTCGATTTTCTACACATTATGCCCGACACTCAGGGCCCAAGCCAGGCAACAATGCACCCAACCGCAAGAGCAGCAACCAGGGCACGGACACGGCCTGCAAGGACGAGGACGGCAAGGACAAGCCCTCCAACGAAAAAAAGTGCTTGAAAGTGACTATAGTAGGAGCTGCGGGCGCCGTTGGCACACCGCTCTCGTTGATGCTCAAATTGAATCCGCAGATCAAGACACTGGCCCTGCAAGACAAAGTGGAATTGAAGGGCATTGCCGCCGATCTGTCGCACATCTGTACGCCCGCCAAAGTGGAAACCTACGACTCAAAGTCGCTGGGAAAGGCCCTTCAAGATGCTGCTATTGTTGTGGTTGCCGCTGGGCAGCCTTACAAGACGGACGTCAAGCCTGAGGAGATGCTCAAGGCGAATGCCAAAGTGGCCACAGAGGTGGCCAAAGAGATATGTTTAACTTGCCCGCACGCGCTGATCGCCTTCATCACGAATCCACTGAATGCGATTGTGCCGTTGGTGGCCAAGGTGCTGATGGATCAGGATGCCTACGATCCCAAGCGTCTTTTTGGTGTGACAACACTAAATGTGATTCGTGCCAAGTCGTTCATGGGCGAGAGCATTGGTGTTGATCCGCTGACGGTCAGTATTCCCGTTGTGGGCGGTGATGGTGGCGACACAACCCTACCGATAATCTCGCAGTCTCGTCCTAAATTCGATGGTAGTGCCAAGGAGCGAGATGAGCTGGTGCAGCGATTGCAAAGCGCCAGAAGTAATGTTGTCGATGCCAAAGCGGGCAAAGGCTCGATCGAGCGATCTTTGTCCATGAGCATGGCGTATTCGGGTGGCAATTTTGTCAACTCTCTGTTGAGGGCCTTGAACAACGAGCAGAATGTCATTGAGTGTGCTTATGTCCAGTCGGATGTGACGGCGGCAGAGTTCTTCGCCTCACCGGTCCTGCTCGGTCCCAACGGCATTGAAAAGAACTATGGACTACCTACTTTGGACGAGAAGGAGGAGGATGCGTTGGAGGAGGTGGTCAAGAAGATACAGAAAGATATTGACGCCGGTTTGCAGTTAGCCTGTTGACTGACACTTTTAATAGTGTCAAATACTGCCAAATTAATAGATTGTGCATTTTTTTTTTTGACTCTGTGCGCGTATATTTCAAAGTTCAGTCAATATAACAATTCACCAAATTTGTGAGTATTACAAAAAAAGAATATTACTTATACCAAACTTCAGTTTTCTCAATTGATTTTGAATTTACCGGTCAATCCGTTATCAATAATATCGATAACACACTTCTGGACTAGAGTAACAATCGATTTTTTTGTTACATCCATAGCAAGCAGTGCGCTGCAGTAAAATTAGTGTTGAGGCGGCAAGTTAGACTATTTAAAAATATATAAAATAAATAATTTAAGAAATTGCTTTTCACAGTCTACAATTTTGTTTACGATAAATATATTTAATGGTTTTTCATTTTGATGGAAACTGCAAATAGTCATGTTAAATTAATATTAAACAAAAATCAACAAACTCGGCAAACAATGTTAAATTGTATTTTATGCCAAATTAAATCACATGCGATGCATTTAGCTCAAATATAATTTAACAAAACCAGTATAAGTGAAGATGTCTTATAAAAGTAAGAACGTGTTCTTTTTATGCACGAACCAGCGATATTTGCAAGGAGCTTTCACAAGAGCTTTTTCCATTGCACATTTTGTTCGTTTAAATTTAAGAAACCGTTACATATTAATTGCTATTGATTTTTAAAACCCTTCAGAACGCGCGAGGTCGCTTCTTGTCAATGCAGCGATAATTGCAAGATTGCAAAAAAACGTGCCAGGGTTACAACACGGTAATTTGCATTTACAATGACTTACACAAGCCTTCTCTCCTCCTTACCATTAACACATGTAATATGCATAAAGGCTTTCAAAGAATACAACGTGCGAAGAAAGTATGAAAGTGGGTCACATTGCAAACGTAAATTGCAATTTTTTCCGTAATTTGTAAAAAGAATTTTCGAATTAAGCAATTGATTTGGCAATCAGTCAATATTTAATTAAATTAACTGTATATTTTAACTAGCATTCGGGGATGCATACTATAACTTTAATACATAAATATCTCTACAATTGCAATGTGAAATTGCACAAATAATCCCTAACCTCAATGAGGCGTAACACGGGGAAACACCTTTGTTGACGGTTCATTGGGTTCCCTAGAAAGAGTTCATTAGTTTGTGCATTGTGCAGGTCGGAAACAAAACAAAGATGCGTAAAATAAAAGCCATGAATGGGATTCAAGCAGAGCAGCCAGCTGCGATGCACATGCGCGGCATGCACAGACAGCAATAGAGAGAGATGGCGAGATGAAGAAGATAGAGCTGAACATAAACTCTGTTCAAAGGTTGCTGGCTAATTCAACAGTTGAACAGTTTACCTGCATGTTAGCAACAGCTTGTAAAGCATCTGCAATGGATTGGAAAATCTGATAACAAAAGATACGTTGAACAACAGCAGCGGTAGAGGCAGCATTAACAGCAACACAAGCAACAGCAGAAACAGCTGTGCCACATTCAAATTGAATGAAGCGGCATCCGACAACAGCTGCGAGTTTCAAGCATTAAAACGGCGAACAACAACAAAAACCACAGCTGTTGAGAGCAAAGAGAGCTCACCTGAAGCAAAGAGCACAAATTTAAGAGAGAATTCTTGCGATTAAGAGTAATAAATTCGTGTATAGCGGTTTGCAGCTCATTTGAGCATAGCAGCGAACTAACATCGGCACACTGTTAGCTGTTAACATCATCGTTGAAATACTCTTTATTTTTGAGTTGCTGTTGCCTTCGCGACGATACAAGAATTCAATTGTATCGGGAACTCTGTACTGAACAGACGTGCGAAAACAAAAGGCGCCCTATTTCAAAAACGACGTCAGCGGGAACATCGTTGTCTGCTGAAATCGTGTATTACAAAAATAGCAACAACAAAACAAAGAAACTGAAAAATATATAAATACTCGTATAAATGTACAAAGGTATTAAAACGAAGATAAAGCAATAATAAAAGCAGTGAAAAGACGACGATGGCGTGCGGTGTCGCGAAAATGTCTTAACAATACAATATATTTAAAAATTAAAAAAAAAATACAATTGCAAAAAGTAAATAATTCCCGCGGCTGGACCAAGGAATCCTAACGCAAAATCTAAGAAAACAAACAAACCAAATCAAACACAAACAATAAGCGCAACCTGTAGATCCAAAGGCGACGGCGACGCAAACAGCGACGTCAACAGCAACAGAAGCAGAGCAGCTTTCGTATTGTTCGGTTTCGGACTTGGAATTGCTTCGCGTGTGTGTGCGTGAGTGTGTGAGTGTTCGCAACGCGGAAGCTCAGAAACAAATGCAATTGGCTTAAATCGTTGAACAAGAAGCAACAAATAACAACAAGAGCGAAACAGCGAACCCGCTTTTACTTTCCAACAAGGAGATCGAGAGCAGAGCAACCAATAACAAAAACAAATACAAAAAAGCTTTTACCAACATGTGGTGGTGCATTGTGGACCTGCCGAATGGCACCCAACAGGCTGTCAAATTGGATACCAAAGCGATTGGACAAGAATGTCTTGAAAAGGTGAGCGCGAAAAGCCCATTTTGTGTGTTATATTCCGCATTTGCATTGTAGATGGCAGGAAAGCAAACAAAAGCGCGCAAATTCAGACATTGAACTGTGTTGTTATTTTGTATATTCTAGTTTCAGTTACAGAAATTTGTACGATTTAATGTAGCACAACTAATGCATTTTTTATGCATATTTGGAAATTGCTTTTCGCAGCATTTTCAAAACGTTGCGGCGCCACAGCCACAATGTTACAATATCAGATTTCAGTTTATTCGACATTCTTCGAGCAAAATACAATTTTATAGTGTTATTAAAAAAAATATTTGCACAAAAGTTCAGCGCGAGTTCAATGCGACTTGAAGGTGAGTTTAAAGACCCCAGAAAGCTTAAACTCAAGCGCGAGATCAAGGATGAGCTTTCGAGTTGTGTTTTGTTATCGTTACAATCGAAGCTTTCAAGCGAAAACTATCGCATATCGCACATCTCTTATCGCTAATTGTAATTGTAGTTAAAAATTGATTTTGTTATCAGTTTGTTGTTTTCGCTGCGCGGTTTTCACGTTAATTCGTTATAAATCGTCGCATTATGCCCTTGAGAGAGCCCCCCCAGCATGGAGTTGGTCTTATCTTTCTCAGTGCGACTTGGAGGACAAGGCGCCGCACTGCTGGCTGGCCAGCGGGCTGCACTGCGCAGAAAGACAAAAGACAGAGTCCAGTTGTCCAGTTGTTGTTGATTACAAAACACAAAAGCCATATATGGTTATGCGCAGATAGCACTTACATACTTACTATATGTACATTATTGCACCTTGTACCCTGTAGTAAAAGTATTAACTGTAACTTGTCATGCACCACACACAATGCGACAGTTCAATGTCCAAGTGGCTGGGATACCACTTGAGACGTGCACAGCAAACACTTGACTTGACGCTGCTTCTGTTACGATACGACACGACAACTCACAGCCCCCGCCCGCCCCCGGCAACTCTCGCTCAATCTTCAGCTCTCAATCTGCCCCCTTGACTTTGGCTCAGATTACGGGAGCAATTCGGCAACTCGAGTTGTTTGTTAGCCTAATTAAGTCTTTTGCCGTATTTGTGTTGGCCCGGCCCCAATAATAGCTTCCATTTTGGCTGTTTGTCTGTTTGTCTGTTCCCTTTGCGCTCCCGCTCGCTCTCTCTCTTTCTCACTCGCCCCCTCGGCCGCTGTTTGTGTGCAATCTAATCAGACAAAGTTATCAAAAGACTCACACATCTAACGAGTATAGTAAAAGTATATGTTATATACCTGCACACACATGCTTGAGTATATTAATGACATTGTAAATATGTATAACCAAAACCCTCATGGCAATGTTTCAAGTCTCACCAATCCACACTAGAACTTCACTCTCGTCTTTCGCTCTTTCGTTCGCCGCGTTGCCAAGTTTCTTATCGCCGCGAAAGTTGAAAACCAGACGACGACAGCAGTAAACGCTCTGATACCTTCACTGCTATACTCGAGCTAATGGCAATTTTGGCTATATATCTTATCGTAGTTATCTCAGTCCACACTATCACCATCCAAAGGTGCTAAACAAAACTTAGCCCAATTGGCATAGTTTTTACATCTGAACCGCGCCGTATCAGTTACTGTGCCCATAAAATTCTAATTAATTATAGAAAAATGTCACACAAACATTTGAACGCAATCTACAATTAGTCATTATTTGATAAAAATGTTCCCCTCAAGCAGAACTGGTTCTTTTTTCTAAAGCTCTTCTCGCTGATCGTATTACACGATGATGCAATTCAAAGCGACAATTTGCACAGCGATTGAAAGCAGTGTTATGAAACCAAGATTTTCAGATTTCGCATTTTAAATGAAATGTTTCATGAAAGCCAATAAAGTTGAAACAGCTTGTTCTTATCGCGCTTTGAGTGTCGTCTCATTGTATATTAGATACCGAGTATTTGCCTGTCTGAGAGTGGGCGA
Organism: Drosophila rubida; assembly: GCA_035046165.1. Taxonomy (NCBI): domain Eukaryota; kingdom Metazoa; phylum Arthropoda; class Insecta; order Diptera; family Drosophilidae; genus Drosophila; species Drosophila rubida. The sequence goes on from JAWNOF010000022.1 coordinate 1,970,861, forward strand.
AATCATAATCGTGAATCGATTCGCATTAAAGCGAATTATTCATATTCCATGCTATCCGCTTTAGGAGGGCTCTTTGTCTTTGTCACGAACTTATTATAGGCAATCTGCCGCATTAATACAGTTAATATTTAATCATCAAATGCGCTTCGATGCGTCATCAAAGGGATTTGAGGGTATATGATTTAGCATTTGGCTGTCACTTCTCTTTCCCCCTCCCTTTCCGTTCCATTTCCATGCCCAGCTCGAGGCTGTGGCTTATCAACGACAACGACGACGACGACGACGACGACGACTCAAGGCAATGACAAAGTTCTTGTAATTTTGATAAGAGTGCGCAGATTTATGACGTTGCCAGCGGTGATGGCGTCATGCCTATTACTCCCTCCTAGGTCAGCCCTCTTCAGGGTTATGAAAATCTCTTCAATTGATTGCACAATTCTATTTTTAATTAACTTCAAAGTCCACGAAATACGTCTGCAAAGCACTTCACGGGCAATTAACTACCGTTCTCAAGTGTTTGCACTCAACGTCCCGACAGAGGAGCCGAAGTACGGAGGGGGGAGTGGATTTGTGTGTGTTTTTCATAAACGATATTTGCCAATTAAGACGTAATAAATTGGTTGTGTCACATGTGCGCAACACGTGCAAATTTCACAGAAATTGCATTTCCACTGCATTTGCAAATCCTTTAAAAAACACAAGCAAACATAAACAATCGTAAATAATCACTTGTTAAAAACGTGTTATCTTATCGAACTTATTTGTCATTTCATGAAAAATAATGACATATGCAGAAATTTCCAGTTGTTTAATTAATATTATTTTCTAGTTTAACTAATAATGAATATTTGCAAATTCCAGCGGCAAGCAATTATTCTATTAAACGCGATCTGATTGCCAGATAACACTTGCAACATAGTGTACTTTAGACAATTTTGCGGGTGACTGAATTGCATTTGAACTCGAGGCGACAAAGTTACAAATATATTGAAACCAAACTACTGTTGTTCTACTACAATTTCTGTTCATGATGAAACTATTCGTGAGTTGGCCGCCAAAGAATATTTCATCTTCAGAACGTGCCTCCGATTTGAAGCAAAAACAAGCTCTTCAGTCCTTAACTAATCGGTGTAAAGTGTTGATCGAGCTGCGTATTACTAGCTTGAGTTATTATCACGTCATCATGAACAATAGTTGTTAATCGTTGTTACTTTGACAATCACGAACAATCACATGCTGCATTTCTAACAACGATAAATTCTCAATTGCTTGCATCACTTTGCTTCAACAAAACAATTGCTGTGATTAAAGTAATACTTGTATGAGAACTATTACACACTATGCTTGAAATTAATAAGACTTTGCGCTGTTACTAGGGCAGACATCTTCGGTTTAGTAAGAATGTGTGAAATCAATGTTGAAATCTCTGTTCGATCCCAAGCAATGATATTCAGAAAAATGCTAATCGGTTATGACAAGTTTGCCAGCATCTGTTGGGAAAGTTGACATTGACACGAGCGGGGATCGCGATTACTGCAACTATGGCAACAGCAGCAAATGAACTGTGCACTGTTCGCGATAAGCTCCTTTGCAACAACGACGACGACGACGGCGACTTTGGCATTGCATAATTTTGTTATCGTTGCTTGGGTATTGAACCCGATTGCAGGGACTGGGGTGCATTTAGCTGATTTTACATTTGAATTGCATGTAAACTGCTTTGTGACATCAGCGGGGCACGGGCTTTATAGTTTTATTATTCCACTTCTTTTCTAGCATTTCACAATTTGCAGTTCGCAGCTCGCAGTTGGCAGTTTGCATGTCAAAGGCAAATTACAAGCATGTTCGTTACGGGGATTCAATCCAAATGCATTCAGAAGTCGGCCGGAGGCCCAAGTTCCGTTTCGTGTCGTAATAGCAAACGTTTGCCAAGTGCGGGTGCATTGCCGTGGGGGGAGAGAGTAGTGGATGTCACTGCTGCTTTGTACGATGGGCATGCAACAGTTAGAGCAGTACGCTTTAATGAGTTTCTCTGTTAATCACTTGGTGGCCACAGTCGAGTCTCTCGTTAAGTGCACGCTCAGCATGATTCATCAGAGTGTGCGTCGACTTGCACGGCTCACTGTGCGGCGGCCAATTAAAGTTTACGGTTTCGAGTGCAAACTGTTATCGAACTGCATCGCCGCGAACTGCCAAGGTGCAAAGTCCAGGCGCACCAGCATGACGCTGCTGTGTCGCTCTGTTGCTGTGTGTGATTAATCAATGGCTTGTGTTTTAAGCTGACGCTGCGCAAGTTTCAATCAAGCCAAATTGAGTTGGCAGTCAGCTACGAGTGCAATTATATTTGCGAGCCACTGTTGTCAGCCTGCTGCCATATGCTGATGACTCTGAGAGCAGGCACTGTGAACTGCTGGGATTACACTGCGCAACAATTGAAAGGCGTTGTGAGCACTGATGAGCCATCTCAAGTGGCAAGCCAGGTCAAGTGCAACAGCAGCGGCAGCATCGGGCCAATTTGCCAGGCTGCAACAAAGGCGGCGCCTGCAATTGCTTGCCTTTGGCCTGCACTTAGAAGGAGCAGCAGCAGCTGCTCATGCATAGTTAGTGTTTGCAATTTGGCTGCTAGAAATGAATCAACCCGCGTCTGTGTATTTCTGTACAATTAAAAATAAACAAATGGCTAAAAACAAAAAAGCACCAGCAGACACACATGAGTTGAAGACTGTTGTTGGTTCAACCAACAGCATTGAGTATTTTTGGCCTTTTGTTTTTATCGACGCGGCTCGCTGGCTCGCTCGCTCGCTCTTTGATAAGCAGTCTGAAATTTCTTAATGCCCGAGTCCGACAACTGTCAACAACAGAGATACAGATACAAAAATACAGCACCCCAGCACAGCTAAACGGACAGACTGACAGCGCAAGATATCAAACCGCGCAATCAAAGCGTAAATGATAAATAATCGTATATTACTTTTGTTGTTCTTTTTTTTCAATTCGTAAGACGCAATACACACAATATATGTACACGGTATTCGCTTTGATATCAGTAGCAGCAGCTCGGCAGCTGTCACAATTGCTAATTATTTCAATAAATACAATTTTAATTAAGTTTTGATTCTTCGCCCACCTGCTCCAGACTCCAGACACCACCACTTGCGCCCCTCCCCCGTCTAACCTTGACGGCAAACATTTTCGATCAATTTCTGCAAACTTTTCAAATACTCATTACAGGAGCATCCAACTTTGTTAAGCAACTCAATTTGTGTGTTCAATATTCGCTGCTTTGCGCTCACACTCCCAGCACTCGCATTCGGATACACTTTCGTCAAGCTCTTATCGCTTTATCGCCCAGCATGAGCAAGCAGTATACTATGTGCACCTCGCAGAGCTTTTCGACCTGCAGTATTTTATTTAAGTGGAGCAAATAGCAAAGCGATAAAATACCGAGAGCTATCGATAACTGGAAGCAGTAAAGTAAACTCGATTAACTTGTAAATCGCTGCACAAATACACACTTTTTATACAATTATTATTGAATGTTTATGCAAGGAACGAACGTGGAAGCCAAATATTATTTTAAGCACAAGGTAGTCATAGTAATATTTGCTTTGCCCATGGAACAAGCCATTTGTTATGTACTATATATATTGCATTGCTTTCCGAATTCGCCCATATGTCACAGATACGCGAGAGTATTCGCGCTTTGTCATCTGGACAAAAGTTGTTCTTGCTTGATTTTTGCGCTGCTTTTGCCGCTCTGCCTGGCTTTTATCACATTTCTTTTTGTTCGCTTCTCTTAGGGCTTATTTTTCGTGTTGTATTATTTTTTATTTCTTACTTTTGCTTGTAGGTGTTATTGTTATTGTGCCAAGCCCCAGACACGAAATATTTAAAACGCAAAAAGCAGCAAACGAGATTTACCTACATACATACATATATTTTTGCTTGTTTCTGCCCCTTCCATCGGTTTTCTTCATTTCATTTCTTTGCTTCGTTTGTCAAGTTTCGTTTGACAAACTGTGTCCACATGTGCCGCTGTCTCGCTGTCGTCGTATCTGTATCTTTAGTTATGGCTGTAGAGCGGCGTCTGCGCTGCGCTGTTGACAATTTGCCTTGAAGTCAACAGTTATTAACAATTTAAGCAAACATCAGACTCGTCTATAATGTATAATATGTGTACTATATGATATTCTATTTGCACACACGCAAACGCAAACGCAATTATTGCTGCAACCTGCGAGATACTTTATTTGAGTTTTCGAAACTGCGCAGATGGCTTACACAGGCGTATGCTAGCGGAATGGGAGCAATCCCATTTTCCGACTCCATGGTCACATTTTACAATCCAATTCGAAGGTCTTACGCCCTGTGCGTTCTGTTCTGTTTCTGTTGCTGTTATTAATTATTTAATGCTCTCTCAAGTTGTTTGTGTTCGTTTCGGATGTGCACTCTATAAAACAAAACGAAATAAAATCGAAAACAAAAAGCACGGCAAACCCCCAACAAGTTTCGCCATAAATTTTAAACACGCGCTGATGACTGCTCCCTTGTGAATCCACAACCACACACACACATATGAGTGTGTGTGTAATAGTGTTATTGTATTTATATTTATGCATATATTTTGTATTTCGTACAATTCGCTACCATTTTTTGCTCCAAAGCGCTGCGCAATAGAAAACAATAAAAAACAAAACCAAAACAATATTTGTATTTCTCGAGCTGTTCTTGTTGCCTTTGTTCAGCACTTCGCACTTGAAGTTTTAGCAGCCATCAAATTTGTTATGCTTAAATTCATTTGCTGGCCAGAAATGTTGACTGAATTGTGCTTTGGCATTTAATTAGCATGCCAACCACAACTACTCGATCTGCGACTCTCCCTCTCCCTCTGTCGACTGCCGAGATAGACGCATCCAAATCCAGTTAGTCCGTTAGCCAGCCAGCAGTCAATGCATTTGCATTGATTGCCGCAATCAGAGCACATCAAACAGCAGCAGCAGCAGCAGCCACCAAGTGCAGCATGTGGCACAGAGAGCATTTTTCCATTTCCCTCGACATAATCGAATTTACAAAACATACTCGCACACATACGCAAATATTCGGCAACGACTGACCTAGAATAATCCTCCATGGAATTGTGCAGTTTTCTCATTTACATACATCCAGAGTTATTTATGCATTTCCGCTGCAAGTAATTTAAATATTGACAAACCGATACGAATATATTTCTATAATTAAATAGCCGCGCCTCTTCCTGCTCCCCACATTTATTGGCTCCTTTTCCATTCTCCCCATCTTCCCTACAACTCTTCTCGTTGGGAAAACAATCGCAGTTTTACATTACATTTCTTGAAGCTGGCAATTGATTCACAGTTGGCATTGCGGAAATTCCTATGAGAGCTTGAAGGGGAATCCCTTTGATTTAGCAGCTCGAAAGTCCGACTGACATTCCAACTTATAAATCAAGCTGAATTTCAGCTGCTTCAAATTCCCCAAATATTAATTTCAAATTCCGCAGCAATCTTTTAATGGCTACTCACCAGCAAATAACAAATTTCAATTACTTATTGTACGCAAATTTCCATTTGTTTTAACGTCACGATAATTTATTTATTCCCCATTTTCCCGTGCTGAAATTCCGCTCTTCATTTTTCATGTCGTCTTGCAGCTTCTTGCCTTTGTCCACTTCTTATCATCGCACACTTTCTGCTCCTACGATTTTCCTCCTGCGTTTGGCTATTGAAATCAATTTTCCAAACAATTAAATCTGCACCCGCGGCGAGCAGCCATGAAAGCCAAAGCTGCATTCATCTTCTTCCTAATTGACGTTGGCCAATTTCAAAATTATTGCAACAACTGCCGCATTGCTGTTGCAAAGCAAGTAAAAACGGAGCGCGGGGCGCGGGGCACTGCATATGCCACAAACAGCGACTGCACTTGCACCCAACCCCCGACACCCGACTCCCGACGCTCGACTGTCGAGTCGACAGCATGCACTTGCCCAGAGCTGTCGCTTTCATTGCAGCAATGTCGTCTATCAACTGTGCTGCACATAGTCATTATTGTTGTTGCCATCGTCGTCGTCGTTGATGTTGTTGATGCCATTGTCGTTGTTGTTGTATTTGAGGCTTTGTCGGTCATGTGGAGCGCCCCAAAACTCTCATTTGTTAGCCCCGAAAATGCAAAACAACCAGCTGGGAATATGGCAAAGACCCGCACAGGAGCATCGAGGATATGCAGGCCGAAGTGCGCCTGGGTTGCCAACTTCCCGCTAGAACTTGTACTTCAAGCTAATAAATCGATCGAATTTGTATTTATCGAGACTTGAACATGCTGCAAATTTATTTACTAAAAGCAACTACATTGAATTACGACTGCCTAGAGTAATTTTAGGCATTGTATTATTCATGGTAAAGGAAACACTTAAGCACACGTTACTTCTCTTAAGTATTTGACATATTAATAAACCTTTTCTAGTCAGACCTTCGCTCAAAAAATATAATTTAAGGAATTTACGGCACAACATATTAAAAGTAAACACTTAAGCACACGTTACATCTCTTAAGTATTTGGCATATTAATAAACCTAGTCAGTCCTTTGCTCTAAAAATATAATTTAAAGAACATATTAAAAGTACACTTTACTTCATTAAAGCTGTTAAGTATTTGACATATTAAATATTAGGTCTGCCACTATTAACAAACCTTTTCTAGTCCTTTGCAGTAAAATTAGAATTTAAGGAATTTACGGCACAACATATTTACATTTAATAAAAGCAACAGCTGGAAAGCACATTTTTGCATTTTAGTTTGTTGTTTACAATTTGAAACTATATATGCTTGACATTATAATTTCAAAGTGTAAACAACAAAATAAAATGCAGCTGTATTTTGAGTGTTTAGCTGCAGTTATTTTGAATGAAACGAAAGTCTGTTCAGCAAATAGTAAAAACTGTATGTGGGTCATTTGGAATACCTTTGTCCACCCCCCACAAAGGAAAATCTAATTAATTCAAAGTCATTTGTTTGGCAAACAGCATAAAAATGGCATCACTCTGGCAACTCTAGTAATATGTCGCCGTCGACGTCGCCGTCGACGTCGCTTTTTGCCAAGCTGAATCCCGGCTGCGGCTGAAGGTGACTGCGTGTGCTTGACTTAGGTGGCGTTTGTGTGGCGAGTGTGTTTGTTTGTATTGGTGCGTGCACCTTCAGCGTGGCTGCTTTTAGTGGTTTATGCCCCAATAACCCCCATTGCCACCACACCCATGTTTAGGTGGCGTGGCGTGGCGCTTAGTTTAGTGCGTGTCCTTGTCGAGCCGCGGCACAAGAACACAATTTATGTTTACGCCCCGATGACGCGAATACGCTAAGACAGCACATACTATACGACATGTATTCGTGCATATATCACGGAAATCGCTTAAAGCCAACGCCGGTCGCGTCCAATCAAAAGGAAATTAAGTGTATTCGCGTGCCACAGAGACACAGACACAGACAGAGACAGAAGAAGCAAATCAAGTGGCGCCTCGAAGGGAGCTTTTACAATTCCATCCGACTGCACATCACGTGCGCGAATCTTAATCCCGCTTAGTCAGTAGCCGAGTTCTTGAGGCGAATGCTCGAAAGCCAAACAACTGAGCTCCATCCGCTCTTGCCGTTGCTGCTGCCTAATTAGCCATGACTGTGGGGCCGGGTCGTAGGAGAATCTCGTACAGCGGCGCTAATCCAGCGACAATGACGACAATGCTTTGCCTTCAAGTCACACCCCTCCCCCTGGCAGCTGCTCTGGCTGCTAGGCTCTGCTCTGGTCAGTGTCAGGCATTTAAGCCGACACTTAATGCAATTACCGTTCACACTGGGCCCGAAGCACGTGAAACTGCAATAGTTCGTCGTTGTCGTTGTCGTCGTTGTTGTTGTTGTCAAATAAATACCAGTTGTTACAGCGTTGCTGCAATAGTTTGTCTTGCCCGGCTGGACACAGCAGCAGAGTGGCACACACAGCAAGTGAGTGGCAGCTGCCACTTGGCCGTAATACTTTTATGATGATGCCCAGAGCCGTGGGAGAATCAATGACGCCTGCTAGCTAGCTGCTCTTGGCCTGGCTGGCAAATGATAATACCATTTTGGGGCTGCTATCCTCAGCCATTGTTAGCCTGGCTTCGGCCTTAGCTTTGGCCGACACTAGCGTACTTGTAGCCATATCCTTGAACTGCTTTTGCGCTGGCGCTGCATGCAGCCAAAGAGGAAACGGCAAAACCATAGAAACCTGACGGGGCATAACACCAACAACAAAGCCGCACCGGAAGCCTGGCCAGCCAGCCCCTTGGCCCCACCACCCGTCGCCCGTCGCCCGCCTAGCTTGTAGCAAGAGCTAGCAAACATCGCTTAGAACAATAATAAACAATATAAAGGCGCCTCTGCTTTAAAAAAACAAGCGCATTTGTTTTTTCGTTTCGTTTCGTTTTTTTGCTTGCTTGCTGCAGGACCATAGAATTTGTGGCTGAGTTTAGTTTGCGGTCGGTTTGGTTACCGGGGTGGGGGCGGGCGATGTGGCGACGGGGTGGTGGCGAAAACAATAAATTGCGTGAAAATGAAGCCAAAAACCACAAAGCAGCAGCCACAACAACCATGGGAATGCATTGAATGCTTTTACCGCCGTTGTTGTTCTTTTCCTTTACTATTTCTGTCGAATTGGAATTCCACAAAAGCAACCGCCACAGCCAGCCACCTGTGTCTCCGTCCCTTTTCAGCCGCAGCGGCGACAGCATAACCCTTACCTTCCGCAAGCTCGCTTCGTCCGTCCCTCTCGCACACTCGGCAGTCACCTTCTTAGCGCTCTGAGTGCCATTTTGATGTGTCTCTAATGGCAGCGCTTTTGTTTCGTCCGCACATACAAATAGTACTTACACACACACACACACACACGTGCAGACGTATTGTATATTGGCAATGGCGTTGGCTTTTATTGTTTTTCATGTGGTTTTCAGTTGTTCCTTATAATATGTGTGCATACGCTTTACTACTATTATACTCTATGCACACATCCAATGTGCTTTTATCCTTACACTCGTGCCATATAACAGCCCAAACGGAAACACTGATGGCCCGGCGATAAAAACCCAATTTTAGCACAAATCCACGGGGGGGCAACGAGCATTGTATAACCGACGATTACTTATTTTTGTTTAAATACGATATAAAGTACCACACACGATTTGCATTTGCAATTGGCAAGATCAGAAGTAGTAGAGCTGACAAAAGCTAAATACTACAAGCATTAGCATCGATATGTTATCGATATGTCGTGCTCAAGTACAAAAGCTTAAAACTTCTCAAGTCAATTAAGAGCAGCGAAACTTACACACACACGCACACACACAAGTGCAGAAGCATCATCGCGAGCTGAAAAGAAAAGACGGAAAAAATAATCAAGCGCTAAAAGCTCGCGGCGGTCTCAAAACATTTGCATTGTTCTTTTACAGAACAATTGCAGCTAATGCCCATTTAATTGACGCTCTTTAAGGGATTTCCACGGCTTTTCCTCGGCTGGCAAACACAATTAATTAAAAGCGCAAATTTTAATTAAATGCCTTTGAACGTGTTGAGCTGACGAAAAAATAAAAATGGTTTACTTTATTGCGGTTTCTTTTATGGGAAATCTGCTCCGGGGCCGAAGCTTGCAAATTATGACTGGCCTTTAATGACAGCTGTAGATATAAGTGCGCGCAAAACAATATCTGATTGTTTATGCGCATAATATTTACAAACTTGTAGCTTGAGAACTTTGGAATTGCTAGCAAATTGCTAGCAAATTTAGCAGAGAAATGTCGAGGAAGCCATGCTTAAAGCGGATTGTAAACAGTTTCTGAATCTACTTATCACACACATTAACCTGTTTTGCATCTCACACACTCGTTAACAAGCAATTTCCATACCCTATACACATTATAAATATCTATCAAGACCACTCCCAACTACATCCCGAGTCGTTCTAGATAGAGTTTTTCAGTTGGGTTAGTCGAGCTGACTGTGTGGTAATGTTTAAATGATAGGTATTTAATAGTTGTAGCACTTGCTGCTGATTCGCACATTTCTACATTTTTAACGAAGTGAAAATTGCCATATGCCAAGGGAGGCACTCCGCCGGATGAATGCATATGGCGCCCACTTTTGGCGTTAGCGCTGGGGAAGGCGTTTAAACTGTGTTGACTTTGGCGTTTCACAGGCATCATTAACTGCAATGACCAAGTCATTTGAATGGCTTGCAGCATGCAAGTGACGGCGATTGTGGGCGTCACAAGCGCGATTTCCGATATGTGTATATAGTAGCTAAATACGTTTAGTGCTCGTATGGGCAGAAGTACGATCCAATGGGAACAAGGTCGTGTTACAATTACGGCTCCGTGCATATAATGAGCGTCATGCACGGAAGGCGCAAATGCCGTCTGGCCACGAGCGAGTTTCAGGATTTGGATTTAACGATGTATTATTACTGCTTGGGCACTGTTTGCATATCAAATTCAAAATGATCAGGTGCAAACATGAATTGCTTTTGCATGATGAACAAGCGCTGCATGGAGGGAGGGAGGGTGGAGGTGGCTAAAAAACGGAGCAGAAAATCAATAGAAAGCAGACGGCACGCCACACAGCACACGGCAAACGGCACCTGGCAACAGGCAACAGGCCAAATTCAGCAGATACGGATGCGGATACAGATACAGATACAAATTCACCTTGCAGATACAGCCACAAAACACAAAGTACACTTAAGTGTGCGTGCGTGTGTGTGTATATTTGATAACTTAATTGAAACACATTGGAGTGTAGTCGACGTCGTCCTGGTGCAGAGCCAAAAAATTGTCTTGTGGGCTGCGGCGTTGGCATGTGAATTTATGGCTAAACAAGCAAGTTTGGGCCATGGTCAAGAGGCTGCGGATGTTGCCGTAACACCACCGAACACCAGCGCCAGGATAAATCATCACGGAGCAGCAGCAGCAGCGCCAGCTGCGTTGTTGCAATCTAATAGATACTGCTATAAAATATGCTATAGATACTTTTAGTGCTCTGTTGTGGGCGATTCAATGGCAAAGCAGCAAACAAACTTTCGTTTATAGGCTTCGTCTATTTACCAGAGCCAAGCAACCTCCTCCACTTTGCCGTTGATATTTTCGTTCTTTTTTTTCGGCGCAATTTCGGCATAAGTGCCTCGTGCTACTCTGCCAAATTAGGAGGAAAATGGGGCAGCGCAACACCCCGCAAACGATTTGCATTCGCCGCCAGCGCTTTTATCTGCAATTTCGAGTGTCACAACAGTTTTTGGAAGCGCGCCATCAGCCAAAGCGCCTAAGCCGTGGCGCCTCAACTTCTGCACCGCCCACCCACGCAGCAACACAAACACAACATTCACACACACTCACATCGAAGAACACTGCGAATACCTTGGGCTGTCGCTGAAAATGAATAGATATGTAGAACCGTTCTACAACAGTTTCCTTGGTATCAAATTTGTAATTAGTTTTCTGTCTATGCTTTAAAAAACATTCGAAAAATCAAAAGTAATAATAGTATGCTATTATTTACCTATTGCAATGTTTAGACTTATTATATTCTAGTTGCTCAATTTTCAATTCATTTGAGTAAATTAGTAAATTAAATCAAATCTAAACAATTTCTACAAATAGTTTAGAAATAAAATAATTACTTAAAAGTATATATTATATAGTTACTAAAGAAATTGTATATAAAAAGATATTATATATTAAAGATATCTGCAATACTTTCTGCAACCTTTAGTTATTTTCCTAACTTGTATTTTCGTAATTTGAATTTTTTGTGAGTGCTTTTCTTATAGTTAATTCGAAATAGTTTTGGCCTGTAAAAGTTTGTGGTTCAAGCAGTAACTCGTCGTCGTTGCCGCGTCAGTTGTTGACGTGTTTTTTAGCAGTCTTTGCATGGCTTGCCAAAAGTGCAGCATAATAATACTTAGCATCAGGATTGTGCATCTTTCACAATGACAAACATGCAGAGAAATCCCATCGTTGGCAGCCAGCGCGGCCATCTAGAAAACTTGGGCAGCAAAGCGAAAATAAGAACATAAGTATCTGTGTTGGTGTTGGTGTTTGTGTTTGTGTTCGTGTTTCTCTTTGGTTAGTATATGTGACTGCTCTGCTGTTTATGGGCATCTTTACATTTCGCTTTCATTTGAGATGTGCTTAGAGCTGTGCTGTGCTGTGCTGTGCTGTGCTGCGCCGCCTCAAGACCGTGACCTCTGATTTACAAGTAACTCTGGCTATACTCGCTCGTATCCATCCATCCATCCACACAAATCATCACAAAGCATTTGTGTGCTTGCATTTCGGCTCTGGAATCTCTGCACTTGACAGTCCTTTCCATTTGTGTCTAACACACACACACACACACAGAAATGGCATTCAAATGTGTGCATGTGTGCGACACATTTGCAAACTTTTTGCGCATTTCATTTAGGCTAAGGCAAATGTAATTTATTATGGACCAAACAAAATGTGATGTGATTTTTGGCGCAACCAAAGCAGACGTTGCAAGCAAATGCTTGAGAGCTTGCGGCCCCGGAGAATTCCATTTGCAGATTTTTAATTAACATGCAGATCATTCAAAGCGCGCTTGTTCGAAATCTGTGATCAGACAGTGGGCGGGAATGCCACTCAATATTCATAACTAATTAGAAATTGAGATGCAAATGCGTGCAAACAAGAATCGCAATTTGCGCAATTGGCGAAACAACTTTAAAGCTGCACACATAACCTCAAAATTGTTGAACCTCACTTAACCTATTTGGTTTATTGTTTACACCGAAATGCGAAAGCATTAAATGCTTCGTCACTAGTTGATAGAGTTTTAAATTATTTAAATGTTGTTTTCGAACAGCAACTCAATGTTCTTCCGTTCCCCTTCTCCCTGCCCCTCGCCCTTGCCGTCGCCATCGCGTTTGTCAGTGACAGCGAAAAGTTCATTTCAGCTGACAAAGTTCACATAATGCGACCCAAAGTTGGCCAATCTCGCGTCACGTTCTGGCAATTGAGAATGCGACATGCTAATTAGTTACTGGCCCTTACAACTGCCCCCCCCCCCCACGTCTCCCGCTCGCTGCGGACCCTTCATGGCTTCTTATGTGGCATAATAATTTAATGCGTTTTCATGCTTATTCCTAGCCTGCTTGTGCTCTTCATGTTGTTGTTGTTGTTGTCGCCAAAATGTCGCTGTTAAGTTGTTTGCATTGCACTCACATACACACACACACGCGCGCGTTTACACCTCGCTCACACATACACACTCTTAGTCAGCGTTTGTCCTTGTCTTGCATGGAACTGTTGGCTTTTCCGCAATTTTCGCCACTGAAAATGACGCATACTAAAATTATGGGGCCTGCAATGGGCTAAAGAATTTTGCGTGTTTTGACTTTTTTGTCGTCGCCTTGTTTGTGTGCCAACATAATTCTGCTCCCCTTGCAGTCGCAGTCGCAGTCACAGTCGACGCCGCAGTTGACAGCGCAGCAGCACTTGCTGCTGTGCAAAAAGTCACGTATCGTATCCGCGGCGAGTTTTACATTTTCATTATGCCTGTTTAAAAATGTGCAGCTTCTGAGCTGCGAGCGAGACAGAAAGAGAAGGTTAGACAGAGAGAGAGAGAGAGACAGAGAGGCGAGATAAAGCGGTTCACCTTTGGGCGTCTTGCTGTGAATTGGGAACAAGCGCAGCCACAACAACAACAGTTTCAATGTAACGGCATCTTTTGGTCCATAATTGCCCGAAAAAGGCGATGACGACACTTTATAGCTGCTGCTGCCATAAACTGTGTCCATGGCAAAACTGCGCTGCCCACTTCGACGTCAACGTTGACGTCGCCATGACGCAGCTTTCACTGAAACTCAATTAAGTTAACAAATATGCGGAGACTGGAAACTGTGGACTGTGGAAACGGCGACATGTGCCTCTCTGCCCAGCCAGGACATCGACAACTGACAGGCGCACCTGTGAGCTGGCCCCTTCTTTCCACTCTCTTGCCGTCATCTCATTCGAAATCCATCAATGTCGCAGCGAACGCAAAACTGCTTTTCAATTATGCCATAAATCGCAGCCTGCGAGACTAAGGATTTCCTTTATTCGTTTTCTGTTTTTTGATATTTTTATTTGCTGTGCGTATATTTTTTTTGTTTTATTTTCTAGTTTACATGCCATTTTATTTAGCATTTGTTGTGGTCGTAGCTGCTGTGCAGTCTCATTTTGCAATAAAATTTATGTGCAATGTACAAAGTCCAACGGTCAGTCGGTCGTAAACACACACAAACAGAAACACAACACACGCATGCGAACGCACACATGCAAATGCAAGAAGAGAACAAAACTGCAAGCAAGCAAGCCAGCAACAACTACAATAATAACAAGAACAAAACTTGAGCTATTTTCAACAGTGACCGAAACACAGCAGAGACCCCAAGCAGAATGTGAAGGGGAAGTAGTAAGAAGGCGAATGAATACAAGGCAACAATCAAACATACATACCGCTACCGAGCAGGGGGGCGGGGCGGCGTTCATGTGTTACTGTGTGTGCGATTAGCAAAAAGTTGTTGGCTAGAGGGGTAGACGGGCTGGGCTACGGCTGTGTAGCTGAGAACTAATCTCAAATAAACGAATTGAAAGTGAAATTGCATTTTGCGCAACGCTGTTGTTGTTGTTGTTGGGGAACGTTACACAGCATACATTTGTATGCATTTCGATTGCCGGAATTTATCGAATGCTTTCCATGCCTGGAGCAGTAAATTTTGCTCAATCTTCACATAAAATTGTTACTCAACACTTTTGTCGATAGCCAAAACTTATCGATGTTTTTCATTCGTGAGTAATTTTAATGTTATGCCTAGTTCAGCCGTAAATTTTGCTTAGTCGCTATAAATGCATTTAGGTCAAAGACTTAAATGCAAAAACATGCATTTACATGAACATGAACACACATACCCCCACTTTGTACATATTGTTATGTCAGTTTATATGCGAGAGTGCAGTTTTCTGTTATACCTTACTTTCCCTTGCAATGAGTTCATGTCTTTGGGCAGATCATTTAACGCAGCGTCTCAATTGGCAGCGCTTATAAATGGCTATAATTTATCAGTGTACTTGTCCGGCACGTGGTTGGATGGTCTGTGTTGCCAGTCGCCAATCGCAATTAACTGCAATTTATGGCCAGAACTCGTGTGCATCTCTGAGGGCAGCAACACGAACCCGTTCCGTTTCCCCATACTCAATCAACTTGAATGCATTGAACCTGTTCTGCTGCCCCTCTTCCGTTTCTTCCCCATTGCCCAGCAACCGCTTCGCATTTTTCTATTAGCACGCCCCCCTTTACACCCCTACCCTATGGTTTGCGACAACATCGTCATCTTCGCTGATCACTCGACGAGCGCGTGCTCAGTTAGCAACAACAACTACAGCAGCGAAGACAAAGACAACAACAGCAACAACACAATTCTAGCCATCTATGGGGGTCTCTCTCAACAACGACTGTCCGTGTCTGCCTCTCTCTCTTTCTCTCTTTTGTTTGTATTTATTTATTTCATTTTATAAGGCACTGTGAGAGTTAAACCGTCAACGTGTCAAGCACGATTAGACGACAGCGGCGTCGACGGCGACGTGAGCAGCAGCAGATGGGACTCAAGATAAGCATCGCTCATGCACACATACATGTGTACATCCGCACACACTAACGCACATGCACATTTATGCCCTACATACTACATACGTATGTACATATGTATTTATGTATTTTCATACATACATATTTTGAAGTGCTTTATTAACTTAATGCAACCTTGTTGCATTTTAAATATTAACACACGTGCGTTCGTCCAAGCGAATTGTATTTTGAACGCGTATGCAAATAAAATCTATATGCATTTTACTGCATATTGATAAGCAAAATGCATTTGAACTTCGTTTTCAATTGCAAGCGCGGCTTTTGCACTCGCAAACGTACTCAACGCAGGGCATGAAAAGCAAAACAAAAAGAGACAGCGAGAGAAAAACAGAGGCAGACCAACAGCAAAGCCGAGAGCAAAGTCCAAAGCCGGCGTGCACTGATCAAGCTGACGTCACTGGCAAGTAGAGCAACGACGACGGCGACGACAGCAACGCTGCGTCGTCTCAGTTATGGCACTTGTTCATTTCACAGTTGCGGATTTGTTTGTCCCGCATACACAAAAGTTTCAATTATGGCGATTTATTAGCAACAACATACAGCAAAAGCAAACATAACAAGCAACAAAAACAAAAAAGCATCGCGAGCGATCAGTAAAAGCAACAGCAACAACAACTACAGTGTGAACACTCACTGTACGAGTGCGAGTCCAAAGTCCAAACGGCATTTCAGAGGCCCGAGAGTCCAAAGTCCAAAGTCCAAGTCGAATGCATTGGTCGGGTTTTCTGTTCGTCGGCGAGCATGTTGTGCTAGTCATAAACCCCCGTCCCTGCTGCCTTCTCTTGTTTGCTCTCGTTTACAATTTTGTTTGTGTGTTTTTGCCTCTCTGAGGCAGCAAAGAGTAAGATTTGGTCTCTTATTGCCCCCCGCAGACCCGCTCGCGACTCTTTTGCTTTTTGCTTTGCTCCGTTTTGTTTACCTTTTCTGAACGAACAGTTGTAACCGACGTTGCCGTCGCTCTCATGAAAGGTGCTCGCTCTCGCTCTCAGGCTGCGTCTCTCTTGAGATTGGGCCTCTTGAAGCTCTTAAAAAACATGCGGTCGCGTCTGTTGATTGCATGTAAAAAAGTTAATAACTTGAGTCAGCAACCAGTGTTGCTGCCGCTGCTGCTGTTGCTGCTGTTGATTTTATGGACCAAATAAAATTACGGAGCAGCGACAATAAGCATTTTACGGCATTTATTTTTACAAATATATACGAACATGTGTATATATGAATATGTGTATTACAGAATGCAATAAATGCCAAATTGTCACTGTGACGGCCCTCTGGGGCAATATTTGTGTTTCAATTTGTGTCACCTTCGGGGCACTGTTCAATTTTCGAATGTGATAGCAATCACTGCAGCTACTGCTGCGGTTCTGACGTCACACGCCCATCTCACACAAGAGGCAGGTGGGCGTGTCATTATACATTTTTATGACAAAATTGTATACAAATTATGCATCTTTTGTTATCCTTGCTGCGCTTCTGTGGACGCCTTTGAAATGTCCCCAGTCACCGTTCCAGTCACACACACACAATCATAACAACAACATACACGCACACTTTCACAGTTGTATAGAAAGACTTCACCGGCTTTTGTTGAGCATGAAGCAAAAAAAAAAAATAAGTTCACGTTTCGCATTTTGCTTTTGCTGCGATTCGCGTTTTATTTAATTTTAGCGAAACGAACTGAAAATAAGAAAAATACAAAAATACACAATTTGTGGACTTTGCACCTTTGTTGGCGACGTCGGCAACGTTTTTGTATTGAATGAATTTAGCAAGAGTTACAGTTGCCATTGTTGTTGTCATTTTGTTGCTAGTTGCCACGTTTCGCGCTCAAAACTACAACAAATAATGTGTAGAATGCTGAATAACAAACAAATAAAAGCTAATTACCAGAGGTTAACATAATAGTTATACATATTCACAAATATACAAATGTTCACGTTGAAATATCGTCAATTTTAGCATTCCATGTGGAATGCACAGAAAGCTTTCAAAGCTATTTAGATCTTAAGCTTTATATGCTAAATTCCAATTGGATTCCATTCAGCACAAACTGATCGATTTGTGAGTTTTCTCGTTTCCTCGTCTCATCGCAATGAATGGCAATTTTCCTTTGTGGCAGAAACATTCTCAATTAACAAGAGTTGCAGTCATTAGGCTAACGATTCGTTACGTTACGAGGGCTCTCAAGAATGCGACTCAAACAACAAACCAACTAATTAAGCTGCTGGCAAATGCCGCTGACAGTTTTGCGGTGGCAAATGACTGGATAAATGGGTAAAGGAGGGGGCGGAGGCTGGTTTCACATGCAAAACGCAATTAATTATACATAATCCACTTGGCAGATCGATTTACATGCTCACAACTTGGCAACGCCACTTGTGGCTGAAGTCTCCATCATCATCATCATCGTCATCATCTCCTTCGTGATTGTGAATAGCAACAGAGAGTTGTCGTCGTCATGTGGGCGGAAGTTTGTCTGGCACTGGGGCTGGTACACAAGACCCGCAACCCGAAACCCGCCACCCGCCGCCTCACATTCAGGGTCGTCGTCATTGTCACAACTTGTTGTTCTTGCTGTTGTTTAACAGTTTTTCGGTTGGCCTCCTGAGAGAGCTTCGAAAGCTCTCTAGGCGGCGTTTAACTAACCGGGATTGTGCATTAATTAAGCAAGCAATTATTTTGCATAATTTAATGTGCATACATAAATCTATAATTCCGAATTAACCAACTGCCAGTTGCCAGGGCTAATTCTAGCCACACCTACGCCCAACCCACACACACACACATACGCCCCACTCATCTGATATGCTGTGGTTGCCTAATTGGAAAGTGCAAATGTGCGAGGCGCTGACGCGTGACTCCTTGGGAGCAACTTGTTGCCTTGGCTACCTTGCCAACCTACCTCCTCCCCTCCCCCTACTCATTTGCCCCATGAGAAGTTGCCTCATTATGCAAAGTGCTGCAGGAGGCAGTTGGCAACATCCTGGCAGTGGGGCATGTGGCAAGTGGCAAGTGGCACTGGGTGGCATCGCGTGTGTTGACGCAACGAAAGAACATCGCTTTTTTTGTTGCTTTGGCATTTTGGAATTTTGTGTGCGCTTTGCAAATTTCATTTCATTTCCACTCCGCTTCGTTTCACTTCGTTTTCGTAGTTTTGGTTGTTGTTGTTGTTGCCGTCGCTGACCCAAGTCAAGCAATGCAACTGGTACGCTACCAAGGGGGGAAAAGCGCGCAGAGAGGGAGGGGGATTTGGATTGCCAGTTATAACAAACCGACAGCATCGTCCTCGTCGCTATCGTCATCGGCTTCACTATGTTGATTCGCAGTTGGTTATGTTGTCGTTGTCGTTCTTGATTTGCTTTTATTCCAATTTTGCTATCCCTTAAATTGTTTGCTGCTATTTTGGGGTATTTTGACTTTCCAACTGCTGTGCGTAGTAAAAAGCTGCTTGCTTCGAGCAATATCAATATCAATTGCATTGCCGACAAAAAGCTGATTGATTTGATTCAGCTGCTAGCTTTAAATACAACACAGGGTGTCTTGAAGTCTGCCTTCGCGTTTTGTCGCATTCCTTGGGCGCCTCGTTGTCGTTGTTCTTGTTGTTGACATCGCTGACGTGCAGCAAACAGTTGAATTTGTTCCATTCGCAATGATGACACGCTCGTTGCATAAGCAAATATTCGAGGCCTGCTCCTCCCCCGCTCCACTCACAACACGCACTGCTGTTGTATGTGTGCGCGTGTGTGTGAGTGACAGACGCAGTTGTCGTTGCCAGCTGTCATAGCAACGATGTTGGATTTTGAGAAAACCCACAGACAGCGCAACTGACAGGACATTGTCAAACGCGGCGGTCCCAACTCGCAGTGTATGCCAATGACACTGGCTGACAGGCTTAGCTCTGATAAGCTTCCAAAGCGATTGCGAATTAGCGCTGCTTTAAATGCTACAGTTCCAGTTAAATTCGCATTTATTATTTAAGAGCACGCCTTTACAACAGACAGCGAATATGAATATTAATTAGCGAACAATAAACACCCTGTTGCTGAGCTTTTTTGAATGCAGATCGTTGCGTAGCCCTATCAATGCACAAGGTGGCAGCACTGCAGCCTTCTTATACGCTAAAATAATATATTAATATAAAATATTTTCATAAAAATATAATTTTGTGTGCAAAAAGATTCTTATTATTCTTTAGTACATTCTTTTGCGCCTGTTGGTATATTTTGAAATCTAAACCGCGGCCACACTGATCACTTGTCCTAAATACAAATGGCGATCATGGCGCCAAATGCAAAAATTAATATCAAATTTATTCGTAAAACAACTCCCACTAAATCGAGATGTATTTCTTATTGTTGCAGGTTTGCAAAGCGCTGGGCATCGTCTGCGAGATGGAATATTTTGGCCTGGAGCCCTGGACACACAATCAGAAGGACACACGCTTCCGCCAGTGGTACAATCTGAGGAATCGCCTGCACAGCGACAGCAGCAGCAGCGGCATTCCCCTTATGCTGGCGTTGCGTGTCAAGTTCTGGGTGCCGGTGCACAACATACTGCAGCAGAGTGTGCGCAACTTGTTCTATATGCAGGCGCGCAGTGATTTGCTCGATGGGCGACTGGGCGCCAGCGATTGGAGCAATGCGGCCAAGTTGGCGGCGTTGCTGTGTCAGGCGGATGGACTGCGCTTCAACGAGCAGTCGCTGCGTGCCGAGTGTCCCATGCGAATGCGGCAGCAACAGCAGGCGTTGCAGCAGCAGCAACAGCAACACAAACTCGAACAGCAGCGCAAGGAGAAGGAGCACGTGCTGAGCTTCAAGAAGCGTCGGCTCTCGAAACAGAAGTCCGTGGAGCACATTGAGTGTGTCCCGCTCTCGGCCCCAACGACTGTCAGCAACAACAATAACAACAACAACAACAGCAGTAGCAACAGCAACATCTTGAACCAAAACAGTTTGCAGGCATCGCCCTCGACATCCGTTTCCGCATCCGCCTCGAGCTCGAGCAGCCCCAGCAACAGCAGCAGCAGCCACTCGGGTCTGGACGAACGCCTGTCGAGCAACCCGCTGCGCATCTACATGGACTACGTGATCCAGCCGAGCAGCGTGGACGCCGACAGCGAGCCACCAGCGAACTTTCTGCGACAGATTGCCGTGGAGCACAGCAAGCTGGCCAAGCTGCCGATCAGTCCCAAGTCCGCAAAGTACTGGCTGCTGCGCGAGATCCAGGAGCTGAGCGGCTACGGCGAGGAGCTGTTCAGCGGCGTCACGACCAACGAGAGCGCCGCACGCTGCGACATTGCAGTGGGCGCCCATGGCATCACCGTCATACGCGGGGAGGACAAAGAAAGGTAAGTCAGAGGCGTCTGCCAGTGTCACAGATTGCTGGACTAATTCGTGTTTCGCTTGCAGCATCCCGTTCAGTGCCATTGCGGCGGCCAAGTCGTTGCGCCGCATCTTCAAGCTGGAGTACGTGGACGATCACAACGACCGCAAGGAGCTGGAGATAAAGCTGGCGAAGCAGCCGATTGCCGCCAGCCTGTATCGCTCGATCACGGAGCGGCACGCGTTCTACGTCTGCGACAAGGTGCGCTGTGTGGTGACCAATCAGTTTACGCGCGATCTCAAGGGCACCATCGCCTCCATGTTCAACGAGGACACGGAGCTGGGCAAGCGCTACGTGTTCGACATACAGCACACGTGCCGCGAGGTGCACGACCAGGCCAGGCGCAAGTTGCACGAGCTCGGCGTCGACGTGGCCGCCCTGGCGGCCCTCGATGATGGCAGCAGCTGTGAGCTCGTCGATGGCCTCAGTGCCAGCGATCCGAGTGCTGCTGATGCACTCTTGAGTGGTGCTGGCGATGGCGGTGCCTGTTCCATGGCCGGCAAGATAGATTTGGCCATACGCGACAAGGAGGCGCGTGAGGCGGCGATTGAGCGCTGCGTGGACACGCGCATTTCGGAGGCCATGCAGTGCAAGATCTGCATGGATCGTGCGATCAACACAGTGTTCAATCCATGCTGTCACGTCATCGCCTGTGCACAGTGTGCGGCAAGGTAGGTGTTGCATCAAACCATTGACTTCAGCATGAACTCGTTACTAACTGACGTTTCTTTCGTTTCGCTTGCAGATGCAGCAATTGTCCGAACTGTCGCGTCAAGATCAGCAGCGTAGTCAAAATCTATCTGCCACCCGAACTGCGCACCAGCCAAACCGTTGCAAGCAGCAGCAGCAGCAGCTGCAGCATCGTTGGCCACCAGGCGCCGGACTCGCAACTGCAGCTGCAATCGCAGCACTTCAATCAGCTGGAGCAGATCGACGGCCAAGCCTCCACATCTTCAGCAGCAGCGGCCGCGGCAGCAACAGCAGTCGGCGTTGTCGGCACAGCGGCAGCAGCAGCGGCCGCTGTGGCAGCAACGCCGCCCGGCGTCGCACCAAAGACGGCCTAGAATTGGCTGTGCTCGCTGCTGTTCCGGCTGATGGAATGGGTGTGCGTGCCGATTGTTTGATGTGCCGTGTGATCTCGTCTTGCTGTTGAATCTATGACCATATTAACATTTCTAGGGAACAAACCAAAATCAACAAATATATATATATATATGGATGTTATGAAGATATGCAACTAACAACAGTAATAACAACAATACACTTAGCTCGTATACTCATGTATCTTTACTCAAGTATTTTATGAATATGCAAAACATGCAAAAATCTATCTATATACAATACGTGTACTATATACTACGACTATAAAGTGCTATTTAACCCCTAACTAAGACTTCACGATCTAGCCTGTTTAGAGTTTTAGTAATACCACCTAAACAACATACTAATATTAACTAAATATAATAATTATAATGCTTATACATATATATATATATACTACTATATACATACAAATATTTGTGAATAGTGCGGCTACTTACGTCTGTTACTTACTAATTTCTAGTTAGAATTTTACGCCTAGAACTAGACTTTTACGAGATGTATTTATTATAATGCTAATGTCTAACAACTCTTAGTATTTATTACGACTAAACACTACTTGGCCTCTACGCAGCCCCCTAAGCAACAACAAAACAAACAAAAAGAACGAAAACAAAACAATTCTCATAATGCATATAAAAGCGATATATATATATATATTTACAGATACATATATATTCTCGTACATAGTTTATTTAGGACAAGCGTACAATAATCACAACTATAAGGAGCAAGTAGTACTAAGTACCTGCAAACTGCTAAATGCGTTTCTCTGCAGCAGATATTAAACGTAGTCAATAATAAATGTTAACAGGTTATACCAATCAATGAATTTATTCAATTTTTTATTATTTATTTCTTTTGTTTTCTTCTCCCCCGACTTTATGCCCCAGCAAGAACATTTCTCCTCCCCCCGTTCAGTGTCAAAAAAACCGTTTTGAATTTCTTTTAAATCTATTGCAAATTGTTATTGGATTTTGTTTTATGAGAATCCACACTCGATTTTGAAATACTTTTGGATGTCTGTATCCATCGAAAATAATAATTACTGTTAAGTGTTGTTTTAGATTTGGTCTCAAAGACCAACATATAATAAATGTTGAATATTATAGTAACGAATATAAATGTTAGTCGACTAGAAGTACATTTACAAACTTCTTGCAGCTGTGTTCTCCACATTTATAGCTCTACATACTAGAATTTCTAACTTTTCTAGACTCTCTATCAGTCCAAGGACTTTAAACTTAAAACGTTTTCTATGCAAACCACATATTTTCTAGGCTATCCAAGTTCTTTCTTTAAAGAAATCTAATCTCTAAAAGTCTCTTCTTTCCCATTTTATATCAATTAGTCTCTGCAGACTTTAAACAAGTTTCTTTTTTCTTCAAATTTTTGCTTTCTTTTCTCAAATAACTTCATTTACTTTAAACATATTCTTTATCGAGTTTTTTTCTTTACTATATTCTGGTTTCTCTCAATATCATAAAGAAGAATTGTTAATAAAATATATATTAAATAGAAATTCATAAATCCCAAATCCACTCATATGATCATCTCGAAATCATTAATATCAATCTGTCATAGTAATTTTGATGCATTGGAAGCAATGGTTTTCAGCGGTGGGAGCAACAAATGAATGAGCATAAGATAGCTCCTCAATGGGATCAATGTTAATAGATTATACGGAAAGATGTATGATGACGATGCTTTGCTTGGACGAAATCGAGTCCCAACTTTCCCTTAGTTGGTTGAATTATTTACCAGAAACTAAACTTATACACAAAGGAAACTGGTTTACCTCTTAAAAGCACTGGAACATCGCTGTTACGTTGATATATTATGAAAATGTTAAATTAAGGGATTTGCTTTCTCTCGCTCTATCTCTCTCTGGAATGTTCGAAACACAAATATTATAAACTGTAAAGATGTGATTTCAATTAACGTAATCAAAATCTTAAATCAAATTTTGATATTTTGAAATGCAACGTTTTACAGTTTTGAACTGATTTTCCCGCCAAGTTGATCGAATTTGCGTATTATCGTTCAGCCACCACAAATAATTTGCTTAACTAAATTCAGTGTGCACACACTCAAAATTAGCGGCATATTTAAAATGCTTTTAAAATAATTTGAATTAAATTGATATTTACATAATCATTTTTCTTTAAATAGGGCATTTATAAAAAGAGTATAATTATATGATATAACGCAGTTGGACAGCGCCATCTACACTTGAACAATTTTTATTTTGTATTTTTATAAACAACTTAAAACTTTTCTTTCTCTTTGTTTAGATTCATTTGCAAATAAGTGAATAAAATAAAAACTTATTAGCTAGTTTGTCGACTCACGTGCAAATATGGAATTGTAATCGCAATATTATATTCCAATAAGATATATTTGAGTTATTGCCTTAAAGGGAGACCATTACCAGTATGTGTTCAATATTTGAGCAAATTCAATTCAAATTCCTTTGTGCAATGCACAATAATAACGAGGACAAAGAAATCAGTTTAAATAGTTGTTTTAATAAATCAAAAATTAATTTTTAACATAGAAAATATAACAAATTGGTATCGATATACTTTTGGTAGCGATAAAAAATTCAGCAACCGATTTCGTCAAACGCAAATCAAAAATCGTGTTGATGGAGAAAACGATATTTGGATAATATCCAGCATCGCGATTACTCGTATATTTATATTAATTCTTGCCAAATCACTTTAACATGATGTTAAATTGTTCCCATTTCCCAATTTCAAATGAGCAGAGCAACTCAGCTGACAGCCATGGCCATTTCATGTCTCGGTATATTTTTGAGGTAAAATAGTACGTTTATGCAATCGTGTTGCGGTCACGCTGTGCAGTAGTTCGGCGTGTAAATCTAAAATGTAAATATTCGCCGTCTGCGCCGAAACAGTAGAATAATATCGAATTAAATATCCAGTCGCTCGTTAAAAGAAATTATTAAAATATTGTTTATACCGCAATTGTGACGACTGCAATAATCGTGAATGTGTTTGCGAACCGATTTCAATTGAGCAACAGCAGCAGCAACAAGCGACGGCCTGCGATAAACGTGAAATGCAAGCAAAGGCAAATGCAAACAATTGAATAAGCGCTGCTCTGTTGTCTGCTCGGCTCTGCTGGGAGCCAGTCGATTCGACTAAATAAATGCTGGCGCCGCTGACGTCCTTCGCGTTGACTAAACACCAACATTAAGTTGGTGAATTTCACACACGGCTACAGTTTGTGACGATTATTGCAACCAGCTGGTCGCGGTAACGACGGCGACGGCCCCAGAGACTGACGACGTGGGGCTGGGGGCTTTGCATTTGCTTTGATCGTGATCGAGTGTGAACGCGCCTCAGTATGTGTGCGCGCGTGTGTTAGTGTGCGATAGTGTGAGTGTGTTTGTGCGTGCAGAGACCACCGCAATGACCATGAAGCGACGCGTTGCTCTCAATTCTGTGGATGTTTACAATAAATTCCTAAAAATGTTTCAATTGTATATTTGCAATGCGAAATAAAGCGAAAGCCACAACAGCAGCATGACGACAACTACACAACAACAACAGCAATAATAATACTGAAATCCAACAGCAACTACAATAACTAAAATACAACTGCAGCCTCAACATACATACAAATAGCAATATCAAATCGTTCTAATTCGAAAAGCTCAACAACTGCAAAACCAACAACTACAACAACATCGAAAGAAACAGCTGAAAATACGAAAATACTTAAGAAGCACGCAGTCTCGCATTAATTCGATATTCCATTTGTGCTCTTAAGCTTTTAAAGCTAAAATTAAACGAAATAAAAAGGAAAGAAGAAATCATCGAAGCAAGCAAATCAAAAGAAAGCCCTAAAAGCCAACAAGCCAAGTGCCTCTCCTTCTTGTCTCGTTCTCTCTTGTTCGCTCGCTCGCGTGCTCACACGCCTAATGTGTTTATGTGAATTTAAGCCGCTCTTTGACGTCACTCGTTGCCGTAACCGTCGTCGCCGTTGTTGTTGTTGGCGGCGCCGTATCCGCCTCTCATCGGCTTGCGCTTAACTCTCCCTCTCGCTCTCCCCACGACCGCGTGAAGGCTCCAGTTTTAATCGCTTCGCGCGCATCTTCTTAAATGCGTTTCGTGTCGAGCTTTTTTCATGTAGTGTTGTTGTTTCGTGCGCTCTTGTTTCGCTGTCCCGAAGACGCGTGACTTTGATTTTTTGAGTCTACACATACATATGCACATCACATGCCTGCATGTATGCATGTGTGTGTGGAGCAGCAGTAGCAACAATTCACTTGGTTCTGGATCGCGATCTGGATCGGGATTATTCAACTGCACAGAGAGGTCAGTATACGAGAGAACGTATTGAGTCGAGAACCAATCGGCAAATCAATCAATCGGTTCAAAGCGGTTCCCAGTAGACCTCAAGTCAATGGCAACAAAATTGTAAATTCAATTAATTGAAGTTCATTTACCATGACATTCAGCTGAGTGTCACTGTTCTTTGGATTTCTCTTTTTTGCCTAGAGCACAACAAGCATTGAAATAATCGGAATCAATCACGTTCAACGTACAGTCTTTTAATAAGCTAACAATTATTTTTATGACATTATTATACGAAACATGAACGTACTAAATTCTTAGCTAATTGATAATCTATTTTTACTTACTTATTGTGAATGCAAGATACTGCATAATGTGTGTGTGAAAAGACAATTTAAATTGCATCAACTGTTGGAATTCTTGGCAAGGTTCAATCAATTTGGATTATAAATGCAATTTGGTAATGTAAATAGCAGAGAAACTTTGTGGTCTACTCTTTCACAACTCCTTTGCTTATGCGAATTTAAAGTTGAAAACACAAAATTGAATTAAATTCGCCAGCATAGTTTTCATTTTCATTAAACATTGCCAATGCTTTGAGTTGATATGTTATTTCTTTACTCAATTTGCTTTTAATACACAGAATAATTTCTAAATCCAAGTATGTTTATTCAAAATAAAATGCTATTCAAAATATGTACATACTATAGCTGAGCTTGACCGCATTCTATTATCGCTCAACCAATAATTACTCTAATTTTTGCCTTCAATCAAAGTTTGGCACTGAAATTGCGACATCACTGAACGCTGACTAAGTGCAGAGTGTGCTCACTAATCAAAATAGACAGTGCTTTCACATAGATTATGGCAAACATTCAACCATTCATCTTTATTCAAGCGTGCCAGACACTCAATTATCGACGGCACTGTACGGCACAGGCTATTTAATTTGATTACGATATATTTCATCGTCAATGAATGAGATATGATATTGATTTGATTTGTGAAAAACTCCCAATTGTGGCCGCAAAAGTTTAATCAATTTCAATACAGTGAATTTGCATTATTTAGTTTATTAACAAACTTCACAATTTGTATTTTTTGTTTGTGCTGATTAAAGAAAGCTTCGTTTTTATTTATCTATTAATTATTCAATTCGTTTTAATACGTATTAAAATTGAAATATGCTCAATTAAATTGACTTTTTTTACCATGCTCTCTTAACTATTGTAGTTACGAATTATTAATCATTTAATTTATGACTTCAATCAAGCCGATAGAGAAGTGTAACGAGTCGCCGCTTGCCGAGCTGCTCTCATTATCGTGCAGGTAACATTTCTCGTTATCATTATCGTCATTATGGGAATGATGGGTATGGGGATTAAATTGAAATCAAGTCGCCAGTTCATCAATTTATTATTAAAGTGATGAAATGAATGTGAGGACCGTTAAAACGGGTATTTAATGCGGTTGGTCCCCAGTCTGGTCTGTGGCGTGCCGTGCCGACAGGGAAACACAAGAGACAAGAAGGAAACAAAACAAAATTATGATTTACACAATAATTAAATGTCAATTCATCTGCGCCTCGTCTCGCCACCCGTCTCGTTGCCCCTTGCCTTTCATTTTCGTTCTCCTTGCCTTGCTTTCCGTTTGTGGTCGCTCCGGTTGAACTTTAAAAGCGACAACGGTTATTAATTCACCCGGCCTAAAAGCATTGACAACGCTGGGAGCCCGGCGCTCTATAGCCCTTCAATGCGGCTCTCCAACTGTTGTCCAACTGTTCAGCTGATGGCCGCCAGTGGGGCAGACGAAGAGTTGCGGGGGCTCAGGTCCAGTTGCGACAGTCGCTAATGGGAAAAATGTGATGTGACTTTTTTTTTTTGCTTGCCTTTTTTGAATACTCTTGGCGAATGGAGTCCACAAATTGAGTCGCATTGCAAACAGTAAATGCTTGCTTATTATTTGTGAGGGTATTTGGTAGTCGACTTCGAGTGGGATTTTGGGCTTTATTTTTGGCTCCGCAAAACATTTTATTCATTTATTTCGCTTCTCTCGTATAAAGTAGACCGTGGCTGAGGGGAGAAGGCGGGAATACGTTGAATTTTTTGGCGACGGGGATGCGTGCTTATAGCCAACATTGAACGTCCTGCCATAAAATTGCATGCACGAGTTTTTGTTTTTGCTGCACGCCGCACGCCGCACGTCGCACATCGCCCTGCGCTCCCTTCGGCTTCGCGTGGCTTGTCCTGGTTATTTTTTCTTGTTTTGTTGCTTTTGCTGTTATTTTTGCAAGCATTTTGTTTTCTTTTTTTTTGTTTTAATTCTTCGGCCAAGTTTATTGCGTGGAATGCTATTTAATAAATTCCATTTTATGCCCCCGGATGTCAGTTTTTGTTGTCTCTGTTGCTGCCGCCGCCGCCGCCGATTTTGTTGCTATCTCTGCGCATTGTTGTAGTTGTTGTAGTTGTTGTTGTTGTTGCTGTTACGGCCAGGATTTATCTGCAGTTTCAGTTATTTGTGTTAGCCAATGCAAATTGTGAAATTCAATTCAGTTATTCAAACGACGAGCGCAATAACGAATTGCGAAATGAAACAACTGCGAGTTATGCTGGAATGCACTCGACTAGAAGTTACTCTAGCAACAGTTTTTGCTGAATCCTTAATTATTTACACAGCAAAATGAGCAATTATGTGTAATTTATTTCAAATATTGCATTGTCGAATCACATAAATTGAATGCTTAATCAAATTGTATATTTAAATCGCGGCCACTTAATATTTAATCGAATCATCAAAATGGAAGTGGTGGCTATCATTTATATTTCAAAATACCAACATTAATTAAATTAAGCAAGCATAAAAAGCATTTGCAATTGCCACTTTATGTGCAAATAAAACGAATAGTAAATATTTAAATCGAACATCGCCTTCGTTTTTTTTCACTTCACTACACGATTCAACAAAAACAAGTTGTCTGCCTTAAAGTCGACACGTTAGTAGTTGCAATAAATTCATTTCGATCACTATCGATAAATGTATATAGCTTCCTCTACGTACAACTTAGAAGTGGTTAGCTCTACTTAGTCAAAACAACATTAATTAAAATAAACAAATTGTATTAGAGAATAAAGTGCATCGAACAGTAACTTCGTTGTCCCGCATTAAATTGCTAGGCAGATTTATTAAATTTGCGTTGGCAACTTGAACTTTTATTTCTGGCACTGCGTTTAGTTTTCCATTTAAGAAAAGTCACAAGGAACTGGCACAAAAACGAACAATGAAGAAAGCAAAATGTTACTCACTTTACGCCCAGCGACAAGAGGACAGAAGGGTGGAGGGTGGAGGGCATAGTGGCAAAAGGAGGAGCAAGAAACAAATTCCCAAAAGCGCTAAAAGTTTTCAACAACCAAACTTTTTTTCTCTCATTTTTTGTGCTTCTTTTTGTATTTTTTGTTTGTTCTGTTAGTCGTCCTACAACTTTGAGATACTTTGTTGTTGTTGTTGTTGCCGTTCGGCTGCTGGTGCTGAAGGAACTTCCTCTGCTGCAGCTTCTGCCAGAAAACTAGTTCCAAGAATAACAAAAACAATGTCAAGAACAACAACAATAATAACTGCAAAAACAAAGCGAAGGAAGCAGCATTGAGAACCGGCAATTGTTATGCGCGTATCTTAAAGTTGGCAAGCGACGCGACGCTCGCTTAAAGCACAGCCAGCGAACTCGCCTCGCCGTGTTTTCTATTTCACTTGTTTTCACTTCATTCCTTTCATTGCCTGCATGTGTATGTGTGTGTGTGTGTGTGCCACGCCCCAGCCAGAGGCATGCACGTTGTGTGCAACAAGGACACGAGAGCCATAAAAATGTTTCAGTGCAGCAAAAGTTTTAAAAACAACTGCAGGAGCAGCGATGGCAGCAACAGCAGGACACGTTACGGCAACAACAAGTTGAAGTGCAGTGCATAAGCTCCCTCCTGCGACGCATGCCACATCAACAACAGTAAACAACAATAACAACAACAACAAACAACAACTCTTAAAAGGTTGCACAAGCAAAAAGTAGGCAAAAACAAAAAGAAAACATGCAGCAAAAATTAAGCTGCCATGCGCGACTAGACAATACACTGTGAGTGCAGCTCTCACAGGGAATGCAAATGGAAGAAGCTGCTTTCATGCGAAAGCATTTTCCACTTGTAATTATGAATTACTGATACTTTTGTAGCAGAGTTAGTCCCTCTAGTATTATAACTGCTGCACTTTCAGTTCTTATTGAATAACTATCCCATAAAATATGCACTATGTAGCAGCTTCAGCTCGCGGTTGTGTTCGTTTGTTTATTGCTTCGCTGCAGGGTATACAATGTTCACAAAGGGTTTCTTTAACACAACCCATCCATCCCTTCGTCCTGCCTGCTGGCCTGCCCCCCCATCTAAAACTTGGCGTTGCGCAGAGAATTCTAAAAAGTCGATAAAAGAAAAATAAAAAAATATAATTGAAACATGGTCAGCTTGCAGCACATTGATGATGGGCGGCGAGTCGACGAGTCGACGAGTGTGTGCGGGGGACAGCTATGAAGGTAGTTGCTGGCTGGGGAGAGACTGGGGGCTGGTTGCTGTATTCAGGTTATTTTTGTTGCTTTTGTTTGCATAAACTTTATGGCGTTGGGGTAAAAAGTTGTACGTTTACAAATTGTACAATTGTTGGAAATTTAATTTCTACAGCAAAAATAAATAAATAAATAATGCAACGTAATTAGCTCTGTTGCAATATTGTTGGTTTTACCTTTATGTTTGTTATTGTTTTTGTTATTGCGCTGCTGCGTTGCATGATTGTGCGTTACTGTTGGGGCATGAAGTATAATTTTCCCATTTTTCAATTACAATACATTAATTCATTTACCTGCTGCAAGTAAATAGTGATAAGTAAACAGAAGAGGCAGCGCGTTGCCAGGCGTTTGTTTTAGTCAGTTTCAAAGCTGCACTTGAAATGAAATGTGCATTTTATTAATTAAATCAAAACTTATGTACAATTGATGTCAATGAAACTGCAATGTTTTTCGAACTTGTTTGCTTTGGAATAAAATGGAATTTAATATTTTTCTCTATCATTTATCGATGGCCAGAGATTTGTATGACCAGAGATTTGAGCTTAAAATAACAAGTAGTCGATAATTTTAAATTAAGAATAGTTTGTAATCGATATGTTCCGTCGATAAATCCACACACCGCTTGCAACTATAAACTGCTTAAATCTCATGCAAGCACATGCAAGCAGTGCACCATTTACAATTGCTGCGCACTGCTTAACGTTATGTATTTAGGGCTTTAATAAATAAATTCCTAAAACGTAAATGCAAACTTAATTCTCTGTATTTAAAAAAAGCTATTAAATTTTATAAGATTAACCTTGATCTTCCGATTAGCGGTAGTATACTGAAATAGAAACTTTTCACAAAATATTGTACGTAGAAATTGCGATTCAACGTATCGGACAATGTAATACTCGTACTGTGTGTAGTCGATGCTCTTTGAGTTGTCATTTTCCTCAGGCGACGGCGCAAAGAGCTTAAAAATAAAATTTGTTGCTCATTAATCGAACGATTGCCGGCAGCGATAACCTATTTCATCAGAGTGCTGATAACCCACATATACTGCGATGATCTGCGATCGTGATCTTTGCCATAGATGCGGGAAGCTTTATTTTTCTTTTATTTTATTTGCATTTTAAATGGGATTCGACCATTTGTCGGGCGTTGCTTCATCACTCTGGGGCCTGGCGCGTTGCTCGATCTTATTCTCGTCAATTCCGTTTTTCATTTTGCGCACTTTACATTCGCCCATATACTACTTGAATTGTGAAGCATGACGTATGCGATAACGACAGACAGGCATTTGTTCAAAATGTGTGTTGCAAAGGAAAGCCCAGAGCAACAGCAGCCCCAATATCAGAGAGAGACACAGTCGCAGACTTGGGATCGGGGCTGTCAAAGTGATTGTCTAGTCACGCCGATCTTGTTAGTGTCGAATTCACAGAGACTTTGCACTCGTCGCAGCATCCAGATAATTCCAGCTGAATATAGCTATAAATATATATGTGGTTTGCTCGATTTGATTTGATCTGGCTGAGAAGCAGATTTCGGGGGCGCTAATTTGTGCCATAATATCGAGTATGCGCCGAGAAAACCGCCGCTATACGCTAAACAATTGTGTGTGTTAATAAATTAGCAATAAATCTGAGGTGGATTCTCTTTAAATTTACGAAATTAAAAGCGAAAGTCACCAATTTCAAGAGGCGTGTCACCGACCCCCATTATCATGAGTCAGCTAAGGCATGAGCATTAAAATGAATGCGAACCGATTCAGAGGGCGCAATCTTTAACGATTTAAAGTTGTAGTAATCATTATGTTTTCTCAGGTTGTACACGAAAGTAAAATAGAGAAATATATAGCATGTTACAAATTAATTCACTGTAAGCGGTTGAAGTTGATAGACAAATTTAAAGATCGACAAATTATATCGAGAACCTTTGTAGGTTTAACATAGATTGCATGATACATTTATTTATTGAGCGGTACAAAGAGGTACAAAGTGGTAGAAGATGTGTGATGGGTTGCTTCACAGAGCTACATGTAGAAGAAACGATCATTGCCACGAAACTTGAAACTCTTTTTATTGGTCGATGTGGCGTCGCCCAGAAAGATGTGCGATTTCTTGCGGAACTTGTAAATGACATTATAGTATTTGGAAATAATTTGCGGCACATTTCGCTTCTCTTCTTGAGTCAGTTGCGACTCGCAGAGCGAAAAGATGTCCAAATGGATACCAGCTTTGCAAAAGGCCTGCAAAATCTTCTCGCGTTGGGTCCACTGGATGATGTGATCGTTATCGAACGGCTCATAGATGCGGAAGATCTTGTAGAAATGCTCGTAATTCTTGGCCAAGCGCCGCAGCTTCATCTCATCAATGTTGGGCATACGCAAATTGGGCTGCCGCACAAGGTGGTAGGGATCGTGGAGCTTCGAGAAATTGTTGAAGCGCACTTTCGACCAGTCCAAGCGCAGCATGGTGTCGTACAGTCGCTTCGGATGCCCCAGAATGCCATGCGAAATATCAATCATACGCAGCTGTGGCCCGGGCACAATGTACTCCAGCTCCAGCTCGTGGATGCGATAATCATCGCCGCGATATTTGCGCTCGCCAATCCACAATATGGGCAGATCCTCGTCGCTCACATTGGTCAGCTCCTGGATCATCGGCGAGCACTGCGCCCGATAGTTGACCATCTTGTTGTTGCGGCCGTAGAGCAGGCTGCGCTCGGATGGCGTGAATTTCAGATACTGGGGATTGTTCATGAGGAAGTGCTCGGAGCGAAAGAGTCGATTCATTTCCATTTCAATTATAAAGTACGCGCGACGATGCATGCTGATCCAAATGATCTGAATGGCGACGGCGAGGAACTGTTCGTGAAAGTACTTGTCCTTGATCTTCGTGGAGATGTTAACGATCGGAATGGTGTGATAGTACGCCGCCATGTCGCCCTCGCCCATAATGATGATGCTGTAGTTTCTGGCCACCAGCATGCGATACTGGCTCAGATAGCTCGAGAAGATGCGCTTCATTTCGTTGGTCTGTTCGCTCTGCACTTGCGCCATATTGCCGGAGAGCTCATCGCGTCGTATCAGCAGGAACTCCACCAGGCGCAAGAAGTACTCGAAGTAGATGATCAGGGCGTGGACCAAACGATGCACCGGCGGCTTGTGCATGAAATCCAGGAATTTCTTGGTCAGAAACTCTTTTGGCATCATGAACAGGACGAGATCGCGCACATCGTTGATCACCACAATGTCCGTGTCGTAGGTGACGGGGGAGCGCGTGAAGAGCTTGCGAAAAATCACCTCCTCCTCCTGGTTGATCATGCGCAGAAACCTGTAACCGTTCGTCTCAATGAACCTGTCGTTGGCATCCTCCAAATCGCTGTGCGGCTGGAAGTGCAGGGCATCCGTGTTCTTGTCCCACGACCATTTGCCGCTCTTGTACTTCGGTGTGAAGCTATCGGCGTGTATGCGTATCATTATGTTGATGTGATTATTTCTGTTTAAAGAAATATCTGAAATACCTATACAGTATTGTGTGCTTGTTTGAAACTGTTTAGTGTTATGTAACGAGTATAAACTCGCACACAGCCTTCTATTCGTGCTACGAGCTGAGCTAAGGAAAGGGTTCAAAGCAGTCGATCAGCGCAGTTGTTTTATTCTCTACAAAGATGAGTTGAAATCTTTGTCATTGAAAGTGAATTTGGACTCTAGTCAAGACTACAAATTTATGCACTACGGGTTGTTTCTTTACGTGGCTCCGAATGCTATTGAATATGTGAAGCCATTGGAAATGATTTGGCACCCAGAAAAGGAAATGCTTTCTAAAGAACAGTCGATTAGCGCAGTTGTTTCATTGACTGCAATTAAACACATCTTTATCATTGAATCCACCACAGACTTATTCACTACAAGTTGTTTCCTTCCGTGGATTTGAATGTTATTGATTAAGAGATAGCGTTTGAAATGATTTGACACCCAGCGACTTTATGCTGTTTTGAGCTCTAAAAAGAATACTTTCTGTAGAGCAATCGATTACCGAAGTTCTATCATTGTCTATACGTAAAAATTGACAGAAATTTAATATTATATGGGCTAGTTTGCTGTGGATTAAGCCCCATTTACTACAAGTTGTTTCTTTCTGTGCTTCTGAATGTTATTGAAGTGAACAATGCTGAGCTAACATTTGTAATGTGTAGTAAGTTTATTGACAATTTCACAGCTTGACGCTTATTATAGTCGTTGCGCTTCTTGGCTTAAATCGAAATATTGTTAAAGAAGGCATAAGAAGTGTTCCTTTGTATATCTAACTGTTCTGCATCTGTATTCTGTATTATGTATTATAATGCTTCATCCAGATTAAATAGACTTGTAAGTATTGCAGTAAAAAACTCTAGACTGTTTGTGAGGCTGTTATTTAACAGTTCAGTTTTGGAAAAAACAATTTCTTTTTGTTCCAAGTATTTTATTTAAGTAGCTTTATGTTACCATTGATGTAAACTTAGTCGAGTTGCAGTCTTAACCAAAATATTTCAATGAACTAGGATTAATTAAGACAACATTTTATTGGAATTTCGCTCCAGCTTTAACTTTAAGTCCTCTTTGAACAGTCATTTCAAGCATTTGATCTTCTCGTTTCAGCTGAATATTATGGAAAAGGCGAAGGCGTACATTAAGAATGAACTCCGTGGCGGCAGCGTGCCCCTGCAATCGAGCAATGAGCCGACGTCGACGCCCTCCCCAGTGTCGCAGCTGCCCATTGTGGGCGCTGGCGCGGAGCTGATGCCGTCGCCCTTGGGCGGCTACCATGCGCACGCGCAGCAATACTATGCGGCGCCGCTGAAGTCGGCGGGTCGCGCCTCGGCGCCGCCCGACCATGTGATTGCCTCCGTTTGCTTCGTCTGCGGCGGCTACGGCAGCTACGAGGCGCTGCGCGTGCGCCCCAATGCCGAGCGACCCGGCGAGCCCTACTTCCCGTTCCTGGAGCGGCACGAGCCGCCGCACGGCGTGCCCGCCGTGGCGCCCGGGCAGCTGTACGTGATGGCCTGCATGCTGTGCTTTCGCTCGCTGCACGAGCAGTGGGAGGCGTACGAGCGGCAGAAGAAGCCGCTGCTGCAGCGCATCTACCACATGAAGCGTGTGGACGGCAAGGGCTACATTGGCGCCGACGTGGCCACGCAGAGCGAGTACGCCGCCCAGATGCTGGGCCTCAGCGCCGAGCATCTCAGCCAGAACGGCCTGGCCGAGCTGCACAATGCGGCCGCTGCGCCGCCCCTGGATCCCTATGCGCTCAGCAGGCACTATGCCACGGCAGCGGCGGCGGCTGCGGCGTCGCAACATCAGCAGCAGCAGCAGCAACATCACCAGAGTACCTCAAGGAACGCCTCGCCGGACTACTATCCGCGCAACACGACGCCCAACAGTCACAGCCAGAGTCAGAGTCAGAGTCACAGCCAGCCGGGCCACAGCAATCACAAATACCTGAGTCGGCCGCAGTCGCGGGACATGCAGCTGCCCTCGCCACTGTCGCGGCCGCCCAGCGAGCCGCCCGCGCGTCTGACGCCCAGCTCCAGCTTTGCACAGCACAAGTTCAAGCTGGGCCAGCACAGCTACCAGTCGCCGCCGGCCGCAAGCCAGACACAAGCAACGCCACTGCAGCAGGCGCCCACGCAAGCGACGCCATCGACGGCGCTCTACCAGCCGGCGCAGTATCAGCAGCTGCAACAACAGACGGCCG
Organism: Drosophila rubida; assembly: GCA_035046165.1. Taxonomy (NCBI): domain Eukaryota; kingdom Metazoa; phylum Arthropoda; class Insecta; order Diptera; family Drosophilidae; genus Drosophila; species Drosophila rubida. The sequence continues at coordinate 2,007,718 of JAWNOF010000022.1, forward strand.
CCTACCACATGCTGCAGCAGGTGGCGGCCGGCGAGTCGTCCGGCCACTACAAGGGCAATCCGTACAGTGCGCTGCCGCAGGCGGGCGCGCCGCTGCCACTGAGCGCACAGCCGCCCAGCCTGGAGGACGACAATGCCACCGTGCTGGATCTGCGCAATTCGTCCACTGCCAACTCAACGCCCGTGGCCACGCCTACGCCCGTGGCGACGCCCACGTCGCGCAGTCAGCCGGGCAGCTCCGCGTCGTCGACGGAGGTGGGCATACTCGACTTGTCCATGCCGGACAAGAACTCCATCACCGAGGTGTGCTATGTGTGCGGCGATGAGCAGCGGCGCGGCAGCCTCGTTGAACTGAGCACCGTCAAGCCGAAGGAGTCGCGACTGGGTCACGCTGTCGCCTACTTTCCGCTCTTCAACGAGCAGCATCCGCGGCCGCCGCGCTCGCGGCCAAAGGATCCGCGCGGCATGATCCAGGCCTGTCTGCCCTGCCATGACGATCTCATGCAGCAGTGGAACGCCCATCAGGTGAGTTCCCCGAACTAGTTCCCTTTTGTTTTGACTGCTTGCAGTGGCCGTGTTTGATTGCAAGCAGTGTTGCCGCGGGTCCTTAAAATGCTAAAACGAAAACTAATTCCTTCCTAATACATTTTGAACAATCAAACCAATTTATTATTACTGTTGAAATATTTTCTATAAGTTTATAAAGTTGCAAAATTACGCTAAATATTACGAATTTATTTCGCTTCTATTTGCACCACTTGCAATGCCAGTGTATTGATTGTAAGCAGTGTTGCCATCGGGACCTGCCTTAAAATATGTACGAATACGAAAACTTATTCATTCTCAATATGGGCCAACCCAAAGCCTATTTATTATAATCGCTAAATTTTATCAAACAGAAACCTGTTCCAAGTTACAAGTTGCAAAATACTTGTATTACAATATAATTTAACTTCAGTTTACACTGCTTTAAACGTCAGTGTATGGATTATAAGCAGTGTTGCCTGGGCAATTCCTTTAAAATACAAAGACAAAAACTAATTCATTGTCAATCAGATTAATTGTCACTAATGCGTTGTTATTTAAACCATGTTAAATGTATTATAAAATTATACCAGATAAACCATTTGCAAACTAAGACTGCAAAATAATTCCATTTTATTTCATGTCTGTTTATACTGCTTGCAGAGCTAGTATGTAGATGCAAGCAGTTTAACTTGGGGACGTCCTCAAAGTGTGAAATTTTAGTAATTTTCTGGTCAACTTTACATGGTAAACATATAAAAGATTGCAAATATAAATATATTTTTTTTATTGACTACATATTAACCATTATAACGAGCAGCTTAATATATATTTTAATATATATTTAAAATGAAAATTTGAATTTGAAGATGGATCAGTTTTTGCTTTGTTGCCTGATGAATATGGATGCTGCTTAACATTTAATATTTGTTTGCGCAAAGCGAAAATTTGCGAGTATGAAATGAATTTTTTGTTTATATAAATTCTGTTGCACAACAGCTTCGTTTGAATATTTATAGTTGCAATATTTAAAACGGTATATAGTGGGTATTATGACTAAGTAGTTAATACTGCATCTGAGCTCTGGGCAGTGCAGCATTTGGAATTGTTCATAATTGACCACAAACCACAAAAGGGGAGGCAATTGGACGTCGAAATATGTGCGGTCTCTCATAGATTTGCCCCTTTTTGCTGTTCGTTGTGTATGCATTTCCAGATATATTCTCTAAAATTATACTATGTGCATGCGAAATCACGAATATTTCAATATCATATACGATATGTGCGGGTCGGCGTGAAAATCGTGGGTGAGCTGATTGAGGCGGGTTGAGTGCGAAATGAAAGCAAATAAAAACATTTGTGAAAGCAAATTTACGAGCACCATTTTCGCGTCACACGAATCAAAATAAACAATTTGTAGCCGCAATCGTGACGGCGACGGCGACGACGACGACGACGACGACGACGAGGATGATGATGATGATGATGATGAAGCTGATGGGGATGTATGTAAATTGTGATGATGAACATGATAATGATGATGCTGGGATTTGGGGATGGTTGGCGCCGCAACCTGACCCCGGGTGAAACGGCAATCCACAGACGATTAATCAGTGGGGTCGTCGTCAGAGCACAGTCAGAATCAGAGTCAGAGTCTGGAGAGGAGCCAAAGTCAAACAAAAGCTGATGCCGGCCAAGCGGGACAGAGACAGACAGTGCGCTTGCTGAGCGTGCGAGCGAGAGACGGAGCGAGATGGCGAGAGATTATCATTCGCGCCACATGACTGCGATTCTGGTGGGAATTTTGACCGCAGGGTCGCTTGTGTTTCTGATTAAATTTTAATAGCTTTCCGCGATTATTTGTCATTTTTTCTGTTTCTTTCTTCCTTCTTTTTATGATGTGTGTGTGCGTGTGTGTGTTTCCATTTAAAAAATGTATTTTTGGCCCCACATCGACGCCGCGCCACGCCACGCCACGCCCATTGATAAGGTTTCGGCGTGCCACACGGCGATAGAAAAAATCGAGATTTTCTATTTGGAATTAGATTTATTTTTAGCTACCGTTTCATTTATGATTCATGTGAAATTTTGCAAACGATCCGAATGAAAGCGTTTATAGAAACTATTGAGTATTTTCGATAATTGGATTATTTTTGTAAACTATTTTGCACAATTCAGCAGGCACTTCTCTGTTATTGATGATTACTTTTGGCAAATTGCAAACACAATTATAGTGCAAATTTGTTGTTGTTGCAGCTAAACAATTTGCATAAATTTGCAAAATTTCATTAATACACAACTCGAACAATGAATAAATCTCAATTCCCACAATTTATCAATTTTATTATAGTTGTTCAAATTAGCAAGGTGATTTCTCTTATAACTATATAATTATACTTCATTAATCGTTGTCGGACATAAGTATACAATGTTTTAGAATATTTAAAAGCAAAGCTTGAAGTCAACTAAGAAATGAATTTCGATCTTTAAAAAGTATATAAAAGTAAAGTAGTATACAATGTTTTAGAATATTTAAAAGCAAAGCTTGAAGTCAACTAAGAAATGAATTTCGTTCTTCAAAAATCGCTGCGTTGCATAATTTTCAATTAACGATTTATCTACAAATTTATCACTAGACAAATAAAATATCTGACAATAATTATGCAAATGTTTGAAGCTACAAAATGAAAATAGATTGATTTGAGTGCAATTTTTAGAGATTTGAATACAATGTAATTTTAATGCGCTTTAGAATATTTAGATCTGTGGCTGCCTCATGAACTTGCTCCCCGCCGAGAGGGGAAATATTTGTGTGACGTGCACAATAATTATATGGCTGAATTTTGCCGCCCTCGGGAAAAGTTGTTAAATGTCTGTGGACTTAATCTCGACGTGTCTGCTCTTTTTGGCCAACAACAAATCATGTAGTTAAATGTAAATTGTTATCAGACTGCGATTACCATCACCAACGACACCCCCCCCCCCCACACACACACACACACTTCCCCGCCCCGTTCAGTCGAAATTTATATTCAAAGCGCGAATTTTGCAACATGCCATAAAAATGCAAAATTCACAGCTGCCGTTGGAAACTGGGCGAATACAATGTGCAAAATGCCGGATAAATAATTAAATGCCATTAATTGGAATTGTGTAAATTTCAGAGAAGCACACTCGACACACACACACACACACAGGCAAATAAAACAAACACAAAACAAAACACACAAACACACACACAAAGAAGAAAAAAGGGGGAAAAATGTGCACGAAATAATAAATAAATAAATGCAATAAAATTGCAAATGCTGCAGTGCGGTGAATGCTTTGCAGGGGGATGTTGCACACCTCCCCCCACCACCCCTGCACCCCGCACCACGCACCGGGAGCCTATTCAGAGAAATGCAAAATGAATAAATAATCAAACATTGAAAATCAACGACGCGGCGGCCGAAGCGAGCGGGTCGCAGGGCGGGGCGGGGCAGCGAGACAAATTAATTAAATTTAACCCAGTAAAAGCAGCGCAATTCAAACGCGAATTTGGCGCCAAGCCAAACTAACCAACCCCCCTTGTTGGGGGGGGGTGCGTGGGTGTGTGGGGCGGGGCCTTGGCTCGCATGACGTGCGCGAATTTCCATTCGGAAAGTGTGAAAAGCCATTCAAATATTTATGCTCATCTTTAAAGAGACGCGCTGCGATTTGGCAGCAAAAGGAAATAAGCGAATTCAATTAAAGCAAAGTCGAATCGATCGCCAAGGTTTCCGCGCACTTCAATCAATGACTAACTGCACGTAGTTTGCACGACTGCGAGTTACCCTGGAAAAGACAAAGAACTTGTGGGCTGTCAGCAAACTTAAATACTAATTTCTTTACAACATACTCGCGAATAAAATAACTTTAAAAATGTAGAAACTCAAGCATACCCGCTATATACGCTGCAGGTTAATGGGCGGGGCTGGAAGCAAACTCACCCAGAACCGAAAAAACAACATAAACTATTTATTAGAGTATAAATTGCAATGATGTGTTTATCGATGCCATGCAAACGCTGTAAACAATCCGAAATGTTTTCAAAATGGATCTCTGGGCCCCAGCATCGTTGTCGAGCCAAGTGTAAATTAGCTCTCGACTCATTTGTGTTTAGATTTCAATTGCTTCGACGCGGAACGAAAAACGAAAAACGAAGCTGACGAAGAACCGCACAGAATTCAGACAAATGCCTGTCTATTGTTTTGTGCCGCTTGTTAGAAGCACTTTCGTTCATTTGCGCTTTGCTCGACACACACAAATTTTTGCGATTAATTAACCCACAATTTTCATCGTCAAGTGTTTGCTCGGATTGTTTATTTTGCCATCGCTCAAGACTGCTAAATGAATTATGAGAAAAGCATGGGCAGCCATTGGGATGGCGACGCAATCGGCGACCGAGAATGACAACAATGACCCGCAGTCTTGTCTGAGGTTCAAGAATTTTTGGCCATTCGCCCATGTGGCAAGCCGAAAAAGCGCCGCAAACCGGTTAACAAATCAAAATATCTAAGCGAAACATAACGAATGCGATGAATGCCAGCAGATAGAAGTGTAAATACCCTTGTCATTAAAACAACCCAACTAAATGCAATTCCAAATCACTCAAGAAATAGTTTGCTGTTCAACTTTGTTGAACTCTTAACGATTTACTGAGCTACATTTGGGTAGCTGTTATTATATTTTTTTTTATTTATTAGCCAAGTTCTACTTTTTAACTTTCTCTTTCTATAAAATTGCGCTGTTGATCTACCAAACTATATGCAATTCCAGAGACATAAAGATATAATATTTTGCTGTTAAATTCTGTCGACTGAGCTACTGAGCTACTTATTGATTATACATTTTATTCATCATTTATGATTTATCAACTTGTAAGTTCTATTTTTTAACTTTCTCAGTCTAGTCTCAGTCTGCACTGCTGATTCAAACTACCCAAATTATATGCAATTCCAGATTAATGCAGATATAATATTTTGCTTTTAAATTTCGTTGAACTTTTAATGATTTACTTACCTACTTATGGGTTGCAGTTATTATTATTTTTTTTTATTTTTCAGCCAAATTCTAAATTTTTAAGTTTCTCAGTCTATAAAATTGTACTGCTGGGCTACCAAACTATATGCAATTCCAGATCACTAAAGATATAATATTTTGATGTGAAACTTTGCCGATATATAAATTTTTGCAATTAACTGAGCAACTTATTGATTGTTGCTATTATGTTCTTCGTTTATTTATCAGCCAAGTTATACATTTTTAACTTTCTCAGTATATAAAATTACACTGCTGATTTGATCTACCCGAACTATATGCAATTCCAGATCACTAAAGATAAAATATATTGCTGTTAAACTTTGTCGATATATACATGAGCTACTTATATATATTTGCTATTATATTCTTTATTTTTTTATCAGCCAAGTTAACTTTCGCAGTCTATAGAATTGCAGTGCCGATAAGATCTATCCAAACTAAATGCAATTCTAGATCACTAAAGATATCATTTTTTGCTGTTTAACTTTGTGAAAATTGTGTTGTATTGATATTTGCCATTATTATATATTATTCATTATTTATTTATCAGCTTAGTGCTGTTTTTCAGTTTCTCCATCGCAAATCTAGAAAATTACGCTGCTGATTTGACCAACACAAACAATTTGCAATTCTTTAACTTTGTAAACATATAAGCAAAACATATATAGATAGCTGCTATTATATATATTCTTCATTTAGTTTTCAACCCAATTACTGTGTCAACTTTCTCACTTGCTAGTCTATAAAATTGCACAGCTATTTGAATTTTGCCGTTAAACTTTGTAGATCTACAAGCAATTAACTGAGCTGTATATTGCTTATATATTAATAATAAATGAAGAATAATTTATTTATCAGCCAAGTTATATACTTTTACTATCAGTCTATAAAGTCCACACAAACAATTTGCAATTCCAGATAACTGATGATATAATATAACTTTTATCGGCATATAAGCAATACAAATATTTATAGCTGCTGTTATTTACTGATCATCCCAAATACAATTACTATTTGTAAACTTTCTCACTGGCAAGTCTATAAAAGTGCACTGCTGCTTCGATCTACCCCAGCTAATTGGGTGCGTAGAGGGTATTGGAAATAGGCAAGCAAAAAGACGCACAAGTTTAGAGCAGATAGACGATTGTGCATAATAGTTGGCTATTTATAGAGTGCACTCTGAATGGGAACTAACTGTAAATGAATAACAGGTTAAGTGGCTGCTAATGAACTGGAAACAACAGTTGCACAGTGATTAATATCCACAAGAAGCAGCGACCACAATTTGCAGTTATTGGCAGTGAAATAAGTTGCCCAAAATAAGTTTTATTGTTGTTAACATATAATGTAGAATACAGTAAGTAGAAGGTTGCTCGAACTCCAGTTAACGAACCAATAAATACAGGACGATTGCCAACAGTTCTATATGCTATGTTGTGAGCTATAAATTCGCTGCTGTTCAGTTGGCAAGTTCTTTTAACCGGAGATCTGAATATGACACACACTTAAAGCTGAGACGGGGAAACCACTTGTTGAACGACACTGGCATTGATGGCTTAGTAGAGACTCTCGCGGGTGTAGAAGCTGTCCCACACCACAAACTCCTTGCTCTCGGGCAGCGGCTTGAACTCGAGCTGCTCGCCGATGTTGAGGCAGAGCTCGGAGCCGCCGGGACGCAGCGGCTCCCACTGCGCCGCCTCCGTGTGCTGGCAGTTGGGATTGCCGTTGGTCGCGAACGCCGTCCACATGCCCACCAGCCGCTCAATGGTGCGGTACTCGACCGAGGATCGGTCCAGCTTGCCGGAGAGCAGCGTGTAGAACATGTAGGACAGGTCGTCGGCGTGGCACACGCCGCGCACCTGCCGCCCGCACTTGAGCATGCGATAGTGGTTGAAGTGCGGCGAGTCCATGTCGAAGCGGTACAGGTAGGTGGGCGTGGCCGGCGCGTAGGCGGCGCGCGCGAGCAGCGCACGATGGATGCCATGCCAGAAGTTCTTGACGCTCAGCAGGCGCAGACACTCGAAGAGCTCCATGCTGCTGCGTCCGGCATCCTCGAAGTAGGCGAGCTTGAGACGCTGCAGCTGCTCCTGCAGCTCCTTGGCATCGATGCAGTCGCGCACCGGCTGCGGCAGCAGCGGCTCGAAGGCGCTCAGCATGTAGTCCTTGTCCTGCAGCGTCGTCTGGTAGCTGAAGAGGCCCTCGAACGAGGTGCCGCCAATGATCAGCGGCAACTCATTGCCCCAGGCGCTGGCCAGCTGCTCCAAGTGCGGTCGCGGCACCACACAGTCCTCGCCCACGTACGTCTCCACCACTGGGCCGAACGCAATGATCTCGTAGTTGCGGTGCTCGGCCTGCGACACAATGTCGTTGCAGTGCAGCGCCAGCTGGTGGCCGGACGCCGTCTTGAGGAACTGCAGCAGCGCCGCCTCGTCGCTCAGCTCGGCCTGCTTGTAGCCCAGGCGCATGGCCAGCCGCTGGGCGGCGTTGCGGTCCGGCTGCGTTGCCCACTCGCACAGCGCCGAGCCCGACTGGACGATGGCGCGCTGGAACAGGCCGCGCGTCTGCTCCGTGTGCATCAGAATGTGCGCCGAGGCGGCGCCTGCGCTCTCGCCCATCAGCGTGATGTTGTTGGCATCGCCGTTGAAGCTGGCGATGTGCTCGCGCACCCAGCGCAGCGCCAGCACCTGATCCTTGAGTCCCGCATTGCCCGGCACCTGCAGCGCGCGCTCCTTGAGGCTGAGAAAGCCGAGTGCGCCCAGGCGATAGTTGAACGTGACCAGCAGCACGTTGTGCTTCATGAAGTAGTCCGGGCCGTAGATGTCGCGCGTGGCGCCGCCGATCTGAAAGCCGCCACCGAAGATCCAGACCATGACGGGCAGCGGCTGTGGCGACTCCAGCTGCTTGGCGTACACGTTGATGTACAGACAGTCCTCGGAGCCCTCCACCGAGTTCAGAATCGAGTTCTTCTGCAGCGGCTGCGAGCGCGTGTACGTGCAGTCGCGCACACCTTGCCACGGCCCCGCCGGCTGCGGCGCCCGGAAGCGCAGCTCCCCGATCGGCGGCTTGGCGTAGGGTATGCCCTCGAAGGAGTAGTACGGCTCGCCGTCGTACACCGTCTTGCGCTCCATGCCCTTCACCTTGCCGCACTTCGTCTCCAGCACCTTGGTGCGGCCGGTGCTCAGGCGGTACTGCACGACCTTGTGCCCGAAGGCTCTGCAAGGGGAAAGCGAAAAGTATGAGAGTAGCTAGGAGTGGTTCTTATCGATGGGTAAGTCTGATTGGCGCAGCAAGCAGTGGAAAGATCATTGAGCTTGAACAAGAAGTGGAAAGATCATTGGGGGAATAGAATAGTTTAGCAATGAAGAATACCCACAAATATTGTCCCAACATCGCGCATCTTCCATAGAAAAGACAATCTGCATTTTAGATACGCTCTGTGCTCTTTTTGCGCACGTATTTTGTTTTGTGAGGCGATCGTTAAAGTCGAGTTCTGGTTTCTAAATTGAATGGAGCGGAATAGCAAGCCACATGCTGCCAGCTCATTCGGGTTTGCTAACAGCACAACAGTTCTGGCTATGAAATTACTAATTGGGACTGGCCATGACTTTTGCCACTTCACTTATGATGATGAGCGAACGAGTCAAGCGCAGCCAGAATAAACGGCATTCCGTTAATTGTAGTATGGATTAGCGAGCAGAAAGCGATCTTCAATCTAATCGAAATGATTAGACACGCCCTTTGGATAGATCCCAAGCAAAAAAAGGAGTAGATAACTTATCGTTGCTTGGAATGCCCCAGTGAAATGTGCTGCGTCATTAGCACACAGCACTTTGTGAGATAAATATGTAGAGAGATACTACAGTCCATCGGCTGTGCGCAGATTGTTGGGGCATTTGTTTAGAGCGGATCGAACAACGGAACTCACTTTGCGGCCAACCGGAATTTATCGCTCACACTAACGCGCAGATCCATAGCACAATATAAACACTCTCGATATATAGGTATATATATGTATCTGGGAATGGGATAATGGGAGGTCGATATGCAAAGTAATGCCCCAAATGTGTATTCCGCAACACTTGCAGCGCGTCCGAAAGCCGAGCAGAGACTGAACCGTATATTCGCTCAGCTATGGCTAAATTGATTAGATAAAAACAAGCGCGCCCAACAGCTGGCTGGATTATATGGTATATATATAAATACTACGCGTATTACACATATATATATTGTGTGGGGCAGATTGTAAGTTACAGATGGAGTTGCTCTCTGGCGCACAGCAACGAGAAGCAACAGGGCAACAGGGTAGTTTTCCAGACATCACAATTAGGTCATCAGCACAGTTGAGACTGAGACTCGAGGCGCCAGGCGCCACAGGCCCATCAACCTCAACATCAACATAAACAGGCAGGCCCGGCCAGGCGGTGGCAACGTCATGTCATGCTCTAAAAGCACTCGCCGATAAACTTGGCCAAGTCCTCTGCAAATAGACACGCGTGCGTGTGAGTGTGTGTTGTGATGGCTTTGTATATAAGTTAAAAGTGCGATGACTCATAGGCTCAAGGTCAGTGTACTCCTGTGCTGCGCCCCGATTTCGCCAAATATGCGCTGAAGGTTAATGCCAGCGCCATTTTGTGCGAATGGCAACGGTCATGCTGGCAGCGACGGTCTGGCAACGCTGCGCGCGTCAAACAGCTGATTAATCTCGCTGGGCCGGACAGCCGCATGAGATAATTGTTACAGCTAACCTAAAGAGTAGACCACGCGCTACCCATCACAACTATTTTCTACAATCTGGTTGTTTAACTAATTTCAACAAATTGGCAAACTCGTTGCCAAATTGGAATTGCTCTGCGACTGCTGGCAGAAACTGAAGTGTTACATATTTAATGGCCACAGATGTGTGGCTGATGTTAAGCCTATCCTCGAGTGTCTCAGCTGTCGCCGTCTGTCTGGTTATTTGTTCGCCTTGTACTATGCTCAGCACTTGATTAGAATCGTTGTAGTTGACTTGTTGTAGTTGCTGCTGCTGTGTTAACACTGCTTTACAATTCCGCCGTCTCCTCCTTGCCGTCGTCTCCTGCGACTGACTGTGCGCCACTTGAGTCTGGCAAAGTCTTTGGCAAGAGGTTGGCAGCGCCTCTGAAAAAGGGGTAGCCAAGGTGGGTGGGGAGGCAGCTTTGAGCTGCTTTGTTTGTTGTCGCCTGTCGAGTGTCGCCTTGTGCTTAGTATGTTAGTTAATGTGATTATTTCACACTTGGTCTGCTTTCAACTAACATTTCATGGGGCTTCTCCGGGCCCGCTCCGCTCCAATCGTCGTCAGTCGCATTCGGGTTCTCTCTCCCTCTCTCTGTCTCCTTATTTTGTGTTTGTGCTGAGCATTCGTTATTGTTTCTGTTGCTTTTGTTTGCTTTCTTGTTTGCACTTTCCACATTTAACACTTGAGCTTATCTTGAGTCTTATTCTGACACAAATTACGTGCTACTATTATTATTATTATTTCGAGTTGCAGATTGTTGTTGGAATTGAAGTTGTCAACTAATTTACTTTGTCTTCTTTCATGCATTGCATGCAAAATTTGCGAAATGGTGGAATTAGTTTAACGAAGTTAAATAATAATCTCGTTCTAGTTAAATAATATTTGCTAACTGTCGAACTAATTAATTTACATTTTAAAAAATTAAAATGCAGAGAAAAACAGTAAATTAGACATTAAACAAAAACTAGTCATCAAAAAAGTACGATTCTGTATTTTAATAATTGATAGTCAAAAAAAAATAAATTTAAAGAAACTAAAATGCAGAGAAAGAATTAAAAAAATATATGTAAAAAAACCTAAACAACAAACTTTGATTTTGTAACTGTTTTTATAATTGGTCCTCAAATAAGTGTTGACGAATTGAACGAACATCATAGGATCTACTTAAATGTAATACATATTTTGAATTTCTTGTTTTTATTTGTAATGCCAGACAGATTATTAGAATATTCCCAGTCTGCTTTGTATTTGTCATGGTTCGTTGAATAAGTGTAAGAGAATTGAACGAACATACAATGTAATAGCTGTACAATAAACGTTCGTTAAGCGCGCTATTCGCCTCCCGCTCGCACACATTGCAGGCCAGGTGCTCATAAATTGACACATTGCATTCTGAATGAACGAACTTTGCATTAAATTCAATTTCCATCATTTCGTCTGTCCTGTCGCTTGTACCTCTTCTGTTCCGCTCCTTGTCTGGTGGCTGTTGTTGCCAGGTTGTTGAAGTGTCTCATCCTATTGCTGAGCATAAGTGCGTCTGAGTGCGGCATCAACAGTCGCCCTTACCCCTTCCACGCGTTGCCGGTTTGCATGGCATTGTGGAGATTCCGTTGGCAGCATTTTGTTGGTGTTGCCATCGACTAAATAAATAAATACACAGTGCAATTTATGTACATTGTATGTTTGTTTGTTGTTGTGTGCAAAGGAGAATTGTACATATTTGTTGCTGCTGTTTGTCCCGTTCACTCTGCCAACATTGTTGCTGTTGCTGCTTTGCTGGCGCCACTGCAACTGTAGACTAGCTTGGCTACGCATCACCAAACTACGCACACAGTCAGACGCACACACACACAAGCACACACAGACATGCTCACAGCTACATTGTATCCTGGTCGCATCTTGCGTCGACCTCCAAGTGCCAACGCTGTACATTTCTGTGTGCCCCCTCTTATCTGCTTGTGCTGCTTCTTCTTCTTCGTTTTTGTCTTTACCGTGTTTACACGATTGCCGCCTACTGTTAAAGGTGACGACCCCTCGAACCACAAGCCCTTGCCTTGCCTTGCCTTTAAATCTCTCCCTGTCGTTCTCGCTCTTTCGTCGTCTGCGGCGTTCCTCTTGTTCTTGTTGTTGTTGGTTTTGCCTTTCTTGTTCCGAATGTTTGTTTTGCTTGCCAGCCAGCCAGCCTCTGCCTGCCCTTTTGTGTTGATGTTAGCGGACAGCGCGTGTACAAATTGTTTTTGCAAGTGGCCAGGGCTGGGCACACCGGCAACTTTGCACTGCAATGTATGCCAAAAAGAAATGTGTTCCATGCCTGGTTCCAACCCCATGCTAATAAGAGTTTGCTTACATTTTTGTTGTTGTCATGCACATGGCGCGGGAACTAGTTCACGCTGGTCGTGTTACCAACTCACGCACTGGTTCGTTTTACTCTTTTTCGCTTTGGTGTTTTTGTTTCAACATTCGCCGCCGCTTTAATTTGGTTCACTCGTTTTGTTTAGCTTCGTTTTCGTCGCAGACATTAACGTAGACGAGTCGACTCGTGCGGCTGCTGCTGGTGTCGTCGCTTCTGCTTCTGCTGCCCACGACGACGGCTGCGACTGCGTTGTTTGTTTGCATTTGTGTTTTAGTTGCCTTCGCTTCGCTTTGTTTTCCTTACGCCCGCAGCACAAGAACAACAAATAGCTCATACAACAACAAGCTACATCCACAGCAGCAGCAGCCGCAGCCGCAGCTACAACAGCAGTAGCAGCGGCGGCAGCGGCAGCAGAAGCAGCGACAACAGCGAAAACAACAACAATAACAATAACAGGGCTGCGGCGGCTCTATCAGCTTTTTAGCGCGACGTCGCAGTCAGTCAGTCGTCGTCGGTTGTCAGACGCAGGCGTAGGCATTCCAATTGGGACGCACGTTTCGAACTCGAATTTCCGTTCAAATTGTTGTTTATTGGTTCGGTTCACTACGTCGTCGTTTCATTTTGTTTGTGTGTTTGTTTCAGCACACGCTCGTGTTAGTGTGTCTGTGTGTGTGACGTTATCACGCACCAATTGCGGCAATCGCTTAATGAGCACTCACACTCTCGGCCAATGCACGTGTGAGTGTGTGTTTGTGTGTGCATGCTTTGAGCGTATAACACAAAAATTGATAAATGCACAACAGCAATAAAAGTAAAGTATGTACATAGTACGAATATATACACGTGTGTGTGTGTGTGTGTGAATTGAATTGAGCGTGTTAATAAATAAGCAAACAAAAGTCACGGCTGTCAATGCGGTTCAATGTCTTTGGCTCCCTCAGCAGCAGGAACCCAAATACACGCACACACACACGCACACATACGCTTGCAGTGTGACAACATCGCATGGAGTAATAATTGCAACGGTAGCCGGTAACTGTGGCATTGCCGCAAACTGGTTTAAGCCACAGCCACAGCCGCAGCAACGAGCTAAAGACACCGCGTCTGTTTAAACATCAAACATAACGCTGACGTTCACGTTCAAATCTCAGAGTGCCCTTTTTTGCACTAATCATTCCGAATCAAATGTCATCTGGTGATGCGATGAGTGAGCTGATCATTCCAAGCAATGATTAACACGTGCACTCAAGTGCGAATCAATGATTAAAAAACAATAATAACAAAAAATAAATACGCAAAGTTTGTGATTTCATTGTAAATTATGTATTCAGCCAAGCTGAAAGTGAGTGTGAAATGTGTATTAATTTGCATAACCACAAAAATACTACAAGTTAATTAAATTGAAACATGAATGAATAATGTTATGCGTCTGTGAACTGCTAAAATAAAACTGAAAAAAATAAACACAAACAGCGCTGATTTGCCGTACAATTCAAAGAGGTTTTTCTACATTTGGGTGTTCAGTTTTCAAGTTCCGTGATACAATTTGCTGACAGTTTAAAATACAAATTATTTGAGTGCATAATAACACGATGTCAAAGCAATGTCAAAACTAGTTGCGATAGTTTTGCACAGCTCTGTCATCTTTAGTGTCAACCAGTGACCATCTCTTGTTTCGCTTTGCTCTTCTTGTAGTTCACCCAACCATTTTGCAGAGTGGAGTTGAGTTGAGTTGAGTTGAGTTACTTTAACCTTTCGTCAAGTTGTGACTCTGTGTTTGTGTGTGTGTGAACTACATGAATTGTCGTGTAGGAAAGGCGCTTAAACAAGTGCGCGCAAGTCAAGTAATAACAGCGAGCGCAATAATAACAACAAGAACGTCTCGCTTGCTTTGAATTGTCGTATTGCGAGCATTTGTGTGTGTGTGTGCGGGTATTCCGCGTTTGTGTTTGTGTACCGTTCTAAAAATAACCGTTTCATGTGCAGTCGTTGCTGCTTTCGCCGCTGCCTCGCTTCGTCTTCTTCTTGTTCGTTGTCGCCGGCAACGACAACGTCGCATTTTGTGTTTGTATTTGTTATCGGTTATTTAACTTGATTTATTTGCGTGCGACTGATGATTTATATCGCCTGAATGGGGCCCACAGCAATAATAACAAAACAACAACAGCAACAACTAGAACAACAGCAACAACATCAACAACATCGTCGTCAGCCCCAACTTCAGACTAAGTCTCACGCACATTGGCACTTAAGTGGGTCAAACAATTATTGTCACGCCTTGCCTGTCAGCCACCCTGAACCGCTCCCCCCCTGCGGTTCCCCTGTGGTGTATAGCACCTTAGCCATCCCCTGGGCAAATCGCGTCCATTTTATTGCCCTTGTTGACCCCCCAGCTTGGGTTGTAAGTCAATGAAGGCCACTTTTCTCACTTTGCTCACTTTTCCGTTTAAGTTGCTGTCATCGTTCATTACTCACGGGATAAGTACGGCGAGTACTATGATTAACATTTATTTATTGCTGTCGATAATTCAATCAAACCAGACAAATTCGTAAAGCTTTTGTGGCCGGCTGTAATTAATAAAATTCCACACATGATGGCTCCATAATCAGCATAGAAAATCAAATTAATTAATGATTCAATGATTATGCATAACATAGTTGTATGTATTTAAAATGCACGCCATTTATGATTTAAAGTGATTACTAAATTTGAATAATCAGTTTTAATTGATATCGATTTTATTTTACCACCTCCGTGGATCCCTCTGGTTAATGAAAGACTTTGAGTCACGCGCTCACTTAAACACGCACATATGCATACTTTAATATTTGTATTTGCATTTGCATTTGTTGTTGCTGTTGTTGTTATGTAAATTGTCTGCTTGGCGTTTTTCGCACAAGATTTCAATTGAGCGCCCTCTGTGGGCGTGAGTAATAAGTGCTTGTGTTAAAGCTGCTGTCTCATTCGCTCTGCCCCCCTCATGCACTGGGAGCGAGAGAGAGTGTGTGTGCAATTGCGAGCTTTTGTCTGCGCGCGAAGAGTAATGACGAGGACAAAGCCAGCTGACGGCAGCAGAGCAACAAGTCGAGGCTGTTGCTCTTGTTGTAGTTGTTGTTCCTAAAGCGTTGAAAGGGCAGGCCGTAATACTGCATTTAGACCAGCCGCCGTTGCATGCAATGAGCACTACTTAATTAGTTACCACTTTAATCCGCAACGTCATCAACCAAGCGATCGCGTGTCGTGAGCTTCGTGTTGGGGCCGCCCCAGTCTCATTCTCGCTCACTCGAAACGGATACGGATGCATCGTTCGCTATCGGCACTCTTCTGGCTCCTCTGGCCACTCTCGCTCTCTCTCTCTCTCTCAGACTCGCTCCCTCGTTGGTGTCGTTTAGTTTCCACACCCAAGTGAACAGCAAGCAGCAAGCAACAGAAGCGGAGTCAACGTTTATATCAGTTTCAATTAAATTAAATTCTCTTCGTGTTGTAATTAAGGTGACGCCGCAACGAAATCACCAGATTCACCAAGAAACCACAGAAAAGTTGAATAAATAAATAAATACAATTGTTGTCTCAATCTGCAAGCAACACAAAATTATGCAGCACAAAAAATGCCGTGAGTGTCGTCAAACAAATCATTAAATAACAATACTACACAGTGAGTGAGTGTGTGTGAGTGGAAGTGAAGTGTTTGTGAATAAACGTGAACTATTCACACACCATTAAATTCAATTCACAATGGCTCAAAATCTAACGGTTGTTGTGGGCGCTGAAAACGGCGGCAGCAACGACGACGCAGGCGCAACAACTGCTGCCACAACGGTTGTCAACTTCAAGCCAAAGGATACGAATGGCTGGAAGGATTACAAGAAACTTAAAACCTATCTCATTCTCAAGGAGCAGCAAAACGAGAAGGTAAACCAAATAACAGTGCTCTCGAGATCGAGTGTGTCGAACTATATCAATAATCAGATAATTAGACGCAGTGATTGCTAAATTACAAGTGCGCTGCCTAATGGCAAAAGTTCGCTATAAGAAAGCAATTATATTGTTAGTTCAGGAGTACTTCAGCACCTTTATTATTCATAGGGCACGTTAAGTAGTAGATGCGATTAAATTACTGAAATTATGCCTACAGTTTATAGCGTGTTTCCAGACTTAGTCTGACCCATTAACATGATTCACATTCAAGTAGCGCTAATCAATCAAGTTAAGCTTAGGAAACACGAACTCAGAATCACAATTCCAAAAATCCCGCAGCTTTGTCAGAGTCTCAAAAGTTCAGCAATGTGCAGATAACGCATTTATCTTGTCTATTATAACATAGTAATTTGCTATAAACTATAAAATGCGCGATTAGATAACGGTGACATTAAATGTGTGCCAATTACACGCCATAAAATAGTTATTATTGATAATGCGATGAACGGAAACAAAGCGTGCGATTGTGAAATAGATTGGAAACTTCCTCTAGCCATAAACGCTAAGACAGTTGCCAGTTGTTATCTACACTCGCTGAAAATAATATAAATAGGAACGATAATAAAGGCAATTCGATTGGTATCTTTAGATACTGCAATAATGATTGCAATGCACCAATTAAGTGCTCGAATGATTTCTCTGTGGCAATATTAACCTCAAGGCGACAAAGTGTTCAATAGTCAATCAAGTAATCAATCAAGCAATCAATCAGTATTGACCCAAATTGCTGGCGGTTGGAAAAATAAATACATTTATTGTGGTCAGACATAAATGCATATAAATCAAATAAAATAAATAAATAAATGCATAGGAATATGCTACGCTCGGCATTGACAGTTGCACAAACAATATAAATTCAGTCCGAGATTGAGCAAAAACTAAATAGAAAAGCAAATAAAATCAATTCCATTTGAAATTGAAATGTATTTACATTTTCAGCTGGTTCTACAATTCAAAAAAGGTAAAGGTTTTGTTCAGATGTTGGCAGAGATTAATGTATTTATTTATAGTAACAAAGAAAACAGCAAGTCTTGCGAAAGTCGCAAATGTTTCAGCTAATCGAATTTACAGACGAAACCGCCGAAGATGTTGAAATTGTATATGTATGCTAAGTGCCATTAAAAGTAGAATAAATCTCGATTTCCATGTTGTCATCGCACAGTTCTGTGAACTGCAACAGATCGTAATCCACAAAGCCGATTCCAATAATGCCCCGAAAATGTTTCAAATCTAATTGGAATCGCTGAAAAGTAACAATTGCTTTTTAACAATTACGTTTTCAAAGCAACAATGCCATCATGCTGCTCGCCATCTTGCTCGCTCGCTCGCTCTGTTCAGCGTGTTGGGGCTACAATTAACAAACAAACAATCAAACAAAAAACATAAAAAAGAAAACAATGGAGGGGGCAGCGCAAGAAACAAAAACAAAAAATTGTTATAACCAGAAAAAGAGAGAAAAAACCTCTTCATATAAAGTTATTAAACGGTCATGACCCCCATTTTGAAAATGCTTATCAACGAGAACATGGCAACCGAGGGGGAGGGGAGCGAGTGGCGGAAGAATCAGAGGAGGTGAAGTAGGGGAACAAATAATAATAAAGCAAACATGAGAAACGAGCATTAAAAACGCACGAAAAAAATGACGAACGCGTTCACATAAGAGACGCTTGCAGTCGCTTGGAAGGGGAGACGGTCGTGGGGACGCGTGGGGCCGCGCGGGGCAGGGCAGGGCAGGGCAGTGGAGTTGACGCCAACAGAAGCAGAAGCAAACGATGCCGGCGACGCCATTTGACCGCTTTGGCGTCGGATCAATAAATATGGATGACTTGGCGCTGTCCAGATTGATGTGTACAAAAGCACTCACAGCACACAGATACAGATACAGATACATTTGCCAGCGTGTGCGTGTGTGCGTGTGTGTGTGGATACATTTAGCCAAGTTGTGTAATAAAAATGCGCGCCTATCAATGTCAAAAAATCTGACACACAATGAATGGAATAAGAAAAGTAAACAAACAATTAAATTGCTTAGTGCCTAATAAAATAAATGAATGCCAGTTGAGCTTGCGTGTTTGTCTTTTTACCAGATACGTCTGGATACAGCAGACAGCTGCCCAGATACCGAGTCGTGTCTGTCTGTCCGCCCGTCCGCCTGTCCGCCTGTCTGTCTGTCTGTCGCGCAGTGTGATGTGTGCTTGTTTGATGCTTAGATACACACACGCTTGGCACAGATACAATGCGAACAAAGCGAAGGATTTGCGAACACAAATAATAAGTAAGCAGTGCAAATACTCGCTCGCCACTTGGGCGTATACGCAATATATCAAATAGCTCTTGCCCAATTGCTGATGGAGAAAGGCCATGCGAATTAATTCGGCTTATAAGTAGCCAGCCAACTGCGTGAATCATCCTATAAGCTTCCCCAATTGCTCTCTGTGTGTGTGGGTGTATCTCGCGTGTGGCGACAAACCGTTTGCAGTTAACTACAATAAATCATCTCGAATGCGATAAACGCTTTAATCAGCCCCTGGAAATTTGCGCACAAATTGTACTGAATGATACAAACATGTGACAGATACATATCTTCCAAATGGAGCGATGCTATCTTAGAGCGGTCAATTCTACTGTGACGCCAAACGAGATCGGGCCAACTGATAAGAGTACAATGACAAGCCGCCAGTTGCTCTCAACTTGGCTGCTCAACAACCGCAACTATACAATTAAATTAGGTTTTGCTCAAGTATCTAGATGTAAAGCAATGCTGAGAGCCAAATGCGACACACCCCCAAAAGTATATCTCTGGTTAATGGGCAGAGAGAAATAAAATATAGAATGGAATGCATCTGGATTATATATTGAAATAGTTTTGCCAGCAATCACAAAGGCGAAGCTGGTACTATGTAAAATTCAAAATACATAAATTTGTGAGTTGAGTGGAAAAATTGATTACTGCTTGTTTTATTTTCGTCATAACTCACCAACTATTATCAAATGATTTCAGTAAAATTAGAAGAAATGAGAATATTGTGAATAAAAAATACAACTTCATACTATAATAACTTGTGAGCAAGTTGACCTATAGAAATTATTTAAAATTTGTATTGTATAACATACTAGAATTTTATAAATTTTGAGAAGAGTATTAGAAAAACTAGTCTGGCAAAATGTTCTTCAAACTTTAGAAAATATTGTTTGAAATATTGTATTTTGCACATATTGTGTCAGCAAAATTGATTTACTCTTTGTCCATATTTTTAAAACTACACGTTTCCGTAGATATATTTCTAAGTATAGCCAAACTCTTGGTACTTGCGAATATGCAAAGTTGAAATAAATTAGATCTAAACACATTTCATAATTGTTGAAAGTTAATTTGCTGTTTAAGTTCGTCTTACATCAACACAATGTGACGTCTTTCAACTCCGCAAAAAGTCGCTGAATCTGACTTTTTACAAAGTCAACGTTCAGTCGCGATATGAGCTGCTTTTTTGTATGGGAGACGCTAAGTGCGAATAACTGTTGTTGTTATTATTGTTCTTAATAGGCACATTAGCAGCTGTGGTGTGACGCATTCTGACTGTTGAATGTCAAAATTGGCAAGCGCGTTAATCGATTCTAAATGGCCGTATTTATATTTCACACTCTCGACAGCATTTCAAGTTTGCAGTTTGAATGCCGACAGCAGACCTCAAACAAAGATGGCAGATCGGAGGCGTTTGCTTTGTACAAATGTGTGCAATTTATTGGGGTTCTCTTTCGGCTTTTTCCGCCTTGAAGGCAGCCTAATGAGTTAAGCTTAAATTGATTAACATTGATTAACACGGCAGCGTTAATTGTTGACCTGACCCAAACACGACTCTAATGTCTCCATCTCCCTCTATCGTTCTCTCTTTCCAGGCCGCTCACACGCCGGAATCGGTGCGCTCATACCTGCTGAGGAAGCGCACCACACCGACGACGGAGCGCACGACCTTTGTGTGCTACACGTGTGGCACGGACACGCCCTCGTCGCAGCTGCGACTCGTCTACTGCTGCCCCAACGCCGAGCGGGAGCCCTACTATCCCTTCATCAAGACGATGAAGGCCTACAAGAACGCTAGTCCAATTAGTCCTCAAGGTGAGTGTGCAACAAGCAGGAATACAATTAATAAGAGTCGCAAGGGGCAAAGAGTCGCTCTGTACAGTTTTGTCGCTTAATATTAATGCTCAATTAACCGTATCAATGCGCTAGATATCTCAAAATCGCATATTGACTGCTTATTAACAATAAGTAGACTGGAAGACAAATTATGATTGAGAAACAAAGCAAACAAGTTAGTTTAGAAGATTGTCTTAGGCGACAATCTGCAGTATAGATTTCATATCAATACCTCTAAATTTGTTCTGCATTAAACAAACATATTAATTTAGCTCAAAAGCTACAACTTCACTATAGGCGAATAAATAAAAAATAGTAAATTGGAATGCATTTTTACATTTATAAATAAGTAAGAAGCAGATTTCAATCGTGTTGGATAAATAACATTTTACGTCAACGAAAGTTACCTGAAAAATAAATATATACAATATTTGCTGATTTATTTCATAATAAAAGTAACGAAAAATCTTAATAAATGTAGTGTAAATGCGCTTCATAAAGCCAATAGATAATTGATAATTTAAAAGTAGTGAAAGACAGATTTCAATCTTGTTGGATAAATAAAATTGAATTTTCAATTTAATAGATCTAAATACTCATTTATTTCATAATAAAAGTAGACAAAACTCTAAATAAATGCAGTATAAAATATCTTTAACACTTAGTTATTATTGATATATTTTAAACAAATTGAAAATCGATTTTAATGGTTATGATATAACTAAATAAAAAACAATTTTTATTTAATAGACCTCAATCAAAGTGACCACTGAAAAAGAAACATGTATAATATTTAATAGTGATATTTGATTAGCAAAAAACTAAATAAATGCAGTATATATATGCTTCATAATAATAATATAATAATAATAGATAATTGAGTATTAAGCTGAAATATCTTTAGCACTTAGTTATTATTGATAAGTTTTTAAATTACTAAACAAGTAAAAAACAGATTTTAATCGTGATGAATTAATAACATTTAACTTTCAATTTAATAGACATGAATGAAAGTGGCCACTGAGAAAGAAATAAATATTATATTTGATGATTTATTTATTAATTCAAGTAGAGAAAAATCTGAACAAATGCAGTGTAGATATGCTTCATAAAGGCAATAGATAATTGAGCATTGAGCTGAAATATCTTTAGCGCTTAGTTATTATTGATACATTTTTAAATTAATGAACCATTAGACGACAGATTTTAACCGTGTTGACCTAAATAAAAGTGACCACTGGAAAATAAATACATATAATATTTCCTTTTTTATTTCACAATTAAAGTATAGAATAATCTTAATAAATGCAGTGTAGATTTGCTTCAGATAATTGAGCATTAAGCCTTAATATTTGAAGCACTTAATTATTATTGATAAATATTTAAATTTGTAATCAAGTAAAAACAGATTTTAATCGTGATGGATAAATGTATATATTTCTTCAATAAAATTACCTACTGCACATAAGATACCTAACAAACATGCTATAATATTGACTGACATCATAATTAAAATAGAGAAAATTCTTAATAAATGCATTGTAGATTTGCTTCATAAAGGCAATAGATAATTGCCTATTAACACGGGATGATGTTCAGATTATTTATCTTTAGCGTTTAGTTAATTACTAATAGCTGTCAGCTTTATATAGAATACATTAACTGGACTCTTATTCTTATTCTTATACTTCGCAGGCATGGTGCAGATCTGCGCGGGCTGCAACGAGAAGCACGCCAGCCTGGCGGAGGGCGGGCCGCCTCCGGTGGTTGCAGCTGCCCCCGCAGCTGTGGCAGCCATATCGGAGCCGGGCTTGACGCACTCCCTGGAGTCGAGTGCGGCCATGTACAGCACAGGTGGCCTGGCGAGTGGTGGCAGCAATCACATGATGTCGTCGGCCTTCGTGGGGCACAATTCGCCGTCGGAAAAGTCGCTCGCCAATTCGGATTCCACCAGCAATGTGCGCTTCAAGGTGAGTCCTCCAAGTGCAGCTTGAACCGGTCAAGAGTCGCATTTCCTGGCTCTGCTCTGGATCGAGATTGATGCTAATTTATGTTGCTTCTTGTCAATAACAATTTGTAGTTTTCAATATGCAAAGTTCGATTAGTCTTTTTTGTATATTCATAAAGCACACCCAACTACTAAGATGTGTGTGTTTGTGTGTAAAGTTGACTTGTGGAAATTTACTAGCTGCCGATTGCAAGCTGTGGAACTGACAGTTCCAGATAATGGCCCGGGGGCAGCATATAGGAAAAGCGATTGCATTCAATGTGGAAAAACAAGTATAGATCGTGCGGCGAGCATGCACGACTACACAATGCTCTGGCAACAAAGTAGCGAATATTACGTCGATGGGGCTGCGATAAGAGCGAGCTCAGCTCATGCTCAGCATCTGAATGGTGTTGGGCCTATGTTGGGTGGCAAGCGTAGTCAAGTGTGCCGGCTTAATGTTAGCGTATTACGTATTACAATAAATGGAACTCGTCGTCTCGGACCGTGTCGCGCTAATGGGAGCAGCTCCCCGAGTGCGATAACACCCCTGACACCTACGGCCCCGCGGCTGATAACCGCGCGAACTTGCGAACGTTTCACAAAGGTGACGACCCGATAAACAGCCAGACGGACAGCCAGACGGACGGACAGACGGACGGACTAGTTGAGGAACGGAATGAAACGGAATGGAATGAATGTGGACAGATGATGAGGCATGTTGAGTAATTCATTTGCATGCTGAAGGTCGGCCCGAGCGATATCAATTATGTCGACTATACGAGCACTGCCTAGCGGAAAGCATTGATAAGGCGGCGAGGGAGCCGAGTGTGCGGAGCATGTTCTGGGGAACATTATTAGTTGCTCTCCCTCCGCGCTTATCAGCGTCTCTGTGTGTACGTGTGTGTGTGTGTGTGTGGGGTGTGCCGCGAGTGGAGCCGAGCCAAGTCGAGTGTCAACATGTTAACCAATTTGAGTCAACAAATGTCAAGATTAGATTATAAAGCTGCAATGCCCACGGCCGGACCGCATGGCCAAAGAGCAGGCGGCGCGGGTGGACGTTGGGTTTTGCCCCATGTGCGCTTTAATTACTGCTCGAGCTGTGTGTGGGCGATGAGCGGGGGGCGGAGGCGAGGGCAAATACTCGACACTGTTGATAAACAACACAAGTTAAACACGGCACCGACAGCGAACACGACGAATTATTTTATAAATAAACAAAAGACGAAACGCAACACAAGATGAAACACAAAAGTGGGTAAACGCCACAACAAGGAGACCCGACCACATTTTTGGGCAATCGCAATCGGAATCGGGATCGGGGTAACTGGGTATCTGTATCTCTCTGTCTATCCGCCCCTAACCGGTTTGGCTTCACAATGCGTTGACTGTGCTGTTTAAACACTTTTATTTATAGCCTTTTATTGTGACTCCAAGTAGTTTATTTATTTATATGCATACATTTGTTTTGTTTATAATTTTCTCTGGAAAGACACTCGTAAATTATTCACTACGATCACTTAATTTGTTTTCCAGTTTCAACTCAGAACCGCACTCCCCATAAATCCACATCTATTGTTGTCACTTTCAAATTTCGAGCAAAAATACCAAAAATATAACAACTATTTTGTCATGATGATCCTTTGTGAGTAATCTGTCGATACCAGTCCCAATAATAGAAAGTATTTCGAGTTCTTTATGGCAACTGAATGAATTGGCCTGATTATATGTGGTCGTATATTTTATGATCTTATAATATTTCGTAGCCAAACTGTTATCGGATTTATGGCTTCATAATTAGCTCTTGATATCTTGATAAGACACACGATCGATAAGATGTGCGTGTGTGCAGCTGATAAAGTCACCTCAAATACCCAAAAGTTGGCACCTTTATTTAGATTTTTGTCTGTGCTTCGACTAGCTGCTTACATGCTCGATGCTTGCGATAAGGGAATTGATTTATTGGCTTCATACAATTACTTCAACTGGCACAACTTGAAAAAGATTCGAGTTTTTCGGCTTACTTTGATATATGATATCGATAAAAAAAAGCTGTGACGCATTTTTAATGCCATTGATGATAACTCCACTTGAATTAAGCAATATCTAATATATCTTACTTGAAATATTAGCTTAAACAATTTGAAAGCCACGGCAACACTTTCATTTTTAATAATTCAAAGAGCTGCGGAAAATTGTGAATTCCTTTGAAATTCTTGTGAATCATTAAACTAAACTCTAGAAAGCACTGACCTCCTTATGGTGGGACCACGCGTGGTATGCGTGATTTCTTAAGGTGTCTGCTGACTCCTTGTAGTGTTCTGAACTGTTGTTGCAATAGCGGGAGGTTGGTTATTGCAATATATCAGGGTATATTTTGTACAAGAATTGATATTTTTATTGTAGATTAGAGAATAGTAATATGAAAATAAGTTTATTGTTGTGTAATTATTAGACGTATTTAAAGTTAAGATTTTATAGCTGTCTTTTACAGCATTGTAAGGCGTCGTTTGCATCGTGTATTCGTCTCTTCCTCGGGCGGCTTTTCTGCTGCTTTCTTTTGTGAACAGCTGATCTGTGCTGGCACGGCGTTGCCAGACCATTCCTACAAATATTAGCCTTGCCATTCACAAAGAATTTCACAAAATAAGTCGTTGAAATTCGAGCTGTGGCTGCATAGCAAATTAGCTTATATACAGCGATTGATTATAGTTAATTGAATACTAAAAATGCACATAAATTAAGGTTGAGTTGCATTTATTATTTACGGTTGATTTGACAGACTGATTGAGTTAACAACTAACAGCATTCTGTAGATCTAATTTCGTAGACATGTTGTGTAGAAATTATAACCTTGACTGAGTTTAACGACATTTTGAAACCTACCGCAAACATTGAGAACATTGTGTATATATTTGCATAAATTGCGCTTATTTTGGATTCTAAACAATTGCTAAATACATATTTTACGTGCCTCATCCCGTTTGGGCCGTCTCCGTCTTCGTCTCACTTGATTCTATTGTTTGCTTAGCGTGTTAAAATTGTTTAAATAATTGCTTAGCTGAGCCCGAAAAAACTGACTGATCTTTATACAGTTGGCCGCAACATTTGGCCCAGTTAACCAGTAAGACAAGTATTTGGCAGCCATGCCCACTCTGTATATTGTATACCATATTGTGTTCTTTATCGACTTCGATGCGAAAGTGGAAGTATTTCCTGCACTCGACTCTGTCTCGAGAAGTCGGCTGCAGTTGAGTTTATGCATTCAATTTCGAGTTCGCAGATAACAGATAATTAAAGTGCGATAATACATTGCGCAAACAGTTGGCTGCCATATCAGCCGACTTGCGCAAATAGAACAAAACATAATGCCAAAATAAATACAAATAAATATATATGGTACTCACTCGCAGCGGTATCAACAACAACGCTTAACCAATTCTCATTTCGGAGCTATTCTTAGCTCTTACCTTAAGCGGTTTGAGTCGGTTTCCCCGCTGTTAGCTTTATTGACAGATAGTAATAGTACTCGAAGCAACAGTGCGATGGGCCAATAGTTGAAGGCATACAATTTTGGAGTAGCTTTCGACTTTGCTCACTATCTGCGATTAGGCGAAGCAGAATCAGCAGCATTATCGTATTTCGAATTGCAATTCATATGCGTGGGTCACAAGTAATTAGGCTACAACACAATGATGACGATCATGATGAGGCAGAGTCTTGTTGTCGTGCAACTTGTGACGCCAACTAAACGCTTACATGGATTGCGAGCCTCAATGGCACTCGACGCCTGCTCAATTATGGCCAGCAGGTAGACATGGGAATGCCAGAGGACTTTGGCACACATTCAACTGAAAGACTTGCGACGCCTACCCGAAAGAGACGACAAGACAAGACAATACAATACACGTATAATGACATATTTCATGAGAAATCGCAATTTATAGCTATCATTAGTTAATCAATGGTATATCAATGATCAATTGGTATGCACACGAGCTGCAACCAGTTCGAGTCGGTTCTATTGGCGGGCTGCGGATCGATGGAGGGGCTGCAGAGATAAGGCAACTTAAGGCAGGGCCTAGAGCAAGGTAAACATAATGCCGAAACTGATTAGAGCGCTTCCCACTATTGAGTGTTCGCCTCCACTGCTCCCCTCTGCTCTGCTCTCCTCGACGCCGATAAGCAAGGTGAACGGTTCTCACTGGCGAATCAATTGAAAAGAAATATTAAATAAATTTGATTAGATAAGTTAACGTGTGTGTTTTGTGCGTCGTTGCGACGGCGACAATGTGTGTGGCAATGTGGCAATGTGGCGACTGTGGTAGCTAAAAACGTAATGTTTATATTGTATTCTGTATATTGTGTTCTTTGCAGCCGTACGAGACGAACTCGAACAACTCCAACTCGAACACGGCACGCGACTTGAAGCAGATACGACGCAGCGACTCCCGGCCAAGTTCGCCCAGCTCGACACAGGGACACATCGAAAATGGCCACGCTCAATATCCGTAATACACACATATGCATATAGCTCAATTGATTTGACCCATAACTAATCGAGTTTCCGTTTTCGTTTCCGTTCCACAGCTGCTCCATTTGCAAAGTGCTGTGCTCGTCCAACAAAATGGATTGGCTCTCGACGAGTGCCGAGCACATGAACTCGCATGCCATGCACTTTCCCTGCCTCAAGGCCAATGCCAGCAGCAACGGGCTCGCCAACAGCACCAACAACAACAACAACAACAACAACAGCAACACCAATAACAACAACAACAACAATAACAACAACAACGAACTGAACAACAATCGGGTGCTCGCCTGCAAGGATTGCATCAACTACTTAACCAGCCAGTGGGAGTCAATGGATGCGGAACGCGTGCCGCTAGAGCACAGAAGGTTACCCAGCTGCGTCCTTGCGATAAGCTGATTCTAATCGAGTTTCCGTTTCGCCTTGCAGATACAACATTCCCTCGCCCATGATGACGTCCAGCTCACCGAATGGATCTCGCCATGGCGCCATGAGTACCTGCACACCGCCCTCCACGCCCTCGGTCAGCTCATCGACGCCGGCCAGCACTTCAATCTACTGTTTCCTCTGCGGCCTGCACTCTGACCTAACGCTGGCCCGCATACTCTATGGCAGCAAAGAGGTATAAACTGGTTGCACCTCCACAGTTGCATCAGACATAAGGAGGCAATACAGCATTAAGAACTAACTGATTGATCATGTCAAATTGTCAGCTGCGGCTTGTAAACGAAATAATATTTGTAACGATCGTAAATCCGCATTGGATAGTCATGTCAATTGAACACTCAATTATCCAATTAATGTTTAACGCAAAAAATCAGTTAATGTAAATCTAAACCAGAAAGAACTTTTAAAATGCTTGCTGTATACAATTGTTTAAACTTCTCATTTGCATTCAGCGCACAATTTTACATGTCAATCGAATAACATTCATATTAAGTAGATTATTGTAAATAATATGATTCTAAGTAATTATTTGTTATTAGCGAATATTTGATTATTGTTAGTCATGAGATTCTAAGTAAATAATTGTTATTAGTGCAAAGAGTCAAACCAGTAATTCTTAGAGTACATAAGGAGAGAATAGTTAATTATTGTAACTATGTTAAGAATGAATACCAAGTTTGAAATTAAGTTAATGTAATCCTGTTTCCTGAGTCTTTCCTCTTAAAGCAATGTTGTGTAGGTGATAGACAATTGATGAAAATTTGTTATAATACTTGCTTAAATCATTTCAAATGATTATCTTATAAAATTAGTTTGTTTAAAATGTATAGGAGTGATTAGTAAGGTTTTTATTGTTCCTTGGAAAGAACACGTATTCAATATTCAGCCCAAATTGTCTTTTAGTATGCTCTGAAAATAGTTTCTTATATTACAATATACAATTCAAGGATTCCTTTTGTAAAAAGCACCAAGTTCTCTATAAAACTGTAAACTACAGTCTTTTAGTATTCTCTGAAAATAGTTTCTTATATTACAATATACAATACAAGGATTCCTTTTGTATATCCAAGATGACTATTTAAACTGAAACTATAGATTACTATATATTATTATAGGATTATTTAACTCTTTGAAATAGTTATTGCAAAAGCACCAAATTCTTTATAAAACTGTAAACTACATTCATATTTTGAATGCATAATGTGTATGCAAAATACCTAAAATGGACAAATACTATGTTAGGTAAAAGCTTATTTAAATTGTTAATGATATTGATTGACAATGATGTTGACATATATACGTAGCCTAAACTTTATCTTACAATTAGATATCTGATTTGTAACTTATTTCAAAACATTGATCAATTGTTGATAAATGACGAACAATTTATTGCTTTTATCTGTATATTTGTTAAGGATGATGCACAGTGACATTGTATTCAGTTGCAAAACTAGAGTATTGACTAACACAAATTTGATTAGGTTGAAGTTCTTTAATTCAAATGAATTAGACATTTTCAGCTTATTACTTGATAGTGTAATTGTCAGATATTCGCAAATAACGACGTATTAGTTACACTTTTGACTGACTTAAGTTATGACAAGACAAACACTAAGAAATATATTTAGATATAAACTCTTAATTGTAATTACTTTTAAACGAATTTGTGAAATTTGAAATGAGAGAAATTTAGTTTATTACGCACTGTAGATTATAAGTTAAATTTGTTGAGACAATAAGGCGTTCGATTGCTATGCAGATTTGCTTAATTCATTGTGTTAATTGCTGTTGAATCTATGCCCTACTATTGTCTTCGTACGCTGTGTTTAAACAAGTCTGTAGAGCAAAGCAAACAATAGTATTGCAAATTCACTGGAATCACTGCAATTAAGCAAAGGTCGTGCTATTATTGTTGCTAAGGTATTGGAAATTAGTTGCCTAGAAGCTACAGTTATGTTTAAGTAATAAGTTACGCATTTGAGCAATAGCCGTGTACTGAATTCCCTATCTATTATCATGTTTAATGGAATGTTTAATGTATTTACAGGGATCTCGGCCCTACTTCCCGCTGTTGCTGAAGCACAACTCGCTGCCGAACGCCGAGCAGCTGCGTAACAACTCGGCCCTGGTCTGCACCTTCTGTTACCATTCCATGTTGAATCAGTGGCGCAAGTGAGTAGACTCCGCTGAATGCGATGCGCGATAATTGAGAACAATTCAATTGCTATCCACGCTCTACAACAGATACGAGGCGCAGAGTCCGAGCGTTAGTCCGGCGGAAAGGAAGTACAATTGGCACGACTACAACTGCCATCTGTGCGGCATCACGACTTACAGGAAGCGGGTGCGCGCGCTGCCCGTGAACGAGTTTCCGTTTGTGAAGCACCAGAAGAGCGACGACGGTTTGCTGCTGGAGAACGGCGAGTACGCCGTGGTGTGCCTGGACTGCTACGAGAGCTTGAGGTATGGACTTGTTCTTGGCCCAGCTACTTGGCTGTTTGACCACAATGCCAGCTTTCCCGATTCCGATTCCGATTACAGGCAACAGGCCTCGCAGCACGATCGCTTCGGGGTGCCCATCTCCAGGCGGGCCTACAACTGGGTGCCCCAGCCGCCGCCGCCCGAGGACAGTCCCGACGCCGCAGTGGCGCGTCTGCCCTGCGGCGAGCGCTCCGATCGCATTGTGAGTTACCAAACGCTTGGCTCTAGCATGTCGAGTCGACACCACTAAGCATTTGAAATCCCTTTGCAGCTGATGAGCAACGCACTGCGGCCCATTCCCAGCAAGAAGACGACGTCGCCCAAGCACTACGACAAGTCGAAAGAAGGTAAGCCAACCGTCCAACGACTCTCTCGGCGAGCAGTCAATCGTCGTTGGGTAATGTGAGACCCATTTGAAGCGCTTCGGGGTGATGCGGTTCAAGTGAAACCCAATTCGCGTCAATAAACTTCAATTGGTTTCACTTAACTTTGTGCAGACCATGCGGCATGTGGCATGTGCCACACAGCGCTCTCTAAGCGTCTTAGTCGTGCTTGCGTCCAGCTCAATTTCCTTACGGCCCCCAATTCGCTAAATGGACGGTGCAACTGCATTTGTGGGGCGTCCACAACTATTTGTTACCAGCCAGATAATGTCTGCAATGAATTATAGCTTGCACTAAACTAATAGCTCCAAAAGCGCACCCTGAAACCAAACCAATAGCTCCAAAAGAGCACCCTATCGTCTATTTCATGCAGTTCTCTTAAGAATTAAGTTCTAACTCCTGTACTACTGTTTAACTGCTTAAATTCTGAAATGCAAACGTGATTATATTCATTACTAACGAGTTTATAACTCGGTTTTATTGGAATCGGGGAATAAACAGTTTTAAAGCAGCTGGAATTTCATTCCCTGTTTCGATTTTATGCCATGCGTCTACAGTTACAAGGGTATAGTAGGTTTGTTCGAATGTATGTAACAGTTTGAAGGAGATGTCACAGATCACAAGTTGTTACAACCAAAATGTTGAGATTTGAAAATAAAATCGATTTAGCCATGTCTGTCTGTCTGTTTGTCCTTCCGTCCGTCTGTCCGTCCGTCCGTCTGTCCCTATGAACACTAAGATCTCAGAGATGGTAAGAGCTAGAGTAACCAAACTTGGGATTTAGGTGTAATATGCAACTACGCAGATCAAGTTTATGTTTTTTTCTTTCTCCGCCTTTCCACTTGCCCACAAACCGCAAGAAACAGTGGCATTCTTAGCGCTAAAATGTTAATTTAAAGTGAAATATATATATACATATTTATGATATGAAACGACATCCAAAAGATGGTTGAAATCGTATAAAAACTAAACACTAAAGCTGGGCCGCTGCTCTTCCAAATGATATGAATGTCGTTTGTTATGATATCTTTGAGATTGACTTATTTTAGTATTCGCTGGGTTTCAGGTATTATTTTAATTAGAAGTAAAGAAGTGACGACAATTTAACAGATGTTTGTTTTAAATTTTATTTTGCCAAATAGTCAGTTTGACTATAGACGTTCTCACTTGTTTGATGTATCAAAGCTTAACTTCCAACTTTTTATGAAATGTACTGCAGAATTTGATTATTGCAACTTTTTGTAAAACGTAGTGCAGAATTTGTTTATTGATAAGTAGTTTTGAGTGACTTATGACAACAGCTTAAGACTATACTCAGAAGTCATTTAAGTTTTAAAATACTGTTTGAATCTATGATATGCATTGAATTTGGTTTAAACAACGTTCTAATCAATTTCATTGTTTCTTATGCTATGACTGGAATGTATAACCAAGCTAAAATTGTTTTAGGCGAAATCTTGTTGATATTTTCTCTCATTTGCACATAATTATACGAAAAGATTCTGTAAACACAAGTTGCTTAAACAATTATCATGCGATACAGTCTTTTTTGCTTCAAGACGAAAAGCATAGAAAAGAAATATAATGGTCTAAGAATGTGAAGCCTGAAATATGAATAGTTTTGTTTGCTTGGCATTTCAATTAGTTGTTTTTCCAGTTGCAAACTAGTTCGGCATGAGAGCTTGAAAAGGATTTCCTAATTGCATTTGCCTAGTTGAAATCGCAATCAATTTAACAACAATCCCCCCTTTGTGTGTATTGAAAATGGAGGGAACGAAGCAGCAAACCGAATAAGAAATCAACTGATTAAATGCTCAATAACAAGCAGAAGACCGCAAATTGGTGAAGCTTGTGGGGTCGGGTGGGGGGAGCGCAGGGGAGCAAGACTGCAATAAATATTGATTTTTTATGAATTGCAAAAAACGCTGCTAGGTATGCACACGCTGCGTAACTGTGTGTGTGTGTGTGCGAAGAGGAAGAGCGAGAGGTGAATCAAGAGGGGAGAGGGGGGGGGGGGGGTAGTTGGGGTGCTCTCATGTCCATGCCACTCACTTATTTATGCAACAGCAGCAATGGCGTCGGTAAACTTCTTCAATAAAATGCCAAAAAGGAAACATCATAAAAATAAATAAACAGAGAAGCACACTTGCTTGCGAGCGGCAGAGGGAGAGGGAGCGAGAGCGAGAGGAGGGCAGTGAAAGAGACAGCAACTGTGCATAAGTTTGCACACAATTTTTTATGAAGCAACAGCGCCCCCGACTGCGGTCGCTCTCCTTTTATCAACTCTGCTGCGCCCACCCACACACTCAAACACACACACACACAGACACTCACACGCACACTCGTACAAATGCTACTTCCGACAACAAGAACAACAACTAGCAAGCAACAAGACAGCCGAGGCACAAGCACAAATAATAAAAGCAACAGCATAAAGTATTTCGAATTGAATTACTTCGTGTTATCCTGTCAACCATACGAAAACACTCAAGAGCATTCAGCATGCCACACGCTTCCTGCCCACACCCACTCGACACTCCCCCACTCCCCTCCTCCCTGGGGCAGGCCATCGTTTAAGGAGTTGGCATCGATTTGCAAAAGTATATTACCAACCCCACGCGCGCCAAGTAGTCCATGGGGACCGCATCAACTTCTCTCTCTGTGTGCGAGTGTGTTAGTGTGAGTGTGGATCAAATAATTGTCCTCGTGCCGACTGTGCAGACTGTGCACGTCGGGGCGGGTCGGGGCGGGGGGTTGTACAGGCTGAATAAGTAAACATAAAACCACTGAATTTACGCTTATTGCACCCGCAAACATTTTGTTTAACACAACAACCCGACGCGTCGGACGTCGCAGTTGCCCTCGTCGCAGAGTTCAACACGCTCACTCTCTCTCTCTCTCTCTCTCTCTGTCGCTCTCTCGCTCGTGGCGCTCTCACTCTCTGCACGCTCGCTCTCTCTCTCTCGTTCGGTGTGTCGTTTGCTTACCATTTCCGGCCTCAATTTCAAAAGAAGCTCAAATTTCCACACAATTTTCCGGCTTCGCTCTTTTGCACTCTCGACTCGCTGACTCTCGGCTGCCTGTCAGCTACGAGTCGACACCTTGCCGCAACCCAGACTACTGCCTGCCGCCTGCCACATGCCCCACGCCTCGTGCCCCGTGCCCCGTGCCACGGAGGCAAACGCGCCGCAACCTCAAGCCACTGACAGTCGTTTCCTCTTTGCCACTTGTTCAGTCACTCACAGAGCTCCGCCTCGGTCCCCTCGGGTTGTGCTTTTCACTTTTGCGCCCACATCTTTGCCAGTTGCCAGTTGCCACCTTTGCCACAAAAATATTTCAAACACTTGCCACAGCGCTCGTCGGGGGCGGCAGCGTTGCTTGGGCCTCTGGCCGCACAGTCGTTTCCGTTTTGCGTAGAATAACAGTTACATTATCCTTTTTATTGCCACACTTTCCTCGCACACCACCACCCAGCACACACACAGAGAAAGAGAGAGAGAGGGGGGGGGGAGAGTGGGGCAGACAGTCTGTGGCACAGACACAGACATATTTGGCTTATGGCAAGCTGCGACCTCTCCGACCCGCTTCGTTTCTTCGACTTTATTGTGGCGCAACTTGGCAGACGGGCGGGGGACAGGACACCAGAAGGCAGGGGAAGTAAACTGGTTAGGCGGCAGGCGAGCAGGAAGCGGAGACGGAGACGGGGGCGGGGGTGGGCAGGTCGTGCGCCGGAAATGTGGCAAAAAATGTGCATTTATTTTGTGAAGTTTGTGCTGTTTGTGTTAACTCGAGTCGCAGTAAATTGTGGTAAACACGAAGCCAAGTGTTTCGAGTATTTATGAAGTTATGCTCCACAGTGCCGCACAGTGGGGCGCATTTGCATAATTGCCGAAACATGATTGCGTGTTGAGCAGCCTTGTCCCTTGTCCCATGTCCTTTGT
Organism: Drosophila rubida; assembly: GCA_035046165.1. Lineage (NCBI taxonomy): Eukaryota > Metazoa > Arthropoda > Insecta > Diptera > Drosophilidae > Drosophila > Drosophila rubida. The sequence continues at coordinate 2,042,302 of JAWNOF010000022.1, forward strand.
CCTTGCGCCGCAGCTCGTGCTCGTGCTTGACTTGCTCTTGCTCTTGCTGCTGCTCGAGGGCGGCAACTAACCTGATTAGAGATGACACACAATCTCGCACTTTCCATGAATAACTAACGCAGTTTGCGAATAAACTAGCAAATCTTACGTAAAATTCAAGATTTCCTCATATTATATGTAATATTTGGAATATTAGATTGCTCTTTACTTTTAGTTAACAAAAGTGTTACTTATATATATATATATTCATATAGTATAGTATATGTTTAGTATATTATTTGCGATATTTGTTTGCAATTTATTTGTATTTATTGTAAAATACATTTAGTTAGTTTGTATATTAATTTAGATATTTTAAGTTATGAAATCCTCTTGAGTAGTCAGTAAATCACGATATTTCAATATTATTTCATTTCACTGCACAAACAAATTGCTAAGGCTTTCTCAGAACTTGTCCCGATAATCGATCAATGCCCAAAAAATATCAAGACTGATTTATCATTGCCAAATCTTTTGGTTGCCTGTTTGCAATTTATACTTTCGCATGGCTGAATACTTAATAGGCCCTTGTGTAAAGGCGTCAAATGTTTTCGATCATGCAGAGTGTTTATTAGGCAGATAATCGGGATAATTCATCGCATAAACTGATTCGCCTTCATAATCTGCTCTTATCCATCTTATGCGTCAATTCATTTGCTGAGATCACACAGCTGAAGCGCAGAGATACACAAAGCCACCAACACACCAAGCCTCATATATATATGTGTGTATATAGATATAGACATATGTTGGTAGTTGTAACTGTCAGCACATACTACATAACCTCAACTTACTTCCGAGGGTGCACATAAAATGCTGATGTGGCATGAAAAAAGATATAAATTCAGCCAATCGATGAAGATAAAATACGTTTTGTAATACGCTCGTAATACACATACTACAGGCAGCTGGGGGCTGGGGGAAGGGATTTGGAATTCGGGTGGCATGCAGCAGGGCGGCTTTGTTGGGTTTGGGTCGAGGTCAACCGCTGGCTGGGCGGGCATGTGGCGAGCGTGTGGTGGGTGAGCGGGAGGGGGAGGGCCGGCGCTTTTGGAAGTCAGTGAAGTGTGCAGTCAACGTCAACTGGCACAAGAATGCGTTGGTATAAGTGAAATTTCAAGTGGCAGCCAAAGTAAAACTTCAACATTGACTCGCAGTGTGCGCAGGGAGAGGGTGAGTGTGTGTGCGTGTGTGTGTGTGTGGGTGTGGGTGTGCGGGTGTGGGTATGTGTAAACCCTTTAAAAGCTTGTTGTTGCCAGACACATAAACGTTTAGCCCATAAACCCTTGATGTATGGAACATAAACACCACACTTGCAAGTGCCACTCAACTGGGCTGGAGCCTGGCTCATTTCAGTGGTGTTGTCGATGTGTGCGTGTGTGGTGGTTGCTCTGAGCTTTGCTTGTGCGTGTGCGTGCGTGTGTGTGCGTGTGTGTGCGTTGCTCAACAACCGACAGCCGACAACCGGCAACCGCAATGTCAATAAATATGTTACGCTTGACTCTGTCTGTATTTTTTTTTGCGCTTCTCTCTTTTTCTTTCTTGTTGGCTGAGCTCGTTTAGTTGGTTACTTGGCTCACTGCCTGGCTGCCTGGCTGGCTGAATGTGTTGGTATGTGAGTGCTTTTGGGTTGGCAATTTGGCCAAAACATATTTATTTGGTATTTGTGTATTTGCCTTGCTTTTTTCTGCTCCCACACATGCTCGACATTCCTTGCGTCAAATTAGAAACACAGTAAATTTGTATACATGTTATTCTATTCTCAAATGCCTATTGATTTAGTTTTTCGATTTTCTTGTTTTCCATTTGATTTTATTATTGTTGTGGCCACCGAGCACACACTCTGGGCTTTGCAACCGACACCAAAAAGGTATCAGCGCCGCTCACAGTTTACTGCCGGGTTGGTCTTATAGGATATCTTCGACTGTTGTAGGCAGGCAGTCTTTGACGTTCTTCTCGTTAGTTGAATTGAAAATATTGTTCGGCCATGCATCGACAACGAATTTGATAACATATAGTAAACATGTGCACACAAACGCACACATAGTTGCATGCATAAATTCTGAATGTTGTTATGCAATTTTGAATTTTTAAAAATGCAAACCCTTTCGGTTTACATTTACATTTGCATGCGAACTGCACTTTTATCATATAAAACTATTATTCTTGTTTGTTCTTTGCATTGCAAATGCGCACTGGCTGTGCCGTCAAACAAGAGCTCAATTTTAAAAATTCATCTATTGTCGAAATCGATGGCAATGCTTTGAAGCAAAAAAAACGTTGCCTACTTTTCAGAGCATCGTCTTATTGCGTGGATTATCTTCTAATTAGATATGCTTTCGCTTTGCTAAAGCTAGACAAAAGAAAAATCATGTATATGTATAGGGCATATAAGTAATCAGGCCCCAAGCAACAGACGAATACAATTTACTTGAGCGCCATCGCACTTTTGTTTTCTATTATTTTGCTGCTGTATGGGTGTGTGTTGAGGTGTATATACACAGTCTACATTGTATTTGTTTACTTTTTTATTGTGTATGCGAAAGCACACGAATTTAAATATTTTCTGGCTTTCTTTGGCAACGCTTTCGGGCAGCTGGCATTGCCATCTTGCCTCTTCTTGCGCGCTCAAACACCCGCTGCCGCAAAGAGAAATGCAAACACACTCACAATCATTGCACTCGCACTCACTGCAGTATTGCGTTAGTTTTTGTTGTTGCTGCCACTGTTGCTTTTATTGCACTTTTTCGCTCACTCCAACACTTCTCTGACTGCTTGCAAAGCTCACTGTTATGCACTTGCTCTCACTCACTCTCTCAACTTGAGCTCAGTGCGCTACGAGTGCCATGGCACGGCAGCTTCTGTCCGCCGTCGGTTGTCGGTCGTCTGTCGTCTACTGTGCTGAGCTGGCTTGTTGTTGTTTGTGTGCGAGTTGTTGTTGGGTTGTGTTAGCGCCAAAGTGATTTACTGTTATAAATATTTGCTTGTGAGCTTTTTAAGTACTTTTTCTTTTCATGCGACCGCCCGCCGCACTGTGTTGCCGTTGCCTTGAGTTGTTGCCACGTTTGCTTTGGCAATTCATTCTGCATTCTCTGCTGCGTCGTTGAGTTCGTCGTGTTTGCTTTTTAGTTCCCTCCCACCCCCTTCGACAGCCGTACTCGACTGCCCGTTTGCCTGTTCCAGCTTGTTGTTGCATACTTTTCAGCGTAATTTTTATTGAATCATGTTGGCCAACGTCGCAGCGACGCCGTCGTCGTCGACTCCGCTTATTTTTCGTCTTCCGCTTCTTCGACGTCTTTTATACCTTCATTTACTGTTTTCACTCTCTCATTGTGCGAAGTTTGTTTTGTGTGTTCTGCTGCCATTACCTTTACCTTCACCCCGCCTGCCCCTGCTGTCCGCTTTTGTTCGCATTTGTTGTGCATACATACATACATACTACATGTATATATACATATAGTATTTTTGAGATATTATTGCCTTTACCCATGGCTGACGCCACGTCATGCTCCCGGGGGGAATCATTTTGCATTAACTGAGCAAATAACCAACTTTGTTATATTTTCGTTTATTTCATTTCATTTCGTTTCGTTTGCATTTGCTTTTTCCACTTTCCACTTCGCCGAAGGGGCATTTTCTAAAGCAGCCCGCAAAAACAAGCAACAACATTTCGTTTTGTTGTTACTGCTGCTGTTGTTGTTGTTGTTGTTGCTGCTGTTGCCGGTTTCTATTGCTGCCTCTAAATCTGGTTTCCTTTCGTTCATTCTTTTCTTTCGGGTGGTTTTTCTGCCCGCTTCTCCCAGCGTGTATTTGTGTATGTGTGTGTGCGTGTTTGCGTTCGTATTTGTTTGTACTCTCAAGTGTGCCTATGTGTGTGTGTGTGTGTATGTGAAATTGAATGCTCAATTGAGCACTTAATTAGCAAAAACAGTTTTTAATGACGACACGAATGCTTTTATGCTTTGAATGCACTCCTGTGGATAGCAGAGCCCTTACACTGAGCGAAAATTCACAAAATGATTAATCAGTAAGGTAAAATAATTAATTTGTTGCAATATTGCAGGTTAATGTTAATAAAACTGGCAGTTGCCCAATAAAAAAACATAATAAATAATAAATGTGTTAGCAATCTACATTTGCATAGGTATCAACATCATTTCATATTGCATTGATAACCTACAAATTAATGTAATTTCTTTGAAGTTTCTTTTTTGGGTCGTTAAGTTTTCGCGGAGTGTAGCTTCTTGCATAGCTGGTGGTTGCTTGTTAATTCTCATTTGTACATCAGACGAGTTGCCCGTCCTCAGGAAGGTTACCACGTCACGCACTCTCAAGCACGCGCCAGGCAGCCCTTGCAATGCCCTTCCCCGCTCTCTCGCCCTCTCTTGCTCTTTGTCTCTCTCATTCATTCGCTCTCACAGGCAGACGCACACACACACACACACACACGCGCACAGCGAGAAATAAAACATTTTTTGGTGTAACAGCCGTAATTGTCGATGTGATTAATGTGTTTTTAAGTGCGTCATTTTGAGCATATTATGAGTTTATAGGGGTTAATTTCCACCCAAGCACTTTGCATGTTCCCTCTGGCATTTTAATTGAATTGTTGCCATTGCTGCGCTCTGCTGGTTGTGTTATTGTTCCTATTGTTGTTGCTGCTGCTGCTGCTTGTATTTATTACAGTGCCTTTTCGCACGGCATCACGATTTTTTAATTAACACACTTCGTGTTCGGGTTCGGGTTCGAGTGAAAACGAGTGAAAAATTGTTAAGATTGCGTATTATGAATAAAAACAAGCGAATCGTGTGTACAGGGTATAGACGAGCCGGGTAGCTTATCGAGATTGTGATGAAGGCCACACTGCGTCCTTTGTGGGGTGATTTAAATATATTTCTCGGGATTAAAACGTACAAAAGGGAATTGTATTGCACACGATGCTTCACAGATAAGTTAAACAATGTGAAGCACGGGGTGACTTCCAGTTGAGTAGACATTGTAAGAGAGTGACACTATAGGGTATCTCGTCGGACAGTCAGTCAAGAGTGTTTGTGGGAATTGACATATTACGAACTTGGTACAATCCATTGACAAGTGACGGAAATTCAAACACAGTCTGCCAAATTCGGATCAATCAGTTAACGCACGAATGCGCGTGCGAGAGAGGCAGAAAGAGAGAGAGAGAGAGAGAGATAGCGAGGGGGGACAGAGAGAGCATATGGTCTCAGGTGAACTGGAATGGTATAAGAACATGCATCCAACATGCGTATGCGTTGTTTGGCTTTGGGATATTTTTGGATTTTGGTTTCGCAAATGGATTTATAACCCTCTGTGTGTGATTTTGTAGGCCCTTTAGCCATTGTTCAAATAACCCGACTCAACGTGCTACTATATATGTACGTGTATGTATGTTGTTGCTCGTCCCCCCTCTCAGTCTGAGTCGCAGTCGCAGTCGCAGTCCGTCTCTTTCTGCATCGCCCAATTGGGGAATTGGCAATTCCCTTGTTCATATGCGTGTGCTCAATAGAGCGAACGTGAGTGTGCATGGAAGCTGAATCTGGTTCCATCTGTGGCTCGGGGGCACTTTGAACGGTTTTGGCTTCATGCATATCCTGGCCATTGGTTGGACGCTCGATGGGTCCTTCGATGGCCACCCCACCACCCCCCACCCACACAATCCGCCCTGCATCGTTCTAATGATATTTGAGGAACGAGACGAATGAGTGTGTATGTAAAACCAATAATAAGACGATGAAACGAGCCGTGTGTGTGCTGAACCAAGGATGAGTCCTGTGCACAGGAACAGTTCGAGTAGGCCTCTCGGCCAGTCCCCTCCTCCTGCTGCTGCGTTGCCGTCGGAGTTGTGAGTTCATGCCGAAACGGTTAACAAGTGGTGCGTGTATCAATTCAATTGAATTTGCAAATGTTGTTGTTGCCCAACGATGCGTAAAGTCGAAGTTGGCAGCCAGGACGCAGCCAGGACGCAGGCCGGACGCCGAGCCGAGCCGAGCCGAGCCAGGACACACAAGCCCACAACTAACGGAGCTGTCCCAAATACCAACGAGCATACACTTTGTTATTTGCCATACGCCCAAAAACCCACTTGATGTTTGTCTTCAGATTGCGCCCAAATCCTCGACGGCTTCACCTCCCCCCCAACCCCCTAATGGGCGGTGCGGTTACGTGCGAGTGCCAGATTATATGGTTAAGAAAGCGTATCATCACTGCAAACCATGTCGACCCGCCTATGAAAGACTGGCTTGAATAACTAAACGTCGTATCCACAGCTTTGCATTATTCTAATGCTGAAACTTGCCGCTTGGCGCAGTCGGATTTAGTCGCAGGATTAATGTTGAACCCCGTAATCGTTCTACCTGCAAATTAGAAGGACTTACCAAAGTTTAGTTCGCTCAACAAGTTAAACGTCCTGCATTCTACATCAACTACCTGCACATCATTAAATCGCATCTGTATCTCGCTTGTTTGCGTGACAGTTTCATATGAGTTGCCTAATTACTACTCCGTCTTCATTACAAACACATAAGAGTTGTTTTTAGATTGTTCATAACTTTAGTTTTATTTCAGATAGCTTCACATAATCTTCAGTTAACAAACCTACAAAATGTTGTGCTCATAATATTTATGTTTCTAAACTCTAGTCTTCTATTCCCATCTATCTCTAAAGTCAGGATTTCAACTTCTTAGTAAACTGTCGCCCACTGTAACTAAAATTCCTTGGCTTTTAGTTACATTTGGTAATTCGATCGCTTCCTTGTTTACACTACAGAGAAAGGAAACAAAGCGCTATCCCCGACTTTGCGATACTCTAAGAATGTGTGCGTCGTTCACGTTGCTTATCGCAGCTTACGAGCAGCCCTCAAAGCGAACTTAATCAGCGCACTGGCTGCCATTGAGCCTTGCTGGGGAGCGATGCCAGTCAATCGGAACTGCAAGTTGCAAAGAAAACTCTTTTAATCGTCCATTGTAGTCGTGACTTTAAAAACTTTTCAAAGCATGAGCGAGCAAGTGTGTGTCTGAGGGGGAGGAAAAATCAGATGCTACATCAAATAGAAGCCACCCAACGTGCTGTCGTCTGTGCTAGCCGGGCCAAGCCTGGGCAGGATAAGAGCAGGACTGGGGGAATGAATGGCAGTGGATTGGTGGGGCATCATCCATGGCCTTTGCGTCACTTTGACGACCTCGTCGCTTATCCTGCTGCACCTGAGCTATGCCTGCACTTTTCGCATTTGCCACCCTTCCGAGACCAGCTATCTCCCTCTCTCTCTCTTTCTCTGTGTGTCTCTCCTTTTCTGGCTCACATGCACGCCACGCTTTTGTAACGGCTTTTCTCATTTTATTTATTTTGTGTTTTTGTCTTTTTTTTTGGCTCTGATGGCGCGTAGTTTTGCCATAAAAGTTTTCGCAGCCAGCCAGCCAGGCAGTCAGGATTTTTTATTAGTTTTTCCACGCTGTGCATTTTCCACGCGCTTTTCACATGCCACCCCGTGCCGCAGTCGAAGCTCCGGTTTATTGTTATGGCAACATCGTAAAAATTTATCATACTCGTAGTTGAAAACACCAACAACAACGACAACAACAACAACGGCGACGACGACGGCGACAACAACACAACAAAAACTAGTGCAAAACGACACAAAACAAAGTTATCGCACTTTTATGACAATTTGACGACAACTTTCATTGCAATTTTTAAGGTGGTGAAGCCATTTCCTATTTCCGCTCCTCCCTCCCCCGCCGAGCACACATCAAACTCCCACCTGAAATTCCAAGGGGAATTACAATTTTTACTTAGCGCCATCAATCATGCCACACACACAATACCATGCAAGCGTTTTTTGGGCCAAGTTTAATAATCTTTGCCGACATTAACACCTGCATAAAACGCAGCGTTCCTGCCAAGTTTATGGCTAGATCATGATCTAACTATCTATAATCGAAATGCTCTAAAGATCTAAAATCTAAATGATCTAAAGATCTAAAATCTAAACTTGGGTTCAAAACAAAGTTCATACTGCAAAGTTAAGCTTTCGTTTGGTCAACTTTTATGCAATTTAGCGTAATACTCCAGAGTATGAGCTGCTTTTAATTGCCCAATAAGAATTCCCAATCAATTTGGTCAGCCTTTTTTAAAAGTTGCTCTTTGAGAAATTATCCATGTTTGGGCACTCGTCGATAATCAGTTTTGCAGCGAGTTACTCGGTATTTTTATGAAATTTTATGTTATTGAGCAATTCGACAGGCAACTTTTGCAAGAGAGAGAGACTGTGATATGGGATTTGATTTGTGTGTTCTAATTGAGACTTGTTGTAAGCATACCAACGACAGGCAGACGGGCGGGGGCGGTGGCGGGGGTGGGCGAGCACAAATGTTGGCCAAAAAATGTGTGTGCGTTAAATTCCATGTTGGCCACATACTCTATTAGCTGAAAATAATCCATGTTGGGGGCATCTGAAAAATGGACACACATTGGAGATAGAGGGGAGGGAGGGGGGTGGACTGAGGTAAGCGGCAAATGGGATGTGTGTGGTGAGTTTCTAACTGAGTGTGCGTGCGTGTGTGTGGCATACGAAAATATTCTCACATTTGAACTTCGAACAGGAAACAGTAAAATGCAACAACAACAACAAGAGCAACAACAACTACAATGGGGCAGCCAATCCGCTCCCGATTGGGGCTGCTGCCCCAATCCCAAACCCTAGTGCTGCAATGCTGCTGGCATTCACAAGCCACGCAGAAACTCTCGCAGTCATGCAACAACAACTGCTGCAGCAGAGGCGCCACTACTCGATGCGGACACGGATCCGGGCCGGGTATGATGATGACTAAGGGTTTCTAGTTCTGGCTGGTCTCTCGTGCCACTCTCGCTTGCTCACCCACTCGCTCGCTCGTTGCTCTCGCTCTCTCTCACTCGCTCACTGCGTGTGGTCGTCATCTCGCTCTGGCGTTCGTGACAGTGGCATCCACCTGTCTAATCGGTGTTTGTTAGTATATAAATCTAAAAGCTAATCCGCTTGTATTTCCGCTTGGGCGCTGTGAGGTTAGACCGGAAATTCCGCTCTATATGCAGAATGCAGCAACGACAACAACGACGGCAACGGCAGCGGCGGCGGCGGCGGCAGCGACGCCTGCGCCAACATCGGCATTGGCATTGTGCTCGGCTTTGGTGTTGACGACGGAAGTTGAGTTGCTCCTGCTGCTCCTCCCTCGGATCCTGCTGGGACCGGGCCGTATGCTGTTGCAGCTTGTTTGGGGATTTGTTGTGGCAGTGAAGTACATTTGTTCATCGTAATGGCTCCGGGGATCTCTCTCTCTCTCTCTCTCTCTGTCTATCCCCACTCTATTCCCTTCCTCCCACTCGCTCCTCTGCTTGCGCTCGTTCGCTCTCTCGGTCTGCGTGCGTTGGTCTAAAGCCTTCATTTGTCGCTCCCGAAAACCTGTCGATGCCATCGAAGCATCTCTCTAAATGCAACAGCATATTTGCTCCATTCGCTCCAAAAGTTTAGTTGTTCGTTTTTTCCTAGTGCTGCCTTGATTGCACTCCACTTCCCTACACTGTCATCAAGGCTCAATGGCAGTTATGCTCTAAATTAGGTGCTTATTATATATATATGTTGGAGGCTTGGTCAGTATGACATATTCCCCACACTTCAGGAATCTTGGTTGTACTGGTTAAACTACTTAATAAATGTATTTTAAACTTTAAACACTTTAGTTGGCTTCTTTATTAACCTTAATGTTACTGCAACTACATTTTTAGACTCGCTAAAAAAACGAAATATTATAATAATTATAACTAAACAACCTATGAACTCCGCAGACTCATTCGTTGATCAAAAAACGATTAACTACCACATTTAGTTCATTGCATTCCATTCCAAAAGCAGCGTTTAAAAGTAGCTTTGTAATTTGCTCAAAGAAAAGTCAAATAGCTTATCAAACTCACCCGCGATTTCTCGCAGTGCAGCTCAGGCAAAGGCTGTGCGCCTGTATCGCAGCTGTGGTGCAAGTGCACATTAGGTCGCTGGCACCTAGGCGCACTTGCCAGCTGCTCCTCCGACTGAGTCGTGCAACGAGCGCTTCTCCGTATAAGGCCAGATGCTGTGGCAGTGGCAGTGGCAGCAGAGCCTGCCAGCAACAACAACAAGTTCACGTGCAGCTGCTCTCTTCGACGACGAGTTGAGTGCAAGCCAAGGCACGAAGGATTGCGTTCGGACGACGACAAAGATTTGCTCCTTGCTTGAGCCGAAAGTGCAGCTAGACCGAGAGAGTGAGCGACTGCAGCAGGAGAGAGCGAGAGAGAGTGGGGATGGGGAGTCCAGATAGAGAGAGAGAGCAAGACAGTGCGCAGTAGAGCAGTAGGCAGCGAGTGCAGCAGGGAGGAGGACTGACTGTGTGTTGACAGGCTGCCTGCCTGCCTGCCTGCCATTTGGTGGCATCTCCTTGAGCGTAGCAACTGGCAAAAGAAGGCTAAAAACTTGGCACCGGAGCGACCGACCGAGCGAGCGAGCGAGGAGGGGTCAGTCAGTCAGCCAGGGGTTAGCACAAGGCTCTGGCATAAACACAACGCCAGCCAGCTGCTTTGACTCGCATTAGAGAGGGATTGGCAAATGGCGAGGCGCCGGGCGACGGTGGGGCGGCGGAGGAGGCGAAGGCTCTTTGGGCTTTGCTCGTCGCTGTCAGTTTAGCACAAAGCCATATCCGTTTGGCAGCGAGCGCTGCGAGAGTGTAGCAACAAAGCAAACCGGGCGCTCATCTCGGATTTGCGCATCGGGTCAGGGGGCAAGTGGCTCGGCAGCAAGTGTTGTCGGCTTGATAGCTGGGCAACAGAGTGTGTGTATGCGTGGGATATTGACAGGAGTCGAGCTCTTGGTCACCGAGTGGACTCGGGGCGGATAGGCAAAGCGGGTACGGACGACAGGGCGACAGGGCAAGCGGGTGGAACTCTGTAGGGTATCAAGGAAGGCGGACAGAGCAAGCAGGTCGACTAGTGCTCGGTACGGGCGGAAGGCCGCAGGGACAACCAGGAGTAGCAGCTCGCTAGCACTGCAGGACAGCGGTCAGTGGGCAGGTTATGGCTCGTAACTAATAACCAAGTAAATTGATACGTGACCCTGCATTTAAATGCCATTATTGCCTGCGTTGGTCACTCGAGTGCGGCTCCTACCTACCTCCCTGCCTCCCACGCTCTCGTGCGTCGTGACGTCAGTGGTTGCGGCGATAAGGTGGTTAGGCATGGACTGCTGCTATTGCTGCTTGCTCTCTGCCAATTTGTGATTGGAATTTTTGATGAGGCTCGCCTCTGACGTATTGATTGACTCCGCACACCAGTCACACTCGCTCCTGCGGTCCTTCACTTGCGAGTTACTTCACTTGCACTACCTTTTTTCGGCATATCGTCCCTCCGTCCGTCCGTCCGTCCGTCCGTCCGTCTGTCTGTCTGCAGCTCCCACTGGCTTTTATGACGTCTGTCAGCAGCAGAGACGTAGCCGAAAAAAAGGAGAGGCAAGAAGAAATTGAGTGAAGTGCAACAGCCAAGTGGCAAACGCAGTGGCCACTGCACTACTCGCAACACCCTCTCTCCCGTGGCTGGGCTCGTTGTTTGCTTTTGGTTTTTGGGCCTTCCACGCCCTGCACTTCCGCATCGTGGTGCGAGCAGTGAGGAGTGGGGAGCGGCGAGCCTGCTCGACTGCATGCATCATGTATCTATAGCTCTACCCATTTTCCGGTGCTCCCCTCTGTGCCGACTGACCCTCGGTGCCTTCAAGCTGCGGACAACTTTTGTGCGTCGCCAAAGAAGCAAGAAGTGGCAGAAGAAGAAGAAGAAGAACGGCAACAACAGGGACAACAACAATCGTCGTCTGGCGCTTGAAGGAAAGTTCCTTTTGTGTGGCAATGTGGAAATGGTTGCGGAAATGAGCTCGGAAAATAGTACACACGACCGGAAACTTGGCACAAGTTTCGTTGTACCATTTCAGACAGTTGCAAACCGAGTCAGGCACCGGCTTCCAGTTTCAGTTGCCACATCACAGTCGGCATTCACTCCCTGCCCACACTTTCCGCCCGCCCGCTGGCCCGCTGGCTCGCTGGCCCCGTCGTTTCCGTCGTTGTCCCCGCGGCTATGATTAAAGTTTTCCTTTTAATTTCTAACAATTGTGTTTCGGTTTAGATTTGGTTTTTGCGGTATCTTGAGTTTGTCCAATTTGCCCCGAAATCGCCGACGACTAAGCCAGGGCATATCAGCTTAAAAGAACGTTTGGGTATTAGCCAAAGAAGTGCTTTATAAGTAAATGGTGTTGCTGAAACCTTTTGCAAATTGTTAGCCTATGATTTTAATTCACTTCCGAACCTGAAGAAAATTTAGGACAACCTTTAAGCGCATAATTAGATCTACTTGAATTCCTTCATTAATTTACTTGCGAAAAGAAATGTATTTTACTGCGTCGCAAACAAGCTATTTTCCCGTTCTCTTTGTGCGGCATTCGCAAACGTTTCGCTTGACCTAATTATAGCTCATTAACTGTAATTTCAATTTATTGTAAAGCTTTCCTTGTGTCTTTTGCCTTCCACTTAGTCGAACGCACTTGCACATCCGCAACGGTCAATTTCCAATCGGTATGCGAGCACTGAAGGCAGACAGAGACAGACAGAGAGAAAGAGCGAGGGAGAAGGTAGTGAGGGCTCTGTGGCCGCAGCCAGAATGTCAGGCATTTAACACGAGCAGGGTATTTAGACATTTGCCGTCTACTTACCTACACTCGGCCAGCCCCGCGCCGTCTTGCCGTCTTGTGCGCCACTCTGTGCTCGGAGGTCCTGTCTTCAGCTGGCCCCCTCCTCAGAGCAGCACATTCCACGCACATCCGCCCAAGCGAAGACGTGGCCCGTCCGTTGTTGTTATCCTTTCATCTGGCGTCGAGCGAGCGTCGACGACTGCTACTGCTGCACAAACTTGTCGCTACGTGGTGTGAAAAATATTTAAGCGTGAAGTTTTAGCAGCGGTTTTCGCTTGAAGGCTCATTGTCGTCAGCGTGCGCCCCTTTGGCCCCGTGCTCGTCCTGCTGCTGCTGCTGCTGCTCGACAAGGACTTCGCTCTCGTCGACGTCGCTGACGAACATCGTGTTTCCGCATCATTTTTAACGCCACTTTTGTGTAAGCTTCTCGCCTCTCTCTCCATCTCTCTCTCTGTCTCTCAGTCTGTCCGTCCGTCCGTCCGTCCGTCCGTCCGTCTGTGTGTGTGTGTGTGTGCAAGTGTTGGCCTCGTTGGTATCCGTGTCGGTATTTTTGTGGATTTGTTTTGTGTCTGAGGGTGTGTTTCTAAATGGCTTTTAAAATCTCATCGCCAACGTTTTGTCCTCGTCGTGGCAAGTCTCCAGGCTGCTGTCTGAGTATATATAAGTTGCTCTGTGTGTGTGTGTGCGAGTGTGTGTGCTGGAAGGACTTTCGTGGTTATGTCTCGCCCATTGTGATGGCTCGTTACGTGACGCTGCAGAACTGCCGTCGAGCTGTGGGTACTGCAATGAACAGTTTATTGTGTTATTGGTTTTGGCAATGACTTTTTCTTGCTCGACTTTGCTTTGCTGATTGTCCCCGCGTTTGCCAATTGGAGTTGCTGTTGTTGCTGCTTTTTGTTGTCCTTGCCGTCCTTGTTGTTGGCGTTGTGGCTTTCGCTTTGCCATTTGCCAAATGCTTGAATCAGAAACTCAACTTTTGCGGTTGCATGTCTGTCTGCCGCATATGCTGGGTGTAAGTGATTTTCGGTTATATTATTTGGGAGAGACGCCGTCGTAAGCAGATGAGGCAGGAAATATATATGTCAAATACGCTGCTGATTATATTTATCGGCTTCGCATCAGCCATCAAGTCGACACCACAACAACTCCTGGTGCTCGCTCGTTTCTGGCCCGCCCCCCATTACCTTGATCCTGCCCACACTTCTGGTCAAAGCGAACCCTCTAATAATCGAACGTTTAGTGTCCGTGTCCACCCAAAAGGAAAGCGCAATACATGCCGCCCCAGTTCGTCCCTTATCGCCCAGCAGAACTCAACACAGACACACACACACAGAGGAGGAGGGAACGGGGAGCAACACTCATCCGATTTGGCTTGGTTCACACTGAACAAGGCAATAATTTCAGCTCCTAAGCCCTATTAACCATTGCTAACCGAATGGTGGAAGCAGCCAACCGAAAGCCAGTCGAAGGTAGCCCCGGAGCAGGGATGTAACAGGGAGCAGGGAGCGAGCAGGGTAGGCAGAGCATGCAGTCAGCAAGCAGTGTGTTGACTGAGCGAGCAATTGAATAAGCGGCAGGCACAAAGAATTTGTGTGCACGACGACGACGGCGATGAGGAGGAAGATGCCGATGACGATGAGAATGAGGACGAGGCACGCACGAATGGCCATCATAGCGATCGAGGGAGGGCCGGGCCACGGGCGGTACGACGACTACGGTTGCGGGTACTGCCGACGACGATGATGATGACGATGATGACGATGATAATGATGATGATGGTTGAACTGGCAACTGGCGAGGATGGCAGAGCGAGGCCGTGCAAATCCGGAACGAACGAACATATTGACAAATTATCCTTTTTACACGCATCGCCTGCTGAGTTGGTCTCGCCTCGCTGAGCGTTTGTCCTGCTACACACACACACACACAGAGACAGAGACAGACAGACAGAGGCGAAACCATTGTTAAATGTGCCAATGTGCACACATAGTTGCTTCGTCGTTGTCGTCGTTGTGGTTATCGTCGTCGTCCCCGTCCCCGTCCTCGTCCCCGCTCCCGTAGTGTGTACATAAACAGCGCAGATCTGAAACTACGACAACAGCAGCATCCGCTATCTCGCTCTCGCTCTTCCTCTTGCTCCCTCTTTCTCTGCCCTGCAAATATCACAAAAGTTCGCCATGTGTGTCTCGATTTTCTCTAGCCGCAGACTCTTTTTTCCATGCCATTGTTTTAACTTTGTCTCTAGACATTTTTCAAGCTATCCAACCTTGAGCAAAGGCCTCACCAGCTGCATTTTAAACTGATCCACAAACATAAAGTAATGAGAGGGAATTCTCGATTTTTCTACTTTAACATGTTTGTAACTGCTTTTACTTCGATACCAATTTTAGTCGTAACTATATCAGATCTTGCTGCTTAGTGTGCCCAAATTAAAATACGTAAAGTGTGTACTTTTGCATATTTTTGTAAACTATTAATATTATTTTCTCATTGCTTATTCATGCATCCATCCACTATTAACGCCAACTTGTATATCGATTAGAAAGCATTAGCATATTAGCAGCTTCTCTCGTATAAATTATAGGATAATCGCCTCAATATAAATTTAAAATGCATGCTCTTGCATTTGTTTCGTTTTGTTATCGTGTTCCTGCCCCAATAATTGACTCAACTTAACCTCCCTTCCCCACAAAGTATGCAACAGCATTTTGCATTATACTACGATGCGAGAGAGCAAAAAAAAGAGGATAAAACCCAACAGCAACCACAGCGCTGCCGCTGCCATGGCTGCTGCTGCTGCTGCTGCTACCGCAGTCGACTTCAGCTTCAACAGCTGCAAAAGGTGTTGAGCACATGAACCGCAAATTTTGTTTACAGTGCTCGCTTATGGTTGTTGTTTTTGTTGTTCATTTGACGAAGCCAGAGAACAACAACATTGGGAGCAGCAAAAGCAAAAGCAAAACCAAAAGCAAGAGCAACAACAATACTTTGAGCGTGTACTTCGTGTTAAATGCAAAAGGGGAACAACAACTACCTCAGCGATGACGCTGTCGACATTGTTGTTATTGTTGTGGTATTTTGCTGGTGGTGGCCACCATTTTGAGTCTTTCTCTCTCACTGCCCCGCATTGCTGACAGTTGGACCGACCGAACTAACTGACTGACAAGCTGCCGTCTCGTGCTAGCTGCAAGAAAATCAACCCCCAGCTGAATGCTGAATGCAGGCGGGCGACGACAGAGTTTGGTTTTGTTGTTGTTGATGTTGGTATTGGTGTTGGTGGAGCAGCAGCGCAGTGCACATCAAGGCTGCGTTGCCCACAGAATGCACATGAATCGCTCCACACACACACACACACAAACGCATACATAGGCAAAGAGAGCAATTGGCATGTAGGCTGCGCTCATTTGACAGTTCTGCTCTCACATTACTCTCACACTGGGTCTCTCTCTGCCTCTCTGTGCTCACACGCCGACGCCGCCTGCTGTGAGAGTAGCGCGGCCCACACACGCACAACGGGCAATGTTGTTGTTTTCTAAGCACGACGAACGCTCTCCCATGGCGCTCAGAGCGGAGCGAGTGTGAGTGAGAGTGTTAGTGTGAGTATGAGTGCGAGTGCGAGTGTGAGTGCGACGTCTTACCCAACGCGTTGTGTGAGTCGACGACTCTCACGTGCCTGCTGAGCTGCGAGGCGTTTTAGTCCTTTCGCAAACGTCGTCAGCGTCGTGTGTGTGTCTTGTGCGTTGTGGCTGCCCTGCTCTCAGACTTGTGACGATTTACCGTTGCAATTGCGACTGCGATTGCGATTGAGATTGCGTTTCTCAATTACCAGCGCGTGTGATAAGTGCTGTGTTGTTTTGTTTTCATTGCTCGCCCTCCCGTCTGCACGTGTGTATGTTGTTTATGTCAGTGCGTGCGTGTGTGTAGGTATTATTGTTGTTGTTGTTGGTGTGAAAGGGCAGCCAAGCGAATTCAATTACAATTACAACTACAATTAGCGTAATTATGGCGGCCACTTGCAGCGTCTAAGGGTGCCCGCAGAATGTTCAAATTTGAAAGTGAAAATTAAAATTTAAATTGTATATGCAATCCGTTAAACGCAAACGTTGAACGTGTCGAATCCCAGTGCAAATATTTCAATCAGGAAATTGCAGCCAAGCTTCACAACTACGACTACGACCATCAAAAGCTTAACCTCCTCGCCTCCCTTCAAGTGCAGTTCTCAAGATTTGCCGTTAACCTTTTTCGCCATCAAGAAAGCGGCAAAGTTTTTGTGCTGTGTGTGCGTAAGTACGCGTGAGTGTGTGAGTAGTGTTTGAAGTGTTGTCGCGGTCTCACTCTCACAACAGCCCAAAATAAGAAAAAAAAGCAAAGAAACCCAGTGTCAGGCAGGCGTCGCTCTCCTTCCACCCACCGCGAAGTGGAACCGTTTTGACGTCGTCGTCGTCGTGCAGTCAGCGAAAAGTTTCTGGCGAGGAATTTAAATTGGAAAAGTAAAATGAAAAGAAAAGCGCTCGAGTAAAAGTTAAACAAAGTGCAAAGTAAATATTAAATTAAGAAAAATAACGCCAAAAAAACGAAATAAACGAAAAATAAGAAAATAGAAACGAAGCGCAAGCAAAAGAAAAACGAACAAATTTTGTGCATCCGCGGGCTGCGAAGGGGAATTCACCACCCATCTAGCCATCTTAACGCTGCCAAGCAGAAGGAACAACAGCAGGAGCAGGAGGAGCAGACGTCAGAGTTTGCTTGTTGGCTGCCTTCATTAATGCATTCGACGTCGAGCCACGCTGGAGGCCAAGTAAATCTCAACCTTTTGCACGCAGCTCGGCATCAGCAGCAGCAGCAGCAGCATCATTTATAAAGCGCTTTATACTCGCGCTTCGTTCCACACGTTCCACACTATAGACACGCACACACACACACACACAGGCACACACCACTCTCGCTGTCTCGCTCGAGCGCTGGCGTTTTATTATTCCGTTTTCTTGGATTAACTCAATTTGTTGTGCCCGCCGCCGCGCCGCGTTGTGTCGTTCGCCTCGTGAAAAATCGAAACACAAGTGGCAACCAACAACAGCAGGAGCAACAGCAGCAGCAGCAGCAGCAGCAGGAGCAGCGGCAATATCACGCATAGTAGTGCAACCCAATACGAAACAGACTCACGCACACGCACTCGCACGCACACACGGAAAGCGCGAGAGCTGAAAAGCAGGACAGCTCCAACAGGCATCCACTGAATTCGCATTCACACTGTGCCTGTGTGTGTGTGCTGTAAATACTTATGCGTGTGTGTGTGCCATTCAGTTGCTGTGCACTCTGCACAGTGTCTGTGACTGTGTCTGTGTCTGTGACTGTGTCTGTGTAAGTGCAAGTGCGAGTGAGAGAGAACTCGCGCGCGCTGTTTGCTTTGCCTTCACCTTGTTTGGATTATAACCCATAATAAATGATGGAATGGCTACCAAGAGGATTACCCAGCATTCATGCACCGATACCGATTTGTGGTGAGTCGTTGGTAAAGTTTGTCGTCTCGTTACACCTCCTGCCCCCGCCCCCTCGCGCACTCTCGCCTCGCCACGAAGGACATTCGATAAGAGGGGATTTTGAATGTGGATTATACGCAAAATAGATCGCGCACACAGCATCCACAGCCTTGTGGAACAGAGATAGAGAGCAGCGACTGTGCTCGCTCTGGCTTAACGAAAGTATTTGAGGAGCGATAAACGTGCCCCAGATTTGATCTATTATTGATCCTCTCAACGCACGGAATGTGTCTGCACAAGAGCAACAACACCACTCGAGCAACACAAAATGTCGGTGTTGACAACGAGCTGACAACACGTCCCATGGAACAGCATTCCACAAAAGCGCTTTGCTCAATCGCCGCCTAAACAAGCAATAAAATTTCCGACAACCTCTATTAGAGCACTCGACGCCAAATGCTTGGCACTAATTGTCTCTGAAACGAACGCTTTCCAAAATAGGCCTCCTCCTCCTCCATCTCCTTTTGTGCTCGTAAATCGCCTATTTCTCACTGCCTCACTCCCCCACCCACTGCGGGCAGGCCATAAAAATAGGAATCGCTGAGGGGAAGAGCTATGCGGGGCTCTGCCATGGCCACAACGCCATCAATAAGTTATTTTAATTTTCATTTATTTATTTTGACATCAAGCCCAGCCGGCAATTAAATGTCAACACGCACAATTCCAGCTCGAGCAGCGAGAACGCAGAGCTTTGGGATACGCGATCTCTCTCTCTCTCTCCCTCTCTCGCTCTCTGTCTTGAGGTGACGGCCTCCGCCTGCTCCCGAAAAAAAATAGATATATATATGTTCAGTTTTCATCGTTCTACACAATTAATTTCGTTGCGTGTTGTCGTTTCCTGTGGGATCAGGGGAGGGCTTCGAATGGGAATGGGATCGTAACACTTAAGGCAAACAAACAAAAACCTAATGCACGGTTACGGGTCGTAAAACGATCGGTAGCGTGTGTGGAGCGTGAGGAGCGTGAGTGAGGCGAGAATTGATTAATTTGTTAGTTATTCTACGGAACAGCTGATGGGAGATGTCAGAGATGTTATGTCGATGGGGATGGAAATGGAAATGGACGTGGAAATGGTATAGGAGGGATCAGCAACTGAGTTATTTGTCTGAACTGTTGTGGCAGCTGTTGCTGTTTATTTACTCACTGAATTTCCGTTGCACGATCCCAGCACTCTCTGGAGAATTGATGCCACTTGCATACCCTGTGAATTGCCTGCCACTCCAGCTTGTTTTGAGTTGAGTGGGCAATGCCAAAGTGCCCGGCTTGGGGCAGACTACTCACATATTCAAATCCAAACTATGCATATGCCAAAATTATGGTATTTGCATTTGGATTGTGTATTTGCATTTGCATAACTAATCATTTAATTATCGGCTTTGCATGGCCAAAAGTCATTTAAAATTTAAACAATGCTCTGCATATATTTCCGCATTTCTGCCAACGCTCCACCGCTCCCCACCCGTCCCCGAGACCGCCTGACATTATGATGGATGTCAAATAAACAATTGTAATTCATTTGTTCGCCACTGTAAACAGTCAAACAGGCAACTGCTAGATAAATAAAAGCAACTGGTTTCGTTATGGCCATGTTATTTTGTTATTTTCGGCAATTGAATTCAATTTTGGCCAAGAGAGCTCGTGTTTAGTTAAAGCAAGGCATGAATTATTGATGTTTTTCAAGTTTAGCCAACGGCCACAAGACGAAGCAACAAGTAAGTTGAGCCGCAGTTAGGGTATAGATATTTTTCGGTTCACCCTAAGGACTGGGCTGCCCACGTTGGAGAGTTTTCCGCACTTTTGGGACAATATTTGTTTAGTCGGGAAAATCGCATGGAAATGCTAATCACTTGTGTTCACAATGTAGTCAGCAGCATCACTGCGAGGAAGGCGACTTTGTGCAACCTTCTGCTGCAGCAGCAGCGGCAGCGGCAGCGTAAACACATTTAGAAAGTCAACAAGCAACTATGTTGGTAGATTAGCATCGTATTTCTTTGAATAAATTGTGAATGTTTAATGATATGCTTGTGAGTGTGAGCGAAGAAGAACAGACGAGTTGAGTTGAACACTTGAACACAACTTTAAGCAGCGCTTGAGGCGATATGCTGGCATAACAAGTGTAATTAAGCTGCTGCAAAATCGCATTAGACAAGTTGCAACACGACGGCATTGCATTAGTTCTGAGAGGCGATTACAATAAACTGTTCGCACTCGCACAGCAGCTCCAACTAATCCCGAAGTGTGGCACGAACACACACAAACACACGCATGCAACGCATCTTTAAGTACAAGTATCTCGTCTCTCGCACGCAATTCAATTAAAATGTCAGCTCCGAATTGTCCCCCTGGCAAGGCACAACAGCTGTTTGTCGATGATGTTGTTGTTGCAACATGGATTTGGATTGGAAATTAATGCCAGCCAGCCCATATTAACGAACTCCGTTGAGGGTCGGGATCGAGGGTCGAGGTGGTTGCTGGTCAGCCATTTGCATGATTTTTAGCATTCCGAGTGAGCCGGATGAGGCAGATGAATAGCTGCTGCGAGTGAGTAAATTTGTATGCCAATTACTTAGGCAGCAGCAAACACAACTGCCAAACGACAAGACGAGTGACCGACCAAGCGACCAAACGACCGACTGAACGACCCGAAGTAAACGATGCTCCTCCTGCTGCTCCCACAGTTGCTTTGGCAAAGGGTCAGAGTCATTAACATGCTGTTGTCGTCTCTCTGCATTTAGGGGCGACATCTGCACCTTTCTGTGTGACACTCTGACGCCGCAGGGCCAGGACTAGGGCTATGGCCAGAAAGACGGCAGGGCGACAGCTTTTACACCAAAAGCCAGCCGCACTGCGCCACGCCCAGCTGCACGGCAGACGGACGGGCGGGCGGGCAGACAGACAGTGGCAAGCATGTTTGTGTTCGGGGCGACAGAGCTTTGGCAAGGACACACACATGGCACAAGGCACATGCCACATGCCACATGGCACTTGGCACTTGGCAAAGCAACCAAATTTAATACAGCATAAAATAGAATTTTCAAAATCGCTGTTTGCTTATGGAAATTTCTGGGTTTTCCTTGTCACTTGCTGCCTTTTGTCTACCGCCCCTCCCACCTCCTCCCCCACACCAACAACAACTAAAGCAACAACAACAACGACGACTACAGCCACAGACACTTTTCGAAAAGTTTTCATTTTGTGGCTTGGAGTTTTTGTCAGTTTTATGCACACACGCACACGCCCCCTGGACATGGCCCCGTGCCCCATGCCCCATGCCCCATGCTGCCAGTGCCACAAACCCTTGTGCACTCCGAGTTCGTTTCACTTAACCTTTTCTCTCTCCGCTCTCCTAGACTAGTCGCTTTTTTTTCTCCTTTGCGGTTTCGTCTCCAATTGGAACACCCTGCATGTGGCCTCAACGAATATGTCCTCGACGATGGACAGCCAAAAAGTTTGCACTGTTTGAACTTTGGTTACTTTCGTGTTGAAGTTTTCAGTTCCAAACTTCACAAGTATTGTCTATGTATCTCTTGTGTGCGTGGAGGAGGGGGGGGGGGGGGTGTGTGATGTGGGGGGTTTTCTGGTCAAGCAAACTAATTTGTGAGCAGTTGATCAGCTTACCAAGTGGCAAGTTGACGGCAAAGTTTAAGTATTTGCCTTGCACTCATTTGTCACTTGTCGCCTTCACTTTGAATCAATTATGATTCATAATACTCAATACGAGTCGCAGAGAAATGCTGTGCCACAAAGAGGGGAATAATTGGCGGTAGAGAAGACACTTTTTAAGAGTGTGGTGAGAGAAGAAGTACTATTTTAATTTAGTGTATATACAAAGTGATATATATGCTAAGCTAAACAGACAAAAGTAAGTGGCAGGTTCCCAAAGGTATTTATTTCAAGGATAATCCCTTGGGGCCTCTTACTTAACGCATCTTCAGCTTTTACACTGAATACATTCGTGAGCTCGTGAATATATATTCAAGTACGCCGTTTGCAAATTCTCGAATAATTTGCTCGTTGTAACGCCGAGTACTTGATAGAAGAATGTGGGCGCTCGGCATTATCATAATGGAGCAGGGTATTAAAAGTTAATTGAAAAATCATTGCTTGATATTTACAAGGCGCACAACGGAAGGCAGGCAACAAACACAACTGGGAATACGCGCCGCGAGCCGCATAAAGGATAAGGACGAGGTCCTGCGAAGAGTAGCAGAGTAGTAGCTGCAGCAAGCAGGCGAGCACACAGTTGCAGGGCGTCATTTTACGCAACTGTACAAACAGTTGCACAAATAATAAAGAACGCCCGCTCTCCACAACTGCCAGAATGGGGGTCCTTGGGGGTCTAGCAGCACAAAGGGGAGCGGTGTGGGGTTTGCTTGAGGAGGGCACTTTTAAGAGCGAAAAACACATTTTTGCACTTTTATAGCGCAACATCTTTTGTACGCGCGACCGTCCACTCGTCCTTCCTCGCTTCGCAGACCAAACAAAAGTCCCCCACAGCTACAGGACGACCAGCACACACACACACAGACACTCACACAAAGGCAGACAGTCGTCCTGCTGCGGCGGCTGCTGCTGCTCCTGACGGTGCCAATGGCGGCTGCCTTTAATAAACCCACTTTATTGTTTAGAGCCCAAATAAAATAATCCCCTTAAATGATGCCTTCGCATAATAGACGCCTGCTGCTTATTTTACTGCCGCTGCCGCTGTCGCTGTTGCTGCCACAGTCTCTGTTGCCACTGCCACAGTCGCTGTCCGCCGTCGCTGTCGGTGTCGCTGTCGCTGTCGTCTTCATCTGCTTGTTCGTGCCTGGGCGACGCTGTTGTCGTCGTCCTTGCCAATTCGTGCCGAGTTTCTGCTTTGTTGCGTCCTCAAAACAGTGGGTCGCAAGCATATTTTATGGTGTGCACGAACAACGGAAGTGAATTCGACATGGCCTTATAAAAATGCTAGTATCTAAAGATAGACTCACTTCTAAAGCAGCTGACTGAAGAAACAACTGATGGAGATTGAGATTGATAATCACAAAATTTAAAGTTGAAATACTTACTTACCTACAACTTACCTACTTACTTTAAATTTTATAACAAATCTTAAGAATAGTTAACTAATGACAAACTATATAACTGACTATATAACAATTAGGCTATTTAGTTGAGCTATGTAATTATATATACAACTATTTGCAAAAGAATTTATATAATTGTAAATTCATGAAAATGTTTATTTGGCCACGATCGTGTGAAGAAAACTGAGAATTGAATTGACTTTAAAAATTTCAAATGTTTTTCCCCTATACCTGAGATTAGATAGCATTTTGTATCCTGTTTGTGAACTGTGATTCTTCTATTGTATTTTATAAGCCATTTCCGACAATAATAGCTATATGTATAGATAATGAAATTATATATACAAGTATTTGCAAAATCAATTGTAATATTGTAAAATAATGAAAATCTTTAACTGTGATAAAAAGTGGTCATTGACTCGACTTAAAAGACTTCAGATTTTTCCCATTGATTGATAATCAGAATGTTTAACATAT
The DNA here is from genome assembly GCA_035046165.1 of Drosophila rubida. NCBI lineage: Eukaryota > Metazoa > Arthropoda > Insecta > Diptera > Drosophilidae > Drosophila > Drosophila rubida. The sequence continues at coordinate 2,066,173 of JAWNOF010000022.1, forward strand.
TATAATTACTGAATATATTTCGTGACTGTAAATTGTGATTGTCTTATAATCAATCTCCAAAGAGAATATCTATACATATAAATAAACCATGAAATTATGTTTCCAACTATTTGCAGAAGAAATTCTATACAGATTAATGAAAATGTTGGAATTGAATTGACATAAGAGACTTCTGATGTTTTTCCCTATACCTAAGATTAGATTAATAACATTTGTGTCCTGTTTGTGAAGTAATCATCCCACTGTCGCTCAGATGCGCAGACAAGGGTCTCAGGCTGTGAATGTGTGTGTGTGTGTGTGTGTAAGTGTGTGTGTGTGTGTGTGCAGGCTGAGCCCAGGCGTTTGCGTTAGCGTCACTAATGATGATGATTTTGTGGTAAAACGTTGTGTTTGTGCTAATCGGGACAATATTATGCGGCAGTAAAAAGTAAATGACTCAAGACAAGACAAGCCACGGCACGGCATGGCACAGCACAGTAGGAGAGCGACGGAAGAGGGCGGGGTAAACGGGAATGGGAAGGGGAAGGGGAACGGGAACAAAGCAGCAGACACTGACAGAGCGAGACAGAGCAGCAATGAAAGCGAGTAGAGCCGGTGGCGGGGGGGTTGTGAAGAAGATGCAGGAAAACACACGGCACACGGCAGCTGGCTGTGAATGGCTGTGAATGGTGGTAAAGGCGACGACGACGACGAAGGCGAAGGCGAAACAGAAACGCCTTTCACTGGCAAAAGATAAAGAGCAGCAGGACAACAAAGGCGACTGCGCTAAGCCAAAAGAAAAGGCAGCTCGAGTTAAAGCCGTGGATGGAGAGCACGGTGAGCACGGGGGCAGGGAATGCGACCGAGCTGTAGTCATAGCCACAGTCATAACGTGACGATAGCAGAGAAAGGATAAACTGCCAGAGAAAGAGAGAGAGAGACGAAGAGTTTGCCGGCAGGAGGCGAGAGGCGAGTGGCTGTGCTCAAAGGACGACAACCCACGAGGGTCGCCTTGCACTCATCCTGTTCCCATTCCCATTGCCACTCTTCGCAGCATTCCCTTGACTTGAGTCAACTCGACTCGTTTCGTCTCGTCTCGTCTCGCTGACTGCTTGGCTGACTAATGCGAAAAATACGTAATTGCGCATAAATACGGGATTAACAAAGTGCTCGTCCTTGTTGTTGGCTTGCTTCTCGCATACCATTGGCTCGGCTTGGCTTGTCTTGGCTTTCGGATGCGCAACGAAATTAGGCATTACAATGTGGCAGCCGGCAGCGGCACTGTGTGGTGTGTGGCCATAAAAGGAAAAACCAATTCGATGCCAGAAATCCTGTGAAACATTTGCAGGGATTTGCGGAATTAGTTGCGCACAAATACAGTCAGTCTCGGAAGCCCGCCCGGATGCGGGGCTTCACTTGAATTGGCCAATAACGCCGATCCAAGCATCTACAAGATCAGACAGATTGCGTTTAGTTTCTCGAGCCTTGGCTTTCATTTGATTAGTCCATCAACTGCTCTCAGAAACTACCCCTAAATATTCTCTGTATTTTGTTTTTGTTCCTGCTTAAAGTATTTGAAAATTACCGAGCTGCTTACTAATTATGTTTGCAAATCTTCTTATCGTTTCAGGTGAGTTAAAGTTGAATTTGTGTGTGAATGCATGGTACGCTAACGATTAGCAGCTACTGTAAGTATTATCTGATTGAAGACAAACAAACGGTGATGCAGGATTTTGAGTGCCTCAGACTCAGACTCAGACTCAGCTTCAGCCTCAGTCGGGCAATAAGGTGACAATAGGTGAATTTTATTGCTGCTCTGTGTTGTTGAGACCCGAACCCCATAAGCTGATTGGGATGGCACAAGCAAAGGACGTAGGACAAAATACAATGCATTGCAGTGGCAAAGAAGAAACCGAGAGCACATTTCAACTCTCACGCCGGGCAAAAAGAAGGATACAAATGCGATAGGCAGCTGCAGATGTACTAGATACAGATGCAGATACAGATACAGATACTTACGACATGGCAGCAGACAAGTGAGTTGCGTCAAGGACTCAAGTGTGTTGCAACGTGAACGAGAGCCGACTCCCCACTGAGTTCTTGAGCTGTGCAAAAGGACACATGCACAAGTCACAGCTTGTGGCATACTCGCTTTACACAACGCTCAAGCTGCTGCAGTTGAAGTTGAAGTGGAAGTTGAAGACCGCCTCGTGAGGCGCACATCTGCAGTTAGCCAAGTATCCTTCTACTCCTCGCCCCTTCTGGGCACGTCCTGGCAGTTGATGCTGCTTTTTTGTTCTGCTTCTGGCGTCTGTCTCTACTTTGTCTCCTCAACACTCGTCGTCACTCGTCACTTTTATTGCGGCAAAACTTTTGCATTTGATTGCTGTTTTTGTGTGTTCCGACCAGCTAATCAGCCTGAACACATTTGGCTCAACTGATTGTAGGAATACAAGCGTATAGCAACCATGTGTTCTAACCTCGCTTTTACTTTGTTTCACACTAGCAAATAGATTTGTCATTTTGCATATGATTAGACATAAAAATACAGAAGGAAACACAACTGTCTTTGTCTGCCTTCCTTGCTCCACACTAAATCTTGGCTAGGACTTAGTTGGCTCTTGCTCGCTGGCTGTTCACACCTAGAGAGCAACTATGCTGGCAGTCGAAGGAGCCATTTGTTTGGTCCTGGCTGGAATTTCATTTATGCTTGCCATGAATGCGTTTTGCACTTGGAATCCTGTGGAAGTTGTGCATTTCTTAGCGCGCGTGCGGGGAATTTCAGTGTGGAATTCCTGCATTCTGGACATGCCGCAGACATTGTCGAGCAATGCCAACGAAGGCACAGGCACAGTCGCCGGCAAACGCCGAACACACGACAAGGACATGTGCGCCGGGCAGGCAGCCAGGCAGCAGGAATTTGCTGCTTGCGCAAGATTATTTCTCGCAGTGTCAGGCGGACCTGGTAGACGGGTAGAGGGGTAGAGGGGCAGACGGGCAGTGGCCCTCTTGTATGCGGAGTGCTCGCCAGAATGCGACTGAAAGTATTTAAATTGTGTTGCAAACATTTTCTTACTTGCCACCTCTGCGACAACGCTCTAGCCGTGTTGTTTATGATATTTGCAAGCTGCTGTTTCGAACTTTCTCGGTTTTGCAATTAATTAAAAACATTCCACCACTTGACGTGAACTACATTCTCGATTGCAAACTAATGCTATGGCATTAAGTTAATAGCTGTGTACAAATGATTTTCGTTTGCCATTTTTGTTTTTTTTTTTGAAGCCTTTGGAATCTGGCACGCGAATTTTAATTGTCCGCCGCTGGGCGGAATGTTTACACGCTTTTCATCGAAATTGTATTAATTGGCCACTGCGGCGACGACCAACTTACATTTGTTGTGCCACACGCCTGGGAAATTTGCATTCTGTTACTTTAATTACACATTTCAAGAGCGCTTTGAATGTGTTTTGTGTACAAACACACTGTGCCACGAACATGCCAGCTGCAATTAAAAACCTGTTCCGAATCTATCAAATAAAAATCAAAGTGCTCGTTGCGGATTCGATCGATAACAGCAGTTGCAAAGTGCCTAAATTGTCTACTAGAATGGAATTAGTGTAAGAATATTGGACACATGTGTGCACTACGAGTAACTCTACTGCCGTAACATTATATGAGGTATCCACTCACAAGCCAACACTATTGACTAGCACAGGATCAGGAGCATTGCTGTTGGGAAAAGGCAACAGGATGCCTTTGCATAGTAACGAAATCAACGATGGCGCACAGATATTCGGTATAATTATAATTAGCGCAGTTTTAATAATATGAATTGCGAGAGAGTTGCGATTATGCCACGTATTCGGAGTGCAGCTTCTTGTGCCGCGCCGCGAACTGTCTGCATGTTAATTGGAGTGGCATTCGAATCGGACTACATGATTTAATTTATGAAATTATTATGCATATTTATTGTTGTAGCAACAACAACTCCGTACCTTTGTTTAACAGTTCCGTTCGTTCCGGCATCCAAAATGTGCATGTGTACATGTATTTGTGTGTATCTGTGTGTGTGTGTATCTGGCAATCATATTAGGGTCCCGCACTGCCGCCAAACGAAATTTTGGCAATTTCAGTTAGTTAAATGAAGGCGTGACTGCAGCCCATCCCCCTCCCCCCCTACCTGCCCCCAGAGAGCAGGCGAAATTGATGGCAACATTTGTGCGTCCCGTTGCGAGGCTTTGGACGGCCACTCGCTTCCTTCCTCGTCTGCCTCCTGCGCGTCTATTGGCCCCGGCCCCGTCAGCGGTCAAGCGACTTGCCTTCGCCTGCTGCCGTTCGATTGTAGTGCCATGTGGTCATGTGACCATGTTGACCACAAGAGCCCAGCAATAATTAATGCATGAGCTGCAAACTAACCAGACTCTGGGCCTGGTCAAGTTGTTGCCCCACCACACACCACGCTGCAGCTGCAGCTTCGGCTGGAGACGTGTCCGGGAGGCACTCGCCGCTGCTGCTTCCCATTGAGCGGCCTGGGGACAATTGTGGTGAGCTGGCTCGAAACCGGAACTCTATGGAGAACGCCAGCTGCTGTCGACGTGGTCGCCACAGAGACGCTGAAGCCGTCGCCCTCGTCGTCGTTACGACGTAACGGCAAATAATTGCATATGAAACCGCAGTCGCAGGCTGTTCGAAGCAGTTGACGGCGCAAGTGCCGCAGGACTGCACAGGACTACACTGCACACACACACACACACACACACAGATGCACGCAGCAGCAAATCAAACTTAATTTATAATTAATTTAGTTCCTCTCTCCACCCTCCCGTGCCGCACTTGGCTGTCGGTTAAACATGCAATTTCACAGATTACTAGTACATAAATGGCTGAATGTTTAATGAGGCTCGCTTTACAAAAGTGACACAAGTGGAAGTGGAGAGTAAGTAGTCTCCTGCTAATTACAGCATCGCAATAGCATATTCAATCCCAATACGAGTACTTATCAGTGCTTTTTTAACGTGCACTCGATTAAGCAGCAAACAGAGTTGTTAATTAGTGGCAGTGTGCTGCTATTCAGCAAATGCTGTGCAGAGTATTCGGCAGTCGCGAGTGCCACTATATTTTATTCATCAGGGCCCTAAGCATCATTTGAATTTCAGATGATGGCGACCCGGCACTCGATAATGTCCTGCTGCCTGCCCACTTGGCACTTGCAGCATTCCGATTGCCGCATGCCGCTTGCCGCACGCCGCATGCTGAATGCTGACTGCCACATGCCACACAACCTGATGGCACTTGGACAATGCCAGGGCATGCCTGGCCTCACAATTTCGCAATTGATTTAATTGTGAATGTATTTATTAAATAAATTATTCATGCTTCGCTCGATTGCACTCCTTGCGAATGTGCTGTGGCTGACCTAAACATGCTCTGGCCACACACAGCGGGGGTTGGTGGTGGGGGGGGGGGGGGCAGCTCCACCGTTTGCCACTGTAATTAGTTGTGGTGGAATAATCGCATGCAACCGGCGACTGCCACATCCTCATCTCCACATCTCACAAAGGAATCCGATGCTGGAAACTACCATTTAAATGTGTGCGGCAGACAGAGAGACAGATGCAGAAGGGGAGAGAGAGAGGCAGGAAGAGCTCTGCAGGATAAGCCAGTCTGTGTGTGAATGGCTGGATATATAGCTGGTCGGTCGGTCAGTCGATGGGTTGGCTATTTGGTTGGATACCCGCCTGCATTTTGGCCATTTCGAGTGGTGACATTTTAATTTACCCGAGCGAGAAAACCAATTTCGCAGCATTGAACCAAATGCAAAATGTGACAAATGCCACACAACGGCAACAGCAACAACCAGAGCAACAACAATGGCAACAATATGAACTCTGCCTAATTTATTCAGCATTTATTTATTTGCAGTTATGATTTGTGTTGCATCGCAGTGTGTGGCGTATTGTGGTCGGTCGACGGGGCAGAGTCCATTTAAATGACTTTGCACAAAATTGCATTTGCATCGGCAAATTAACCAAATGCAATGACCAAAAGTCAATGCACAATGCAGCTGATGCCTTCGCAGGAAGATCGAAAGATTAGGCAACGACAAAGCGGATACTGGACGTGCACTCGACTCGATTTAAAAGCCAAACACAATACAATACTCGTAGCATGCAGTTAATTCGAGTGTGCTTAAGCAGCCAGATGACTTCATGTTGTACATATGTTAGTCATCTGCTCAGATCATGAACAATCGCAAATTGTGCACTGCTTTGTAATAATTACTATGCGCTTTAAATGTGCCCAATTAATATTTAGTTAGAGAGAGAGAGCCAAAGCACTCTCTAGTCTTTGAAATGTACACGGCATAGAATATCATTCCCTGGGCTTGTGTGCTGAGGGTCGGAATTCAAATAGTGAATGTTTTTGCACGCTAACTGGGTCTGAGAGTCGAAAACCTACTCGACATTTATGGAAAAATATGCAACATCTAAAAGCAACTGACAGGCGAGTTGGTAAAAAATTGATGGCATTGGATTGCATTGAAAGCTGCCTTTAAGAGTCGAGTCAGTTTGCGATGTGTTGCGTTGCGTTGTGTTGTGTTGTATTGAGTCGAATCGTGTTGCACCGAGTTGAATCCATTCAAAATAAGGCGAGACGAGGCTGGGCGGGAGGGAGTTTGAGGCGGGCGGGGGAGACTCGCTCGCTCTCTCGTGCTGGTGTTCTGATTAAATTCGGCAAATAACGCTGATGCCTGCAAATCGCCGCTCAATGCAGCAGCAGAGCTCGGTCTCCAAGGCAGCTGCCGAGCAGGAGTGGGCGGGGAGCGGCGGGTTGTGGCCATGGCTGCCATGTTGAAGTACACAAAACCCATGCAAACAAACAGGCATTTCACGGCAAACAAGAGCGACGAGTGCAGAGCCGAGCAGAAAACCAACAGGGGTCGCTCCCCAGCTCCAGTTCCAGTTGCAGTCGCAATGCTAGTTGCACGCAGCACAGTGTGTGTGTGTTAGTGTGGCAGTCATGGTGCCAATCCGCAGCATCAGATGGCTGCAGCCGAGCCAGGCAACTCCCAGGTCGACCCACACGCAGTTAGGCAAACTGGCAAATACGCTGGAATCGGAGGCGCCTTTGTTTGGTTTGCGAGGCCCGGGCACGGACACGGACACGGACACAGGCACGGACACGGACACGGATCGGGACTCAGCTCGCTTTTGCACTCGTTGGCATTTTATTGTTGTTGCCGAGAGCGCGCTATTGTTGTTGCTGCCACTGCCGCTGCCGCTGCTGCTGCAGTTTTGGGCATTATTTCGGTTTAGTTTGGTAAATACACATACCGAACATGCCCCATGCAGCATGTGCATGCCGCCCCGCCTGCCTCTGCCCCGTCCCCGGCCCCTGCTGCGACTACGGAATTTGCCTATGCCAGCCATGTTCCCTGAGAGCAAGCAATCCAGCTAGGAGCTTAGGCAACGGCTGCTGCTGCTGCTGCACATGCATGTGGCACGCACATAAAAATTGTTTGAATGCATTTCGTGCATTTAATGAAAACTTCAACCATTCACCGATTTGACTTCTGTCACTTCCCATGAGCGCACGCATCTCTTAAGCATACGCTGACAGCTGGCCGCCTGTCTAAATTTCACTTTGAGCTGTGGTCAGCTCGGCTTACAATTATATCGGAGGAATATCGGTGCTGGCGACGATGCGAGGCTGGCATTCTACTGTCCATGTCGCACAAAGAACACGGCAAATGGTTTTACTCCTTGTCGTCGTCATCGGAAATTCCATTCTGGCATTGAATGCGAGCTGAGGCTTCTGTGAGCACCTGCGCAGCCGTTGCTGTCGTTGCCGACCTGAAAGGGGCGGAGCGAGGGGGCGTGGCTGTCATATCTGAAAGCAATTTGGCCGGAGTGAAACGAGCAACAAGAATCGATAAAATCGTTGGGCGTGCAATTTGGTGCCGTGAGCAAAAGACCTCAAAAGAACAAACCACGTGGGGTCGTCGGATAGCACAACAGCGCATAGTGTGTGCGCTGAGCCCCCACCTATCCCCTGACGGACTGAGTGACCCCCATCCCCCTGTCGGCTTGGCTGTGTGTTCATGTCCGAAATTCAAGTTTCAGGCCGCCTGCCGCATTTGCATTTTGCGACTTTTCCCGCCGCCGTCGCCGTCGCCCACTCGATATCCGAAATCCTTGCGTTCGTCGCGCTGCCCGCCTCCCATTGCGCTGCACCAGTTGCAAATGCATTGAGGCGTATGCGCAATTTTTGCCTCTGCCGTCCCCCCCTCCCAAGTCCCGCGCGCGCTCTGTAGCTGTGGCAGTGAAGCGACATCAATCAGTTATTAGCACAGGAAATCCGTCCGACGCCCGCAATTCCTGTTCCTGCTGCTGAAGCGCTCTTGTTGAGCCACAGCTAAAAGGTTTAAAACGAGGTCGCAACACTTAAATTTGCGATTAATGTTGAGCACTTGCTGCATGCAATCAAACGTCAGTCTCCGAACGTCTACAAATTGCAGCAGACCACAAAACTCCGTGCGCTGAAAAGTGTGCTACACTTTTGTCAACAATGATAAATAGTTGATTGACCAACTAATTTTGAATTTCTATATATTTAAACCTCTATATAAACCTCAAACATATATGTCATAACGACTGATCAATTTTTAGACGCTTTAAACGCCTCAGTGGTCTAGCAGGTATCAGTCTCCTAGCGAGTCTGCTTCGGTGTCTTAGCAGACTTATGTGTTGTTATGGTACTAAAGTGGTTGTACTGGTTCAACTACTTAATAAATGTATATAAATCATAAGTAATTTCTATAATTTAGTGCATGTAAAACAAAAAGAATAAGAGTGCTTGACAAGTTTATGCGACTTCATAAAATTGCCGTCATCGTGTTTGTGCACATATGATATTAATTAACAGAACTTGCAGTTGCTGTTAAGTCAAAGCCCTGTTAACATTCCTGTGGAATGTTTAACAACAGCGCTGTTAAATTTAGCTGCAACTCAATAGAGATGCATTACGATCGTCAACCAGCTGCGCTTTGGTAGACATAATACGATCATTGAGCTGATTTTCTTTGCTCGACTTACTAACAGTTGCATCTGCTTTCTTTACTTGCAGTGCCGCCCAAGGCTGGCCAGAAGCGACCGGCGACGAGCCCGGCCCCGCACATACCCGTGCCGCACCACCTGCAGACGCCGCCCAACTCGGGCAGCGTTCCCGGCGCCTCAGTCGCGAATAGCCCCGCGGCGCCGCCGACGTCAAGCAGCGCGCTGCTGAACCACGCCCTGCCCACGAACCACATTGGCGGCCAGTCGCCGCAGCAGCAACAGCAGCAGCACCAGGCGCACCAGCAGGCCGTAGCCGCCGCTGTGCAGCAACAGCTGGCGGGCGTCGGCGTGGGAGTGGGCGTGCCGCCGGGCGCCATCAATGCCGCCACGGCGGCCAGTGCACGCGGCTCGTTCGCGGCCGCGCTGCGCACGCTGGCCAAGCAGGCGGACATCAAGGAGGAGGACGATGGTGTGGTCAATGTGTCCCGGGATCGCAGTGTGCCCACCTCGGCGCCAAGCAGTGCGGGACCCGGCCCTGTGCCAGTGCCGCTCAACTCGGTGGCCGCACGGGGCGTGGTGTCGTCCGCAGGCGTGGCAGTCGACGATCGCACAGCGGCCGCCAACAAGAAGCGCTCGCCGCCCTCGCCACAGCCGCCGGAGAAGATAGCGCGGCTCAGCCACACGCCGCAGACGGCCGCGCTGCAGCCGGAGCTGCTGGCGCGCAGTGGCTTCCAGCCGTACAGATCCGACGAGCGGCTGATGCATCCGGCGGGCGCGTTTCCCCTCGAGGCGTACTCGCACTTTGCCGGTCTCTCCGGCATACCACCAGGTAAGTACCGCTTACTTTGCAACTCGGTGCGATTGATTAACTCTTGCGTTTCGTTGCAGCATTTCTGAATCCGGCGGCTGGGCTGCCGTACTCGGATCCCCTGTACTTGGAGCACCGCTACCAGTTGTTCCGCGCCGCCGGCGGCCACCACTCGCATCCGCACGCGGCCGCGCTGTACCCGCAGATGGCGCCGCCGTACTCGCATCTGTACTCTATGCTGCCGGGCGCCGCGCTGGGCATCTCGCCGGCCATGCACGATCGCATCAAGCTCGAGGAGGAGCACAGGGCGCGGCTGGCGCGTGAGGAGGAACGTGAGCGCGAGCTGCAGCGCGAAAAGGAGCGTGAGCTGCGCGAGCAACGCGAAAAGGAGCAGCGCGAACGAGAGCGCGAGCAACGTGAACGCGAACGCGAGCAACGCGAAAAGGAGCAGCGCGAAAAGGAGCAAAAAGAGAAGGAAGCGCGCGAGCGCAAAATGCGCGAAGAGGAGCGCGAGGCGCGCGAACGCGAGCGCCAGCAGCTGTTGAGCGCGACGCACCACTACTCCAACCAGCTGTACTCACCGCTCAATCGCAACCTGCTCGGCTCCATGATGCCGCACATCAACCTGGGCCTGCGCGGCCCGCCCGCCGGCCTTCACGGCTTGCCAGGCATGACGCACTACCACGCCGCGGCGGCGGCCAACGCGCAACGCCAGAGCCCCATGGGCCTCAATCTGGGCATGCCCGGCATGCCGCCGCTGCCCGGCCACGGGCCCAGCAACCTGCACCACCTGCAGCAAGCCATGGGCCTGGCGGCGCACCCGGCGGCCGCGGGCCTGCCGCACCCGAGCTTCTCGGCACTGGGCCTGGGTCCGCATCCGCACAGCCTCAATCTGAGCCATGCGCATCTGTCGCCGCACCACGCCGTGCACCAGCTGCCGCCGCACACCGTGGCCAGCTCCTCGGCTGGCCCCAGTCCAGGCGTCGCCAGCAGCAGCGCGGCCGCGACGTCCGCCTCGCCGCACAGCAGCCTCAACCTGACGGTGGCCACCAGCAGCATGGCCCAGACGACGCCCACGCCCACGCCCAGCTCGCACATTCCGACCATGAGCCACTACTACCACCACAACTTGGCGGCCATGCACGCAGCCGCTGCCGTTGCCAGCGGCCTCAATCCAGTCGCCGCACACCAGCAGCCCATTAGCGCGGCGGCGCATCCCACGTCCCCGAAGATCACGCCGCCGCTCGGCTCGGCGCCCAATGGCGGCTCCCGCGCCGCCAGCAGTCCACACGCCATGCGGCATCACATCGCGGCCGCTGTGGCAGCTGCCGCACAGCAGCAGTCGGTGCTGCTGGAGAAGACGACGACGCCGGTGACGCACGAGCCGACCACGCTCGATCTGACCGGCTCCAACTCGAACTCGAGCAACCAGGCGCAGTCGATTGTGAGCAACAGCACGTCGGCGGCCCACGAGTTGAACGGCATCGAGTCGAATGGTCCCACGGACGGCAAGGAGGCGGCTGTGCCGCTAACAGCGCCCGCCAAGGAGGATGCGCTGCAGCGGGGCACACCGCCAGTGGCGCTGGAGAAGAAGCCGGCCACGCCAAATGCGGCTGGCGGGCAGGAGAAGAGCGTGCTGCCGGACAGCTCGCCGGAGCACTCGGCGCGGCGCAGCACGAGTCCGCCCAGCGCGGACAACAACAACAGCAGCAGCAACGCCAACATCACCAACAACAACATCAGCAACAACAATAACAACAACACGAGCAGCGCAGTCAACGTGGCATCCGCCGCCAGTGCAGCCGCCCAAGGTAACAGTCCCGCTGGAGCAGAGCTCTGTCCAAAGATTCTAACAGCAGGCAATCCGCCCGCCAGCAAGGGAGGCGACCTCGCCGCGCCGTCGCCGGAGCAGCCGGAGCAGTTGCAGCGAGTCAAGCTGTCCCCCGACACTGTCGTGACTGGCGGCAGCGCCGTCACCTCGACCACAAGCGGCAGCCACTCGCCGCCCGTGGTCAGCAGCAGCACCAACAATGCCAGCAGCAGCAACAGCAGCAGCTCGACTCTGGCGGCAACTGCTCCGCCTGCCGACGGCGAGGTGACCACAAGTGCCACGCCCATTGCCGAGACATCCAGATGAGCGCGCACACTCGATGGGGATGGATGCCAGTTTAGTCGGATCGTAGTTAGTAATGCGCGTAATCGGAACTAGTTAACATCTACCTTCAACTTAGCCGTTAATCCAAATGCCTATTTATAAATCATTAACTTTTAATGAATACTTATTAATTGTAGAATTCACGATCGAGTATACAATAATTTGTAACGTATTGCATCATCCTCATCGTCTAGTTAGACACAAATGCATAATATTACTATTAATTCTACTATTACAATTTATTATTATCATTATTATTATGATTTCCCCCCTTTATTTAATTGTGAAGAGTTAACTCTAGCGTTGCTTAAATAAATCATTTTGTTTACAATTCGTTGCTTTTTATTTTTCTTATTTTTGTCGATCTTACTTAGTTTCAGAATTTAGCTGAAAGAGTAAATGTGAAATTCCGAAGGTTTTATTGTTTTCTTAATCATTGAAACACAGACAAAGAGAGCCAGATCTCCATTCACATCTTAGTAGAACATTTTGGCTTACATTGTTAAATATTGTTGCTACTTTCAGAAGACAATAAGACTTCGGTCGGAGCACTTGGCCGCAGCAACAGCGTCGAGGAGGCAACCGCCTTATGACACCAACTTTTCAACAACTCGAACAACTAACTAATGAAAAACTTTGGCGACATAGGAATGTATCTGCTGTCGGAGCGAGCATTGCACCAGCAGCGCAAGCGAATGCTCGACGAGTTTCTAAAGCTATAGAGCGTCGATCCCCCCAACAACCCCTAAACGAACCGACTGCAAAATATTGAAAGAGCGTGGCGCCTAAGAAGCTGATATACGTAGAATTGCAAGCGCCGCTTTTGTATTAGAGTAAACATACAACATAAATAAACATAATTAAATACTGTGTAAATCCCATTAGCAGATATAAAGATACAGATTCTCGTTTGTTCTCGGTGTTACAATCTAAAATTGAATACAATTACAATAAATTAACAAATAACACGAATACTCGTACAATTTTAAACTCGTGTAAAATTCAACTATAACTGCATGAAATGTAAAGTGAGGAATGTAAAAAAAAAAACAAACCCAAAACTTATAAATATTGTGAGATATTTAGAAAGATCGAAAAGTACTAGTGCTATTCAATTGAAAGGCAACCAATGAACGTCTCGTATAATTTGATAAATATTGATATTAAGGTGTAAACACTTAGATTAACAACTTCGTAAGTAAATTTATATATAAATATATATATATATATATATATATATATACAAGAGAAAGCGTAAATTAACACTGTATAGTTATATTTTATTCTTAAATTGCTAATAATTGTGATTTGGAGAGTACGAACAAAAAATGAAAACGAATATGAGAATGATGAAGAGAAAAATGTATGTATTATGTAAATCTAACTGGGTAAAGTTAAAATGGAACTGAATTTTAGGTAAAAAGATAACGAAAACAAAACCAATAAACAAATTGCAAAATTTAAAATCAAAAATTGGATAATCTGGAATGGATTAGCCAAATCGAAATGGGAAATGGCAAAAGGCTTAAATTATTTTTCGAAATTGTCGAATTTTTTACTTACACAAGTGAGCAACTTTTTGGCCCTTACAAAGACGAGTTTCTATTAGTATTTTCGGTTTTTATACAACATTTAAATAAGTACTTATGAAACTACAAGTGCAGCAAATGCATCAAATTATGGAGTACGAGTACTATGCAATATTCGCTTAGGAAACCCTAACATTATATTGCAACTAAGCTCATTAACATTGATGTTTACAATTGATACATACGATATGTACATACATATGGATAAGTAGCTAATACCATATAGCTCAACCGAATTCGGATAACAATACATATATTATTATATGTATATGTATATTTTGTTTTAGCAGCTTCAGTTCATCTACTTCGATTTCACTTCGAATTGCACACAAACGTACTTACTTATGTTTGAGATTGCCTAACATAAAGAGTTTTCATTTTTATTGTTTTTAATTCATAAAAATCTCGAGCAATCTGTGATATTATAAAAAGACAAACAAAATGAAAGATGATTGAAATGAAATGCAGACGGAAAGAAATAATAATCAAGGAGAGTGCACGCAAAGTGCTGAAAAGTATCTACAAATAAAAAATGGAACTCATTGTCGTATCATACTTGATTGGATTTAACGAGTACATTCATGAAATACTTGCTTCGAATACATTCACACATGCATTCCTTTTTCTTTGAATGATGTGCAAGTGAATATATTTTTACTAATAATCGTAATAGTTTCTTGGATAATCCATAAATACGGATACTACGGATATTAATTGGTGCGCGTATAAACTTAATCCACAAATATGCAATGGCATAAATAAATAAATACATGCATAATAGTTTCAAATACAAGCAAAACCTTAACAAAATACATAAATTAAACGTATTTCTCCCTCAATCTTCGTTGTGTGTGTAAAACCGAATACAAAGTGTAAAACATAATTTTTAAGCTAACAAACAACAAACAACAAGCAACAAATAGATATCTCATTTGAGCAACAAACAGTAAAACAGTAAGCGCAACAGTAAATGTTGAACCATTGAAACTATGATTATAACAACAGCAAAATAACAATAAAACAAACAAGAAACGAACACATCCCAAAATAAGTAATAATAATTACATTTGTCAAATACACGAGCACGTTACGTATTTGTGGCAAGCAACATGAACGTGTCACAAAAACATTGAATCAATCTTGTGCAACTTTACTTAAGGCATTTATGATTTTATTGAATAAACTGTACGTAAGAGATTTAACTTTCTTTCGCATTTTTATTAAACTTCAAGATCAGTTTCTCTACCCGATGGAAAACCCTTTTATCAAATTCATAATACTGTTTATAGAATAATTAGCAAGCTTTTTGTTTTTCAATCAATCGCAACGAAACTTTCTGAGATGATCATAACAAGGCGGAGCAACGTGCGTATAACATACACGAGTTTTGTCACCAAGTTAGATATCTCTACATCTTCTAATCTCTGAGTTCTCAATGTTTGTTTATGCGGATTCAAGGAAGAGCATATATATATCGTCTCTGCTGTTGACGCTGATATATAAAAAGTGTCTTTTGGGGGTCGGGTAAAGAATCTAATAGATAGATTTTACTTATCTGAAGATCAATGGATCATTTCTCCCGCAGAATCGAAGTTTTCTAACTGCATGATGTACAAATTTCTGGCTGTTATCATTTACCGAATATTCTTCGATATTTAATCAATAAATGAATGAGCTCAATTATATAAAAATCATTTATTCGATGTTGAGTCTTTACAAACATATTTACAAATCTAGAAACAAAGAACCCTTAAAGGAGCGATATTGTCTATGCCTGTACAACTTCAGATTTCTTGACGTGCTTCAAGATACGCAGGATCGTCGATGGCGTCACGCCCTGAATGCGACTGGCAGCTGCGATCGTTTGGGGCTGTATTAATGTAAGCTTCTGGCGTTCCTCATTGGACAGACTCAGCGACTTGGAAAAGTAGTCAATATCAGCGGGAATGGACAGTCGTTCCTCCCTTCGCACATCCTCCACATCCCGCAACTGCTCGTCAACAAAGAAGGCATAAAGTGCCTCTATTTTCAGCCTAGCAGCAATATCGCCATCGGCACGCAGCCAACTCAGTTCTTCGGGACAAAGCTCGATCAGTTGATCCACAGAAATGTTATCAGCCGGCATACCAAGCATTTCAAAAGCGGACTTCTGTATAGATGCCTTAGCTTGGGGCAGGTTCAGTGCTTGTCGCCAGAAGTTGCTGTGCTTCTGCAGTCCTTTGAGCGCTTCTATGCCCGCCTTAAGCTTCTGCTCCGTTTGCTGGAAGTGCTGGTAGCGCTGCTCACTGACCAGGCCAAAGTCGAAGCCCTTCTGCGTGAGACGCATGTCCGCGTTGTCGGGCCGCAGCGATAGACGGAACTCGGCTCGACTGGTGAACATGCGATAAGGTTCGTTGGTGCCCAACGACGTCAGGTCATCGATCAGCACCCCAATGTAACCCTCGGTGCGGCTAATGCTCAGCTGCCGGCCATCCGCATGCCGGGATTTGCCAGCCGCATTGGCACCCGCGATAATTCCTTGGGATGCAGCCTCCTCGTAGCCAGTGGTGCCGTTGAGCTGTCCCGCAAAGAACAAGCCGGAAACACGCTTTGTTTCGAGCGTGGGAAACAGTTCGCGAGGATCTATATAATCGTACTCCACACCATAGCCGGGCTGTACCACTTCCGCCTGCTCTAGGCCCGTAATTGCGCGCACTAACTCCACCTGCTGGGCGTGGGGCAGAGTGCAGGAGATACCCTGTGGATAGCACAGCGGACTATCGAATCCCTCCGGCTCCAGCCATACCTGATGCACCTTGGCACCGAAGCGTAGCACCTTTGACTCAATCGACGGACAGTAGCGTGGCCCAGTGATCTCCTCCGTGACATGCCGATTCACGTGCAGATTGTCGCGCACAATGTCGTTGACGCGCGGCGTCGTATAGGTCAGATAACAGGGCATCTGCTCCGAGGCGGGCAGCCACACTTGGCGATTCAGGAAGGAGAACGGCATGGGCGGATTGTCACCATCGTGTTTCTGCAGACGAGTGAAGTCCACGCTGCTCCTGGCAATGCGTGGCGGAGTTCCAGTCTTCAGACGCCCCATTCGAAAGCCCAGCGTATTCAAAGCCTCTCCCAGCGCTTTGGCTGGCGCATCGCCAATGCGTCCAGCTGGTCGCACCTCCAGTCCAATGTTGATGTGGGCACGCAGAAAGGTGCCCGTGGTCAGCACCACAGACCGACTGCGCACCAGTTCTCCGCTCTCGAGCAGAACGCCGCCGCAACGAGCACCGCTCTGAGTGGACTCATCCTTTTCGATCAAGAGATTGTCTACGCCTGCCGCACGTATCTCCAGATTTGCTATATCAAACAACTCACGTTGCACGGCCTGTTTGTAGAGTTGACGATCTATTTGAGCCCGGGGTCCCCACACCGCTGGACCTCGACGCTTGTTCAGCACTTTGTAGTGCACGCCGGAGACGTCGCAGCAGCGTGCACAAACACCATCGAGGGCGTCCACTTCACGCATCAGATGTCCTTTGCCAATGCCCCCAAACGATGGATTGCAGGACATCTCACCAATGGTCTCCAGTTTGTGGGTCAGCAGCAATGTCCGCGCGCCCATTCGAGCTGCTGCTGCACATGCCTCCGTGCCGGCGTGCCCACCGCCAATGACCACCACATCGTAGATGTCTTCATGTGGTTTGGTTGCATAAAACCGACTTCTGGCCAAGCCACGGAGTGCACAATGCCGCAATTGCTGCATTGCCTCGCTCTTCGTAACAACTAGTGTTGACTAGAGTGTGACCGTTGTTGAGTTTCGAAATGTGCTACTTTAACCATGAAATAACCTACAAAAAGATAAACTATTCACTTGCTAAGTCATTCATATTAATAAAATAGCAAATTAATGGCCAGTTTAATTCAAAATTTTAGAAAATTTAAATTATTAGCACACCATTCGGCGGTTTTACTCAAGTTCTTTTCAACACTGTTGCCAACGTGTTATTAACAGTACTCTGTTTAGGATATACTCGTACTCGATACCACCACCGGCTAATTGAACAGCTGTCAGGTGCAGTTTCTGTTTGCTTTCACTTTCGTGGCAATGTGGATTGTTTACGCTTTGCTGGTGCACGTGCTGCTCTTAGGATCAATATTTGTGATTTATTTTCGGTCACCTGTCATCGAGGGACTACATCCGCAGTCAGTACTGCCAGCTGATCCGCCCGCGGACCGCTTGGTTCTAATTGTCACCGATGGCTTGCGCGCTGACTCATTTTTCACGGACAACTGCAACCATGTGCCGCACCTGCGCGAGATATTCCTGCGTGAAGGCATCGTTGGCATCTCCCGCACCCATGTGCCTACAGAGTCGCGGCCAGGACACATTGCGCTTATCGCCGGACTCTATGAGGACCCGTCAGCGGTGACACGTGGCTGGAAGGAGAATCCCATTGAATTCGATACGGTGTTCAATCGCAGTGGCCACACCTATGCCTGGGGTGCCCACGATGTGCTGCACATATTCGAGAAGCTCACGGATGACGGGCGTCCCATGTATTTCGACGCCTACCACGACCAGGACTTCTCAGGGCAACAAAAGACCTACAAGCAGGATGAGTGGGTATTTCAAAGGGCATGGCAGCTCTTGAAACGCAAGCAGCAAGAGCTACGCAGTGCCAAGCGAGTGGTATTCTTTCTGCATCTGCTGGGTCTAGACACAGCGGGGCATGTGCATAAACCTGGCACGCCGCTATTCCTCGAGAACTTGAAGTACACCGAGAAGGGAATAGCGGATATTTACGAGCGATTCGAAGAGATATTCCCTGATAAACGCACTGCTTATTTGCTAACCTCGGACCACGGCATGACGGACTCGGGTAAGTCATTTACTTTTGAAAACACATCAAGATGTAACCAGCTTTATTGCTTTGCAGGCTCGCACGGAGCTGGCGCACCTCATGAGACGGACACACCGTTCATGCTGTGGGGTGCAGGCGTGGCACGAAGTGCTTCTCCTACCAGCAGCTTTGTGGCCAACGATCAAGGCCAAAAGTTGCCGCTCCATGAGCTCGAGCAAGCGCAGCTGGCGCCCTTAATGTCAGCTCTAATTGGTTTGCCGCCACCCATGAATAACTTTGGCATGTTGCCCGCTGGCTACATGAATGTTGGCGAAGAGTTCGAGGCGATAGCAGCGCAGAGCAATGCATTGCAGTTGCTCGCTCAATTCGCGCGTCTCGACGAGAAGCACCAGCTTGGCTTGTTTACGCCCTACATGAAGAGTTTCACGAAGCTGACATCACTGGAAATTTTCGATTTTAGCACGAAACAAGCGTCGTTTGCCGACAGCAGCGCCATGATGCAGTTGGCTCTGGAGGGCATCGACTACTACCACGGCTACTATCGCAATGTGATGCTGCTGTGCACCACTGCCACGTTTCTGGGCTGGATACTCTACCTATATCGGCTTCTCATCCAAAATCCAGCAGCTAAAAAGTCCGCAAATACTGCCGGAGATGGAGATGCTTCTGGACTGACACTCAGCATAGCAATTGCTGCAGTATTCCTGATTGGCTTTATCGTGGCGCAATTTGTGCCGTTCGCCGTGGGATTCTATATGCTGCTGCCGCTGCCCGTTTGGCTGCTGGCTCTGCGACAAACAGGAGGTAAACACAGCCAAGAGGTCTGTGATTATCGTTATCCTTCAGTGACGCGGCATGGACAAGTGTCCAAGCTGCAGTTCGTATTACTCATTGCCTGTGCGGAGCTGTTGGTCTACACGTTCTTCGAGCGACGCCTCATCTCGGTGTGCTTCGTAGCATTTGCCTGTGGCAGCAATTGGAGCAATTATAAGCGAAACTCGTCACAATTCTACATTTGGCTGCTGTTGGTGCTGGTGCTCGGCTGCTTTCCGCTGCTGCCGCCTTCAGTTGGCTACCAGAATCGCTATCTACTCCTAGGTGGGATTGTGCTTGTCCTGCTGCGAGCCGTGTTCAGCAACGGTAGTCGCAGCTACAGCTGGCATACCAAGTGGTGCAATCCGCTGATACTAATCAACACCGCCGTCTGCGTTCACCTGCATGGCCAGCAGGTGGCCATTCCACTGCCCCTTAAAGTTGCCAGCTGGCTGTATCTAGTCTATGCCATTGTGGCCATTCACCTCAACAAGGAGAAGTCGTTAGAGCTGCGTCTGGCACAGATACTCTACAATCTAAGCGCACTCTACACGTTGATGTGCACCTCCTACGAGTCACTGTTCGTGCAGCTGCTGGCCATGGAGTTGAGCATGGCGTTGACAGCACAGCGTCATGAAATGGATCCGCTACAACATCAGCAGAAGTCTGTGCAGTCGTCGCTACGTGTGGCCTTCACTGTGCTACTCTACACGTTCTTTTCGCTCTTCGGCAGCGGCAACATTGCGTCGATCAGCTCCTTTGACCCCAACATTGCGCGCTGTTTTCTCAGCCAATTTGCTCCGTTCATAATCATGTCGCTGGTGCTGGTCAAGCTGATCGTGCCAATCGTACTGAACCTGTCTATTGTGTACACTTACTGTGACTATGCTCGCCAGCAAGAGCGGCAAATCTT
The DNA here is from genome assembly GCA_035046165.1 of Drosophila rubida. Lineage (NCBI taxonomy): Eukaryota > Metazoa > Arthropoda > Insecta > Diptera > Drosophilidae > Drosophila > Drosophila rubida. Next base: position 2,086,330 of record JAWNOF010000022.1, read on the forward strand.
CATCTGCCTGCTGATCATTTGTGACATCATGGGACTGAACTTTTTATTCCTGGTACGAAATACAGGCTCCTGGCTGGAGATTGGGTCCTCCATCTCGCATTTTGTCATCATGGAGGTGACCACGCTGGTCTTGCTGCTGCTCAGCCATGTGGCCAAGCATCTGCTGCAACTCAACAACTGTGAGCGCGCTGTGACGAAACATCACTGACTCCATTCCGAAGTTTAGTTTATAATTTGCGTAGTACAAAAACGCGAGTGTATTGCCACAGTAAGTATTGTACCCCGACTAAGCGGGTATATCAATTGCCTGTCATACTATATGTTGTATCTGTTCTTATGAAGTTGATCTACGACTAGTATTAAAAATGTATAAGATTTTAGAAATAAATAGTTTGTAGTATGAAATGATTATACCAAATAGTTGGCTTATTCTCTTTTTAAATGTCCAAGGATATGGGCGAGCAAAAGTTTATTTAATTTTTTTATATTCATATTTTAAATATTAAAACATTTGTTATCATTTAATATAAAATAAGGTAAAAAATGCCTTATTTAAAAATGATGTAATTTTTTAATAAACCCTACCGACTAACAATTCGTTCTTATTCCTTTGTCGTTGGCGACAATGACAATGAAAATGGCCAGATGAAACCAGCTACTAATGTACAGATCTATAACTATGCTAATAATAACTAAAATCCCTCCATTTCGGCTTTGCGTTTGCGTTTCTTCAGCTTCTGCTTCATGTCGGGCGCCTTGCCGCGAACGACAGCTGTCTTCAGACGCTTGGCGGCCTTCTTGCGCTCCTGCATGCCAGCCTTGCGCTTAGCCGCACGCTCTGGATCATGAATCTTTTCCTGGGCCACCGCCTTGCGACGTTCGGCGCGACGCACCATCAGCTTGGTCTGCACTGCGTTGCGCAACTTGTCGTAGGTCTCGGCACCGATTCGCTTGCGAAGGCGGCTGCCCACACGCAATGCCAGTTGACGCAGCTCGGCATCGACGTTCTGATCCTCCTCGGACATTTCGCGGACCAGCGACTGCAGCAACGGAGGAGCCAACTGGGTGACGGCCTCCACGCTGAGCAACGTGGTCAGTCCTTCGATGAGCGTAAACAAAGCAGTGCGCTGCAGAAAAAGTAGTTGGTGAGCGTAAATCGAGGGTTTAGATGGCGCTGCTACTTACAATGCTGGTGTCGTGTGGTGCCTTGGCCAGTTCCTTGTTGATCAGGAAACGTATGTTGCGCACCAACCAATTGAGATTGATTTTGCCAGCCGGCGGCAGTTCAGACTGACCTGCATCTGCGTCCGGCTCCTGTTTGATGCTGAAGGGCACGTCGCGCAGCATGTGTGCCACATAGAGGAGTATCTTGACCAGTTCATCAACCATCTCCTGCGCCGTCTCGCCGGGCGTCACCTGGGCGCACAGATCAAGCACCAAGCTCTTCAGATCTTGCGCTGGTTGTGCGTAGATGAACTCCAATGGCTTGGCATCCGCTGCGTGTTCCAGCTTGACGCCAACCAGCTGCTGGCCCACATAGTCGTAGTCGTAATGCGCGAGGATTTGTGTCAGCAGTTTAGCTGCATTGCAACGCACCCAGTTGTGCTCATGGGCCAGCAATCGCTGACAGGCATAAGCCAGTTCGTCCACTGTGGGCGCCAACTCCACGTTCGCTATCAAGGCTTCGCCGCAGTGTTCAAATATCCTTAGTAGACAATACTCCAGCTGAATCATTTGATGATCAATGCTGCGCTGCTGATGCTCCAGTCGTGCCTCCGGGTCCATGTCCGCCAGCACTTTATCGTCCGCAGCCATCTGCAAGGGAAAATTGTTTAGTCGTTGCAATGTAATCCAAATGCAAAGCTGTCTTACCTTTCGACGACGCTTGCGCGATACACTTGAGTCCATCGCAGACAACGCTTCGTGTCCTGGTGCACGCACGAACTTACCGCCAGCATTGACATCACCCAGCGTCAGCACAGCGACCAGTGTGGGCAGCACCAGCGGCAGACGCTCCACGAATCCAGCACGCTCTGCCTGCACAAAGCGTGAGAGCATAGCGGCGGCCATCTCACGTACTCCTGGCTTTTGGCTGGACTGTGGTGAGGTGAAGAACAACAGCGTCAAGTCGAGGAGGGGCTGACGCTGCTGCTTGTTTAGCCTGCCGATCAGCGCTTCAAGAGCGGCGGCCACAGTGCGTCGGCAAGCGGTGTCCTCGTCGTTGACGAGGCGCGTGCCCAGCGACAGATAGAGGAACTCCGAGTGCTTGGCCAGCAGCTTCAGCGGGAACTTATTGATGATGCCGAGCATGAACTGTATGGCCGACTGCCTGCCCGAGGGTTGCGTGTACGCCAACTGCACCGACATGAACTTCATCAGCTGCTCAACGCGCTGCTGCAGCGGGTACTCCATGATGTAGGTGATGAGTATGCCCCTCGACTCGTCGCGCACATGATCCGACTGCGAGATGATTGACAGATCCGCCAATCGCTTCATGAGATCGTGCAGCGAGCGCGTGTCCACCTTGCGTCCCACCAACGCCTTGAGCATGGTGAAGCACATGGTCTGGCTACTGCACTCGCCCTCCTGCAGCTCCTGTTCGATTTGCAGCAGCAGCTGCTCGATCTGTTCACCGGACAGCGCATAATCCTCACACTTGCGCAGCAGAGCCACAACAGCCTTGAAGCTGGCGCGCACCAGCTGGGCATTCTCCTCCTGCCGCGTGGCGCCAAACGTGGAGAAGTTCTTGAGGATGTCGAACATGCGCTTGACCACTGGCTCCAGCTGCTCGGCATTCAGCTCCGCCAGCTCGTACTCGCCCAGCCAGATGGCTGTGTAGCACTTCAAGGCGTAGCTGGTGGTCCTGGCATGGTTGCTGCTCAGCGCATCTCGCAGCAGCGGCAACAGCGGATGCAGAAAGGGTTGGTAGTCTAGGTCCGTGAGCTTCTTGCGCTTGAGTACAAAGTGCAGCAGCTCCAGCCCAAACTCAATGAGTATGTGCGCGTTCGCCTGGGCGCTGGACTTGACCTGCTTGTTGCCAGTGGTGACGCTGCGTCGTCCTGGCGTCGGCTGCAGCAGCAGGCAGTCGGGTCGAGCGCGTTTCATCAGCGCCTGCTCCTTGGCGCTCAGCTGGCGCTTCTGAGTGCCGGGCAGCAGGTCCGAGATGCTCTCCGACATGGTGCCGTAGATGAAGATCAGCAGACTCTCGCGTGCAATGTGCGTGTTTTCCACCAGGCCCGCCACAATCTTGGCGAAGCACTCCTGAATCTTTTGCGTCACCTTGCGCGAATGCGTGCGCGCCAGATGCTCCTTGAAGGGCAGCAGCAGATCCAGCAGACAGTTGTCCCGAATGTGTCGAGCGGCAATGTTGAGCGTCAAATAGCTCTTGGCGCTGGGCTTTGCCTCGGGCGTATGGGCCACAATCTTGTCCACCTCCTTCTCGGCATTAACATCGCCAAAGATATCGTTGAGCGCCACCTCGAGCAGATTCTGCAGGCAGGATTCGATGTGTGCTGGCTGCAATTGGCCACGCAGTGCGTCCAGCACGCCGTGCAGCGTCACCGAGAGCACGTGCACCTGGAAGCCACGCGTGAGCAGCGACTGCAGCTGCTCCAGCAGCAGGCCAAGCCAGCTGCCGCCCAGCGTGAGCATGATCTTCTTGAGTATGTCGCGGGTTAGCATGCGCACAGACTTGAGAGGGGAGCGCAGGAAGGTGCAGACCTTCATGAAGATGCCTGCGAAATGGAGAAATTCGTAAGGATTGAATGGCATTGCAGCTGCTGGGCTACTCACCTGGCAAACTGTTGTCCAGCAGCTCCTGCGGCAGCTTCTGCAGCAGCTTGACCATAGCTAGAGCAATGGGCACACGCTGGATCTCCTCCTCCTCGCGCTCGTAGCTCAGACGACGCCTGTTCACCTTGTGCTTGGTATCGTAGTTCGTCTTCTCGGTGATGGCGCGGTTCAAGGTGGGCAGCAGCACGCTGGTAATGGTGGCCATCACTCGCTTGGCAGCATTGGGTGCCAGAGCCTTGTCTTGCCTTTGCTTGGTTTGCTCGACCTCAGGCTCCTCCTCCTCCGCTTTGTCCGCCTCAAAGTCAATCTCTGCGTCTTCCTCATTCACTGGTTTCTCCTCCGGCTCAGCCTCGGTCTGCTCCTCCTCCTCAGGCTCTTCCTTGGGCTTTTCCTCCACGACTGACTCACTCAACTTTTGCTTCAGCTGCGCCAGCGCTGCAACATCGGCATGCGCGTTGCTCAGGTCAAAGTGGAAGGCGTCCAGCACACGCACCACCAAGCGAACGCACTGCTTCTGCTGGGAGTGCGAGTGCCGCAGACGCTGCAAGTAATGCCGCAGCACGGCCTGGTAATGCTGCCAGGGCAGCAGCTCGCACATCACACCCACCGCCTCGATGGCGGCATCCACCAGCGTGTGCTTGCCCGAATGCTTCTCGCTGAGCAGGTAGCGCGTGGCCAGCGGCAGCAAGAACTGCGTCAGACTGCGCGCACTAGGAGGCGTAGCACGCCAGCTGACGCCGCCCGCAATGTTAACGAGTCGCTGCAGTCCGCGTCCATGTCGCTGGCTCTGCAGATGCAGCATATTCTCGAAGAAATCCACCTCCAGGTCGTGTCGATCCGCAAGCGGTGCCAGATCCCGCAGCACATCATGCTGCTGAGGACACTGACGCGCCAGTTCACCCAGCAGTCCGATGGCCTCGCTGCGCGCATGCTCGTGGCGCTCGTCGCGCAGGCAGCGCTGCAACAGCGGCAGCACGCAATCCTCCAGCCAGTAGTGCAGCTGCTCCCGCTGCAGTTGGCGCGTTAGATGTGGCAGCAACAGCTTCAGCAGCTCGCCAATGTTCACACGCATGCCCAGATCGGAGACGTGACGCAGCATGTAGAAGCAGTTGTAGGTGACCAGCAGGCCCAGCTCCAAATCAAGCACAGGCTGCTCCTTGGGCTGCTCCAGCTGCTGCTTGAGCTCGTTGAGCGCCTGCAGTCGTTTGTCGTAGTCGGGCTGCTCCAGCCAGCGCTTGTCCCACGCATTCAGCAGCAGAACGAGTCGCGCCCACTCACGCAGCTGTTCCGCCGCTTGCTGCAACAGCGGCTCCAGCTTGGCCTGCTTGTGCAACCGCTTGGCCATCTCGGCGAGCAGCTCGCAGAGCAACTTACGCGCTGGCAACGCATGCACCTGCTCGAACAGCGGCGCCATTTGACGCACATACTCGTGTGGAGCGGGCACACGCTGGCTGAGGTTCGCAAGAGTTTGTATCAGCTGCAGCACAGTCTCGGGACTCGCATTGGCATTGGATGCCTGCTTGGTGAAGATGGGCAGCAGCAGCTGCAACAGCGTCTCGCAGGTCTCCGGCTGTTGGACGTGCAGTGTCAGCAGACTGAGTATGTTGAGCTCACGTTTGTCCAGCGACTGCTTGCCGGACTTTTTCTGCTTCCAGCTGGCCTGCATCAGCTGCAACACATCGGGTATGTAAGGTTGCAGTATGGCCAGTGCCAGGGCGCCCTGTCCCTGCTCCTCTTTCTCTGACTCCTCTTTGGAATTAGCACACTCCAGCAGTTGTTCCACTAGCTGCAGCAGCGGACGACGCACCAGTGGCTTGGCCTTGTCGTTCAGCAGCAGCGCCATCAGTTGCTGCATGATAGTCGGCTCCTTGACATCCGTATCCGTCGTAGAACATTGCTGCAGCCAGCTGTGGAAACGTGGTTCGCTGCCCCAGAGCAACAACAGCTTTAGCAGCGGCGTTGGCGCATGTATCGAATCCTGTGGCAGACGAGCCAAATTGGGCCAGACGAAGACCTCACAGATGGCGCTCAGCTGCGACGGCTGCCACAGCTCAGCGTTGTCCAGCAGCTGGTCGAAGTAGCTGACCAGCGTTTGCAGTGCCGCGTGTCGCACATTTCTGTAAGCATTCAACAGCTTGCCTGCCTCCACATGACCACTCAATGCTTGCTGGGACACTGCGCCTGCGAGGAGCAGCAGTTTGAGCACATAGACTTGGAAGTCGGCACTGAGGCGACCCGCGAACTCTTTGCGTATCAGCTCCAGTAGATTGACAATGCGCTGCAGCTGGCGAGCTGCAATCACAGACGAGGCCACAAACTCCTTGCGCACATATTCGACCAACCCTTCGACCGGTTGATTAGTGTAGTTTTCGAAGCGACTGAAGGCCATGCGCAGGAAACTAAGTATCTCCTGCTCCTCCAGTTGGCCGAGGAAGCGCAAGATAAGCGTCTTGCGTTGCTGTCCGCTCAGCTGTCGTTGGCCGCTCTTGTTCAGATGACCGTAGAGCAGACGCAGCAAGAACGGCATTAGTTCCGAACGCTGCTGGGCAGTCAGACTGCTCAACTCGAAGCCAGTGAGTGACGCCTTGAACTTGGTCTCATCGACGAGACCCAACAGCTGTTCCTTGTGCTGCACCAGTGCGGCAGGTTGCTTGTAGGCAGCGAGGCAGTCCAGCGCCAGCTGTTGCAGCTGCGCATTGGGACCAGCTAGGAGCTCCAGGTAGAACGCGTTCATCTCTGGCTCGCGATGCAGCGCCTTGGGGTTGGGCTGAGATACGAAGCAGCTGAGCTTCAATTGAAGCGTCTGCAGTATGAATTTGGCATGCAGATTGCGCGTTCTGCGCTTTTGGCGACCCTTTGCAGGTGTTGCCTCCTCCGGCTCGTCGTCCACTTCGATGTCATCGGCTGCAAAATGGTGCAAAATGAGTGACGATCTGAAGAGCACTGCAGCTTACTTACCCGCTGTCTCCTGCAGGTTCCAGGTGTGCTCAGCGCGTTCTAGCTGCCCGCGATACTCACGCTCCACGAACTGCAGAAAGAGACGCACCAGATCCGCATTCTTGACCTCCGGTATGCTGCCCAGCTTGGGAATGCACTGCCACAGCAACTGGCGGTAGTTTAGTGCCTGCTGCAGCGTAATCTGCTGCTGTGCGTCGTCCAGCGGCAGCAGAGAAAGCAGCGCTGGGGAAATATAGTCACGTTGGGTGGGCTGCGTCAGTGTGGTCGCCTCCTTGTTGTAGTCAATGTAATCGTTGGTCTGCAGCAACTTTGCCTTGAACAGCGACCAGAACTCGTCGTTGGTCATCACCTTGAGGTATTCCGCTAGCAGTTGTTGCACTGGCGCCCACACGAACTTGAAATTGTTGTACAGCAGTCCGAGCAATAGACTCACTACATGCTCCTTAAAGTGTGGCAGCTGTGCGTACTGCTTAAACTGTGCCGCAGACGGCTCCAGCTGCTGCAGTTGCAGCAACAGCTCGCGGTAGTTGTGCACAGTCAGCTCAATGGAACAGGCGCCCGCAAAGTACTCATAGGGATTGCTCTTGACACGCAGCGCTCCGAGCAGCTGCAGACAATGTGCAGCCATGCGACGACACTGCGCTGCTGGCTGACTGAGCAGCTGCGCCACTGGCTCCAGTAAAGCATCCAAGTCGTTGACCTCCAACTCGCCTTTGCTTGTCTTCAGCAGCATCAGCTGCAAACAGGCCAATGCCCGCGGATCGCTTGCAACAGTGGGCAGCAGAGTCTGCTGCAGCTGTTGGCGCTGTTGCTTGGGCAACTTGAACTTGAGCAATGCGTGCGTCTGCAACAGCAGCAGCAAGAGCTGTGAGTTGCGTGTTGTGCTGTTCGTTAGCTGCTGTTCTATGGCGCTTTGTAGACTGCTCTCCAGCGGCTGTTTGTTGAAGCCACGCAAATGGGGCAAGAGCAGAAGCAAGAGCAAGTGACTCTCTTCGTTTACATCAATTTGCTGTAGCTCCCGCTCCACGTGTGTCATCGTCTTGGCCTGCTTCAGCTGCAGAGGATAGGCTTGCCAGTCAGAAAGGCTGTGGGCATCTACCGTCAGTGGCCGCTTGTGCTGCACAATGCGTGCCAGCAGCTCCAGCGCTCTGTCGTCCAGCTGCTCCTCGTAGTGCGCCACGACGTGAGGCAGCACCAGCAGCTCAAACTGCTTGTAGTCCAGCATCTGCAGTATAAACTCGACGTAAACCAAGCACGACGCTTTATGTACCTTCAGTTGCTGCTGCAGCAAACGACTTGCGTCCAGTTGGCTGAGCTGCGTCTGGCGCGCCTGCAGCAGGCTGCTGACCAGCGTGCTCAGCTGTTGCAGTGGCTGCGAGGCCAGTGCCATGTGTCGATCGAGCAGCTGCAGCAATGTGGGCACCAGCAGCGACAGTTCCGCAATGTAGCGTCCATCCTTGTGGGTTATGAGCGGCAGCATTAGCTCTAGCAGCTGCACCGTGGCCGTTACACTCAACTCTGGCTTGGCGACGGCGCCGCAAAGTTGTTGCCAGAGCACAACGCTTTGATCGACTTGGATGAAGTTGAGCAGCAGGCCCAGACTGTGCTGCAGAATGTCCGAAAGCAGAGCAGTTTGTGCATTCGTGTGCGACGCTCCCTCATTCACCAGCACCTGCAGCACGTGGGCGAGTAGCTCCGCTGCACAGATGTGCAGGTGGCCGTTGACACCACGCAGAATCTCATAGAGCAGCCGGCCGCAGCCATGCATGCTCTCCACCTGCTCACGCAGCACTGTTTTCAGCACATAGGCAAGGAAACGTGGAAAGTCTCGCACGTCACGTGCAATGTAAGCGAAGCATTCGACGGCAAAGTTGGTCACGTGATCCGGATAATGCTGCTCGTCGAGCAGCGGCAGAATGGCATTGAAGACGACGCCGATGTTGCGCTTCAAGTACGACTTGAGGGTCTTGAACAGATGCGCCAGACATATAAGTGTCCATTCCAGTTGTTCCGCATCTTGTGTGTTCAGCAGACAGATCAATCTGTCGAGCACACGTTGGAAATACGCGTAGAACTCTTCGCGCAGATCGCGAGCCAGCACATAGAGCAGTTCTAGTAGCGGTTGCTGCGATAGTGTTGTAGCGGTAGCCAAGCGTTCCAACAGAAGGTCAATCACAAAGTCCTTTTGATGCAACAGTTGGGGGAGCGTGACAATGTTGCGACAACGCTTGCTGAAGTAATTGTACTCCTCGGTCAGGTTAAGCACGTTCCATTTTTGCAATGTCTGCTGGAAATACGTCTCGTTTTCCACTTCTTCGAGCTGCTCATATTTGTGGCCTATGTGGTAGAGCGCCAAGTGTCGCAAATCGATCTCATTGACGCGTTCCGTAAACGATTTGAACTGCGACGAGTACAAAAACGAGGCACGTTAGCAACTCATTTGCACTGTGGTAAATCTGAGGGTACTTACGCGAAATGTGTTTGTGTCTTTTGATTTTTCAGTTATAGCAGCCATTTTATCGCAAGCACAACTTATTATCTTTTAAATTACTCCAGTTTTAATACAATTTACTAACTTTGATATTCTATGCGGCTGCAACACGTGCACATTGTTTACAAAAATGCGGCTGGCAAAAATGTTAAGTGACGATGTCAGGTTAGCATAACCAGCTGTCCTGTTAATAGCATCGATCACTCAAATGAGTTATCGATAAGTCGGTGTCACTTTTAGGCTGCTACAGGAAAACGATTACTAACGCACGTCAGATGAATAAAGTCAACACACTTTAATGGCATATAGAAAAGTTCAATATGGCTGCAAAGCACTGAAGCAACAAGTTTCTGCAAAGACGCGCCTTTTATTAGCGGTTTGAGAACGTCCCAATATGAAGTGTGACCAGATGACAATTATAGGGATTTTTGTATTTTGGTACATTTTTGCAAATTTTACGCGCAAATTTTCAAAATCTCGACTACGGTGCAACTTAATGCTGCATTTTGTTTCATTATTTAAAAATAGCCATTGTTCATTTATTGTTGAAAATTCTATAATAAATCGAATATTTATTGTTTATTACTAGCATTTAAAAACTCTACAATATTATAGACCGTTATTAGACAGACTCTTGAGCTTGGCTGTAATTATAAATTGTGCCTCGCTCCACAAATCTATGGACGTGTTGGTGGCCAATGGGAGGTGAAAGATCTGCATTTGAGGAGTCATCGGTGTGGCCATATCCGCCACCACCAGGTGTTTTCATTGCAAACGTGTCCTGTAGAATATTCAATATTTAAATAATCGTCCAACTAAATGATCTTCATGATGTACTTACGCCCGCCTCCACATCGATGCTAATCTTTCCGGCCAGCGCAATTACTCGACCGTCGTTCTTGACGATAAGATTGCGTCCAGATTTACCTGGTTCACCACCAGCCAGTCCATAGGGCTGCAGTGAACGGCGCTCAGTCAGCACGGACAGCGTAACCGGTTTGCGGAAGAGCAAGTCCCGCTCAACTCCCTCGCCACCATTAAAGCGTCCACGACCGCCAGAAAGGTCGGTGCGCAGACAGAAGCGCTTGAGGATCATGGGATAGCGCAACTCGAGAATCTCGGGATCGGTAATGCGGGTATTCGTCATGTGCGTGTGCACGCCGCCAGCACCATGCCAGTCGGGACCAGCTCCAGCTCCGCCAGCGACAGTTTCATAATAGCCCCACTCGTCGTCCCCAATGGTGATGTTGTTCATGCAGCCCTGGGAGGCGGCACAGATACGGAATGCCTTGAGAACCGTGTCCACAATGCGCTGCGATGTCTGCACATTGCCACCGACTACAGCTGCGCCCTCGGAAGGGTCCAATATGGAGTTCTTGGGTATGATCACCTCAATGGGTGCCAGGCAGCCCTGATTAAGTGGTACATCGTGACCCACCATGCAACGCAGGCAGTAGATGAGAGCGGACAAGGTGATGGCACGAGGAGCATTGCAGTTGCCCCAGACCTCTTGACCCGATCCCGTGAAATCACAGACAGCCGACCCGCTCTCGGGATCAATGGTAACGCGCAGATGGATGGGCGAACCGTCGTCCATGTGCTCCTCAGCCGTTAGCACCGTGGAGCCCGTGCGCTCCAGCGTATCCTTGCCAATCTGACGTAGCATGTCGCGCACTGCAAGCTCCGCATTCTTCTGAATGTGCGCCATGTAAGCTTGAACAACGTTGAGGCCATAGCTGTCAATCAGCTCGGACACCAGATTGATGCCCTTGTGGTTGGCAGCGATCTGGGCCTTCAGATCAGATATATTGTCGCCGAGGTTGCGTGTGCCCACAGCCCCCTTGGCGTCCGTTGGCGTTGTCAGGCGCTCGACAATTTGCTGCTCCTGGAATTGCCCGTTCTCCACGATGAGGAATGACTTGAAGGCGGCGCCCTCTTGCGCCAAGGTTGTGGAGTGCGGCGGCATGGAACCCGGCGTAATGCCACCAATGTCCGCATGATGGCCGCGCGAGCCGACAAAGAACACTGGCTTCGTCTGGCCTCTGCAAACGAATCAGATTGATGAGCATGTTTCTCATTGCAGCCTAATTCAACTTACTCGTAGAACACTGGCGTGATGACCGTCATGTCCGGCAGATGCGAGCCTCCAGCCTGGGGATGATTGGCCAGCAGCACATCACCGTTCTTGAGCGTATCTCCTCGCACTTGTATTTGGTATTGCACCGTGGCCTGCATGGAGCCCAGATGCACTGGAATGTGCGGCGCATTGCTGACCAGTCCGCCGTCTGGGCCAAACAAGGCGCAAGAGAAGTCCAAGCGTTCCTTGATATTGGTCGAGATGGACGTGCGCTGGAGCACTCTGTAAATAAAGCGTGTTTCTTGTGTCAACTGCTTGGCCAAATTGCCGTGACAATCGGTTACTCACCTGCCCATCTGCTCGGCAATGCTCATGAAGCGATGGCTAAAGATGCTCAGATGAACTGGATCCAGCTCCTCGTTGATGCCCTGTTTGCCACCTGTTTTCACGTCTATGATAAGGTCGCCATAGCTGGTCACCTCCACATTGCACTCGGGCTCCACGATGATGGTGGACAATTGATCGATGAGCACCGCGGGACCGACGATCTTGTGCGACGCCTTCAGATTCTTGGTTAGATAGATGGGCACGTGGAAGGCACCCTCATCGAAGTACACCAAGGTTTTGCCCTCGTCTGTGGGCGTTGCTGCGGAAGCAGCTTCAACCAGCGGCTCTGGTGGCGTGTCGTTCTTGCCCAAACCGCGTACTCGGATGTCGTCGACAATGACACGACGATTCTGCAGCACAAAGCCAAACTCGGTGCGATAACGTTCCAGGAATGTGGCTTGAAAATCTCCATATGCTGACAACAGAATCGATGCGGAGTTTTTGGCATCTGGCGCAGCTGCTGGTGCACACATAAGAGCACCATCTGTGGCCTCGTAGCGCAGATGGAGGAATGGCTGTAGCTCAATTTGACGGAAGCCCTGCTCCGATAGCTTGTCGTGGCACTGCTTGGACAGGGCATCAAGCCGCTCCTTCAGCACCTGTTCATTGGCTGCACTGAACTCCAGGCCACTGGGCTCCTGCACCTCCTGGACAACGTCGGCCAGTGCCATGCCGTAGGCTGAGAGCACACCCGCATACTTATGCACGACCACCTATGAAGATGGGTTAGAAATGTTTCACAAGATCGAATGTCATGCAGTTATTACTCACCTTGGTTATGCCCAGATTGCGAGCAATGGAGCAGGCATGTTGACCACCAGCACCGCCGAAGCAGGAGAGCACGTGGTTGGCCGTATCCAGACCACGGGATTGCGTTAGGGCGCGTATGGGGCGACACATGGTCTCGTTGGCCACCCGAATGAAGCCCAGAGCAACCTGTTCAATGGTCAATACTCGAGAATCCCCTGAGTCTGCTAGATGGGCATTGATGTGCGACTGCAGCTTGCAAAACTTTTTTCTCGTGAGCTCATAGTCCAGAGGTTCATTCTCACTTGGACCAAATATCTTTGGGAAGTACTGAGGCAGAATGCGTCCCAGCATAAGATTGGCGTCCGTCACAGTTAGAGGACCTCCCTTCTTGTAGCAGGCCGGACCCGGATGCGAGCCAGCCGACTCGGGCCCCACCACATATATGCCTGAGCGGAAGAACAGCTGCGAGCCGCCGCCAGCCGCCACTGTATTGATGTCCAATTGCGGCGCCTGAATTGTAACGCCCGCCGTAGTGCTCTCAATCACGTGCTCGTAATTGCCGGCATAGCGTGACACGTCTGTCGAGGTGCCGCCCATGTCAAAGCCAATCAAAGGCAAATCGGTTTCACGCGATCCTGTCAGCGCGTAGCCCACCACGCCGCCAGCGGGTCCTGAGAGTATGGCGCGGGCTCCACGGAAGTTGTCCATGTTCGTCAAGCCGCCATCCGATTGCATAAAGAGCACATCCACGCCGGCCAATTGATTATCGAAGCCCGATTTGAAACTGCGTAGTGAAATAATAATAATCGTTAATGAGTCGTTAATTATTATAATAATTACTGTTTGAATGTCTACGATTTCGACAGCGACTGTAACGCCATTAATACATTTTCAAAGCACCAGAAATAATATTTTAGCCACCACTGTATTTGCGACGAAGCGTCTGGGTTGTTGCTGGCTCGGCAGGTATGTAAAAAAAACACTTGATATTGCAGAGAGCGAACGAGAGAGAGAGCGAGCTTTGCATATTGTTTTGCCGTTTGTTTGCCGTCGCAATGTGTTGCGTCGCCTTGGCATTATCATTATTATCTTTATTATTGTCGCGCTATTCTGGCCACTAGATGATTTGAAATTATGAATACTTTAAGACAAAAGAGCATTCTCATTGCACTAATTTACAAGCGAGATTGGGACATTAGCAGTGTACACTGTACACACTCACCTGGCCAAGTAGCGATCCACATGGGGCGTCAGATAGGCCTCAGCACAGGCTGTATAGCCACGGGCGACCACGCGGCACATGGGCATTGCCTGGTGGGACAACGTCACATGACTGAATCCCAGTTCCTTGGCAATAGCGCCGATGCGCAGCTCATGCTCTGGACAGGCATAGCTGTGAGTCAGCACTACGGACACCGCGTTGATGCCTTGCTTGCGAGCAACCGACAGCGATTGGCGGACAGTGTCTTCGTCCACGGGTCGCACTTCCAGGTACTTGCTGCCCGCCACGCCCTGCAGCACCTTCCACTGTTGAGCTGTAGAGCAACTCTTTAGCTTGTGTTAACAGGCAAAGAGGAATCAAATGAACTTACTCAGTTGGCAGCGCTCCTTTTGTTCGGGCACAATGCGACAGTCGACCTCAACGACAGTCTGGTAGAGATTGGCGGGTTTGCGAATGTTCAAGTCGAATATCTTGGGTCGTGCCTGGTTGCCAATGTAGAGCAGATCGCGGAAGCCAGTGTTGACCACCAGCACAACGGGATCGCCCTTGCGCTCGAGCAGTGCATTAGTGGCCACAGTAGTGCCCATGCGCACCCAACCTATCTTTGAGGTGTTCACCAAGCCAGAGGGCGCCAAATCTTCGCCAGTTTCCTGTCAACCCGATCACAAGAGCACTTTATGGAAACTGTCCAAGGCAAATGTACTTTGAACTCACCTCTTTAAGTATGCGTCGGATGCCCTCACGGGGAGCATCGCTGTAACGCTCTGGGTCCTCGGAGAGCAACTTTATAGTACGCACCCGTCCACCGGGACAGATGCAGATCACATCGGTAAAAGTACCGCCACGATCGATAGCAAAACAATATTTGTCGCCGCCCTCAGACGAAACACTATCGGATCCTAACACCATTTTAAAACACGCACGACCTCACAAGTAAAATGACCGACGAAGACTGATTGAGAGCAAAGCAGATCGTGAGCGTATTTATACCTTGTCAGCGCCAGAGCGCAGAGAACTGTTCTCGTGCACTTGCAGTGTGTGCGAACAGCTTTCACAACAGCTCTCACTCTCTTGCTCGCGTTTTGCACTCTCCACCATTGGACAGTCCCACAAAGCTTGCACAACACATTTACACTTTCGTAAAGGGTGGCTTGTGTAGAAGCGTACCACTGGACTTTTAAATAAAAAATATTTAATATTTTAAATAATTAATTGTTTTGTTTTTTTTTTAATACGATTACTTCACAATTTATGTCAGTTACCTATCTTATAATAATATCTCTGTTAATGATCGAACACCCACTAAGAAAGCTATTCATATAAATTGGTATATGCATATATGTATATAGTTATTTAATTGTACTTATACATACATACATACATGTACATAATACGTTCAATACATATTGCAACGTTCGCTGCATATTGTACTAGTTTTCTTTTTTTTATGCGATCAAATACAAAACACTTGTATATAATTAAGTATTTGTATTGTGCATGTTCTCACGTACGTCTGTTAATGCAGATGAGTTTTTTATTAATGTAATAAAAACATTTAAATCGGTACAGTATTCAGCTTACCACAAAAGTAAACTATTCATCTTAATAAAATATTTGCTATAATACAGTTAGCATAAATATTTTAATCGCAAAACAGCTGATACAACCAAAACACAAACAGAGAGCGTTAATTCGTTGAGAGCATTGGCTTCCATGATAGTGTTAGTAATTCCTATACAGCAAAAATTTGAGTATTACTGAGCGCAGAGAGCACTGCTGCTTTTCGTTGTATAGGTGAGTCTCATATGATTACCAACACACTCAAATAATTTCTCTCAACTGTCGCATACATTTGGAGAGAGAATATTGAACTGAAATCGTCACATTGACTATAATGAAATGGTGTGGTTTTGGTTAGAAACTATGGAATCGCTAAATTTTAGTTGAGTATTTTAACGGCTAGATTCACGATGATCAACGAGGCCAACATTAACATTGGACACCCTGTATGGGTTAATTGTTGGTACACGTGGCCTTCCCTCATCCCCGCTACCTACTACGTGATAGTTATCTGTAGACCAGCCTGTTATTGTTGACA
Organism: Drosophila rubida; assembly: GCA_035046165.1. Taxonomy (NCBI): domain Eukaryota; kingdom Metazoa; phylum Arthropoda; class Insecta; order Diptera; family Drosophilidae; genus Drosophila; species Drosophila rubida. The sequence goes on from JAWNOF010000022.1 coordinate 2,102,105, forward strand.
AGCAATTCCAATGGAAAACTACTGGTGGTTTTAAGGTGAACTCAGTTTATGCGTTCCGCTCATCTATTTTGAAAATCGAATGACGTTCTTTTTTAAAACCATAAATGGCGTTGCTGGTTATAAAAGCGTCATTCTTAATAGTTCGCCCTATTCCGATGGCTGTCTACAAGTTTCTGATCAGCTGTGGCCACTTATTTGACCAAGTCGATTCAATGAGCAAGTTTTTGCACAAGTATTAAATATATCAATACATGCACACACTCAGCTCCACTCTTACTGCGTACACAGATAGCAATAGCTGAGAGTAGAGCGTATCTTTTAAGTGTGTGTGAGCGCTCGACGATGTCACCAATACTTCCGCACACTGCTGCGCTCTCTCCGAAGAACTCTCTGTTTACATTTTGATTATGCGAATCACATATGTATATATTGTATGTACATTATATCTACAAAAGAATTAATGTAGAACATTTTGCAATTCACTCATGTCATAATTTTGAAAATAACTTGGAGTTCATTTGTATTTTGCTTTTCCAATAAATAGATAGAGTTTAGTAAAATCAGCTGTTCGAACAGCTGTTTCAAAGCGCACATAAATAAACAGAGAATCAGAGAGCGGTTCAGCGTTTGGTTGTATTGGTAGATTTCATAGGATCACCAACACACTCAACTGTTTCCTCTCAGCAGTCGCACACAAGCGAAACAATGTATTTATAAAGAGAGTGGCTAAACTACATTTGTATGAGTGATTCTCCAACAAAAGATCATTTTCAAAACAGTGCAATAAAACAAATCTGATATTACAGTCAAAAGCATCGAAAGTTCGGTCTATAAACCCAACAAATAATAACAACGGTCTTTTGAACGGATGTGGCTTATTTCCATTAACTTTCATATTGGACGCCCTGTATGAAACTCGTTTTATAAGCGAGCACTCGCCGTCCATCTTATCTGAGCTAAACTTGTTGAGCGTGTACGTATTTCAAATGTTATAAATACTGCGGCTCGTGTATTCAGGTTGTACATAATATAAAATACAAACTTAAATACATACACAGCTGTGGCATACAAATGTCGAAGTGGGTAGGTTGACTTGACAAATAAATTTTAATCATGAACGACAGAGCAAAGCTACAACTTAGTGAATTGCGTGTTAACAATGAAATGAACAACAATTTTAAATAAAGAGATTCGATAACAAATTCAAATTTGGGAAGGAATTATGCTTGCACTTTCTTAATACAAAATTGAAACATTTCGCTCTGTCACTTCATTTATTTTTCAATAACACAATCAATAGTGTGTGTGCTATTGCTCAGAGCGGGCAGTTTAATGTATTTGTTATAATATGAGGCCCACCAACACAACTACACACTCGAGCGCTCTCTTTGCTCAACGTCTAAGCGGTCACTAATACCATAACATCAACAGCCGCTCTCATTTAAAGTAGGTTCTCTGTTTATGTTTTAAGATTGAGCTGTCTATTAAAATTCCTGGCAGTAGAATAAGTTAAGTGTCATTGGCTAAAGTTATAAATTATATTTGCAAGGTTGTAAAAAGTATTTATGCTCGATAGCATTAAATCCTACGATCACAACGTAAACAGAGAGGGAGAGAGCATTGAACAGCTGATTGAAGAGAGCACCACAATGTTTGAATGTGTTGGTAGCAGTAACGCTCTTGACATACCTGTTGTGTGTATGTGTGAATGCACAAACAGCAAAGAGAGCAGAGCGAAGTGTGCTTGTGTTGATGCATTCCATACAAATCACGCATACTGACGCAGAAGTGCGCTGGTCGAGTTGCCTTCGCTGGAATTGAAATTGCGCTGCTCAGATATTGATTGTCAGTCAGCGAAATAGGACGAAGTAACATGGATGATACTCCTATAACTCAGAAAGTTCATTTTAAGTGTTTTGTATACATGAAAATAATACTATTTCAACACAGGCATTTTGCTTTGTCCGAATGGCGTGATCTCAAATCGTAGATATTGCGTTTGCTTCAAAGTCTCTGGTAATTTTCCATTGGAATTGTTTGTTGAATACAAAAGTGCCGTTGCAGATAACATAGAGACGGAAAAAGGCAAGTAGGTAGCGGGGACAAAGGAAGGCCACGTGTAACTGCAGCTTACAGGGTGTCCAAGTTGAGGTTGACCTGAATGACCTGCACGCAATTAGAAGGGGTCCAAATCTTGAGTGTCTAGCACGTCTGTGTAAATGAGAAACTCCATCTTAATTTGTTAGATCTATGTGGAGCACTTCAAGAAAACACTAAATTCACTGCTTAAAAGAAACCGTTCTAATTCCTGCGCTCACGATCAACTCACAACGGCAACTGCAGTTGTTCTACCTAAGCATGAAGTCGTTAATTTATAGGAATTGCTAACACAAACAAAGTTTTGATTGCTCTCTATGGTTGAGGCTCTCACTCTCATCACTCCGTCTTACAGTATGAAATGCGCAATTGTATTGTCAACTGAGTGTGGCATACTAATACAAGCAAAGCTACACTTGCTCTCGCATTTATAGCCTCTCTGTTTACGTTTTTATTTTGTTTATAAAAATGAAGAAAAGTAGATATTTAGTCCAGCCATTAAATTAGTTTAGAGCTGCGGTCATGTAACTACTTGCTGTAACTGTACACCTTCTGGTGATTTCATCAGAAATTTCCAGCATTTCAAAGTGGCTGCTCTAGTATTAAACAATGCGGTTTCTTTCGATCTACAAGCAACCATATGTATGTAGATTTGTTTGTCAAAACATTATGGCCATATACTTATTATATGTACATATATACTTGTACATGTTCACATTGGCAATGCTCTAAAACGAAATAAATAAGCTAAAGTCAATGTGCACGAAATATGTATACAAGTTATCACATACACACAAACACACGGACACATTTCGCGATTGCCGTCAAACTCTGCTCTTGATAAGCTGCGACCCTGCCAGCAAATTGCTGTTGCTAGATCGCTCTCTCTCCCTCTCTCTTTCACTTGCCGGCTTGGGCGTTGAGTATAAAAGGCGCTGCCATTTCAGCATTTGAACACAGTGAGCAAGAGTGCTTTGAGCAAATCAAGTCAGCGTGCAAATTTTTAAAAAAGTAAAAGTGTTAAACTAAACAGAATGCGTCTAGGCCAGACTGTTCCCGACTTCAAAGCTGAGACCACAAAGGGTCCCATCAGCTTCCACGAATGGCAGGGCAACGAGTAAGTTTTCCAAACAGTTAGTTAGTGCATAAATGGGCGTACTAAGTACATACACGTATTCATACATACAGACATACTTATGCACTGCTATGCACTTTGTCATTGAGGTTAAATTTGCGCCGACGAATAAGCTGTAAAGTGAATGCATTGCTTATATACAATGTATATACATTCAAACATTTAAGGGGAATGCAGCTGTAAACTCGGCACTGAAACCGTTTTCCATTAAAATGTCTAGTGTGACAAATTATTCAAATAATAATTGAAAAATTGCAGCTGGGTTGTGCTATTCTCGCATCCCGCCGACTTTACGCCCGTCTGCACCACGGAACTGGGACGCATTGCTGTCCATCAGCCCGAGTTTGCCAAGCGCAACGCCAAGTGCCTGGCCCACTCTGTGGATGCCCTGAACTCGCATGTCGATTGGGTCAACGACATCAAGTCCTACTGCTTGGACATTCCCGGCGACTTTCCCTATCCCATTATTGCCGATCCCACTCGCGACCTGGCTGTGTCTTTGGGCATGCTGGATGAGGACCAGAAGAAGGATCCCGAGGTAGCCAAGACCATTCGTGCTCTGTTCATCATTAGCCCCGATCACAAGGTGCGCCTTTCCATGTTCTACCCGATGTCAACTGGTCGCAACGTCGAGTGAGTACTTTTAAAACATTTCTTGTTAAACACTGTTATTGAGAATGGTATTAAATGTATTCATTTGCAGTGAAATCTTGCGCACCATTGATTCCCTGCAGTTGACTGATCGCCTCAAGGTGGTGGCCACTCCCGCCAACTGGACTGTAAGTACTCTCGATGTTTCTCCACTTCCTGTGACTAATAAACCTTTTCTAAATACAGCCTGGCACCAAGGTCATGATTCTGCCCTCGGTTACCGATGAGGAGGCCAACCAGCTCTTCCCCAAGGGCTTCGACAAGGTGTCCATGCCATCGGGCGTCAACTACGTGCGCACCACGGAGAACTATTAGGCTGATTACCCCCCTATTACTAATACTAATATTTATGCTGTTTGATACGGTTTCCTATACTGAATAAATTATAAACATTATACTAAATTAAATACAACAATTTTTTTGGGCAATTGTAAAGAAAGAAAAGAAACTTTGAAATCAGATGAAATATTTTCGAGTTATTTACAGAATTGAAAACTGATTAAATATAATCGACAGTATTTACAAAACTAATTGTTGCAAAAAATTAAATTCATTGTTTTCCTTATAACATATAATCTATAGGATCAAATTCAAAATAAGCGCTAGTTCAGACAACATAATAAATTGATTCATTCTATTCACTGGTCGTGATTTTCTAAGCTTTATAGACGAATGCATTTGAAAAAATATATTTCTAAACATCTGTACGTGATTTAATAGGAACATATTTTATTTCTCGAGTCATACAAAGAATACAAACGATTTATACATTAGAGCTAAATTCTATGAAAGTTCACATATTACTTAATTTAGTTGCTTGCGCAATAATTATTAATGTGGCTAAAATAATAAATAAAAAATACAGGCAAAGCACATTTCTATTCTAGTAAGCACTCTTTATTGAATTGTAGTTCTATTGTTATTAAAATTAAAAGGATAATCGTCAAGTTGAATTTGACAATTACAGATCTCACGCAAGTGCTTCAGTTGTTCACATTTAGGTTAATTTTAGGTACGATTCTAACATAAAATAGACATTAAATGTTGTTTTCTATTGGTATGGATCTATATTTGTATGGCTTCATAGAGATTGCCCAGCATGGCGCTCGTTTCTTTGGCAAAGGGAGTGTTCTTGAAGCGCTTGCGGTCGTCCGTCTCCATGACTGCCAGCTCATCCCAAAGTCTTCCGGTCTGTTTGTATAATTTGGAGCTGCGTAGAATTGCTCGATGTTTGGCCGTGAAGCCAAAAAGCTTCCAGAGGCACAGAATGACCAGATAGTGCTCCTCATACGAGTGTAAGCTAGCATCACCGGCTGCTTTATTGATCTGCACCGACTGCTGGAGCAGAGTGTGCATCATGTCCTGAAAGTCCTGCATGCCGATGAGTTGTGTTCTGTTGCTGTTGGCGAAGCACATGTTGCGCAGAATACGCAGGCAGGTCATGCGCTTGGGGTAGAGTGGCGGCGAGCGACGAATAGCTGCCAGCAGTGACCCCATGTGGCATACTTTGTTGCCAGCGTCGTATCTGGAGTAAATCTCCCAGAAGGAGAGCCAGCTGAGCAATGCATCTGGTCGCACCTTGCAAGGGCCGGTGACTGTGGACGGCATGATCGTATCGAACATGTCCAGCACCCGCATCTTGGCCAAACTGAGGCGACCTTCGGCACAGGAGCTGCAGTTGGTCATGACACGCAGTGCGGATTCCACAAACGAATTCTGAGTGATCACCAGCACGCAGCAGGGATTCGGTTTAGCCACGGGCGTCTCCTTTTTGGTCGTCTCGTGATCAGCCACGCGCACCATAAGCTGGAGCAGCGAATGCGATTGATTGGACAGCACCAGGGAAGCCTGCTTGCACATCTCAAAGGAGTGCTCGGTGAGATGGGTGCTCAAACACAGCACCATATGCTTAAGTACGCCAGAGTGCGACAGCCAGGGCCACATGCGTAGAATTACGCGCACGAATCGCGAGGCCATGACAGCGTCTGTGATGACGGAGTGCGAGGCGCTGTGCCAATGCAACAGCATGTTGAAGATCAGCAGCAAGTTGTTGAGAATCTCACTTGTCTTGTGCGCGCCCACGCGCCGCACATAGGCCGAGGCATTGCCAATATTGGGATCGTCGAGGAACGTTTCTAGCAGCAGGATGACGCGCTCCAGCAAGTTGGTGGTCTCAGCAGTCTCCGCGATTTCCGATGACATCTTCAGCAGATTGCCAAGTAGCTCGCAGATCTGCAGATGGTTGCGGCTCGGTCCTTGCAGGAAGGTGTACGTGTTGCTCGGATAGTACAGCTCAAACATGTGGTCAAAGGTGTGAAAGATGACCACGGCGCTATTGGTGATCTCCGTGTGCGTGGTAATTGGTTTCTTCGAGCTGTTGCCCAGTGTGGGTCTAGTCTTAGTCTTCAGGTTCGTTATCTTCAGTCGTTTGTTGTTCTCTTCTTCCTCCGAATCGCTGTTCGCCACGCTGTTCTCGTTGGCCTCATCGACGTCGTCACCTTCGACGTTAACGGCTTCCGCATGCGACTCGAGATCACGCAACAGATTGTCCTCTACAGGCTCGTGCTGGGTCTTGGTTAGCAGCAGCGAGAACATGGTCAAGGTGTAGCGTTGCACGGGACGCTGCATGACCGACTGACTGCAGCCGTAGATCATCATGTCCATCAGCAGTCCCGGATTCGCCTTGAAACGATCGTATATCCAGCGGAAGGAGTTCGCATCTTTGCAGAATACCATCAGCAGCTTCAGCGCCTCTTCCAGCAAGTGCTCCGGCATCACCTTCAGGTCGAACAGCCCATTCACCAGCCCAATAAAGCTCTCCAGCAGCACCGAGTCGCGGCAGATACTGCGCTGCAAGAATTCAAAGTTGTGGTGATAGCAGACCGTGTAGAGCTTACAGATTTCGCCGAGGCACAGCTCCGTGTAAATCAGGTTGTAGGGCTTCTCGGGTACCGAGAGCTTCATCACATCGCTGAGGGCGTTCACAAAGGCGTGCTCGCAGAGTGTGAAGCACCAGATGGGCTGCATTTGGACCAGCCTGGTGCATATGGCCACAAAGCAGCCAATGACCTCGCACGAGTGCTTCACGCCCTGCAGAGTATTGCCGACGTCCGGCGACACCTCGAGCGAGCCCAGCGCAGTGTGCGCCTCCTGCAGGAATGCGTATTTCTTGAGCAGCTCCACGCAAATGGGAGCGCCAAGGTGCGGCATGAGCCGCAGAAAGACACGACCCGCCATCTCGCGCACCACCATGTGCTCGTGGCCATCGAGCATGGTGGACAGACAACAGGAGGCCAGTCCACCGGGCAGAAAATCACGGAATTCGATCAGCACGGTGGTCATGTTGTGGTCGCTGCTCTTCAGCCAGTTGGCCATGGTAGCCCAGGCTAGTGTGCGCACTTCGCCATCGCAGTGACCGCAGAGACCAAGCAGATAGCGCAACACCTTTATGCCATGGCCCGTGGAGATGGCCACCACAGAGGGGCACTCGGCCTGCTCCTGCAGCTGGCACATGATGAGCAGGCAGTCGCGTTGCCACTGCGCGCCAGTTTGTGTGGCGGTGCGCAGGTTGCTGGACAACTGCACAAAGTGCTGGTAGTGCGCCTGCAACAAAGAAGGGATTGTAAATGAGACTTCGTGCGACAAATGCGCCACTCGCACTCACCTGCAGCTGGTTGTCGTCCATGCCGAGTGGATGGGTGCTCAGCTGGCGCAACAGTGAGAGCAGGCAACGCACATGCTGCAGATGCCGCAGCTCGAACTGACTGCGCGCCAGCTTGCTTAGCTCCATGAAGAGCTGGCCATGCCAGTCGCAGCCCTCCTCTAGGTCGCCAGCGATCAGCAACTCGTTCATGCTGCTGACGGTCAGCTCCAGCAGCTGCAGGTCCGCATCCAAGTTGCGCAGCGTGACAAAGAAGCTGTGATGCGGATCGGTCTCCAGGTCTGTGTTCAATCCCGTCAGCACACCAACCAGACGATGACGCATGCAACTTCGGCAGAGGTCCAACAAGGCCATGTAGAGTTCGCGATCGTCCGCATTGGCCGGCGAGATGCGCAGATATTTGTGCAGCAGTGCCCACAGGTTATCGACCTCTGCCTCGGGCACATTGTCGCGCAGCAGCACGAGGAACAGCTGCAGGCTGCCCACGTGCTGCAGCAACATCTTGTGACTGCTGCAATTGCCCGCCTCCAGCAGCTGCTCCTTCAGCCGCATATGGACGAGCGTGGTCTGCACCAAGGCTATGTCTGTGGGCGTTATCTTCAGCGACTGCACCATGTCCAGATCACTCACTGCCGACAGCTCCAGGTTCTCGGGGCTTTTGCAGATGCGGTGCGCCAGATAGAGACGCCAGTGCTGGGCCGCCAGCTCCTTGTGGCCCAGAAAGTGCTTCGCCAGCACAGTGTCCTGCAGCGAGAGACCCTCGGTGGCGGCTGTGGGCGGCAGCGAATGATCCTCGCGGTAGCTAACCGGCACCATCAATGGCACCAGATTCACGTTCATGATCAAGTGCGTCTCGGTGGGCGTCATGTGATCCTGGTAAAGAAGCTGGAAGATGCAGCAGCTCAGCTCGGCGCGCAGACGCGCATCGTGCGGCACAATGAAGAGACAGCGCAGCAGACAGACCATGATGTCATCGTTGTCCTTAAACTCCTGGCGAAAGCGCTCGCTGCGGAAGAGCACGCGCAACAAGATGCTAGTCGCCGGCTTCAGCATATCCGTGTCCAGGGCGCAGGGCTGTCGCTTGCGCAGCAGCGGATCGTGCAGCGCATTCAGGCAGAGTAGATGCGCTCCTTCGTTGTTGGTGAAGGACTCGACGGCCTCCCAGTTGTGCAGCAGCACATTCAGCTGCACGAGCGTCGACTTGCGTATGCCGGGCTTCAAGTCCGGCGTCTCCAGCAGTCGCTGCAGGGCCAGCAGACTGCGGTCGACGGACTGCGTCATCTTCTCGTTGAACAGCTTGCAGTAATCGATGGGTGGCCGAATCACGCACAAGTCGTGGCCAATCAGGTCGAGGGTTAGCTGATCCATGATGGTTCTGTACTTGTTCTGCGTATCCTGGCGCATCAGCACGTAGGCGACGCGATTGATGGCCTCCTTGCGGAACATGGCGTCGGGGTGGAACAAGTAGCAGGAATTGGCGCGCAGCGAAACACTGCGGTCCACATAGCGTTTGTCCGGATCAATCAGATCCCAGATGACCTGCTGCAGCTGCGGATAATTGATGGCGCGGCAAATCATTAGCGGCACCACGGGCAGCAGCATTTTGAGCACTTCCGTGAAGTCGCGGCTGCCAATTAGCTTGGAGAGGCCCAGCACCATGATGAGATAATCAACGATCCACTGCTGCATCTGCTGTTGCGCCGTCTTGGACAGCGTTGGCAGCCAGCCCTGGACCAATAGTTTGCGCACCAAGTGACTGCTCATGGGCAGGCCCAGAATGTGCAGACGGGCGAGCTCTATGTTGCTGCAGCCGGCCATATAGTTGGTGTGGTTCATGAAGGCGTGAAAGTGATCCACGACTGGCTGCTTCAGCAGACGCAGCACGTTGGCGCGCATATCCTCGTCGGGCAGATCGAAGAGCGTGTTCAGCAGACACTCGGCCTCCAGGCGCAGCTCACGCTGCTGGCTATAGCAGGAAGTGCACTTTACGATGGCCTCGATCAGCTGACGCACCAGCGTCTCGCTGCCCATTTGATTGATCACCAGACAAACAGTACGCTGGTTGCGCAGCAGCTCCAGTGGCTGCATCTTGGATGAGGGCACCAGTTGATTCAGTGCCGTGCCGTAGGCCACCTTGAGGCGGCACATCTGCTTGCGCAGATCCTCGCCATCGCTGTTTAGCAAGGCACAGAGATTGGACAGCTCTTGCACATAGGCTGGGAAGCATGTCAAATAGGTGTCGTCGGTGATAATGGGCTGCAGCATTGAGCGTGCTAAAGCCTTGTCCATTTTGTCGGGATGGTTCTCCACATTGATGGCAACCACATTCATTAGCAGCCCGTTGAAGATGAGCGACTCCATTCGTGGTATCATCATGTCCCTGGTGAAGTTATTTATGTCGTTGGTTGTTGGCACCTCCGTACTGCGCAGATAGATCAGCAGCTTGGGCACCATAATGGCCATTTGCTGCACAATATAGTCGGGCACTTGCACGCGCTGTTGATTCATTGTGTTGACCACGTCAACGATCAACTCAATGCACTGCCAATTGAGTATGCAGTGGTCCACCATAGGTGGCCCCAGCTGCTTGAAGCTGCCATACAACATTGTCGTCAGCACCTTGCGGAATCGCAGCTGATCCACCCTTGTATCTTCAGTTCTTGGTGGGTCAATGCGGCACGCGTAGTTAATGGTCTTGCAGTGTACATTGTATCGCTGTTGCAGCTGCTTAAGTAGGGCGAACAACACGCGATTGATGTGGAGCAATGTTTCCCCGGAACAGGTACGCTGCAAGTGCAGCAGCACGAGGTAGATCTCGGGCGGCTGCAGGAAGTATTCGACGGGGTAGTCGGGCATTTTAATTCGGAGATTGGTCAAGTTTTTTATCAGATCCTCTTCGTTGCTCACATACAGCGAGTCAACGATGGTCTTCATGGTCAGCATATCCGTGTCGCTGGGACGTGACCAAGCGCGCTCATGGTCGTCCGGTGTGAGGCACAGTTTGTCGCGTGATTGAATGAAGCCGGCTTGGCAGTCGTCTTCGCTGAGCGGCTCGTCTGCAAGAGCAACACGTAACACATTTCTCACATAATGGACTAAACGGGCAATTGTAATCATAATATACCTGAGCTGCCGCTGAGGCTGCAACTTCCAGTGATACTGGAAGTGGTTTCGATGTTAGCTGCCGCATCGTTGTGGTTCGTCGTGATGGCATCCCTAAGATCATCGAGCAGTTCATTGGCACGTTCAGAGGGATATTCTGTCAGCATCTGGCGTAAGTCTTCCACATCATCCAGCAAGCGCTTGGTTGAAATCCTTGGCACGATTCCATCACTATAATCGGAACGCATGAACTCCAGAAGAAGGGAAAGCACGCGATCTGTGACCATTGGTGGCTTAAACTTAAACCAGCCCATCAGCTGTTTTAGACACCGCACCGGCTTTAAATTGAGATGCTCGTCATGCTGCAGGCTCCGCATAAAACGCGTCTCAACTTCTTCCAAGGCGCGCATGCGAACTTCGGGCGCTTCATTTGATAATTTTGAGAGAAGACTTTCGCGACGATGGAACTCCGACATTTTGATCTAGCATCTGCAAATTATTGAAAACTAAATTATTATTTAGAGCTTCTACTCTCTACAGACTTACTTATCAAACTGTTTGTCAGTACGGAAAATGAAAAAGTTAAAATTTTAGAGCGAAATTTCAAAGCGTCAGCAGCTTTCGCGCGTACAAGGAAGCCGGCATTTATTTCAACGTCGTTGCTATTTCTCACGTACCCCTTAGCAGCCCCTTTTGAGTTTAACAGCAATGCTGTATAGTTGAAAAAATTTTGTCATTATTTCTTGTTGATCAAATGAATTTTAACCAAAATATGTATATTATATGCCAGTTGATTTAAACTAATTGTTATTTTAGTATATTTCTCTGATATTTGCACTTCCAGCAGATAACAGCACGTTCAACAGTGATTAGCGCCATCTCTTGGGTGTTTCATATGTAAAAGCATTGGTATCATTTCACTAGCGCCATCTTTTGCTAGTGATAGCACCATCAAAGTTGATCTACAAATATATTTTTTACAAATATCGTTGTAAAAATATTGTAAAGTATTAAAATCTATTCTTTTCTGTAATATTATGTTGCCTTGATTCTCGTTTATTTTTTTATTGCATTTTCCAATCGATAAAAATATGCATCGATGTTATACCAAGCCGCACATTTGGAAAGTTAGAATTAAAAGCTGTTCTATGTTCTCAAACAGTTCGAATGTTTAATTTCATATTCTTAATAAGGACAGTCGACCAAATTGGGATAGTTGCAACCAATGATGTTGACATCGAAGTATAATCCATCTCCGCACTGGTAATCGAAGCGAACACCGTTAGCACACTGATAGTACTTGTTGCAGTCGCTCTTGTTCTGGAAGAATCCATCAACGCTGCAATCACCGTTGGAACCACCGCCGTTGCCGCCTGGAGAGGGGGTAGTTGGAGCCTGTGTGGGTGCAGGCGTGGGTGCGGCTGTAGGGGCACTTCCACCTCCGTTGCCGCCGCCGCTGCCGCCGCCGCTGTTGCCCACGCCGCGGTTCATTGCCTTCAGCAGGGGATAAGTTTCGCCGCAAATGCCACGGAAGTCATCGGTCTCAATGGACCAGGTCATGGCACCGCCGAGATTGCGCGAGCTCACCAGCTGCATCTTAAGCTCAATGCTCTGCACGTTGTCGTAGCCAACCCACTGATCACCCTGGAAGGCATACGGGGATTGCGTTCCCTGATCAAACACGGTTTGCCAGTTGTTGCTGCAGATTTCCATGTAGCCCAAGAAACCATTCTGGCGCGTGTAGGGGCCAGCAGCTCCATCGCCTTTGCTTGCGGAACCCGGCGAGGTTTGGGAGTTGTCTGTCAACTGGTAGGTGTGGCCATAGAAGCCAATGCCGAGAATCAGTTTCTCTGCCGGAGCACCTAAACAATAGAAGAATGAAGTTGGTTAAAGCACGCTCAAGTATTTGGGAAGGAGTCGCTGACCTTGTTGAAGCCAGTAGTCGATGGCCTGTGTCACCTCGGGCAGAGGAGCATTGAGGCCCAAGTAGCCTTCGAATGACATGTGGAAATCGTAGGTCATCACATTGATGAAGTCCAAGTGCTGCGAAATAGCGGGAATGTCGTATGAAATGGACGCAGAAGCTTCAGAGGCGCCCACGGCAATGCCCAGCTCCAGGTTATGTGGCGCAAATCTTTATCAAAAATTAAGTGTAAGATTATAACTGAAGTTCTACTGTTCGTCTGGCTACTTACGCTGCCTTGATCTCTCGCAGCAGTGTCACAAAGTTCTGTTTGTCCTGAGGGCCGCCACCACGCTGTCCGGGATACTCCCAATCCAGGTCGAGTCCATCGAAGCCGTAGCGCTGAATGAAGGCCAAGGTGGAGGAAATGAAAGTAGCGCGTTTGCCCGCATCCGCAGCCATGGCTGAGTACTTCTCGGAGCCCTCATTCCAGCCGCCAACAACGGCCAGGACCTTCAGCTGAGGATTCACTTTCTTCAGCGCAATGGTCTTGCTAATGAAAGCTGGCGAAAGTATAATTGGGTTTATTGGTAAATTTTCTCTACCGACAAACGCTTCAAAGGCTTACCCAGCCCATCGTCGTTATCGAGCCAAGTGTCCAAGCTCTTCATCTCTCCCGAATCCGCAATGCCAAAGAAAGTGTAACTGATGTGTGTGCACAGGCTTGGATCAATGTTCGATGGCTCGAATTTACCATCGCCAGGACGATAGTTGGCCCATGTGCCCCAGTAACAGTTGATTATCTCTGCAACACACAGCAATTGTTGACGATTTGTTTTGGAATCATGGACAATTAGTCATCTATACTCACTGTGGCTGGCGCCGAAGGAGACCAGCGTGAAAAGTAAGCACACCAATAACTTCATGGTTTCGTTCTAACTCTCGACTATCATTGTGCTGTCGCTTTTATAGGTCTAGCTGTATGAGGGAATTGCGACTAGCTATAGACTCATGCTCGCACTCGTCGTTGCTTATCGGCAGTGTCCAGATAATGCAGGAATTAGGCAAAACAATAATTTAATATATTGCATCTGTTGGATAATCTAGATTATAGTGGAGTAGCTCAACGAGTACACGCTTTTTGGACCTCTCAACTATAAGTATGTATAAATTTAAATCTTAACTCAATTCTCAAGTACATCTCGGCTCTGCTGGTCGTGGTACTCATGCTATTTCCTATTTCTCGGCAGTAATTCATTCAATTTCGCATACGAAATTTCTGCGTAATCTATACAAGTATTATTATTATGAAGGGGTTGATTATCGACCCCCTTAGAGGCAGTTTATTAAATTGTTTATAAATAGCATTTTCTGTAATTCTGTTTGATTTATGTGGAGCGAAGTGTTTACTATCAATTTCTTTCTGATTAACAATATCTATTAATTCCAATAAGCATACTCATCGAATGCACCGGCTAAACATATACATCTGTTATAACTTATAAGGAATCAGTATGTGATAGTTAGAGGTAGTTGAGCGTACTCAACCAAGAGATACCCACTCTTTAGGCAATGCTAAACAAAATGTAATCCTTTGTTAGCCCTTATGAAGTACAAAACTCTTTTGCTTGAATTGTCCGATGAAGTTCTATCTGTAGTTAGGCAAGTAGAAGTAGTTCCATAAAGAAAATATATATGAAAAGTTAGGCTACGACCCCATAAAACAGCAACTTTGTAATAGTAGTCTCATTCGGAAATGTCTACTACAGACAACGAAGAATTAGTTGTAATTGTGTATTTAGTAATTGCAACTTAATCATCCGGTTAAATAGACTGAGTGTTTACAGATATGATTGTCATACTTATATTTTATGGTTAAAAGGTGAATCAATTGAATAATCATCACAACGCATATGATATATAATCAGTTGTTTTATTAATAAATAGCCCAGGCCTATCTATAGCTATGAGTATACAACCAAGAATTTATTCTCTGAAGAGAACGATAGGTTTCCCAAGATGGCATTGCATTGTTGATTAGTCTTTCTTCCATAAAAGCGTGCTGATATTGCTTTTACTCCCAAGAGCAGGGTCATTGACTGATTAGTGGCGACAACAGTCATCTCTCTTGCTCTTCGTCTGTGAGTGCTTACTATATGAATGAAGTTCGTTTAGGTTGTGCCAGACAATTGGTTTTCGAAGTCCATATAGCAACAGGGGTTCCAATTGCTCTTTCAGTTGCCACTTGAGCAGCGCCTTCGAATTAATCAAGCACTACATATTGCACTAGAGCCTTCAAGTATTGCAATTAAAGAATAGATTCGCTGTCGCCAGCCTGTTCTCATACCCCGAATTACAAAGAAATTGCCTTTTAAGTTATGCTTTATGCTTTATTGTTGGTGGTTGCAAAAAATTACCAGCGCAATTTTCTGTTGATTGTCTTAAGGAGCGGGTAAGACTCGCCGCAGAGACCGCGATAGTCGTCGGTTTCCAGGGACCAAACCATGGCACCAGCCAAGTTCTTCGAGAGAGCGAAATCCATTTTCCACTGCACACTGAGCACATTGTCATAGCTGACCCATTGATCGCCCGAGTAGGCATAGGGTGCTGCATTGTTGTAGTCGAAGACGGTGTGCCAGTTGTTCTGGCAGATCTCGTTGTATCCCAGGTAGCCACCCTCGCCGGTGTAGGCGCCAGCACCGCCTGCGCCGCGGCAAGGTGCGCCTGGCCAGTTCTGGGAGGGGTCGGACAGCTGGAAGGAGCGACCATACATGCCCACACCAAGCACAAGCTTGTTGGCGGGAGCACCTGTGAAGGAGAGGAATATACTAGACATCTACTAGACACCTCGAGTGCAGAACCCTACCCTGGTTGATCCAATAGTTGATGGAGTTCTCGATGGCCCACTGTGGCGCATTGAAGCCGGTCTGGCCATCGGAAGCCAAGGCGAAGTCGTAGGTCATAACGTTGATGAAGTTCACCTGCTGGGCAATGTTGGCGATCTCGTAGGAGCTGCTGGCAATCGATTCTCCAGCACCAACAGCAATTCCCAGCTCATAACCGTAGGGAGCAAAGCTGTAGGCGGCACAAGTTGAACATGGCAGAGCATTTTAAAGTATTTATAGGCAAACTTACGCCTCCTTCAGCTCGCGCAGCAGAGTGACGAAGTTGGAGCGATCGTTCCAGTTGCCACCACGCTGATTGGGGTACTCCCAGTCGACATCCAAGCCATCGAAGCCGTTGTTGCGCAGCAAGTTCAGGGCAGAGTTGATGAAATTCTGGCGCTTGTTCCAGTCGCCGGCCATGGCTGAGTATTTGACGGAACCCTCGTTCCAGCCGCCAACCACAGCGAGCACCTTCAGGTTGGGGTTCTGATGCTTCAGGCTCACGGCTTTGTTGATGAAGCCCAAGTCATAGTCCAGCCAGGTGTCCAGCGACTGAATGTCGCCATTGTCGTTGATGCCAAAGAACGAGTAGCTCAGATGTGTGCAGAGGTTGGGGTCGATGTTGGACGCATCGAACTTTCCATTGCCACTTCGGTAGTTTGCCCAAGTTCCCCAATAACAATTGACAATGCCTGGTAGCACGGTAGTGATAATTGAAATGATTTCGCTTTAATGCTATTTGCTAGACTTACGTTCGGCGGTAATTATTTGGCCAAGACAGAGAACGGCCAACAGTACTAAAAGCTTGCCCATTTTAACAAATCAACAATTTCGGTTTGTTGTCCACAACATTGGCTGCTGCTCCTTTTATACAGTTTTCATTATCACTGCACTGAAGTGACATGTTTATACTGCCTCTTCAAGAGTTAATTTATACGAAAGCAATTACAATTCTGCTATCTTAAGTTAGATTAGTTTAAGTACTACCCATTCAACAATAATGCCATCTTATACCCTGCACTATTAATTTGCAAATTGCTTTTGCCCTGGGTCCTTCAATGTACCAAACTACTTGTGTCGATTGCCACACATAGCAATCAGCTTGTCCTGGAGTGTGCTGCGACATAGCAACCAGCTTCTGACACTATAGTTACTTTGATGGTGTAATTTTGCTGCAGTTTATTTTTGTTTTATTTTGCTGAAACCGTTTTACTTTCTTAAAAACCCAGTTAGGATATTTTAGTCATATTAACAACATTCTAAGAAGTTTATTATTTTAAATGTAGAACAACAAAATTGCAAAACTAGCAAATTTATCAGCTTTATCAAACACAAAAACAAAACTTTGTTCCGAGCTATAAGTGACTATATATTCCTTTTAGAGAGTATTAATTTGAACAATGACATGCCATTTGAATGTTGCAACCCTTCGAGAAATGAGTATTGTATTATGATTTTAATCTCAGCATGAAATTGATAACACATTGAAGGGGCCATTTCCGATAAAGCGAGTAATCGCTCCACATCTGTTGATTTCAAAGTTTACCGTCAACAGATTTCGCGCGTCGTAAACTTGAGCGCATTAACTCGAGTGTTTGCCCGTGATCCGTGATAGGAAAATGAAAATATGTATTTCCGTTTTACTTAAATTTAAATTTTATTAACAAACACTTTCATTTTAATTTTGCGAATTACAAAATGTATAAACAAAGAGTTAGAGCTGCTATTGGCCATTGAGATTCATTGACAATAGAAAGACATTAATTGCATAAAAAAACAAAAATAAATACATAATGTATTTGCAAGTGCCAGTGAGGCGTGGAAATAGCGTGAGTTCCATTATTCGAATTCCAGTGCGTGAGTCTCTTGATCATGCATCTAAGATGCAGAGTTTAACTATGTTAAATACTCGTTGATTTAGGGGCTGCTTGGGCTAAGGCTTGGGGCTGGGACCCAGAGTGATGCGCTCTCCGCCTAGCTTAGTTGGAGACGTAGATCTCGAACTCCTTGAAGGCCACCTCCTCGCCGCCGTAGGGGATGTAGCAGCAGCCGTGCGAGGGCTGCACCTTGCCCACAGTCACGGTGCCGTCGTGGGTGGCACGACCCACGAAGAGGGGCTCGCCCTCACTGGTCTCGCCGGCCGGCACGGCTTGGGGTGGAATGTTGCCGCCCTCGACGGGCACCCAGTGGCCGCCAGCGGCGCAGAGGACCTCGTACTCGTTGTGGCCGTGTTCGCCGCCTCCCCAGGCAACGTAGGTGACGCCATGGGAGGGATGCAGCTTGCCGGGAATCAGGTCGCCCTCGTGACGGGCGCGTGCAATGTACAGCTGCTCGTTGCTGTCGAAGCCACCCTGCAGGGCATTTGGTGGCACCTCGCCGTTGGCAGCAGCTACCCAACAACCGGGTCCGCTTCCCGAAGGTGGGGCAAAGCCCATGACTGGCGCGGATGGAGCAGACTCTGTAAGATCACACGAAGTTCTTGAATTCTGAATTGGCAAATTATTCATTTCAATCGTACCGTCGATAAGCCAGGTGCCAGCTGCACCCCAGCCAGTGCAGATGCCCACAAAGTTGACGGGGAACAGGGAGCCGGCATCGTAGCTGAGGAAGGCAGCGGCGTCGCCCTCATGTCCAACGGTGATGACGCTGTCGTACCAACGCACCCAGAAGCCGCGGAATTCGCCGGCATTCAGAATGCCGGGAGTGGGCACCTCCACAACATCGGGCTTCTGGCCATCCTTGCGGATGACAGACTTGCTGTTTTCCCATCCGCCGATGAAAATCTCGTAGATTGGCGCACCGGCAGTGGGCTGTGAGGCGAGTGCAAGGTGGGCGTCCTTTGCGGCGCGCACCTTGAAGGTGAACACTCCTCCGCTGACCGGTTGGAACTGGTATTCCAACTTGTCGGGTGTATTGATTTCTGAAATTATAAGATGCAAATTCTATAACATAAGAAGTGGCATACATCAAATAGTAAGATTCAATCGGGCGAATGAGAACGCACTAAAAACTAATTGAACAAAAAATAAAGTTAAAGGAGAATGCCTAAATTGAATAGGAACATAATGATTCACAGCTGAACGATGAGCACGAAACGACGACCAAATTGAACGAGTGAGATGGCAGTAGCAGAAGGGATGAAAAAGAACTGAACGAATGATATTGGTTCGAAAACAGACTAAACATCAACGATAAATTCGTTGAAAATGGCAAAGCGAACTGAACGAGATGTGAGCTAAAGCTTAACGAACTCAAACGAAATTCACTTAAGAGACGCAGAAAATAAAATGAAGTGGAGTGAGCAGTGTTCGTTATATTCAAATGGAAACGAAGCACAACTGCTTGGTACATCGCACACCTATTCATAAGCAACTTTGCATATATTCATCGACAAATACCTCACGCTGCCGACCAGCGTTTATATTTACTTAGAAAATATAGCTGTCTTCTAGTTTGTTATTTATTTGTCTGATGAATAGGAGGGAAAACATGGAAAAGCAGATGTTTGATTGAACGAGCGTTTGTTGTTTTCGTATAATGACGCATTTGATGTCAATTCGCATGATGTCATTTTGGGCTCATTCCACAGCTCATTCCCATGGCATTCTCAAGCGTGTGGAACTCAGAGCCGAGTTCTCAATTAAGCTGCGCTCGAAAATATCACAATAGTTGCGCAATAGAACAGACCTGTTTATGTGCAAGTTTTTGACTTGCAAATAGTTGATAATATTTAGCGAGTTTTCTGTTTGTCTCTATCGGCCACGCGAATTATATCTGATAGATAATTATAAAACGAAAGCTGCTTATTTATATGCACGTTAGAAGTGTGTGATGTGTAGATTCGTATCTGTTTGAGGAATGAAAAACGTTTGCTCAAATTTCACAGCAGCTTTTGTGGCGGTGGCGACGAATGACATCATGTACTTTTTTGGTGCACCTCGAGGTCAACCTACAGTCGTAGAGAGTACGAGCACTGGCCTCATATTGATTATTGTCAAAGTTCAAAGGGGAGATAAGAAAGTGTTGCTATTTCTTTTGATGACTCAGCTCATCTCGCCACTCACACATAAGCAGCTATGTATGAATGTGTTTGGCTAAAAATAATAACGGCTTTGGCTGGCATGATAATTGAATTTGGATGACCAAACGGTGAAAGTGGCAACTGTATTTTATCGTTGCCCTCGATTCTAAAGGCGTTGCCAGCGGTGCTAGGCACATAATTCTGTTTGCGTAAAATGTAATTCTACTCCGTGATCTGTTTACAATGCATGTAACCAGACACAACTGTACCAACTTCAGGTGGAGTTCGTGAGCAGCTAGTGGAAAGTATAGAGCGTGAGGAGAAATTTGTGCAAAAATGTTTGCAAATGTTGTTGACCAAACAATTTTCTTGGCTCAAGGCCAATCAAATACAGTATGCGGCGAATTGCAGCCGGCGTCGTTGGCCACTTTGCACACCAACCACAACAAAATCGCACCATATGTTCTTTGTATTCCATATAGAAATAACATATATATCTATCTATATACGATGTCAAGTCGAGCAATCTATTATTCTAGCATTCCGTTCTCCATTGAAGACACTCACTCAATCACAAAGAACCACACACACTAGAGCACTAATTTACACTGACGAGACTCACCAATTGGCATTGTTGTTTAGTTTTTGTTTGGACTCAAGCGTTGTTTACTGACTGAGATTCTGATTCGAACTGAAACAGTGACCGAGTTGAACTGCCCAAGTAAGCACCTGCTTAGCAGCAGAGACCAAAACACAGCGAGTGAGAGAGAGAGAGAGTGAGAGCGAGAGATAAAAGCTATTAGCGTGTTGTGAAAGCTTTACGCGCCAAGCTTGCAGAGTTTGTCACTAAAAATACGGCTGAGTCTTGGGTCGGACAAGAGGGGTGGATCGTTGTCTATTGGAAGCGTGTTAGACTGTACCTATGCATAATATAAGTTGAAATCTACTTAACAGTTAAAGCTGACATTTAGTTTTGCTTCTCAACTGCAAATCGCACATGCTTTGCCTCACTTTTTGGCAAAATTGTAACAACCGATCCGAAACTGATAGAAATGGAAAGTTAACTAAGTTCTGGATCTGACAATTATTGTTATATGCTGAACTTAAAGTTATATTGCATTTATGTTTATTTCCAGAGGTACGCCAAATTATTTTGTTCTTAAAAAATAATTTGCAAACAAACTAACAAAAATATTTGCTCAAAAATCTCTGCTTTCAGATGTTGTCACTCATGTCGTGGATGTCTCATTTACGAGCGTCTAACTAGCTTCCTCTGGCGCCATAAACAAATGCTAACCGAAAGCTCTTTTGCGTTACGCTTTCTATTCCATAATCGCGACTTTACTGTTTGCCTTTTGAATCTCATTCCGTCATATGCCGGTTTTATTAAAATTAGTCATATGCTTTGAGAGCATACCCAGTGACAGCACAGCGTAACCTTGAATGTGCCAAAGATAACGTCATCAACTGGGCGCGCAATGTCAGACACAATAATGAATAATAAACAGTTATTATGAGGTTAAAACATACACCTTTATGGTTCTAATGAACAAGTGGACAAGGCATAAAACCATTTAAGATGCATAACCAATTAATTATGTATATGTACAATATATATAAGCTAAGGCGATTTCTAAAAAATAATGTAAATTGTATTATTTGTCAACCCAGCTGATTCTTTATCAGCCCTCGTATCCTTTTAAAAGATGTATTTATGGTGTTATTAATGCTATTTTTAAAATCTGAAATATACAAGCGAAATAATTTTAATACAATTTTTGAAATGAACCGTGATTTGTGAATTTAATTTTAAACTTTACACGGAATACCTCTATTTCGTCGCATTCTTCTAAAATAAAGCTTTTTCTGTTATGTGATTTGAAGCATACTTTCAGGCCTTTGTCCGTAATGTTAACTTGTTAGCTTTTAAACTCTCAAACATGTATATGCTAATGGAATTTTATTATTTTTTCATTACTTCAAGAAAAGAAGTAAAGTTAGAAGAATTTGTTTGTAAGCAGAGCAGATCGCGTAATGCTTCGTGTTTGCATGATCGCCAAAATTATCTTAAAAACATGTCAGAAAGGTTACAGTCGAGCTGGCCCACTGTGAGATACCATGTACCTTTTGACAAAATAAAACTTAAACAACATATGTAAAATTGTCATCGCCTTAATTTACCTCTAATTAAAATAATAATACATGAAACCCAGCGAATACTAAAATACAGTCAATCTCAAAGAGATCACATCAACCAACATTCATATCATTTCATTGGAAAAGCAGCAGTCCAGTTTTATTTGTCTACTACACATGCATACACACACACATACAAGCATACCTACCTACTAGAAGACTAATGCTTGTTCTTGTTGTTGTTGTCAAACTTCTTTTGTTTATAACATAGCTAGTTTTCATCCGATTTCAACTATCTTTTTTATTTCGGTTAATATGATAAAAATCTACATATTGCACTTTAATTAACTTACTAGCTCTAAGGACGCCAGAGTTTCTTGCGGTCTGTGGGCAAGGGGACGTCTCATATTACACCAAAATCCAAAGTATGGTTACTCTAGCTCTGAACATCTCTGAAATCTAGGTACGGACAGACAGACAGACGCACAAGGCTAAACGATTTTATTTTCGATTCTGAATATTTTGGTTGTCACAACGACGTCTCCTCCAACCTGTTACATACATTCGAACGAACTTAATACACCTTTGAACCTATTGGTACATGGTAAAATAAGTGTAGTCTGTATACACTTATCTTGGAAGTACACTGCAAATTAAATAGAATGGCGTCACAGTTGCAATATTTGTATATTCATGCGACAAGCCCCTTAGCGACCACTGCATTCACATTTACAATTCAGTCTAGAATCGGATCTACATACTCGTGCTCTTATGAGCCAATTAAGCGGAGTCCCATCAGTAAACAAGATGATTAACTTTTATTGCACTTTCCATTGTTTTTTACAAGTAGTTAACAGCTACTGCATATGCATGCGATTCAATTTGGATGCCTGCTTCACTTCCTAGACCATTGATTATGATGATGCCTTGAGCTATGTAGTTTAATATTTTGCTTATTCAATATAGTTATGTACGTGTGCATAAGTGAACATAGTACGAGGCGGAACGACTATTGTTCTAACTAAAATATTTTGTTCTAATTTACACGATTCAATTAAGATTTCCGCCACGAATTTGCGCTTTCGAGTAAATCTGGATGACCGCGCTCAATTTACGTTAATTCAGTTCTTTGCTCTTGCTCTGACCGAAGGTCGACAGTTCCATTCGCGGTATGGATCTGGATCGTCTGAATAGTTGGAGCCATTATGTTCATTATTGCAGTCAATTGAGCTTAATGGTAATGTTGAAGAATAACTTTTAAGGGGTTAAATCAAACTCACTTTAAGTAGACTGTTAAAGAATGCGTATTGCATTCGCTTGTCTTTAGCTGGAAGATAACGATCACCGTCGGCATAATCCAAGGTATTTCATTGGACGAGCCCCCTCAAAATGCTTGTGACACACCTCTATATATCAGCTGTTGAATTGCTGCCAATTCACGATTACAGTCCATAGTCTGCCACTTGAAATTTCACTCAAAGTCATATCTGACGTTATTTTTGGCATTTCGTTCGAGTCAATTGTTGGGCTGGGCAAAACGTGTTGTTAGTATTTGAGAGACATAACAATTCATTATGATTTAGTTGCTAAACAAAGGTCAAATCCGAAGGTCATTGGCTTTTCACTCTCGCATTTAAACGGAATGTTTTATTTGTATCGGTTAATTACGTGTGGAGCTCGCCATTTTCACTCATTGTTGAAAAGCACCAGTTTTGGAACCGGTTCGCTCTCAACAGCCGCGTTTATAGACCCACCGCCAGCAGCAACAGTTGGCAAGGGCACCTTGAAATCGAGCCAGCCCAAATGTGTGTGCCACTAACAAGCACATGCCAATAGATGTATATGTGTGTGTGTCAACAAATTGTCATACGGCTAAACATATTGTTTGGAAAAAAGCATTCTCCTCTTTGGCGTCAACACGTCGAATTTCAAGTGCTGTCGCAAATTGCATCAGCATGACCATCAGCATCCGCCAGTAATTAATGGTGGATGCGGGGAGCTGCATGAGAGAGCGCATGAAGATGTCTGCTGACTGCCGGCTACGTATTAAGTTGGTCGCGTGTGACGCATCATGTCCCTTTTGCTCTCTGCGCTCTCAGCTTATATCTACACCTGTTCACCAATGAAGGTATACTCATTAATTTCGTTGGTGGAGAAATTGAAATGTTCGAGTAGATACCAACACAAGTGTACTTGTGACATTTAAGGCAACAGTATTTTATAGTCGAACCGTCTTTTAGTTTGTAATTTCTTGCGTGCTTTTTATCACAACAACAATCGTCAACACTCGTTTCGCTTTTCGGTTCTCTCACACGTTGGTCGCTCTCTCTCGCCGACTCGATAACAGCTGGCCTTACGCCAACCCATGCAAGCTTAGATATAAACACATGCACATGAACGTGTGTGCTTTTTCATTGGTGTGTATGTGTGTGTGTGTACACAAGAGCGGCCAAGAAACGAGAGAGAGCCAAAACTATTTATTTACAAGGGGAACTTTGCGATCGTCGTTACAGTCTGTTTTGCAGTGCTTCGTCCGTAGGTCGCACGCGCTCTACGTTCGCTGAAATTCGCACAGAACAATTTGTCTTGTTGTTAGTGATAAAAACAAATAACGTGTGCAGTGTGATAAAAATAACGTTTGTCACAGAAATATAAAGCGGAAACACTACATCTCGAATAATATTTCAGTTGCCGCCAACAAAGCAAAAAATCAATACGCTTTCGGCTAATTTTCGTCATCAAACAAATAAATAAAGACGCCGCGTGGCGTTCGGTGGAGTTCTACGAAGTGCAGATAAACAAAATAAAATAGCTGACTTTCATCAGGACTCCAATCGATTGCAGCACAACATGAACGGCAACGGGTGAGTCAATAATCTTTTAACAATTTAATAGACTTTCGCGTACAGTTTGCAAATTGCATAATTTTCAATTCAGAAAAAGCAAAAAGCAGCCAGACAGTCTGTTAGTCTGCTACGAGAGGCTTTCACTTTTCAACCCCTAAAAGCTTTACATATCTACATTCGGATTGGCAAGCACAAACATACTTACATGCTCATGTGTAAGTCGCTTGCACATACGTAAATGTGTTTTCGCAGTTGTTTTATAAATACATTTTGTTTGTATGCTCTTTATTTTAACTTTTACCACTTTGCGTCGTGGTTCGTTTATCTCATTCTTCTCTCACGCATTCGCGTCACAAGAGACCACAGCTCACATACCCTGTATATTACGGCAGGTTTGTTTCAAGCACTCTCTATTGATCAGTATCAACAGGTGAGTTGCTCGATTGGTAAACACAAAGCTTATCAAACAAATCGTTCAATACTGTTGAGAGGCGCCATCTACTGTGTGTTGGCAGCAACTTGTTTGTTCGCGTGCGTCTGCGATTATTTGCGTGCGAAGTGTGTTTGTGGTAATGAGAGTTGTTTATAGGGTATATTGCAGACGAGCTACAATATATTTATTGCTGTTTACAATGTTTATCACAATTCCTCTTTAAGATCGCAGATCGCAAGTGACAGCCAAGGATTTAGTCGTAAAGAAGTCTGTTGGTTACCAGAATACGCAGAATGGGAATAATTTAGCACGAATTTCAAATTTCGCCGGTCGTGACTTAATAAGGAATACCACCTATTGTTTTATTCACACGGTCGCTAAATTGGCATTGCAAGTGCATCGCTACTAGCGACAGTAACGAACATATTAAGCACTTTAACACGTGTTGCAGTTCCCATTCCTCTATACTCCGACTTAGTCTCTTAATGGCGGCTTTGTAGCGACTGTGCTATGCACATTGAGTTGCATTGGAGAGTGCAACCTTTGGAACATTAATATGCAATTGAGCAAGGTAGCTTCGACACAACAGGTGATTCCAAAATTAGTTGCACTAAATCTCGACTAAAAAATTAATCAGAATTTCTAATTGCCACACATGCTTTTCACTCAACTGTATTTTAAGATTCGTGAGAGAATGCTATAGTAGAAACCTTTAAGTTGGAAGGTTTTCAATATTTTTAGTTTATTTACAATATTATGAACGTAATTATATATAACTAGCTTGAATATTGATTTAACGTTAATATTAGATCTCGCAATACAAGCTTCTTTTATATGTTCTTTCTGGCAAACAGTTAAAAGAGCTGCTACAAATTTAGATCTATTTTCATTGCCGCCAAACATTTGTTTGCACTATCGTGGATCCGATGTGTTTTCAGTATCGAATAGTTATTTTTATCTTATCACGTTTTCACCTTGAAAATGAGTAGAAATTTTTATAAAATAATGCACTTGTTATCAGACTGATCGGCTTCCCCCGTTGCAGTAGATGTAATCTTTATTATGCTGCCGATTAAATTGAAATTGTGTGGCCAAATAGCTAGTCGCGACGTACGAGCCAATGAACTTGTTGGCCATAAGTAATTGCCAACAGTCGAATGAGCCAAAACAAATGCACTTTTTTTTTTAGCACATCTATAATCAATGTTAAGTAATGCTGTTGGCCAGATGTGCTCTTGTCGTGGTCGCAGACTTGGCCAACAGCTGTGTTGTTTTCGTTTTTGTCTTTATTTAGTTGGTTATTTTGGTCAATGCGAATCCGCGTTGTTGAGAATTTGCTGAGCACACAAGGTGACATTTTCGCAAAATTCTTGTGTAAATAAGAATTTATCGCATTTGCAAATCGTTTAAAGCAAAGCGATTTAATTGAGAATGCCCAATTAATCTAACAGACAATCAGCTGATCAGCATCAAGCGAACCCGTTGCCTGTTTTTTCTTTCAATTAACTTCATTGTGTTCCAAAGATGTTTAGCAAAGTGTTTGATTTTATAAGTCGATAGATAGTATCCGGATAAATTCTGCTCTTTAAATTGCAAAATCTTCGTCTGTAGTCAAAGTTTTTTATTCCTTTTAATGCATAATACACTTCCCAAAGAATCAAACAAACACGAAAAAGGAAACCAGTGCATCACAAATGTGATTTTGAGATCGCTTGCAACTTAACAAATTTGCTCATTTCCCATTGCAATTTGTTATAAAAATAAGCTAAATATCTCGGTATCGTCCTGGTCAAAAGACTCACTTTTGCCCCGCATTTAAAGGCAGTCACCAAGAACTGCAGAAATTGCGCTGGCTGATTTCTAAAAGAAGCAAATTGTCTCTTGGAGCTAAGAGAGCTGCATATGTACATTGCATAATCCCAATATGGCTATACGGAGTGCAGATTTGGGGAATTGCAGCCAAGAGTAATTAAGAGCGACAGATAAGTCCTTATGACATACACGCTCAGGTTTCGTTGATATGAGATATTCGTAAAATATGTCGTTTTGGAGCTTTATTGTTGGAACTGGTTCAACTATTGATGTATATAAACAAAATTTGTTATCAAAAAAAGCTTTCGTACTTCATTGCATATGTTCTGAGATAGAAAAAATCGTTGCATACTTTTAGGTGGCGCTTGAAAGCCAATCTGTCGTAACAAACGCAAAGCTGGCTGCTAAGGGTTTTAATACATGTAATCTGTGCTGTTGTTGAATATGAATTGAAAGTTGTACAAACTTATAAGAACACAGTGAAATCTCTGTTATCCTGACACGTATAGTCGCATTATTTTTGGACGGCCAATGGGGTGTCCCTTAAATAGGGTTCTTTCATTATTTTGCCAAAATTAAAATGAGTTTCATATTAAACATTTTGTTAATTTACATTAATTTGTGTGATACAAAATCAAGTTTAATAATTTATGCGCAGAACAGAAAACAAAAAATGTTACAGGTAGAAGAAAACATTTTTGAACACATTTAGCATACCATATGTTCTGAATCAATGGTTCTAAGTAATTTTTAATTAAACTCAGCTAAATTTAAGATGTTTTATATTTTATGATAATACAAAATAATAGAAAAGTGTGTAACCAAATAGTTGTTCGCTGAGGAAAGTATTGACTGTATATTGTATAATTGATAAACAAACACATTATCACACCGTCTTCCCATTAATAATAATGTGAAAATAGTTTAAGTTGATTTATATTGTTGGGTTAGATCATGCATAAATTATCTTTAAAAATGCAGCGCTGTTTGCATTCTCCGAGCTGCTATTAGAGTGCAATGGAAATTAATGAATACGTGGAAATAGATAAATTCCGCTCAAATGTGCTCGTTCTCGACACTCAGCAGGTGTCATTTGTCACGAGCTCCTATGCTCCGCTCTCCACTTGGAAGCACCTCAGGGAGTCTTTCGCGATCTCCACTGTGATTGGCTAACGCTTTGGCGGTGTGTCCGCTACGTATACGTAATGTGAATGCAACTGGTTGTATGCATTTGATTAACTTATCAGTCGATCAACTGATCAGCTGGCTACAGTTTTACTTGTTGCTAGCTGCAGTCACAATTTTCTTAAATATTACCTAAATTGTGATATATTGTCTAGCTGAGCGTTGAAAGTGTTAATGATTTGAAAGTCTCGCTGGATTTGGGAGAAAGAGCTTGCGATTAAGAGGTCATACTTTGTATATTGTTGTAATCTGCTTTGAATGCGACGGCTGCGTTATCAGTCAGTCTGTTCTGTTGTCGCATTGTTGGTAGACAGCTGCCCACTTCCAATCTCGGTTCGCAAGTGATCGCAGCTTTGTGAATGCGTGTCGCTCAGGCTCTGCGCCAGCTGAAGCACTTTCAGCGCGAATTCTGTCCTCTGCTGAAGCAAAATGTGAAGTGTGTTGTGCAAACATTGGCGGAACGAAGACTCAAGAGTCGTATATCCAGGTTAGTGTCAGATATGGTGCTATTCGACTATCTAATCGCTGTCAATATAGATAGAGAACTACCAGGCTGATTCGGCTTGATAGCTCCGGCAATAACAAGCCAGCTGACCTTGAGCTATACAAATACATTATGACGTTCCCGTATTACATTGTGCGCTATGCGAAAAGTTCATTAAACTATGTCGAATCCGAAATAATAAAGAGATTAGCTAGACCCACTTTGGGATTATAATATATGACATAAGAAAGTATTCAAGGTATTTCCTCTTCAGGAGAGTTCGACATTTCTAAATCCTAAGCAGTATATGGCGCCCATTGAATATTCGTTTTGAAATCAGAACCCAATTTATTATCTGCGATAATGTTTATGTTCAGTTAACGTCAATGAATAATTTCGTGTATATAATACAAGTACTCTATACATATTTAAGTTTATTCAAGTTTATTGGCCCGTAAATATTATTGCTTTACGAGTGGTGCAGTAATTCAATTGTAGTCAGGAAAACAAAAGCGTGCTACAAACTCAATTTCATACTCGGACCAGCCAAATTGCTAATCACTCATCTAGCGAAATGAAGGGCAACTTTATGAACACTAATTCCACTATGCAACTGTTAACAACTTTACACCGTTGCATAATAGCAAATTGGCACAACTATTTCAGTTAGTTGGAATGTCTAGAACAAAGCAGCAGTATCAGCATGAGCATCAGCTCAAGGGTTGTCAGCGAATAGTTTGCAAATCTTATTCAAATGTAGCTTCCCGAAGCACAAGCTGAGACAGTCTCTCGATTGGCGTCTAGCGTGCAACAACTCGGCGCGTCTCCGCAACACTTAATGAGGAGATAAGGCCAAGAGTTGGGTGACAAGTGACAAGTGACAAGTGGCAAGGGTTAAGAGTCAGGCACGCGAGTTCATCTCAGCTGAATGTGAATGAAAAATAAGCAATATATAAATACGAACACAAAATACACAACCGAAATATTTGCAAATTATAACGAAACAATATAACAACGAAAGCTGCGCAACCGCAAACAAAATAAAATTCAGTACATAACAACAACACACAAAGAAAAAAGAGAATTGTAAATAATAATATTTAATAATTGCAATTAGCATAAACCACAGACAATCAAAAGCCAGCAACAATTAAACTATAGTGATTTTTTTCCTACGAAATTAACAGTTATTTATACACAGCAATTTCAATGTCTTTGTGCACCGCATACAGGGTGCTTGCCGCTGTGGCACATGCAACACACAACATTGCAGTTGCGCGAAGAACTGACAAATAAAACCCGACACTAAACAAGTATGAAGACTCTAAAGTGATCGACTAGCGGGTACCCTCTAACGTATAAACTAATCTTGCAAAAAAAAATTGATATATATTAAAAGGAAACAATTAATTTTACAGACTCACTTCTTACAAGAGAATATTTGTAACCCCTGGCAGCGAAAAATAAGTAAAAATAATGCTCCTTATCTGCATTGCAGTTGCATTATCAGATTTGTGTTATCCATGTTAAACAATGCGATAAACAATTTAATCATATACTATATAGAGTTACACTGATTGCATACTATATTGTGAAAAGATTGAAAAATTGTTGCAAGAATTGTTTGTCAAGTTCAATGGATTCTCATATTTCTTGATAATTTTGTATTCATGTTTTCGGAGCGTAATTTTTCTCTCTGTGTAGTCAGCATTGCTGTTATACCCCTTTTGAGCAGCTGACAGATTCCAGGGTATACAAATGCTTTAACATGTGGAAATGTACTCTTGAGCACGTCGCGAACACGTTTTGAGCAGATCGCTCTGATTTGGACTCGAGTTTATTGATCCTAACGTTCATAAAATGCATTGGTATAACAATTAATAAGTACGCTACAGAGTCAGGGACAGTAAACAAAAATCTCCACACTTAAGTTTATGTATATACATATGAACCTACTACCACTTCAGCAATCTGGCGAAAATCAAGATAATAATGATAATGATTGAAGCTTATCAGCTGTTGTTTTGCCCTGAACTTGTGATTTGATCGTAAATGTGAGAAATATTGAAAATTAAAGTTTGTAAATTTCTTGGAATTTGTTAAGAAACTCTTAAGGAATGACTAAGGTCGGAGGATTAACTGAAGTGGCCACAATTTATTGATAAGGGTCTGTGTTCTTGACCAAGTGATTCAATAGGGGCCCTTATGTAGTCCAACTGTATGTTCAATGTAAAGTGCAGGATAAGTTCTTATCGCATAACTCTCTTATTGCTATCAGGGATAAAAGCATTGACCTTTTAGTTGCCAGGGATTAAACTTACAAGTGCCTAAGTCAGGTTCTTTTGAAATATGAACGGATATATATTGGCAATTTTGAAAACACGTTTGATTAACCTCGTAACAATTCCGTATAGCTAATTAGATGTATGTTGATCTGAAATTTATTTCCTTCCAACTTAACTCTTATGGAATGACTAAGGTCGGAAGATTTATAGAAGGGGCATCAATTTATTGACAAGGCTTTATGTTCTTGACCAAATGATTCACACGGGCCCTTATTTACTCCATATTATGTTCAAGTGCAGGATAAGTTCGAATCGCATAACTCTCTTATTGGTATCAGGGATAAAAGCGTTGACCTTTTAATTGCCAGAGAGATTAAGTTTATGTTACAAGAGCCTAAGTCAAGTTCTTTTGATATATGAACGGATATATATTGGCAATTTTGAAAACACGTTTGATTAACCTCGTAACAATTCCGTATAGCTAATTAGATGTATGTTGATCTGAAATTTATTCCTTGCAACTTAACTCTTAAGGAATGACTAAGGTCGGAAGATTTATAGAAGGGGCATCAATTTATTGACAAGGCTTTATGTTCTTGACCAAGTGATTCACACGGGCCCTTATTTACTCCATATTATGTTCAAGTGCAGGATAAGTTCTTATCGCATAACTCTCTTATTGCTGTCAGGGATAAAAGCGTTGACCTTTTAGTTGCCAGAGAGATTAAGTTTATGTTACAAGAGCCTAAGTCAAGTTCTTTTGATATATGAACGGATATATATTGGCAATTTTGAAAACACGTTTGATTAACCTCGTAACAATTCCGTATAGCTAATTAGATGTATGTTGATCTGAAATTTATTCCTTGCAACTTAACTCTTAAGGAATGACTAAGGTCGGAAGATTTATAGAAGGGGCATCAATTTATTGACAAGGCTTTATGTTCTTGACCAAGTGATTCACACGGGCCCTTATTTACTCCATATTATGTTCAAGTGCAGGATAAGTTCTTATCGCATAACTCTCTTATTGCTGTCAGGGATAAAAGCGTTGACCTTTTAGTTGCCAGAGAGATTAAGTTTATGTTACAAGAGCCTAAGTCAAGTTCTTTTGATATATGAACGGATATATATTGGCAATTTTGAAAACACGTTTGATTAACCTCGTAGCAATTTAGCTAATTAGATGTAGGTATGTTGATCTGAAATTTATTTCCTTCCATCTTTGAATTTGAATATTTTCGTTTCGCAGCATTCTCTGCAATGATTTAAAGAGCTTGTTAAATTTGTGACTCTCAATATGCCACTCAAATGTGAATAAATTAAGTAGAAAATGCTTTTAATTGCAAATGAAATGAGGAAAAGTCATTGAGACTGTTGCCCGCATACGTTTTGCACATAATCAGCAAAAATGATCGACATGCAGGTATTGCATTTATTTCTATGCTAATTAAGCCATTCGACCATTAAAATACTATTCGCATTATTATTAATGTCGTCCTTGAATGTTAATCTTGAGCACGACTCGCATTATTCGCATTTGCATAGGCTAAAATTAATTAAAACACGCTTGTTGGACCATTTTTGGAACGGGTTTTCTTGTCGCCTTTCTGTCAGATTTCGACAAACATTTTCGAGTTGATTGAGAGTTTGGAATTTAGTGAATACTCTAAAGTCAATTAAGCATTAAAAGACGTCTCTTGACCACGTCAATACTCCAAGCAGTGACGCTAACAGCTTCTGGTAATATGCAATAAATTAATTATACCCCACATGACAATTGATCAATCAACTAAAATTGAAAGTTCAACCAATTTCGTCAAGTTGATTTAACTTTTACTCAACAGATAATCGAGCTAGACCTGATCTAACTGTATAAAGAGTATTTGCTAGTAGATCAACTATCCGACGATGTCTGCAGCCATAAATCATTGCAGTCATTAGTCCATGTGTGATTGATTATATTATTTTGCTCTTTGGCTAACAAAATATTCGCAAATCGAAAATATTCTCTTCACGTACCGTTAACTAGGGGAAGAACGTACTATAACCTAATACTTTGAATGAAACTAAAGCTGTTCTTTATATACACATGTTGTTAGTCGACGTCTTGACATTGTCGCAGTGGAATTAGTCTAATGAGTTGACTGCTTGTATTGTGAATTATCCAGAACGTGAACCGGAATCAATTGTGTTCTGTGTGTGTTTTTCACTGCTTCATTTAAGCGGAATCGGAAACATTATTGAAGTACAGTATGTCTCAGAGGGCTAAATGGTATAACAGTTTGAAATGCCTATCACGTCTGGCAACTGGCATCTATTTGTCATCGTATTAATTATTGAAAAGTCCATTACACTCGATTAAATATTTGTTCAGCAAGTGCTACACTCATGACAATCGAACTTGGCCTTAGTTTTTGGGCGTTGTTTTATTTGCATTGAACAACAAGTTATACATTAAGTAAGACTTACGATACAACTCGAGCCCTTCAGCAGTCTTCTTATGAAGTCTTAGACAAACACAAACTACACTTGTAGAAAGTGTCAAGCATATTTCAATCGTAATACTAAGTCGATCAATATTTCTGAGTTAATAGTACCAATAGTTAATTGTTCATGACACCCAGTTAATGTCACTGACATCGCACTGATTATGTATGCTACTCCATCGCCGAGTCCTCTGACTAATAGCTATTCGTAGTTCTGTGTAAATGCTAGCGACGTATTAAAAGTCAAAGCAGGCGCTAAATTCTACAGTATGATCAGATCATAATGCCGCATTGTATCGCTTAATGATATCACGATTTTCCAGCAACCTGAGTTGAGAGTGTGACGTATTTGAAAGCCGAAATGAATGCATTAAACTCCAATTAAACCTTCGTATTGTCGTCACAAACGGAATAGAAAGAGCGGCCGATAATGATCCAATCTCTCCCACAGATGCAATTAAATTGCACAACTGTTCCGCTTTTCTTTGCGACCAATTTGCCAGTCAACAAAGTAGCTTTTGTCTCGCGAATCTAGATGCCACAATAGAGATAGTAGTGCGACTATGTGAAGTGCTGCTAGACGAGACACCGATACTTGTGCTCGGTTCTGTTCGGTTATATCATCGCACTTAAATTTGCACGGCTCTATACTAAGTGCGCTCAAGTGAATATTAACTAAACTAAACGCGATAAATCACTGGAAGTGCCACATGCGACAAGCTACAAACAAACTGGCGGCATGCGACTCGCGACATGCGACGCGCGACTTGATCAGGTTCAGGTTGTGAGATCTACATGGTATACACACGTATATACGTCGCCCATCTTGGGCAATCTTAATGCAGATCTTCTCAGTCAAATTTCTGCATACGAGTATATAACAAATCCCTATTCAGCTCAAATCAGTTCAATTCCGTCTTGTTATAGTCGTACCTAGAAAGTATAAAATACTGCGTCGCAATTTCGGCATATTATCCCAGCTATATGCACGGTATAACTTTGCAAATTGTGCGGAATTTCGCCGGCAATTCTATTAATAAATAAGTGCACACGATCATTTATATTGGAGTGCGGTCATTTCCCATTCGCATGACAACAAATAAACCGATAAAAGTACAAGTATCTTGAGTCTTGGCGTTTCATGGAAACTCTTGTGAGCGCTGAGGGGTTTTCCACAACTACTAAATCAGCTCGATGCTAATTGTAAATGGAACAGTGGCTTTTAATGTTCTTAATTTGCATTTGGAGCTATATGATTAAAATTCCCAAAACAACTGAAATAGTTGTGGTATCAAACTAACATGTTCCACATACCTGAATATAATTCGAACTCCAGTTTAAAATATGTACAGCTGTAGAAGCAGAAATATGTCAGTGCACCCTGATGTGGTTTAACCTACTTGCTTTAAATAATATAAGGGTTGGATCATTTGATAATATTTGCTGTTTGCAATTGATGTGGACTTCAATAAAATATTAAGATTTCAAACAAATTGCTAAGGCTTCCAAAACTGCAGAAGTACTGCTAATACACAGTTGTTGTCAATCATTTAGTGAGGCGCATCGATGGAAAATTTCTGCATGTCAGTATTTGGAAGTATGATATGTAATTTATCAGCGGCTGATACGCCCATAATATGCACTCTTCTGCTGTATGCAAATGAAATTGCTTGCAATCAATTTGTTCACCTATTTAAGTATGCAATTGGATTAAGGCGTTGCACGAAACACCCCAATTAATGCAAATAGCTGTGGTTATATATTGAAGGAGCTATCATAAATTACCTGTTCTCGAATCCCTGTAATGCAACTGATAATAGCTAGAGCAGTATCAGCAAACGGGTAAATACGAATACCGTATTTATTACACTTGTCCCACTCACTCGGCTCAACGGCAATTGCTGCTCTGTTGATTTATAAATAGCACACACAAACCGCCATCCACGCCCACTCTGCTTATTTTCAAGTTCGTGTTCGTGCTCGTGCTCGTGTTTGTGATGTTGTTGTTCGTGTGACGCTTTATTATCGTTGCTGTTGTTGTCGTCGTCGGCGTCGTCGTCGTCGTCGTCGACGTAGATCGCTTGCTTTTGCTCGGCTAAAATAACAGCGGCGCTGCCGAAGTCGCTGTCGTCGCCGTCATCGTGCAGTCGTTTTTTTTTGTGTGTTGATGTTGCTGTCGGCTCGGCATTTATTTTATAAAATGAAATCCGCTGAAACAGTTAGAAGTATTCTTGCACTGACAGGGCGCAGGTTGTGTCTGTGGCGTTGGCGCAAGTGCAAAGTGCAGCTGAGAGGAACCCAAGTCCACGCCGATTATCCTGCTTACGCCAATAGGCTGACGCCGCCCACAAGCAAAGTGCGGTCGCTGTCGCGCGAAGCCACAACTTCCTATTTTGTGCCGAAACAGAGTAAATTCAACTACTTTTTAGGCAGCCCACTCAGTGTGATAATTTCGGTACTTAATTATATACATACTATAATTGCGTGTCGAGTCGCGTACGCGTAAAGTGAACAAGTGAGCGTTTAATTAAGCGGCAGCAAAGCAAGAAACGCAAAGTTCCTTAGACACCAGCACAATGAGAAACCTAAACACATTCGCACTGGCATTCCTCTGCTGCTGCCTTGCAGCACTGCCTCAACTGCGGGCGAGGAGACTGCTCGAGTTCAGCACGACAAGCCCAAATGCGATTGACCAGAACGTCGAGACCTACAACTTCACCTCGTGGTAAGTTTTCCACACTCACCACACTGCGAATCGCAGCGAGTGTGTGTGTGTGTGTGTGTGCGGAACAATGGATGTGCGAGTATTTGCTTTAACTAATTAGTCCCACATGGATAAAGGTATATGTATATATAAAAAGTATATACTGGCGCATTGATCAACTGGTTTCCTTGGCTCGACAAACCGACGAACCGGTCCTAAATCTCAAATCCGCGCAGTATTAATTTCTACACTCTAAAATATTTGAATATCTGTCTTATCAGTGTGCAAAATCAGATACATAGTATTTTCGCAATATAAACGTGATTGGTAGAGTTGGTCTACCAAACGTGATCCAATGCAAATAAACGTGACGAGTTGGCGCCGTTTTCACCTTTAGGGCTCGCATCGTGAGCTTTCCATAGTATTTATCATATTTATTGTGGCAGCGTTGATCGGACAGGTGTTTTTACTCGCATTGGACAAAAGCAGTTCAAACTCAGAATTTATTTGCACTAATTAATGACGTCAGCTTAAAGTGCTATAAAGATCGCAATACATCACATTCACAACCTCTCACTCTCTCCCTTTCAAATACCTGCAATAAATGCTGCTTTAATCTTCTAAATGCGAGGCGATTATAGACGATAAGTAACATATATACTTATTCGAAATAAGTTGTGCTATTATTATTGCTGATTTTCTCTACGCTTTCGAAATTGTCTAGAAAGGATATAAATACATATGTATGTTGTTAAAATGGTCGAGTTAGTTTCACTTGGCTTGGAATTTCGCAATTCTACGAAACCATTCATATTTCAGGATTGCTTGAGTCGTAGAAAGTTGAGTTCATTGAAAGCAGATTCCATTTCTAAGAGTCGGACGGAAACTCGTTTCACACCTGTTTGAAACAAAATATATAAAATGTGAATTCATTAATCTCTGATTATAAATTCAATATACTGGAAAGTAGAAATAATAATATTCAACACTTCACTTAAACACAATTTGTTCCACACATTTGCTCTCAATTCATGCAGCACACCAGCTAAGCAAATAATGGAGATGCTAGCAAGTAAAATGTTCTAATGTAAACTGAATACAAGGATATGAATACCTAATATTTGTAATACTTAGCACAAGTGTGTACAGTTTATTTAATTTTGCAAAATACCCACTTACTCGTATTATTCGCCTGATCTTCGTATATTTCAACAAATAATTTACTCGGTGGTGGGAACGAGATAATAATGTAGACCTAACTCATTCTATCTGAAAGATCACAAAGATTAATTGTCACATTTGTTTGTGTGCAGAAGATTACCTTGTGATTTATACAGATTTTAATTCTTCTTCACTCTATATACAATTATAAACTGAGCTCGATTTCTTCGCCATCTTTCTTGCAGTCAAATTTACTGCTATGGCCCGCTGCTGGACACCATACAAATGGCGAAGCTATTCCAGGACTCCAAGACGTTTGTGGACATGAAGCTGACAGTTTCACCGACAAAGACCATGGAGGACTTCGAGGCGTTTATGGCGGCAAAGAACAATACGCCCACCAAGGACGAAATTCGCCAGTTTGTCAACGTGCGTGCGAGTTGAATTCGACCACGATTCGAAAGTATTTACAAGTATGTGCGCATTGTTTTGCAGGAACACTTTGGGGAGAAGGGCACGGAGCTGGATGTGTGGACGCCCACAGATTGGGTGGAGCATCCCGCATTCATTGATCTCATCCACGATCCGGATCTGAAGCAGTGGGGCGTCGATCTGAATAATATCTGGAAGGAGCTGGGCCGCAAAATGAAGGAGGACGTGCATAAGAACCCCGACTACTACTCCATCATACCCGTGCCCAATCCCGTCATTGTGCCCGGCGGTCGCTTCATTGAGTTCTACTACTGGGACTCCTACTGGATCATTCGTGGTCTGCTGCAGAGTGAGATGGTGGACACCGCTCGCGGCATGATTGAGAACTTCCTGTCGATTGTGCAGCGCATTGGTTTCATTCCCAACGGCGGACGCGTCTACTACTGGGGACGCTCCCAGCCCCCGCTGCTGACCGCAATGGTAAAGAGCTATGTGGACGCCACGAAGGACGATCTGTTCGCCATCAATGCGCTGGAGATACTGGAGCATGAGTTTGAGTATTTCATCAACAATAACACGGTGCAGGCCAAGGGTCACAATCTGGTCATATACCGCGACACATCGACCGGTCCGCGTCCCGAGTCCTACAGCGAGGATGTGGAAACGTCGCAGAACTTTGCCACCAAGGAGGCCAAGGAGGACCACTACAGCGAACTCAAGTCAGCCGCCGAGTCGGGCATGGACTTCAGCTCGCGCTGGTACATCAACGCCAACGGCACCAACGAGGGCAACCTGACCGATGCCAAGACCCGCTCCATAGTGCCCGTCGAGCTGAACGCGATCCTCTACTGGAATGCCAAGATGATTGCCGAGTTCCACTCCAAGGCAGGCAACATCGAGAAAATGGTGGAGTACGAGACCAAGGCGCAAAAGATCCAAGAGGTAAGAACAGCAATGGGCTGCCAAATCGATACCGATATTCACTCAGCTTCCGCTCGCAGGCCATCCAAGCTGTGCTGTGGAACGAGGAGGCCGGCTGCTGGCTGGACTACGATCTGATTAATGAGAAGCCGCGCAACTACTTTGTACCCACCAATCTGTCGCCACTGTGGACCAAGGCCTACAACATTTCCGACACCGAGAAGATTTCCGCCTCGGTGCTCAAGTACATTGAGGACATGAACCTCGACTCGTTTCCGGGCGGCGTTCCCAACACACTCTACAACACCGGTGAGCAGTGGGATCTGCCCAACGTGTGGGCGCCCATGCAGTACATCCTCGTCGAGGGCCTGGACAATCTGGGCACGCCCGCGGCCAAGGCGTTGTCCCAGAGGTGGGGACACCGCTGGGTCAAGTCCAACTTTGCCGCGTACAAGGAGACTCTGGCGATGTTTGAGAAGGTAAGAAAAAAAGCGGCCGACAGGTTGCCTGACAGTCAGTCGTAATGCGACGACTACTTTATTGCAGTACGATGCTGAGACCTTCGGAGGACATGGCGGCGGTGGTGAATACGGTGTGCAGAAGGGCTTTGGCTGGACCAATGGCGTGATCATCGAGTGGCTGGCGAAGTACGGTCGCCAGATCTCGCTCAGCAACACGGGCGCTGCAGGTGATGAGGAGCAATAGAGTGTGGCCTAGCTATGCCAAGCACCATCGACGCTATCCATCATCATTGAATTCACATCATGAAGCCGTGGCTCGGACCAGACTTTTTGCTGGCCTGTTCCGCGGACGCACACTTAGAATTTAAATCGTTTCTCGCCGAGATGCTCAAATACCTAGTTGATAGACATGATATAAATATTACATATATAAGATCTATAGCAGAATCATCGAAAGCGCGTCTTTACATTGTCCATCACATAGTCTAAGCACTCTCGCTGTCACTCTCCCACTGTCGCGCTCTCTCACTCGCTCTATATCTCGCTCCCTCTATATTTCTCTTACTGTCTGTAACCTGCATATGTCGCTGTCTCTCGCTGCAACGATGTCTTCGACGAAGAACTAAAACTGTCAACTACTTAAGTCCAACATCCAGCATTCACACTCAGCCAGCACCAAGGATTAACACAACCACAAATGAATTGATGTGCCCGGACAATGTGATCCAATCCCAGCCACCCACACACACGCACACACAAATACTTACGCATATGTCTCTCTTATACACAATTTCGCTTTCATTTGTCTACGACTCTGACTTTGACTTCGACTTGCCTTCGTCTCGCCAAGTCTGCTCGCCTCGTCTCGCCTCGCATCTGTGTCTGTTCTATCAAGTTTCAAAGAGTGTCGCCAAATCTCTAACGTAAGTGTCTCCACGATCATAATATCCTTCAATAATTTTATGCTTTTGACTTATATTTGCCTCATTTACGTTTTGTGTTGATGTTTCACTTGCATATTTGTTTTAATTCTGGGATTACCATCTCGCCCATTGCACCCCCTAAAATAATCGTCGTCCAATGCGTTGATTCTAACAGCAACTCTGGTTCTCATTCCTACAGCTCGTAGCAGTCGACTCATCACTGTGCTGGGAGCGACAGCTGTGGCGATAGTTGGCGCACTCGCCGGACGCTTCATATGGTGAGGTGAGCTGCGACAATTGATTGTAAATTTGCGACGAATTACAGGCGGCGAACAACACCAGCAATTTCTAATGATCGTTTCTCTCGCTTTGCCTATTATCGTTTCAGAAAATAATTGCGTGTCAACTGTTACGGAAAATGTGATTCCCCCGCCCTCTATGTGTATGTGTGTGTGCTTGTACGTGGGCGTGTGTGTGCGTGTGTGTTTTACTAGTTTCAATTACACAAAAAACCTTTTTAGTTTTTTTTGTT
Source organism: Drosophila rubida (assembly GCA_035046165.1). Taxonomy (NCBI): domain Eukaryota; kingdom Metazoa; phylum Arthropoda; class Insecta; order Diptera; family Drosophilidae; genus Drosophila; species Drosophila rubida. Next base: position 2,142,364 of record JAWNOF010000022.1, read on the forward strand.
GCACTGTTGAATGCGCGGTGATTGCAGTATTAGTTATCAATTTACAGTTGACGTATTGTTAGTTGAAGTGAACAGAATTTAAATTGTTATTGTATTTAATAATTAAACAAATACTTAGTTACAACGTGTGCATGCATACAAAAAACGAATGATAATACATACTAATAGTAGTATCCTCGCAACCCCATGAAGACGGACACAAGACAATAAGCTTAACAACAATTTGATGTATTTTTGATGTTGTTAATTGTTAACAAAAATTTGCCAAATTGTTTGCTCTGATTTTGAAATAAAAACCACAAAATATTTTTGCATGAACAAATGTTTGTTTATCGTTTTGTCAAGTTTGTATATTTACAATTTCTTTTCTCCCATTTGCAGGCGAAACTGGTTCAAGTAGAGAACCCCACACAATGCATCGAGAGTGTACATAACGTTTTTATTCATTGTTTTTTCTCTTCCTCATATATATGTATAAGTATTTTTGCTTTGCTTGCGCTAAATTCAATAATGGAAACTTACCTACAAAAAAAGAGCTAATAAGACACATAAAAAAAGGTATAGTTAAACTAGAGGACTGAGTTACATCGTTAGATCTTTACAAAATGATTGCAATCTAGACGCTTATTTTGCGACTCTTTCGGGATATGACTCGGTTGAGTGTTGCAGAGGGAACAACATACAAAATGATCAAAGTAAACGATTAATTACTATAGTACACAGTACACAGTACATATACGAAAGAACAAAATAAATAATGACGCATCGCACTGCAACCAACCTCCTGAGCTGGGAGCCGACTAGTTTGACTGCTGTGGCTCGTGACTAAAGTAGGGAGCAGTGTTTGGCGTGAGCAACGTGTGACAGATATCACAAACACGAGCGACACGTTTCCGTGGTCCCGATGGCACCGTTTTCGTTAGACATTTATCGCAGTAGATGTGTCCGCAATGCCGGCAATGGATCTTCCGCACCATCACCGTAAAATACGCATTACACGTGGGACAATTGTTCACATCGTCATCGTCCTGCCAGCGCACTTCGGTGTCCGCATGGCGCAACTCCTCCAGGGACATCTGCAACAAAGCGGAATGAATATGTACTTAGTTTCATAAGATAATTATTTTGCAAATGTGCAATTACGCCGTACATACAGAATAAAGCTTTCTCTTATATCTTTTGTAACCAAATCGACCAATTTACCTGTAGCGTTTGAGACAATTTAACGAAATCCTTTTGAACTGTTTCCATTGTGGATAACTCCTCTTGTAGTGTCTTTATCTTTGACTTGTAGTCTGAATTGGTTTTTCCAAGTTTTTCCTACGAAAGTAAATACCATTTCAATTAACGATGAACACAGTCGTCGATAGTTTACTTACGTTGGCATCCTGTAGTTCTATTATCTCAACTCGGCACTCGGACAACTGCTTGTTTAATTCAGCCTCTTTGCGCTCCAGCAGAGTTTTTGATGATTCATGCGATTGCACGGCGACCAAGTGTTCCGTTACTCGATCTCTACAAAGAACAGTAAAGGGATTTAGCAAAATGTTTTCTATGAAATGGAGGAAATACTTACTGCAGCGATTTAATATCTAATTGCACTTTGCGCTTATAAGCTCGCCTCTCATTGTTGGCCTCGTCAAGTTGGACGCGCAGCAGTTGGATCTCATCCAACGAGGTAACGCACTTTTGTTTTTCGTACTCGCTGCTAACGCGAGCCTGGATCAACTCGCTCTGCTGGCGCAGCATTAGCTCCTGCAGCTCGACAACAGTATTTGGGAGATTAATGTATTGATTCTCAATTTCTTCTGATGTCGCCAGATAGCGACCGGATAGGAAATCATTGTCAGCCTGCAGTGTTTCCAGCTGCTGGTTAACTCTCTCGCGCTCATCTGTGACACGCTGCAGTTGCCGCATCACCTCCTCCTTGGTCTCCAGAAACTTTTGTTGCATGTTCAAAAGTTGTAGCTCATTAGCTTTCGATTGTTCGCGCAGGTTTTGTACTTCGCTCTTGTGCGCCTCTCGCTTCGTCTGCCACTGATTCTCCAGGTCATTGCGAAGTGCTGCCTCCTTGGACAACTGTTCGCGTGATTCAACAAGTTGTTTCTGCATGGCATCCAGCTGTTTTTGCTGCTGTTTCACTTGTACACTTAACTCGTCCGCACGCTGTTCCATTGTGCTGCAGGAGTTGCAATTGGATGCTAGTAGGTCCGTCGACGTGGACTTGTGTATGGCATCTGCAGCATCATCAACTACACTAGGAGTGACTTCCTCTTTGGCGGTTGTAGCCAACGATTTGGCCTGCAGCTGTTCGTCCGTCTCGCGTAACTTTTCCTTTAGCGCCTTCATTTCTTCCTGCAGTTGCTCGACTATTGAGTGCATCATTTCTGCATCCTCTGAAGCCTGTTGGTGACAAATAGGCATTTAAATTTACCAATACCCTCATAACTTCTGGATTACTTACATATTGTTTCGCATTATTTTTGGGCACGCTTCGTGAACTCGTTTCAGGCGTCTCTTGCTGTTGAAAGCTGTTGTTCAATGAATCGCTTCCCAATTTGCGCACCGATCCTAGCGTCTTTTTCACCTGATTCAGAACATGAGGCGCCAGACCACCAGAGGCCTCTGCTGGCTGCTGCATCTGTTGAAGCTGCAGCTGTTGCTGCCGTAACTGTTCCAATTTAATGCGTTCTAATTCAGCTTTGTATGTTGCCGATTCCTCGATTGTATCCTGAACCAGCTGCTGAAGCGAAGAGATCTCTTCCTGTGCCCTTATATCTTTCAGCTGCATTTCGTTCTCGGATTTGAGGTCAGCTACCATAACGTGCGTCTTAAGTTCGTTTAATTCATCCTGCAATTGCTTCCGTTCTGCCTCCTTCTGCATATAGAGCTCCTTCATTTTCGCTCGCTGCGTATTAAACTCGTTCTGCATTTTGCGCATATCGCTTTGAAGCAACTCGAATTTATGCTGGTATGTGGCGTCATCGTCACCTGGAAAGAAAATGATTTAAGTTCTTTTGATTACCAAAAATATTGTTCATCTTACACTCACCATTCGCGACGTCAGTCTTCGCATCCGACGTGGTCTCATTTTCTTCCATTTTAGAATAATTTTTTGGGCAAGGCAAACAATTAGTTTAGTTTAGTTTACTAGAGGTGGAGAAACACCGATGTCACTATCAGTGCATCGATGTTTCTGAAATGCTGTTGCACATCGATTATTTATGTTCGGGTGTGACCGCGAATTTCCGAAATATCGTCCTTTTTCATTAAATTATTCTTGGTCTCACTGGGCTATTATACTTAAAATTTATATTATTTTCACATACCATGAATGTAACGAAAATATGTGCAATGAAACACCATAAATGTCTGCACACACAAAATATGATGACTGCCTAAAACTAAATAATTTGTATCAGAAACTGTAAAATATCCAGGGATGCAAGTAATTCCAATTGAAGGTAAAAATTCCATTAAACAGAACGATAGTTGCCAAACTAAATTAAAAATAAATGACTTCTGTAAAGCAATTGAAACATAATTATTTGTGTTCTTTCCAACTTTTTAAGTATCAATTAAATTCAACTGACATTATTAAATTCAACTGACAATTAAATTCACTAACATTATTAAAATACATCGATAACGACCACGAAAATCGATACCATTTTTATGTGTATATCGAATGATTAGAAGTCTGTTGCGCACCTCTAATGCACATGTGTTTTTGTAGTTGATAATTGGGCAAATTCGCAAAACAACAAGTTTAAATAATAAAAAGCAACAGTAACACTGCAAAAATGGTAAGTTTACATTCAATAACAATGAATGTGTGATAATTATGTGTATTTAAATTACAGGTGAAAGGAAAAAAGCCATACATTGACCGCAAAAAGGCCGTCACGTTTCACTTGGTGCATCGCAGTCAGCACGATCCGCTTGTTACCGATGAAACTGCGCCACAACGTGTGCTCTTGGAGGCGGGTGCTCGACAGTCCAAACCGGAAAAAGAAGCACCTGTCGATCCAGCTAAACGCCAAGAGGAACTGAAGAAGTTTGGAATTCATTTTGATGATGACTACGACTATATGCAGCATCTAAAGAAGCGAGAGAACGATGTGGTATGGGAGTATATGGAGAATCCGAATCAGGCCAAGAAATCAAACGAAGAGGAATCTAAGAATCGTAACTTACTATCGCTGCCCAGTTCTGTATTCGCCAGTGAATTCGAAGAGTCAGAGGGCATGTTGAATAAAGCAGCTCCTCAGCCTGGTCCACGTCCGGATTGGGACCCTGATGTAGTGGCGGCTCTCGATAGTGACTTTGAGGACAACGAAGACTTGGAAGATGATTTCGTCATGCAGGCCATGGGCGGTGACGATGATGATGAAGAAGGCGATGATGATTGGGAAGACGACGAGGAAGACAATGATATGGATTTCGATTCAGATAATTTAAATGATGATGATGAAGAAAACCCTGATGAACTTATGGATCGTCTTGCACCACTATTGCGAAAACGTCGTTTCGATGATGAAGAAACGAAATCACGCTTCACAGAATATTCGATGTCGTCAAGTGTTATCAGACGCAACGAACAGCTAACGTTACTAGATGATCGTTTCGAACGTTTCTATGCCACCTATGATGATCCTGAGCTGGGTGATTTGGCCTTGGAGGAAATTGAAGGCAACTGGCATCAAAAGCATCCTGTCGTCATGCAATGTTTCAAAGAATTCAAAAAGAAAACCGATGACTTGGAGTACGATAAAGAATGGGATCGTGAGCGCGTTAAAAAGTACGAAAATGTTGTCGATGGTGAAAAGGATCCAACAGAGGATCTAGTTGATTACGAAGTGGAAGATGAAAATAAGAAAAAATGGGACTGCGAATCAATATTGTCAACCTACTCAAATATTTACAATCATCCCAAGTTGATCGACGAGCCCCGAGCCAATCGTCGAGCAGCGCCAATTCAAATTGATCCAAAAACGGGTCTTCCTACAAATGTGCTGCGCGGTGGCGCTGATGGCCAGCTGACAGCTAAGGCGCTGGCCAACCTGGCCGATGATTCACCAAGTGCAACAGGTCCTAAATCGTTGTGCGCCAAATCTGTCCTGTCTACGCTCAGTGTTCTCTCTATACGGCCTAAAGATGAAACTCCCGAGGAGAAACGAGAGAGAAAACGTTTGCTCAAAGACTACCGCAGTGAACGTCGTATTGAAAAGAAGGCAAACTCAGAGGCCTTTAAGGAGGAGAAGAAACGTCAGACAAGTGTAAAGATTAATCAACGCACCAACCAACAAGGATCCACAATTGTTTAAGGCCTTTATCTATAGTTTATTCTTGAGAATGTTAGTTTTAAATCCTTTCAATGCCTATACTCAAAAAGTGTATGCTAATGTTAACATAAATATGTATGTTATTTTACTAAAGTTCTGAAATGTTGCAACTATTGCTGGATTTGATACTAGCGTCATGATTAGCTTCAGTACTTTAACCAGATGTACTCCAGAAGGACTTGCGTGTTTATAAAGTGTAAATGCGATTACATATCGAAATACACACTACTCTTTGAAATATCTATTGATATAGACAGCATTTGTTTAACTTTCAGCAGAGTTTCTCAACTACTATTTTTGTAAATAATCTAATTATATCGGATAAAATAAAAGAAAGAAAAAAGATGTAAATAATGCGAAATGAACGAGGTAACAACAAGTAAACCATTTGGAACCGGTTGCTTTTGTTTATTTGATTTTCCCTTTTCAGTGAAGTACTTATGTACTTCTATATATATACTGGCAATAAATAGACAACAACGAGCCACGCGACAATTAACCACAACTCAACAACATTGCCTTGGACTCTGGTTTGAGTCTGTTGGGGAAGCAAATGACGTTGTCAGCCGATTTGCTGAAAAGCAAACATTCTAACATACATGTGTATTTTTGTACGTACCTCGGCTTCATTTTGTTGATAGAGTCACGAAAAATACCCTGCATTTATTCGACAAATATAGTGAGAAACTGCTTATAAGATTAATTGATTTGTTAAGAAATAAATGCGAATAAATATAAGATATAGAAAGCCACTTTTCACAACCTACAATGATTGGCGCCATCTAGCGTACCGTAGAATGTCTAACAAGTATCTACTAGCTGAACCCTCCGCGCTCTAATTTGCTTAGTTGTGACTAACAGCAACAAATTGTCATAACAAATGCCTTTCACCTCCCGTGACAGATGCGACTTTAAATTTCACTTATATAATAATATACCTAGCTATATACATATGCATGAATTAGTGTATATGACTGTGTGTTTGTGTCTATTATACTAAGTAAATTTGAGTCCTAAAAACACCATATAGGCCTTCCCATGAGACATGAGAAAAGGCAGGCGCGATTTCCAGCTAGATAACCAAGTACGACGGCGTACTTAAATATGCAAGGTGGGTGTTATAACTGGAAAGTTTCCCCACATCACATTTGCACGTATATAACTGTACATTTACAGAGCCCAATACACAACGATTGTGAATACTATATACAAAGAGTACAATTATGAAGGATTAGCTTAGCTTTTGTTAGTGGGGAAATTTCATTTTGGAAATTCCGAGTCAACAAACTTGCCTCGGGATTAGGAAGTACTTTCACATTGGGAACGAATTATAATAGCAAAACGTGTATTTGCAGAAATCGTAATCATTGCAATTATTCAGATAATTTATCCTAATTAATGGCTTTGATTTGTGCTAGCATAGTGAATGATTAAAAATCCACAATCCACATGGCCACATTTCCATGGCGCCTAACGGAACCTAACACCAATTTGGAACCAAGCTCGAGCTCGCACGCTTTCCCAGCACGATACTCAACAACTCCTTGTAAATGGAAACCGTCACAGTTGTCGTGCCCAAGCCGCTACTTCCTCCTCCTCCTGCTGCTTCTGTCTCTGCCACCATCACCATCTGCCATCTGCAGTGAGCGCTAGCGGCCAGCGGCGGCGACGGCGGCGTCGCCGTTGGCTGTTGGCTGTTGACTGTTGGCATCGCGTTCTGTTAAAGTGGCAAGAAAGCAGCAAAGAAATTCGCGCATTTTCAGTTGTGTTCAGTTCCTGAGCGAAGCCGAAAGGATTCAAACGCGTGTCGGCCAACAAAACGCGGTAATTTCCACTTGCCTTTGCTATTGTTATTGTCGTTGTTGTCCTTGTTTGCGCTGTTGTTGTTGTTGTTCAGTTAATTGTTGGTTAATAGTGTCAGTGCCAAACAGCTGAAAGGTCAAAGATGTATTTTGCCTGCATTTCGAATCGAATATTTAATAATCAAATGTGAAACAGTAAACCCATTATTAACGTCATTCTGTGTGTGTTTCTGCCAAAAGCCTAAAACAGTTACTCATCGAATCCCCATTCCCCCAAATCAGGAGTATCACATGCCCCATGCCAAGCGCAGTGAGGGAAAGTCGTGAAAAGTCGTGAAAGCTCGTGTGCAGCCGTTACAAAAGAGCGTTCGTTGCCTTCTGACGGCAAATAAATAACAATGGAAATAACATTAATTAAAACGGTTTGATGCGAAAGAATAACAGGGCTTTTAATCGTAATTTAAAATAAATTTGTAATAATTAAACGTAATAGATTCGGTTACGTGCGAATACATTTTATGTTTACCGCGACAAACACAATTAATACAAATGGATTGCCAGATTCAATTTGTGACAAACAAATACTATGGAAGACATGGAAGACACACAATCAAATTTAATTGCCTTCAATCATGTGTGTGCTTTCTGCAGATTGTTCATAAATATTTAAACAATTAAAAACTGTAATCAAAATTGCACTAAACACGCTGAACTTGATTCAAATATGCATGATCATATATTTTTATGGACGTGTACGGTGGTTGCTGCTGTTGTTGTTGTTGGTGTTGTTCTCGTTGGATATCAAGAGATCTAGAGATCCACAGATCTACATACTAAAGTGTGTGCCTTCTCCTCGACTGGGGCTTAGCCGGATATGCTTCATCTTGCGGTCCACTCATTGAAGTGGAATTTTTAATTTGAATGGCGAGAACCGTCATTCCCATTTCCATTTCCATTCCCATTCCTATTCGCATCCATTGCCAGCGCCAGTGCCAATGTCAATGTCGGTGTCGCTGACTGCCAGTGTCAGTTGTCAGTCGCCTGTCGCCAGTTGCCAGTTGCCAGTTTGCCAGTTCCTATAGGCAATGTATGTGCATGCTATACAAATTAGAACTACTTATAACCGATATTTTTAGGTGACTCTCGACTTTTTCCAACCTAATTGATGGCAATTGGTTTTAGCAAACAAACGCAATTCTTCTTATAATAGTCAATGAGACGATGTGGACATGCAGCTAAAGCTGCAGCATCGATCCATGAAGATTATGTTGTCAGTTCCCGACAAGTTCACATTGGATTTGTCCATTATATAAGCTAATAAATGATTCGCTTTGTGTAGTGTCCGAAATTGTAGCGATAACGATAACGATTATATTTAAAGCGCGCGCGCGCTTAAGTGAAATCGGCACGCGATTCAATTGTCTTGCTCCCGTCCATTGACTGTTGACGCGAAGTGTGCCACAATTACAGTGACAGCTACAGTTACACTTACATATGCGTACTCAGCTGCCTGACTGCCCGATTGCCTGCCCGCTTGGCGAGCTTCAAACATCTTCGCGTTCGTCTCTGCCGTCTCAGTGGCAGCTATATCATTTTACGAGCTCGCCTCCCACACAGATGGACCGATAATCGCACAATCTATGAACATATGTGCATATCCGACAGCAGAAATCATGAGATAAATGTTCCCCACCACTACGTACATTTGTGTACATATGTGTTTATCTAGCGAGCACACAAGCCCGATTTGCGGTAGTAGTTGACGTGTGGACAACGGATTCTTTATTCGATATTAGAACGCGAACTGAGCTGGTATCAAGTCGAGCTGTAGTCAACAACCGAACAAGAAAACAACAGTACAACCCTCCAACCTGTTCAAACATAATTAATACCCAGCAAATATCGCGATTTACCTATACATATGCCATATCCTAATCTACTTTGTGCAGTGCTCCTGAAAATTAAAGAAAGGAATTCAAATTAATATTAAATACAAAACACAATTAAACGAAATATTAAGTATACGACTCAATATCGCTACCACTGTCGCTATATCGTGTTGCAGATTTTCTAAAGCGAATTATGATATTCCCACGTCGATGTAAAGTGAGATGATTTGAGGTTTGGTTTCATTTTCTGTTCCGTCGTCAACATCATGCTGGGCAAATACAACACAAAAGCATTCATATCACTTGGATTAACATTCATACTGATGTGGTAAGTTCGAATTACACTTGACCCTTCAAACTTCTCAACGTCGCTTTAAGGAATATTTCAACTCATCGCGAATGCTAAACAATGTCGTGCTTCATAAAATATACTGCAACATCAACTAGCTACGTTTTTAATAGCTTGTTTTGTTTTTAAATTGATTTTTAACCAACCACCTTTTTCAATTTGTTGTTTATATTAAAACATATTAACATTTTAGAGTTAAACAGCAAACTAAGCATTTTATTTACAACATTAAAAGAAGATAAATACGTATGTTACTTCGCGAATTTCAGCGAAAATTACGCACTGATGGACTACAAAAATCAACAGAATCATTTTCAGTTCGTTTCTGATGGAAATCTCCTGTTTACCAATATATTCTAGCAAACAACAAAGATTTTGATACTAATCTCTAAAATTTGTATAAATATTATTTGATTTAGTGGTATGATACGATCAGCAAAAAAGCAAAATTTTACTGCTTTTTATCATGCTAGTCTCACGACTGATATTATGCAAACAAGCGGACAAGCACACATAGCTATATCATTTTAAATAGTCATAGCAGGGTTTGCCACGCCGCCTTTAATAATTATAGTAGTCTCTGCAAAACGAGTTGCCTTTCGTGGGACTGAGGAGAAATTCGGCGAGCAAGCATACATATTATATTGGTTTTTGGGGCTCTGACGTATGGCGAATACCGATTTTGTTTGAAATTTAACGGAAACGGAAATCCGCTTTAGCAAATAACAAGTTATGTACTTGATTGATTTTATAGTCAGGCGCACTACTAACTAGACGGGTGGGAGTTGGTTGGGATGTTGCATCGTACCAACTTTGTTGGTAGCATTCGCTTGCTCCATTTCTATTACGAATCATTAAATGTCAGTGTTTCGAAATCGCATATGCGCCATTTTGTTTGGAATTTGTGGAATGCTCGAATAACCTTTACATGAGACAAATATTAGCGTATAGTATTCGTATTGGCAAGCCATTTGACAAAACCCCGACAAGGTCGAATCGAATCACAGTGAAATGGGGCTGCAGCACGAATACTCTGTGTTCGTATTGGGCAACTTTAAGGTTTGCCCCCGGGGGGCTGTCAGAATACTAAATTTTGCATGTATAAATATTGTACTTATAGCCAGCCAGACAGACCCAGACACGAAGTGAGTTAATTTGCAGTTGAGACTTAAATTGACAAAGTTTCACAACAAACAATAGTTGCATGTGCCCCTGATGACTAAACTGGGCCTCAACCATCGACCATCACAGCCATCAGCCATCAACCAACTTCCATCGACTCTCCACCTCGCTCCAATGCTTGCTTTCTATACCTACATATATGGGATGTATATAGTATCATATCCGATTGTGTTTCTTCTATTTCTTTTTGGCCATTTTCAGGATTAGTGAGGCCACGGACGCCCACGTGAACTACAACTACACAACAAAGCCCCGAGTGGTTCTTCCGCCTAATTATGTCAAGGGTAAGTGTGCAAAATATTTGTGTACTTGGCCGAGTCTCTAAAACTGCATTTTGACTGCGTTCTTTCTATTTAATATTCACTTTCTTTTTTCCTATGCTTCACCGTTTTTTTTCATTCTCTTCAGTTTCTTTGGTATCTCAATCACGTTTCATTACGTATTTTCCCTTCGCTTTTTTCCACGGTTGTGAGTTAATTGCATGGACTTTTTAGGATTTGGTTTATTGCCATTGTTGGCTTCGGAATGAATGTTGCGTGTGGCGTTTATCGTGACGCAGCCAATTTCAGGGTCTTTCACCATCGAGGCCCTTTTTGGCTTTAGCTGGAATATATTCGCTTAATTTCTGTAATTACTACTTATGTACATATGTGTCCCCTCATATATAGTATTTATGCCTACAAGCATACATACAAACATATATACAATATGTCCTCGACAACGTCAGAAGTGAGAACTACTGCAATCGATTAAACGAAACGATGAGATGAGTATTCACTTACTCATTTTTCTTTCAATTCCTCGTTCCACTTAATTCACCATTATTAAACATAGTTATTTCGGATTTTAAGTAGTATAGTTTTGCAGGAGGAGTTCTAAATTACCAAATATAATTGTTGAGTTTCTCCCCAAACACAATGGATTAGTTTTCTGAACTGGATTGCATAGAATTTTAAATTCTTTTCAGATTCTAAATCACCCACTTATTTCCTCGAATTATGAATATTTTATACAAACATTTTAGTCATTATGTGAACCATTAAGACATATGTACGATTTTAACCCTTGTTTGAGTAACGATATATTTTTCTATCCGATATGTTCAAATGGAATTTTATTCAGGGAGTACAGTCGTGCAACCTGCACGAATATTAGATGAGGTGACATTGCGACGAGGTGTGTGACAATGCATCTTATATGTACGAGTAATAACGAATAATTCCTCAACTTATAGCCATGCATAGTATAGCTTTCAGCCTTATTTGCAGAACATCACTATATAGTAAGCCATCGTATTGTTTCAGATAATTAGGGAAAAGCAACGCCTCTAGCTTCATCGATTTTCACAGTTGTATAATACACCTTAAGCCTACAGACTTCATGCTACAGTTAGTCCATGAACTTGAAAAATGCCTGATGCCCCAAACTGTTAGACCATCCATAACCTACCCAACTCTATGCCTTCCATACTATGTGCTGTCGTGGGGGTTACTTGGGGAAGGCGAGGAGCAAAGGCGTGTAAATGAATTGGCGCACGAAAAAATTCACCCACTTTATTATTCAAATTTACTTAAATAAACTAGGACTAGACTGTCGACGCCTATTTTATACGATACGCAGATTTAGATGACCGCAACGTTAATATAATATAGTGATATATATTATTTATTGTCTCTTTATTTTCAGAAATGCGACCGCCCTCAAAGAAGGGCTCACCAGTGATAGTAGACTTTAGCATATTTGTTGTAGATATTAACTCAATTAATGTAGAGGATATGGACTTTAGGTAAGCGATAGACAGCACACAATTCACTATCTTGAGAGAACAATGATAATGTGCGTTCGTCATTCAGTCATTATATATTCATTTACAGAGTTGACATGTTTATACATCAACGTTGGATGGAATCCCGACTGGAAATATCTGATGACATATTCGAGGAGGGCGACGACTATGTCACATTACTTCCTGAATTTTTCGACAACCTCTGGCAACCAGATCCGTATTTTCTAAATTCTAAAATTGCCGGTAAGTTCGAAAATTCCCATCTGTGTACTGTCCCTATAATATAGAATAGTATATAATTTGTGAAGTGTGTGCATATGGGCTGGGATTTTAGTTGCATTGCTGAATCTTTCAAATAAATAGAAATCACTATTTAGTGTCTAACATGCACTTTTCTATGCATTTGATTTGTAAGTAATAATATGGTAATTCTATTTTTTTTTTACTTTTGATTTCCATTGTTTTTAATATTTCCAAATACAAACAACGACCCAAAAAAAAAAATTAATAATAAACAAATACACAATGCAAACTTCTACTAGGATTTGGAAGTCCATATGTTCCTTCAACTTCTCTGCTACGCAATAAAGATGAAAGAGAATCCAAAAACTTTCATCTAGACAAAACTTTAAGTATACCTACTAACAAAACTAGAATGTGTTTTTGTGTTGACATTCAAAGCAAATCCAAAAAAGGAGTTCACAAATTATCTCATATGCAACCTGATCGATAAGATATGAATATATCGGAAGATACTCACTTCGGCTCGCCGAATATTATGTACCCTTGCAGACTAAACTGTTACCAAGGCATAATTTTCCATTCAAGTATAGTATAGCAAACGGAATTCAAGATGTATTCCGTAAATTAAATTCAAGAAATATATACCTGCAAGGTTATATTATTTCATACGCTTTTGTAATATATATCTCAGAGAACTCGAATCGTCGACTCTTTATCGATTTCAAACATCATATTACCAAATACACAATAAACATTATGCAAACACACGTATTTCCTTATTGTCCAGCAGAAAGTCATTATTATACCACCCATGAAATCGAATATATAATTTCAGTATTAGTTGTTTAAAAACAAATATTATTTTTACACAATATTTCAAATGTAAACACAATAAAATCAATCAATTTTGCGCACAAAAAGTGAATATTATCTGATATCGTACGTCGCCATCTTTGCACAGCTCCCAGTATCTAAGCTTAAAAATCGAATCGCGCGCCAACGAAGACAGCTAAACTTTCGATAGACTTTAACCGATAAATACTTTTACTTCTTATCGGTTTTTGAACAATTGACTTGGTTGACTTAAGGACAGCTCAATTTTCGATTCTTTACCACTTATCGGTTTTTGAACAAATGCCGTTGGATAACTTCTAGTTAAATTTTGCGCTAACCGTGTTGGATAGATATAAAATGACCGGAGTTGATGCCTCGTCCTTTACCTCCGGCAACGCCTACAACAGCGAATGATTGCTGACGCGAGTTAGCCATTAATCGCACGCTGACCAAATCGCTTTCAATGTCACGGCCAACACTGCCGTTTGGAGGTGTTTTCGTTCCTACATTACTAAAGCAGGCGTTATACGTCCGCGAACAATTGCCAAACCGTAGACCAAAGTCCATAGTATTGTTGGAAATTTACAGTTGCATGGAGAACGATAAGATCTCGACGTGTTTTCATGGTTTATGTTCAACTTGTGTGTTGGTTACCCCAATGTCAGCGCCCACGAAAATCGATTTATACGTTTACTCCGAAAATGTAGAATTTAATATTAAACTCGTAATAATTTCCAACTATAATGTAAATTTCATTCAGCAATTTTTTAGAATTAGAATTAGAAGGTTTATCTAATATTAATCTAATATCTAATATTTTGGTGTAATATAATAATATCTAATAATCTAATATTATAAATCGGGTCGGACAAAACTTGTTATCCAAATTTATTTTCGATATCAACAAACACAATTCACCAAATTTTTCTTATAACACAATTCTAAAAGCAATCAAAAATTATTCAATGGTTTTGCTGGCTTCGTTAGGAGACTTTGAGTAGTTAATATAGGACGTTTAGTATGTATCTCTCAAATAAATCTATTAGGTGCAGATCATTTAAGCGCACAACTTTTTGAAGCAATTCCCCCACTCAGCTCATTTGCTTTAAGTACAAAACCCGCATCAAACTTCGAAGCAGGATCAGACAAAGGCACATACACCAACATTGCAGTAGTCACTAGTTGAAACACCAGATATCAGATCAGATCAGACAATGCGTGCCTACCAATTCCATAGTTCTAATCGAAACAACTTTGTTCCGCATCTCTGCAACGTCTTTTCGATGTCTTCTCGTTGTAGAAATAGCTACCCTGACGCACAAGTTCACGTCGGTGACGCTCTACAAGAATAAGACCGTGAGGTATGCGGCTCGTATGCATGCCATAATTGCCTGCCAGATGGAGTTTCAGCTCTACCCCATGGACATCCAAGTGTGTCCCATTTACATCGAGAGTTGTGAGTAATTTTCTTGTAGTTAACACGCTATAGTTCATCTGCTTATCCATAATCTCCTGCTCTGATTCAAGTTTCGTCCAACAACCAGAAGGTTAAGCTGCGTTGGTCCGATTCGGGTGTAACGCTCAATCCAGAGCTCAAACTACTGCAGTACAATCTGGGCCAGCCTCTGGAGTTGGAGGAGAGCGACGGCTATATGCCCGAGAAGGTCGGCAACTTCTCACGGCTGACCGTCTACTTTCGCTTCGAGCGGCAAATTGGCCATCATCTGATCCAGACTTTTGCGCCCTCTTCGCTGGTTGTCATGCTGTCGTGGTTCAGCTTCTGGCTGGGACTGGACGCCATACCAGGACGCGTCACACTGCTGGTCACCTGCATGCTAACGCTGGTCACCATGTTCACCGGTCTACGGGCGGATATACCACCCGTTGCGTATGTAAAGGCAAATACCACCCAAACCCAAGAACGTCTCGAAACACTGTGAACTCAACTAATCGTTGCTCCCACTTATCATTCTTCCCATCTACTTGCTTGCATGCGACAGGCGCTTGACCTTTGGATGGCCGGATGCATGGTGTCGGTGTTCGCTGCCCTGGCCGAATTTGTCGTTGTCAAAGTGTTGGATGTGCAGTACCAGTACCAGGTAAACCGAATACCAAAGGTACTGCCCATGGTAAGCGCAAGTCTGTGTTCCGCTTTAATAAATAAAGACATTTCTTTATCATTCCATGCCCATGCTCATGTCCGTATCCTCCTCAACCCAATACCCCAACCCTGCCCATTCCTCAATCCCGTTGTCTGTGTTTGTGTGTGCAGCGCATAAGCAATATGGAGAAAGGTCAATGTGCAACTGTGGCGAGCTGGGAGGGAGGCGCCGTACGGTCACGAAAGGCCACACAAACTCCAACAACGCCGGGCCAGGTGAGTGCCGCTCGCTGTTGCCTTGGCACACATGCCAGCCAGTCAGTCAGTCAGTCAGTCAGTCAGCCAGCTAGCCTTAGTTGTTGCAACCGTAATCGCAACCGCTACCGCAACCGCAAATATCGATGTGGTTACTCCACATCGTTCGCAATCAATCAATGCATATTAAGAACAACAACCAAATGTCTAACATATTCATTCATATTGCCGTAGACATCGCTGCAGGGTAATGGAGGACCACCCAAGCCCGCCCGTCGCCAGAGCCTGCTGTCGGTGGCTTGGACGGACACGGATACGGGCGTGGAGAAGATCATGTGGCGCGAGATCGATAAAGTGTCGCGTGCCGTCTTTCCCATATTGTTCTTTGTCTTTGTGCTCCTCTATTGGCCCATATTGCTGATGAAGTCGTCCTAGGATTTGGGGAGTTCCAGAATACACATTTCTGGACTCCGTTAAAAAATCGAAAAGGAACTCAATCCCCAATGATGCAAAGACACAAAGACAACGATACAAGGACACATACACTGCAATACTGTTTAACTTTACGACTCTCCAAATCAAATCTATTGCTATGAGTATATACAAACATATATATCATATCTAAGTATTATCAGGTATACAAGTAGTTTCCTGCGCTAACGCTTTTACTATGCTAATCCCGAAACAACTTCTAGATCTACAAAATTGGCGTTGCTCATTGATAGAATAATTGAATTGGAGTTGTTTTAAGCGGAATATTCATGGCATCTCTAACCATGTCCCACAATGTGTACCTGAGTTAACGTATCAGATCAGAATATGACATACAATCCTTACAAATGATGAAAATAATAATTAGTACGGCACGCCTGGCGCCATCTAGCGGCCATAGCTTAATGGGTGCTCAGAGAAGTGCGAATGCAGATTATCCGAGAGCCGGATAACGGATACCGGATACAGGGTATTTTGACAAGCAACTGATAAATTTGAGCTCAGCTTTAGCTAGCGTTAACTGTGAATTCAGAGCTCGTAACTCGCAAAATAAAGCCAGTTTATTAAACCTCAATCAACCCTAACTGAAATAAAAAACCAACAAAAGCTTTGGTAATCGATTAAACTAGTTTGCTTTTGGTCGAAATTCACTTTGATGGACTATTTTGAGGTTCCAAAGTTAACTTCGACCATACACATATTTTTCTTTGTATATTCATATGCCATTACGCCTCTAGTGGATAAATAACAAATTATTTTGTTAGTCGTTTTAATGTTTTTTTGTTAGCGTATACTTATGCTTAAGCAAAATCAGCCAGAAAATTAATTGGTGCTTTAAAGAGATAATAAAAAGTTTACAACCCTCTAAGGATCAATACCTAAGTATATATAATTATTGAATGTAAATAAAGTAGTAAAGATGCTATTTAGGAACTTTTACACACAATTGAGACAAATAACACTTTAGAGCTGTGGCTTTATATTATACTATACTATATTTGATATATTTACCTGTAGTTCAAATGGCACACACTCAAGAGAAGTTAGAAATACGAACGTATATTAAATATACTTAATAAGTGAAGCGAATATTATATTTTGTATAAAATGAAACTATGTAAATACAATACAGCTAATTGAAACAGATAATTCAAATCTACTATTAAATTAATACACCTAGACATTTATTTATACTCGTAGCTACGATAAGCTCGTATGTGTACATACATTTCCATCGGTTAAGTTCTACTTCATTTCACAAAGCTTTCTTTAGTATTATACATATATATCTACTTTTATGCTCTAACTTCTTGATTTTGGAAGCTTTTAAGACTCAATAAAACCCCTCACAACTATGCATGTAAAAATACAAATAAAATAGTTTGATTCCAACTAAAACATAATTATTGGATTTCAGTTTTCTGGACGACTTATGGTAATTCCAACGCGATAACCTAGTAATATTTTCAAAGTTGATTATCATACAAATGCTGTTAAAAGTTGGTAATAATTATATTTATTTACATTTAATAGGTGAAGTAACAAGACAACTATTCAACGAACTATGATGCGTCGCTTTCCTCTTCGCTATCATCCTCGCTCTCCTCATCGTCATCAAACTCTCGCTCAAGTAGCTTATCATCTTGATGCCTAATCAACAGCATATCATCATCACTGTCCGCAATCGCTGCATCATCGTTGTCTCCATTGGATTGCTTTAGTTTGTCTGATCTGTCCAATAACACACGTATTGTGTATTTGTTGAAGTCGCAGCTAAAGATTTGACACGATGAGTTAATAAACTATAACTGGTTAAGAGGACAACACTTACATCTTGTTAAGCATCTCATATTTATGCGATATACTTTCGTGTAAGCCGAGCAGAGCCGTCTGCTGAAAGACGCCATCATGATAGCCATGTTTGGTCAACAGACAGCAGCACCACTGCAAATAAAACTCGATGTGGGGCGAGGACTGCAGCAGACGGGAAAGTTGTTGCAACAATCGCTGAGCAAAGTCGGGCGACAGATCCCCACAGAGCAGCTCAACTGTAAAAAAAATGCAAAACAGTAGCTTTAATTCATGCACAGCGGCGACACGTGCTGCCACCCAATCGAGGACACGTTTCTGATGGTGGCAGATGACAGCTATAGAAGGGGTTATTAACCATTTAGCCCCAACCCTATTATGACCGACTACTAACCGGCTAAGTGAATGCAGAAAGAACCTTGAAACTGTTTATTAACACAGCCAAGAAATTTGCACATTCGATCCAAATTGTTGGGTAATAAGCGGGCTACCTTGAATGTTTTACCCTAACATCAACTCAACTCCCATCTATTTTTAGACATGCGAAAAGCAGAGAAACAACGAAATCGCTATTGATTGCAAGGAAAAAATGGAAAGCAAAAATGGGACGAAGAAGGTTGCAAAACTGACTCCATTTGCAAGGTTACGTTTGCTACTGGGGTGTCCTGGCCCTTTCTGTATACCACTGCTTATATAAGCACTTACTGTCTCTATACGGCACGCGCTCCAGCACTAAGGTCACCAAATTAGGCTCGTTGAGTTTCAGGGACATCACAAGGGCCTTTGTGTACTCCAGCCTCTTTAGCGCCTCATGTACGGCCTTTGGCGTCACTTCTAGCGACAGATCGAACGGATCGAAGACAACGCCTAAAATAATCATTAAGATTGATTAATACCCATTTGCCGAAATAGCTTTTATATCTTAAACTTACCCTTGTCCAGCGCATAAATGCAAAGACCTTCTGTGCCGGCGGCTGCGAACGCCTGTCCGGTGGGCGAGAAACGCACGGAGAACACTCTCACCTCGGGCTGAAAGCGTCGAGCGGACATGTCACCCTTGCGTACACCAGGCAAGCGTATTGCTACATTGCCTCCCTCCAGCTCCTCTCGTTCCTCCACAAGTGCCATGTTGCCAAACTCGCTCAGATGCTTGCGGCTGATAAAGTCCTGCAATTGTACCAAGTAGATATGGCTATCACATCGTCAATCTCTCATTTCCATTCTATTTAACTCACATTCAGACCGTCCAGACTGAAGTTCTGTGTTATCTGGAACTTCTTTAACAGGATCGCCTCACGTACATGATATATGCAAATGTTTGAGGATTTGCCCGCTGCCAGCACGCATTCGCCATCCGCTGAATACTCAATCGTTGAGAAATAGCTAATTAAGGGAAAGGAATGAACTAAAGCGCATAATGGGTTGTTGGTGAACTCACTTTGATTGTGTATTCTTTTTGGCAGTTACAACGTCAGTCTCCAGGCGACCGCCTCCCAAATCCTCACGACCCTCAATTGTGGTCACTTGTGTTGCAGATTTCACATCAAAGATTGTGATGGTGCCTGCCAGCGTGGACACTGCGACCTGAGAGCATATTAGTTAGGAATTTCAATTTTGTTAAGCATTAAGAAAATATTTTTTGTTTACCTCTTCTCCACTTGGACTAAATGTCACACACGTGACATCTGAAAGCGCATCAATTGTTTCATGCTCACTGTTGCTCTCCAGACAGTTCCAGATCTTCACAGTTTTGTCCCAAGAGCCCGAAACGAGCGTAGAAGAGGTGGAGACGGGGGAAAAGGCCACAGAGGTAACAGGACCCTCATGACCACTGATAACTTCCAGCAGTTTACCCGTCTTAATGGACCACAGATAAATATCAAACACATCTTGTCCGCCCGCGACAACAAGCTCGCCGGAATAGTCCACAGCAACGCAAGCAAACTGTGCCGGTGAGGGCGATGTGAATGTCCTGAAGTTGCGATATCTGATGATATCGAAGGCACGCACTGTACCATCTAATGAACTGCTGACCAGGAACTTCTTATTGCGACTGAATTGCACCGCAGTAACGCCACTCGTATGCTCACTGAATGTCACAAAACAGAAGCTACTCTGAGTGTTCCACAGCTTCACCTTGGAATCCTCGCCGCCAGTGGCAATGTACTGACCATCCGGCGAGTAAGCTATGCAAGTCATTTCACTGCTGTGTCCTTGCTGCTTCATAATGTACTGCTCGCTCTGCCATTCCCACACTAACAACTGTCCGATCTCCTTTGAAGCCAAGGCCACCCAGTCGCCGGTGCAGTTGAAGAGCGCCGTGGAGATGGGATAGTCGGAGATGCTGAGCGAGTGTATCATATTGACGTCGGGCAGCTCATACAGGTAGAAAGCACCAGTGCTGAAACCTACAACCAAGACCTTTGTCTGACGATTATAATTGGCCGCAGTGAGCAAGGCATCCCGTTTCTCTTTGCGCGGCTCGTTGGCCAAGTAATGACGTCCCAGTTTGCTGTAGAAGAATGGATGAGCCTTGCGGATGTTCTCATCCTTGATATCGTTATCATCCTCCGCGCCAGTTGTCTCCACTTGCGCTCGCTCCACATTGTTTTCAACGTCATCTTCAGACTCATTTTCCCCATCTGAACCATTTTTCTTGGCATTCACCTTTCGCTTGCGCTGGGGAGGCGCCGCATCACTCTCATCGGCGTCTCCCAAATCAGATGGTTCCATGCTGCACTCCCATAAGCACAGCTGACCATTGCGACTCACCGTGTTGATGTGCAAGCTATTTGATTCAAAGAAACATGAGACTATAGCATCCGTATGTCCACTTAGATTGTATGTTCTGAAATTTCGTGTGTGCTTGATTGCACAGATCTTCGTAGAGCTATCACGGCAGCCGATAGCAAGCAGCTTCGAGTCAGAGGACCAATCCAGCCACGTGACATCGTCATAGCCGCCTAGGAAACTACGTTTCAGCACAAACGGATTGTACTCGCCAGTAATTTCACCAGGCGCACTAAATATTAAAACGAGGTTTTCTCTGGCCACAGCAAAGTAATTGCCATCTGGACTGAAGGTGACAACCTGCACTCCAGTTTGGAACTTATGCCGATGGATCACGGTGCACGACACCATGCTGATCAACTGTGCATCGCCCTTCTCATTTACGGCGAGCATCAAACTGCCGTCTGGTGAGAGAGCAATGTTTGTGTAGTTATAGCGCGACTCCAACGACAATGTGCGGGACTTGTTGCTGTTAATTTAAAAAAAAAAAAGTTTAAACATGGGTAATGAGTTGGAAGCATTCCAGTAGCTTACTTCTTGAGATCGTAAACGGTTATCCGATTTCCCACAGTACTGATGACTGAATTTCCATCAGGTGTGAAGACCAAGTTTCCATTGCGATATATTGTACCCAACAAATTCGAGAACTGAAAATATTTCAAAACGTTTGCGTCACTTAATATGTTGGCTATTGTTTTTTGTATTTACTCACTTTGTATCCGAACTTCATGATGTTGTTTTCTTTTAAAAAATTGATAAACTATTGAAGCATTAACGCGGCAATCGTAAACAAAAAGGAATGCACGTGTTGTGAGAGCAATACAAAAAACACTAATTTTCGGCAAAAAAAGTTAAAAATACTAATTTCATTTTAACTAACAATCGTAAATAAATACATTCGTATTTATCAACTTCTAATGAATTATTTAATTAACAATAAAAAAAAGCTCTCCCTAAAGCTAGAATTAAAAGCACTAAAAATTAATTTTAAATAATAATTCAAATAGAGCCATAAAAAAATACTACTCTTGCATTCCAGAATAGTGCTGCCAACTGGTTTAATGCGTAGTTGGAATTGCGTTTCAAGAAGAAGAAGCTACTATCCAAACAAAGAGAACACAATATAAACATTATACACTAATTTACCAAATATCGACAATGGAACAGCCTAAAACTGCTGCTGAGAAACTGGCAGAACGCAAGGCACGGCTGCTAGACCTACACAAACAACGACAAGAGGCACGCACTCAAAACCACCAGGAAGTCGTTGCAGAAGATGCTCGCAAGAAATTGCCTAGTAACTGGGAAGCCCGTAAACGCCAAGCTGAATGGCTACTGGCGGATGACAAAGCACGAGCGGAAGCCGAAGCTGCTGGCAAGGATTACGAACGCATGAAGCTGCTCGACGTGTCTGCTGTAGACGCTGAACGCATCGAGAAAAAGAAGCAACGCAAGGACAATCCCGATTTAGGATTTTCCACATACGAAGCACAGACTGCCAGACAATACAATCGACTGGTTAAAAGCATGCCACCACGCGACATGGACAAGTATGAAAAACAAAAGGCTGAACTGGGAGAAGCATTCTATGGCGGTCCAAACACAACACTTCATCAACGCACAAAGGACACGCCGAGCGCAATAAACAATATGGTCAAGGATTTGGATCAGCAAATTGAGCGTAGAAAGAAATACTCCAGAAGACGCATCTACAACGACGATGCTGATGTAGACTTCATTAACGAGCGCAACTCTAAATTCAACAAGAAGTTGGATCGTTTCTATGGCGAACACACGGCAGAGATCAAGCAAAATCTTGAACGTGGTACAGCGATCTAAAAATGCTTTTAAGCATAGCCAATTAATCATAATTGCAGTTTAATTATAAGCAGGAATACTTTGTAAATGCATTGTTTACTCTATATAAAATATATTTCTACACAAAAAACTATTTTGAACATCATAAACAAGAAACTACAAAAATGCATTAGAAGTAGATAACTATCGATTGCACTATCGATGGTTGGGTGCTATCCAGCCGCCATCCATGGCAGATACCTTCGATAGTGGCCCATTCATTCACATGTTTTAAAATATTTTAAAACGTCAGACGACAAGAAGGATGTACAATGCCTCGACTGTGGCAAATATATAAGGTCGTGGAAGTTTGATGTATTGCCGCTTACATCAAAGTTGCACGACCATTTAAAAATTTATCATCCTGGCCTGGAAAGTAAAAACTCGAAATCTAGCACACAAACTGTACGTGCTGAGAGGAACGACACTGCGTCTACAAGCAGCAGTTGCAGATCGAGTATGAACTCTGTAGCGTCCTACTTTAAAAGAGCTATCTTATATGATTCAAATTCTGTAAGAAAGACCGACATTGACAAAACCGTAACTGAGATGGTTGCCAAAGATATGCAGCTGTACAATATTGTAAAAAGGTTCGTACAATACACTGAGCTATTGGATCCTAGCTATAAATTATCAAGCAAGATGCACTTACGAGATGTGCTAATGTTTAATTATTTCAAGGAAACCTCTGCCAAGTTATCAGCTAGCTTCAAAATCTTTCGGATAGAGCAATTACATGTGATTTGTGGACATCAAGTGCCAATTTTGTTTTTTTGACTGTGACGGGTCATTTTGTGTATAATCACAAATTAAAACCAGCATCCTTGGCTACGGAAAAACTGTTAAGCATAACTAATCACTGTTCGCAAAACATTGCTGAATGTGTAAATCTATCGTTAGCAAAGCACGATAGCGAATGAAAAACTCAAATTAGCTCAAGAAGGCTCAGAGTATAATTTGCTGCAAGAAACACTAGGTGGAATAGTTTCTATTTCATGGTCGAGCTTATTATAAAAACGAACGATGTCATTGCCAAAGTCTTACTATCAACAATAAATGCACCGCAGCCATTTACTACTGAGGAAATACTTGTGCTGAATTATATCGAAAAAGTATTGGCTTTCTTTCAGCTAGCAAGTTAGAAAACTTCTGGCGGAAAGTATGTAACCATATCGCTAATTATACCCATGGCTTATGGACTTTGTCGTTAAATCGAAAGTGTTTAACCGCTGCTACAAACTTTTCAAGGTAAAATTTTAAACAAAATATTAATGGAATCAATAAAGAAACGCCTTTCCATATATGAGCAGCCTACACTAATGGATTTCAACACAGATCAAACGCTGAAGAAGTAACATTTTTTGAAAATGAGCTTGCAAATTTCCTCGTCAGAGAGTCTCCAATTAATTCACCCGTCGCATAGGATTCAAATTCACAGGACACTTTGTTTAATTTTTTGGGTGACCGATCGATAAACGAATTTGGAAACTCACGACAGGATGCAATCCTAACTAAAAGGCAATATCTGGTAAATCAAACTGATTTTCCCACTATTGGAAGCCTTTTTTGCAAATATCTCTGCAATCCCGGTACGTCCGTAGAATCAGAAAGGGCTTTCAGCAAGAAGGGCCAAATTATTTCAGAGAGGCGAACCCGACTCAAGGAAGAAAATGTAAACAGTCTTTTATTTTTAAACCGTAACTCTTGGGTAAAATAATTTTATTGTATTCGTTTAAAATAAATTTGTTTGTTGGGGTATACTATCGATTGCGCTATCGACACTATCGGTTGTTCAAAATAAACTATTGTAGTTCTCCACCTCTAAAATATATACGTTTAGCAGAAACGGGTATATTTCATCTTCATTCAACAAGCTAAAAAATGCAGCCAAAACGTTGGTATTTAAATACCAAACAAATGGTTTGCGAAATAATTGTTTACTTTCATCTCATTGACTGTTGATTAAGTACTGGAAACAACATCTGTAGTCAATTATGCAAAACTTCAGCGCGCGAGAAAAGTTTTTGATTGCAAACACACTTAACTGCTTGCCCGTCCTTCTCCAAGGACGTGCTGTGCTCATCGATCTGCACAATGAGACTTCGGTGGCGGGCATCATAAGTATTGCCGACGGCCACATGACCTGCGAACTGACACAGGCAGTTTTTATCGATCGTAATGGGAGACAGCATTTGTTCGACAATTTTATGATCCGCAATCGCATGATCCGTTTGCTGCATGTGCCTGAGGATCTGGATATTAGAACAGAGCTTTTGAATCATCAGAAAAATCGTGCCGGTCGATTCAAGAAAACAAATACAAAACGCACGTTCAAACAAAAGCGAGCCGAAGATCGTCACAAGGAAACCTTGGAGAGCATCACAAAGCAGCAGCAAGTTGATGAGAAATAAGCAAATTACAAGTTCCATCTTAGAAATATATGCAAATAATAGTATTCCGTAATGTAGAATAAATAAAAGAAGATAAATTTAGAAATCCAAACAAGATGCGGGTTGAGTGTTATAAGATTTCCAATCCAAACATATTTATTTATGTAGCATACAAAAATAGCGATTCTACTTGGCTTCCTTTTCTTCCTTGTATTTGTAATGCAGTTCCATACAATCTGTCTCGGATATTTTGATCCAACCATTTGGAGTCATGTGATAAACACGAACAATACCGCCGGAGTAGGCATCCCTGTAGGTGGCATGGTAGATGGCACGACGACCCAGCTCCTGGGCTTCGTTGTCCTTCAAGTCCCAGTGGTAGCCAGAGTCAAGTACACCGAAGGCAAAGATCGAACCGCTGCCAACAGAGAATACATTGCCAGGAGTGCGTGATCCTTCGGAATCCACATAGTACAGTCCCGGACCACGCTTGTCATAGCCGGCTAACATCATACCCATGCTCAGGCCCATGCCCTTGTATTCGTGAGCAATGTTGGCCATGATCTTGCTGGCAGCGGCCACCGAAATGCGTTCCTTGTTGCGCAGCTCGTGTAAACGGCATTCTTTGGCCAGCACACGATCCCAGTAGACACAGTCGGCAGCACCGCCGGCCAGTGTGCCCAGCAAAAACTGATTGATTTCCACAATTTTTTTCATTGTCTGCGATCCAATGTACTGACCTCCGGTGGCGCGCGAGTCGACAGCCAAGATGACACCACCTTGGTACTTAAAGCCCAACGTTGTGGTGCCGTGATCAAAGTTGATTTTTATGCCGGTTTTTTCGCCATTTGCTTGGATTTTGTTTAGATTCTCAAGTGGCTAAAAATATATAAAAACATTGCATGATCTAATTGCAAATTACTTTTCGATAGTTTAACTTACGTTTTCGAATGGAGGTGCAGCCAATGTATAAGGATTCGCAATGTTGCTTGTGAATGCATTTATATCATCTTCCACCTCGGACGATGTCCATGCAGAGGGTTTCATGTATGAAGCTTTAGAAATTTTGCAAATCTCAGCCAATGCCATTTTTACTCTCTTTTAAAATGTCGCAAGGAAACACAATGTCGAAGTAATTTTTGTGATGAGATGACAAACAAAAATTGTCTAGTGTGACCGCACACAAATTAAGCAAATATACCTGAATAAATAGAAGTCGAGAAACATCATTATCGAATAGTGTTACCAGATCGTAATCATGGGGGTCAACGTCGATACATCGATGCCATCGATGTTTCTCCACCTCTAATACCAAACCTGTTGCCAATTTCAATTCGCCGCGATTTTCTCTTCTATTTTCCTTAAGGCCTGGCTTGAAGCCAAATTAACTCTGGGCGTGCACAAAATGTAAGCAGGCAAATAAAAAACAAACAACTGTTTCTCTTCAAAATAAAAATTAATGAATTTGTAAATTTTGTGCGCCTTCTTGCAAACTGGAAAGTGTAACGGACTTGAATAATTGAGCGCCTTAAGCTGTAAGTTGAGAAAAAGTCTCAACCCACCGTGTTTGGTCAGTGATCGTTTGCTGTGAATTTTGATGTGGCCAACTAGCTGTTATTAGCAGCAAAAATTTGCAAATACGAAAATTCGCTTAGAACGGTTTAGATTTTAAATAGATTGATAAAAAGAATTGTTAAAAATAGATAAGTGCGTTCGAATTACAGCTTTCACACATACAACTAATTTTCACTACATATGTAATGCACGTATGTTGTACATACGCCAACTATTCGTGGGTAATGCGTGTACATTTCTAAGTGTGTGTGAAGAGTTGCGCTTAATATGTACTTTGGGATCTTTGCTTTCTTCATATCTTTCACCTAAAATGTTAAATAGAATTGTGCATAAAAAACTGTATTTACTTGTAGAAAATGCAGTATGGATCGCAATTTGAAGCAGGAAGCCTTGCCGAATGCCATTTCCGGGGTAAGTTTAAGTCACAGAACTTTAAGGATTGTCAATTGTAACTTTTTTTTTTTCGGCAGCATGAAGCCAGAAACTGGACTGCCTTGCATGATGCTGTTGCTGCTGGCGATGATCGACGGGTGCAAGTTCTGTTGACTAGCAATGCTGATCGCCTGGCCAAGGAATCCAGCCAGGGCAACACACCGTTACATGAGGCAGCCAGCCGTGGCTTTAGTCGCTGCGTTAAACTAATCTGTGCGCCGCCGTCTTCGTCGAAGACACAGCACAAGGATAAAAGCAGGCTCAAGGCGCGAGTGGCGAATACAATTGAGGCGCTGCACAATGCTACATTGAGTATCATCAACAACGAGGGACTCTCGGCACTGCATTTGGCGGCACAGAATGGACACAATCAGAGCTCCAGAGAATTGTTGATGGCTGGCGCTGATCCCGATGTACAGAATAAGGTGCGTTTGAAACAGTGTCTGTAGCTTTCAGTAGTAATTGAATACCTGTTGAATTTCTTGTAGTACGGCGATACGGCGCTGCACACAGCCTGTCGGTATGGCCATGCAGGAGTGACTCGCATACTGTTGTCGGCACTGTGCGATCCCAACAAGACGAACCTCAACGGGGACACGGCCTTGCACATCACCTGCGCCATGGGCAGAAGGAAGCTAACGCGCATTCTGCTAGAAGCCGATGCGCGTTTGAGCGTGAAGAATGCGCAGGGAGACACGCCGCAGAGTATTGCCATGCGCAAGAATTACCGCGAAATTCTGGAGATTCTAAACACGCCGAAACGCATACGTAATCGCAAAGAAAAGCCAAAGGAAACGGACAAAACGGCACCGGCGCAGGAAAAGGAAAGGGATTGTGTGGATAAGGCCATCAATTGGTCGCCCTATGGCTGTCATTACTTTCCCGATCCACGCTCGTTTCCATCGCCCAAGTTGGAGACGCTACCCAAAGAACCGCTGAAACAAGGCGAACAATACTTTCTTGACCTGGCGGGTCACATACACAAGGGCCCAGTGAGTGTGGGCAACACCTGCTACTGCGGCCCCTTCTTCCGGCACATCGAGAACAAACTGAATTGCAATCGCAAGAGCCTAAAGAAGTATGTGCACAAGACAAAGGAGCGTTTGGGCCACAAGGTGCAGGCACTGGCCATCAAAACAAACGATCAAATCGAGCAATTAACGCGCACAATGATTGAGGATCGTATGCGCTGCGAGAGCAAGCGGCAGTATCTTAACGAGTATCTGCGTCGGGGCGAGCCGATGCGTTCCACTTTCGACAACCAGACGAAGAGTCAGCGAATTGAGCGCACGTTATCGCGTTGTCGAAGCTTGGATCTGCTCGATAGCAATTACGATGGCAACAAACTCTGCAATTCGAAGAGCGTCGAGCTGCTCGAAAATGATAACCAAGCTGTCGTTATGGCTGAATACCATTCTCATGGCCGGGAAATTGTCGAGGGCAGTGACACGAATGAAGATACACAATCCAATTCGAGCGCTGAAGCTCAAGGGAATGGCAATGAGGCAATTGCTCAAACACTGCCCATGGCACAAGAGGAATTGAAGAAATCGAAATTAAATGAACTAAAGTTGGATTTCCTAAAGGTGTCGGAGCGATTGGGCGACTTGTTAGAGAAAACCTCGTTGATCATGGAGCGGGAGAATGAACAGGAGAACAAACTACAGCTGTGCTCGCTCTCTCCCGGTCAGAGCGATCCTTCCACGTACAGTCCAGGCAATCAGTGCAATTTACTAGAGAACAAAGAGAGCGGCAACAGTCCAAATTACGACGAGTATACGCATGTCCAGCGACGCTATCCCAATTCAAGTGAAACTTCGAATCCCTCGCAGAATTCGAATAGCTGGGAGTTTGAAATGTCGCCTCCGGAGACGCAAAAGTATTACCACTGTATGGGCAGAGGGGACAACATGCTGAATACGGTGATCAAAGCACTGCGCAAGGATGCTACCTATGGGGAAATGCATAAAGATGAAGTGGCTCTCAATGAGAATGCGGACAGAATGTGCGGCGATAAGTTACTGTATAAGGCGCAACCAACACATCAGACGCCATCGCCATCTCCATCCTGCAGCACTGATGCAGCCGTATTTCATGCCCAGCAATCCATGTCCAATCTATTAAAACGGCAGGCACTCTGTCTGGATGAAAGCTTTCCAGCGAACTCTACTACGCTGTACTATACTAATCCAATTGGCATTGCGTCTGATCAGGATACTCCACGCCAGTCAGAAGACATGCAGCTGAGAAGGCAAAGCCCAAATGATGCTCCATCAAAGGTCGAAATCCGAAATAGCGAAATCAAATACCTAAAGAAACCCATTTCCGGTCAGGTCAAGGATATGGTTGCCCACTTGCAGGGTAAAATAGATTTGAATTCGCAGTTTGCGACAGAAATGCCTTTAAGTAGTGCTGCTCTGCATTCGCCAAATGCGATTAGCGCTCGCTTGAATAACAGCTTGCATCCGCATCCACATCCGCATCCTCAACCACATCCACACGCCACGCTGGCTAATGAAAACGCTGCTCCACCTACGCACAATCCGTCAGCTCTTTACGCTGCCCATGTGAGAAACACGCAGTTTGAGGCAGCTGAACGACAGGTTCCGAAAGATGCCTATTTTCACGATCTGCCAAATCGCGCACGAAATCTGCAAAGAGCTCCGCCCATCTACGCGGCAGATTTAACAAATACACGGCTTCTCAGGGGCTTCGCGGGACAGCAGCGGCATCACGGTCCTTTTCATGTCCATGTGCCGGGGGAATATAGTAATCAGAACGTCAATATGGCGAATGGAAGTCAGCAACAACATTTGCACGCTAGTGTGCAGGTGCAGAGTGGACACTCGATAAGGGCGCATCCAATGATCTATCGCAGTCAGCTGCCACCCGATGTGCTGGGCAACGATGGTGTGGACACAGATGGCGATGAGATCGCAGCTGTGGGCCTATATAACAATGTGTCGAGCCTGGTTTAAGGTTGAGGTGGTCTTTGGAATAAAACAAAACGTTGAAATAATTAGGAAACAATCGTGGAGTTTTGGAAGCCACAAAAATGTTGTAAATAGTTCTCACAATGTATTTATCATAATTTATAAATTGAATGTTGTTCATGTTTGCGGTACACTAGATATTTGCCAAATTCAATTCTGGACGTTTGTTTAGCCTTAGCCTTGCAATGCAGCAACATTAGCGATATTTTGTTTTAGAATTTGTTTTTTGAAATAGAATTTGAAAAAACATATTGATTATAGACCAATTCACCAATTGGCCACATCAGTTTGGCACCATTTTGACCATTTCTTTTGTCTGAAAGTGGGTCTTTAGTATGTAGGTAGTTTTGTATATCTTCTCGCTTAGTCGTAAAACTATAAATAATTACGTATATCGAATTATTATTGAATTAAAATATATTTTCTTTAAAAAATTTTTAAATATAATAGTATTTTAATGTATATGTAAATATCAGAATGTCAAGTACATATTTATTTGATAACAGATTGGTTTTTGTTTTGGTGTTTTGATAGACATGCGGCTTTTGACATTGTAAAGTTGTAAATGAAAATAAACGAAACAAGTAGTGGTTACAAACGAAATGACAATGACAATGACAGTATGATGACGAATTTGATATTCTTAACATTAATCTGCGTGTTGTTTGCTTGCTGGTTTGTTTAATACATTTTAGCAATTTCCTAAAAATAACCTTTTTCGATGTTTACTATCATTTTAATTGTAATTCAAATTTATAAATGATCCTGAAAGTGTTGAGCTCCCTCTTTCGCAGCACTTACACTTACTCGGCACTTAATTAGTATCTTAGTTCAGAAATAGTCGAATTACAATAGCCAATAATTTAGTCACTTTAAATGTAGCCTATTATAAACCTATTAACATTACATATTTTTTTGCATTCTATTGAGGGAGTTTTCCATCATTATCTTCTTGGCTTTAATGAAATGAGTGTCGATTATCCCGGCTTTATACTATTTAACTTAACAATATTGTTGTTGGTCTTCAGACAGCAGGGATGAGTTGCGCTCGCTTGGGACTTTGCAAATATCTTATATCAGGTAATGTCTCAGAGGGGACTGTTGTCCGAGTCTTCGCGCTCTTGGATTGTGGTTATGCTTTGCTGCAAGGCATTCGGTGTGAGCCACTCTCTAAAAATAAACACAACACTCCATTAATATTGCCACTCATGCATTAGCAGGTAAACGTACTTTGGTAAACATCTCTGTAAAAATGGCACACAGGAGCTAAAATGTGCGAGACGATTCACCCAGCTGGGTATCTCTTGGCCGCAAAGTATCTGTTGGTCAGCAAAGAGATACAATTAGAATTAACCTCGATAATCACTTTACACAGGACGTACCTGTGTCAAAGAACCCGAAAAGTGATTGCAATTGTTGTTCATAAGATGGTAACGATCTCCACGGAACTGATTTCCAAGTTCCTCAACGAGGCGTCGCACCTCCTCGTAGGTGAAATCGGTGCAGCCGATTTGTATGCTCTGCCGGAACTGAAACTGTTCGCCGAGTTCGTCGTGGTCGCGTGGAGTTATTTCGAAGACGCCAGTGAAGGGAAACGGGTGTCCACCGTACGCGAATTCGGTGCCAAATGCCTCAACGCCGGAATGGAAGACGCCAAGACCAATCGAAGTTGTGTACTCATTAATCCAATACTGTGGCAATCAGATCAAATCAAATCAAAACATAATTAGCATTAATCATAGAATGTTTGAACAGCTGTTGCCACCACAACTCACCATGTCGTAAACGTTGAGAATAACTGGTTCCCTTGTCCCCATGTTGGAAGGCAAGAGTTCCTCGTTACCATCTTTTGGGACACTCAGGCAGCTCGGAAACGACAGATTGCACGGCAGCCCGTTGGAGAACATTGGTTAAATGCGTTGTTGGTTTTTATTATTTCCGTTCTGTGCAAATTACAAAAACATCTGTCATATAGTATAAATTTGTACTGCTTTTTAGTTCGGACTTGAACTTCATTTGTTCTTAAACTGCACACAAACACAATAACAAATATACGTTTGTGCATATGTTTGTGCATTCATTTGCTTGCATATGTGTACACGTTACATGTGTATGCGCATGTAAGTATATACGAATATCTTCATATTCATACATACGTACGTACAGATGTATTACAAATGTGTCATACTAAAACACCTTACACGAATATTCGATCACTAATATTCCATACTCCAGAAGTGCTTAAAAATTGCAGCTCTTTAAATATTAAGATATCCGCATTTATAGTTTTATTTACTTCGGCGACAGCTTTTAAGTTTTATATACACAAAATTTTTTTGTTTATGGATTGGTTGTAGAGTTGTGTAGAGGTGGAGAGCACTATCATCGATTGTTTTACGACAATTATCGATGTTTTTTATGCAAATAATTTTAATTATAATTTTTATAATAATTTCATATTATATTAAAAAAAAAACTTTTATAAACAAAACAAAATTTTTAAAGTTTTTTATGAACGCCAAGAAGGCGGGTAAAATTTGCAGACCCAGTTACCGTTCAATAAAAATCAATTAGCTTTTGTCCGTCTTACTATTTTTTCAGTATTTACCAAATTTGTCAACTTGGTCTCTGTGTACCTCTGCTTCGGCCATTTCCTTTTCCATTTCCGTGAAGTCGGGTCGTGAACGCTCCTTAAGTTTCGATGATGAAGTCTGCTTTAATCCGCATATACCGTCTGCATCGCAAGTTTTTGTGTAACTTTTATATTGGTAAATGATTGACATCGGTTCAATCTAGCAAATTGCAATCTGATTTTTCGAATTGGATGTTAAAAAATGGTAGGTGAATTTACGAATTGTAGCCCGTTGATAAATGATGATTGTTCTTTTTCTGAAGAGTCGAATAATAGTATCTTCGCAAGAAGCTTACTGTCATTCAATTCATGTAGAAAGAATAAGAACGGCCAACTGATTCTTAAGGCTCTTAAAATATATTTGTCGAAGAAGAAATTCCCAATTAATATATTTTTGTGTTCATTACAGCCTTGCAACCACGTGGTTGAAAACAGGCATCAACATGTCTGGCAAGCATCAAAAGGTAAGGTTTCATTTTGATCATCAATATTTCATTTGTTTATGATGATCAGATTAATCTGAACAAAGTGCTGTTGATCTCCAACTTACAATTTAACCAAAAGGATTCTGATAGAAATCAAAGAACCTTTTCTGAGTATTGCTAAAATGCCATGTAGCTAACTTTACTTTTTTATTTATTGTAGATTTCCTGAGGGCAAAAAAAAGAACACAAACCGGCCTCTAATGAGTTATGGTGAGTGTTACTCTTATTTGTGAAATATCTAATTAGTATAGGATGAAAGTAATTACCGTACGATTTCCGTGATTTAAAACCCCATGGCTGCAATTTTTGCAACTGATCCATCTACATAATATTAAATTTCTGTTGTGATACACAATGTCTAACTGAAGATTTATTTTTAATTTTAGAACTTTCCCAATGGTCAGTTGAGGTTATGCCGGATTTTAAAAGCCGCTTCAATGTGGTAAGTGAATGCAAAATATGATAATTATGTTTCAAAATGATGAAAGTAATTACCGTACGATTTCTGTGATTTAAAACCCCATGGCTGCAATTATTGCAACTGAATTTAAATCGAAATTTTCCATTATGCCTGCAAACAACTTTGTCTAATATACTTTCTTTACTTGCAGATGCCTTAAACCCAGTTGAATGTTATGCGCACGTGATTGCTTTAGGTAAGAATCTTGATAAATATAGTTTTAGCCCTAAATACAGTTTTGTTTAGATGATGAATACCTTTATCTATCATAACTTTCGTTCTACTGAGTAGAAAATGCGGAGAAAAGTAACTGAAACTTGCAAAACTGTATAAATTGTAGAAAATACTGCTTTAATCTTTAACTAACAAGCTGAATTTTATCTTTACAGTTACGTCTTGTTTTGACTTTTAAAGAATGATGTCGCGTTTTTTTTTGACGGAAGGGATTCCGCTTTAAAGTAAGTTGATTACTATGATTTGAATATCTTGTTTCATATTGATGATAAATTCAATCTGAAAGCTATGCTGACCAACCAAACAAAATTAACCAAAAGGATACTGATAAATTTACTAACAACCTCATTTAGTTATTGTCTTGGAAAGTACTAATTTATATTTATTATTTCAGATGATGAATTACTGAATGAATCGATTCTTGATTTGGATGAATAATGCAAAAGAATAAGGTACTATAACCAAATCCTATGCACAACAAAGAAAGCATTCAAAGATGTAAATGATGTTACTTCAGTATAGTTCATTAGAAGCAAACATGTTACCACTTTTTGAAGCTGATCCATTTGCATAAATATTTAAAATTACTTTTCAATACCACATATATTAACTTTACATTCTGTATTTCAGATTTGGTTGGAAATTCTTATTTAATGTGGGATTGGGAAACTGTTTGAAGGTAAGTTTATTACGACTGTACGATTGTTCGTTTCGTCTTTACTCTGATGAACTATTTCCTAAATCAGGATCCCTCTTCTGAGCAGAACCCATAATAAACCATGCGGTCAACTTTCCCTGTCTGAAAAATAAAATGAAATAGCTTCATAAACTTTTAATAATTTCAAAAAACTAATTCAAGTTTTTATTTTCAGGTTGATACTGAATGGCTGTTGGTATTTTGTCGTGGAAGAATAATAAGGTGTGCACTCATTTAGTTATTATAAGAAGTGTTGCTTTCTGATGAACTATCCTTTTATCAGGATCCCTCTACTGAGTAGAACCCATTAAAAACCGTGCGGTCAACTTTCCCTGACTGATTAAATTTCCAATTAAATTTATTGTCTCTTGAAATAAACATAACTAATCAGAAGTATTTTATGTTGCAGCACATGGAATTGACAAATTCTGAACGGCAAATAACCAAACGGACACAACTTTCAAGGTGAGCTTAATGGCATTTTTAATTATTTGAGATTAATATGATGAAATCACCCTTTCTGGGATTCATTACACTGAGACTCAAGCCGTGCTGCCTAGTCTTCTTCTTTCCCCAACTGATTCGCAAACTGCTATAATACATTTCTGTATCTTTAACCATCAACTAATTTATCTATTTTATCTTATTTTTCAGTATCGCTATACGATGAATGATGCAGTTCCACAAACAATTCAAAAGCAAATAAATGAAAACTACAATATGAATCAGTCTCTAGTTTGTTTTCCATGGGTTTATTTCAGTTCGCCGCAAGCGTAAATGACAATTTTCTGGGAGGGTGTTCCAGATTTATTGCCGCAACGTTCCATCTTGCGCACAACATCCGCACCGCTGATGACATGTCCGAAGACCACGTGTTTGTTATCCAGCCAGTCGGTTCTGTATGAAGACAGTTGTTATGAAGAATGTAGTTATGTCTTCAAAGAACTCACTTTGTTGTGCATATGAAGAACTGTGATCCATTTGTATTTGGGCCAGAGTTCGCCATGGACAGTGTGCCGAAGCTGTTGTGCTTTAAGCTGAAGTTTTCGTCGTCAAACTTCTTGCCGTAGATAGATTTGCCGCCAGTGCCATTGTTGTTCGTAAAATCTCCGCCTTGGCACATCTGTAATGTGGGGCGTTTAATAAGTTTAGCGACACCCTAGTTTCGTCAACTCACGAATTCTGGAATGATGCGATGGAAGGTGCAGCCCTTGTATCCATAGCCCTGTTCATGGGTGCACAGCTGGCGAAAGTTCTCCGCTGTCTTGGGTACCACATCGGCGCGCAATAGCATAACAATGCGTCCGGCATCGTTGCCACCAATGCGAATATCGAAGAACACCTGTGGATTTCGTTTCTCTGACTTCTCGATTACGGCAGGACCAGTCGAGGGTGTCTCCACCTTATCCTTGTCCGCTTCAGGCTCCCCATCAGCTGACAATGTGGCGCCCGCATGCTTTTGCAGCCAGTCATCATCCGCCCAAACTGGCTTGAAGCTGTCTTCTTTGACACGCACAGGCTTCGCTAAATTCACGCGAATCGTGCGTCCACACAGTTCGGAATCGTTCTGAAATGCATAGGTAAGATGAATCCTCTGATGCATATACATTTGTTTAGTGAGCTTACCATGTTATCAATGGCAGAGGCGGCATCTTCATAATTCTCATACTCGATGAAGGCAAATCCTCGATGCTTTTGTGACTCGTAGTCGACCGGCATTTGAATATCCGCAATGTCACCGAACGGTATAAAAGCATTGTTTAACAGTCTTTCTGTAACCTCGTCGGTTAAACCGCCAACATATACAGTGCGTTTATCGTTCGACATTTTGCATTAAACGTTTACACAATATTCTAGTTTATAAACAAAATGCGCCAGCTGCGAACGCACTTGATATTCCACGCTTAACCGAGTTGGCAGCAATGCCGAATGCAGCACTGCCAACTTGAGTACATAACAAATTTGTGAGTGTGTGGCAGCACCCTCACTTAGTTGAGCGGGCAATCTGGAATTCAAAGTAGATGTGGCAACGCTAACTAATCTAATGGTGCTTGCATACCACAGTTAAAAATAGAGCAAATATACATTCTTGTTAAGTAATTTATTCATTATAATACTTATTCATGTTAGTTAGCATTCATTACAGTTTAAAGAAGTTAATGAATAGTTTAGCTTTGAATTCAGTTCAGGCCAACAAAATCGCTTAGTGAAGTGTGAAGATTGCAGTTAAAATTATTTTATAATGCTTTATTAATATTTATGACTAGCTACTAATGTTACGTAAGATAAGTTTGACTGCTACTGCACATTCCGGCTTCTGATTCCAGACACGCATACTGACTAGTCCGATTCGTGTTGCTGGCAATTGGCATCAAGTAGCTCACCAGCAATAGACAATAGCTGGGCACATAGGCGTAAGTTGCGTACAATATCAGGGATATGCAACTGCCGAGGAAGACGTCTGAAATGAATGAAAACAATGACATGTAAGTGGAAGTGAAGTGTAAGTATTTGGTATTTGGCCAGCACTTAGTCACGGCCTCTGCTGACTTGTAGGGAGAGTGACCGAAATAGATAAGATACCGATGAGTGCAGAAATACGGGCGAATAGTAGATAGATTGGTAATCGCCAGTTAATGGTTGGCCACTTCAAATATATTGCCGCATTTGGCTACTTACGGCAGAACACCTTCTCCCATGGCTCGCAAATGGCAATCTGTGTGTTCAGTTCGTAGAGAATATAAAGCCATTTCACGTATCGCTTGAATTTCGCATATTTCTCCGACAATTTCTCATACATCGCGCACCGGGCTAAGGTACAAGTTTGGTGCACGGTCTACACGGTTTGAGGGTGCGCAGTGAACTAAACGCAACCGCAACGGCCCGACAACCTGACCAATCAGCCGAAAGAAGCAAACGACAAACAAACCACGCCACGCGTTATCACCGGCCAAATTTTGTAAATCGAATTTAATACTTTTCATTTTTTTTGGTAGTGTGATAAAGCGGTTATTTTTGCTGCCCGGCAGCAAACGGTTGTCCTGAGAGGGTATAGTCGACTTGTGGTAATATAAATTGGAGTGGGATATATTTATTTCGCAGTCCTTCGTTTCGAATTCCAATTAAATGGATTACGGAGTGCACGCAGAGTTGTTGACTTTAGACAACAAAACGAGTAGTTTGTATCAAGTGCACTGTTCTCCTGCCGGGTATTCGAAAGTCGAGCGCTTGCTCGACTCTAGCGATCCCAGTTATTTGTTTTTGTTTTTGTTTTTATTGATTAGCATTATCTACGAAGACACCCGGTGGCCTTATCACTGAAAGCGAACGTCAGTCAGGTTGTATCTTTTAACATTGTGTTCGGGCGTACATTGATTCATGGTGTTAGATAGTTGTTGTTGCCGCTGCGATCAGGCTACCAGCGGCACTATGGACAGCAGGAAGACCCACACAGAGAGCACGTCGTTGGCGTAGGCTTTGACGTGCACCGCCACACAGAACTCGACCAGGGCGTTGTTGTTGTAGTGAATGCACGTCGTGCGAATGCGCTCCGAAATCGCGGTGAGGTTGGTGTACGAGAAATTGAGGGTGAAGCCGTAAAGCTGTGGTGATAACGAAATGTCAACAATTGTATTTGGATCGACCGTCAAACGCCTACACACCCTAAAGTTGGGATACTCTCGCTCCAGTTCCTCGCTGTACGCGGGCTCGTCGTAGCGGCTGCCCGAGTAGGTGGCCAAGTTCTCCATGTCCCGCAGGATCCTTTGCAGACGCGTCTGGAACGCACTGTGGGGGGCGAAGTTAGTAGTGAGCAATGAGTAGCCTAAGCTGCAGGTTACCCACCGATTCCAGATGGTTTTGCGCGTGCTGCGCCAGGCGGCAATCTTCTTCATGATCTTGCGCTCGATCTGCTTCTGCAGCTGGCGCAGATCGTAGCTGTGCTTGTACGCATAGTCCAGCCGGTGGACGCCGCCCTGGGGGGCTGGCTGGCGCTTACTGAACAACGGCAGCCAGCAGGCGGCATCGAGTATGTTGAAATTCGTCATGCTGACGCGTGACTCAGTCTGTGCGTTGAAATAGATCTGCATGGAAACAGGCAACGCAACGCATTGAAAGATATGCACGAACATAGATTGATAGCTAGATAGCTGGCACCTACATTGTCGCGCCCCACCATGCAGTGGACGCGTGTCAGCGGGCAGCACACATCCTGCAGCTGGTAGCGCTTGCCCGTGGCGGGAGCGAGTAGCAGCAGCTCGTCGAGATCCGGCTGGCGGTAGAGAACGAACGTGCACTCGCCGTAGGGACAGGCGCGGCCGAGCAGCAGCCAGCACTCGAGGCCCATGGCCAGCAGATAGTTGCAGAGTAGCACGCCCAGGTCCTTGACGGAGCACCAGGTGCTGTCGAGCAGCGTCTGGTTGTCCAGCCAGACGCCCGCAAAGCTGTGGCACGCTTCCAGCTGGCTGCGCAGCGGACACAGCAGCGACACGAAGCGACAGAGACTCTCCACCAGCTGGTCGCTGGGCGACGCCGTCGTTGGCAGCGCCAGCGGCAGCGGCACCGGCTCCAGCAGCCGGGTCAGACAGACGCGTTTGCCGTGCGACGTGCAGACCAACGGATCGACGTAGCGCTGCTGGGGATGCGGCAGCAACTGTTGCAACTCGAGGCGCCGCTCCTCCAGAAACTGCTGCAGCTCGGGCAGCTCGGCGCAGGCAAGACCGCCGGCTTGTATGGGCGTCGGCTCGCAGCCCGGCTCGATGCTCAGGTAGAACCACAGGTGGACGCTCTCCTTGAACTCGGGATACTGTTCGACGGATATGTTCGTCACGGAGTCGATCAGCGGCCGCTTGTAGCCCACCAGCACCTTGGGCATGCACAGCTCAATGCAGCCCTCGAACTGCGGTGCGAGAGAAGCTTGGTGGATGTGGGTGTATGAGTGTATGGGAGCGAGCGAACTCACCTTGCGATGGGCCAGGAGGCGACTGATCGGTATGCGGTACTCGCCCAACCAGTTGCACTGCACGCGCTGGTAGACGTCGGCCGCCTCGTCCGTGTACTGCTGCTCGATGAGCTCGTCGAACAGGCTGATCTTGATGTCCTCGGCCAGCTCCTGCGGCTCGCCCGTCAGCTGCAGCTGCAGCTGCTCGTTCCACGTCGGATTGGAGCCCTCGGCCGTGCTGCTGCGGCACAGCCGCTGGCCATAGCTCAGCGTGACAAAGGGCCGCACATTCGAGTACATCAGGGCTACGAGGAGGTAGCACAGTTGAAGTCAGTTAATGCCACATGAATGTCTTTAGTACTCACTCTGGGTGACGAAGAGGCTGGCGCTGAGATCGCTGCCGGCGCCGGGGCTGCTGCGGCGTCGGCCCTGCCGCTCCACGTTGAGTATGTGGCGACTGCGCGCCGGCACACCCGTCGCCCGCACCACGTGCAGCGCCACGCTGAACTGCCGCACGCCCCCGAGCGCCTCGGGCTGCGCTGGCGGCAACTGCGCTTGCCAGGCGGGCTCGCGACGTGGTAGCGCCGGCGGCGTGGAGCGGCGCGAGAAGAAGGCGCAGAGGGCACGCCAGAGCGCCGGCCAGCCGGTGGCCTGCTCCAGACCG
The DNA here is from genome assembly GCA_035046165.1 of Drosophila rubida. NCBI lineage: Eukaryota > Metazoa > Arthropoda > Insecta > Diptera > Drosophilidae > Drosophila > Drosophila rubida. The sequence continues at coordinate 2,182,599 of JAWNOF010000022.1, forward strand.
AAGCTGTTGCCGAACAGCTGCAGCAGCGGACGCGCCCGTTGCAGCGATTTGGCGCGCTGCGCACATTGGCTGGTGATGGTCTCGTAGAGCAGCTGCAGATACTTGCGGCCACGATGCTTGTGCAGATCGATCGGGTTCCAGCTGGTGCCCGGATCCAGCAGCTGGCCCGAGCTGTCGAGCGGCTGCTCCTCCACCACGGGTATCTCCTGCTCCAGCGCGGGCACGAAGCGCAGCTGCTTGGTGTGCAGGTTGCGCTGCTGGTGGCGCGAGTGCAGCAGCTGAAAGCGCCGGTTCGCCAGCAACGCCTCCACGCTGCACAGCTGCAGCTGGTGCTCCGCGAACACCAGCGGTGTCTGCTGCTCGCCGGGCCGGCTCCTGCCCTTGCCCGGCGGCCGCGGCGTAACTGGCTTCGCCGCCTGCGCTGGCCAAGCGGGCAGCTTGGCAGGCAGATAGGTTTGGCGCAGTGTTTCCGGCAGCACTTGTATGTCGTCCAGCTCGCTGCTGGCGACGCCGTCTGCGCTGCGGTAGTCCAGCTGCAGGTAGAGATCCCCCGCCAATTGGGGACGCAATCCGCCCGCGGACGACGACGCCTCGAAGGCGAGTTTCTGCTGCCGCTGCTCGCCCGCCAATGGTGTGCTCATCAGCGCCAAGCGACGACTGTGCGAGGTTACCGGCGACTTCTCGTACAGCTGCAAATGATAAGTTGAACGTTTATTGATAACAGCCTCTAATAGCGACTAACACCAATCTTAGGGGGCTTTGCTGCAAAGACCGCCTTATCGCTGGGTGGACTTCAAACTTGGAAGGAAATCTGGTGATGTTTTATGACAAGGGCGTGGCCACCTCGTCTGTAGAAGTTTACCTACCTTTTTCTCCGTCCAGCTCTTATCTGACTATCGAGCACAACAACTAGACATTCGTCATCGAGGGAGAAATAGACATTGCATCAAAAGCTAATCTAATAGCTCCGATTACCTATAAAAAACACATTGGCTATCACACATTCATCAGTCTAAGTTAGCGAAATGGACAAGAAAGTTGTTTGCACACTCTTAGTTCTGCTCCTTGGTGGCGCGACCCAAGCAAGGATACTCGCTCGCTGCACATTGGCATTAGAAATGGATAGACTCGGTGTGCCGCGCAGCGATTTAGCAGCCTGGGTGTTTATTGTAGAAGGTGTGAGCAGCTATCGAACTGACGCTTTAGCTGGGCCAGATGCCAACGGCCACTCTAATTATGGACTATTTCAAGTGAGCAACAGATATTGGTGCAAGTCGACGAAACAAAATGTTTTCAGCACAAATATCTGCAATGTCGACTGCGAGAGTTTGCTGACGGACGACATTACAGCTAGTGTGGACTGTGCTGTGCTAATCAAGAATCGGGAGAACTGGACACCGTGGAACCATATTTATCAGCACTTCGCCACCAGTGGACAAACCAGTGTCGAGGACTGCTTCACAGTGAGAGCGACCAACGGCACTACTCCACAACTACAACCAAACTTGAACGTTTTGACTTTTGCTAGTTACAAGAGTGAATTTGATTTTAATGAATGAAGATGTGAATTTTGCATTTGCAAAATTATTATATAAGAACTCACATCTATGTATGTATTCTTTGGTTAGTGGCCATTATATGATTAAAGCCATTAATATGATTAAAGCATGACAAGTGACTCACCCAAATATTGAGCAGCTGAGGCAGCGAGCGGTCGAGTAGAACACCAATGGTTTCATTCATGTGGACTTGCAGATCCGGCTCCAGGCGATAGCTGCGCGTCTGTGCCACAAACTGCGTGTCCAAGTAGATTTTCAGATAGTAGTTGCGTGCCTTTGCCGACTGCTGCTCGTTGCCGGACTGCACATTGATGGACGCCTCATTGACGGGCACTTGCTGCACATGCACTTCCGGCTCCTCGGGATCCTGAAAGGCGCGCTCGTATTGCACCTTGAGAGTCTCCATAATCTCGGCGAATTGGGGCTTTCGCGGCGGCTTAACTAGTGGTGTGCTCGAGTGGTCAGTGCTGCTCCAAGTGCGTCTACGACGATAGTACGCCTCCAAGTGTTCGCGATACACCTCGGCCAGATCCGTCTCGAAGCGCTGCTTCCAGGCCGAGCACGAGGCATCCAGATCCGTGGGCGGCACCAATCGCAGGCTGAGCTGGAAACGCGTGCATTGGAACCTCTGCTGGCGGCGCAACTCCTTCAGCTGGGCCCATTGCGTGAGCAGCCGCTGGAGCAGCGTGCGCTGGGCCGTCGACTCCGCGTAGTAGCGTGTGCGCAACTGCTGCACCAGGCGCAGCTGGCGTTGAATGTGTGCAGCCAACTGTGACGACGGCGCCTGGTCGTTTGTGTTGAGCAGTCTGGCGACTATGTGGCGCGCCATCTGCAACTCCTGGCGCAGCTTGTGGCAGATCTGATTGTTCGCGTGCTGCATGTACACATCGTAGAGGTCCTCCAAGTGCTGCGCCTGACGATGCTCCTCCATCACCTGGGGGTGTGCACTGAAACGCATCTGCTTCACGCACAGCCACAGGCAGCGACGATTGGGCAGACCTTGAAACTGCCACACGGGCGTCGGCGCCAGGAAAACGCTTTTGAAGCGTTTGCCACAGTTGCTGCGATAGAGCGTCGCATCGATGATGAAGCGACCCGCAGCCGTTTCACTTTCTGTGAGCTGCGCTATCAGTTCGCCACTGAGCTTGAATTTGGTGTTGCCAGCTTTCGCTTTGGCCTCCTCCTGGTAGCGATTCAGCATGCGAATCTGGGCACGTAGCAACTGGGGCTCACAGTCGCGGTCGCGCAGCTGCTGTGGCACATGCAACAGCTTTCCGCTGGGCACATAGAGTTGGCTGTTGTCATAGTAATGCTGTAGGCGCGACAGCCAGGCAGTGACCACCGGCTGGTCGGACAAATCTATGTCAATGAAAGTCGCAGCCAAACTTCGCGCTGCTGTTGTTCCAGTGGCTATCGAGTCCTCATCTTCGCTCGCAGAGTGCTCAGTCTGGTTGGAGTTCAATTCACTGACTCCACTGCCATGGAAAAACTCCAAGCTGCGACGCTCAAAGTCGACGCCGACTTGACTTCGGCTATTGCTGCCGGAAAGTAACAGTTGCACCTCTCGCTCTGTGTCGCGATAAATTCGCGTCGTTTGAGTTTTGTGCTTCCGTTTGCTGCGCTTTCGTCTCGACGGAGATTTGTCGTGCTCCATTTCAGGATTAATTTCCAATTCTTTTGCTGTCAGGCTGGCAGGTTTCAAATTGAAGCACTTATGGCAAACAAATAAATGCTTGTTTTGTTTGGCTTATTCGCATTTCCATGGTAACCTGGTTACCACCGAACATTTTCACATTTTCAGGAATCATTCAGACTTTATTTATTAATGTGTAAGAAAGAAGATTTATATTTGCGAGTCGCATCCAAAACAAACTTTCTCTGCGTAGAATATACGAGAGTCTGTTAATAATTTGAGCGCTCTTGCTTTGATATTTTCTGAAATCTATAGATCAATATGAACAGGCAAAAACAAAGGCGGTTGCAAAGAAAATATATATGTAAACTTGTGTAGCCTCTCTAAACGCATATTTCAGCATGCAATTGTAAATATGGACATGGATCGCATTCTTATTCTTGATTCATATGCTTAGTAGACTTATGTATACAATAGGACGCAGTTGTTCACGAAGGTCACGTACACAGTGAGTGCAGTGGTCAAACAAACCATCCCCTGCCACGCACTCACCATGGGCAGATTTAAAATTCTACGACACATTGGCTAGTCCAGGGGTTAGAGGTGCAGAAACATAGATGTGTGTCCATTGTGCTCTTGCTGTTCATTGTCTATATATAGCTTTTATTATTTCAGAATATCATCATTCGCATTTCCTACACATACACAAATGTATAGATTAAAGTAACTGATATCTAGAAGGCGGATTGTATTGTGTGTGCATTTCTATGCAATCTACATTTGCCATTTAGTTCGAATTAAGACGATGGGGTTCACAGTGCTTTCCACTCTAGTGTTGCTGATCATCGCGGTGGAAGCGGAACGCAGCTTCGATCGTTGCAGCCTGGCACGCGAATTGGATAACCTGGATGTGCCAAGGAATGAGATACCGCATTGGGTGTGTATCGCGCGGCACGAGAGCAGCTACCGCACTTGGGTGATAGGACCACCGAATACTGATGGGTCCCGTGATCATGGGCTATTCCAAATCAATGATCTCTATTGGTGCCAACCCAGCAATGGAAGATTCTCCCATAACGGATGCCACACCATGTGTGAAGCACTGCGTACTGATCACATAGAGCGGGCATTGGCATGTGCAAAAAAAATCCAAAGGCATCAAGGCTGGAATGCCTGGTCAGTTTATCAACCCCATTGCAATGGTAATTTGCCCGACGTCTCTGATTGTTTCGGCGGCGGGTACAATTCTTTGTACGGTGCCAATACGTACGGCAAATGGTAAATGCGGAAAATTTGAAATTTGGTAGCCATGCCTTTCCTATCAATTTTGAAGGCTCCACTCCTTTTAACTAGTTTCTGCACTTTGTTTACATTTACTGTTTGAACAAAGCCAAAATAAAGTATAAAGAGCAAAAATGTTTTCTGAAATAATAATGTGATAATGGTGTCTTTGGGAATTGACAAAACAAATTGTGTGCATTGATTACGCGTGTCATATAATTAAGAGTGTGTGTGCTGGTATGAGTGTATAGGTATACAGTTTTGCGAATTTCACTAGAAGACTAATTTCATCATCATTGGTAATATTGCATCAGCTTCTAAGTGTGCTGCGGTGAGTTCTCTGCATGTTGTCGCTGTAAGAAGTACCGTTTTAGCGGGGCGACAGGAAAAGTTTAAAATAAATATATACACCATTTTTGTTTGGTTTCTTCTGGATCAGTTTTAGTCAATTTACCCACTAGAAAAGTGTCAAGCATCATCACGGGGATCCATCCCCAAAACATAAAATGGCCACAGCCAAGGGGAAAGCCCTACTCGTGGATATGACCATTCTTAAAAAACCTAAATCCTCTCAAGTGTTTAAAAAAGAAAGTCCAATGGGAACGACATAGCGGATGAAGAGAAAATGGATCAAACGGCATCAAATCCACAAGTTACAACGGGCCTTTCTGCAGAGACAAACAACGGAGATAACAAGGAAGGAAGTAATAACGGAAAAAACTCGAACAACACCATAAGGTCAGAAAACACTAAGCAAGTATTCCGATTCATCGCATAAAGGCCCCTTCGTTGTCTATATCGATAAAGCGACGGAAGGCGGGCCTAACAGAGAGAATAGAAAACCGATAAATGCGCTGGAGCTCAATGCAGTGCTTTTCAAACTAAACGTCAAAGACATTAGCAAAGTCGAAAAAATAGGCTACGGGCGCTGTAAAGCTACTTGTAAGTCTGCAAGTGCTGCGAATGATTTAATATCAAATTTGAAAAACGAGGGATTTGAACCCAAAATCTTGAAGCATTTTATATACAAGACCGGGATTGTCTTTCAAATTCCTACGAAGTTTTCTATTGAAGAATTAAATTATTTTTTCTCCTCACCGGTACCCATCCATAAGATAATTCGTGTCACCAGGAAAAATGAGAACAAGGAAATAGTCCCAACTGCTAGGGTCAAGATCATCTTCAAGGGCACACAGATCCCAGAAGAAATCGCTTTCCTTTATACCAAAATTAAAGTTGAACCTTTTATCCCTTACAGTCAATGTTTTCGGTGTTTTAGGTTTGGTCACTTTGCCCAACACTGCAAACAAACTGAGCAAACTTGTCGTGATTGCTCGCTACCTCACCCGAGGGAGCAAAAGTGCACATCATTGAAATGTGCAAACTGCAAATTAAACCACGCAGCCACTTCCCTCATATGCCCTGCGAGGGAAAAAGCCTTCGCCATCCAGAAGTGCATGACCTTGGAAAACCTTTCCAGGGCCGAAACCAAATTGAGGTTCCCTGCACTCCTTGCAAAGCACCCCCCGCCTACTACGAAATCCACGATCCCTCAGAATTCCCACCACTGAACTTACCACAAAAACCTGCCTCCCAAGTGCTGTACAACAACACCAAGATAGCAGCAGAAACCATTCACAACATCATCCCCTTCAACAAAATTCTCACAACGCAAGCGTTCCACGCAGCAGAGTCCCAAAAGAGCCTTAAGACCATGAACTGCTGGAAAAACGCTGTGCAAGATCACCAATTAAACCTTAAAGAAAAGTTCGTCCCTTTGCACTTCCTTCGAATCATGCAAAAATCGAGGCAAACGAATTAGCTGACACAGCCGCAGGAAACGCCAAGTCGGACGGTGTATTTATATCCCCGAGGATATAAGCGATGCCATCACTGAAATAGCTAACCGTATATGACTGAACTGGGAGAGAGACTACATCGCTTTCTGCTTCGATCGTAACAAGGGTTACTGCCGCCTCTTCCCATCCACCGCCAACAAGCCTTGGTGCAAGTCCGCGCGATGCATGCTGAGCCGGCTGGAAATTAACCAAATAAACATAATTCTCAGCGGACACGCTTTCGACAAATATACTTTACACAAACTCTGCGTGGTCACCAACGCAAACTGCGACTGCAATCCAAACTGCATAGAAGACATATCGCATATCTTGTTAAATTGTCCCAAATACTCTGCCATCCGCAAAAACTATCCACTTCTGCTCAAGCACTATGACATCTATAATTTCTTCGCCAACGAACCCATAGAGAAATTTAATTCAATAACCGATTTCATTCGGATGGCTTAAATCGATATGTAAAGAGGAGAAAATATATAATATATAAAAAAAAGGTTATAATTAAAGAAATAAATAAATACATAAATAATTTAAAATAAATAAATATATGGAAATAGCAAGAAAATCATATTTACACCTTAATAAATTTATCAAAATAAACACATAATAAGAATTTATAAGTAAAACCTATTAACCAAGCATTATAATCCCTCGGTTATTTTTCCGTAATCGATTCATCGATAGCTATCGCGGCTCGTTTCCTCGTCCCGCGGAACACGAACCGGCTCACCACCAACGGGGATCCAGCTCACTCTCGGCTACCGTATATCCTTATTACTTTAGCTACAATATCACATAGGCGATGGCATTTACCTGTCTTTACAGGGCGGCCAATTAATTCTCTTAGCTATAGAGTAACTTCATACAAAAAAAAAAATAAATAAAATAAAAAAACCATCGCTGGACCAAGTGGCGAAACAACTGCCACAGCAGTGGAACAGCATCTTCACTTAATTTACAAATACATGGTCATCTTCTGTATCAGCATAGGATTCTTTTACAGAATTGTATCATGAAAAACATCATAAGTTTTCACATGATCGATTTCACATTTTCAGGAATCATTCAGACTTTATTTATTAATGTATAAGAAAGAGGATTTATATTTGCGGGTCCCATCCATCCGTGAAATACACGAGAGTCTGTTAATAATTTGAGCGCTCTTGCTTTGATATTTTCTGAAATCTATAGATCAATATGAACAGGCAAAAACAGAGGCGCTTGCAAAGAAAATATATATGTAAACTTGTGTAGCCTCTCTAAACGCATATTTCATCATGCAATTGTAACTCACTCAGGTCACGTACACACTTTCGCGATCCATAATTTTGTTAGTTGTTAATCTTGTATATATATATATATATATATATATATATATATATATAGCTTATATTATTTCACCCTATCACCATATGCATTTTTGCAACACATACACATATGTATAGATTAAAGTAGCGAATTTCTAGAAGACGGGTGGGTACACACATAGCATGACAGCATCACGGATATGTCCCCTTCAATATGACAAAAATAACATATATATAGTGTCAATCTACATTTACCATTTAGTTTGAATTAAGACGATGGCGTTCACAGTGCTTTCCCCTCTATTACTGGTGTTGCTGATCATCGCGGTGGAAGCGGAACGCAGCTTCGATCGTTGCAGTCTGGCACGCGAATTGGATAACCTGGATGTGCCAAGGAATGAGATACCGCATTGGGTGTGTATCGCGCGGCACGAGAGCAGCTTCCGCACTTGGGTGATAGGACCACCGAATACTGATGGGTCCCGTGATCATGGTCTATTCCAAATCAATGACCTCTATTGGTGCCAACCCAGCAATGGAAGATTCTCCCATAACGGATGCCACACCATGTGTGAAGCACTGCGTACTGATCACATAGAGCGGGCATTGGCATGTGCAAAAAAAATCCAAAGGGAACTAGGCTGGAATGCCTGGTCAGTTTATCAACCCCATTGCAATGGTAATTTGCCCGACGTCTCTGATTGTTTCGGCGGCGGGTACAATTCTTTGTATGGTGCCAATACGTACGGCAAATGGTAAATGCGGAAAATTTGAAATTTGGTAGCCATGCCTTTCCTATCAATTTTGAAGGCTCCACTCCTTTTAACTAGTTTCTGCACTTTGTTTACATTTACTGTTTGAACAAAGCCAAAATAAAGTATAAAGAGCAAAAATGTTTTCTGAAATAATAATGTGATAATGGTGTCTTTGGGAATTGACAAAACAAATTGTGTGCATTGATTACGCGTGTCATATAATTAAGAGTGTGTGTGCTGGTATGAGTGTATAGGTATACAGTTTTGCGAATTTCACTAGAAGACTAATTTCATCATCATTGGTAATATTGCATCAGCTTCTAAGTGTGCTGCGGTGAGTTCTCTGCATGTTGTCGCTGTAAGAAGTACCGTTTTAGCGGGGCGACAGGAAAAGTTTAAAATAAATATATACACCATTTTTGTTTGGTTTCTTCTGGATCAGTTTTAGTCAATTTACCCACTAGAAAAGTGTCAAGCATCATCACGGGGATCCATCCCCAAAACATAAAATGGCCACAGCCAAGGGGAAAGCCCTAGGCGTGGATATGGCCATTCTTAAAAAACCTAAATCCTCTCAAGTGTTTAAAAAAGAAAGTCCAATGGGAACGACATAGCGGATGAAGAGAAAATGGAGTGCATGGATCAAATGGCATCAAATCCACAAGTTACAACGGGCCTTTCTGCAGAGACAAACAACGGAGATAACAAGGAAGGAAGTAATAACGGAAAAAACTCGAACAACACCAGAAAACACAAAGCAAGTATTCCGATTCATCGCATAAAGGCCCCTTCGTTGTCTATATCGATAAAGCGACGGAAGGCGAGCCTAACAGAGAGAATAGAAAACCAATAAATGCGCTGGAGCTCAATGCAGTGCTTTTCAAACTAAACGTCAAAGACATTAGCAAAGTCGAAAAAAATAGGCTACGGGCGCTGTAAAGCTACTTGTAAGTCTGCAAGTGGTGCGAATGATTTAATAATATCAAATTTGAAAAACGAGGGATTTGAACCCAAAATCTTGAAGCATTTTATATACAAGACCGGGATTGTCTTTCAAATTCCTACGAAGTTTTCTATTGAAGAATTAAATTATTTTTTCTCCTCACCGGTACCCATCCATAAGATAATTCGTGTCACCAGGAAAAATGAGAACAAGGAAATAGTCCCAACTGCTAGGGTCAAGATCATCTTCAAGGGCACACAGATCCCAGAAGAAATCGCTTTCCTTTATACCAAAATTAAAGTTGAACCTTTTATCCCTTACAGTCAATGTTTTCGGTGTTTTAGGTTTGGTCACTTTGCCCAACACTGCAAACAAACTGAGCAAACTTGTCGTGATTGCTCGCTACCTCACCCGAGGGAGCAAAAGTGCACATCATTGAAATGTGCAAACTGCAAATTAAACCACGCAGCCACTTCCCTCATATGCCCTGCGAGGGAAAAAGCCTTCGCCATCCAGAAGTGCATGACCTTGGAAAACCTTTCCAGGGCCGAAACCAAATTGAGGTTCCCTGCACTCCTTGCAAAGCACCCCCCGCCTACTACGAAATCCACGATCCCTCAGAATTCCCACCACTGAACTTACCACAAAAACCTGCCTCCCAAGTGCTGTACAACAACACCAAGATAGCAGCAGAAACCATTCACAACATCATCCCCTTCAACAAAATTCTCACAACGCAAGCGTTCCACGCAGCAGAGTCCCAAAAGAGCCTTAAGACCATGAACTGCTGGAAAAACGCTGTGCAAGATCACCAATTAAACCTTAAAGAAAAGTTCGTCCCTTTGCACTTCCTTCGAATCATGCAAAAATCGAGGCAAACGAATTAGCTGACACAGCCGCAGGAAACGCCAAGTCGGACGGTGTATTTATATCCCCGAGGATATAAGCGATGCCATCACTGAAATAGCTAACCGTATATGACTGAACTGGGAGAGAGACTACATCGCTTTCTGCTTCGATCGTAACAAGGGTTACTGCCGCCTCTTCCCATCCACCGCCAACAAGCCTTGGTGCAAGTCCGCGCGATGCATGCTGAGCCGGCTGGAAATTAACCAAATAAACATAATTCTCAGCGGACACGCTTTCGACAAATATACTTTACACAAACTCTGCGTGGTCACCAACGCAAACTGCGACTGCAATCCAAACTGCATAGAAGACATATCGCATATCTTGTTAAATTGTCCCAAATACTCTGCCATCCGCAAAAACTATCCACTTCTGCTCAAGCACTATGACATCTATAATTTCTTCGCCAACGAACCCATAGAGAAATTTAATTCAATAACCGATTTCATTCGGATGGCTTAAATCGATATGTAAAGAGGAGAAAATATATAATATATAAAAAAAAGGTTATAATTAAAGAAATAAATAAATACATAAATAATTTAAAATAAATAAATATATGGAAATAGCAAGAAAATCATATTTACACCTTAATAAATTTATCAAAATAAACACATAATAAGAATTTATAAGTAAAACCTATTAACCAAGCATTATAATCCCTCGGTTATTTTTCCGTAATCGATTCATCGATAGCTATCGCGGCTCGTTTCCTCGTCCCGCGGAACACGAACCGGCTCACCACCAACGGGGATCCAGCTCACTCTCGGCTACCGTATATCCTTATTACTTTAGCTACAATATCACATAGGCGATGGCATTTACCTGTCTTTACAGGGCGGCCAATTAATTCTCTTAGCTATAGAGTAACTTCATACAAAAAAAAAATAAATAAAATAAAAAAACCATCGCTGGACCAAGTGGCGAAACAACTGCCACAGCAGTGGAACAGCATCTTCACTTAATTTACAAATACATGGTCATCTTCTGTATCAGCATAGGATTCTTTTACAGAATTGTATCATGAAAAACATCATAAGTTTTCACATGATCGATTTCACATTTTCAGGAATCATTCAGACTTTATTTATTAATGTGTAAGAAAGAGGATTTATATTTGCGAGTCGCATCCAAAACAAACTTTCTCTGCGTAGAATATACGAGAGTCTGTTAATAATTTGAGCGCTCTTGCTTTGATATTTTCTCAAATCTATAGATCAATATGAACAGGCAAAAACAAAGGCGATTGCAAAGAAAATATATATGTAAACTTGTGTAGCCTCTCTAAACGCATATTTCATCATGCAATTGTAAATATGGACATGGATCGCATTCTTTTTCTTGATTCATATGCTTAGTAGACTTATGTATACAATAGGACGCAGTTGTTCACGAAGGTCACGTCCACAGTGCGTGCAGTGGTCAAACAAACCATCCCCTGCCACGCACTCACCATGGGCAGATTTAAAATTCTACGACACATAGGCTAGTCCAGGGATTAGAGGTGCAGAAACATCGATGTGTGTCCATTGTGCTCTTGCTGTTCATTGTCTATATATAGCTTTTATTATTTCAGAATATCACCATTCGCATTTCCTACACATACACATATGTATAGATTAAAGTAACTGATATCTAGAAGGCGGATTGTATTGTGTGTGCATTTCTATGCAATATATATATAGTGTCAATCTACATTTGCCATTTAGTTCGAATTAAGACGATGGGGTTCACAGTGCTTTCCACTCTAGTGTTGCTGATCATCGCGGTGGAAGCGGAACGCAGCTTCGATCGTTGCAGCCTGGCACGCGAATTGGATAACCTGGATGTGCCAAGGAATGAGATACCGCATTGGGTGTGTATCGCGCGGCACGAGAGCAGCTTCCGCACTTGGGTGATAGGACCACCGAATACTGATGGGTCCCGTGATCATGGTCTATTCCAAATCAATGACCTCTATTGGTGCCAACCCAGCAATGGAAGATTCTCCCATAACGGATGCCACACCATGTGTGAAGCACTGCGTACTGATCACATAGAGCGGGCATTGGCATGTGCAAAAAAAATCCAAAGGCATCAAGGCTGGAATGCCTGGTCAGTTTATCAACCCCATTGCGATGGTAATTTGCCCGACGTCTCTGATTGTTTCGGCGGCGGGTACAATTCTTTGTATGGTGCCAATACGTACGGCAAATGGTAAATGCGGAAAATTTGAAATTTGGTAGCCATGCCTTTCCTATCAATTTTGAAGGCTCCACTCCTTTTAACTAGTTTCTGCACTTTGTTTACATTTACTGTTTGAACAAAGCCAAAATAAAGTATAAAGAGCAAAAATCTTTTCTGAAATAGAAATGCGATAATGGTGTCTTTGGGAATTGACAAAACAAATTGTGTACATTGATTACACGTGTCCTATTTAAGTATATATTTTCCAATTACAAGCTAAAACTCTAAAAAAGTATCCATTGGCATCAAGCGGTTAACGTGCATCGAACACAACAACTGCAAAAGAAATTTCGTGATATTATTTACAAATACAGTTTGATTGGCACTGCACAGGCTAGCTGCACGTTTGAGAAGCTTGCTACTTACGACGCTTGGTGCGCTTCTTATACATGATGCGGTAGCCACACTCACGGCAACGGATTGGGTCACGTGGACGCATCTCATTTTCGTGATGACACTCTGTAAAGTAAAATTGTGTACTTAATAAACAATTTCAACAAATTTATTGTTACCGCAAACATGTGCACGACCGGTCAGAACCAAGCGCACGTCCATAATTGGCATTTAGCTAAGTTTGCGGTTGTTTTTCACTTACCACCACAAATATACGTCATAGCGGTCTTGACATTTTCCTTGGAGCTAGTTTCCGACATTGCTGTTTAACAAAGCTAACGTTTTGTTTAACAAAAATAATTATTGCGCTGTGGCTTGTATTTGGTGAACCAGCGTGACCAAAGTCATATTTTAAAATATACCATTTTTATACAAAATTAAATATACTGGCATATATTATTTCCAAGAAGAAGCTGGTTACACTACTTAAGATAATTTTGGTATATTTGATATAAAATCGCAAAGCTACAATGTTAATGATTATACTATTGCTTACTATTTGCAGTGTGACCATTATCGGTTATTTCTTTTACATTTTGCTTCAATTATTATTTGAATGTTAAACGTTCATATGAATTTCATTAATAAAGTTTTAAGTAAATTGAATGGTTTCGCTGTAGAATCCTTTAGAATTAAAAGTTAAAACCGCAGTAAAAAATATGTTACGACTCCTATGGTATTTGGGAAAATTGCTCCCTTGGCAATTGGCTGCGCTGCATTGCGCACAATTTTGATAAAGCCATTTTCGCCCCAGGTGCGGCCAAACGAGTTGAGGCATAGCCAATAGTCCAGGTTACTGGCTGTATCGTGTCCATAGCCAACGATCACCAAGAACTGAGAACTGTTGGCCCTTGGTCTCGTTGGTGGCACATAGACACCGCTGCTGTAGTGCATGAATCCAAAGGTAGCAAGATTGTACTCAACAATGACTGGAATCGAGCTGGAAACGTATCCTCGCGAAGGTGTCCAACTAAACGTACCCTGGTCCTGCGCAGTTACATGAATGCCATGCTTAGTGAGACTGTCAATTTCCTCGGCAACCGTGGTCTCCGATTGCACAGGTGTCGAATTGAAGAAACAGGAAATGTAATCAATCGTATGTCGGAAAACTGATTGGTTGCAACACGGAAGCTGCTTGATCCACGATCGGCTAATGCCTTCTGCTGAGCTATCAGTTTGGTGTGATAGTTGAAATAATAATTGGCGTTATTTCTCTCAGCGGCGGAAAAATATATTTTATCATAGTTATTCTGAAAATAACAAGGTATTTTACTTTTAAAAATAACAACATAAACTTGATCATATATGTGTATAGCAGTGTAGATTTATAGATATCTTTTTCTTTGCCCCCCAGCTCTTATAAGATATATAATACTGCGTTTCCCCAAAACTTACAACATGATTGTTAAAATCAATCAAATTCTGTCCATGATTGTACGCGAAAATGCCGGAAAATAAGGCACAGCAGAGAAAGATTTTCAACATCGTGAAATTATGGTAGATACTAACTAACTACTGAATGTTGAGCAAGCATTTATATAGTGATCTTTATGAACTGGACAAGCAAATAGAAGATAAAGGCCACACCACATCACGGCGACTGCATATCAAAACCGACATACGACAACTAGCGTTCTTCGGCAATAGTTATAGATATCAAAACTTTGGGAGATCTAGTTGCTTTAGAAACCAATTGGACTCTTGTAGGGCCGGGCATAATAAAAAGTTAGCAAATTTAAAATAATGTATGAATAATCTATAAAAAAAATATTACATTTGTGGCCCATCAAGTAAGAGTCTTCGCCAAAAAATAACTAAGTGTGTGACCTCACTCTGCTAGTTATTAAGTATATTACGAAATGTGGGAGACAACTCAAGTTTATACTACAATGTACAAATAAAATATTTCAGTGGATATAATTAACATTATCAAAAAAAAATATGCTTATCTATTTAGTGCATAAATCATAATAAATTCATAGCATAAATATATATGTTAGCAACAATCAGGACGTTATGAATGCATTAATTAACTTTTTTTATAAAAAGTATCTTAAACAGTCATTTTATTGTATCCAATTCAAATGTGAAAGCAAGACAATTTTTAAATATTCCTTAAATAGAATAGTTTCTTTAAATCTGGGTTTTGACATCTATGCTTAACAAAACTAACGTTGCTTTTAACAAAAATAATTGTTGCGGCGTGGCTTATATTTTGTGGAGCATCGTGACGAAGTTCAATTTTAAAAAATAGCATTTTATTTGAATTAAATATATTTATATATATTATTTAAAAGTAGTAGCTGGTTTAACTACGTTAGATAGTTTTGGTATGTTTGATGTAAAATCGCAAAGTTACCATGTTAATGATTATACTTTTGCTTGCTATTTATGGTGTGAATGGACGTTGCTTTAACATTTTGCACTTCAATTATTATTTGAACGTTAAATGTTCACACCCATCAAATTAAAACATTTTTAAATTGATAAATTTTGTATGTTTAATAATATGATTACTTTGCCTTATTTACTTAAGCAGTTTCGTTCTACAATTCTTAAAAATTGAAAAGTTAAAAACAGTAAACAAAAATCTGTTAAATAGTTACATAGTTGCGACTCCTATGGTATTAGGGAAAATTGCTCCCTTGGCAATTGGCTGCGCATTGCGCACAATTTTGATGAAGCCATTTTCGCCCCAGCTGCTGCCAAACGAGTTGAGGCATAGCCAATAGTCCAGGTTACTGGCTGTATCGCGTCCATAGCCAACGATGACCAGGAACTGAGAACTGTTGGCCCTTGGTCTCGTTGGTGGCACATAGACACCGCTGCTGTAGTGCATGAATCCAAAGGTGGCTGGATTGTACTCAACAATGACTGGAATCGAGCTGGAAACGTAACGCATGACGGCAGCATCGTCGCCATCCCGAATCCTCGAGTAGGTGTCCAACTTTACACCGGCGGCAGCCATAGTGGGCACACACATGCCTTGAAGTGAGTCATTACGAGCCGGATATTCCGCCGCGGGTATCAGAGTGGTCCCCGTCTCTTGGGTCAGGTAATCGAAAGCAATTTGGGGCACCTGTGTGGTGCACGCCGTGCTCATGCCAGCGCAGTCAATCAAGCTTTGCGCAGAGTAATTCAGTGGTTGCAGATCGCTTGGCAGAGCATTCAATATCTGAATGGCTTTGGCTGCCGCAAAGGCCCAGCTGGCACTACACAAAGTGCCTTGGTCCTGTGCCGTCACATTGATGCCATATTCAGTTAGAATGTCCATTTCATCGGCAACTGTGGTCTCCGTTTGCACAGGTGTCGAATCGAAGGAGGTGGCTGGATAAACAGCCTGTGGCAAGCGCGCAGCAAAGGTAATCAATCGTATGTCGGAAAACTGATTGATTGCAACACGGAAGCTGCTTGATCCACGATCGGCTAATGCATTCTGCTGAGCTATCAGTTTGGTGTGATAGTTGAAATAATAATTGGCATTATTTCTCTCTGCCGCGGTGGTATAGTTTTTTTTATAAAACTCCTAAAAATAGAAACAATAGTTTTTTTAAAATTTCCATTGCTAAAGTTAAGAAATAAAAAAGTGAAAAGTAAATCAATTTAAAAAGTAATGGACAAATTATGAATATTTTTGAATTAAGGTCTCATGCCAAGGAAGCTACTGAGATGTATCTTCCAACTTTACGATATTTAACTTTACTCGTGGCTTTACAACATTTTAGAATGATATTTCTGTTAAGCTTGTCGGTAACTTTTAGAGAAAGTAATTGCAGCCTATACAATGACAGGACTGTAGAAACTTTGTGAAATATTTTTGAGAAATAAGTCACCGGCAGTCGAACTTAACTTAATATTCTAATTTTCCTTTGACCTTCAGGTCTAGTAATGTGTTTCCCCAAAACTTACAACGTAGTTGTCAAAATCAATCGAATCCTGTCCATGATTGTACGCCAAAACGCCGGAAAATAAGGCACAGCAGAGAAAGAGCTTCAACATCGTGAAATTATGAGAGATACTAACTAACAATTGAGTGTTGAGCAAGCATTTATATAGTGGCCTGCATGCATAGACTTTCTTTATGATTAGACAAGCAAATAGAAGATAAAGGCCACACCACGATGAGTGTAAATAGATTTCTACATACGAGTACAAGCCATGACATTAAATTCATGACTATCGTTCTTCGGGCCCACAACGGTTTAATTCGCACTTTCCTAATTATTATGTATATTACACAGGTAACTCCTATACAACACTACGAGCACAACGAAGTCTGCCGATATTCATTAGACGCGTCGTCATCTTGGGTGTGCCTTGTTTACACGGCACACTGTCGTTGCGTTCTCATGTGCCTGTTAATTTATAATTTCCACTGGCCCAGTTTTATCTAAATTTGTTCTGCAGGCGGCATTGCATTGGTACTCGTATTCAGATTTGGCAGAAATTATGGCCACAATGTCAAACTCATAAATGTTGAGATAGATAAACATTTCGACAGAACTGTCGTTTAAACTGACTGCAGTAAAAGTGTTGGCGCACAGCTGTAAAATGTGTTTCTTTTAGAGATAATTGACTTAAAAATAAGGTTTATGTTTAAGAAAGAGAATCCTTAATTGCTTTTATTATATCGATCGGGAAGTAAATTAATTATTTATTACCATATAATGTATCCTATAATAAAAATAACTGTAAAATTGAGTTTAGCCTTCGCATGAAGCAATGACAAAAATGTTTATAGTTTTAGATATCAAACTTAGAGAGATCTAGTTGCTTATAAAAAAGGATGAACATAGAAAAACTTTTGATTTTCACAAAAGATCTGGCCTCCTGTAATATATCGGTCCGGGTGTAATAAAAAGTAAGTAAATTTAAAATAACGTGTGAATAAACTAAAATAAACATAACTTTTATGACCCATCAAGCAAGAGTCTTTGCCAATAAATAGCTGAGTGTGTGGCCTCACTCTGCTTGTCATTTGGTATATGATCATTAAATGTGGGAGACAACTCAAGTTTATACTATAAGGTACAAATAAAAATATTTCATTGGATAAAATTAACATTATCATGCAAAAAAATATGCGTATCTATTTAGTGCGCCTACTAAAAATTAGAAATGACAACAGTCCCCATTAAAATCATGTAAATATAAATATTTATCGTAACAATAAACACTTAAAAATGGTGCATAAATCATCCGAAATTCATTGCATAAATATTTATGTTAGCAATAATCAAGATATTTTGAATGAATTAATTACCATTTTTATTAAAGGTTAGCTTAAACTGTAGTTTTATTGTTTCCTATTCAAACGTAAAAGCAAGACAATTTTAAAATACTCTTTCTTTAATTGAAAATTGCATATGAATCAATAAATTTTTGATTCTGTTACAAAGTACATATTATAGCTAATATGCACTTTCGATTTCAAGAGCTCATTAGCATTTACTATGTTAAAAATTTAAATAAAAAATGCATGATTAATTTGCATTTAATGCGCAGAGCCCAAATACGAATAGTATACGGAAAACCTTTTCGAAGCTTAGCAAGTTTTGTTTCTTTCGCTCGATGGGGAGCGCTTAAGCAATAGCCTATAAAACTGAGGCGTCCATCGCCAGCGCGTCTTAAAGCGATCGCAGCCTCCGACACAACGGCATCTTTACAACATCTTCGTTCGGAACGAAAACAACAGAAACAAACTCATAAAAGGTGATTAATAAATTCAAAGCTACCACGTGTGTGCAGTGTGAAAACGTCTATTAAGCAACTGTGTAACATAGTGGACGAAAATATAATATAAATAGATAATATCGTAGAAATTGTTGCACTATGTCATATAAGTTTTGCGTCTTAAGAACTAAAATTTTCCAATAAATTACAAATGTATGCTTTATAAACAATGACATTAGTTTCAACGAATCACATCCTTACAATTTGTGAGAAAATCTGTAAAAAGTTTTCATTTGCGAAAGTTTGTAACACACTTAATTAAATCACAAGAAAAGAATAACCAATCCCCATACATATTACATGAAATATAAAGACAGGGTGTTAATTTGTTATCAAATCACTTTCTTTAAACGAAACGAAAATTTGGGAAACTACAGTACATCCAATGCTAGTGTTAATGAAGGAAGACTCTCTAGAGATACAAAAACCAAAAGTGCGACATCTACCACAATACGCAATGACTTCGGTTATGTAAATTTCCACATTCGTGTAAACAAGTTACAATAATAATCATCATAATTATGAACCTTTCGAGCAAGTCAGCACTTTTAAAGATGCGACGGTCTCCTCTTTCCAATCATCACTCGCAGCTGGAAGTCGGAGCACCTTTCACCCGCATAGTTGGTGAACCCCACATATGTACAAATCTATAAACCTGATGATTTTTGGAGCGTATTGAAAGAGAAATTGATTTGTGTTTGAATTTATTGTGTGGTTACGAAAATTTCACAAAGTAAAGACTGGCAGACCAATCAAACGCCAACCTTTATGTTAATTTCATGCATATGTAAATATAAATCAAAATTCATTGGAAAATAAATTAACAAATAATCACAGTCATTAAAAAGCCATTCAATGGTATGCAATCTCCAAAACTTACTGCTTTCAGCTTGCTTGGTCAGGTTGACTGATGAATGCCCTAAGTGACATACTAGTTGATAGAAAGTGAAGGGGAAAGATACAAATGCACGAGCTTATGGAGATATAACTACAATTGCTAGTCAACGCTTCAAATCTTATCTGAAGTAATTTAATTTAAGATTCTTAGAACGCTTTCAAGTTGACAATCATGTTGTTTTTCAAATGTATGCAATTATCACTAAATATTTGGATTGTAAAAGCCAATGAAGAATGGCAAACAAATAACAAGTAACAGTTTGAACAAATGATATAATTAAATTGCAAGATAATTTTAAATAAAAGAACTTCCTCAATGAGTTGGGTTATTTCAAGAAAATATATGATCGTCATAGCATCGATTGCAGAACTTAAATTTCTTTGTACAATGCATTTGCAAATTTGTAACCTGCTGACTGTTATTTCACAATTTCCACTGTGACACCATCTCGTTTTATAGATGTGGCAGATGTTGCAGTTGCTGCTGCTGTTGGGCTGCTTAAATGCTGTGTCACTCCAAGCGCTGCAATCATTCCCAAAGCTCTGCGATGTGCGAGACTTTGATGACTTTCTGCTCAAGACGGGCAAGCTGTATCCAGACGAACGAGAGCGAGAGTTTCGCGAGAGCATTTTCGTGGCGAAGAAATCTTTGGTGGATTTGACCAACAACCGAGGGGGCAGTTATAGACTGAATCTTAACATATTCGCCGATATGACACGCAAAGAGGTCGCCACTCTGCTAGGCTCCAAGATCTCAACGCAGGGCGAGTAAGTAAATGAAATCGAATATTGAATAACAAGTTTACACAATAGAATTTCCTTCATTTCAGAGAACTGACTGCGCGCCACATTAACTTCTTGCCAGCAACCACGAACACAGGAAGCGACAATCTTCCCGAGTCCTTTGACTGGCGCGAGAAAGGAGGCGTAACTGCAGCTGGTTTCCAGGGCTCCTGTGGCTCCTGCTGGTCATTCTCCACAACGGGTGCGCTGGAGGGACATTTATTCAGACGCACTGGTGTCTTGGTGCCGCTATCTCAGCAGAACTTGATGGACTGCGCCGATGACTACGGCAATATGGGCTGCGATGGCGGCTTTCAAGAGTACGGTTTTGAGTACATAAGGGATCATGGCATCACGCTGGCGAACAAGTATCCCTATCAGCAGTCTGAGATGGAATGCAAGCAGAATGAAACTGCTGGCACTTATCCGCGTGAGAGTATTGTGAAAATTCGCGATTATGCACGCATTGATCCTGGCGATGAGCAGAAGATGAAGCAAGTGATTGCAACACTGGGACCGCTTGCATGCTCCATGAATGCCGGCCCCATTTCGTTTGAGCAGTACGAGGGCGGCATCTACGAGGACGAGGAATGCAACAAGGATGAAGTAAACCATTCTGTCGTGGTCGTTGGTTATGGCAGCGAAAATGGGCGCGACTATTGGATAATCAAGAACTCGTACTCCCAGAATTGGGGCGAATCTGGGTTCATGCGTCTGCCCCGCAATGCTGGCAGCTTCTGCGGCATTGCCAGTGAATGCAGCTATCCCATTCTATAAATCGTTCTCAAGTCTTGTTGATTTTCTTAAGTATTTGTTATTCCACTGTATACGAATTTATGTAGTTACTATAGAAATAATTAAAAGTGGCCAGTTGAGCTAATTTTTAGTAAAGATAAGTTGATTATTGATTTTTATTTACACAAGCTTTTTGCCAATTACACTGTAATAGGAGGAAAAATTAGCTGTTGAAAATAAGGCGCCTTTTCTATTTTAAAAGATTATAAAAAATACCAAAATATTAAATTACGTTAACCTGGTGACAATTTTCAGGGATTATGCATTTTAGTATATTTTAAATATGTTGGTATTTAATTAAAAAAATTACTTTATATTATTAACAAAATAATTAGTTCAATAATAACGAATATATTTATGTGCAAAAAAAAAGAAACACACTGGCCAAAAAATCTATGTTTACAAAAATATCTCAATCATGAGTGTATCGATAGTGCCATCGATATATTGCCATCTTTAGCACTTGTTGCGATAAATTTCAAACGTTTCGGGTGCTGTTTGTGTTTATTTATTCAATAAAATGGTGAAGAATAACAATAAAAAGTTGGCCATGCATCCGCGCAATGTGTTGCGCACTGCTCCGGACTACACCAAGCTGGCAATCAAGCACAAAAGCTTTCGTCAAGTGTGTGAACTGGTGAGTTGAAGACAGTCAAACCTATGAGGATGTTTGTAGTTATTGTTTTATATTTTGGCTTGCAGGAGCTCAATGGCAAAGTGTCGCTCAACTTTCGCAACGAACGTACGCTACGTGAGTTGACCAAAATGCTCCTGTTGGAATATTTTGATCTGCACGTGGATTTTGCACCCGGCAGCTTGGTGCCTACCTTGGCACTACGCCTCAACTACATTTTGTGGCTGGAGGACTTGTTGGCGCCTCTGAATTTGGACACAGTGCGTGGCATTGACATAGGTAAGTCGTAAAAAACCAGTTAGTAGTCGTATAAACAACGGTGATATTGCAGGCTGTGGCTCCTCGTGCATCTACTCGCTGCTGGCAGCCAGGAAGAATCAATGGAGCATGTTGGCGCTTGAGTCAAAGCAATCGAATATTGAATATGCCCGCGAGAATGTAAAACGCAATGAGCTGCAGTCGCTTGTGGAGGTCTACGCACAGCCCAACAAGCACTGCATATTCAAGAGCTACTTTGAATCCGCCAGCAAAACCAACAAAGACTTTCACTTCGGTCTGTGCAATCCGCCGTTCTTTGACTCGAACTCAGAGAATCCCTTTGGCGGCAACACTCGCAATCCGGAGCGGCGACCAGCGCCCAACAATGTGCGAACTGGCCATGCCGAGGAGTTGAGCTGCGCCGGCGGCGAAGTGCAGTTCGTGCAGCGCATAATCGAGGAGAGCGAGCTCTATAAGAGTCACGTGCTGTAAGTGCATTTGTAATTAATTTAAACGTTGCTTGACGTCCCCAACTCTTTCGCAGCATTTTCACTAGCATGTTGGGCGTCAAGGCTAATGTGCCCAAGATCTTGGACTTACTGAAAGAGCATCAGATTAGCAATGTGAGCACGACGGAGTTCCACCAAGGACACACGACACGGTGGGCAATTGCATGGAGCTATCAGAATGTAAACTTAAAGTTGGATGCGAACTGTTAGCGTGACTTGAAATGCGCCTGATGTGTAGCTAATGTGTACTTTAATTTTAAGTATTACGACTAGTTAGAATATTAAATATTTAGTTGCTGTTAAATTGATTATCCAGCCACGATTTGAAAGTCCAGTCGAACCATGCCGGCCCCTGGAACAGTTGCAACAACTGTTGCCCGCCCATATCACATTCAAATCGCGTTTCGTGCCGTCGAAAAGCTTTTCCCCTAAATGGAAATTTGCATGTTAAGACCCAGTTTGTTGCCGCGAACTGAACAGTTTCGAGCAAACAGAAACAAAAATAACGGAAATTATCGTTTCGTTTTCATCATTGACCACAGCGCGGTCAGTTGCCCAGAAAACCACAACAAACAAACACACCCAACTAATCCCCAGCTCTAGCCTCGGCCGAATCTTTATCCCTTGCCCCAGCTGCAGAAATGCGTCACCTGTTTGGCAACGTTTAATTGTGGCAACAGTACATTTCATACTCACGGCTTAAGCCACGTTAACGACACCCAATAAAGCTGTAAACTGTTTAGAGGGTATTCGACAGTCGTCAAATTGCTGGGCGTCTTCGAAGTTGGCAGTTTTTTCTTTGTTAGGCGTTCGTTTTGTTTGTTTTACAGCCTTTAATAGCATTTTCACACGTTAAGGTGCCGAAAACAATGTAATTAAAATGGCACAAGTCTTTGGGTTTCATATGCCAAGGGCGCGCCACGTCCCTTTGTTTGATAGCGTTTCAATAGAATTTTCGTTGGCCTTTCATGGAAATATGCGCGCTGCAAGTCCGCCAGCAATTTGATGGACTTTAAAGTCAGCAGAAGCAGTCATTATTGCATGTCAATGCCTACCACAGTGAAGCCAACTGCTGTCTGTGCTGTCAAACAGTATTAAGGCGATATCAATAGTCGTATCATATCATACTGTGCACAACATGACCATTATCACAAGCGTTAGACGGCAATTGGACGACCGAGCCGACCCAAGCCCGACTCCGTTGGGAGCGGAGTGGGGGAGTCGAGAAGCGGCTGGCAGACAAGCGGCAAACCAAAACTGTCAGTTCGTATGTCAAAATTGTTCAATGTTGACTTTAAAATCATGCAAACAGGCGAACTGACAGACAGAAGCGTCGATGGAAGGATGGAAAGAAGGCAGTTCAATTACTCGGCTCGCCGTGGCGGCTGAAATGCAGACACGCCTCCGCCTGCAGGCGGGCGAATGCACAAATCCACTCAGCTGTTTATTGAAAAGGGTAACATGAATGCCACACACGCCACAGACACGGACTATTTGCATAACCAGGCAGTGGAAGTGTGTGTGTGTGTCATTTGGCTGTCATACGCCTCGTTTTTCGTGGGGTTTGCCCATTGCACTAAGTGAATGTGCTCCAACAATAGCATACATTTAGGCGCACGAACTCACAGCTAGACAGCTAGACAGACAGACAGAGTTGGGTGAGGCAACAATCCCCAATCCAGACTGAAGACTGAAAACTGAAAACTCTTTCTATCGGGCGAGCCAGGCATCGCCTTGCATTTCAATGGGCATTTTCAATTTAGTTGACATGTGTGCCCCACAGTTACCACCAGTTGGTGGCGCCACGCATTTCCTGCTATGTTGCCTTAACCTTGCACACACCGAGAGATTGATGAATTTGGCGCGTATGTGGCAAGTGGGCAAGTGATTGATGGTGTTTCGCAGCGATTGTCAAGGTTGACAGAGATTTGTGCCCAGTTTTGTCTAGTGCATGAAATGTCATCTAAATTAACCCGAAAATATTTTGCCCAACAGCAGGCAGAATCAACGCACATTACGCATTCAATTTCTCAGTTATTCCGGCCAAGTCATCAATTACACTTGAAGAAAATCCGCAGCAAGGTCAAAGAGTGCCAAGAACTTGAGAAAAGTTCTCCCTCTGATTAGGTACATTTATATGTTATATATCTGTGGATTACTTGTATTTGAATAGACCATACTTTATTTCAGGCCATGATTCAGCTCTGTTTACGAGCATGTTGCAATCCAATCAGAGAATGCTTCACATTTCACCGCCCTTGCCAGGCAATTACTTATCGGCTTGCGCCCTGTCCTCCACAGCTCGACACACAACTCTCGCTGGGGCGCATTAAAAATGTATTAGAATAACATAATAATACACGTATATTTGTGTCATAAACTTCTTTTCTAAACAATTTTACGATGTCCATAAAAACGAATGAAAACAGGGCAACTCCACTCAATTCAATAAGTCGCACTGCAATCCAACAAACCTGAACGAACGGACTTTGGAATTTAAGCTGCTTAGGACAATATAGCGCGGCATCCAGTTACAGCTTTATGACATTGTTCCGGCACCACTCGCCCACCAGACCAGCTGTAGATGGTCGTGTTTCATGGTCGCGCACCATTTTGAGTCCGCCGTGTAAACAATTCGTGACCCGAGCCCGTTTTTAATTAACAATTACAACGATGAGGCAAGTCCGAGACACGTGTGAGTTGACTGCGCATATGTGTATGACGCGGGGATGGGGTGGAGCTGTGTGCCCCAAATTAAGCTAATAGTTGGAAAATTAGAGATAGCACACACGAGGGAGAACCAAGCGGCAACAACTAAACTTGTCCCACAGCTTAGTCATTGGCTCAAGCTCACTCTATTAGTTTGGAGCCATCAAAAAATATGCCTTACTTTAATAGTGAAAGTTTTGAAAACTTTGTTATTAATGTCGTTCAGGCAGTTGCTTTGCTATCAAATTTCTGTCTGCTAAATTTTCATTGACAACATGCAAAATTGTGACAAATAAAGTTAATATCAGTGAAATTCTTTGCGAGTTTTCTTTGTAGCTAGCTACTGATTTAATTTGTAGCAATGAAAACTTGTATAAATAGATTAGATTAAAGAGCAAGCTAGAGAAAAACAATAAATACTAGCAAACCCGGCGAACTTTTTTTATCTCTTAAAGGCAATAGCACATGCACACTTTTTAATTTATTAAATATAATTAGTTATTAGGAAATGCAAATGAAAAGATTAACAACATTATTGTTCCTATGTCCTATGTATCTCCCCACCAGTTTTGAGATAAATCAATACAGCCGTTCTTGAGCTTTAAATAGTGTAACTTACATGACTTTCTTTTATATACGAATATAGATTTGGTTGATGAATACCTCAATGATTTAAACAACCAACCATAAAGTCTACTTTGTTCAGCAAGAAAATCTCGCATATTTATTTAACAATTTAACAAGAATTCTTTGCAAGCAAAAACTATTCAATTATTTGTAGTTACTAAGTCCGTGTGCTAATCTTGCTTATCTCGAACGCTTTAAGAATCGAGATTCTATATGTTTTGCAGAAACTATGTTGTTAGCCTCTCAAATATTAGTTGGATTAGCATTTTGGTCATACTCGAAATAGGCATCTGATTTAATCGACTGCTGGATATAAGTGCGAAATGGTGAAATGCTTGCATCATTATGTTCAAATTCATTACGTGATTTAGGCTAGACCACTAGGCGTATGATTAATATACGAACAAACACTTAATGCTGTAGCGGCCTATTGCGGAATATTCAGCAAACGAATCATATATCATGTCGTCGCTAATTCAATTATTTCAAGCGACTTTTTGTGTCGCAAAGCGAAGGCAACACAAATCAACACTAAAATGTGTCACTGGCCAGGCGACTGGAGGTGTCGCCAGAAATGTCATTTTTTTGGGCGAGCGCAAAAAACGAAAATGTACAGGCAAAGAAAATGCCCCGCTCTCTCTCTTTCGCTCTGCTGATGAATTAAATTTAAATGCCAAATTAATGCTAGAGTGGATGCCAAAGTTGCGAAACGAGTGAGCGCATTTCTTGAGGACTTGAAAAAGTTGTTGGAGTCAACATTTTATATGGTTGGAGAAACATAAACTGGCTTTGGGCGGTGACTTTGTTTGGCTTTGTGAACAACCTGCTGGAGCTGTTTTCCGCTAGCCTAAAGCCACAGCCAAATCCGGCACTTTAAAACATAAATTCACATATAGAATTTGTTGGTCTGCTGTCAATTTGTGCAGTCCCGAAAAGTTGTTGCGCGCCGCTGAACTTCAGACAAAAAGGACGCGAAAACTTTCCACTTGGCAGATGTCCCAGGAGAGAGGGCACACAGGGCACAACAACATACACAAGCAACGGAGGGGACTGCTTCCTTCCTGTCCTTTCGTAGGCTGCGAGTTTAGGGCAAACACGGCGTATACGTAATACGCTTTGGCACGTACCAGGCTCCTGTGCGCTTCCTTGAAAACTGGCTGGTGCACAGAAATCGAAATGCTCGCAGATCAGAAGCCAGAGCCGAAACAAAGCCTCGAGTATTTTTATCTTTTCGCCAAAATAATGACTTTGCATTTCGGCGGCCAAATGATGCGCAAACTTGAAACAGCGCCGCGCTCGCTCCTTCCGCCCCCTCGTCCACTCACCAATTATATGGCTAAGGCCGTAAGTCTCGGGCACAACATCGTTGTCTGTCACTTTATCAACCTCAGAAAGGGTTTACGTCTCGCAGCGCGCATTTGTCATGCCAGTGGAGTGGAGTGGAGTGGAGTGGAGTGGCGTGGCGTGGAGTGGAGTGGAGCCAACACCAATTCTTACATTCCAACGAGGCGAGGCGACAAATTTCTGTGGCAAGTACCCTTGCATTTTCCTTGAGAATGCTTTGCGTCGCTATCTCGGGTCTTAAAATGTACGTTGACATCGCAACGACGCAGTGTTTTGTAGTTCATTTCGGGGCTGCAAGCGTGGGCGTCTTGTGACATGTTCAAATATACGCACTACGTTCAATTCACTCGCCCCACAGTCTGCTGCGACTGCGACTGCGACAGCTGACACTATTTGTGTGCTCAACTGTTGTTTTGTTGCAAACCGATTGCTTTAAGAGTTGCTTGACTCTTACAGATTTGGCTTTACGAGCTTACAGAGTATGTTGGTAGTCTGGCAGTCCTGGGTGACTGCTAAAATGCAGCTAGCAGCTCAGATAAGAGCTGCAGTTGTCGCCAGAGACTTAAATGAAGTTTTAAGTCCTTTGTGCTGCATAGTTTTGGACGTCGCAACATTCGCAATAGAGTTTGCTAAAACGCAGTGGCAATGATTTATTTGCTTTGTGCTATATTTTTAATTGAGAAACCCGAGTGGCGTTTAGCGCATATTTTCCCAGATGTGGCGTATCTGCGCTGAGTTTTTCATGTCGAGTCCGGAAATATTTTTGCATAATTGTTAAATATTTGCCGTGCGCAGCTACAGGGTGACTGCCACTTAAATGATCATTTGCAATGCACAACTCATTTGCATAGACGGGGTCGCACTTTGTGTGTCACTTTTGATTAACTTTTGCCAGCTGACGCGAGCACACGCACTTGTATTTTTAGGCAGCATATTCACTTCAAGTATTTACATATGCAGTCGCATCTTTACGATAATGCGCCGCTCTTTGCCCTCAACTAGGCAGGCGGACATTTGGCTTTATGATAACGACACCCTGTGTCGTGACTGTGGCGTTGTGAGAGAGGGAAGCAAAAACAATAAGAGCAGACCAATTCATTTCTGAGTGACGCACACACACACACGCACTTCCCTGCACGAGTGTGTATGTAAATGGACCCAAACATACACACATACGCACACATAGAGGCATCATTATACAAAGCAAACTCCCAAAAGGAAACCCAAAAAAAAAAGCAAGAGGAGCGAAAAAACTAGTCGAAAAAGTATAACAGAAATAAAAGGTTGCTGAAACGCAGCATTGTGGCAAAAAGCGTAGCAGAGAATGAAAGCGAACAGCAACGGAGAAATAGTCAAAGCAAAAAAAAAAAAAACAACACAAAAAGGCAAAACTAGTTAGCTACTTACGTATGTATATGAGTTGTGCTTGGGGCAAACAAAAAACAAAACGCAAAACGCAAAAAGCAAAAGGCAAACGCAAAAGATAACAGAAGAACTTTTCATTGATATTTTTATGGCAATTTTTGTATTTGCCTTTTTTGGTCGTTCACAGCTCGCTACACGCAAAGGTACAGAGATTGTGTAAGTGTGAGTGTGTGTCTGTGTGTTAAAGTTGGTGCGTGCAGACATCCTGAAGGATGATGATGCCATTGCCTTAGCAACTCTACAGCAACGGCTGCTGCTTTTTTTCTTCCAACTCCGACTCCGACTGCGACTGCGACTCCGAAGCCAACTCTGCTCCTGCGGCATTGTGGTTCCGTGTAGCCGACGTTTATGTGTGTGCATGTGCGTGTGTGTGTGTTTGTGTGTTCGTGTTGGCTGTCGGCTTTGCCTGTCGCTTTGTTTATTTGCCAACAACTGTGCAGAGCCAAAAGCCGAGAAACAACAACATTCAAAATGGCATACAGCAGCTGATGTTGCTGCCCTGCCTCTGCCTCTCTGTTTGGTTATTCGCTCTCTTTTCCCACTCTCTCTTTTCACTTCTTGCTCTCTCTCACTGAGGGCAGCCTGCCTCAATGGCACACTGACACAAGATTGTTGATGAGTGGCATAATTTAAGAAAGTTGCGAGAGGGAAATGTAAAATTTGTATAAATTCAATGGAAATACATTTAATTTGTAATTGAAAGTTAATTTCATTTCAATTCATATGATAATTAAAATTGTTTAATTATATTTAATATATTTATAATAAGATTATAAGACCACATGAATTGTAAGCATAATATTTACTTCTTGAAATGCTTATTATTTACTTGTTGACAGTATTTATTATATTATTGGTATGCAAATTTGGTTTTTTAATGGCGCTTACCCACTGTGCGACCGACGAAATGAGAATGCGGAATGTGCGCTCTCACACGGATACGGAGTATTTGTTCTCTTGTTGTCTGGGGCTCCTTTCCGCTAGTTGTTGACTGCCGGCTGGCGCTGACGCTGCTGCCTCTGCCGCTGTCGCTGCCTCTGCTACGGTCGCTGCTGCTGTCGCTGCTCCTGTTGAGCCCTGCTCCTGCAGGATAACAGCCGCAATGTGAGTCTTAGTTTAGACGCGTCGCTTGCGTTTGTCAGTTGTGCCTGAGCTTGTGCCAGTGTCAGTCAGTCAAGAGCTTTACGTTCCAAGTTCCGATTTCGCACTCCCAACAAACACTGCAAATAGTACATAATAATAATAATAATAATACTAACAAGAGCTGGCTGCTTCATTTTGTGGTTGTGAACACCTTTTTGTAGTTCTTTTCCAAAACGTGCAAATAATTCATAAATATTAAATAACCAACAAACAGAAATACTATTTTTTGTAATCGACTTTTTTATACAGAAAGGTTTCGCCCTGCAAAGCCCAAAATCAGAGTGCAAATAACAAGCGCCAACAACAAAGTTCACAAAAAGTGTTGCTGAGTGTGTGCTTGTGTGTGTGTGCGTGAAGAAGCGTTGTTGTGGGAGTTGTGAGTGAGTGTGAGAGCGAGAGCGAGATTGTTGTTGCTGTTGCAATTGATTAAACAACAGCTAGAGCCTAGTCTGGTTACCTAGGCCAACTCGAAGTACAGAGACCAAGCAACAGACTCACAGACAGCCAGACAGACTGACAATGGGCTGCAACACCAGTCAGGAGCTGAAGACAAAGGATGGCGCCGCCATCGATGCGGTGAGCAACGGCGATCCGGAGCCAAGTGCTCCGCAGCTGGAGCTGGCGGATGGCGGATCAAAGTCCTCGAGCAATCATACAAATCACGCCAAATCAAATTCAATTATCTCCAACGGCGATGCGAAGTCGGCGACGGCCAGCAAGGCGGGCAGCGGCGCCGAGCGAGCGGCGACAGCAATAAATGGCCTCGACCGCTCGTGCGATAAGGCGGAAATCACAGAACTCAACGACGACGACGAGGACGAAGGTAAGAGCGATAACTTCAAATACCCGAATTGCGAATAAAATCATTCATGTACCCAAGCATTGTGTGTGCGTGTGTGTGACCGTCTCTGTCTCTGTGTCTGTGTCCTTTGTGTCTGAATGCGTATGGATGGCTACCTTCATTATTATTTATTATGGTTGTATTTATCAACTGTGCGCTGCGTGGCAGATCTTTATCCCACTGCCACGCTCTCTGCCTGCGGCCTGCCGCCTGCCATCCTAATCCAATAACGTGTTTAATGGCCTCGCAAATATATATTGCTTCGCATCCAAGTGCGCGTAGTACGAGTAGTGGGAATACAGATTGGGAATTTGTTGGCATGACTTCTATATGCGAGGCACACTATATTACGGTAGATTACACTCGGCTCCGCTGACTTCAATAAGCAGTCGCCTACACGCTCTTTTATGTCTTCTGTCGCAGTGTGCGCCCTACGGCAAATTTGTGCAGCACTTAACTTCGTTAAGTAGCCGCACTGTTGTCGCCCTTGATCTGACCGACGACTGACGACCGACGACCGACTTGGGGCCCTGCTCGCCCGTTTATGTTATCTAATAAGCGTCGCATAAATATCTTTATGACAGCGCTAAGAGCATATCATAAATATATTATTAACAAGGCGCATAAATTCATTGCATATTACTTGTATTTTTCTCTACCATTCGTTCTCTGCTCCTGTTCTCGCCTTGAAACCATAAATATGCTGGCTATTTGGGCGCGGAATTCGCGTACTTCACAGTCTTTATATATTGTACATTTCACCTTTCACATTTCGGTGCTTTCATGTTAATTTCACCGCGGGGACTGTCAGCAAAGTTTTCACGATTCTGGCCAAATGAAGTATGCAATTGCTGGCAGAAACATTTGTTAAACACATCTACGCGCAACTTTTCTGACTTCAATTATAATATCTAGTCTATCTCCGTCAGTTTACTGTGTGTTGTTGTTGCAGCCACAGTTATTTTTAGCAGTTCGCGAAGTGAAAACAAAAAACTTTTGCGGTTTGTTTGCCTCGCATAATGGAAATAAAATTTGAGCGCGCGAGCTGCGAGTCCAAATAAAAGTGCAGAATTCAAAAGTATGACTCATAAATTACCGGAACGTGTTTTCCCACGTGACAAATGCAGTCGCTCCCGTTCGTTATTTGAATTGGGTCCCAGTGCTGTGGCGCTCCATCCCCAACCACATTCCCCAGCCCACTCCCCGTTCTCACATCCCCAGCACTTTTCAGATAAATTGCGCAGCGACACTTTATCAGCGAGCGTAAAGCGTTGGCGAGGACGACGACAGCGACAACAAAAAGGACCACAGGTTCCATGGTATCCTGGTCTTGTGTTAATACCACAAATTATGATTATTGCTTAGCAATTTTCCTGTGTACTCTGTGTACTCGCCCTTGCAGTCGTTGCTTTTAATTTGCCAAACATTTTCATGCGTGCGTTGGCGGATTTCCATTTCGCCATCTCCAGCTCCAGCTTCAGCTTCAGCTGTGTCCTTCCCCGGTAGGGGTCGCAGCTGTAGTCTGCTATAAAAATAAATATTATAAATGGGCGGAATTTGCTTGGTTGCGCTAATTAGCGCTTGATTCACGCTTTGATGTGCCCCGGTTTTAAAAGTAATTTGTTTATAATTCTTGTGCCTCGTAAAATGCAATTACTTTCAATATCACGCTTCTATATATAAATTCGCATAATCCACATAATATTACTACGATAAGCATGAAATATTTATGGTTCAGGCGCTCAGCTGGAACAAGACTTCCAGCATAGATTGATAGTTTTCTTTTACAACTGCCACTGCTTTCAGATAAGCCATGTTGCCATAAAAGTATTACAATGTAGCGGTGTAGGGGCCAAAATGATTTGGGCAATAACAGCTTAAATTTCATCTAAAATGTTCGTTTGCCTTTGTCTTGCGTTCAATTTTATTTGCAATATGCCAAATTTAATGTATCCAAAGACTTTTATAGTTGCTCGTTAAGTTTTAAGATGTTGTTGTTGAGCCTGCATCTCTTTTTTGGTTATGTTTTTTTGTTGATACGCCGCCAGCAACATAAAAAGGGGCAAAAGGAATAAAAAAAAAACTACTGTGAAGGCAAAGCAAGCAACCATACAAATGCCCTTTGAGTCGTCGTCGTCGCCGTCGTCGCTTTATGGTCTGCGTTCTGTGCGCTGTGCCAAGAAAGAAATTCATATTATAAACACGTAGCCAGACTCAACACATTCAGAGCATGTTTGCGTTTTTCTCTTGGCTGCAAATCAAAATAAATTAAAAAATGCGCTGCCAGCAAGCAGCCGAATCAGCAGCAGGCAGACAGTCAGACAGACAGCAGCCTGGAAATCAGGAAGTGCAGTTTATTCAACCCGCCAGCGGCCAGGCACATATAAAGTTTATATCCTGTACGTATGCTGTTAGCGCATTATCAACTAATTAATGAATTGTGATGGCGAGTCGTGTGTGGAGTCTCGTCTAATCTTTACGAGCGGCCGCTCCCCGACCGAGCTTCTCATTACCTGCTGGCCAGGGGCGTGGTCGGCCAGGAATTACACAAATTAGCAATAAAGTTGTCAACTCATGCGAAAATCTACACGACATACAGCAGCGCACACCTCCCAGCGCACGCACACCTCAAAAAACGAAGACGCACGTACAGAAATCCTAAATAAATAAGCATCCCAAAGCGGAAAGTACAATAAAACACTTTGCCCAGTGCTAAGCCCTCGCAAAGTATCTCTGAGCTGCTTTTGTGCTAATGTCAAATGCAAATAGACGGCCAAGGCAGGAACGGAGAGCGGGAGTCGGAGAGCCTTTGTCGTTGTTGCCGTAAATGAACAATTAAGCCATTTCTAAGTGCTGGCAGATTGTATCAACGCAGGCGTATGTACACGAATGTCTATTACTCTCATGTTTGCTGGCCTATGCTCGCGTAGAAGACAAGCTAATACTTGTAAAGCTTTGACGTTACTGCGAAATTAATTCGATGCAATTAATCTCGTTTGAACCCATCGAATTCGCGTGAAGCGCAGCGACGACTCATCGACACTCTAACAAATGATAAGCAGCAAGTATTTAACCGAAATGAATGTACCCATTGTGTGTAGTGTATTGGCAAATAGCTAACGGCGCACGGGCTCAAAAGCTCATAATACAATTTTTGTTGTTGCCCCAGCAGCACTTAAAAGTAGGCAGCACAAAATGCTGGTGGTGGCTCCCAGGGCGTATGCTTAATATTTTGGGCTTAGCGTGTAGATATTTGCATAATTTTAATTAAAAGCGAAACCCCGAATGAGTTTTGAGTTTCGGTCAAAAGCGTTTGAGCTGCAAACGCTTTCAACTAGTTCGATCCAGCAGAAACTCCCCCCTTGCCACTCACTAACGCCTCGGTTCGGTTCGGTTCGGGTCGGCCCGTTTCCGTTTCCGGCCACGCAGTGCGTCTAGGCGGCTTGTTAATTATGTTTCTGCTGCCGCTCAGCTACATGCGACAGCACAGAGTTGAGCACATGTCTGCCTAATTGAGAGTAAATAGGGCGTTTTGCTTGCTCCCGACAGCCATTTGATTTATTGGTTGGCTAATGCTTTTCATTTGATATTTTGTTTGCTCTGCCACCCAGCGCCGAGGTGCGGCCACCTCAACTTGCCAGCGTGGACCCTGTGTCGACGTGTTTTATGTGTTCGCAGCTCACTTCGTTGATTTGCGTGGCGCTCGTCCGGCTAATTAGAGCGCGCTTAAAGGTGTGTGCGCCGCTGGTCTCGATTGAAATGAATTTCGCGCTAACTGGATGAAGATTGCGCCGATAACGAGACTACGACATACCTTCTACTGCTAATGACTTACTTTGCCAGTAATTCACTCGTGTGTTTAAGTGATGATCTCATGAGACGCTCGGATTAGCTTGAGAGTGAAGAAAGCAGTCTCAACTCCACAAAGATTGCATACTCGTGTGTTGGCGTATTTAAAATATTTAATGAGACCCCTTTAATGCGCAAATTACATTAGCTAATCAGCAGTCGCAGTCGCTGTGCGTCGCCTGTGTTTGCGCAGTGCGTGGTCCAATCAGTTCGCCATTGTTCTCAGACAACATTGTGTTTTGTGCGGCCACATGGGGAGCTGCAAATTGGTGGCCGTAAATTTTTAGGAGCAGACCGAAAAAACATGAGATGGCGACGAGGCATTGGACAAACAAATTTAGCGTCTCCGTGCGGGACTATTCACAGCTCGTTTGGTCAGCACAGCTAGCAGAAGGCAAGCAGCCATAACAATATTACGTATACGCCAGAGTGAACCCTTGTGTGGGCATTTATTTTAATTTGCCTTAAAAGGTGCGTCCGTCTGGCTAAAAATAGGCGCGCAACGGCCTTGCCCAAAAAATTATGAACGCCGAACGAGACGCAAGTGGGGCCAGGCTAAATGCTGCATATTTACACGAAAGAAATGCATAAAGCATGAAAATATCCAGTCCCCCCGCCCGTCCGCAGTAGAAAATTGGACACCAGAGTGGCATTAGGACGGCGGACAAATACCAGAAATGCGTGCCAGAATGTTATTTGATATTTTTTATTTTCACTCTGCGACTGCGACTCCGAGTCCGAGAATAACTGGCGCCACGCACAAATTATGCATATCTTTATGTACACAATAAATGTCGACAGCGCAGTTGGAGTTAGAGTTTGAGTTTGAGTGCGAGTGCGAGGCGTGGCCACGTTGTGATCAAATGGCTTTTGAAAGGCGCGCAAAAACATTTGCTAAGCGCACAATTTGCGACGCGTTAACCAACGGAAATGATAAATTGACAGTTTTGTTAGTTATGCCCGAGGGATTTCCGTTTGCTCCATTGCCATTGCCGTTTAGCATTTCCTGTCTTAGTTGCGCTTCTTTCACACTGCTTCCTTTCATCACTTTGCTGCTTTCTTTGCTCCCGCTCTCTTCCTCTGCACGTTTCCGCATTGACTGCGAACAGCTGATGAACTGTTTAACAAATAAATATAACAACAGAAGCCATTAGCTGAGAACGACAGACCCCACAACGCAGAGCAGTCCAAGCGAGACAGCTCGACAAGGATTCCTTTCGTTTTTGTTGTTGCTAACGAAATTTCACTCGACCAACTTGAAAAGAACTGAAGCTGAGAGAAAAACTCTTACACATGTATAAAGCAGATAGATTGAACGACTAATGGACATGACCACGGTCTTGGTAAAACGGAATGAGTTTATCTGTGCTTGACTCGACTGCTGCTGTTGCTGCCAACAAATTAATGAGAGCTCAATGGAAACCAGACGAAGCTGTTTAATTACTTAAGTAAGCCAGCTGAACAACAACATATTGAATTACAACATTGTGTATTAAAATTTAAAGAGACTGTTAAATTCATGATTGGGATTTGCGACGGCGATTGACGACTAAATTCATGATTCAAGTAATGAAAGCAAGCGAAGCAGCTTAATTACATAACTAAGCCAGCTGAACAAGAACATATTAATTACTACAGTGTATGCTAAACTAAAACGTGTTAAAATTTAAAGAATTTATAATCAAATCATGATTAGAATTTGCCAGCTTAATTTGAAGCAAACGAAGCAGTTGAATTACATAAGTTGAAACTTAACAAGAACATTTGTTAAGCTGAACGTAAACATATTAAATTACTTACTTTATTGTGTATTAAATGTGAAAGGGAGTGATAAATTCATGATTAGGATTTGCCAAGGCGATTGATTAAAAAATTCATAATTCAAGTAATGAATGGAGAGCAAATCAAAGATTTAAATTACATCAGTAAGCCAGTTGAAAAAGAACATATTAATAACTACATTGTATATTACAATTTAAAGAATTTATAATAAATTCATGTCAGGGTTTGCCGAGGCGATTGGCGAGTAAATTCATGAGTCAAGTAATGTAAGCTCAGTGGAAGCAGTTGAATTACATAAGTTGAAACTTAGCAAGCACATAAGCTAAACAACAACATATTAAATTACTTAATGCATTGAGTATTAGAATTTGCCAAGGTGATTGGCCATCAAATTCAAGAAATAAGAGCCCAAATGCTTTGCAGTTTAATTACATAAGAAAAAGAACATATTATTTTTACATTGTGTATTAAAGCATTCAAGTTGTCAAATAAAGAATTTATGGTAACGTCATGATTACAATTTGTCAGCTTGATGTAAAGCAAACGAAGCAGTTGAATTACATAAATTTTAATTTAACAAGAACATATTAATTTACAAAAAATTATGGTCAATTCATGATTAGAGCTTGCCAGCTTAAATGAAGGCAAATGAAGTAGTTAAATTACAAAAGTTGTGACCTTAGAAGAACATAAGCTGAACATATTAAATTACACATTATTATTTGCATTTAAAGGCTTTATGATAAATCCATGGTTAGGGTTTCTCAAGCCAGTTGGTCACTAACTTCATATGTAATGCGTGCTCAACTGCTTCGCACTTTAATTATATAAGTAAGACCGCTGAGCAATTTAAATAACTACATTGAATATTGTAATATAAAGGTTCTAGATAAATTTACAATTATGGTTTGCCAAAGTAGTCTGTCGTGATTCGAGATGCAAAGCAAACTAAGGACATAATTACATAACTTACCAAGTTGTTACTTACCAAGAACATAAACCGAACAAGAACATATTGGGATTTGAAGAATTTATTAGAAATTCGTGATTATTGTTTGATTCATGATTCAATAACTCTTTTGACTGCAAGGAATCGTTTGGTTTTTGCTTATGCTGCAAATATGTGGCACAACTTTAGAGAATTGCAAAATAATAATAGTAAATAAGTCGATGCGTATAAACACACCAAATATAAATCATGTCTGATTGGAAATCCAGTTCAATCTTTTAAATGCAGGCACTTTTCTTTGTGGCATATATTTGTTTAGCAATCGCCTTGGGGTGGTATGCTAAATTCCTTGGGTTTGCAAATATGTTGGGATTGGGCACAAATATGTCAACTTGGCCTCTCCGCTTTTCTTCTGTTTGTGCGACCGTCGGTGGGTTATGAATTTATTATTGAGCCATCGATGTGCCTCACAATATTTATGATGTCTATCAGCAGAGACGAAGTATTACACTGGCTGCCGCTTATGTTTGACATTTGTCACTTTGCGGCAAATATATGCGCATATATTTGTAAATATGTATCTGCCGTTGGCAGGGGGATGGGTAGGGGGAGGGGTGTCATATCACTATTTTGCGAATTTATCAGACACCAGCCTAACTGTGAATAATTGGCCGTGATTATTTATTATCGGTCTGCCGCACGCTTTTCACTGAAATATTCGAGGCAATTCCCAGATCGCTTGCGGCGTTTAACGGTTTATGAATTTTGGTTTTAGCCATTCTCGCAACTGCAGCAGATCGATGACAATAAAATTTAAATACTTGCCATCAACATTTTGTTATCTGCCCTCATGGCAGCTAAGCCACTGGAGTGGAAACCCACATCGAGCTGACTCACCCAGTTGTGCAAATAAAATGACAACGCATTAATCATCGATGAAAAGAAGTCACGTAAAAAAGGAAATCCAATGACTTTTAATATTAATAGAAACATAAATAAGTTAAAGGTAGCTCCACAAATAGAGGCTTATTAATAGGCCAAGGTTTCCTCAAATATTGATAACTACATAGCTTGAAACTTTTCCCGAACCTCAGCCGGCATTGAGGCACAATTCATGTTTAAAAGTACGTGTGTGTGTCGGGCTTAATAGTGCTCTTGGCAAAACATACTTTTGGGATTATGTGGCTGTGTCTGTGCTTTAATCAAACACACATGACACAAAAGCTAATTGCACAAAGCCAATGCCACAGCCCCCAACCACAACGAACCCGGAGCCGAAGCAACAGAATGTGTCCTCGACGCAGCCAGAGAGGCGACCAATAAAGTGACATCCATTGTTAAACACAGAGATGATAATGGATATTACGCACCATAAAGAGGAAATTTAATTAAAAAGTGTGTACTTAACA
Organism: Drosophila rubida; assembly: GCA_035046165.1. Taxonomy (NCBI): domain Eukaryota; kingdom Metazoa; phylum Arthropoda; class Insecta; order Diptera; family Drosophilidae; genus Drosophila; species Drosophila rubida. The sequence continues at coordinate 2,221,148 of JAWNOF010000022.1, forward strand.
GCATAACTCTGACACCGACGCCGCCAACTAACAGCAGCGACAGGCAATCAATAAAGCGGGAGGAGGCGACGGGCACATTACGTATACGTCATGTTTGAACAGCAATGGCAGCTGAGCTGTTGCTTCCGCTCCATAAAAACACAGCCGCCAATAAAAGCAAAAAAAAAAAACGAAGCACAAACAAAACGAAACGAAAACAATATAAAGTGGTGCAAAGAAGTCAAAACACAACATTCTCTTGAACGTGGTGGGCTGGGCGCCGAACTTTTCTTGACAAACAAAAGCGGAAATTGATTGTGTTGCAACAACAAGAGGCAGCCACGCTAGTTGGCGGCACAAGTGGACACACACACACACGCGGAGTAGTTGTGTACTGTTTTTACTTGGGACGGCGGGACAATAAACTTGGCGCCGGCTTCCATTATTTTGCGCTTCGTTCTTGTTTTGCTTTTGTGTTTGCTCGCCGTTATTGTTGCCTTTTGCATAACATTCTTTATGCAATTAACTTGATTATGTTTTTGTTGGCGCTGAAATTCGGCAATAATTGTGCGCCCAGGTCGTAACTTTCTTCGTGCTGATTAAAAGTTTAGCCAGCCGGGCGGCAACTCTTTGCCAGTGGCAAACAACTTGAGGCAGCTGGCGCAGCGACAGCGACGTCTGACAGACGTCTAACTTTGCGCCAGACTTTGCACAGCACGCGCGGCTCTGTGTGTGTCGCCGTTCGCCACAGCCCGGGATGCTGACACACTCGCGGTGCATATCAATGAGGCATGTTATTGAAAATGAACAGGCTCTGACTGTAACTCTATTACCAGACGAGCATACATTGTTAATGAGTGCCACAATTCAATTATTCAGCGCATTGTCAGTTCACTCGCTTTGCAAAAAGTTACTGATAGTGGTTGTGAAACTTTGAGAGTTCAGCAAACATATCCGTGCACTCAGGTGGCAGTAAAATGCAACTACTTAGGCCCAGCTCGAGAGATGACGCCGCCAGCAAGTACACTTCACAACTGCCATAACTTGGGGCATTGTGTAACTTTTCGAGGGCCAGCACTCAACATCAACTTTGCGAGTTGGCTCTGCCATTTTATTTGGCTAGTTTCATTTTATTATGTCGTTGCCATCATTATTATTATTATTATTTCTTTCAGTCTCTGTTTTGTTTTGTTTTGTTTTTTTTTTTGCTCTTTGTGTGTGCGCGCGCGACGCACTCAGAAAGTTTTGTGCTGAGTTCGTTGCGACGCGGTTCCCTTTATAGCTATTTATATGATTAGGGCGAAGACATGCGCAAATTATTCGGGAATTTCGAAAATTGATAGAGTGCCGTTCCCAAGAGGGCGCGAAGGGGTTGGGGGCGTGGGTGTGGGGCACTTTACACGTGAGTGGCAGACATCAGCACATGCTATAATCGTGTGTGGTTGTAATCAATGCTAATAAGCAGCTGCGTGCCTACAGGATATTGAGTCACTTATGCATAAGTATAACGCATACGCACCGTATTCAAAGTGACGTGAGTGGCAGCGTGTGTGTGAGTGTGTGAGTGTGTGTGTGTGACGTGACTTTCACTTTGTTCGACTCATTTTATTCATCAATCTCATGCGTTTCTCTTTGGTATGGTACTTGTTACGTTTATTCCATGCTCCATGCACTTCACACAATATGAAAATACGTATATTGTTCTTATTTATGTCTATCGAACTTGATGGTATTTCGTTTTTAATGGCCTTTTCTCTCTGTATTTGTCTTTGTATATTTATAAATAACAATCGACACGACACAACTAATAATTAAAATTTGATAACTGAAATGAAATGCCAAAAAATAATGCCAATAAACGCAGATGAAGAGCCGGAGGTGGAGATACATATACCACATCACCATCATCATCATGGCAGCAAGAAAATCCGTCGAAATCCGTTGAAAAACTTGGATCTCGACTTTAAATTCGATGTTAATTCGTTTTAGCCAGCACCAAAAACAACAATAACAACTCCAACAGTAACGACATCAACCGGTGTGTGTGCGTGTATGTTACGATAGCAGGACAATTTGTTCTCATTGCGTTCTATATGCTAATGACAACAAAACAGAGCCTAGCAATCAATATACAAGTATATATATGTGTATGAATATAGTAACGGTCTAGAGAGCACGAAGTTCCTGTTTCCTGTTGTGTTGTGTTGTGTGTGTTGTGCTAGTAACGCTGCATTCAAATACTAGAGTAATCGACTAAGTGTTGTTAAGTGTTAAGCAGTGCTGTTAAACCGTTAAGCTGTTCAATAAACGTAGTTTCGCAACACTATTGCGACTAACTTTGCACGTTTTTCCATGTATTCTAGACTCTTCCATCAACTACTAACACAACAATTACTAAACTTAAGTCTAAATAAAAAACATTTTAAATATTTAATTGGCATGTTTTTCTAAACAAGTTTCTCTTTAAACTAAAACTAAATAAGCGAACTAACTTCACATTCAAAACTGAATGGCAGTTGGCAACGCTGTCGCAAAGCTCAACAAAGCTTTCGCGAACTAAAGCTCTCACTCTCTCTTACTCTTTATGTTATGTACTCTCCTTGTTCGTTACTAACATTTGTTTTACTCGCTCTCTCTCTCTCTTAAATATTGTTACATACATACGTTAATATGTATATGTAAATCAGAACTGTTGTTGTTTCTATGTTCTAATGTGTGTTTTTCAGTTTCCAAATAGTTTTTTTTTCCTTCTCCCGCAGCTCGTAACATTTATTTTCATTTCTCTTCTTTATTTGCAGGTAAATATTGGCAACAATCACATCAAAATTTCTGCTTATTTCAAGTACAAAATAACAGGTATTACTAGCTTAAGAATGCACCACATTTTAAAATACTGGGAATAGAATTTGAGTATTCCCTTTGTTTCGAACTTTTGAGAAAGCTTTCGGCCATTGCACAATCCGAGTCACATTGTGGAGGGTTAGGATTCGGCTCCAAGGTGAACGATTCCACTCATTTCAACCACTGACTTCTCACTCTCGCTCACGCGTTTCGTCTGCCGAGTTAGACCTACTTTTGAAGTGGCGACCCCCATCAAGGGGTGTGCCGTGCTTCGTGCTTCGTATTTCGTGTTCCGTTCTCATTTCGTTCCCCAAGTCGACGGTGGCGGTTAACAGTGGCCAAAAGCCCGAATGTTGGGCAGAGCTGTAACAGTTATGCTTTTTAACCAAACCCGTGAAACAAACGAGGCCAGTTTCACAAATCAAGCGAAGCGTTCGGTTCGATAGGTTCAGTTGAGCTTAAAAGCGAAAGTGCGCGCGACACAAGTATACATTTTGAAATTCAAAAATTGTGTAGCATTCTTTGGTGCTGAGACAAGTTCACCTACTGCAAGCACGAGGCACTTCGACCAGGTACGAGCTTTAATTAAATTTCCTGATTTATAGCTTAGCCTAAGGTAGATCCGTCTTCTTGCGCTGCTCGGCTGTAAAAAGGTTGCGGTTCGTTTGTTTGTTTATCAGTTTACGAGCTGCAGGTATGTGGCCACAACATAAAAATACAAAATTCCATTAAAATGTACATAGTAACATATCCAGAGATACTTTTTCCTTTTTCTGTTTCCTTATACCTCTCTCTTTTTTTTTTTATTAAATTGCGCGCCCCGCTGCAGCATCCTAGCTAGTGTGTCCTGGCCTGGTCCGGGTTCCTCTGACGCACAAGTCAGCGCCAGCGTCAGCGTGCCCATGAATAAATAAAGGCTCGGTGTGTGCCATCCCCACATGTATATATTCCCCCTAGTCGTGGTCTTCTTCTTTTTTGTTTCTCCATGAAAATACCATAAAATCTGGCCGGGGTCTTGCCATATTTTTTCAGCTCTTTTCAATTGGTGCTCGATGTGTAGTTTGTAGTTGGCTTTAGTTTGGTTTCCGCTTAGCTCTCTTTAGCACCGCCATTTGCATCTTATCAGCCTGAGAAATGGCGCTGTTTACGGCTAACAGGCTGGGCCATTTGATTTTATTTCATTTCGCATATCGTCGTCTATCGATACACGAAGGCAATTAAAACTCCTACATTTCGTTACTACATCCGGGACACATTTATCCGCCCACATCGAGTGACCCATTTCAGTGTACGAGTTTTTTTCTGACACTCAATTTTTATGTCGGCCTCCTAATGATTGAGTGTTGACATTATTATAGATTTTCCTTTCTTTCTTTTTTTTTTGTTTTTCATTGTTGGCATTCAGAGGATTTCATGATTTAATTTGGACCCTTTGCCTGAGAATGACGAAGCGCGTAGTTTAATTAAGTGGCGTTAAAAAAGACTGCAGGCTTTTAGTCTGGCCAAAAGGGCTGGTTGGCTGTGTAAACAGAAAGGGATTCGTTTGCTGGTCTCAGTCGAAAAGGTCGGAAGTGCTGCGGAAATTTTCAGTAAATTGGGTTGTCTTAATCTCTACTTAAAGTAAAGTCTTTTTGGGTCCTTCGCCATTTCACATTCTGCTTTATTAATATTCAAACTAATGACTCAACTTACTTCAAAATGCAAAATGTTTGCTGTATGCTAATTGTCCAACGTTTAATAAAGTTTTTCAATAAGTTTCAATTTTATGCTTGGCTTTCTTCTAGACAATTCACTTCTGTATATTGAAGCAAGCTCGAATAATTCACAAATAAAATTGTCGATTAAAGCAGTTTTTAACTTTGTTGCTTGTCGTGTGTAATTTATCACTCTCAACATGCGCTCAAGATTGTTTTATCTAAGCGTCTAATATATATATATAGGCAGCAATATGCATTCGGGCATTCTTTGACAAAGTTTTGTGCTTTATATTTGCATATTTTGTTTGAAAAGTTATCTGTAGTATGGCAGCGTTTAAGACGGCTCAAATACTTTGCACCTACCTCACGGCAAACAGTTTCCCATCGGCAGCCAAAATTCATCAACAATTTCCAACGTTCACTGAAATATTTGCCTCCTCCCCCTGTCGCTGGAAAAAATGGCAAAAACGACAAAGTAAAAATTAAATATTCAATTTCAGCCGTTGGCTGCCACGACACCGAAAATATTTGTTACAAAATGTTAAAGTTTTGGGCGCCCACCTCCACGCTGCCGCAAAGTGCAAACAAATAAGCAACATGCAACGGATGTTGGATGGAACCGAACGGAACTGAGAACTCTGGAAATGACACATGACCTACAACGTTTTGTTATTTCTTTTATTTTTTGCCACTCGCTCACTTTTTTATTCCTTCGTTGAAATATTTTTATGACTTGCTTTACGTGCCCGCGACTCAAAGCAAACATGCCAGCACACAAAGCCCGTCGGGAAGTGGGCACAGCCCAAGAGGAGCAAAAACAAAATATGACGCTGCCGCTGGTTTGCCAATCAATCATTGCCAACTACAATTTAGCGCATAATTTACAGATGAAACTGGCAGTATAGCAGAAGTATGCGATAAGAGAAACTTTTATGAGTTGTGCACAAAATGTAAATCACATTTAAAAATGAAATGAAATGATGGATGGGTTGGGATCGAGGTGCGGCATAAAAGAAATGTGGCGGGCGAAACATAAACAAAAGCAAAAAGTGGAAATTTTGCAGTAATTCGTTCATAAGTCGGGTCTTATGACAGTTGCCAATCGAAATGCGCCAACGAAACTTTCAACTTTTTCAACTAATCCCGGCCACACTAAACTCGCTTTATGTGCAGCACGTGGCAAGAGCATCCGCCCACTACAACACCAACTCCTGCTTCTGTTTCTGTATCTGAGGCTGATCCTATGTTGGGGGGCGTTGCATTTGCGGTCAGCCAAAAATGTTTATAGTCCCGCCATGAAATTGCCTTTGTTACTGCGTGAGATTTGCTCCGAGTGTGCTGCTGGAAGGAGATGTTGCTGCCACAGCAACTTTCACCTTTTAATGTGTGCGCTAAGTGAGCGCTTAAAAGGTCGTTAAGCATATCCTTAGGTATGTGCTAATACTCGTACACTCATGTGCCATTGGCCCTGGCAACGGGAACGGCAACGTGCAGAGAACGAGAGCTTGTTATCATTTAAATGGGAAACAGGCCTAAGTTCGATGAAAACCAAATTGCAATCCAATAATATTTATGTTATTCGGTTGCCCTCTTGGGCTGGCAAACCCAACAACACCTTAAGCCGCTTTGGAGTCGCAGCTTTCGCAGAAACAAATAAATGTTGTGCCCGCATTTGATTTCGAGAAGTTGGAGCCAAATAAGTGTGTAAGTTTAAACTAAGGCAATTTGCACATTTCCCAGCCAAGCTCAACTGACTTAATTGGTAATATTTATTGTGTTGTCTTGTCGTTGAGGAAAACATTTACTAAGCTCGCACTACCACGACATAGGCTCTCCACTTGAAGATAGTTTGCTTAGTTGTTTTCATTCAATTCCGAGGAAAAGGACCACGCAACAACTGTGTTTACATAAGAAGCTGAAGTGCTCTTCGTAGTGCGTGAGGCATCCACAAAGTTGCTAACTGCCTGTGACTTATCTTGCCACATGACTGCTCGATACATAAATATAAATATATGCGTCGATGATGCTTGCCAAAAGCCCTTGTCAAAGTTCTGTTAGCCCTGCAGCTGTACACGACTTTAATTTGTTATAATCCCAGGGCTGGTGGCTCGGCGCGTGGGGGAAAGTCAGAGTCGAAGCCAAGGCATTTTAAATATGTCATACAAACACACACACACAACCACACACATAAATGCGAGATTCGCATGGAGTTATCAATTCCACAAAGGAAATCATTCAGGCACAAAAAGCGAAGCAGAGAGCAGCATTGTCCTGCCACTGTCCTGACAGTATTTCATATTGTGCTTGCTGTTGTTGTCGCTCTGTTTATACAAATGTCAAACGGCTGGGAAGCCTTTAGCTTGGCCAGCGCACACCCCAAACAAAAGCACTCACAAAGGACAGACAACAAATTGGCTACGTGTCTGCTTCGATCAATGATTTCTAACAGCAACCCAGACCTGAGTCCCCCGTCCCCCGTCACCGTCCCCCGTCCTTCCGTCTGCGCTGACAGCGACTTTTGCAGCGTATTCATTTCGATATAATTCAATTTGGTATACACAATGCCAGCCAGCAAAATGCATGCATGCCATACCACCGACGATACACATAGTGGGGACAGAGCAAATATATAAACGAGCATATAGCATACTTATGCGCGGGTTGTCTGACATAACAGATGAATGCGCGTTTGCTCGTGCCGCCCCGAAATGCTTTACCAAATAAACGAATGTGCCACAGCCAAGCCGCAGTCGAATTATGCTACAAACTGTCAAACCTTCGGGCCACACAGATGTTGCCACAGCCAGCAATCTGGGCAATTTTTGCGCACACATACGCCCCGTAGTACGCAGTCATAATTAATGGCAGCGTAAACAGTAGCTTGCTGTTTTGCGTCCATCGCTCATTGAGGCAATCAGCGCATAAAATTGCTAAAGTTCTACCACCACATCTCGCTTGCGGTCACCTCCAGCACACACTGGGACATTGCACATACGCCGCGTGTACAAGTGGAGCGTTGTGCTGCCCCTCCGGCCGTTTGCAGAGGTGTGTTTGACTTTGCATATCTAACGGTTAGCTGGCAGTCAGCGCTACTTACATGCATTTAAGTGCATAGCTGCGGCTTTCGAGTGCCGTTCCACGACAGCGCACACTTGGCCTTGCCTTGTCAGTGGCTCGCGGTCGCGGGCTCAGCTTGACTGTTTACTGGGGCGTAAGCTGGGCAAACTCGCTGAAAGGCTGCCGAAGTGCACGCTGCATTAGAGTCGCGTTTGTATATCGCTCATCGAAGGCCATGCTGGCGGAGTGACTTGCGAATTGATGAACAGTACAATACAGTACAGAGAGTGCTGCCAGGAGTAAAATGTGTTTTATTATTTGCACATTGCACAGCAAAAATGGCAGCGAATATTTAATTAGTTGCGTAATTACAAATGATAATCAAATAACCCACAACTCGAATTTTATAAATAATTACAAGGCAGAAAACGCTACAATGCCCATAAACAAATAACGAGCTTAATTACTTTGCATATTGCGACGCTTTAAAGAAAACTCAATCAATAAACGATGCCTTTATTAGTTAACATATCACATGCTTTATAGCTAGCGCTTGTGCTGTCTTGCTCGTGACACGAGCACGGCACGAAACTCAAAGTGTTCGCGTAAGCAGCAAATGAAGGCATGAAAACACGACACAAGTCGACTTCACACGGCTATCGCGATAAGAAGAACGCGACGTGGCAGCAGCAGCAGCATTTAATTGCGCCTATTTGGCATTTCATATATTTGAGGAATTCGCATGTTTACATTTTGGCAGCTCGCGCTTCGTGCTTGGCGCTTGTTATGCTAAGAAACTGCTTGGCTCACGCTCAGCTAGCTGCCTGCAATTGTCATGATTTGCGATCTGTTTTTATAGGCAAATCTCAGGGAAGCAATGGCCATCTGTTTATTGACTTCAATTTAGTGTGCTCGCCTGGGCCATTAATAAAAGAACAAATGTGTGTCGATGTCGAGCGCAACTGTGTCCCTTATGTTAGCTGTGTTGTTGCTCTAAGTGCCGGTCAATTGAATGCCACACTTTTGATGCAGCACGCTGTGGCGACGACGGTCATTTATCTATGCTGCGACAGCGTATTCAATTAAATATTGAAGCACGAGGCTAATAAATTACCGAAATGCCTAAGAGCACGAGCCACTGCTGAGGATCCTTTGTTCCAGCGCCGAGCTGGGCCATAAATATGACCCACATTTGCCAGGAAATCGTGTAAATCTACAAATTACCTTAATATTTAATAACAATGGACTGGGCAAGCGCACGAACAAGCGCCGAGCTGAGGCGGCCCAAACACGAACCAAAACTTTTAACGAGCCGTAATCGAGGTGCCCAAGATTTATGCGTCCCGTTGACAAGCTGCCTGCCAGCCTCGCCCAAATGGATGACGCAGGTGCTGGCCACTGTATTAACATGCAACAGCGACCCAGTCGAGAGGGGAAGGGGGCAAGACCCCTTTTTGGCGAGCCAATCATAATTCATTTGTGGCGTCCGATAAAACGCAAGCACAATGGAGGCCTAAATGTAATTTCCTTACCTGCCCCAGAGTCTGAGTCTGAGTGCGAGTGTGAGGCGGCCATTGTCTGGCGTGCGCCGCTGATTCACTGTCAATAAAATCAAATTTATTTGTGCTGCGGATTTTCGGTCATTACTCGAGCAGTGGAACGCTTAATGGGATTCATATTGGGCGGGCCCAAATGGCTTGTCGAGTCGTGAGTTTTGATATTTCAGCCGACGCAGTCAGCCAGGAAATTGAAAACGAAAGATTTCAATTGTATCGGTCCGTGATGAATTCGCTGCTGGTTTCTTTGCGGCACACTCGCGGCGCAGACAATGCGCATCCTAATGATTTGGATAAGCATTCAGCTGTTGATAATAGCGAGCGAAGGAAATGTAATCTCGAGCACCATCAATCGATTGAAGTGTGTTTGCTCAGCTGCTGGCAGCTCATTTCAAATTTTATTGAAGCCATATTTAAATTTTATAGACATCCCCACATCAGCTTAGGCGCCAGATACTTTCAGCTGAAATGAAGTCGACTGCATCAGCGGCAACAGGAAACAATAATAACAATGCCGTCGACAGCAGAACAGGGCAACTTTAATACAACATAACGTATATTGGCAAAGTTCAAAGTATGCAAAGTCGGAAGCCCCCTAGTCCTCAACTGGCAACTGGCAACTGGCAGCTGACAGGCAGCAACCTTGCCGTGTTCTGCTCGTAGTCGCCATATCAACTGTGCTCCAAGTGCTCACTCAGCTCTCGAATACCCTGGCAGTATTTGCATGCTTGATTGCCAAGTAGCAACGCCACTTGCCGCCGTGTGGCACAGGGTAGCGCAGGCGTGTGAAGTGGCAGTTGACAACAGCAAGAAGCATCACACTGAATGCTGCCTGTTGTGTGATACTGACTCGCAAGGCGACTACTTGTCTTGCCCATCATCAGTGCGTCAATGAGTCAGTCAGTCAGTCAGTCAGTCAGTCAGCCGTTCAAGCATGTAGTTCCTTCCTTTCTGCGCTGCAGCGCAGAATTTCCGTTTCAATGCACTCTGATTGAAAGTGTTACGTGCTTATGTGGCCCTCGCTGGCGTGCGTCGCCCTCCCCCCTGCGCTCCTCTGTTGCCCTTTCCCGCATTGCCCGAATCGCCAGCGACTCGACATCGTTTGCAATTTTAATGTGCATTGACGTCGATGCAAGTGCTGATAATGTCGACCGGCCCCATTTCGATAAGGCGGCAATTCAAATAAACTGAAAGCCAATATACAGCACACGCCGAAAAGCAAATACACTCACCCAAAAAGCTGAAAGAAATTTAAATAGCGCACTTAGAACCTTTGCTGCCACTCTCCCCTGTTGCAAGTTCCTTGTCAAAAGTTGTTGAGCAGGAGATCTTTCTCAGTTGAGTTGTAAAATGTAACTGGTTTTATTCATTTGATATGAGGTCTTTCGAGAAATTCCTATCTTAAACTCGGCTGCAATTACTTACTTGTCTATTACAAGAAGCGATCATAAATTATATATTTTATTGATCCTTATCTGTCAAGTGTTCTTATCTTATTTATCTACCATCAAGTGCACTGTTTGTTGAACTCTATTCCATTTATTCGTGAGAACCTTTTAGCGGACTGTATTTTTAGTAGTTGTACTGTCCCGTTCACATGTGTGAACAAAAGGACTCTGCAATAAGAGACAATGCACAAAATGTGACAATGCGCTCTCCATCTCGATTATCCTTTGCCCCCAAACAAGTTGTCCCGCTAAGTGCCTAATTAAATTGAGCTCTAATTTTGCAATATCGCACGGACTAAGCTAGAGCTCGTGGCTGCAGTTTCGACGTGGCTAGCAAATTGCTTTTACTTTAATTGGATTTGAATTGTCGCCGTCGGGGTCGTTTTCCAGGGTCACGCACCCACACCTGGCTGAGGTTTCTACTCCTGCCTAGTTTCGCCTCTGCCACTTGAGCACCGAGTGCATGAAAAGCGCGCCAACTATTTGCTCGGAGTGCCGCCTTCGTTGCTGAGTTTTCTTGATTTTCTTTCGCCTTTTTTGCTTTTGGTTTTTGTTTCGCCGCTCTGCTTTACGGCATGTTTGCGCCCATAACTGTAAATCCGTTTTTATTATCCGCTTTTCAAATGAGCAGGACCCTCCAGGCGCAGCGAGCAAAACCAAAAGCAAACTGCTCTCGTGTGTAAATAATGAAAACGAAATACGAAAATACGAGAACACAAACGTTGGGCATGTGTAATTTATGCGAGTTTATTTAGCAGCCCAACATTAAATACCAGCGGCAAGACCTAAGCAAACAATTCTTAAAATATAATTAGTTATTCCAAGATGCGCACTAAAAGACGCTTTAAACAATTTGCGAATTCAATTCAGTTGGGCTAGACTAAAGAGTATCTGCTCGTCGAGCACTCGTGCCCGTTGTCACTTCCACTTTGCATGATAAATTTGAACACAGTCCTCGAAGCAATGGCTACAAATTGGGCGTTTCAACTCGCAATCATACATACATTCATTGCATGCCACTGTCCATAAACTTGGCACCCTAAGCTGGGCAACTCGGCACCACTGCAAAGCTATTTTGTTTAGTATTTTTTGCGCTGCTCTGACTTTAGCAGCTGAAAATTATTACGGCCACAAACAACGAAACACAAACGCAACTACCACTCGACGACTATCATCTGGCCAAAATAGCAAACGGACAAAACTATGGTTATAGTTATGGGTCCGCTTAGTTGCTGATTTATGTGGCAACGCGTGGAGGGAGTATCTGATTTTGGCGAATTTTCAGCATAAATAAAGTTGTAAGGCTGCTGCTCGAATTGCGAGCGAATTCATGGAATTTGTGGTTGTGGGTTTCAGCAAATATTTGGAGAGACTTCAACTTGGGTTTGTAGCAGTTTGCCAAACGCTTATTATGTGCAATCAATCGTCTTTGAAGTCGACTTCGAAAATCAAGTGCCTATCGTAATATGAAATAATCAGCAAACATGTTGACGCAACATTTCACTGTTGATGCAACATCTCGTGGCGGATGCAACATTTTTCATGTGACTGACCTAATTCGAGAGAGTTGTCAAACTGCGAGGCATATTTTTTTCTAAAAACATAGCAACCATGGAAAAACACAGGCCCGAGATTATTTTGAAAACCACATTCATTAGTTTATTGGTCTCCGTTCGGTACAGAACATTTTTTTTTTGTCTCGGCGGATATAACTCTTTAAATGTGTCGAAATTATCTAGTGAAAAATTACTAAATTTACTAAATCGAAAGCGCGTAGTCCGGCTGTTTGAGTACGCAACAAATGCCGTCCAGAAGGGCGCTGAAACCGTCGGCCTGAAGTTTGAGAAGTTTGCTGTTGTGGCAGCATCTTCAAGACCACCAATAGACAGGGGACGTATCTCAGCTCAAGATAAGTACACCGTTACGTCACAGTGGTCTAGCCACTTCAGGCATTTCATGTGATGCGCCGTTCATCTCGGAACATCTTCGCGTCGTATCCCCTGATGAAAGCATCCTGTCTGGCGGTTGAGCAGACGTTTCAAAAGCAGAACGTCTCAAAAGCACCTTCAGATGTGTCGACCGCCCTTGGGCTTCCGCAAGCTGGAAACGACGGTGAAAACGACAGACCCACTTCGATGATAATGTCCACTACCCAGAAGCTTGCACAGCAAAGCTATGACACGCTGGGCTCGTCCTCAAGAAGTTCGCACTTATTTGGTTTCATCCTCAGCCGGTTTCCAAATAGCATGAAGGATGAAATCATAAGCCGTTCCATTGATGAAGATTTTGAGTGTGGACGTATTCATCGCTAGTGATGCTCGGCCCTTTCAGAGGATGTCTCGTTGTACGGCATGTTTTTTGGAACTAACTGAAAACCGATACGCGAAAATTTTGACTAAGCACTAAAGTAAAGCAAAGTAAATTATAATTAAAAATAAATTTTGAGACGCAGAAATTAACTGAATTTTTAACTAGTTGCCTCGACAAAAACTAAACTAATAATAACTTCATCGCTTGGGGTTTTGCTCTAGGCCAGCCAGCCCGTCGTTGACATTTCGTGCCTCGCCTACTAGATTTGGCATTTTACGTCAACATTGACAGCTAACTCGCAGCTTACTTAATTCAGAGTGACCATAATTAAAAGTTGTTTTCTTTTTTATTTTATATGCATTTATTTACATTAAGTAGCTGAACCAGCTATATAGTACCATAACAACACATTTGCAGAATCTCATAAAATTGAAAGTAGCCCACGAAATACATAATTCAGCATTTCCGATTACTTTGCCGCGATTAGTGTTGTCAGCCCTGTTTGATTAGCCCGATAATTTTCATTTGATGTCGACGTTCTCATGGCGCTCAGCACAGCATATTATATTTGTTGTTTGCTGTTGTGCTTAAAATTTAATTACAGCTGCAAGCTGCATTTTCTCATTACGTGGCAAACAAACCTTTTAACTGAAATCGCCCACGGGGCTCCACTCGAAAAATTTGCCGGCGAGCAAACAGATGCAGACAGTTGGAATGGAACAGCAGCTGCGATACATAACATAGCTTAAGGACTTTAATTGATTTTAATAATTAATTCGGCAAACATGAAATGCAAATAGAATGTGTACACGAAATCAATTTGAAAGCATATCCAAAGCTCCGGAGAGCTGTCATGTTCTTATTAGAAATTATGTATGTGTTTGTTTTTGTTGCGTGTTGTTGTGGGCTAGAATTCATAAATTGTGCTGACAACTAGTTGGACGTTTTTATGAGTTATTCGACCAAAGCAAATCAAATCTCTGGCTCTAAATTAAATAGAATGCAATGCGATGGTTAATTGAATTCGCAATTTTTGCACCAGCCAGCTCGCTCTCGCCTTCGCTCTCAAATATTTACACAGAAAATGTTGCCGTCTGTGATAAACAGTTGGCAAACAGTTTGAGTGACGCACAAATTTGCTGGCTGCAGTTGGCCAAGTTTGCGATGTGTTGACTTCGCTTCGTACGACTATTTGCACTGTGTTCAAACACAAATAGCAGCGAGATTAGTTTCCACTTCGCACTGCTGCAAATTTGAGTGGCTGTCGCTTTATGTCTGCCACTCTTTGCGGCCTTGTGTGGAAATTAGTTGGTGGCAGCGTAAAGCTTTTCCCACTTTGCGCATTTTAAAGTCATCAAAATGGAGAAGGCTCCAGCCGTGTTTGGGAGTTGCCGCTGATGATGATGCGCTGTAGTCTCTTTATGTGTGGCTAGTGGATTGTGCTTCTCACGTCATACCCTGTAACTAGATACGAGTGGGGTATGCTATAACAGTCTACCTTCAAAGCGAGCTTAGCTAAGAATTGACTAACTCATCAACTATACGTTCCATCGCAGCTTGAACTTGTTGGGGTATTTAGTATTCGATCACTCCCTGACTGTGCTTGCAGCTGGTTTCTTTTGTTTTTTGTGGATGTGCTAGTTGTCTTGGGCTATTGATGAGCTGTTGTTCTTTCATTTTCATTGTTGCTGCAAGCGCCACAAAACGGCACTTGAGACCAGTTAAGTTCTCAGTTCTTTTCTGCAAGCGTCACGTTTGCTTAGATTTGAATGTTTGCCTGCCACAGCAGCTGCCCGCTCTGCCCCTGCGGCAGGCGAAGCAGGAGCACGAGCAGGAACAGCACTTTGTTATGACTCTTTGGGGCATAACAGCGTCGAGTTAATTTAATTCTGTGTTCTTGCTTAATTGAGTGCCTGGTCAAGCCGAGTGTGAGGCGACTGCGAATAAATGGAAATGAAATGTAGCTGGCAACTAAGCACAGGATTGGGAATTAGTTCCCCTCTGTAGACACAGGCTTCTGCTATTATTTTGCAAAAGCTTCGAATTTGAGTTTGTGCTCAGATAATTCCATTAGCAAAGAGACAGAGATGGATTAGAAAGAAGAATTTGCACAGGAGTCTTCTTGAGTAAATGAAAGTTCTTGGCCACTTTATAATAATAGTTGCATCTCTTCAAGGCGCTCTCTATGCTGTTAATTACAAAATTTCTGCCACTTACCATTTCCCTCATTACTTTAAGTATTTGCTAATGACACTTAATGTTGTGCCTCAAGTTTGATTTAATGAGCGCAGCGAAGGAGTCACCAGCCCTCTGCTTTCAACCCATTTGCAAATGTCACTTTTGTTAATTCAGACTGGCACTTGGCCGAGAGAGTACGTGTAAATATAGCCCACATAATACAATGGACTCGCACATACACACATTTATTATATATAGTATAGCAGCCGCAAATACAGCTGACAAAATGGCGACATAAAACAATGTAATGGAAACCTGGGCACGTGGCGCAAGTTTAAGTATAAATTACCACAATAAATATAAGCTCAGCCATCGGCCAACAATAATGCCAACTACAAAAGCAACTGCAATAAAAACAACTATTGTAAAGAAGTACAACAATAACAAGAACAACAAGAGCTTACGCACAAGCGCCTTTGCTATAATGGCCTGAAAACAAAAAGGCAACGGAAACTGTGGAGAACAGAATGAAAAGCGAGCAAGAAAAACAGCTAAGAGCAATATCAGAATGTAGAAGAAGAGCCAAACACAAGATTCCCCACGTAAGCGTGACATGTCTTAAGTTTTATACGATGTGAAAATTAAATTTTCGCATGTCAGCGATGAATTCATTTTATTTTGCAGTTCAGTTTCATTTTTTTGCATTTTCCACCATCGCTCATTGCGTAATGAACGCCCCGAGGAAATGAATCTCAACAGGTGGCAGTTCGTGTAATTTATTTTTATTATATTTCTTTTTTATTTTCCCGAACACCTCAATTTCGCTGCTTTATTACTGTTAGGCATTTGTTTGCAGTACGCGCTGAAATTGTAAATGTCGCCGAAAAGTATGCAATGTTTTTATGTTTGTGTTTGCAATTTGGTGGAATAGCGGACGAGTGGATGGGGGACGGCGGACGGTGGGACGAGCTGAGGGAGGAGGATGCAATTTCCGGAACTCATCGCACGTTGTTAAAATGCCGCCCAGAGGCTTCAATTGCAATTTTCTCGCGCAATTTCATGAACATTACGAAGTATGATTCCTGGCCAGCAAATTGCATTTTGGCATGCCCGTCCTGCAGTTACCTCACACGAACTTTGTCCTTTCGCCAGCCTGCAGATGCGACTCCGGTCTCATTGCACTTGCTTTTTATGAGCCCGTTCTGGCGTCATCGGCATAATAAGTTTCAATTTCAATTGCCCCTTAAAGCGCCAGCAACAAAAGCCGTACCGGGCAAGACTAAAGGCTTCGCCAACAAATGGCACTTGCTCTTGTTGCAATGGTTACCAGACCCAGAACGAGAACCAGAAGCACAACCATAACCAGTTTCCTCTTTGCATCTGAGTGTATTCTTTATTAACCAGCAACAGAGTGTTGCCGCTTCTGTTGCCGATGCCCTTTTGGTGTGAAGCAAAAAGGGATTGCTCAACCCTAGAAGCTGCATTCGCTTGAGCGGCGCACGAAGTATCTGCTAGTCGCGCATTGCCAAAGTTCATAGTTGGGTTTTATTTTTATTTGGCCAGAATTCTGAGAGCTCTTTCAGCTGCATAGTTTGGTTTTGCTGCTGCGCGAGTTATGGCGAAAAAAGAAACGTAAACATATAACAGGAAAAAGGGAAAATAAATTCTAGAAATATTATTTTCGGGCAACTTTTGTTCTGCTTCGGCGCCCATTGCTTGTGGGCAGTTTTAATTTTGTTGCAAACTTTTGCCGTGCGAGGTTTGTGCAGCATTTTAATAATAAATACGTACATTCGTTTCGGGCGAAGGGCAACCATTTGTATTTCGGGTTTATAAATAGACAGGAAATGCTGTAATGGACGTCCAAGGAAGTGGGCATAAAGTTCTGTTGCGCTTGCGGGAAATGCTTTTCCAAATTCTATTGCTCTTGAAGTTCGGCCAACGGGTACATTTTAATATGATAAACCAGACGGGGTTCGCAACTCAACTGCGTGCTCATTTTGCAAGCCAGCAAAATAATTACGGAGCGAAATGAAAATCTGCTCAGCAAATAAAACAGATTGCTGGAATTAAAAGTTTTGCACAAGATTTCTTCATTCGAGTGCAGAATGGTGCTAACAAATTTCAAGAGCTTAGCAACACAACACGTAATCAAATTGTCAACAAATGGATTTCTTTTGCATGGCACGTGACCGACGTGCAACGTGCCCCAGCGGCCCAGCGGCCCAGCCCGCCTCGAGGCTGCGAGCCTACAAATGTGTGTCGAGCTTTGCTTGACGCTCACGCAGGCATCTTCATAATTTTGCAAGCACGGCGCATTGCATATCAAATAGTTTGCCTTTTGTTTGCCTTTCGAAATGTCTATGTGTCGACGCCGAAGGACTGTTTGACTAGCTCACTGGCAGCGATGAGCTATGCGAGCTAGCAGACTGCCTGGCGTACGGAGCGTATGCGCATTTAAATTGCCTAGGCAGGGCGTGAAGCGAGCGGAGTGGGGAGCAGCTGTCGAAAGTTTACGCAGTCTGTCAATCAGCGCATCGATCGAGTGTTGACTGTCGAATTAAGCGCTCAACTTGCTGCTTAATTGAAATTGATTGTGTCCACAATTTGCATGTTTTTTGTACACAAGCGAACACATATCGCGTACTCCAATTTATCCGAACTTTTTACGCATGACTTCAGTGCGATAGCATGCATGTCATAAATTAAGGCAATGCAGAAAATATACAGAAATTATCTGAACACACAGGACACGCCATAAAATGACATTTCCAATTGTTCAAAAATCGAAATAAATTATGGCTCTTATCTTGAAAAAGAATTCTGCATACACGCACACACACGATTATCCTTGAAACGGATGAATCGAAACCGCGAAATGCGCATCGACTTAAATTTAGTTATGCAAAACCCACTCATAATGAGCTACTCTCCACTCGCTGCTTATGACCAATTAACAGGGCCAAGTAGGCGTAATTAATGTACACATTTGACGCTTGCTCCTCTGTACACTCGCAGCTCTGTCTATCTATGTCCGGCCTTAATTAAAGCTGACCACGCTGAACGATTAAGCGAAACCATACAAATTGCTCCTCATAAATTCTATTAATTGTCCCATTGCTGTGTGAGAAATGTCTATAATTTATGGCTACTTCGGACTAGTGGAACGTGGCCAAATTGAAATTAAAGTAGTCGAATTTATTCAAATAAATATTTATGATGTGTGTATGCAAAGTGAATGCGAAACAAACAGCGATTTGCATACAACTTTATTTATACCAGTTCGAGAGCAATCACAATGGGATTCAATAATTTAATACAGAGCAAAGATAAATAAAATCCCAAGGTAAGTGGATCAAACAAAAGCAAATTTATGTACTTATTACGCTGACTTTGCTCGACACACCTTTGACTGCTCCCCACAGAGCCATTTGGGTGCCCATCGCTCTATTAAGCTGAACCGCAAAAAATATAATATAGAAAGCAAAAGTTAATGCCATTAAGATTCACTTATGGGGCGACATGGGGGCAAGCTGAAATCTGTGGCAAGTGCTGGCGGCACGAAGGTTTACGACACCTCGTTGCCTTAAATACACTGACATTTGAAGGCGATTACGATCGTTGCTAGCTAGCTGGTTGCCGAAATGTGAATGAATGCTTCTGCCTCACAGAGCAGACACACTTATTTATGAGTCAACTTGTCATACTTTGGGTAATTACCATTTAACCAATGAAGTGTGCCACGGCGCGCTGTGAGTTGGCACTTTTGTCGATGGATATGAAGGCCGTGAAATCGTTATTTGTGGCTCGCTCGCCTTTCACGCCTCCGACACCCAACTCCACCACCTCCACCACCGCAACCACTTCGCAATCGTCTCGCACGCAGTGCGTGCCATTTTGTAGCGACCTTCAACCGACCACGAATGCAATCAATAGCAGCGGAATCAGCAGTTCTGTTGTTATTGTTGCTGTGTTGCTGTGGGCATTGTCAGTGTTACAGCTGTGCGTGTGTTTGTTTAACTCAGACCAAATCTATGGTATTGACAATACGCCGCAAACACTCTTTGTTGCCGCGACATAAATAACAACGCACACTGTGCATGAAAATTGAGTTAGAGCCGCACGGAATTGAGTCCGCTTCCCATAACTTTTCAATTCCAAATTGAATTATTCCGCTATCAAATTGAAAGTTTCCCGCATCGTGAGCATATAAGTAATGCATGTGCTCGTAGTGCGACGTCGGGCAACACTATATTAAACATTTATCACATGAAGTCGTCATGCAACCTGATATGTAATTACAAACTTCATTGGAATGGCTTGCTACATCGAACGCCAGCCATTAGGCTGACCTCTGTTCCCCATCGCCAGCGACTCCGCCGTTGCCTATTTATTTATTTAACAGCGCCATTTACTTGCATGCACGACCGCGCTGCTAGTTTACGGTCTAAGGCCAGTTCGCTGAGCTCAACACGACACGACACAGTAAAGGGAAACAGCTGGCCAAAGTTCGCCTGCAGACCCTAAGTTGGCCACGCCTTTGTCTGCTTCATAACTCATATATTTTAATATTCTGTTGGCATACTTGCGCGCTCGCTACCTTGAGTGGAAGGCAGCGCAGGGATAGAACTTTAAGTCGGGCTGCGCAGGATAAGGATTTTAATGCAAAGTGCAGTTGCAGTGGAAATGCAGCGCGAAACCAGAGACTACAATTTAATTAAACTAATAAATTGCAAGTCATTTGTGCGGACTGAAGTGAAATGTGCTCTGGGAAATTGCCTGCGAAATGGCCCGGCTCGTAATTGGCCTGGGAAAGCGATTACTGGCTCAAGTCCAGTTCCAGGGTCAGCTGTCAGTAGTTGCTGCTGAACTACACCGTGTGGAGCGGCAGTATTGTCCCAATCGACATGCAAAAATCAATATTTCTGCTCTTACTCTGCTTCGCAACGATTAACTGACTTTGCAAAAAAGAAAGCGAGCTGGAGAGTGAAAAAATAGCTTAAATCAGGCAGGAATCAGGATCATGCAATGTCCAAATTTAACACAGACTGTAACAATGTCAAAACTGAACTCACCAGTTGACTTTGCTAGTAAACTTTTATTTGGGGGAAATAACTGGAGATAATAATAATAATAATAATAATAACTTGCAAGTTAAATTACTTTATGCAAATTACCTATTAAGAGTGGCCCACCTTATTCATCTGATCTTCAACCAAGATCTGTCTGATAAGTTAGCCATAATGAGTCTTCGCTTCATTTAAGTAGATTTTGTTCTATGACCAAAGCCAGTCTCCTATATAGGTTCTGGATCACACTTTCTGCAATAGAATAATTATTCCTATGGAAGACACATTCAAAATCACTATTTTAAACATTTAGGCCAATTTCTATCTGATTCTTACAGGTTAGTTGTCAATCAGAGCATTTAGATTAGAAACATTATCACATATTCGCGCTTGCATTTATGCTGATGTGGTTTTTCTGCCATTATTAATTGCTGCTATAGATATTTATTATGCATTTATGGTCTGAAATTTGGTCTGGTCTGGTTTGAATTTTATTCAACGTAATATTTCTCTCTACGTAGCAGCTGCAGTTTCGGCAAAAGTTTTTGGTTATTACCAAAATACCAAAAAAGAAAACAGCTCCGCAAAATATCTTGCATTCTGTTGATATTTACAAACTCTAAATGAATTCAGTAGAATAATAGCGACCACACCCACCAGCTGCCGCCCACATTATTTGAACGCCACTTGAATGCATTAGGGACCGCACAAGAATTGCGGTAACTAATGAAGACCTCGGCGAGCAGAAGATGGCAGCTAGACTTCAAGGAAACGCTGCCACAGACAGTTGGCGAGTTAACAAACAGAAATAACGACAACAATGGCAGTCTGAATGCCAATGCGAAACGTCAGCTAATGAATTTTAATTAGGTAAATAACTTCTCTCGGACATTTAGTGTCCATTTGCAGCAGTCGTTCCACCTTTTGCAGTCCGGACCACTTGTTGTCACTAGCAGATAGGACAGCCACAAACACGCAGAGTCGCATCCTGGCGAATGTAATCAGATTTCTTTTTGTACACAAAGGAGGCGGAAACGATTTCGTTTTTGGTGGCCGTAGACAAGTTGGCATTGTGTAGCTTGTGTATGGAAATTGCTTATTATGTATTAATTAAGCATAAAAAGTCTTTGACGTTGTTGCCCAAGTGTGGCGCATAACGCATACGCCACGTGTTACAAAGGTCGTGTCGTGCAGCTATTTGTGCTTAATTGGGTGCGTGCAGGTTTCATGTGCCATTTGACTTTTCACAGGATTCCTTTGGAATGTTATATAACACACATATACATATACATATATATATATTGTATATCTCGTTTTTATCGGTATGTGCGCTCGCGTGTCGAACACTCGAGACAGGTGTAAAGTTGTTGCCTTTGTGCGCTGCTGTTACTCTGTGCTTATTAATTTTATTTTCCACTCGAGTGCACGCGTTGCCATTGCCATTTACCTTTTTTTGGATGCGGCTCATTTTCGTTTGTCGGATTTAATGAGCCGCATGCAAAATTTATTTAATAACTTTGCCACGCATAATTCAGCTCCGTTTATGATTGCACTAAATTCGCGGATATTAAATGGAGCGCACATGAATCCTCCACGGGCAGTCCACTAAAAATGTTCATTCATTTCACAAAATTATTGGTGCTCATTAAAACTATATGTTGGGAGTATGCATATTCAATATGATTGCAAGGTATCCCACTGTAAAGTTGCAACTTTTAAAGAACGTAATTTTTTATTTATTTTTTATGTTACACAATAGTGGCATGTGAATTTGCCAAACCATAAACGGAATGGCGTGACAGCACTTAAATAAATGACATTTTTCAAAAATTGCGAATAAAAGTCGGAAGCACAACCACAGCAATTCAATTAATCAGCGCCAAAAGAAATGGCTAGAAATGTGATATTATTTATTTGAATTGTTCATTGATTAATTGCCGTCCATTTAAAGTTACAGTCAGCCCGAAAAGTATACAGCACAGCCTGTTCTCAATGGCATTGAGTGATATAATGTCCACAGTGCGCAGCACTTCGGGGCAGCCGCTTGACACCCACAAAAGCCATCCGCAAAATGTGTGGCGAGCCTGCCTCGTGCCCGCCCGGGCCAACTGCTGACCTACCTGGCTGCCTACGTTGACCCCCCCCCCCCCTGCCGGTCTGTGCCCCTACCAGCGACCTGTCAGTCTGGGCCACTGCTGCGGCCACAGCTCAACGTAGCAACCTTGCAAAAATGCACAATACAACACAATTTTTCAAGCCACAGCGTGCTTCGGTGCTGCTGATGTTTGCATTGTTGCTGGCTGCTTCTGCTGATAGTATTGGCCAGAAAGGCCTTACGTGCCAATTTATTATAACTTATTCAAGGCTGGCGTTTCGGTATCTGCGTGAAAAATGCCATAAAAAATGAACGCTGACCCGGCTAAAAGCAGCAATTGAAAGCATCGTTTGCTCCTCGCCACACACACAAACACATCGCACATCGCACATCGCACTTCGATATCCTGTGTTTATACAACTTGCAGCAGGGCGTACTTTGCGAGTGCAGCATGTTTATGGTATATCCGAAATATTTGTAGGGCGCAGCGACTCCACAGGGTATTGCATAGTCGATGGCCTAGCGGAGAGCGTTTTATTGCTGGCATTTATGGTATGTTGCCTATCCAAACGCAGACACGCACGGAAAAGTAACGCTCCAAGTATATTACCAAAGCGCTCTCGATGGGTTTTGCTGGCGAAAGAGCCCAAAAAAATGCCAACAATTTCGTGGTGGCCCAATCAGAAACGGATCGATTATAAGGGGGCGAAGAAATAGAAGTTTAATTGCTTTGCAGAACTTGAAACAGCGAAAGTTATCGCAATAAGCGAGCAGCAGAGGAGGCACACAACTGTCAAAGTGTTTTTGAGCGCAACTTATTAAAAATCGAACTTGTTACCTAACTTTCTGTTGAATGGCTTGCAAAACACTCTAGTAGTCGTATAATAACCAATTTCTATTTAATTGCAGCGAAAGCCGCAACAAAAATTCAAGCCGTCTTTCGAGGCCACAAAGTGAGAGAAACCATGAAAAAATCGGAAACCAAAACTGCAACCAACAATGGCAGCGCCGTTGCCGCCAACGCTGCCGCCGCCAGCGCCGCCGCCGCCGCAGAGGCAGCTTCGTCGTCGGCGGAGCCCACCAAAGCGGAGCTCGAGGCTGAATTCGATCCGAACGACAAAGGTAAGTGAGAAGGGAGTGGGGGCGGTGGACAAAAGTGGTTGCGAAAAGCTGATTGAAAGCAGTCAAAGTGTTAAACAAAATTCCCAACTGGGCAGTGGCATTAGATGGCGGATGGCAAATATTTACTTGGACCTTGTCAAAGATTGACAAAGGCAGCAGCAAATAATCAAGAAAAGTAAATCAGGGAGCTCCATGGTCACCAGGGACGATTGTGCAAGTGCTTGAAAGGCACAAAGCGAGAGCAGCAGCAGCTTGATTTTCTTTAAAAAGCATGCTTTACGGTGGCTCAAGAAGTGAAAAACTATGGCGAACTTTTCCACTATAGTATTTATGCAGTGTCACATGCAACACCCATATTTGTAGTCTACACACTTGGACATCATTAGACGTAATCGTGACCAAGTGCTGTCTTGTTAGCCAGCTGGCTCATCCTAAGCTCATTAATCATGGCTCCACTTCGCCGAAATCCTTACACAAACTTGACACTGGGCGTTAGTTGTATGTAGCTGGTGTCACGGATACTTTGACTTCTTGGTTGGCCCTCGCACATTTTTAGCAATTCAGCAAGTTTACACCCAGGGCAAACTACATGCTAGAATTACAGTTTACACAACTTCCCGAGCGTAATGAAAACTTGCGCAGCTCTCGAGCAATTCGAGTGGAGCTGCAAAAATTTGTCATTCGGCAGTAACAAAAGTTGCCTCGCGTTGCGTTGCGCTGAGCTGCGTCTGCGGCTGCTTTAAGTTGCCTGCTGTCACTCGTAGACACGGGGCACATGGCCCGCATGGGTATGCAAACTTTAGAGCCCCGCCCACCACAGCACGGCCGCCCACTGTGTATTTAATCGTGGCTCTGACAGATCCCCAGCGCTCATAAATAACACACAAACTTCCAGCGACACAAACATGGTCCCCCAGGAGCCTCGCCTGGTTGTGCGGATCTCTGTGCGGATCTCCTGCTAGCACGCTTAACCCTATTAAGCCTCAACAGCCACTGACAATTTCAGCCATAATTTGCGCGCTCGCAATCGTCTGGCATGCTCATTAAAAACTTAGCGGCTGTCATCGGGACGCATAACCAGCAAGGACAACGTCGCTTGCTCGCAGCTACAGCCACAACTACAACTACGAGTACAGCGCAGGTAGACAGCTCCAGAGCCTATCATAAGAAATTGCCGTTGAGCTTAATTATGGTGCTCAGCACTATGGAAGCAGCATATCTTAGTGGCATTGAGCACCTGTCTTCTGTGCCTGCCACACATATGACAATGGGCGGCAAGAGCTAATTAGGCGCGGTTCAGAAGTCAAAGCGAGTGAAAACGCATGAAAAGGCTTCAGACTTTTCGTACTGCACTCAATTACAGCGGAATAAGTGGAATAAGAACACAGCCAAGAAGGCCACACACACAAACACACACACATTGACACCACTTTTCACTCATCCCCAGTTGGAAGTGTTCCACTTTTCACCGCTGACAACGTCGCCTTTGCTGCTCGCTCTCCTTGCGAGGCAACGCTTGAGTCCTCTTCGTTGAATGAGCGAATAACACACTTAGTTTATTGCATTTCGCTTTATTTTATACCAAAATGTTATCCAAACTGTGTACTTGAAAATGTAGCCTTATTTTATGTTCATATTTTAAGCGATTTTATTGGCGCAAGGAAAAAGTAGTTCCATATTTTTACATTGGATGCAGTCAATTTAGCATAACTAGCATTGAAATATAAGACAACTTCCATATTTAGTTGAATAAATTTATTAGTGTGCAGCAACTGTACTTATTGCTTGTCAGGATTTCATTTCATTTTATATACATAACATTTTTATAATTTTTCAATTATTTCATGTTTTAATTTTGGAATAGGAGCTTCAAGTAAATAGAGCATTTTTCTGCGCACAAAATGCAAAAGAATTTCAATCTAATCTGAATAATTTGCATAATCACATTAAATATATGAACACGAACTACCAAATATTCTATATAAATTCCAATATACTACAATCAATTATTTGCTGGTCATTGGAAATTCAATGCGCAAATAGAATTAAATGCAAATAAATTATAATTAACTTTGCTTATTGATATGCGAGCATTTAGTTCGTGTTGCCCGTAATAAATTGTTATGAATTTATGTAGGAAGTGTTTTTGTTATTTAGTGTTTGCTTATTTCCATTCCGCTGCTGAAATTTTCCACAATTTCACTGCTGAATATTCAAAATCATTTCAGATGTTGTTGTGTTCGTTTTTACGCTGTTTGTTCAATTGTTTTAGCACATAACTTTGGCCAGACAATGAAAACTTTGCATTTGGCAGTATAACTGCAACTTCGCACCTGGTTTACACCTGCTGCCCGACTGCACCCAGAAGAAGGCTGCGGTTGGAGAACTTCATCATTATTCAAGAGTGGCAATAGGGACAACAAAGTAGCAACAATGCCGACAATGGGCGTTGTGCAGATGGTGTTGGCCTAGTTTTAAAATATGTACCTAGCAGATTGCACAATTTTAACAACCGTGCCATAACAACAACAACAACGCCGAGAACTGGCAACCTGAGCAAATTATATAGCCAGAGCTTGGCTCAAGCAATTTGCTTGTTTTTTGGCATACCATATGCAAATGAGCACTATACGACACACACAGAGTGTTTGGCTGGACAAAAATCGAAAGCCAAAGGATTTTTAATGGATATTTTCTTGTTGCATTCGCATTGCATTCGGCTCGGCTAGAGTTGCGCTTGTTTTCCTTTTTGGCATTTCGAGCATTTGCTTTGTGCATAAAACACACTCATTTCCAAGTCACACACAACAACCAACACACACGCATCAACTGTAATACATACCGAGAGAGAAAGAGATTACGCAGACAAACGAACATTTGCCCTAATGCCTCTGAAGGTCGTCCAGTTGTCTAGCAATTTGTTTTGCGGCCAGGCCAATTGCAGTTGCCAATTTGGCCTCATTTCACTTGCATAATCATTGTTCACTAATTGTTGTTTACTGCAGGCAAAGTTATGTGTGTCAAGCGAGACCAGCTAAGGATTATTCGAATTTTGCCAGTTGTATTAATGAGCAAATATTGCCATTTGAATCTACGAAAGTAATAGATATTTATATGATATGGACAGAGCTCAACGCACAATTGCTAAAGTTGTGTAGCCAATTAGACATTTAATTGGCTTTGCGCTTCTTAATTGCTCGACGCATGTTTATGCTCTATTTTAAACGATATCGACTAATTTGCATATTTATTTAGTAAACATTTCACTCGCTTTCAATTTTTATCACTCCAATCAATTAATTAATTATGAAAATGGTTACATTTTAAATCTGGTTATTTGTATACAAAGTTCGTGTGCAATAAATTTAGTAGTTCAACGATTAATATGTTGGCGATTATGTAATGCAAATGCAATTCATTAACAGTTGTACATTGAAGGTGATAATCGACATCGTGTGATATATTGTTACACAATCGCGAGAATATCGATTAATATGGCTAACGACTTATGGCGCCTATTCACGGTACGCTTTGATAGTTTGCTATCAGATTATGCTCTATAAGTGTGGATTGGGGTTAGCAGACAATGAACCGAATTTGTGCGTGTTTCGCCGGAAGTTGATAGAAGTTGAAACGCGTGGCAGCAGCTGGGGCAACATGGACAACGAAAACAGCAAAAAGAGGGGGAACAGCTGCGATAAAGCAAGCGCAACGCTTTTTCTAATTGGATTTGGGGCTTTAAGCGCGCTTGTAATTTCATTTACACCACAACAACACGACCAGAGGGCGAGACATTTAAGTACAATGTTTTTGTGAGTTTTCACGTTGTTGTTGCTGGTTCGCAGCTGCGCCGCAAGCAGCTCAAACAAAAGGCGGATCCGGAAAACACGCGCAGTAATGCGGCGGGAATAAAGACAACAACAACATCAACAAAAATACAGCGCACAAAAAAGACTACTCAAAAAAAACAAAAGAAAAGCACGAAACGAACCACAGCAACATCAACAGCAACAACAACAACGCAAACGACAAGAAACACGCAATAAGCAGCATGAACTAAAAACATTTTGGACGCTGAATTGGCGTTTTTTGCAGCCCAGCAATACGCACTCTCTCACGCACACCCACACACAAACAGCGCCCGCGGACGTTAGCTCAGGTGCGCCGCAAAGTAGGCAACACAAAAAGTAAACTCCCGCGACCCGCAAACGCCGACAATGCGCGCAGTGTCGGACCTTTAATTTATAATGCACAGTGGCCAAAAGCTGCCATAGATTACAGCTGTATCCGTATCTCCATCTGCGTCTGTATCTCTTTGTGTGTGTGTGGCTGGGTGTGTGTGTGGTTTTTGGGTGTGCTGGGGCATGGGGGCGTGACAGCTGTGTGTGTTTGGTGTTTTTTTTTTTAGCAACTGCTGCTGCTAAACACTGTTGTCGGTCGCATTTTAAATATTTTAACAATTTGGCACCTTTTACGCAGAGTTGGCCCAGCTGGGTGACATGCCAACCGCTCACCTGGCGCCCCGTCGTGAACGAGCTCATTGTTGCTTTCAAATTTGGCTTTTGTAAATATTTAATTGCGGTCTCGATGCGTAATTTTCTTATTTGTTTACTTGCTGACTAAATGAAAACCCTGCCCGTTTACCTCTATTTGTGTTTGTGTTTGCGCAGAGCAGCCAAAGTTGGCCCGAAGTCATTGAGTGGTCGGTTAAGTTGATCTGGGATTAACCACTTAAATGCCGTTTAAAAGGTAAAACAAGCAACTCTATAAATTAGTATGTCAGTATTCGAGACGCCGGATTAGCTTATGGCTGAATTAATGAATATACTTGTACATTGTAAGCCAGGGACTGGGAAGCATTGCATAATTAAAATGTGTTTTATGAAATTTAAAAATCGATTTGGATAATTTGTGTACGCAGAGCTTTATATTAATTAAACATTTATTACTTGTTAATCCACTGCACACGCAAGTTAGTTAAGCTTTTATCTTGGAGTCCCGTTGAGTTTTAATTAGTTTCCGAGCAGAAACCATCTACCCCACCAGCCATAAGCTGTTGCTGTGCCCAGCTTTATATTAATTAAAGTTTTTGTTTGATTTGCCCTCGCCTCGCACATGAGTTTGTTTGTGCGGCTACACATAGAAATATGTGCATTAGTATATGGCGCTGGGCAGAGCGGACAACAGCAGGCTTATAAATTACCAATGGGACTCTCGACCGACATTATTCGGTTGGCTTAAATGTGATTACCACCAGAGAATTTATACGTGTTTGAAGTTTAATTAGCAACATGCTCAAAATTTATACGGCCAGCCCTTACGTGCAAATTATCACTTAATCGGGCCGACAACCCAACAGCCCGACAAGCCGACGTCCCGGCAACCGAAGCATTAATATTAATTATCAAAACTGCCCAAGAGTTACATACACTTCAAGTCGAACATTTTAATTGCGGTGCAACAGTGCGTATGCGCAATTATCTTTATTTCGTCCACATCTCCGTCAACCGACAACTGTCAAAGAAGAGATTTTATCCGGTCGCAAAACAAAAAATGTCAAGGCAATTTCGTGGGGGAGCTAGGCAGGACTAGGAAGACGAAGCCTGTGTGTGTCGGTTAACCACAAGTCTCAGTTAGCGGAAATTGAAAAGTGGGCTTAGTTTTTGTGCTGGGCCCGGCACGCAGAATGCCAAGCAGCACGAAAATCTTGGCAACCACAACGCTCAGGCCCGAGGAGAAGCGAAAACAAAGGCTGCGAGGCAAAAGGACAGACACACTTTGCCTGCCACGATTGAGGTCACAAGAACTTTGTTTAACAATTCGTTTTTCCATCCACTTTTCAGCAAACTTATTATCGTTGCACATTTTTCACAATTTGTTGCTATCACAAAATACCGAAAGCAACCCTCCATTAGGGTATGCTGCGCCACACAGTTACTCTAGCATTTTCATTCAAAATTAAAGATAGCATTACTCACAGCTCTTAGATGTGTGCTTAGCTCAAGTAATTATAATTCAGATTTATGACAAAGACTTAACAAAGTTATTATGACAGCTGCCTGAGAATGACAGACGCAGGCAGCCTCGCTGCGACCGAAAACAGATTCACATTCGTGCGACAGAAGGAGACGGCAGCAGGACACACTTAGTTTGCCATAAGACAGGGCAATTACCCTGACAGCGGGTATAACAATTTTGGCATTTTTCAGGCAATGAAGCATGAATATTTATTGTGGCATTCGCCACAAAACTGAGCGACAAAGCTCTGGTATCGTGGCGAACTGTCGAGTTAAGCCTATAACAAAAGATATATTTAATAAATTGGCTTTCTCGCACAACACTTTATTTACATACTCGAGCAGCAGTCGAGTCGGGTAGGCGGGCGGGCAAACGAGTGAGTGAGTGAGTGTATTTCGCCGTTGTGCTGCAAAATAATTCCCTCTTGTTTTAGAAAACATTATGTGCTCATTAAGCACGTGTCTGAGTCGGTGCTTGTTATGTATATGACACAATTACTTAGCACACGTCACAGATATTCACTCTTGCTAATGGCACCCACAGCAACACTTACCCACACACACACACACACACACACACACAGAGTCGTATATGTTATATTGTCGGCAACTTCTCGTGTGTACATTTGCATTGTTTTATTTTTAATATAAAATTGCATTCTTTTTGTTGCGCTGCAAATGTGGGTCAAGAGCGTTGAACGCCACAGAGAAGTGACAACACACGACCAAGGACAATCATTCTTCCTGTGTTATTGGTCAGCCAGCACTCTCAATAATACCAATAATCTTCAAATGGAAGGGCAGCGGCGTCATCATATAACAGAGAATGGTTGGGAAATTACAGCATACACCTCGTATGATTGATTACGTATACGTCGCATGACATTGATGGAATCTGCGAAACGAAGTTAAGGGCAAACACAACACTGTCAAGAATGTGACTCAGTCACTAGCATCCAACCATAATGAAGATAAAGTAGTCGAGAAGAACAATAGATAACATGACCCTAGACTCTCAAGGGATTAAACGAGTCCACGCGCTCAGTTTTTCTAGCAGGGACAAAAGAATGTATCCACTTTAAACTTGAACAAAGAATATAGTTTTTATGTCAGATTTTTTATCAAAATCAAGTATTAAATTTACGCAGCCTGTTCATTAGTTGACCGAATCTGAAAGCTGTGGTTTCATTCAATTTTAGTGCATTTTTTTGTGGCGTAAAAATGAACTTAGAACCGCACAAAAGAGAAACAAGATAAAATACCAAAATTAAGCGCGAGTTTTTTTACCAAATTTTGCAGTTTATATAAAGTTTTGTCTGAAAAAATGAGCCGCACTGAAAAGTGCTGACTAGTATAGTAAAAGTTATATTTTCATTAAATTTAATCGGCAAAAAATGAATGAAACTTATTATTAGAATAAGCACTTCCAATGTCACGATTGCCAATCAAGGCGTGAAACTGCACAAAGTAGTTTGTATGCAAATTTCACAGCTTAGGTGTTTGTACAAATTGTGTTTTATCATTATGAAGTTTGCTTTTAATTTAAAGTTATTTTTTATGGAATGTCACTGCCAGGAACGGCACATGACTGGCAATTAACAACCAATTTTGCGAAGAGAACTTCGAGCGGAACGACAGCGTATTAGGATGAACACGTTCCGTCGAAAACTTTGCCGATAGCCAGTCAATCAGGCTGGCTGGCAAGCGTTCCACATGCAAATCAGTTGCCAAACATCAGGTTAGCTGTCGGTTCATGTCTTTAGTCGCAGGCAATGCCATCAGGCAGACAGACACATCAGGCAATACAAACTCAATTTATATGGGCCCGGGCCTGGGTCTGAGCCTGGCCCGATGTGTGCAGAGATTTTGAGCAGTGTTAGCTGGCTTCTGGCCGTGTCCTGTGACAGGACACGCTCAGTACGTGAGCGGGCATACAACATGTGTTACATTCGCCAGCGACAGCGCCAAGCGGAGACAAATCCCAAGCCAAACCCCTTAACTAAAGCGTGACAGGTACCAAAATGCCACTGCCAGCAACTTTTCAACTCGAAATCAGTTGCGCGAGCAACAGCAACAGAATTTCGACAGGGCTGGCAAAGTGAAAATATGCAGTGCCAAAGTTAAAAGCTGCAAAAAAATTAAAAATTAATTCGAGCTAGAACAGCAGCTCTACTCACTTCGTAATGCCAATGCATAATTTAAGTAACTACAGGTTATGAGTGTGTGTGTATATAGATCGGCAGATGCGTGCGTCTAAGTTATGCACAGGAACTGAGTTTATATCATGCATATTTATGAAGCACACACGAGCTCTATGCTGTGTGTGTATTTGTGTGTGTGGAGGGGGGCAGGACGACTGGCCTATAAATGTCACAGCAGGCAACGCGCATAATGCCAGCTATTTGCACGTCTTGTAGTTATTTTAAATATTTTATAAATAAACATAAACATAAACGCAGCAGAGCTGGCGCGCGGCACGTGACTTAAGCCGCAGTCACGTTGCCCACATGGCGTATGCGTATTTTTACAGCGTTCTCCTCAAAAAAAGAAACCCGAAAGAAACAAGAACAGCCTGGAGCTCAACCTCAATTAGTTGCGGGCATCAGCTTAACGTATTAACGCAACAAATGCGAGTCCGTGGCCAATTTTCTGTTACGCCTAATTGCATTCCCCGTCGAGATCTGGGCACCCAGACGACCAGCTAAATTAAATATATGCATGCACTTTGCAGCGTTCAGCTAGAACTCCACAGGCTGTAACAGTCCAAACGACGGCGACATCAGCGCAAATGTAATAAAGAAAAAAAAATGGAATCTAAAATGAGAATTTTCCGACATTTGCATAAATGCACAAAGCAAAAAGTCAAGAACGTTGAAGGGCGACTGCAGTTACATAACTGTGGATGTAACTTAAAGCCAAGTTGAGTTGAGAAAAGAAACGAACTTATTTTAATGCCGTAAGACAGCCGAGATGAGTTCTGCGCCTGCATGAATACTAAATCAGTTCGCAAGCAACGCAACGAATGCAACACGATTTCAAATTGTTGAATTGCATAAATCATCTAAACTCACATTAAAACATAAATTTACATTGCAGCTGTAGTCAAAGCTCAACTCAACAATTCTTCGCTAATTAGCTGGCCATACTCTTTGCAACCGCAACTATCTGTAACAAGTTGCGGAGCACGTACAATGGCCCGTGACTTGACCAAACGGCGACAATATTCGACTGCGGACGCATTCGAGCATTACAAATGACGCCTAATTCGGTTTCCGAGTTTTTGCGGCCACCCCGTGCACTCGCAGTGCATTACATATGCAGTCGACATGCAGAACTTTGAGCTCCCCCGGGCTGAGCTCGGCGCACACATTGCGTATGCGTAATGTGATTAGCTCGCTTGCGATTGCTGCTGTCGCTCCAGTATCTTGACAGGCCCTGTTCCTGTCCCTGCCCAGCTGCGTCCGCTTGAAGCGCGTTCGGGGAGTGTTTTGTTTTGATTTCGATTATTTGGAGCGCATGCAAAATTTATCACCACCGCAGATTGCACGCAATCCGGACCACAGCATTCGTATTTATCTAGTCCGCCGGGAATGCAAATGTGCGGAATGTTTTGTTAATAAAAATGTATCATAGCCAGGGGCGCTTGACGCTGACAGCACTCCACGCTGATCGCATGCAAATGTCCATGTGCCACATTAAAATTATATGAGATGGCATGCGATAAAATGGAAATCCAGGCGATTTATTGCTTCCCAATGTTTACTAGCTACTCGCACATCCCTTCAGTTGCTGCTGCAACTTTGTTTATTGGCCAATCCACAGCACTAATTTTGATTGGCACACTCCCAGCGACGTGACTGTCAACAAAGTGTTACACAGTTGAAGCTGAAGTTGATTGCAATGAGAGCAGCGTACTTAGATCCAAGTCATATGAATGCCAGTTGATTGAAACTAGTTGGGATCGTGGTAATTTATTGAAAACTTTTTAATTGGCAGCGGGACAAAGCCGAATTTCTACTACTTAACTTTGTCACGAGAAAGCACTTAAAACGGGCACAGACTACAAACTTGTCCAAAGTTTGCAATTAAGCTTTTCTTCACTTGTTTCAAGGCGTTAGCCAAGTGGCCACTTAAGTACGAGCATAAAGTAACACAATACTCTCTTTTCTGTTTTTCGTTTTCTGTTTTTTGCAATCAGAGCTGTGCCATGCTGCTCTCAAGATTCAGTCCACTTTCCGTGGCCACTTGGCCCGCAAGCTGGTCAACAAGGATGCGCCCGAGGACGAGGACATCCAGGAGATAACCAAGAAGGTGGCTGAGGAGCTGGACATCGATCTAACCGATCCGGAATTGAACAAGGCGGCTACCAAGATTCAAGCCTCCTTCCGCGGCCACAAGACTCGCAAAGAAGCCAATCCCGAATAAGCAGAGAGAGAGAGAGCATTGAACACAATTTGAATTTGTTGGTGTCGACTGTCGACTGGCGGTCAACTGAATAAAAAAAAAATACAAAATAAATACATTTATAGAATGAAAGTAACAAAAAGCAAAAAATTTGGTAAAATGTAACTGTGCAAAGCCATTGAAGACAGCGTGCACTCTTGTAAACTTTTTAGTAAATATGTTAATTAATTACAAGTAATATTTATGAGCAGCAAAAATTGTCATTATAACAACACATATATGAATTCATTAATTTATAAGCAATAAAAAACAACTTGATAGCAAAACGCTTGAGTTATTCTAATTTTAGATGGTTTTAAGAATATTCTCAACACCTTAGAAGCAATTAGACAATTTCAATTGGAATGGAAATCTCAAGTTGAACGAATTCATTTCAAAGCGATGTGCAAGCCCGACCCGAGCCAATTATTAGCTAAAACTGTAGACGTAAATTCAAGTTTATGCTATTCGCTCACATTATTCACACTGCTAGGAGTTTTATTCTTCTGCAAACACACAGAACATTTTTAACAAACAATTATCGAATGCTTCTTGTTCTATTTGTTTTCGAGAGTCATTAAAATAAACGCACGAGATGAGTTATGTTGCTGCTTATTGCAAAAAAAATATAATCAATTTTATTTCAAATAACTCCAAGTTTTAACTCGATCTTTGATAAATACAAATCCTTAAACATAATGGCAAAGCAGTGTTAAAAGCAATTCGCAATTGCATGTTAAAAAGGCACGATGTTCCAAATTTATTGTAGGGCAAACAATAAAGACAAACCCAAGGGAAATGCTGAAACATTTTTGAAACTTAACCGGTTTGTCTGGCCAAAGCCAAAACCAAAACCAAATGCAGTGTATTGTTGTACCTACATAAAGAAAACGAAAAATCTAAAAAAAAAAAACTAAATCGAAAACAAAAAACATAAACATAAACATAAATAAGAAAACATAATTTTTAACTGATACTCGATGTTAAATAAATGGGATAAGCCCGCAAGGCACGTTAGGGGTACTCAAGCGACAGCAGCTACAAAACGTCAACAAATTTTTTCAGTGAGCTACTTAAACTGATAATGAAGAACTCAAAAACTAATCTGGTGGCACAATTTTTTGTTTTTCTACCAAGTGTACTACAAGTTTGTCTACTTGAAATATATATATATATTATCAACAAAACTAAAAACAAGCAAAAATAAATATATATACTATATATATACATACGTACGAGTATTAAATAAAATTAAAAGAACAACCAAACAAATTGGGAAACTAAAGAGAAATTTAAAATGCTGACAAAGCGATCACAGCAAAGAAAATTGTTACAGAAGCATCTACAAAAACAAATGTTTAAAATTCAAATTAATTACTACTAAACAAATAAATAATGATGAGCATTAAAATTATATTAGAGATCAACGTAAAATTCTACTAAATGGCATAAAAACTACCTAAAACCAAAGTAAATAGGCGTAAGAAACAAAAAACATTTATGAACTAAAGACAACAAGAAATCCGAATATACATCCAAAAAAGCAAAATAAAACCCAGAAGAAAACAGTAAACATAAAATGTCCCAACTAAATTTTAATTGAGTAATAATACTAAATAAAACTTGACAAAATGCTAAACAACATGTTATTTTCTTCTTTTACTTTTGCAGCATCATTAATCTTAGCATTCCTCCTGCGCTGTTGTAACACTTATTTTAGCCAGCTAAGTGCAGGCCGGGTCTCAACTTTTGCCTGCACATGGCCGGCAATTTAACGATTTTCTGTTGGCCGCTGACTTGAAACGCCCGCAGCTTCTTCTCATCAGCAGTGAACCGAAAAGTGGCGTCTGTCTACTATCTGTGTGTTTGTGTGTGTGCTCAAGGTCTGTTGTTGCATTTGACATTTGCATTTAAAGCAGAGCAGCTCTGCAATATAAATATAAAAGAGTCCGCAAATCAGTCCAAAACATTTCTCAGCTCGCAGTCGAGTGCTATAAATATGTAAGAGGAGAAATTCTAGTTTCTCTCCCGTAAAATGCCATCAGCTGCCTGGTAATTTTATTGATGGCACAGAAGATGCAACTTGACAGCACGGCCAGTGGGTACTCCTTCTACAGCAGCCAGGTGAGAGAGAGAGAGAGAGAGGAAGACTGAAGAGGTAAAACGCGAAGTTCGCTGGCACTTTTGGCACACGACAAAATCATGACAATGACACAACGATGAGCACGAGGATGATGAACAGCATGATGAGCATGTTGACGACGAAGACGAGGTATGAGCCATGACAGAGTGACGAGGCTGACAGCCAAGCCAGCGCTTGACCTACAAAAACCAGCTGCAGCTGTACGCTGCCGTGCATTTATTTTGCAGAGCTAAGTTCGGGCAAGACAAGCACTTGAGACGTCAAAGTGAAGTGAAGGTGCTTTAAGAAGCTGCTTAACCCTTGGCCCTAAATATAATTTCTCAAATATTCAAGTTGTGTGCCCAGCACTGGCCGTCGAGCGCAATGCACAAGTTCACGGAGAGCAGATCAAAATTGGACAAGCGCCATGCGACGCGTCGTAGGTGTGGCTGCCGAAATTGAACTTGCCGCAGGCGCACACAGAACATAGACAAGTAGACTGAGGACTGAGGAGTGGGGGCCAATGGCAACAGCAATTTGCAATTGCAATTGCAATTGCATGTCAATTTGAGCTCCCCTGTGCAATGGCGACGTCTAAAGTGTTTCGCCGCTCCGCGTTTGTCATTTGCTAAAGTTTGCTTTATTTTTTCGCGATTCACTCACTTTTTCACGGTTCGCAAATATTTCAGCGGTAAATTTATGCGCTTCCGTCTCCACGTGGCAGCAAAGCATAAAAAAAAAAACGTGGAAACGGTAAGCTATCTCTGGCAGTCGGCGTCTACGGCAACGCGTTGCGTCTGTGCAACATGGCGTATGCGCAATTTATGAGGCCTTAAAAACAAAGCGTTGTGTAAGTGCTCGCAGCAAACAAAGGAGCGCCAGCGAAGTGAGCGATGTACATAGCTGCTGAACTGCAATGTGCCCTACAAAATATTTGAGCTGATAACTGCTGACTATCTATCGTATTCTCTGCAAAATTAACGACGTCCTTTGCGTATATTGTGCAGAAGTTAAAGAGAATGCTTTAAAGCGACAACTTATAATTTGCAATATTATGTCATATTCAGTGTCTAAAACTTTCTATGTGTTACAGTGAACTGCTGCTGAGCAATTGGATTAGTTGGGATCTGGAAACACACTCGTGTTGCGGCACTCAACATTTATCGCGCATTTGCAGCTGCAACCACTTGCAACCAACACATCAACTTTCAATTTCTAAAACCACTTTTGGCGCGAGCGCCTGTTGGGCGCTGCACGGAAGGTAAATGAAATCCGTGCCAAGTAAGCAACAGCGTCCAATCAAAAGAGCCACACGCCGGCTGCTGTTTTTCACACCTTTTGTGCAGATTTCAACCGCAAAATATGGCCACGTGCAGCATACAGCTGGCAGACTGCGAGTGCGTCCTTCGCAGGGACAGGTTTTACGATGAACCGCCGCAGTAGCGAGCATTAAAATTGTAACTGCTGCGAGTACTTTTCGATGTGCTGTAAATTTGCTAGTTTGCAATGCGCTCTTGCCTTATTAGAGAAT
Organism: Drosophila rubida; assembly: GCA_035046165.1. Lineage (NCBI taxonomy): Eukaryota > Metazoa > Arthropoda > Insecta > Diptera > Drosophilidae > Drosophila > Drosophila rubida. The sequence goes on from JAWNOF010000022.1 coordinate 2,258,613, forward strand.
TTGTGCGGATGGTGTTTTGTGGAACTGTCGGCAATGATTATTTGCCAGCGGCGAACTGCAGTTCGAACATTTGCCGCCGCAATTGCCATTCAACTTCATTTGTTTTGCCTGCTTTATAGTCGACAGCTGTCCTTTGGCTGTCCCGCCTGTCGCAGTTCACTTGACACAGCTGCCTTGCCAGTGGCAAGCGTGGCGTATACGTAATTTGTTGGCCAACTGCCATGACACTTCCACCCTCCCTCTCTCTCTCTCTCTCGTAAACAATGCCACCCACTTCACTCCCATACACCGCCGAGCACTGTTCATTATGCTGCTCGGCTTGACAATTCAGACAGGACCTAGTAGTTTAAACGTCTCGATTTTTATTATTTTCTCGCAGCTAAATTTTAATCCGCACAGCTGAAAAACTGTTTGAAATTTCCTGTATTAGTCAAGGACGAGTGGATATTGCTTTTGGCTCTACTTATTTTTGCAACTTATTGAATTTGTCATTCCCGCACAGCTTAAAGGCATAAAGCCGAAGGACTCAACACACTGAAGCTTAAAGCCAACTAAATTGAATATATTTAACAGAAGAAGTAACAGTAGTTGCAAGTTTATAATACGCCTTGTACTTCTAAATCGTCGAACACAGTTTTCACTGACGGAATCGGCACACAATCTTTTTTTTCTTCCACCCAGATAGTTCGGCTATCACAATTCAGGGCCGACCTTCTTCTGGCAACCACCGGTGTACAACTTTCGTTTTCGCAAACTTTGGGATCGCCGCCACACGCGTCCCTCTTGTCCAGGTACACGAAACCGACGCGACATTTCTGGATCGGTTCACCATCCTCTATAAACTTGCTGTCAATAGTACGGAATATGGCGCATTTCTTCAGAGGCTCATACCAGTCCTGGCCAGCTAAAAAACAATAAAGTTATTCAGGTTATTTTCAACTTTTGTAATACTTGATACCCACGTGGACATGCGGGAGAGCTGCAGGCTTTGATTTTGTTATTCCAGATGCGATCTCCGTCGCATTTTTGGCTTTTGGATGTTCTTTTTACTGATACTGCCAGGGCCAAGAGCAGCGACGCAAGTGCGAGGAAAAGTAGTAACCTCATTTGGAATATAATCGAAACTAAAGTCAATAGTTTGCATGCTTGTCACAGTCTCGCCACACGCATTAACCAGACATTTGTTATGGCTATGGATAGCTGTTATTTTTAACTCGAAGCACACTTAACTACACTGCTCACAATGAATGCCACAACGCGTGGCGCAACTGCTGTCTGTTGGCAGCCAAAAATAACGTCAATGACTTAATGCATGTAATTGAACTTTAAACGACATATAAATAGAGTTCCTGCTCACGACACAGTGTGGCACTATTATCAAGAGTGGTGGACAGCAGTGGGTCGATGACCACTGCCTGGGTTGGTGGGGCTGGGCGGCAGTAATTACGATAAATCTATATGCACTGTCCGCACCACAATTTGCCACAGGCTATTATTCAATTTACACATGGCTGACAGCAAATTTCAGATAATAATAATAAAACTAATGCGCATAAATTGAAATTGTTGCGCCAATGTCTGCGACGGTCATTCCAAATTGATTGCGTCTACGTGCTGTTCTACAGTTTCCTCATTTTTGATGTCTGTTGAAACGGTTATTTTGTTGTATCTTTTTTATGAATATTTATTATTTATGCAACAATAAAATGGCTTTCCTAAGCTCCATTTCAACCAAATTTCACCAAAGCGAGATAGCAGCATTTATACGCGAGACTCTTTTGCAAACATTACAAATTTCACTCTGCAAAATAAACATTTAAAAAGCCCGATTTCGTTAAAATATGAATTCCGGAACACAGTACACGAGCAAAGGCAAACATCGTCGAATGGGTTTATTCTTTATTTTTGTAGTCATTTACGGTGTGAGGCACTGACAGTTGTGTGGGCGATTCAGAAAATATAGTGTCGACAATCAAGATACCGGTGAGAAAATAAAATGTCATTCAAAAAGAGCAAATACCAAATTCGACCCTCTTCGCAGTCACACACACACATCCACACACACACAGCGACAATTTGTTGTGCCACTTTTTGTACTCGTATTGATCTGAAATGTAGGCGCTTTGTGTTTATAAGAATTGCTCGATGGCCCGACAGCATATTGAGCACTTTATTGTCACTGGCAAAGGATTAACCGCAAGGACATTACACACAAAATGCTCACAATGCGCTCTGCTGACAAGTTGTTGCCAGTTATTCACTACAAAAGGATATCATATTCTTATTTTTTGTGTATTTTGTGCTGTGGATGTCATTCATTTCACTAGCCCCACAAAATGGCATTTAATTTTTCATGTCCTTCATTATTTCTTGTCGCAAGTAACCCAGCATTGTCTTTAAATGTAATAAATGAGAACTCTACTCAGCTGCTCTGTTGCTCTGTGTCGAAATATTAGTGTCATTCGGCCTAATAGTCGGCTCTCACCTTTTCCCAGTCTTGTTATTAATGCGTTTTTTGTGTTTATTACATTTTATTATGATTATCATTCGGTGTCTCACTGCTAGCTACGTGATTATGGACCTAAATAAAATTTAACACATTTATGTACTATATGAATATACTGTTGTCCATTGGGACACTTTTTTGACGAAGCAGGCGCTACAGCTGCTATAATGATTGCCAACAACAGCACGGTAAGTTGCATCTTGAAGAACAGAGACTATTTTAATTCAGTCAGATAAATATGCATGAAATTAAAGTACAGTAAATGAATTGGTTATGGCCGTCACACTGCGCTGTGAAGAGTGAACGGCGCATTAAATTAATATTTAAGATCGAATCAGTTATACGAGTATGCATGAAAACACGAAATCCCACAGCTGGCTGGCACTTTTGCCACCCATCACCTGGGGCACATTGAAGAAAGAGGAAAATAAAATGCGCAGAGGAAGCACAGCGGGTGGAACAACATCGAGCGAAGCATAACCAGAAAACATACGTTATCAAACACGAGAAATCAAATGTTGTTACACCATAATGAAAATGTGTACACGTCGCGTATACGCAATAGCACTACATGAGTGCGTGTGTATCTGCTCGCAGCGACTTGCAGATGATGGTTCAATTAATTATGAGTGTGTGAATTGCAAAAATACTTGGCTCTTGCTAATGTGTATGAATGATTGCGCCTGGATTGAACTTTTATTGAACTCTGGCATTTCACTTGCCACAAGGCTGCGTCCACTCAGCGAACAATTAAGAGCCGAGAGGGCAACATAAATATTTGACGCAGCAAAGCGAGACGAAAGGTCTTTTTTAATGGCAGTGTAAATTTGTATTCCATTAATTTGGGGTATTTTGTAATAGCACAACTCTCGAGAAGGACGGGGGAGGAAAAAAACATAAACTTGATCTGCGTAGTTGCATATTATACCTAAATCCAAAGTTTAGTTACTCTAGCTCTTAGCATCTCTGAGATTTAGGTGTTCATAGGGACAGACGGAAAGACGGTCAGACGCACAGACGGACAGATGGGCAGACAGACAGACATACGAACAGACAGACAGACAGACAGAGGGACAGACAGACAGACGGACAGACAGACAGACGGACATGGCTAAAACGATTTTATTTTCGATTCTGAACATTTTGATTGTAACAACATATGGCCTGCGACGTCTCCTTCAACCTGTTACATACATTCGAACGAACCTTATATACCTTTGTTCCTATGGGTACATGGTATAATAATTATTCTATTTCAACCATCTTGACTGGTTTAGAAATTTGATCATGGTTTTATATGCTACTCAAAAGAAGAAGAATTTAATTAGACTCACACACACACATGTGCATATGTAAACAACGTTGGCAATCTTTGTGAAACTCTCCCGCTTGACCGCGCCCACTTAGCTCATTCGCCTACTTCGATTTCTCGTTCCTACGTGTAGACACGCACACATATATGCAAATCGCACACATACTGACAAATTTTTGGCACTACTCACATACACACACTCATAATTCCATTACCAGCAGCTTACCCTGCCAGTGCTGCGCAATCTTTGTGAAGCTCTACTGCCTACCCCGCCCACATTGTAGATCCGTTGACAACATTGAGGGGGTTTCACGTGTGGACACACATGCACTCATACAGACTTATTTATGCCATCACTCACTCAAACATAGACAAAGCGATTAACAGCAGCTTACTCAGTCAATGCAGCACTTCTGCCTTGCAGTACATGTCAAATGTTACATAACAGCAAGAGCTTTCGATGTCAAGTTCACAAATACAGACATACATGTACATCTCAACGGGCTGTTAACTCTTGCTACCACTTGTATGTAGTTTTAAAGTCGGTTAACAGCAGTCTCGCATTTCTGCATTCTCAACAGACTGTTGATTGATTCTCCCACATGTAAGCTCACACATATGCATTCATTTTGCCACCACTCATACACATTAATAGCTTATTAACAGCAACTTACTATGTTAAAGCCTTGCAGTTCTGCATTTCAGTATATGTCAAATGTTACTCAACAACTAAAGCTATGTACATCTCAAGAGGCTGTTAACTCTTGCTCCCACTTGCATGAACAGATGGTTAACAGCAATCTCGCAGCTCTGCATTCTCAACAAGCTGTTATTTTGCTTCCACATGTGAACACACATTCGCATACATTGTTACCACCACTCACATAAACATACACAAAGTGATTAACAGCTGATTAACAATAGCATGCTCTACCAATGCTTTGCAGATCTGGATTGCAGTAGATGTCAAATGTTACTCAACAGCAATAGCAGTTGATCGCAAGTGGACTCAATCATACACTCGCACAATATCTTAACAGCCTGTTATTTCTTGCTCCTCCACATGTAGGTTAACAGCTGACTAACAGCAGTCTTGCAGTTCTGCATTTTGGTATTCATAGCCGTTATGTTATATATGTATATCTCAATAGACTGTCGATTGTTGCTCCGCCATGTAAACACATACATTCACATGCGTTTCGTGCACACATACGGACATATTTTTGCTACCACTCACACACACATACACGAAGCGATTAACAGCTGATTAACAGCAGTATTCTCCATCAGCTGTGCACTTCTTCATATTTGTCTGATTGATATACTTAATTATTTACAGGTACATGGTAGCTACAATTACCACACTGCAACAGAACAAAATGTCATGATGCTATAATGCGACTTAGTCCTAGATTCCAACTAAATTTTGGGTATTTGGAGACCAAATGCTGGGCTACTATACACACATGCATATCTTAGCATTACACATCTTGCAAGACTCTGGAGCTGCAACTTCTCGAAATTTGAGTTCTCATTTCCGCATGAAATACTTAGGAATCGTTTTCGTTTTTATAGTCACTTGGAAGCCATAACGTAGAGAAGTAAAAAAATGAAGAAGGCAGCATTCAAGTTCATTCAGTAAGGAAGCATAGCATAAGTTATTCAGGAAGCTGTTTTCCTTTAAGCGGAACAGTGAGCAAAAACAGCGCTGTTGCCTTGTAAGTATATGAAATGCTGGAATGGAAAACTTCAACTTTTACGTAGCAGTGTCTGCATTAATCATTATAATCCCTTCAAAATAGTATTAGGATTAAGTACTTTGATAAATTAATTATGTGCTGCGAAAGAGAAAAAATTATATGTATTTTTCGTTTGCGTATCCATTCAAAGACTTAAGTTTAATTCGGCATTGCATTTCTAAGTACATTTAATTTCTTATACATCTGATGCTTTTGGAGTAAAAAAACTGTAGCATAAATTATCAGTTTTATATCTTCTATGTAAGCTACATGTATGACTGATCTTAATATTATTATTATATTATATTATATTATATTATATTATATTATATTATATTATATTATATTATATTATATTATATTATATTATATTATATTATATTATAATTTATTATATTATATTATATTATATTATATATATATATATATATTATATTGTGCAATATAAATAAATTTTATGCTCAATGTCATCTATGTTCAATTGGACAACAAAAATGTAAAGTTAATGAAATCAAAATAAAGGTGAGAAATTACAATGAATCTTTCAAACGTTATCATTAACTTTGGTTTATAAACTTCACTTCACTTTCACTTTATTGTGACTATGAAAAATACCTAAGTTTAAAAGCGAGTATAAAACACAGTTTCTTTTACTTATACCATACCTCGATATACACCATCAATAGCTGCTCAGGCTAAGAGGCCTAAATTCCGAACTCAATTGTAATTAATTTCAGTCAGATGTCAATCAAATGGGCCAAAGGCGAATATAGTCTCAATTAGAAATTTGAAATTTTTAGTAGGCTTTGATTTTAAATGAATTAGTTGAAATGGAAAAAAAAACGTTCATAAGCATTTCATCTGCTTTTAATCTACAAAACGTACACAAAAATTCAAATCTCACTTTAGTACAGTAAGTTCTCACAAAAGAATCGACCAAGATGCCTAATCGACGCGAGGGCACCGTGGAGAACATGACGATCATAATGGTGTTACTGCGAATATTTCTAACTATTTTATACCTCTGGCTGATGCTATTTGCGGCAGCCGTAATACCGGAAATCAACAGAGTCACCACAGGCCATCTCTGGTTCAAAACGCACGAGACCTTCGTGCAGTATTCATCGATGCTGTCCATTGACGGATTCACCGTGCCAATTGTGACCGCATTGATATTGCTGATGTTGTATCGGCTTTATAAGTGCTGTCGCTGTAATTTCTTCGGATGGGTGTACTACACGGACACTATACGCTCTGGAGACAAGGTGCCGTTCGACACCAAGCTGCTCTTCTACTTTGGACCCTATCTAATGCTCTTCCTACTCTACTGGATATCGAGCGTCTGCTACATATTCAAAATACTGGAGTTTTGCGCGGAGCCAACAAAAAATCGATCTGCATTGTATTGCCAGATTATCATGTCCCTGCTATTCAAGCTGCTGGTTCTGAGCAACATGCTAATTCGCTGCAATCGCTGCTTCGCAATACTCAAGCAGTTTGACAAGGAGACGCGGGACTATTTGCTCAACAGCCACAATTTTGGGGAGCATTTAAATTTGTTTTTTCAACATTGAATCAAAATCACTTTAATATACAACTTTAACAATGCGATGCCTGTTTCAAGTGTCATTGAAAGTTTGGTCAACCGCACATCGCGCATACGCCTTGTTGACACTTCAGCTTTGTTTTCGCCAATATATATAGCCGCCTATTCAATTTTCCGTTGCTTGTTGTACGCTTAAGCCAAGCAGTCATTTTGATGATTGCTCATTAAAAGTAGTTTCATATTTAGATAGAAAATAAGCCCAGCCAGCGGCACGTCCGTTTTGCAGGTTCGCGGGCACTTGGAAACATTTAAATGGCGCACAGCAAACACGACAGCAAAGGCCAAAGTCAATTTCATTTGCATAATTTTCGCATTGAAAGCCCACAATGGCCATCGCGACACGTTCTGAATGAAAGACAAAAGCGGCCACTGCCACCGAGAACGAGTCAACGAGTGGAAGAGTGAAAGTGGCGGATGCGAGCAAGATGGAGACTGCGCAGGGGAGCGAGCGGGCGGTTCATCAGCGTGTCCATTTGCGTGGCGCTGAAAGGCGATGTCGCTGCATATGACAGCTTTGATTGAGGCCATCAATGGCAGCAGCAGAGACGCAGTGCAGCGGCTGTCCGTTGGCTGCTAACAAATGGCCTGCTGCCGGACAGTGCAATCGTCTGTGCTCTGGCCCTGTTGCAGATGGCTATCGCAATGTGACAGAAATGAGCTCAGACAGAAGCTGTTAGCGGGTTGAGCTCTCGTCGCGCACAGCTCAATTGGCTGCCATTATAACGCATTACGCAGCCGAGATTGCCACGCAGAGATCGGGCTCTCTGTCTCTCACCATCTCTGTCCCTCCTTGTCTATATATAGAAATCAATTTGACCTAACTGCCTGATGAACTATCCACACTGTAGCAGCTAGGCAATTGATACTTTGATTAAGCATAGCTTGTGTAATTTTTGAATTCTTACAATTCTTGCAGTAAACATCTTAAATCGCATAGTAACTTCAGCATGAAAGATCTTTCTTTTTGGAGTAAAGTAGGCGCATTATAATTTTAATGCGTATTGAGGATGTCTTCAATGAAATACATGTTCTAATACGTTAATTTAAACGAATTGCAATGTTTGTTTCGCATGACAATCATTTTGATTTGATCTTTGATTAAATGTTTGCAGTTTTAAGGCATGTGCATGCACTTCAAGAACAGCTTTGTCAAAATGCGCAGAATTAATTAAACTGCAAAGTTGCGAAAAAGCTGACTATAAAGCATATACTATATCTCTATTGGGTCAGTCAAGCAAACACATAAATTGCTGAGCAAATCAGAAATCTGCCTGTTTTTATGGCATTCTAAACTATCGTGTGTTTGCTCGTTTTAAATGGCAATAAAACAATCTGGATAATGCCAGCAAATGCATTTATCATCCATGCCAAACAAATTGGCAAACGACCGCAACTCCGCAACATCTCAGCCTCGCAAGGCTGCGAGAACAATCGAGCGAGCAGGTGCTGGGAAGGCGTCTGACAAACATGTCTTATCAACATTTATGGCACTTTTATGACACGCTCAGCACCCCCCCCCCCCCCCCCACACACACACACTCCTGCACACACACGAGCAAGGAGGATATTGTAGGTAGATTGAAATGCAAGTATTAAACTTTGTCAGGCTGCGAACTGGCGCAAAAAAAATCATTGAAGTGCAAAATAGAGCAATAATCTCGGCACAGTTAAACAGAGACAGAAACGCGCAGCACTCAGTGCTGTAGTGCAGGAAGGAGCAGTAGGCGGACGACGAGGCACGACATGCATAATAAACAACAGCAGTTGGCCTTTAGTAGGCGTGTCGCTCTAGGGCCGATGCCGTGGCCCGATCAATTTAATAGCACAGCACATAGCCAGCAAGTTACAGCTCTCAGGTTAAACATCCTTCGGCTCGTCAACGCTCGACTATCGACTGTGTCCTTGCGAGCCTAAAAGCAGGCATAACGATATTATGAGTGACCTTTCGACTATAGTTATTCGCATGTCCCAGCCCCAGCAGTGGCGCACTCAAGCCACGAGCACTCATGCTGCCCACTGCTCTTAATGACTGCCAAAGCAGCTGCATTGAATTATTGAGTTCGCATCAATACTCTCGTCCCCGCCTCTCCGCCTCTCCGCCTCCCCGCAACCCAGCAGCGCCGCCTCATCAGCAGCATTATTAACAACCATGAGTTTGCTTCAGCTGAGCCCAACTGGGAATCGCAGCGTGTATGGCCTGTCATATATTAAAGTGAGAGCTACAAAAAGGTGAATTTGCTGTGCTATCTCTCTGCATACAGGGTGCTCATTCACAGCGCACGCACGCTGCGAGCACTCTGCCCCCAGCCAGCACCCTGTAAGTGGATGCGTGATGGCAGCAACCCTGCAATGCTTTTAAATTATTTATATTTCAAATAATTTGATTGGCAATCTGCATTGAAAACACACAAGTGCACAGCCCACACACACTCAGTTACGTGAATGCGAGTGCGCCTAGCGAAGTATTTTTATTTCTGCTGAAAAGGGCATTCATCAGGTAGGCAAGCTTGGTCAGGCATAGCAGTCTCGATATTAATCTCCTCTGATCTTTTCCGCACTCGCTATTTGCGCTTTTAGGCGATTTAATTTCCTTTGTGAGTTGGTCATGAATTCAAAAATGGCTTTCATCTCGATACAGTCGCAAGTAATAAACTGTAAATACTTTGATTGCTTCGCTACCGTAGCATTTTTTCCCCAACAGCACTCGCTCCGTAATTATGTACGTAGACTAAACGCTAATGAGAGCCGCTGCTGTTGCCTCTGGCCTCGGGGGGAGAACTTAATTAGTAAACCGACACTGCGTAACAATCGATGAGGTAGTACTCGTAATGAGGCTAAAATCCAAGCCAAAGGTTAATGGCTAGCGTACAAGCTTCATTAGAGCGCGCTGCAGATACAAGTGTATGGCCAGCAGAGTGCTTCATTAGGCCAAGTTGGAGCTGAGCTGTTGCCACTGGACACTGCCACGACAAGCACTTAAATGCAAACCATTCCTTGGTCTATAAATACATTTTCACAATTAGCATTACGCTGCTTCTGTTTGTGTATTCCTGATCAGCCATGAAACTACATTAAAACTAAAGTTACGTTTGTATAACTTATTGCTCAATTGGCTATATCTGTTGCCCATTAATTATCTATGCTCTCATAAGTGTTGGACTTCTCAAAAGAGCAATTCCTGTCGTTCATCAAGTATAGTATATCTGATAAAGGTAAAGGTAAGGAGTACGTAACAACTGCTTAATATAACATTATATATAATTGCGTTTTTTCCTCTTTATTCAATGCCTCATAAAAAGTGTTGCAGTGATCAGATTTAGTTGAAAAATGCGCCGTTCAGTTCGATAATCTGATTTCCATCTAGACAGCAACTTCATAGTACCCACTCGTAAAAGGGCGGAATACAGATATTTGACAACCTTATATTATAACTTACTTCCTCAACTCTCAGCAAAATGCCTGCCCTCAGCTATTAATTAAAATGCCAATTTCTTGAACACAATTTACAGTGTTCTCTATCAACCATAAGTTTAAATATATCAAGTTTTTTCTTTATGTCTAAAAAGGAATACCAGAGCTATTCAAAGAAACCCACCAACATATTCATGAATTTAGGGAATTCTTTATACACAACACGTTGCCTTAAAGTAAAATATATGTTGTTTATGTCACTGTAGGTTTAAGCCAACGCTAGTTTGTGCCCGGCTTACACATCGTTCGCTGGCTTACCTCCAATTTCAAGTGCGTATCCATTTCATCTGAGTCACATAGTCGAATTTGGGCAGGTTTATTGCATAATTGGCCCAGCGGCTGTCACGACGGTTCGTCAGCAACCGGAGCAGCCTCCTTATATGCTAATGCTGGCGCGTTACCATGTCCCGGAGCTGGATACGGGCCACGATATCCTGGAACACACTGGTAGCGTCTCACGTTTGCGGTGATGGGGCTGCAGGTGTTGTTGCTGCCGTCAGACAGGCGCGAATCTGTCGCGCTCACGTTTACTCCATGAATGCTCAACAAAGGTCAAATGTCACACAGGAAATATGCTAAACATGTGGGGGAGGGCAGAGGGACAGGGAAGCAGCTGCCATAGATGGCAGCCAAGAATTGACTGCGATTTGCAGCCTAGTTGTCATGATGGTGTCACTTAAGCCACTTGGACTGTACAGGCTGTCAATCAGCTGAGCTGAGCGCCAGAGACAGCGTCTCAAAGTGCAAACAAGGAAATTAATTAAGTTTATGCTAATTAGCCGGCTGGGGCGGCACGGCATTAATTATGGCAGAGCATATGGCACGTATACGTAACGTAGACGCAAATGAAACTGAAATTGAAATTGAAATCAATTGGCCCGCAAATTTGCATAATGGCCACGCAAAGGTGAGGCTGAGGGAATACCGCCCAGCCTCAAAAGCGGGCCAAACACATTATCAATCACTAATCGATGAAATCGATAAGCTGAGCCAACTCGAGGCACAAGCATAACCTCGACATGTAATATTAGAGATGGTGTCGTGCACGGTATCAGTTGCTGCCCCATTAGACGAGAGTTTTGAATAGCTGGTTAACTCCCTTCGCGGCATAATTATAACATCGTTAGGTGCTCATCTCTAGGCGTCGCGTTCCTCTCCTGTTTTGTTTGACGTCTAATCGAATTTACAGATGATTAAATTGTTTCACTTGGTACTGGATGCGCTTTTGTCTAACGCTTTGCAGGCATATTCCTCTCGTCCGCTTTATTCCTCTCTTTGCAAAACCCTTCAATCATTTTTGTTTCATGATTTATTCATCCGGACATTTAAATGCTTTCTGCTCTGGCCTATCTGCCGCAACGATTTAATGGAAGCGAAGCAATATGCCATCAATTTGCACCGTCCTCAAAGATAACGACAATGTGGGCACGCATAACTAATATGCATTTCTAAATTTATAGCAGTTGTCTGAAATTTGTGCATTTTTGACGAGCCTAAGGGAAGCTTTAAACTTGGAGAACATTTCAAGAATCCATCAAATAACTGGTATTTGTTTTATTCGGCCAGCGCATTGTCAACTCCCCTGGACCCTTGTGCTGTTTCAGCTTATTCTTTTGGATGTCCACCAGTTACCCAACAATTCCTGTCCAACGTACCTCTAATTATAGCAGAGTCATGTTAACTTTCATGTTATGCATTTTGGGAATGATGAAAATGGAATTTACACGAAGCAGACACACTCAAAAAAAGCGACTCAACCTAACGTTGAGTGGTTTATCGCTGAGCATAAATAGGACACTTGTAACCTAGCAACCCATAAACGCAAACAGCTTTGGCCTTCATTTCAATACCAAAGCGTTTCACTTGAAAGCGTTTCAAGCTCACATCAAAATACTGGGCACGCTGTGTAAAAGCATTCAGTTAAGAATTCAACCCCTAGAAGCCTGGATGGGCATTTTGTGTTTATGAACTTTGCAGTGTCGACTTGCTAGAATTAATATAACCACTTTACTATTCTTTGATTAAATATATAACTTTAATGTTTGCGCCATTACTTATTATTACTTATTTACCTCCTGCACTCGGTAACAAAATACAGGTGCTTGTTACTTCACGCTGACTTTTAATATAAGTCGTTGGTTGCTTGTAACGTCATTGGCGCGATGAATTCTCTGATAATATTAAGACCAACTTTTTTAAATGTGCGCTCTCGTTTAATGCTCCCGCAAAACACAGCTAAGTTTAAAACCTCGAATGCAGTGCTGCCACGTTGATCTTTTTGCGGTCTAATTCCAAAGATCTGGCAGCACCAACGAATGAGAAACGAAATTGTGTAGATGTTCAACTTACGCTAGGTGGCGCTAATAACAGCTCGCTCTAAGAGAATGAGCCAAATAGCTCAAGATGACCAAAGCTGAATTTGGATATTGCACATTAAAGGCTGCTTAAGTTGACTGAGTGAGGCATTTATTAAAACACGTATTTTATTTTTACATTAATATATTTTCCATATTTGTCTTTTTTTGGTCTGCAGCTCCTTCACAAATATGTACATACATATGAATATTAATTGTATTGTTTTGCGTTGACCTGAATGTTTTGTTTTAGGCACCAGAGTTCGGGAGGTTCCCGATTATTGAGTTTGGTATTTAATTGCATTGCAACTGTTTGTTTTAAAGTGGGGAAACTGTGTTTTTTTAAGAATTTTGTATAACATTTATTTAGAACAGTTAACTCGTATTTCACAGTTTTTGTTTTTTTAAATATGTATCATACGTATGTATCTAATCGAATTTAAACATTTATCAAAAATTTGGCAATGGCTTTAAAATTACAAATTTTACAAATTACAAAATGTTTGAATTGAATGCAAACAATAATTGTTTGTGCGCAATCGTTACAAGTACAGTAAGTAGTATCTAGCAATATTGTAAACTTTTCCAAAAAGTACCACAAATACACGTAGTATATATACATGCGTACATATGTAAGCATATGTCCTGAATGTATACACATAAATACATGCATATATCAGAGAAACAAGATTTAACATTTATGATTTAACGCTTATCGCTTGACTTAAGGTAAATAGATCGAAATGTTGTTGATGTCGTTGTTGTTGTTGTTGTTGTTGTTGTTGATGCGACGATAACACGCTCAACACACAAAACACATATTCTTTTCAGATGTAACTGGTACATGGTATATGGTATATGGTATAGTTATGGGTATATACACATATTGACTATCTGCGTGGATGGAACAGCGTGCGCGTTTATTCAATGATCATGATCAGATCCTCGCCCTCCAGTTTCATGCCCTTCGTGATCTCCAGCTTCTTGACAACGCCCGAGATCGGCGACTGCACCACCATTTCCATCTTCATCGCGGAAAGCACAACCAGCGGATGTCCCTTCTCGACCTTGTCGCCGACGTTCACACGAATATCGATGACATCGCCCGGCATCGGGGCGCCCACCTCGCTCTTCAGTGTCTTGTTGGCCTTGGGATGCACGCGAATTTCCTGCAAAAACACACAATTTAAAGTAACTAGGAAAGACAAAGAGTCCACGGACTGGCTTACCTTCATGGCCTCCTTGTCGGGAATGTGGACAGAGCGCAGCTGGCCGTTCAATTCGAAGAAGACCTCGCGGTTGCCGTTCGCTTTGAGATCGGCGGCCATGGCCAGTGCCTTCATGCTCAGCGTCTTGCCGCGCTCCAGCGTCACCTCGAATTCCTCGCCCACCTTGGGGCCCGACAGGAAGATGCGTGTGTCGAGCTTGTCCACCGGACCGTATTGGTCGCGGTAGTGCAAGTACTCGTTGGTCACCTGCGGATACAGCGCGGCCGAGACGACATCGCGGTCGGTGATGTTGCTGTGAGATTCGCTGAGTTCAGCCTTCAGCTTATCGAAGTCCAAGGGCTCCATCTTGGCACCCGGACGTCCCTCGATGCGCGGCATATCCTTGAGCACACGCGAGCGCAGCGGCTCGGGGAAGCCGCCGTAGGGAATGCCAATGTAGCCCTGCAGATACTCGAGCACCGACTTGGGGAACGACAGCTCCTCGGCGCGCTCCAGCACCTGTTCGCTGGTCAGATGGTTCTGCACCATGAACTGCGCCAAGTCGCCGACCACCTTCGACGAGGGCGTCACCTTGATGATGTCGCCCAGCAGGAAGTTGGCCTCGCGATACGCCTTCTTCACATCCTCGAAGAAGTCGCCCAGACCCAGCGAGAAGGCCTGGAACTGCAGGTTGGTGTACTGGCCACCGGGAATCTCGTTCAAGTACACATCGGCGTTGCCCGAACGCATCGTCGTAGTGCACTCGAAGGGGCCGTAGAGCGTGCGCGTCTGCTCCCAGTACGCCGAGTACTCGGACACATCGTTCAGGCTCAGCTGCGTGTCCAGGGGCGTGCCCTGCAGCGAGGCAACCACGGCGCCCATGCTGGGTTGCGACGTCATGCCCGACATGGAGTCGACGGCCACGTCGACCACATCGGCGCCAGCCTGTGCGCAGGCCAGCATGGAGGCGACTCCGGCGCCCGAGGTGTCGTGGGTGTGCACGTGAATGGGCAGGTCGGGATGCTTGTCGCGAATGGCGGTGATCAGCAGCCTGTCAACGGACAAAGTTTAAACAGTGGCCTTCGAACAACAACAACTAAGAACTCACCTGGCGGACTCGGGCTTCAGCAGACCGGCCATGTCCTTGATGCAGAGCACGTGAGTGCCGGCCTTGACGAGCTCGTCGGCGAGGTTCGTGTAGTACTTGAGGTCATACTTGGTGCGCTTGGGGTCGCTCACATCGCCCGTGTAGGAGATGGCAGCCTCGACAACGCCGCCCGCCTTGCCGGCAGCTTCCATGCCGATGATCAGGTTGGGCAGGTAGTTGAGCGAGTCGAACACGCGGAAGATGTCCATGCCGGTTTGCACCTACAAATACGTTGCCTATGTCAAACCGAAGACTTGCTTAAGGGAATGGAGCTACTCACGGCCAGTTCGCAGAACTTGTAGACCACGTTGTCGGGGTAGCTGGTGTAGCCAACGGCGTTGGCGCCGCGCAGCAGCATTTGGAATGGAATGTTGGGAATGCGCTTGCGCATCTCCTCCAGACGCTCCCAGGGGCACTCGTGCAGGAAGCGCAGCGCCACATCGAACGTGGCACCGCCCCAGTTCTCCAGCGAGTACAGATTGTTGAACTTGTGCGCCACATATGGCGAGATCTTCAGCAGATCGTGGGTGCGCACTCGAGTGGCCAGCAGCGATTGATGCGCATCACGGAACGTGGTGTCCATGAGCATGAGGTTCTTCCGGGAGCGCACCTCCTTGGCGAACGCCTCGGGTCCCTGTTTCACAATAATGTCACGCAGACCTTGAGGAGGCGCTGTCACTGCATGGGAAGCAGGCAGAGTCGAATCTTAGTTCAATGTTGCAAAGCACTTGGGAAACTCGGGTTATTAACAAGCACACAACATGCAGTAAGTCGATGGCCCCCACAACAGTTACAAGCCCACACAACCAACGAAATAACGAAATACAACATTGACTTAAACACTATGTTTATTATACTATACCCAATATTATTAAGCAGCGAAGTGAGTAAAGCAAAAGTCACGATGTTTCAAATTAAAATGCAAATAAGCTGTTTTGTGTCCAATTTGTTCGTGTTGTTTTCTTTCTGATTTTCGTGTCTTATGATGGACTCTCGCTTTCTCTTCGTCAATAGCTTGACCTGAACTTTGTCCTAATAGATTGTGTTATTCATGGGTGTTAATAGTGATTCGCAGTTAGTTCCAATTTGGTCAGTTAGACAATGACAATCAATTTTCAATAGCTTTACAGGTGAGTAGGGATTTGGGGTTTGAAAATGGAATTCAGTAGCGTATAATACAGGGATACGAGACAAACCTGATTGATACTCAAATATGCCCACTTTCCACTAACGTCTAGTTTCTAAATGTATTTCTATTTACATGTGAGTGTGACGGAATATTTATAGGTGGGTTCTCGAAATGACAAATTTGGAGAACCACAACATGAACGTACCTTTCGCCTCTCCGCTTTTCTCACGCTCTAACGCTTCCGGCGACAAGTCTTCATTTCATTTTCATTTGTATGAGAACCATGAGGAACGTTTCGTTTATGAACATGACGGAGGAGGTGTTTTTGTTTTTGTTTTCGTTTTTGTTTGGGTTTTTGTTTTTGTGTGTGTTTTTATGTGTGTTGCAGTTGTTGGGTTTAAGAACGATTGCATTTGGTATTTGAGTCAATAGCAAATGTTAGAAACAATAAAGTAAATAGAAAAGTAAAACATCAAGTAATGCATATTAAAGTAAACAAAGAAAGAACAGCCCTCTCGGCGCGCCGAGCTTCAACTACACTTGCAAACTACATTCTGCAAACGAACAACAAACAGCTCAGTGTGCGTAAACAAGTTAAAAATGCAGTAACTCAATTCGCGTCGCAGTCGCAGTCTTACAAGCGTTCGACGACGAATAACTTGTGCAATTTATGGAGCAAAACAAGATAGATAACAATACTTTGCAAGTGTAGCGTAAATATTTCCCAGTGTGAAGCATCGACAGGCGTTTTCTCGCCTTCAACAGATCTGTAGTCGAGGGACATTAAAACTCGGTATCAAGTTGTAATATCCCCGCAACTGGTGCTCAGAAAAGACACAGGTTTTAAGGACCAAGCATTCAGATATAAGAAACTGAGTGTTGACCCCGTCGAGGTCAAGGCTGGAAGGAACAGTTGAGTGAAGCAACAGCCAACAAAAACAAGCGTGGTTCCGAATAGAAGCAACATGCCTTAGACCAGGAGTCAAAGAGGGTGAACTTACCCAACGGCACGGTGGGCACATGGGGCGTCACCTCGGCGGGCTTCAGGCTGGTGGCGAGCGGCGTCTGCGGTCCATTGACCAGCACCTCGCCCAGGTAGTTGAGCAGCTTCTGGGCGCGATTCTGGGTGGTCGAGAACTTGAAGAGCTGCGGATGCTCGTCAATGAAGTAGGTGTCCAGCACGCCGTGCAGGAACTTCTGGTTCTCCAGCACGTTGAGCAGGAAGGGTATGTTGGTCTTGACGCCGCGGATGCGGAACTCACGCAGCGCACGGTTCATCTTCGAGGCGGAGCTCTGCAGGTCGCTGGCGTGCGAAATGACCTTGACCAGCAGCGAGTCGTAGTAGGGCGAGATGATGGCGCCCGCGTACGTGGAGGCGCTGTCCAGGCGAATGCCCATGCCCTCGCCGGAGCGGAAGACCTCGAGGCGGCCGGTGTTGGGCTGGAAGTCGTTGGCGGGATCCTCGGTGGTCACGCGGCACTGGATGGCATAGCCACGCGGCTGGATCTTGTCCTGGGCGAGGCCCAGTTCGTTGAGGGTCATGCCTTCGGCGATGCGGATCTGCGACTGCACCAGATCGATGCCGGTGATCTCCTCGGTGACCGTGTGCTCCACCTGCAGGCGGGCGTTCACCTCGATGAAGTAGAAGTTGCCCGACTCGTCGCAGAGGAACTCCACAGTGCCGGCGTTCTCGTAGCCCACGTGTCTGGCCAGACGCACGGCGGCCTCGGTCATTTTGTCCCTGGTCTCGATGGGCAGACGGGGCGCAGGCGCGATCTCGACGACCTTCTGGTGGCGGCGCTGCACAGAGCAGTCGCGCTCATACAGATGCACCACGTTGCCGGCCTTGTCGCCGAGTAGCTGCACCTCGATGTGGCGTGGCCGCTCGATGAACTTCTCAATGAACATGGCGCCGTTGCCGAAGGCGGCCTTCGCCTCGGAGCTGGCGCGCTGGAAACTCTCCTCGACCTCCTCCATTTTGCGCACCACGCGCATGCCGCGACCGCCGCCGCCGTAGGCCGCCTTGAAGATGACCGGCAGGCCGTGCTTCTGGCAGAAGGAGAGCGCCTCCTCCTTGGAGGTGACGGGTCCATCGGTGCCCGGCACAATGGGCACGCCGGCCTCGATGGCGGCGATGCGGGCGGCCACCTTGTCGCCCATGTTCTGCACGACCTTCGGCGAGGGGCCGATGAATCGAAGACCAGCATCGATGACGGCCTGGGCGAAGTCGCTGCGCTCGGAGAGGAAGCCGTAGCCGGGATGCACAGCATCAATGTCGTTCTCCTTGCACACGCGAATGATCTCTGGAATGTTTAGGTACGCCTCCACCGGCGGCAGACCCTTGCCGACCATGTACGACTCGTCGGCCTTCTGGCGATGCATGTGCATTTTGTCCTGCTCGGAGTAGACGGCCACCGACTTGATGCCCAGCTCGGTACAGGCGCGGAACACGCGAATGGCGATCTCGCCGCGGTTGGCCACCAGCACCGATCGAATGGGTTTGTACTCCACCTGTGGAAGACCAAAGACTTGTGTAATCGCTGGCATTTGGTGGGGATGCGAGCTACACTCACCTGCGTGGAGTACGCGTTCTTGTTGACGAAGTAGAGCCTCACGCGCGGCATCGCCTTGCGCAAGGTCCTGAAGGCGGCTTGGGACTCCGGCAGGAACATTGTGGATGCGCTTCAGTTACCGCTGCAACGAGCAAGAAGACAGCAATCAGTTAACAAGAAAGAATATGTTTTGCTATTGTAATTTTCAAGCAACATCTTTTGATCTAGCTTCGAAGAAGACTGCATCTTTTGTCAGCTACTATTACATACGCTGGGGCAAAGTATATCAAGTATACGCCCTAATGACAGACGTACAGCCATCAATCTGCAGAATACGCTCACACTTTGCCAGTGTTCGCCCTCTGCATAATTTCATAACGATGCCACAATAAATAAGCGACAAAAATCTTTTTTATAAAGCATCCCATGCGCCTGCCTCTAAATGCTTGTCACGTGTGTGAATTTATTTATACAAAGATCTAGTTGTGTAGCCTATATACGTATGTCATGTGTCTATACTTAATGGGATCGAAGATGCCGCATGCAAAGCGTGGAAATTTTATAATACCTCGCAATAGAAACGTCTTGAATCTGTGTCTCTGTGTGTCTGTGTGTCTGTGCGTGTGAATGAAAAGGAGTCGTCAACGTCAGCCACGGCGGCAACGTCACGACATGAAAATAAATGAAACTGTGGCCAACAACAAAGTCCACGTCGCAACGCGTCACCAGGGCTGGGCAGAAGGTGCATGCATCTTGTGAGTGATCGCCGCAGCCATCTCTCTTGCTCTCTCTCTCTCTCTTTCTCGGTGGCAATCTGAATGCTTCCGACTTAGGAGCTTCCGTTCACGTGGAAAGCATGCGTTACAATCTAATAATTGGCATTCCAATAAAATGAATTAAATCGTTTTTTTGCCCAAAATAACACTTCCGTATGTCTAGCGAACCATATTTATATATAGTTTTTTGAACAAGTGGAATTATGAAATACATCCAGACGTAATTAGCACGGCAATACATCGCATGCCAACGACGAGCTCGTATTTTATATATTTTTTGAAAGTCCATTAAAATTTTGTAGTAAGCTCTTTTAGATAGTTTTTTATTATAAAAGAAACATTCGCTGACACACCCACAGTCTAAGGACATAAATTGATAACAAGAATAAAATATATGAAATGCGATTAAAGTAATAGATTTAAAAGCTGGCATATGTCGAGTAAGGTCAACATGACGAGTGTCTATTATTTATTCGTGAGGTGTTAATAAACTAGTTTATCTGCCCATTATCTGTTTCTGTTTTTATCTCTCCACCCAGCCGCTGATATGCAATATATATATACACACGTTTTTATTAACATATAATATGTGCAATAATACATGTGTTAACACTTGTTCAAGATTATTCATTTCTCTATGTTATTATTGCTGTTTCCCGTATCAATATCAATGGGGGGCAATTACCAACTGCTCGTTGCCTGAATCTTTAAATCCCAAAATACATTCCGCCATTATTTACCGTTAACAAACAGAGCTAAGTGTGCAGAAGTTGTTAAATGTTAAGTAAACTTTAGTTATTCAGAAAATATTCTTTACGAGTGTATAAAAAAGAGTTGAACAAAAACCCCATTTAAAGTCTATTAACAAAAGTTGACTCGTCATTATAAAATTTTGACGTTAAGTCTGAGAGTCTATTATACTTCAGAATTCCAAGATAGATAATGTGGAGGTAGTTAAAAATGTAGATTGCGAAAATAGTCTCTAAAAAGGAACACTTATCAAGTACTTTTATGTTTAGGCCTAATTTGTTTGTCGAACATATATCATTCTATGTACAAAAAAGATGTTAGCGTTTTTCAGCGAATCAATTACTTAATTAAACTACAGCAGTGTCTAAGCTATCATGCAAATAATAAACACAATTTGCAATAACAAAACAGAGAACATGTGTACAAACGATAGAAATAATAATATTTGTTCAAATGCATTGTAGCCATTTGTTTCATTATTATGGATACAGGTTAAGTACATTAAGAGCCGGATTTTTGTATTTTTAAATCATTGCCAGCCAAATAATTAGTATAAAATACTCGGCGCACAAAACACGTATGATCGTTTTGTGGCGTTCATTAAACGATATACTATATGTGCAATTTAGATTGTAATATGCGTGTTTGTATTTCATTGCAATATATTTGCATTCAGCTAATTTTATATCCACCATAAATCAATGCTTTTATCTCAAACAATTCAGTGGGCTTCAGAAGGGAAACACGATCCACGAAATACCCTGTGATAAGGCCTGTTGAAATCTGCGATTGCTTGCATATGCACTGCTTGCATATGCAGTAAGAGGTGCTGCAAGCAGTTTGTCTTATGCAACGACTTTGTACTGCTGCTTATTTCTTATCAATTCACAAATTCAACAATCGCCAACAGCCAGTCGTGAAAGTTAATCCAGTCTACAAATCAGTATTTCTTTAACTTGAAAATCATGCTAGTGTTTAGTTACAGTTTTTACTTTATCGAACATCCGGAGGGAATCTTGCAGTCGACTACGACTTTTGCTGTAAGTATCGCGCATAAAGCAATGGAAATACATGTCAATTACACGACACTATCCTGCCATCATGAGCAGGACGGAGGTTTAACCTGTGACACTAGCAGCAGACACACCCTATTGTTATCTTTGTGCTATTTTTGCCTTGAAGCTCAAGGTGCCTGCAATTAAATGAAGAGCTTTCTCCTTTGTTTACAACACACACATACACATAACCATGTATATGTGCATGTTGTTGACCATGTCAATAGAATGCCCAAATGAATGTGTGCGTGTGTTTGTACATATTTGCCTGCCTGCCGCAATGACCGATTATGTAATGATAATACGAACACATTATTGCAATAATAAGACGATGGCCGCTTTAGAATGTACACACAGCGCACTCGGTCGAGTGATTTGGCGATTACGCTGCTTGCTTATTGAGTGCCGCTCACTTTTACTGTACACGCACACACACACACACACAGTTAGACGCATGTGTTTGTACACACATACATACATGCATAAACGATCTTGAGCACACGTTGCTAAGGTCAAAGACGTTTCAGACGTGTGTGGAAGCGGGCCACGCCTTCTCTGGACTGCTGATAATCCATAAATATGATCAAGTGACAAAATATACATACATAGAATATGCAAACGTATGCTGCCCGTGAGAGTGAGAGTGTGTGTGAGCGGGGGATTGTCATCAAATTATTGACCACGCAATGCTCCCCATTCTAGTTACACACTTACACATATAGTACATACATAGCACTACGCACTTGTATGTCGCTGAGAAAGTACTAATTCATTTCAATGCGTGCCGATTGATTGGAACGCGAAGCATCTGGAATGTTACATATGTCAATCAAATCAAATGATTAAATGTTGATTCCCTACTCGCGCTGTGCAAAATTCATACATAATACCCAACATTTTCTGTGTTATTTTTCTTTCGCTAGTTTGTGGCGTTAGTTTTTTTCCGATTTCAGAGTATTTGCACAAACGCACAAACCAGCCAAACATACGTACATACATATGTACATATTTACATATAATTAAATGTGTCTGTGTGTGTGCGTGTGTGTTTGGCACACATGCCTTAGTTTCGTCAAGCACGTTTTGGTTGACAGCGAAACCATAAGAAGGTCACAAATATGGGGCACAATGAAGTGGACCCGAAACAACACCAAGATTTCCACAAAAAGTGTGTAGATAATGTACAAAAAAATAGAAATAAACACATAATCAAATTGCTATATATACTTTACATATGTTTGTACATTCACACACACACATATATTTACATATGTATATGCATGTGTTCGTCTAGCTTGCGGCGTTTCTGTTATCTCACGTGAATAAGCAATGTCCAATGTACAAGCACACTCACATTCACACACTCTTACATACACTCTCTTACACATGTCTGTCTGGCTGTCGAAAAGCACTGTTTTTTATTTATAAGTTCATAGATCCGTAAATAAATGTATATATGTATGTATGTATGTGCACGCGCCGTTTAACTATCCAGCTGCTCCTTGGTTATTATCCCTTTGGGTTCGCTGAGAACACTTTAATTGAAATCTCTATCGCTCAAAATAAGGCGAGAGACAATTGTAAGGTAGAGTGTGCACACACATACATACATACATACAAGCAGACATACACACGTGTATACTATGTATGTATTACCGCACGAATGTTAAGTAAATTAGCGTGATTTTCCAATCTTAGAACTTTTTACGAATTTAATGAAAAACACATACTATTAAAAAATTACTGTCTAGAATTAGCGTTTGGTGAATTACATACGTACATATAAATTGTATATGTGTGCGTGAGTCTTTTTTTTTTTTTTGGTTGTATTGCTTCGCTGATGTTCTGTTTTAGGAAGGTGGAACACCTCGGTACGGTTACGTTGACTTCACTTCACTTCACCAACTGTTTCTGCTTTCTGAATATTTTGTGCTGCTGCCCCGGGAGCTCGAACTCTGCGTACGGCTAGCACCAAAGCTGAACATCCAACAACTGACGGACGTCGTCTAAAAAAACTTGAAACTTTTGCCAGTATTGGCACTGCCTCTGCCTCTGCTGCTGTCTCTGCCACTGCCTCGGCCACTGGCGGTGGCTGTTTCATGTTCACAGTCTCTCTCAGCTTCGACTAGCTCTCAGTCTTGCTCTTTCTGGCTTGCTCTCTCGCGCTGCTGCTTCAGCCAGCCGCCTCTCGTAGTTTCCATGTGTGTGCGTATATATGGCCGGCGAACAACAGCAACAACAGCTAAATAACAACAAAAACAAAGCCTGCACTTTGTCCTAAAGACGAATATTTGTGTCATGTCTGTTGCGAGTCGGGAGTCGTGAGAGAGCGCAAGAACGCAGCCGGCTAAGAGTTGAGAGAGTGTGCTAACTTAACCCCAACAAAGCTTGTAAAAGAGAGAGAGAGAGCAACAGCTGTTCGCAAGCCCCCTAATCGAGTAGTGCCCAGCGGTATAAACACACCTCCACACACATGTCCCACTATACACACACACTATATGCAAATATTCCGCTGGTCGTGCGTGTAAATATGTCTTTAATATGCAGAGTAGTGTGCAAAGCACGCAAATCGTTTGTATGTATGTGTGTGTGTTCACTATTAAGGTACTTTAAGTGGGCATAAAGATGTATGTTTGTGAAAACTGTGCTTTAAATGGCAATAGTGTCATTTTTAATTGAGATGCGGTCAGGAATTCTGCAGGTGATCAAAATAATTTCCCTTATTGCTGTATATAAATGCCTACATATATATATTATACGTATTCCCATATAAAGACGTTTTATAAGGCTGTACTCGAGATAAGCAGCCGTCTGGTAATAATTAATTAAAGAAAAATCTCGACACATCTCCCAAGTGTGAATAGTTGTGTATGCTATTGTGTGTGTGCGTGCAGTCGTTGTATACTATACATACTTACAAGTATCAGGCCCAATCGAAAGCCCCGCTGATAGAGGCGATAATAGAGTCGGTTAGCTGCCATTATCGTCGTCGTTTTGCCGAAGGTCGGCGCGGCATTCGTTCGTTCGTTAAATTGGTAGACGAATCTGGTTCGGAAACATCGACGATGACTAAATGTCATACGATTTTATATAGTGGCCAGACATGGCAGGTTGTTAAACAACAATCCCCCCATTATAAACCAGGCCGGCCAACAACGCACGCGCACAACTCCCGAAAAATCTGGCAGACGCCAGACACACTGGAATTCTAACTACCCTACAGGGGTCTCAACTAAGAGTTTGCGATGTTCAATTGATCTAAAAATAAACAATAAATTAACCATTATAGTACAACTGGCAATTCTTTGGAAATAATGGAATTATAGTTACCTATAAAAATTTGGCAAGTTGAATAACATTTACTGTCATACAACATAAAGAATTAGTATGCAATATACATTTTTAAAGCACTATTAGTTAGCATGACGCTTGCCAAACTTAAGTGCAGGGTATCGCACCTATCGATAATCCCTAGCATTAATTGTTTATTCATATTTCGGTAGCAGCAGCATATCAGTATATCAGTATAACAGCAGAGGTCGCAAATCGCACAGCACGTGTCACCGCTCAGAGAGTGGGACATTCCACCAGACGTCGACGTGCATTTGTTATTTATTAGATAATGTCCGATTTGATTAGGCCAACGTCTACGATTTCACATACCGTCTTATCTAAATTTCCACCTTAACTTATCTGCGCCTACGTTGAGCAAGTACAGTAGAATAACTTACGCTGGTCGCGGTTTCAACTGAGTTACACTCGTATTGTAGTGAATGTTCCTACCCCAATCTTCTTTGCTCTCAAGTTGTAAACTAGACATAACTTGTTATAATTTCAAAACACACAATTAAAGGTTTTAAATTAAATTCAATATTGATTATTAATGTTAGTTTAATTACAGAATAGGCTCCTCCTTGAGCACAACAGGCTCCCCGTCTAGTTTTCGTATAGTTGGCAGACGCTTGATGCACTCAGCCCTCCAGGTGGGCTCGTCAAGACCCTCTGATAATGGATTTCCAACGACAACCAAATCTTCGAGCGATTCAATTTCGGCCAAGCGATTAAACTCGGACCAATCCTTAATCAAGTTGTTGCTGATATAGAGAACTTTTAGGCATTTGAGACCCGCCATGCCTTTAAGTTTCTCAATCAGATTGTAGCTCAGCCAGAGTTCCTCCAGAGTGTCAGCAACAGCTTCCTACAATTTGCATATGTTATCAATGTGATAATCTATTGTGAATTCGTTTTTTTACCAGTCCAGATATTTGCTTTATATAATTTCGTGATAGTGACAAAACTTTTAGACACTTCATGCCCGACAATCCGAAGATTTTTTCAATCATATTCGTTGACATACTGATTCTCCTAAAGCAAAATAATGTATTACAATACATATGACGTATACTATGTACTAAGAGAAAATTGAGGCACTTACTCGCAGTTGACGAGCGTTCCTAGCGTATTATCCATTTTCTCGATGGGCGGCCATTGAAATTGTAAGTCAATATCCTTGGCATTAACCGAATTCTGCTGCTCCCGATCCTCCCAGCGTTTAAGTGCTTCCTTAATTGTTGTTGCTTTCGACATTATTTCTCAACTAACGAAAACTTGCTCTAGATTCACTCGCCAAATATTATTTTGCAAACAAAATTATGTTGTCCTTAGCAACCAGTTCCCATGTTTACCCTAAGAGTTGAAAGCAATATTGGTTTAATATGCAGTCAGTATAATCAAGAAGAGTAAAAGCAATATATATACTATGTATATATATATATATATAACTCAGACTATTAAACTGGAAATTCTGTTTTCGAGAGGTCGTTAAGTTCATATTGTCAGCTGAATATACACTAAGCTTTCTTTAAAGATCCAATTTGGAAAGTAGCCGGTATTACACATACCGCCAAGGGGGCAAAATCCCCCAACAAGGCCGCAAAGGCCATTGAGCTGCAACCGAAACAGGTTATCGAACACTTTCAAAGCCCAAAAACCAAAATATTTATAAAAAGCTCAACGCCTTACAGCTTGACCCTCCGACTTTGCTGCTAGAGTCACAATCTGTGAAGATATGTGATATGATAACGGATAATACATAAGGTTCTAATTTAAAATTAAATAAGCATTGGAAATACTTTCACTGAAGCCAGAAAATTAATTTTAAATCATTCCACACTGTGATATTATATTATTTTTATCGTGTTTTCAATTAAATTGCCCAGGAAATTCACGGGAATATGATAAATAACAAAAACAAAATCTTCACACTTTAAAAATAGTTATATTTTATTTATCTATTTATTAAACAGGTGCCAATTATCAAGATTCTTAATAATTGTTGTCTCGACTGAACTCAAAAATCTTGGAGTGCCCACGCTAATTAAAAGCGAGTATTATTGACATAAAGAAGTAAAAAGACGCTGCATATTAATAAAAAAAAAATTGTTTTATAATTGCCTAAAGAGGTTGTAAATAATTTAACTTTTCAATTAAATGCATATGAAAATAATAAAATAAAAAGACATTGAATTTTTTCGCATATATTAGATTGAAAATATATTGATAGAAATAGTATAAAATAGTATTGTACATAAACAAAAAACAATTGTTAAGTAATAATTGAAAACTACCCTGTATAGTATATTTGCAGTTTTCTCAAACCCTGACAAGTATGCATCAAACTGTGTAATTAAAAGATTTGGATTTTGCTGTTTTATTTCATCAAATTAATTATATATGGTAGTACGGTTTATCAGTTGGGATTGCTAAATATATATGAATAATAATATTTAAGTTACATAAATTGTTGTTCAACAACAAAATAAATGTTTTACATCTGGTTTTGCGAGTTGGTATATCTCGGCGTTAAAAAGCATATTTTGTAAATTAAGCTTGCGGTCACACTCCGACGCCGGTTTTAAGCTGTCCAATTGGAAGTACATTTGTTGATTTTCTGCGTTGCGAACGTTGCTTGCGTCTGTAGTTACATGATGTCTTCGTCAATTTTTGCCAATGTGCCTAAAGGACCGGCAATCGAAGTTTTTGCCCTAACACAAGCGTTCAAAGATGACGCCAACACCAAGAAAGTCAACTTGTCTGTCGGAGGTATGTAATACAAAATATAAACAAAACAAAAATCCAATAAGATTTCAGTGCGCGTGTGAAAAAGAAATGTGTAGATATGTATATACACTTACAATGTATGTATGTTTACACCGGAACTCATGAACTCACACATGTGTTAATATTATGAAGTTTGCATTTTTAGATAATTATTGAAAATGAATACATTGTTCATATGTACATATGAGCATAGAGGTCGTTTGAATGTCGAAGCGTAATTCAATATATTTAACCGGATCGGCCGTTTAAATTGTAATTGAATATTTCATTTTGTTTTTTTTTTTTATTCTACATTCTAACAAACAAACAGACTTATCTCGTTTGTCAATATGTATTATATTTGTGTAGATTGTGGACATGATCCCAACTTGTTGTTGAGCAGGGTTTATAAACTATTGCTTAATTTGTTGATGCAAATAAATCTGTACTTGGGTCGTTCTTTCTTTATCAGCTGTTGAAAATAGAACTTTGATCCGTCAAAATAAAGACTTATCTTATCGATTATCAACAGCCTGCACTGATATTCCATTATGCAATATTTAAACAATTAAACTGAATGTGCACCCAAACAACATGAATTCCGTTACAATGGCATGTACATACATACATACGTGTGTACGTATAATTGTCAATTAGTTTCCTGTCATATGCAAAACTGAAAATTAGCGTTACATCATTCTGACAAATATATGTATGTGCTTATGGAAAAATTAAAATTCCGATAAAGCAGAAGAAAAATACATTTTTTGTATTTGCTGCATTGTACACTAACAAAGTCTGTGTAATTAACTTTAGTGAATGAGAAACAATTAAAATATTGAATTGTTTGCTGTCTTAGTGCAGTGCTGCCAGACTGTGATTTGAGCTTAATAAGTTGCCAGACAGCGCCACTCCAAAAGCTTATTTCAACCGGTTATTTCGATTGTACTGCTGTTATAATTTTTCGCATATTTACTTTACATTTCTTACTTGCAGCT
Source organism: Drosophila rubida (assembly GCA_035046165.1). NCBI lineage: Eukaryota > Metazoa > Arthropoda > Insecta > Diptera > Drosophilidae > Drosophila > Drosophila rubida. The sequence goes on from JAWNOF010000022.1 coordinate 2,287,315, forward strand.
TACAGAACCGATGTTGGTGAGCCTTGGGTGCTGCCAGTTGTCCGCAAAACGGAAATTTCCATTGCAGGAGATGAAGCAATCAACCATGAGTACTTGCCCGTGACAGGTGAGTAAATGAATAGAACTCAAATACATTGAAGTTGCAATTTGAATATCAATCAGGTCTTGATACATTTACGCGTGCTGCAACGGAATTGGTCTTGGGCGCCGATTCTGTGGCAATCAAGGAGAAACGCGTAAGTTGCTCAAAAGTAGAGAAAAGCATTCTCTCACATTAACACTATCATCTCTTTTATTTTAGGCCTTTGGTGTACAAACTATTTCGGGCACAGGCGCTCTACGTGTAGCCGCTGACTTTCTACTGCAACAATTGAAACTCAATACAGTGTACTACTCAAATCCGACATGGGAGAATCATCATAAGATCTTCTTCGATTGTGGCTTCACCAAACTTCACTCGTATCGCTATTGGGATCAAGACAAGCGTCAGTTGGACTTGAAGGGCATGTTGGCTGACTTGGAGCAGGCGCCCGAAGGTGCTGTGGTTATTCTGCATGCATGCGCACACAATCCAACCGGCATGGATCCCACCCATGAGCAATGGAAGCAAATTGCCGATCTTGTGGAGCGCAAGAAACTGTTCCCACTGTTCGATTCGGCTTACCAGGGCTTTGCCAGCGGCAGCCCGGATCAGGATGCGTGGGCGATACGCTATTTTGTGGATCGCGGCTTTGAGCTGTTTGTCTGCCAGTCGTTCGCAAAGAACTTTGGCTTGTACTGCGAACGTGCTGGCAACTTGACAGTGGTCCAGCAGAGCGGTGCAACCAGAGATCAGATTCACTCCCAGCTGACGTTGATCGTTCGTGGACAATACTCGAATCCACCCGCTTATGGAGCACGCATCGTCTCCAAGGTATTGAATACTCCCGAGTTGCGCAAGGAATGGATGGATTGCATTCAATTGATGTCGAGTCGCATCCGTGAAATGCGCAAACAGCTGCGCGATAAACTGGTGGCTTTGGGCACACCTGGCAATTGGGATCATATTGTCAACCAAATTGGTATGTTCTCGTACACCGGTCTCAACGAGAGCCAAGTTGCGGTGCTCATCAAGGATTACCACATTTACTTACTCCGCACTGGACGAATCAATATGTGTGGCCTGAACACTGGCAATATTGATTACGTGGCGAAAGCCATCAACGCTGCTGTCACTGGTGCTCCAGCTGCAGTTGAGAATAAGTTATAAGCATTCTCCTGCATGAACGAAACAATAATTACAATAATCGAGTGTAGACCATTAGTGTGCTTAACCATGTAGCGATTGAATAACGCCTTATTTGTCGTTATAAGTATAAAGTTGCATTTCCTAGAAATTATTCACATAATTGTGAATGCGAATGTATTAACAAGCTCAACATGAATATAGTCGTTGCGTAAAAAAGCATTTACAACAATTTGTTACCCGTTTTCTTATGCAATAAATGGATTTACATCCAAAAGCGTCTTTTAAATTTGAATAAACAGCTTTCTTCCAGGCGTAGGAAGCGATAATCAATCATAATACAAGAGAATCTTATTCTTGCCAGTAAAAAACAAATTGAACTTAAAAGGGATTCAAATACACTAAGTAAAGCAACAGCATTTATTTGCGTCTACTGTGATTTTAATTCTCAAGATTTCACCTTTTTGCTAACAAAAATTTTGCTTTTTTCTGTACGAATTTAAATTTTTAAAATACTTTTGAAATGTATTTTTGCATCTTTTGAAAGATTAATCCATATTTTTTCGTTATTGCTGCGCGGTATATTTGAATGTGTTTTAAATAGACTTCAATAAGTATATTTTGAAATTCAACTTTCGGCCACACTGTTAATTTAGCTTGCAATGGCAGGTAAATATTTCAGAAATCAAGAAGAAATTGTGGAATACTAAAAATTCCACTCACATAGACAAGCCAAAGCCCAAAGAAGCTGCTAGTTGCAGTGCAGACAGCGAGCCGCTGTTTCCACCAGCAAAGCCCGGAAAGCCAGCGGATTATGGCACCAACAACACATTGGAGCTCTTGGAGCGCATCCCCAGTCAAATTGTGGACCTGAAGCTGGATGAAGTGCTCACTGCCGTCAAAACTGTAGACAACCTATGCGATTTTGCGCGCTGCAAAACCAAAACCAGCCTCATGGGCCAGGATTGTGAGCTGTGTAAGAAACGCTTCTGTTTCAAACATGGTCTACCCGAAGTGCATGGCTGTGGGATGGAAAAGAAGCGAGAGGCGCGTAAAGAGTTTCTCAACCCGAAGCCACTAAAGACCATACGCCATGAGGAGGAGCTGAAGAATGCCAAAAAGAAACTGAATGAGAAGTTAAAGAACATGCAAGTGGGTCGAATGCAAAAAACGGGTGCACCAGATGGCATGAAAAAGAATAAAAAGTCATAATTATAATATAATTAAATTGAATTAAAATCGTTAGACAAGAACACATACAAGTAATTTTTATGGATACTAATCAATCGTACTGATAGAGAACAAGCCAGATTTGACGGGAAATAATAGAAATGCCATCACTGTCTGTTGTCTGCCAATACATGCGTATCAATTGCTCATGTATGTGTGCATTCTCAAGCACACTCACTCAAAATCAGCTGATTTTATTTTGTTTAGTAAATCTGTCGTTCGAATGGCGCTACAGCCCAAACGCTTGTTAAATGCTATTAATTGGCATTTAAAATGGGCGATTCGTCGAAATGCTTCTTTATATACACAAGGCCAATCTCCAGAGCCCAAGATACGTGAATACTTCTACTACATCGATCATGAGGGCATGGTTTGTTACTACTTATAAACAATTACTTACATAAGTGAATATAATAACAATCAATGTGTTTACATATCAGCTCTTTTTGGACGATGCCAAAATGAAGAACTTTACGTCTTGCTTCAAGGAGAAGAAATTCCTTCAGTTTTTCTTCAGTCGCCTACGGCAAAACGAAACACAGCGGTATGAAATGTTTCCATTTATGTCGCCTTGTGGCCGAGAACGAAACTATGTGCGTTGCGATGATACGCCCATTGTTTTCACCGAACATCTTATTAACGACACTACTGAAGATAATCTAAGTTATGCCCATGGTGGACCAGCTATGTCCGTGACTTTTGAACCACACAAACTCTATATGCATCCGGAGACCGGGCGCGTGTATCACCCAGCATGGCCAAAAGTTGGTGGTATTGGCCTGGTTCGCTCCAAATTGGCAATTGAGCTAAGTCAGCATTTCGTTTTCACTGGAGACGATGCTTCGCCTACATACTTTCAGTGGAAAGGCGAACAAGTTAAGCTGCAACACGACTGGATCGATGGTTGTCAGCTGCAGCACAATAATAATGCAAATTCGAAGGGTTAAAATAGTATAAGATCGATTCAATTGTCAAACAGGGAAAGATTGTAACATTGCGTATTCATAAGTTTGTACATAACTAGATAAATATAATTACTCTATACTTAGGGGCTTAAATTCACCCTCTTTAACTTTAACCCACGAGAGTCCAGTCGCTGCTCCGCCACCCCCGCTTTCAGTGGGACTGGTTGTGCTTCTACTAGAGCGAATTTGCTCCAAAACTGGTCCATGAATGTCTGCTTGGAACTGCTCAAACACGATATAGTGAGGATCCTCGGTGGGCGGGGTGTCATAGATATGTGACTTGCTTTCGATAATACATTCCTGCACTTGGGCTGCGAATGCATCCCTATTGTTGTTAAGCAGGAGTTTGGCGCTCTCAACATTGCTGAGTTCATTAGTTGCCACATTGCGAATGCTCTCCAAGGGATCAGCAAATACCGCCTGCATATACTTCAAGAGCTGCCAAAGATGATCTTCGCCACATCGCCACTCTTGGAAGGCATGACTGACGTCCAGACTATTGGCATACGGGCAGACCAGCGGATGCACTACGTTGTGTTGGAAGACAATGGCCTATTGATCAAAAAAGCAGAATTAGCGAGGACTGTAAAAGAAACAATCAAGCTGTCGCTTACTGGCACACTTTTGTCATCTGGGAAACGATCCGGCAGCAATATTGAAAAGCGAAACACGCCGTTCTCATAGAATCCCTGGCGTCCAAAGAAAACGCCGAACCATTCTAAGAATTACCAAAAACGCACACATATTAGTACATCGTTATCACTAAAATCCTAATATGTACTAACGCAATGAATTGGCGTAGCTCGGTATAACATAAACACCCGACAGCTTCTCTGACTCAATCATTTTGCTGAAAGTATTTAACAGCATATTATTGTTTGCAACTGAGTATTGTTGTTGTTCTGCAAACTTACTATTCCGCCAAGATTTTGTACTCCTGCTGTATCGTAGCCAGCAGAAGCTTCTCATCTTTCTTTTGGGCGTCCACGTCAAGCGTCATTTTTATTTGTAAATATGCTATTAGTTCAATCAATTGTTTATGTTTGAAGTATGACAGTAAGTTGATTAAGTCGAAATATTCCATTTTCAACTACAGCTGATCAATTTGGTAAATTTGTCAAATCAACGTATGGTCACACTACTCAACTCAACTCAGAATTCACGTTTCTAAAGCGATAAGTAAATAAACAAAATTTTACAACGATTCAATTTAACTTATTTTATTGTAATATCAAATTTTACCAGTTAAGCTATGCTTCGAAATGGCGTCTAACACATTTGACACGGACTTATTGGCGAAAATGGACAATGTGTGTGTTGCTGAACACGAAACACAAAAAGATGCTGACCGTCAATTAGCTGATGGCATTGCAAAAGAGGAAGCGCCTAAATTAGATGCCATGGAAACGGGAAATCAAAAGATCGTACCTGAATTTTACAACAAAGCACAAAAATATTGGGCTGAAGTGCCCGCGACTGTCAATGGAATGCTGGGTGGTCTTGGTTACATCAGTGCCATTGACATACAAGGCTCCAAGAATTTTTTGCGGGAAATCAAAGTGCCAGGAAAAAAATTGGCATTGGACTGCGGAGCCGGCATTGGAAGAGTTTCGCGCAATCTCCTCATGCCACTGTTTGCAACCGTTGATCTTGTTGAGCAAGACACAGCGTTTGCCGAGAAGGCGCGTGAATTATGCACATCGGAGGCAGGCAGCCGACGCAACAGCTTGGGAGAAATCTACAATGTGGGTCTACAGGAGTTCTCGCCCACCCACAAATATGACCTCGTCTGGTGCCAGTGGGTTTTAGGTCATCTGACAGATCAGGACTTGGTCGCGTTCTTTCGACGAATGCGTCGAAGCTTGGAACCTGGAGCTTACTTTTGCATGAAGGAAAATGTCAGCTCATCAAAGACAATAATAAAGGATGATGAGGATTCGTCGGTAACGCGTCCCCTTGTCCTATACGAGGAATCCTTAAAGGAGGCTGGCTTTCGAATCGTGCGTAAAGTGCGACAGCAAAACTTCCCCAAAGGCCTTTTCCCTGTGTACATGATTGCCTGTAGGCCCAAAACATAACTGACTGGTTGGGAGATCACTAACGAAAGACTTGATAAATGTGAACATCAAATAAATGCATAAATTAAAAATATAATTTTCTGAGTTCCAAGTATCTTCTTAATTGTTACCAATTACCGGACACGGGAGACAAAAATAATTTCCTTTTATTGGAAAAAAGTCTCAAATATTTTGTATTTTAGCATTTCATTTCAAAAATTTAAAATAATTTGGTAATTTCTTATAAAAGGAAAAATTTGAAATTTTTTCTCACCATCGAAATAATTTGAAAGTTATCGAAAACAAATTCGATATGCAGCAACTTGCAACTCGGCAGCCAATTATGGAAAACAGCTGACAGCTGTGCTATTCGCGTGTTGCAGCCTGCATAGCCGCCAGCTAGCCAGCTTGACAGATAACAATTAAATTGCCCCACAATCATGTCGAAGCGCGTACAACCGGCGTGGCAAGCACCAAAGCCATCCACACGTCCGCAACTACGATTGTACAACAGTCTAACGCGGCAGAAGGAGGAGTTTGTGCCCCTGGAGGGCAACAATGTGACATGGTATAGCTGCGGCCCCACCGTCTACGATGCTTCCCACATGGGACACGCAAGGTAAAGAAATGCGAAGCCACATCAGCAGACTATCTAATCTCTTGCTTCTACACAGATCTTACATTTCGTTTGACATTTTGCGGCGCATATTGAGCGACTACTTCGGCTACAACGTCCACTATGTGATGAACATCACCGACATCGATGATAAAATCATTAAACGCGCACGTCAATATCATTTGTTTGATAAGTATGCCAACGCTGCTGCCCAACTGCCACTGGACCAATTGCTTAGCGAGCAGAAAGAGGTGCTGACGCAATTACAAGCGAAATGTGAGAAGAATACGGATGCAGATAAGAAGGTGATGCTGGCCAAGATGTTGCAACGCATGATCAACGCCATGGAGGCGCTCAGCAAGGCCGTAACGGGAGGCGATAAAGAGCAAATCGCTAAGACGAGAAATCACTATTTGGACGAGGCAAAGGACCCCATTGCAGAGTGGTTGGATGGCAAGCACGGTGCCCAACTGAATGAGAATTCAGTGTTCGAGGCGCTGCCACGTTATTGGGAAGATCAGTTTCACAACGACATGAAAGCGCTTAACGTGAGTCACTCCTACCTGATGACGTGATTAAGAGACAGGTTTTGGCTTGACTCAGCTACTACTGTAATCTTATTTTAGATATTGCCACCCGATGTGCTGACCAGAGTGTCGGAGTATGTGCCACAGATTGTGGCATTTATACAGCGCATCATTGACAATGGCCTTGCATACGATGCCAATGGTTCAGTTTACTTCGATGTCAATGGCTTCGATAAGCGGGAGAAGCATCACTATGCCAAGTTGGTGCCGGAGGCTTATGGTGATACAGCATCGCTGCAGGAGGGCGAAGGTGATTTATCTGTAACCGAGGATCGGCTGTCAGAGAAGCGTTCGCCCAACGATTTTGCACTGTGGAAAGCCAGCAAGGCTGGCGAGCCATGGTGGGACAGTCCCTGGGGACGCGGTCGTCCCGGATGGCATATCGAGTGCTCCGCCATGGCGTCTGACATATTTGGCGCCACGTTTGACATACACACTGGCGGCGTAGACCTGAAATTTCCCCATCATGACAACGAGTTGGCGCAATCGGAAGCAGCATTCAATGAAGCCGAGTGGGTTAAGTATTTCCTGCACACAGGTCATCTAACAATTGCCGGCTGCAAAATGTCCAAGTCGCTGAAGAACTTTGTCACGATACAAGAGGCTTTGAAAAAGCACTCGGCTACACAGTTGCGACTGGCATTCCTGTTGCACTCATGGAAGGACACACTAGACTACTCGGAGAACACCATGGAGATGGCCACGCAGTACGAAAAGTTCCTTAATGTAAGTGCAAACACTTGAAATTGTAATCAATTTAGTTTAATTTGTAATCTGTTGAACTAGTTTACCACCTATTTGTTATTTATTCACACAGAGAGAGAGAGTGATTTTTAATTGGTATTTTAAAGATTAGTATATTGGCATGATAATTACCACATTGTAGTAAACCTCAAATTCATTCTCGAAACAATTGTGTGTTAAGTACATTTGCTGATTCGTTTTTAATTGCAGGAGTTCTTCTTGAATGTAAAGGACTTAACGCGCGTCGTGCTAACTGGCAAAGCAATGGAACAGTTTACAGACTGGACTCAGCTGGAGGCAACATTGCAGGCAAAGTTTGGCGAAGCCCAAACTCAAGTACATGCGGCACTTTGTGGTATGTATTATTTGTTGTTACCCCACAACCTTGTTTGCATTAAACATATGTGCTCTCTTTCCACAGATAACATTGATACGCGCAGCGCACTTGACGCCGTGCGTGAGCTGGTATCAAACACAAACATCTATATACGTGACAACAAGGCTAAGCTGAACCACTTGTTGCTCCGCAAGATTGCCACATATATCACGAATTTGCTGCAAACTTTCGGTGCCATCAGCGGACCACGTGGCGGCATTGGTTTCCCACTGGGCGGTGGCGCAGCTGACTCGAATAATGCAGGCGCCATCGATCAGGAGACACTTGTTATGCCCTATGTCCAGTCAGTAGCTGAGTTCCGTAATTTGGTGCGCGAACAGGCAAAGGTGTTAAAGGCGTTTGATATACTCAAACTCTGCGATGAGTTGCGTGACGATGTGCTGCCCAATTTGGGGGTGCGACTGGAGGACAAGGATGATGGTAAATTTGCCGTCAAATTGGTTGATCGGGAAACACTTTTGCGTGAACGCGAAGCGAAGCAAGCAGCCGAAGCCGAACGTGCTGCGGAAAAGGCACGCAAGAAGCAAGCACTGGAGGCGGCTGCAGCTGCCAAGGAGGCGCAGCGTCGTGTTAACCCCAAGGAGATGTTTCTCAGTGAAACCGACAAGTACACGGCCTTCGGCGAAGATGTGAGTGGATTGCAACTAAATCAATTTGTGTTTATAACTAGGAGAAATCTCAATTGCAGGGTCTGCCCACACACGACAAGGAGGGCAAGGAGGTTAGCAAGGGACAACTCAAGAAACTGCAGAAACTCCAGCAACAACAGGAGCAACGTTACAAAGAGTATTTGGCCAGCGTGAACGCAGCCTAGGATTAGGTACACTCACATCCTTTAATTTTATTTGAAGACTCTCTTGGGTCTATAGCATTTTTGATATTACAGAAAAACACAAGATTTTGAAATTGAACTCGCTTCGAGTAACCAGATAAATGCAGTTAAAGTTTATTATACACACTTTTGATACAATGCCCGTTCCATGAGCTTAAGTAATAAAGACAAGAATACGAACAGCATCTCCAATGTTCTAGCCCTCTTTTATAGACCTACAAGCATATTCTATTTTTCGTTTTTGTTTATCAACTATTGTATGTTTTGTAAAACATAGGCGTCCATCTAATGAGTATAATATGCATAATCCATAACTTGGCTAGGTCTTTGGTAATATTGCAACTATGCCACTATTTATGATATCATTATAGGCTGCCAATATCATTGTAACGCTTTAGTTTATCTGGGAAATTGTCCCTAAACAGCACAGGATCCGCTCTAAACTCAACGGTGCGCAACGGCATTCGGCCGTAGATCTTTGAGAAGCGGTCGATACATGCCGAACGCTCTCGCATGTGATTCAAATCCGCCGATAGCATCTCCGTATTGGTGCACTCGGGGCACTTAAACTTCTTACGTGGCGTCACCTTAATTGGTGGATTATTTGTGATGTTCGCAACTAGAAAGTTCATGGCAATATCCTCACAGTTCATGTGGTCATCGACCCAGTGTTTAATATCGCCGGGCATAGCATACGTATACATGTGACTCCAGTACTTGTGGTGAAAAGCTGCACCCGTGAGTACCATGGAAATTTGATTGGTCCACTCGGATTCGTAGTGCCAGCGCATTGTGGCATTATCCCAGACATGAATTCGACTGGGAAATCCAACAATATGATCCGGAAACTCACGCCACACTTCGTAGCTGGAAATCAGAAAATCAAAATTAAAAGACGATTGCATCATCGTGACAACATTCATACCCAAAATCGAGTTCATCGCTAGTTAACATAATAATGTCATCGTCAATAGTTAAAATGGCCTCAGTTTCGATCTCAGGATACGGATAAAAGCGATTCGAGAGCTTATTTTCGCGAGTTTGTATAATTTTCAAAGGCTTGGCGATTGTGGGGAATGTGGATACTGTAAGCAAAAAGAATCACAATTGCACTTTAAAATGGCTATGAGAACAAGGAAATGGGCTACTCACAATGTGGAGGCGCTTTCCTCTGATTGTTCCAAATGACTAGAATACTTTGCAGCGATGGCACAACGGCCAGCTTCTGTATCAAAAGGAACAGGCTCTCGACGCGATCATAGGTCAAAATAACAGCAGTAAATCCTTGTGACTTGGGAGCCAAAGAAGTAAGGAACAGAGGATTAAAAGTGGAGTGACTATTTTTGCTGATAGCATTCCACTTGCGACTGCTCCTCGCTTGCAGTGGGAAGATTCGGCTCTCCAGCACCTCAAGTGCGGTAATTGTAATGCTCTTCAAGTCCTTCAGGTAATTGCTGTAAAGCCATTGCACTTGCTTCTGCATCTCGACTACTTTGACATTGGAAATTGACTGCAGTTTGCGCAACACCGAATGGATCTCAGACTCCCGTATGCGGATCACTGCAAGTGACCAATCGATGACATCCTCAAAGGGCAAGACAAAGTTGTCGATGGCCAGCACAGGGATGCAGTTCTGCGACATTGCCTCCAGCAAATCAGGCTGGCCTATGCGCAGACTGCGGCCCACAAAGCAGAATTTGCCACGTGCCAGCACACGCGGGTAATCCCAACGCTTCGCATGATGCATTGTGCTGCAGCGGCTTGTCAACTCCCTGTTCTCACAAGCGCCGAGCAGCAGGAGTTGCTCAGCACTGCTGGCGCTCCGCGAAAGCTCTCGCAAGCTGCGCAAATGCTGTGGCAATAAATTTAGTTGGGCGACAATCAATAAATACTTGCGATGTGTTGTAGTATGAGCTGGCAAGATGCTTGATTGCTGCAACAAAGGGCTCCAAACGGGAATGGAGACATCAAAGCCCGGGCGATATGTCCAGCTGTCAAAGCCGCCGCCCAACACAATAGCATTGTCCACATTGACGTCCAGTATGGTGTTGTAGGTTGGCGCATTCCCTGGCAGCATGTTGAAGATTAAATGATTTTCGCCGCGATCCCAGAAGTTGAGGGATGCCAACGCCGGCCCAGCGAGATGCTTGTCGAATACATCTTGATTAAGCAGATCCAAGCTGGGCAGGAAGAGGCAAGCTTCATTTGGATTCGATGTGTAGTACCGACTGTTGAGCACGGCCTCCAGGATTTGAAAGTATTCGCTTGACAGCGTGGTGGCTACTTTATCGCTCTGCTCGTCTAAGAACTCTTGCAGCGGATAGATGTACACCTTGAGTGTGTCATGCTCGCATTTGTAAATATTGAGGCAATCCCAAAAAGTGCAGTTCACGTTCCGACCGCGGTACTCCGAGTCCGAGCGCAGTAAAACCTCCTGCGTATGGGACAAGCTTAAATCAAGCGCCACCGAGTCTCTTTTGGAGTAGAAGAATCTATCTCGATGACCGGAAATGTCACAGAATAGCCAGATGGCACAGATCACGACTATGGTGAGGAGTGTGTATGTCAAAATGTTTAAGATATTCTCCTTCAAGTGAAACGTATTTATATTACGGGGCTCGATGCCCAAGAGACCCTTGCATTTGGTCATCCTTAGTTTACTTTGTTTCGCATTCTGTATGAGGCTGCTCGTTAAATCCATGACTTATGTGGAAGCGGAGCTCTTGTCCATCTGATTTATTTTTTACATTGGCCGTTCTTAAATATCATTGTTGTAAACTTAAAAACTAAAAGCATATCACAACTTATGCTTCTCAAACAAATACACAACAAAATGTGACTGCACTATGAATAGCGGAAAATACCACACATGTAATATATCGAATAATGATTATTGATCGGAACGATGACAGACAACTATCGATTTAATGGACGCCACAAAAGTGTGACCACAACCTGTTCGGTACCAATATAAGCGGCTTACATGATTTTGGCATATTTTGAAAATCAGCTTGCGGTCACGTTCGTTCAGCTCGCCAGTTAAACAAAGTTTATTAAAAAGCTAAAACATGTCGGAAGTCATACAGCTCGATAATTCGGACTGCAGTTATATTACTGCTAATGTATCAAACTCCCACAACGATGTCGTTGCCTTTGAGATGAAGTTTGCCAAAGATATTACCGTCGCGCAGTTAAAGGTAAAAATGCACTGAACTGAATGACTAAGACAACAGATGTTCATATTTTCACCTCATGCAGAGTAAATTGGAAATATTAACGGGAGGATGTGCTGGCACCATGAAAGTCGAGTTATACAAAGGTGACAACCTCATGACGTCATTGACCAACAACGATGCCAAACTGGGCTTTTATATCAATTGCGATGGCTTGCGTCTGCATGTCGTCGACACGTTTACGAGTTTTGGCTACAATGAGAACGAAACTGTTGAGAAATTCGAACTCACACAGGATCAGTACGAACAAAGAACAAACTCTGTGCGCAATTTCCTGAAACAAAATCGCTTGGGCAAGTACAATGAGGAAGAAATGCGACAAATGGAAGAAAAACGACGCGAGCAGGCCGAAGAAGTGCAAAAGCGAGCAGCGCTTTGCATTGTAGAGAGTAGATGTCAGGTTACTGTTCCAGGGAATCCGACACGTCGCGGGACCATCAAGTACAATGGCGAGTTGGATGGCAAGACTGGCATCTTCATTGGCGTGCAGTACGACGAGCCCTTGGGGAAGAACAACGGCAGGTATATAGAGATTTCCTAACCAAGTATGTGCTCCATGTTACATATATTTATATTCAAAAAATTTTCAGCGTGGGCGGCAAAGCTTACTTTGTTTGTCCTCCCAATTATGGTGGCTTTGTTTCGCCATTATCTGTTGAGGTCGGAGATTTCCCACCCGAGGAGTTCAATCTGGACGACGAGCTCTAAATGACAGTTGACGACATTGCGTTCAACTAATTCCGCACATACACTTTTATACCGAGATAATACAACTAATTTTTGCATCTGCACTTGTGCATATCAAAAGAAATTATTTTTGTGATCATTTGCATAATTATTTATACACAAGCCGCATTTTGAGGATATAAGAAAGCCCCGTGATAAAGCAGTATATTGAGAAAGCACGATTTTATGTTTAATATTTTAGCTTACAGCTTGGCAATAAAAATTTCCACTTAACAATGTACGAGCGGTTTTTATTCGTAGTTATAAATTTCCTTCTTGTTCTAGCTTGATGCAAGATGAAAGCAATAAAATTCGTCATCCTTTCATGCAAATCTGAAACGTGTGATGTACTCCTAAACGTTGGTTTCGTTAAGTTTTGATTTTTTTAAGGTATGCCCGTAGGGAACTAAAATTGGATAAAATATATACCCGAAAGAGCGATTTATATAATTGGAGTACTATTGATTTTATTCGATCCACATGTTCAGTTTAACAGAGCAATTTCACGATTTTCTCTAAAAATAATCATTTGTGAAATTAATTATACTGCTTGGAGCATTCTCTATTTCTACATGCACAATGAATTCTCGAAAACATTTACTCGTTGGGCCCATGCAGAAATGCTTGCTGTAATGGCTGGTTAAATAAATATATAATTTAATAAATATAATGTACATTTTTGTATTTCCATTTAAACATAACTCACTCGAAAAATAAAGACGAAAAAACGTGAAAACAATCGCATAATCGTATAAAATGTAGACAACACAGCGATTCACAAATACATGTTCAGTATGTATAGTATATTATTATTCCTTGTCGAGAATTCAAAACTATAATTTATCTCGGATTTTCCAGTGTTTTATTCAATTAACTGTCATACGCCCGAACAACACACTTATCGGTTTTCTTATTTGATATATGTATGTAAATATTATTTATTTCGACTGGGCGTAGTGTACCAAAAGAGTTTTGAGCTTGAGTTAGGCCAACATTAAATGTAGTTAACGAACAACTTTTCTTTTGTTATGGGATGTGTCTGTGAGTGTGTATCTATAATTATGTATGTGTTTTCTTTTTGTTTATAGCCCTTTTGACAATGCGTAGAAAAATGCAGTATTATTGCGCTGATTTCATAATTGTTTATTCTTGATTTATTATTATGTTGTTTTTACTCTTGTTGATTTGTATTTGTATTATTATTATTTGAATTAGAACGGTGTGCCTCTCGCCTCCACTGTCTAGCATATTTAACGATTATATAAATTTAAGTGATCCTTCCATATATGGATATATGTATGTATATGTGTTTATGTGTGTGAATGTTGGTGATCTCTTCTCTGTGTGCTTATGTACTTAGATATTGGGTAAATTGCTGTCTGCTCGAGTTGGTATTATATAAGTTATATATTCAATACGCGATAGATCAATGCATACATGTAGAACATTTCATTTTACTTGAGATTCTATGCTAATGTGTATATGTGTGTGTGTGTGTGTGTGTGTGGTTTCTATGATTATTGAAGCCTTGTATATAAACAAATCATCCGTCATGTTACAACTGTCTAATTAATATAGTAATTTTTTGTTATGTATTTTAGAGAGTTGTGGTGCGTAACATTACTACATTCTGTTGTTGTTGTTGATCTTGTTGTTGTTTGGTGTTTGGTTTTTCCTTAGATATAACATTGACACATGCTGCCTCCCCATCCGTTCCCTTTTCCTTCTCCATAACGCATTTCTTTTCCGTGTCTCCTCCTCCGCCTCCATACCGCCGCGAGCCAGTTAATTTACACACAATTAGACTTCGGGTATTCTTAATGTTTCTCTTGAATCGATTGCGACCGCTGTCGCTTTTCGGTTTTGGCTCAGCCCCACCAACTCCATTTCCATTTGCATCTGCCACACCGTTTCCACCTCCAGTGCCATCTGATTTCTTTTCGAAGACTTGATTGTGTTGCTTGATAGCTGCTGTCGAGGCATTTGCCGATGGCCCTTGAGATTCAGTCGTATCCTCCTCCATGATTTGATCTATGGGACGATCTGCTGCCGCTTCTTTTACGTTCTCCCTCGATCTGAAGGGCAAATAGTTTTGAAATGCTGTTCTCAGCACGTTCGTCGCCTTCTTTTTTTGTTTAACCCGCACTCGATTCGCACGCTGTTGGCGATTGAGTGACCAAATTGGCATTGATTGTTCAGACAGCTTCGTACCGCTGGCCAGATGATGATATTTGGCAGTGGAGGTGGTTTTAATGTCGCTGTCGGTGGTGTTGCTATTGCTGTTGCTGTTGCTGTTGCTGTTGCTGCCGCTGTTTCTGTTGGTGTTGGTGTTGGTTGTTGTGCTCATCTTTATCGTGTTGCTGCTCCCGTTGTTGGTGTTAGCCGAGCAGCCCTCATTATTCGTTTTGTTAAGTCACAGACGAAGGTCAAAAGCAATGCGAGACGCAATGTTCTTGAAGCCGATGCTAGTACCTGAGAAAAAGAATTGAAAATAAGTATTTTGCTTAATAACTCTCAACTGGTTGCACTTACCAGAAATGCGTTTGAAACGAACTCCATTGAGAGACAGACGCGGCAGCTTGCACACCTCTATCTCCCACTGGACCAGCGAATCCGTATTCGGATCCCCATGGACACACCAAAGCACAAATCTAAAATAGATCATAGATCAATAATGTTCTTACGTTTTGTATTATCTGGTTATCTTACCGTTCCCGTTGCTCGTAATCACAGTTGTTTTGATCGAGCACTTCGCGTATCTTCTGCATGATTTGATCTGGCATCAGGGGCGATGTTGTCTTCATGGACCATGTGAATCGAAGCACCCTTGGTTTAGCGGCCTCCTCCGTGGTGGATGTACTAAAATGGTTAAAGATGATTTGAAACACCATCAAGCGTTGTCTACGACTAACGGAAGTTCGATTGCCCAGATAATCTCCCTAAGTACCAAAGCTCCACTCAAATAAGCAATCCCGACCCCTTTCAATTCTAGATGGCATCTTTTGCTTACATTATTTCGTAGTCAAGAATCCAGTTAATATATTTGTGTAATAGATTTTATAGAACCCCTTAATTGCAAATAAATTGTAAATCTCATTGATGATTCCGCAATTTTCTACACAAAAACACAATTTTTTCGAACTAAGGCACAATAGATTAATGTAAATTCATCTAATTTCTGATGTATGCAAAGTAGTTTTTGGTGATGCTCGATAATGTTCATTGGTTAGTACTAAAAATGTTGGTAAAATGTCAAATGAAAAGACAAATGGGGGGTTTTGTTTGTAAGGGCTGATATTTGCTTTGTTTAACAAATCTTCCAGATAATTTATTACTAATTAATTAAATAATCAATTTATTTAATTAGGTGTTATTTCTTTGAAACTTAATATACATAACTAATCAGATCACTGAAGGTGCCCGATAACACGATTTTTCATTTGTTTTAATTTTTGTATTTTGTTGTATGTTTTCGATTTATATATATAATCATCTGTACAAATAAAATGGTCACATGCACAATTTTTTAATACATTTAATCCTTGATTAAAGATAAATTTGTTTACTGTATCTAAGTGTTGTTTTTTTTTTGTTTTTGTTTTTTTTTGTTGTATTTGTTCTTAATATACTAAATACGCTTTCATCATTTGATGCGCTTCGACTTCGACTTTCGACTTGCAACTTGATAATCATTTGTTTTATTAATCAATCTTCAATCTTGCTGATTATTATAATTATTATTATTATTAATAATTCTGATTGTATATACTAGTATATGATTCTTGTTTGCTTGATTGGAAATAGTTTCAAATACAAATACAAATACGTTCACTCACACATACATATATGTATATACATGTGATGATACATATATATATACATATATCGAAATAGTGGTAAATAAATTTAAATTCATAGCTGCTTTTGGTGTTCTCTTTTTCGCATTTATCATAAACATACATACGCATATGTATATAGGCAATAACTAATTAATTAGCGTGTCGCAGTAAACATTATTATTATTATTATTTATATTTTTAATTAGCATTAGCTTTAGCTGAACGAAAATTGTTGAACAAAACAGGAAAACATGACAGTGATAGCAATATATCTTCTATTTTGTTGTTGTTGTTCTTTTTATTGTTGATTGATTTTGCATTTTGTATTATATTTAATTTAATTTAATTTATAAACAAAGAAAACAAGTTAAATTATTGGTTTCCGTTTGCCGTTGCATTTTACACCTCATTACTTTTTAAATATATATTGTATATATGTATTTTAATTGATTTCTTTATGTAAATTTTTTATTTATAAATGTGTGTAAGTATAATTAGTTAATAATCGTAGTAAAACATAGACGCATTCTGAATGTCTGTTTAACGTATCGGAACTCAACGTTGTCGATGTTCATGGTTTTGGAGGGGGTACGAATCGGAATCGTTATCGGAATCGGAAGAAATTAAACCGCCGATCGATCTGATCTGATCTGTAAATCTGTTTGTTTGTTTGTTTGTTTTTCTGTATCGTATCATTTATCATATCATATCATATCGTAACTGTATCATATCTCTCCGTCACGCGAGTTTACTTTACGGGGGGAATCGTTTGTTTCAGTTTTAGAACTATTAACAAGAAGTAGTTAATGCTTGTTTTGTTAATTACTGGTTTGGCCTAAAATTAAAGAAAAAATTTTAAACAAATTATTCACGGCTGGAAAAAATATATTAATAATGGGTAAAAAACAAACAAATACGAGAAAATGAAAAAAGAAGAAGAAAGTGGACAGATAAGAAAAAGAGTTAAAAAACGAAACGGAATTTGCTTTAGTTTTGGGTATTAAACTAAAACTTTGGGTTTGATGTCGAAAACAGAAAAGAAAAGAAAAGTAAACGCAATATTTTTAACAAATTCATTGAAAAAAAATTCTGACAAAAGTAAGAGAGATAGAGCAATACTTTCAATAATAATTACATTTTGATTCAAGAAAAAAAAGATGTCATATGCATTTTTAAATGAAGAAAAAGAGACAAGAACAAGAAAGGCATCCTAACATAGTAAGGTGGGGTGATCGATCATGTATACACATAAGTAGTACATATACATAGATGGCTATACATACATACTATATAGATAAGTAGTATATATAATGGCTGTGACGTAATATCCTGCTTATGTATATATCGTAAAAAAAAGATTGTAGTAGGAGTGACGGAGAGGGAGCGAGCGATAGTAACAGATTGAGAGATAGAGAGAGAGAAAGAGAACGAGCGTATTTGGAATTCGATAGATCCTGGCAATGTGTTCAACAAATGCCAATTGGAAGCAAATCGGTTCCATTGATACGTATACGTAATTTACACATACATAGATAATCATATGCATGTACGTACGTATGTATTGGTATTGTATGTATGCGTAGTTTTGTATTTGTTTTGTATCCGAATCATTCAACTGACTTGTTTAAATTGATTTGATTTCACTGATTTGTTTAAACAGTTTTGATAGATTTGATTTGATTTAGTAGATTGATTGATTGATTAATCTAACAGCAGTCTGTGTCTAGTAAGAATCTATGGGACTCTTCTGTGTTTTTCATATACATTTAATTATACGTACACAAGTACTAAGTATTTTTGTTGATGTATTGATTGGTTGGTTGATTGATTGATTGATTGATTGATGTATGTAAATACATATAAAAACGAATCTTTACCAATTGTCCTGCACTTTATACATATGTAAATGAGCATATGCAATTATTATGTGTGTTTTATGATATTTACATATTTTTCCTCTTAAAATACTGTTAGTTTAAATGAAATGAAATAAACAAAAATAACAACAGAACAGAATAACAATTAACAAATAAAATAACAAGTTCCATACAAATTAGTTGACAAATTAGCAAAAAAAAAAAATACAACAAAAGAAACAAGAAATCAATAACAAATTGTAATACAATGTATTAAGTTTAAATATATTCACAACAAGACTCTTTTTCATGCAACCAAATGCCAATGAGACAGTCCGCTCTTCAAAAAATACAAAACTTTCGAATAAATCGTGACCTTCGTTGATTTTAATTTCCAATTTTTATATTTGTCTCTTTAGTCGTTGAGTTCAAAACTGCACCAAAAATCATGACTGCGAGCTGTGTTGCTTTGAATTCAATTCAAAATTATGGAAAGCTTCAAAGCCAGGCGTGAAGCTCTCTTAGCATAAGTGCTCTCTAAATTGGTGCTCTCTTATAATTAAGCGAGGTTCGTAATGTATTTTAGTGCAGCTTTAATCGCAATTTGTGCTCTAAGATTAAATGGTCTAAATGCGTGCTCCTAGGAAATACATATACATAAATATATATATATGTATACGTACATGTATGCAGTACATATAGCCAGATCATGATGTAATTAATTCTAACTAGGATTTGACGAAGCAGTTTAAGCCATCTCGGTGGTCCGTTAAATAAAGACGCTTGTTAATTTACTACGATTATTTACGACCGTTCTCTGCCTATGAATTTGAAAATGTGGTTCCAGAGTTGCCTAGCAGATATTTGATAATGCGCGATAATAGACGAAAAGCAAATATGCTTGTCCAGCAATCGGATGACAATTAATTCTAATACTGCTTGCGCTTTCTCATTCTCGTTTTTTTGTAGTATGCAAAATAGTATTGTAATTATTTAGTGATAATTATTAAAAGCTCTCGAAGCTCTTGATGTTCAGCATAATGAAATTATCAATCGAAAATATCGCATCTTTAGCTCATCCTTGTGGACTTACTGCCCTTCCTCCTTTCATACATTTTAACGGATTTGGTACAAAACATAAACACATACATACATACATGTACATATGTGTATGTGTAAATATGCAAGAATGTAACATGAAACAATAATGAAATCATAAATGAAACCATAAAGAATTATACATAAAGTGATAACAAATCAAAAAAAAAAAAACAAAAAACAAAACAAAAATCAATTAATATAGTCAAAATAAAAAAAGAATTTAAAAAAAAAACTGCATTTGCTTTTCTCGTAATATTCGTTAACAGAAGAAATGAAAACAGATATTTGATCGATTATATTTATCAGTATACCATTCCAAAGTGAACTTACCGTTTGCTAAAACGTGAGGAAAGTTTCGAAAAAAAGCTCATGCGACCGGGATGCGGTGAATCACCAGAGGTGCCACTTGTACCAGAGTATTCCAACGCAGTGTTGTTTCTTGCCCTGGTTTGACCTATAAAAACCAAAAGCTTATTAATTCGTATCAAAGCGGCGAGCTAGCCTAAACTATGCTACATGTATTTTATTTCCTAGTTTCGATTATTATCAATTGCTAGACCTACAAATATTTAAACATCAAATGTCCATATATTTGCATAAATTGTTATTGTGTTTTCTTTATAAAAGTATGCCCAAGAGCATCTTAAAGTGTATATTACAAAATTCGCGAGGATATAAGTTTATTAACAATAAGGTATTTAAAATGTATTAATTATTACCAATTAGTTCATTCAATTATATTTTGAAGCTTTCAGCTTTCACCACAATTTTAATTAACACTCAATCAAATTTCCATATGTAATATTTACAAATCAAATTTTTTGAAATAAGTGGTGTTAAATATCGCGGAACATTGCGAAAATTACAGATATCTTTTCATCAGAATCAATTTGAAAAATTACTATTATATTGTTAGATTCAATAAGGGTTTTCGACCTTGCAGTTAATGCCAAAAATTAAGCAATTCTTTCGAATATTTCTTCCTCTTCATGCCCGTAAAAATATGTTTATTGACGGCAATACATTTTTCATTTGAGTAAAAATTCCATGGCGGATTATTTTGAGATCTGATTAAAGTTATTGAGACATCCAAAATTGTTTCGCTTCGAAAGTGTGTTAGTCCGTGGACTTATTATCCGTTGAGTTCATACATTGTTATTGTCCTTTGGGAGCCGTAATTGAAGTGTTACAAAAATCATATAATATTTAAGCACATACGTAGATAAAGCTTGATATGAAATTCGATTGAGAGTTATGATGAAAGCTTTATATTTGAAATTTAAATAATAAATATTTTTCAGTGTGAATTCAAATTGCTTTACATAATATTGAACTATATATATTGTTTATTCATAACACATTTAAAAAAACTCAAATTGTCTGCTGCGCAGTGTAACATTATAGATATAGTTTACTGCAATTATGAAACATTCTTATCGTATTTATATTATGTGCATGCTATGGTTTCTAAATAAATCTTTTGTTTAAATATATTTGTTAACTATGGATAGATAGAGTCTAGGCTAAAAATACTCGTTTATGGGAGGCAGCGAAAAATTCTGTTCAATTTGGGGCACAGCTATGTGAACTATTTATTTATTTATAGATGGGTCGTTTCTGGGTCTTCAGTATGGACAAATGAAGAAGGCACCGCGACATGCAATTATTATTAAATAAATACTTAACAAAAAGAAGCCACTCTGACGCGGTTTGGCCAATTTCAGCCCGGTTTTTCGCACTCAGACAACAATCGTGCATGATTTGATTTGGAAAAAAACACATTCAGAAACACATTGAAAGAATATGAGTAAAATCCGCTAAAATGAGAAGCGATATGGAGGGGCGCTGGGTGCATGAAACATCGACCAAGAACAAGAACAATAAGAAAGATAAAGAGGAAATCATATTGAAAATCGAATTCGTTTTGCGTTTTCCTTTTTTTAGTTTACAGAATTATAGATCGATTTTGTATTAAGAAACGTGCAAAATATCCTTAAAAACGAAAATCAATAATTAAAATGGTTGGAAATAGAACTTAACAAAACTCGATTAACATTATTGATTATTAATTTAAATCTATGATATTTTAGATTTGCTGTTTCGTTCGATTTTTCTTGGAGGGAATTTTGTTTAGTAAAGTTTGAGTGTGAGTAAAATTAAGTTATTTTTCTTTTGTATTAAAACTAATAAATAAAATTAAACAGAAAACTCACCAGAGTGAAAGGTTGAACGTGATGGAACATTCCTTGGAAAGTGTCTGCTTGATTTAACAGCCGATGCCATTCTAAGTCGATCGAACAGACTATATATATGTACAGTTACAATACATATGGCACACATGTACGTATGAATGGATATATCGAATCATTATCGTGTGTCGTTCAGTTCGTTTCGTTGGGAGAGTAACATTCAAGTCCAAGAATAATGAATTGCATTTCAGAAAACGAATGTAGTTTTTTTTTTATAATCAGTATAAAGTTGGATTTTGTTTAATATTTATGCAATCGTTTAATATGTGTGTGCGTGTGTGTGTGTGCGAGATTGTGTGCGACAAGGATAATGAATACAACTCGCGGGTAGGCATAGTACGTCATCATATGATATCGTTATCGATATTGTGATCCAGTTCCAAATTGTTGTTGTTGTGCGGGAGAGGCACGATACAGCGCGAATCAAGCAGATATTGATTGATTGGTTAATGCGTGATGTGGTGGCGGTGGTAATCAAACGATTATGGTTTTTTTATTTGATTTGGATTTGATTTGATATTTTGGTAATCATATTTGTAGACAGAAACAAAATGAAAAGAAAAAGATTTGGAAAAATAATCATGTAAATCGCTGAATAAAACAAGCACTTAAATATATATAGTATATAGTAGGTTTCTTAAACATAAATATAATAAAATTCTCTTCAAACAATGGGCCCACTTCATCAGAGAAGCATTTTATGGAAATGATTAACAAAGAAGATAGATAGAGAAGCAATTATGATCGTAATCACAGACAGATACAAAAGACTTATTGAAAAGTTTGCAGTTATTAGGGCAAAGTAATTATTTCAGTTCAGTTTTCGAGATGAACCCAAGCCTATAGTACCTATTTGGTGAAGAGAATTAGTATAGGTAGAGTTGGATATAGACGAAACACACGGAGATACACAAGTATGTCGAAAAGGCACAACATCAAAATACTTATATAAATTATATATTTTAGATTATATATCTAGTAATGAATACATTTATATGGAATGAGGAAAAGGCTCGTCGACAGCATGAATGTATAATTGGGGCTACCATTATTATTAGTATAATTTTTGTATAAATCGAAACTGTTTGCAATGAATTTGCCGCGGACATGCAGAATATGAAGCATTCACGTGATTGCATCTCGTTTTAAGACTTTGCAGGATATATTGTATTTCATTTCAATTAATTACAATTGTTTCAGCGTAACAAACAAAACAAGCCCAATTTAACGAAAGAAAAACGGAAAAATATATAAAAAAAAAAAAGTTCAAGTATACAGAGTATTCAAGTTAAATACCGCGCATGCCAGATAAATGTTTAGCAATTTTTAAGGGTATATGTATGCTAATTATTCTAAGTCTGAGCTGAGAAATTATGCTAAGGGTCGCAGCAATATATACCCAAAAATATAATCATTTATAATTGCATTTCTATTTTTGCGTATATTTGCCATGTTCCTCGAAAGTTTGCTTATTGTAATTAATTGCAGTTTCACTCACCAAAAAGTTTGTTCGTATCGATTCGTTTCGGGTTCGAAACGAAATTTGCAAATTTTCAGAAGGGATATTCGATTGGATTGTAACGGGATATATCGAATAATAGTAGAGTAATAATTGAACACGAACACCCAAGGATATTTGTTGCAGATTGTTGTTGGTTGGTTGTATGTGGTAGTGTAGTAGTTGTTATCAAAAATTAGACATTAATGTTTCATAAATTGTATAAAAAACACATGAAAAGATAAGAAATTTACATTATTCAATTGATCAAATTGTTAAGAGAGCGTTTTTAAATGATATGGAGAGCATCTAGATATACATCTAAAAAGAAACACAAAACACATTTTCAAAGAACAAAAAAACAACTAATAAAAGCTTAAGTTAGGAATATACAAAATTCATCTACACGATAGTCCAAATGAGCTATGATGAGCTATCGATTTATCGATCACGATCATCACACACAGCAAGGAATACAGCAAGAATCACACTGAACATGAGATATCAACTTTTTTTCTCGGACATAAAGATTTAAATGTGAAAATATTTTGCTTCAATAGACCAGTTATTTTGCAATCATTTTCGATCTAAAACAGTCAGATTTGCAGAGGCTTGATTAATTCTACTACTCATTCTACTCCAAACTTAAAAAACTCTCACTTTAATTTCATCATTTCAAGCTTTCGCACTTTTAGTATATGCATCACATTTGTTAGTAATTAATGTTCACTAAATGCCTTGATTACGAGACTGTTTAATGTCGCAGAAACAAAAAAACAAATAAAATATATAGTATTTCTTTACCATGAAATGGTGTTATTGATCTATATGTTTCTAAGCTAGCAACAAAAATACATTTCTTTGTTAAAAATGCGGCCAATTTTGAAATTATAATGCATAAAATGGAAAGAAACATAATCATATATTATTTTGTTTATAGACAATTTTCGTTTTGATTATTTGATTGGTTCGGTAATGTTTTGCAATGTGTGTTGTATACCTCGTTCCAAGGGGGTCAATTGATACTGATACACATCCGTCTGTGGATGGTCTAGGGCTTGACACAGACGCACTTTTTGTGTGACCCTTTCCAGCGGAAGCTGCAGATCCACTGCTGGTTACGTATGTTGTACATGTTATTGGTTTTGTTTTTTTTTTTTTTGCCGAAAAAGTTGGGTAGAGTTTGTGGTAAATATCTTGTAAAATTTCAAATTGCATTTTCGTATTTGTTGTATTTGGTAATTGAAAACAAAACCCGCATCCAAAGTGAAAAATCAAAACGTAAATATGAAAACGATATTGAGAATTGAATAATTTTTTGTTGCAACTAAGAAATAATATAGTTATAGAGAACTCAACTGTGCGCTCAACTGATATTACAATTTATGCTAAAACTGAACTCTATATGTTATATATTCGCAATTTGTTAACACTAACGAAGGTCTAACCATATAAGATGATGATATAAAATATATGTACACATGTGCGAACAGAGAAGAAATTATGTATGACTGATTGAATGATGTATGGATGGACTTGACTGCACAGCTAATAACTAATGATTGCAAACAAATTAGGCAACCAAAAAACACAAACAAATGTCAAAGGCGTAACACTTTCGTCTGGCAACTTGGCAACTGGCAACACGTACTTTGTCTCCGCAGGAATAACATTGGTTTTCTCCGTCGATGAAGTCTTTTCATACAGTGTGGTTGAGCGCCGTGGTATAATACCGCTCGTGCCGCTTACTGTGCGATTGCCATTAGTCGGATCATACTTGGTGGTTGTGCGCGGCTTGGCTGGACTATTCAGCGCTGTAATGCGGACAATAATTCATGAATTCTCAAACTATTATTTAAGGAAATGGGCTATGACTTTACATGTATCTGTTGTGGTTAGCATTTTTTGTGTAGCCGACGCTGGACGCTGATTCTGTGCGGCAAGTCTCGCCGTGTTCTCCTTGATGGTGGCTGAGTCGATGGTGTTTTGACGCTTGAAATTGCTGCCACTAGAAGGAAAGAGAAGCGCATTCAATTAACAAAATGATCTCAGTCCGTTGTGCTGTTCACTTACACTGAAGCACGCTCCGCAGCTGTGCCTACGGCGTTGTAATTGTTGCTCGGGTTAACTGAGCCAACGTTGCCCGCTGCAGCCGTGGCGGTTGTTGTGGCATTTGTGGGTCCAACACCTGTAACAAGAGATGAAGAGTTGTTGTTGAGTGGCAGGCACTTCAAAGTGTAGCCCCAATTTATGGGACTTACGTAACGTTTCCGCACCGGACGACGCTCGACGACTGGGCTTGGTGCTCGACGCCGATATGCTTCTGTGGACGCCACGATGCGTTGGACTCTGCACATTGCCGGCATTACCAGCATTGCCGCCAGCCTCGTTGCCCGGTATGTTGCGCAGTGAGAGCGATGATCCAGACCGTGAACCGTCGCTTTCCGGCTGCAGGAAAGATGAAGATCAAGTGAACCAATCGATTAAAGTATATTTGCTAGCATGGCATCAATCGATTAACGTACATCTGTGCTCTTACGGCCCAGCAACAAATACGTGGCAAAGACATCGTCATAACGCCCCAGGGCCAGCGACGTCTCAATCTCCAGTCGACTGTAGCCCATGGCGACTAGAGCTTCTGTATAGTGGCAAAAAAAAAAATAGAAGAAGCATCGCAAAGCGTGTCAACATTATAAATATATATTTCTCATATTATCGATATACACAACAGCATATTTAGTACAACATCATCATATTTGGTTAATAATAGTAGTAGTAGTAGTAATAGTTTAGTATACATTACATGCAAATTCATTACAATTACATTATATATTCTGTGGCTCGAACTCAAATACTGCCAGCTGAATTGTGTGCGCGAATTGGAAGACTTTTGGTTTGGTTATGGTTCTTTGAGACCCACTTTTTTTTTTTTTTTGTTTTTGTTTGGTTTTGTGTTTTTTAGGGAATTCCTTACAAGTATAGCAAAAGTTGACATGCGAATATCAAAATACATGTATGTATATATACAACTTAATAATTGTCATCGTATGGCAAAGAAAATCGAAAAGCATAAAGTAATTTCGAATTCGAATTCCTTTTGTCTTTCGTTCAAGTTTTTTTCCGGTTGAACTGTTTAATTATTTTTTGTTATATTATTTAATTTTTTTGTTTCGTAAAAGCGCGTGGCAGAATGTAAACAAAGATGTAGATAAAGATACAAGATAAGGAAAAGAAAGAAAGATAAACGAAATGTTCAGATTAATGGTTGCCATAGTCGTGGAAAAGTACGTTTTTCTCCCCTACAATAGGGAGAAAAATGGGGCATACATTTTGATGATGTGGTGGCACTTTCCATTCGCCGATCAAAAAGATCACCATTAGCATCATGTCAAATGCACTGCGTCGTAACGATGCCGATTCTGATTCTGATTTAGCCCCCGCTGCTTAATGAGAATTTTTTGTTTGAAGAAAGTTAAACGTATTTTCAACCAGTCAAATTAAAAAGCATAACTACAATTACGAACTGATATAGTATACGATGACGTTGTATACAGAAATCAAGAAATAAATAATGAATGTAGTTATAGGTAACAGGCAACAAAACAACTCGACACACAATTCGTTAATAATATTAGTAATGAATTTCATATACAGTACCCGTCTTACCTATCCTCTTGGGATCGGCTAAATCTTGTTTGGGTTGTATGTACGGCTTGAGTTCATCTTCCTCAAACCCCATATTCATCCACTTGTCGCCCATGATTGTTTCAAGACTAGCACGTTTTGCAGGATTCAGTACTAGAAACTTGCGCAGCAAATTCTCGCAATCAGTTGACATATAGAAGGGAATTCTAAAAATACGAATGCACAACAAAACACCATTAGTCGTTGCGATCAAGATTAAAATATGCACATTCATTCACCTATATTTGCCTCTGAGTACACGTTCGCGCAGCTCTCGCAGAGTGGAACCATCAAAAGGCAGGGATCCGCTCACCAATGTGTAGAGAATGACGCCCAGCGACCAGACATCCACCTCGGGACCATCATACTTTTTACCCTGGAAGAGTTCGGGCGCCGCATACGGTGGGCTGCCGCAGAACGTGTCCAGCTTCGAGCCGGGCGTAAACTCGTTCGAAAATCCAAAATCAGCAATCTTGATATTCAATTCGCTGTCTAGTAATAAGTTTTCAGCTTTTAAGTCCCTGTCGAGTGAGAAGAATAAAAGGTAAGTGAAAATTGCCAAGGACAACAGCATAATCGCCAAAATTCATGATAATAATACTATCGGAAATATCACTTATATTTTATAGTATTTCATGGCTTGCCGACGCACCTGTGTATTATTCTCTTCTGATGACAGTATTGCACAGCCGATACAATTTGACGAAACTTGACACGCGCCTCCTTTTCCTTCATGCGGCCATGTAGAACCAGATAGTCAAAGACCTCGCCACCAGATGCATATTCCATGATGAGATACAATGTCTTTTCCGTTTCAATCACTTGAAAAAGTTTCACAATGTTGGGGTGATCAAGCATTTTCATTATTCTAACCTGTAATCGATATAAAATCATTAACATTATCAGCACATCCCAAGAGCGCGTAAAAGCGAACTTACCTCTCGGAAGAGTTTCTGCAGTGACCCAGGATTCAGTTGGGTCTTGTCAATAATCTTGATGGCCACCTCCTTTCCAGTGGGCAGATGTTTGGCCAGTTTCACCTTGGCAAAGTTGCCCTTGCCAATCGTCTTAATCAGTTTATACTTGCCAATATGCTCCTCAGTGGCGCGCCATCGCATGGGAGCACTGCTGCGCATCTGCAGATTCGGAGATCCCTGCAAAGGTGGCAAAAAACCAAACGACAACACATTAGTATTTATATGCAAATAGTGTTAAGCTAAGTTTACGCCTAGTTCTCCCGCCCTAAACAAAAGGGGTCTAATGAGGTCTGATTTAGAGTGGTCAATTGAGCTGAATGAAATGTTGATGGCAATCTGAGCGCTGAGCGGAGATTTGTTTACCTGAGCAACACTGTTGCCGTATGCATTGGTACGTGAGACAACCGCGTTGGCAGCACCAGACCGATGGTGGTCAGCCCCCGTGGAGGCAGCGCTAGAGACGGCAGACTTTGGCTCACTTGGGTGACGCGCTGTGTGCTCGGTGCGACTCGAGTTGAAGGGCGGTATGGGCGCCACAATGGGTCGCTCCGAGCGGCGTTTCGAGGCAGCACCACTTGTTGCACTAGCAGCACCACTTGACGATGCAGCTGAAGCTGCAGCCGCTGCATTACGATGCGATGACTGGGATGATTTTTGTGCCAGCAATGCTTCGAATTGACGCAGGTTTTCCTCACGCCGCTTGGCCGCCGAAATTGTGGTTGCCGTGAGCTTAGACGACGATCCGCCGTCCACCACACTAGAGCTGCTATTGCCACGACTCGTTGTGCTCGTGCGAACTGCCGGCGTCGGAGCACTAGTTGTTCCAGCTGGTCGCCAGGCCGCCGCCGGTGGCTTGGCATCGTGATGTGCCTTCTGCTTGAGCGTGGCACGCATCGCAAGCACCGTGTCCGTGTTCTTGGTGTCGGATGCAGTGCGCGCCAGCTTGGCCTTCAGTGCACCAGAGCCCGCTGCCGTTGTAGCCGAGTTCTTTGAGTAGGCACCAATTGAGTTGCGTCCATCGCTGCCGCGTTGAAACTCGTTCAGCATTTGCTCATTGCTGTCATCCAGCTGATTGCGCCGGCCGCCCAAATATTGGAAATCATTCTCCGAGGACATGTCACTAATGCCCGGTCGCAATAGATTCTCCGTTTCGCCGTAGCGTTTGCTCTTCATCTTCATCACATCCATGGAGGATTGCGACTGTTCTTGCTGCTGGCTTTCGCTGAGCTGCTGCTGCTTAAAGCTCTGCTCCACATTGAGTATATGCTGCTCAATGGAGCCGAGGGCAAAGGCGACGCCCACATCATCTTCGGCGGGCATTAGAACACGCGGCGTTGCCTTCGGTTTCGTCTTCTGTTGTTGTTGCTGTAAATGGAAGGCCGGGATCGCTGAGACGGCGGTGCGTGGGGGCGGCACAGCGACGGTATCGCCGGGACGTCGCAGTTCCACAAGCTGATCGTAGTCGGCATCATGTTGTGCGTTGCTGAGATCGATTTCGATTGTCTTTGCTGCTGGTTTCGTGTTGGCAAGATGTGCGATATCACTGCTGTTATCGATAGCGGCGCCGCTACCGATATTCTTATTTTTACTGCTAGTATTGTTGTTACTGCTGCTGTTGTTGCTATTGCTATTGCTATTGGTCAGACTGAGCTTGGGTGGCGCCGGTGCGAGACCTTTACGTGCCGCGTAGGGTCGAACGCTCTTCCTGGACGCGTCGCTGCGATTTAGATCTGGCGTCGTGGGCGTCGGCGGCGTTGTCGGCGATGTCTCCATTGTATTTTCCACGTTTTTTTTGTTTTCTTTAGTTTATTTCAAATAAATCACAACTGATGCACTTGCAATATCTTTAGATTTTGTTTATATTTCTCTCTGCGTTGTGTACATTTAACTGCAAGTTACACTTAAATTTATTATTCATGCACTGCACAGCTGATAAGTTAAAATCCTGCTATCCAAAACCGATAACAGGCTAATCGATTGTCCAATTTTCTTTACGAAAGAGAGAGAGGGAAAAGGCAGACGGCCTAGTACTTAGCGGCCAGACTCTCTTATTTAGTTCACCACAGCTGTGATTTGAAACGGTGATGGCTTTTTTAGTTTTCACTTTAATGCCAAGTTGAACTCAATATTCCAATACAATTGCAAGCACACACATTCACGCATGCATACATCGAGTCTCTGTGTGTGCGTGTGTTTCATTTTGGTAGTGTAAACTTTTCTTGCTTTCGCCGCCGCAGCAGCAGTAAATTCAATGAAATGTTTGTTGGTGTTGCTAGTTTGCCATTGAGCATACATACATGCATACAGAGATACTTTATATTTAATTCAACAAGTCGCTGTTGCTGCGCATTAAAACCTCGAAAACGAATTTAATACACACGTACACACACTCAGTCATACATTACTGTTTATTCATGTAAGCGCGTGTGTGTGATGTGAGTATGTATGTAGTTCATATACAAATGTACAAGACTAAGTATGGTGAGTGCGAAAGCGAACGTAATATTTACGACGAAAGTCAACAACTCATAGACAAGAGCTAATCTGACTTTGGTGACACTGAAAGAAACACACTGGAAAATACTTCTACGCAGCGCAGTGCCATGGAGGAGGCAAAGTGAGAGCGAGAGCAGCGACATAAAGAGAGCAAGCTAAGCGCTGCTGAGAGAGCAGACTTACACCTATACACACACACCCACTTGTGCTCACAAACACCTGTGCAGTAGTAACCGCGCTATCGCAACCAACGTAAATGTATATGTGTAAGTTGGACATGTGTATTTGTGCAAGCTAATTTATATATGTATGTACGTGTGAACGTAGGCACGAATGTATTTAGTATTTGCGCTAGCAACTACGTCGGCTTACGCTCACGCACACACACACCCTACACAGTGCGACGACTGTTGCACAAGTTCAGCTGAGATGTTTCCCGTCTCGCTCTGAGTGTTCTGGGTTTGCGTCACGTTTCGTTGCGCTCAAAAACTTCTCTTTGTTTTATGATTCATTAGATGTTTTCGTTACTGTTGTTTTTGTTGCTGCATTAATACTTTATTTAAACAGTTAACTCGTAATAGTTTTTAACAACCGAAATAGTTGAATCTACTTTTAACTGACAGCGTCCGCCAACTGTTCAGCTTAGCTACGAAGAGAGCGAAAAGCTTTTAACTCGCACGAATAAACATCAACACATCTTTGCATCCATACACATGCACACCAACACACACTCACACACACAAGCTTATGCACACACAAGAACATGCACATACATAAGTAGTAAATGAACCACTTTTAGACAATTAACTCGTCATTTTCACTTATAAAAAAAGCAAACATTTGTTCGTCAGCCTTCGGTGTTTTTTTTTCGCTTCTTTCCATTTTGAAAACGTATTTAAAATCGCGACTTTGGATTCTTTATCGGGGCTATCTTATCAATCACACACGCGGTTCGATGGTACGCACGGAGGGGCAATGGGAACGAGGGGGCGGGTGGGCACTTGTACTTGTTGTAATTGGTGTTATTTATTTCATGTGTGTATTAAAATGTAAAAAGTGTGTGCACACTTTTTTCTTGTTTTTTTTTTTTTGCCTAAAGCTTCCTTAAATAATCGCAGTTTGTAACTCTGACGTAAACGCCGTCAGCCAACAATCAACTACAGTCAACAGGCAGTGACAGCTACAGCTACAGCGACGGCGACAGCTCAGCAGCAGCTAACACACAGCCAACAACAGCCACTTTAGCCACAGTAACAGCAGCAACTGGAGTACGAGTACTCCCAGTATCGGTGTACCAGCAACAACACACCAACACACACATATGCAATACACCACCATACACTCACACAGGCGCGCACACATCTCAAGCGCTACCGCTATACCAGGCCAGAGACTGAAAAGTCGGCCTCAATACACAAACACACAATACACGCTCACTCAAAATATCGCTTTTTAGTGGGGTGCTCTCGCTTGTATTAGTTTATTCCGCGGCCACTCACAAATATTCACACAAACACACACATCAACAATATACGGAGAGCCACACAAATACTTTTGAACTCGCACTCAAACACACTCCCGTTCACTTAAACAGTATCTGTCTATTCTTGACAAAGAGCTCGTTTGGAGCGCTGATTTCTCGTGTGTCTGTGTGTGTTTGTGTCAGGTTAGTGGGCATATATATGTATGTGTATCCATACACGTGCAGCATATGCAAGCATGTTTATGCGAGTGTGTTTGTGTATGAACAAAACTGATATCACCTGAGCGTAACGCTGAGAAAAGAATTGTTAAATTTGCTTTACCTGGCACAGTGTCAGACAAATTTGTGTGCGAAATTCGGAAATGTTGTGAGCAATTTCCATTCAATGGAAGCTACTGCTTACTCACAGCTATTTTGCTTTAATTAAACAAAAACTTACAAGAAAAAACTTTCATCGCACACGACAAAAAATCACGTACGTAGACGAGATTCACAAAAACACACACACACACACGTGCACAACGAGCATCTGTGTACCCCTGCCTGTGTGATGAGAGTGAAATATTTTTGTTACGCACTGTATGAGTAAATGAAATCAAGTTTCAGTCAAAGAAACCATGAATTAAAACGTCATTTTTTAATGACGATTAATTGCTTTAATTTCAAATTTGAAATTCTTCAGGCAAACTCAATTGCTCAAATTATTTTTGCAAGTGACAACGCCTGTATATATTATGTATTGCATTTCATGTTTGTCCAACTAAATACATTTTATTATCAAAATATTTTCAAATTTCCCCATCAATATCGATAAAAATACGCCGTAAGTCGATTAAGACCATTGAAAGCATGTACGACATAAATAATTGTAGAAGTGTTTCCACAGTTGAATCATCTTTTTGTATTATCAGGGTTATAGTATATGACTGTATATTTACATACATACATATATCCAAAGATAAGAAACCTGAATTGCAACTGCATTTATAAAGATAAAGCTCATTAAAGCAGATAACTGTAAAATTGTCGTATCATCTTCCTATTATGCAAATTTCGTGGCAGTCTGTAAATAAACTGCAACGACCTGAAGAGTTCACTAGATTAACACAACTACGACTTTTTCAAGAATATCGTCACAAGTTGCAATTTTAGATTGTACATTGATTCAAAATAGATTGATCCTAATGTAAATATTAAAAAAAAAAACTGTAATTGATGGGTATCAATATCAATCGCATTTTTGTTAAGTATGAATTTGCATAAACACAGAATATCTGAAATTAAATAGAAATCATAATCAAAAAAAAGAGTTCCATTACTGTTACTCAAAACCAAAAGGTTAAGTACATTTCGAGAACAATGCCCATAACCGATGACTTTATTGAAACACTTTTTGAGTGCGTGAGAGACAGTGAAACTGTGATACGAATAAATGTAAATTGCAGTGGGACAAATACGAAAGTTGAAAAAAACAGTAAAGACAATACAAAAATAGTAAAACAAAAACATAATGATGAAAAACCATTTCTCCCAACATATTTGAGAGGGATTATCCAATCAATACATAAAAACATATTCTGCAGAATTTTTAACAATGATGAAGCACGGAAAGCATGTGGGGATAGGAAGACTAATAGGACCTACTTTAAACACCTTATATCTGATTGCTGACTTAAATTCTATTTTCCTATAACTTGGGTTTTGCAAAAAATATTACAATAATAATGAAATTGATTCCACTGACACATATTTTCACAATTCGTATTTTCTGTTGCAGAACATTTTATTGTTTCAATGAAAAATGTTGGGAGGGCAATAAGATTGAAAAGATTTAAACGTTATTCTTTAAAACTTTCAGACATTAAACATTTAAACATTTCAAACATTATTTTAAAACGAAAGTGGACGATGCTGCCACTCAAGTTGAATAGTTATTAAAAATGTTATACATTTGAGTAAAAATAATTTTTATCTGCTTTCGGTTTGTAATTCTGCTGATTCTTGTTATATCCGGCAAAGGCTACAGGTAATTTGTGAAAATATGTGCCAGCAGAATCCTACAACTATATTGTGCCCAAGTTCTTGAGTGTTGTGTACATACCCTTGAGGTACGCGCCTTTTCAGCAGCAGCAACTGAACTGCTGTCTTTACTCTTGGGTCGCTCAGCTTTGCTGGTGGCCACAATCGGCAACCCGCCATTCTCAATCATGGTGACCACAATTTTATTGCTGGGATTACTTGATTTTCCACCTGTCGCTGCACCTGATGTCGATGTTTTCAGTTCCATTGCTTTTTGTCGCATGGCGTTCGAGAGCCGCTGTTTGCGCTCGAGGCGTGCGTCTTCCTTATCCTTTTGTAGCTTGGCAATGGTGGCAGGAGTGTGACTTTTCGATCGTTTCAGAAACTTTAACAATTGCTTCTTCACATTGTTGGCGCCTGTGGCATTTTCTGTACTCTCTCCACCCGAGATTTCGTCCAGCTTGGAAGCGCGACGTGAAATCTGTTGTTGAGCTTTCGCAGGTAGCTCCAGGCGACGAAAAACACCGTCGGCCATACGCACAAAACAGCCCTCGGTCATTTTGTGAAAGGAATCATTTGGCAATTTGTGAAAATTTCCATTGGGACTGCGATAGTAGCAGTAATCGGTTTTGTGGTAACCATCGCCAACAATGTAAAACTCATTTCGATTCTCAATGGGCGCCGCCGCCGCCATTGATGCCGATGCCACATCCTCGACTTTTGCCGAACTACAATCGATAGGCAGCGGGAAGTTCATCAGATTGCTGGTGCTGCTCACCACGTCGGCAGTGCCATCACCAAGTTCTATCGATCCAGAAGCTTGTGTCTTCGAACCCTTTAATTCGCTGATTGTGATTGGTCGACGCTGAGGATCGTTCATATTTTTGCGCATAATGCTCCCATTGCGTAGCAAAGAGTCGCGCAATATGGAGAGCTCATCTTTGCGTAAGGTTGGCTGCTGCTGCACCAGTGTTGTGTAATGTTTCGATGATGATGATGATGATGTCGACTTGCGTGCTGATGTACGCCGATTGGCAAAGTGTGCTGCTGTGGCAGGTTGCTCATCTTTGTTGTTATTGTTGTGGTTATGGCTGCTGCTGCTCGCATGGGTTTGTTGTTGTCGATGACTCGTTGCTTGACCCATGTCGTGTATGTTCCTTAATTGCTATCTTTTTACAATTTCGATTTATTTGATAATCATTCAACTTAGTCGTATTGAGTCTGCTGCTGACGCATCTGTGTATGACATGCTTGCAATTTGTACGAAATATTTAAGAACTGTTTAGCGCACAATCATAGTATTACAGTTTGCTCTTGCTCCTTTCTCTCTCTTAGTGCAACGCGCGAGTTGTTTAATTCTATTAGAGCATTAACAGCACAACAAGAAATGTTCATTAAAAGACACAGACCCAGCAGCATTCACACATATACATTATATTTGCGTCTTTGCTGCTGCTTTACTTTAATTTACTTTTATTTTCTGAACACAACAACACAACGTAACTCTCATCGTTTAATATTTGCAATAATAATATTGCTGCTGCTTACATGACCAAGTCATGCATAGCGAGCCACAGTATATCAAATAAACCACACAGCGTTGTCTTATCATCATATACTGAGTATCGCACATACACACACACCGACACACAGTCTTATTTTAAACCTTTAATACACAAGTATGTGCGTGAGTTTGTGTTTGCATGTGTGGAACATTTTTTAAGTTGAAGAGCGTTGCGATAGTAAGGTCCACACCGTAAATGCATTCCACAGTTACAAAAGTTTTGGAACACGATAGTCGCGCTCGCGCACGCCCGATAAATGAGACAACGACAACAACGACGTCGACGGAAACAGGCAGAAATATAGAAGCACAGACGATGAAGCCCCACATACACATATGTATGTGTACATGTGAACATGTATGCAAGCAAGTTTAAAAAAGCTCAACGCGTTTTGTTTTCTTTTCTCGTCTTGCTTCGCTCATTTATTGGTGTGTTCACTCTTGTTGCTGTTGTTATTGTTGCTGCTATTCTTCTGGTTAGCTCGTTTGCATTAAAGCTCTACTTGCTCGTGCTTACGCATACAAACACACACACTCATCACATGCACACACACTTGTACTGTTTGTCTATCCAATGTTTTGTATTGGAATGTGTTGAATTTTCTATATTTTTATCCGTTTTTTTTTTTGTTTTACTGCACACCATATATTTGAAACGTATACACATGTATGTAAATTTGTTGACATGGCATAAATATGCATATGCATTCGTATATGTGGGTTTATGTGTGCGTCGCATAAGCATGTGTGAGTGTGTAAGTACTCATGT
This sequence comes from Drosophila rubida, assembly GCA_035046165.1. Lineage (NCBI taxonomy): Eukaryota > Metazoa > Arthropoda > Insecta > Diptera > Drosophilidae > Drosophila > Drosophila rubida. The sequence goes on from JAWNOF010000022.1 coordinate 2,323,462, forward strand.
GCATATGTAAGTACCTTATAATTAAATTAACTTATCATTCGCAATTGGTTTGGCTTAGTTGGATCTCTGTCTGAGGCAGCAGAGCAGCCAAAGCTTCTGCTGCTGCTGAAGCTGAAGCTACAATGGCAATCAAGCCAAAACAAATACATACACACAAACAGACACACACACTCACAAATACACATTCTACATTTAACTCAAATTGCTGAACTATTGTGATGATTGTTCACTTGTATGATTTTTATTTGTGTGTTGCCTTTGTGCAAAATTAGGCGCTGTCTTACACAGAATATATTTCAATAAATTATGAATCATTTATTCAATGTTATTTGCTGCGTTCACATGCACTTTGTATGACAAGAAAATATATAAAAAAAAGTGAAACAAAGACGGAAACTATATAAGAATTACGCACGGCTCAGCGCGAAAAATTGCAATGACAATGAATTTTATGATAAAAAAAAACATCCATTCAAGTATAATCAATGCGAACAACTTTTGTTTGTCGACAACAACAACAACAACAACATTAGTCTCAGAAGGAATACCGTGTTGGCAAACGTCGAACAATAAACAACGACAACGGCGAACGCGACAGAGTGACCGACCACACGAATGAAGTGGAACTTAATACTAAAACAAGCTTTCGACCATTGAATGCGACTGTGTCGCAGCGGCCGCGGCAGCCGCATATTGGAATAAGTTCTACTACCGCGCTTCGCTCAGAAAAAAAAAAACAAATTGTTATTTTGCAGCTTGTGCTGAACGACGATAGTTGAAGATTAAAGGCAAATGGCAACAAGAACGACACACCCTATAAAAATTTTTCCAACGCGTACATAATGTACACAAGTATTTTACACATTATAGGAATAAATGTGCGTATTTACTATTATAGTATATGCATAGTATCATTAGGTACATCCATACATTATATACATACATCGCATATGTAATAAAAATAAATAAATGTATGTACTCTTTTCATGTGACATGCCTCACTCATACAACTACACACACGCACACACCAAATTAAAGCTCTTTCCCGGAGAGCAGCAGAGCGAGCTTTTATTCTCAAGCAAACTAAACTTATTGGCTTGCTCTGAGCGCTGTTCAACGAAGAAGCACAAGATCCGATCCGAAGGCTTCAGAGACTACTATACAAAAAAGCTATCAATCAACAAATAAAAGAAGTGAGAGCGAGAGAGTTTATATTAAATTGGCACTCTCATCGCTTCGCCGCTTCTATGCGCTCATTTGCTGCCGATTACACTTGCACTTGTAGTTGACATGATAGTTACTCACACACCCACGCAACTAAGTGGTACTCTTGAGACAACATTCAGTTTATCGCTTTGCGCGTAACACACAATATCAATATTTTCGTAGCCTAAACTGATTGCCCACCAAATACACTACAAATAAAAAAAATTATATTGTTAAAAAAAATGGGCATGAGCTTAAATAGCACTTGGCTTTTTAATTTGAATAGACATTAAATTCAAACGTAACTAAATTACTTGAGATCGATACAACTGCTGATCCATTTGTATGCTAATATTAACTCCACAAGAAGTAGACAATAACGGTTCATAACCAAAAACTTCCACAACTGAATTCCGATAATACATTGTTATCGTCTTGAAATGGACAAGCCAGAGTCTGAAGCAACGCAGCCCACAAATGCTGAGCATGAGGAATGCAAACAGAAACAGATGCAGAGATTCGACAGGAGTAGATTGGACATGGCCTTTTAATTGACCCCACGACACAATTATCAAATAACTTCAAAGATTAGGTGTAGTTATGATGAGTACAAGGACATGACAACGGGTCAATGCAATGGGGGGGTGGGACAACAAATATATGGATTAATCGGCAATTAAAGGCTGGTCACACTTACCTTGGCAGACGATGTTCGCTGTTTGATGGCAGAGGCGTGAGCCGAGTGTGTGCTAAGAACGTTCTTATTGACCGAGGATGCAACGGTGCCGCCACCACCACCTCCGACACCGCTTCCCGGCGCATGGTGATGATGGTGATTGATCGCTGTGGTCGCTGTTGCGGCACCAGTTGCGGCGGCGCTACTGCTGCTGTTGTTGCCAGAGAGTCGTGCACCATCCGTGGTCATGTTGTTGGTGACATGTTGCTGTTGTGGATGATGTTGATGTTGATGCTGCTGATGTTGATGCTGATGGCTGCTGTGCTGATGCGAATGATTCGTTTGATTTGTCGCCGATGCGGATGCGGATGCGGGTGTCGAGGATGTTACGGCCACAGCAGGTGTGTTGTTGCTGCTGCTCGTCGTATTATTGCTCGAGGACATTGTCGTAGTTGCTGCTGCTGCCGAAGCTGCAGTTGTTGCTGCTGCTGTTGTGGTCGCTGTCGCTGCTGGCAGTGAGACAATGTTAGCATTGACTGAATCATGCTGCTGTTGCTGCTGCTGCTGATCCTTGACTGAATGCGCAGACGTGCTGATTGTAAATGTGGTTGTGCTTGCAGCGGCGGCGCCCGTTGTGGAGGCCGTCGATGACGATGACAGCGATGGCGTTGCCGCGGTTGTTGCAGTGTTGCTACTACCGTTGCCGCCATTGCTGCCATTGCCGCCATTGCTGACATTGTCCGCGGGCAGGGCTTCAGGAACTGGTTGCAGCGTTGTTCGCATTGCTGTCGACATTATTTTACGTTAACCAAATAGTATGTGTTTTTTACAGTATTCTAAATTTGCTCTAAGCACGCATTAAGAAACAGCGTCGCTCACAACGTTCAAATGAGATTCAAGTTAAATCCTTTCTTTCCGTTTCTCCTTGCTCTCTTCCGTCCTTTAAAAGTACTTGCCGTGTGTTGAGTTGGGTAACTTAAAATTATGCAATTGCCTATTTAGTTACGTTGCTATCATCCAGTTTTGCTGCCAGCCACTTCACACCTAAAACAAATAGAGACTTGTTAATTAATTGTTATCAAATTATTTGCATTCAATGCCCCATTGCCCAAATCAATACAATACAATTCCACGAAGCTTTCAAGTGCATTACATTCTTATTGGACTTTATAAATCGCCTCAATTCCTTATCTAAGAACATCACCCATTTCGCTCGTCTGCCTTGATTGCCACATCGCAAATGACTTGTTTACAAATTTACAACATTAGTCTGAAAATTTAGTTTAGTTATCAGGAGCCGAAAATTATGATTATTTTTATTAATATCCATTTTAGATAACTTTAGATCATAATCATTGTTATAAAACAAATAATTATACTCCAAAATAAATTACGGCTTCTGTGTTTCGAGTTTTTTGTTTGAAATATATTTTAATAAATCAATCAAAATCAATATCTAAAAGTCTAAAGTTTAAAGGTCTACAATTTAATAAACATTAACATACAAAATGTAATCAATACTATTTAAATATATATTTACTAATTCCATAAAATATTTATAATTTATTTGATTATAACAATCACAAATAAAACAATTCCAAATTTGATCCATTTGTTTTTATTTCTGTTTAGTTTGTTTCATAGGTTTAGGGAATATAAAAATAGATTTGGTGTGGCCAAATCAATTCAACTACATGTAATTTAATTGTATTTTAGTTTTAATAACCATAATTGGTCTATAGATATTTGAATAACAAAATGCTGCATTTCATCTGATCTTAGCACTGCGCACCTAAAATATAAAATTCGTTAATTAATCAATGATAAACAAAAGAAAATAACTTACCAGAAAATAGAATAAAGCAGAGCTATTGTAAGTAGCAAACCATTTTTTAAAGTTATGTACATAAAGTGCTTATTAAACTCAAAACTATTAGCAACATTTTCTTAATTCGCTTTGTAGTCTGCCGGCGACCTTTCGCCTTTAGCATTCGCTTAAATGTATGCTTTAGGCCAACTAGAGCAATCGATTGGGGTATCTTGCCAAGGCTTTTTTCTAGTGCTTGACCCTTGAATAAGTTACTATAAAAATTACAGAAATGAAATGGTGGTATGTAGTTAGTTAACTTAACTACATTGTTAAATCTAAAAAATTCAACAGAGCTATGTCAAAAATAAGTTACGATTAATTTTAGCGGGTATATAGTAAGGACTTAAAAATTCAATCACACTTTCGATTTCTGCCTTTCGATGTGTATCTTGTAAAATGGAAAGTTCCTGCCTTACAGCAAAGCTGAGATTGCTTCTCGAAAGTAAATCAACAATTTTCTTGCTATCAGAATGTGTAAGAGCCACGGCACTTCGGGATACACTGTGAATTTCTGATGGATGCAGTCCAATCCAGCGCAGCAAGGGCGTGGCAAGTTCAAGCGAACTGAAAGCCATCGCTTGTGAGCCGTGCTGATAAATAAGCATAATCTCGATGCCAAATGGATCGGCATCCACAAGAATGTAAGCCGGTAACTGGCATTCAACTGAGAGCCTGTGCACAATGCGACGAGTCGAACAATCCGGATATCCTTTGCCTGTCAACAGTATGAAACGCAAGCCAAATGTGCTGAAAGCATGTTGCGATAACAAGCTTTCAAACACGGATTCCTTTTCGACAATCAAGACCATCTCGGCACTCGTTACAATGCGCTCCACATTCTCGAAATCAGTTGGCAATGTGACGGCACGCGAATATTCATTGCAGTCCAATACATCGCCATTGTTCATCAGCAATGTGACATCACCTGCAAAAACGCATTTATTAATTTCAGTCAACAATATATTGAAATCGATTTACATATTTACCTGCTATAAGGCCTTTGGATGCAGACAATAATCCAAGATGAACTGGCGCTGTGTTTAGCATGCGGCATACATCCAGTTTTGCGGCATCAATATACGATTGAGATCTAATCATTTGTGTATCACGATAATAAAGACCACGCACCGTACAACTGCCGCCAAATACGTACAAACGATGTATCTCGGCCAGCAGATAAACAATCAGGCAAAATCGATGCCGACTTTGGCGGTGATTAAACGTTATCTTCCGAACTGATAGATTATTAGGCTTGCCCTCACGGTATCGTGGCACTTTGATCGTTACCTTTTCTTCGGACATTATGCTTGTGATTAGCTCAATTGCAATCTGCTCAATTTGAGCCAATAGATCACCAGGCATAGCCATACCGTTATAGCAAACTAACATATAAACTTATACTAAAAATACATAACTTTATTATAGTGGGTAGGTAGCTATCTATTATGATCAACTTTCACAGTTCTCAAACAGCGTATTAACCTCCTAATACAGCAATCATCACCTGTTTGTCCTTGCTTTTTTGACTATCCTGCAAATTCTAGCGACTGAAAATCGATAAAATGTTATAAATAAAACGAATGAATAATTAATAAAAAGCAAACAGCGCGCCGTTTTGGCTGTTTGCTTTTGGTAGATAGTTCTGCCTACTAAGGTTATGGTTTAATTGTTATACCGGCTGTTCGTTCCAATGCCATTTGATTATAAGGTTAACAATCACTTTTATCAATAAAAGTTACCAAAAGGTTGAATATCATTACATAATTAACAAATTGATCGAATTTAATATATATATTATATCATATATTTTAATAACTGGATATCAAAATTAGTCCAATTCGTTTAAGATTTGTTGTAGTAAGATTTAAGATTTGTTTTAATTTAACAATAATAAATGTGAAAAGATGACTATCAAAAAATTATTAAATAATTGTTTAAGCTAATCTATCCAAGTTAGTACAAAATTACCAATAAGAGTTTCTACACTAACGTCAAATTCCAACTGAGTTAATCACTAATAAATTTGAAATTCTCTTTGTTTAGAAATCATTTGCCCTTATAAAGTAACTGATAAAATAAATCAAAATGAATCTTTTTAAATTAAATTTTAATAAACGTACAATGAAAATAATTTTTCTATATGTTGAATTTTCCACCATCAAAGAGCCAATAAAATGATTATCTTTAGCAATCACTAAACCCATAGTTACGAATTGTAATTATGAACAAAATAACGGAGCAGATTGTATCTAAAAACTGAAATAGTTTCTGTGACGCCCCATTTTTAGACTAATTGGAATAATCTGTTTAGTTCTAATCGTTGTTTTTCCACTCAATTTTGTCGCTTATTATATTCTTAGTTTAAATAATGCAAAACTGTGCAACGAGTACGTTTTTCGGCATTCGTTTTGTCACTTTTTCACTCAAAAACTATAAACGAATTTTTACTTTTTTTTGTGGGTTTTTATCTATAAACAAAGGGAGAGAATTTAGTGGAAACTACCGAAAACTGAGAGCAAAGAAAGATATAGATTTTGATGCATTAACACCGACACACACATACATATACACCTATGCATGTGTTGTAAGTGTGTACATTCTTATTTCACACACCCTTTTATTATTAATCTATTTTATGTTTATGTATTAGTTCATATTTATATATATTTTCCCCGACATAAGCAATGTATTTGTGTGCAAGTGTCTGTGTGTGTGCGAATGTGTATATATATTTATTTTTGTGTATATGCTGATGTCGAATAAATTCACGTATGAAAATATCAGAGAAAATAACAAATTATGTACATTAACGGCGCAGACACACGCACACACTTACACTGACATCAAAAATAACAGTCGTCGTTTATGCATAACTTGTCAATTTGATTATTAATGCTTATTTTCATGTTGCTTTTCATATGCGCCCAGAAAATGTACTCGTTATATTACAAAGCAAGAGAGTTTATTTTCTTGGACCACGGGGGCTGACAAGGCATTTGGGCGAGGGAGGTGTGTGGGGGGCAGACAGCGACAGCAGCAGCGAATGAAAGAGAAAAACTAGCGAAACACAGCAGCAGCAGCAACAGCAGCGAACGAAATGGCAGCCCCCTAAAGTATTGATTTGCTGGCTGGCGCTCGCCATACCCCGAAAGCACAAGCAGAGTACTTACCAATATAAAATATAAATTCCTGAAGAAACAATATTAGGTCATTAAATCTCTCTCTGGTATTTTGTGAACATTTACGTTATTTTTTAATTTGTTGAAAAGTCATACGCGATCCATTACCTCATGCCTTATTTCATTCATATAACACATTATTACTTAATTTTTCATTTTTTTCTTCAATTTTCCAACGCCAACCAACCAAGTGGTAGTAGAAAAGAAAGACCGACTTTTACCGAGCGAGCAGTCGACGACACTACACACAACGAAATGCAAATGCATACATACATATGTATGTATCTTTCTTTCTCACTCTCACACACACACTCACAGGCATGGGCCAATAAAGCAGCAAATAATTCTCAATAAGATTTTTGTGATGATGAAAAAACAACCGTTTGCAAATTGTCGCATTAAATAATACACGTATTTTAACTTAAATATTTGGTTCACTACGACTTTTTTTCTTTTGCCTAAAATATTGTTTGCTTTGCACAAACTACATTGTCATTTCTTTTTCATTACTGCGAAAGCGGACAATCAAAAAAAGTAACTTGATATTGCGCTCTATATAAGTTGAAGTCAATTGGTTTTGCTGTCAGTTGGCAAATGCAATAAATGACTTGCACAGCATCTTCGTTGCACTTCCAGAGATTGTAATTATTATCTTTCTCAAACCACATACACAATGGAAATTCAGCAGCATACGTCGTCCAAAAAATTCACATTAGTATCAGGCAGCCATGTTGTAGGGTTGATAATTCGCAATCGATACATCGGCATTTCGAAGCATAACGATCTAAGCGCAATCATTGAACCTTCGCTAGTATTCGTCTGACCTGCTTTGAGCGAATGCTATTCGTTAAATTATTGAATTTAATTCGATTTAAAAGGTCCGAATACAAATGCGTCGTTATGTATATATAATAACAAATACATTTTTCTGAATTTCAGGAATGCAACACGGTGATCGTTAGCTGAAAATTATTGAAATCAGTTGATTTATTTGATTTCTTTCAAATTATCGATATTAAATCAGCTGTTTGACTTCAAATTATTTTGCAGTTACTACAATCTGTATTGCAAAATAGCAATTAATAACACGGAAAATGATGATATTCAAAATGGATGCAATTTTGAACATTTGATAGTCGGTGTTACCAATTCCAATTTGACCAATTAAATTTGAGTCTAGTTAGAATTATGTATCTGTATCCATATTCATTTCAACCACCTGTTTGTTAAAGGTTTGTTAAAGGTTAGACATTTTATTGCAAATTTATATAAATAACTAAAATCGTAGTTGCATTTTTACTCTATTTTATAACGTTTGTTGGAAAAATTAAATAATGTTGATTTTGATAACTATTGGTGGTGTACGTAATCGCGTATATCGATATAATTGATCGATAGCTCCAATCGTTGGCATTCGTTGACACTGAACTGAAACACGCCTTTTTCCTTTCTTTCCTACATACCATAATGGCGGTAGGTTTCTGAAATTTTTGTCCGATGTAAATTATACTTTATCAGCAATAATCTTTGCATTTTTTTGTGAATTCTGAATGTAAAACTGATGCGAATGCATTGGATGTGATTGTTGAAATAATATTTTTGTGAAAAATGAATATGCACCCAGTAATAAATAAATAAACAATTGCAGGCTGTTGCTAAGAAGGAACCTAAAATCAAGCGCGACCCCGCGAAGAACCCTATGCGGGATTTGCACATTCGCAAGCTGTGCCTGAACATCTGCGTGGGTGAATCTGGTGATAGGCTGACCCGTGCCGCCAAGGTAAGTTGAAAAGACGCGAAACAACAAGAAGTTGCGAGTTGACGAAATGTTGTCGTTGTGGTTCCATTTTGTAGGTGTTGGAGCAGCTGACTGGTCAACAGCCGGTGTTCTCCAAGGCCCGTTACACAGTGCGTTCGTTCGGTATTCGTCGTAATGAAAAGATTGCCGTCCACTGCACAGTGCGCGGTGCTAAGGCCGAAGAGATTCTGGAGCGTGGCTTGAAAGTGCGTGAATACGAATTGAGACGCGACAACTTCTCGGCCACTGGCAACTTTGGCTTTGGTATCCAGGAACACATTGATTTGGGCATCAAGTACGATCCCTCAATCGGTATCTATGGTCTGGACTTCTACGTTGTTCTGGGACGCCCAGGTGAGCAATCTAAAGTGGTTAAATTGGTTATCCAATTTGTGCATATAATTAGGTATCTCTTTCCAATACGAAATTGATGCTCAGTAACTGTGCGCAAAGCAAAGAAGTTGTGCTTAAATGAATTCGCTTGCATGTGAATTTAGACGGTACCATTTCGACAGCTTCCTTCCTCCTCCCATCCCTACGGATAATTCACAACTGTATTTTCGTAGACATTAACGGACGTTTGTTGTTTGTACATTTTAGGTTACAACGTGGCGCACAGGAAACGCAAGTCCGGCACCGTTGGCTTCCCGCACCGTCTGACGAAGGAGGATGCCATGAAATGGTTCCAGCAGAAATACGATGGTATCATCCTGAACAGCAAGAAATAAGCTCACATTCAACTGGGTGTTTTTATAAGATGAATTCTGTAATAAAGCCGGCACAACGGTCAAAATTAATGAACCACTGTTTAACCTTCAATAACATAAGTAATTTATTTGTTAATCTTGGAACTGTGCTTAGATTTGCTGCCTTTTCTGTGACTTAAAACTGCGAATCGAATTTGTTGTACCAGCCATTGGACGCCCTCGTCCAAGCCTTCGCCTGAGATGGCATTACTCGAACAGATGTGCCAGGGCTTATCTTTGATGTTATCCAGACCCAAAGCTGAAATTGAATGCGTTGAAATTAGCATGAAATGTTCTCATAATACAGATGTTAATACCTGCTGCAATTTTGACGTTGGACAGTGAATCCTCGAGATCCGATTTGTTGCCATAGAAAAGTATTGGCACTGTGCGATTGCATAAGTCGGGATGCTGTAGTACTAGATCCAGTTCATCTTTGACAACAACTGGAAGACCAAGCGTAAACGAAGTTACCACAACACAGTTGCATTCGATTGATTTCTTACCAAATCGCATTCTATCACTGGAGTCAATAACGTAGATAATTCCTTGACAGTTTTTGAACTGATGTTCCCACAAGTTTCTGTACCGTGTCGCACCCGACATATCCATGGCTTTGATGCTCACGCCCATGGCTTAGTTGGGTATTTATTAAAATAGTTTACTTCTTTATTTCTAATGAAGACTTACTGTAAAATTGTTCGACCAGAAAGCCAACTGTTGGCACCATTATCGCAGACTGTTCGTTTGGTTTCTTGAAATGATTCAATATCGTCGATTTGCCACTGTTATTTAGGCCAAGCACCAATATAGTCATTTTATCTTTCTTCACTTTGATTAAATCCGCCAAATTATTAAGCATTCCCATTTTGTATGCTCTTAGAGCTAAATAAAAACAATAACAATGCCAAGAATTTTCATTTGGCTTTGGCCACTTAAAGTACTTTTGGTTACCAAGGTAACGCCTTCGGGACATTCATCGATTTATTAGAACTCTTTCAATGTCAGACGTAAGCCTCATGCTTGAAGCACTAATTTGAGAATTGTAATTCGTTGGTAAGGCTGACCATTTTTAAAGCCAGCTATTTCGATCATCAACTTGCACGGTCAAAAGCATATGTTTTGTTTTTATTTAAGCTAGATATTTTACTATATGCTTGCACTTTAGATATTCAATTTTAATTATACATTTTTGCGTTTTGATTTTTAATTATTTCATTCGTGCTTCAGTTATTTGTTATCGATCATGAAATTAGTGTTCGATGTTTTAAGGACGAGTAGAATTTATTACTTTTGCCTGTGTTTGGCAGTAAAATATCACTAGTTACGGATGGCTATTATTTATAATCTCCCAATTCCTTAAGAGTTACGTTTGTCAAATAAATTAAACTCTTCGGGTTAATGGCTGAATTACTTGCGTACAAATTTCAAAGTATTTTGCCTAAATGAAATTGGGCTGGGAATTAGTTTGATAGGGTTTTAATGTTGTATTCCTTGGTTATATTTATATGGGTTTCCTCGTTTTATTTTTATTTTTCCAACTTTATTCACTCATTAGTAAAACTTTACTATCTATAAATTCTAAGCAGCAATAACGCGGAGCTTCTTTAAATTCATTTTGATTTTCGATTATTTACCTGCGTTAACGGCTTTAATTATCTGGGTCACCTTGCGAACTTGAATACCCTCAATATCACCTGAGCAGCTGGTGATCACTGCATGATCATTGTGATCAGATGCCAGGACAGATTATAAAAATTTTGTTACAATTCAATTGGAATAGTTGAAGACGCGTGAGCTGCTGTATTGTATTGTATTTGTATGTTTGGTATAAGAATAAAACAGAGCGAAGCACAGGAGAATTACATTTTATTTACTTCATTTTGTATAATTTTTTTAACATTATCAAATAATAAACCAATATCTTAGCAATCTAGAAAGTTAGCTGCCATTAAAAGTTCTAAGGCAATCTCTGGTGCAATCGGAAATTCTGGTATTTCAGTTGAACTGTTGGTATAGCGAACTTTATATGTAAAATACATGCACACCTTTTGTAAAACATGTGATCTGAAAATAAAAAAACAAATTTTGATTTAGATCCGTATTAATTATAAAGATAAAAAGGAAATGCTACAAATGAATACGATTAAAATAAGTGCAGATGGTATAACCGAGACAAATCGAAGTTGAATATTATTGGAAGCCACTGTAGGTTAAAGTAGCTTGCAGGAAGGAGACTACATCACTATAATATATGGTATCTATATGTATAAAGAAGAGTATACATTTGAATACTGTAATATAGATGGAAAATCTTTGCAGTCTTCACAGGCACCGGGGCAATCCTATCGGCCAGAGAGGAGAGTGGGAATAGAGTATAACAAAACTATCGAGATATTTTTGATACCAAGTAGAATAAATGCGATTACAAATTTTGAAGGCTATTAATAATGTTATCCACACGATACAAAACTATGGGGTTTCGCGCACTTTGAAATTGACACTAATCGCTGGAGATGTATGCACCGTTCAAAAATATAATATATGCACGTACATATGTACATATATTGAAAATCTTGCCGTACCCTTCATGAACCGGTCAATAGGTCACTCTGCGATTTGCGAATTTCAGTAGTGTGCTTGCCAGAGGGCCAATTATGGTTGGGAGATGGTGAAATTGTACTTACGGAATTTCCCGAAAGTGCACTTCGTTTGCCTCGTTCTCAGCAAATTGTCCAGGACCAGATAGCATAGCCTTTATTGTGCCAGAGGTGAGAGCATGTTCGCGTTTTACAATAAATTCGTGGCCGTCGGATGAAATGAGTTTGACGTACATGGCGTCTGGGCCCTCACAACCGCCATAGATCTTATCACTGCGCTGCTCATCCATTGCTATCATCGGAGTAATTAAATTGCTTGCGTTTTTGCAATAATTCAACTTATTTATATTTTTTTGTCTTACTGGCCAAAAATCAGTCGGTGACAACACTTAAATTCTTACATATGTATGTATGTATGTCTCTATATATAATGCAGTGTTGGACAACGTCTTCAACACACAATGTACAATAATTATTTACTTATGCAACTTAAAACTCATACATCTACAATTAATTTAAATAACTTATTGAACACGTCAAAAATCACCTTACACACACATATGTATATATTAAAAACTACTTTTCATTTTATGTCTGTCATAGTACAGCAGCCCTCGTTTTGATTATTCGCTTGCTTTCTAGCATACTCCAAAAGGTTCATGCACTCAATTGTACAATTACAGTTAAAATCGGCATTTATTTCTACATTTCCTTTATTCTCCCATTAGTTGATTCCAAAGCTTGCATGCCAGTTTTGCCGGTCGCTGTGATAAAGAAAGTGGTAAAAATGCATGCATTTCATTGCATGTCACATTTGTCTTCGATATTAACTTGCTCGATACTTCTAGACCGTGTTAGAAAATACCATTCGCTTGTTTGCTCGATACCAAGTATTTGCTGTCACTTATCGATATATTAAATTCAAATTTTATTGATTGCAATAAATTGTATATAACCCTATATATATTACCGGCATTACTTAATTGATATGCTCATAATAAAATAAATACTAAAAAATAGCTTGGGCAACTAAAACCTATCGGTACTCATATTACTTTTTCTTAAAGAATGGAACCACAGTAATTTCGAAATATGATAAGAAAAAATACGGGTTAAAAGAACACATTTCTTCTAAATTAATAATTTTTAAATTGCTTTGAATTTCCGCTACCGTGACCTGCATTAACATCTACTTATCTGGATATTCGTATCTATACATTCTATATAAACACTTCATTAACAAGTTCCTTTCATTATTTTTTATTATGCATACATTTGCACTCTCCACAAATACGAAATTCTTATGAATATATTAAGTTTTTTTTTCAAAATTTCTCGTTTAACAACACGACCACGTCAAATGACATTTCTTGGAAGCTCACGTTCCTACGGATTCTTCCATTATCTAAATTTCAGGAACAAAATTATTGTTAGCCCATGGCTGCTTGCTTTTCATATTTGATTATTACCCAAATTAACCCACTTTCCCAAAGAAAGACAATTGTTTATGTTAGTTACCAAGGCAATAAATAGATTTCAGAAGAAATAATTTCGACTTTATTGGTTACGACCTTTTAAAGAACAAACACTTTTTTAAACTTAATTTTTTGTTCTCATTTTATTTCACGCAACTTGAGAAGTTAAGTTAGACAGAGAGCGGCAGCGAGAGAGACTTTAGTTCTCATCGACCTCAGCCTCCTGTTCCTCCTCGAATTCGGCATCCTCATCAGCGGTGGCTTCCTGGTACTGTTGGTATTCAGAGACCAGATCGTTCATGTTGCTCTCAGCCTCAGTGAACTCCATCTCATCCATACCCTCGCCAGTGTACCAATGCAAGAAAGCCTTGCGACGGAACATAGCGGTGAATTGCTCAGAGATACGCTTGAACAGCTCCTGGATGGCGGTTGAGTTGCCAATGAAGGTAGCGGACATTTTCAAGCCACGGGGAGGAATATCGCAGACAGCGGTCTTTACATTGTTGGGGATCCATTCAACAAAGTACGAGCTGTTCTTGTTCTGAATGTTCAGCATCTGTTCGTCGACCTCCTTCATGGACATGCGACCACGGAAGATGGCAGCGACGGTCAGATAGCGACCGTGACGTGGATCGCAGGCAGCCATCATGTTCTTGGCATCGAACATCTGTTGGGTCAGCTCAGGGACAGTCAGAGCTCTGTACTGTTGGGAGCCCCTGGATGTGAGTGGAGCAAAGCCAGGCATGAAGAAATGCAGGCGGGGGAATGGAACCATGTTGACAGCAAGTTTGCGGAGATCAGCATTCAGTTGGCCAGGGAAGCGGAGGCAAGTGGTAACGCCCGACATTGTCAGAGACACCAGATGGTTCAAGTCACCGTATGTGGGTGTGGTCAATTTCAGTGTACGGAAGCAGATGTCATAGAGAGCCTCGTTATCAATGCAATAGGTTTCATCTGTGTTCTCAACCAGCTGGTGCACCGACAGTGTGGCGTTGTAGGGCTCCACAACGGTGTCCGAGACCTTTGGCGAGGGCACCACGGAGTATGTGTTCATGATTCTGTCGGGGTATTCTTCACGGATCTTGGAGATGAGCAGAGTGCCCATGCCAGAGCCGGTGCCGCCACCAAGCGAGTGTGTAAGCTGGAAGCCTTGCAGGCAATCGCAGGATTCAGCCTCTTTGCGCACAACATCGAGCACCGAATCAACAAGCTCAGCGCCTTCTGTGTAATGGCCCTTGGCCCAGTTGTTGCCAGCGCCCGACTGTCCAAACACAAAGTTATCGGGTCTGAAGATCTGACCAAATGGGCCCGAACGGACTGAGTCCATGGTACCAGGTTCCAGATCCACAAGCACGGCGCGTGGCACATATTTGCCACCGGACGCCTCATTGTAGTACACATTGATGCGCTCCAATTGCAGGTCACTGTCGCCATGGTAGGCACCAGTAGCATCGATGCCATGCTCATCGGAGATGATTTCCCAGAACTGCAATTGCATATAGAAAATAATTTTTAGTTAGACAAAGGTAAGGAAAATAGTTAGCTATAGCATTGTATACTTTAGAAAGAAAACAACTATTCTAGGTAGTCAACATTACTTTCGTCGCTTAAGTTTTGAGGGCACAGACAAGTTAATTTAGTATTTCTATAGATAAAATTGCTACACGAAAACAGATGTTCCCTTTTACTTTAAATCAATAAAAGATTTCTCTAAGTTGTCGCCAAAAAGGGCGTGAACCGATGTCTATAAACTATTGATTTATCACTACATATATACCGTTATGTATAACAAGAATGAGTCTGCTCAATTGAGGAAAAAATAAACCAGGCTTTATATAGTCACAACAAGCCGGGGACTGCTGAGTAGTTTATGGCAAGCCATGAGATTGTTTTTTGTTTTTTTATTATTTTTGGTGGGCCGAACGACAACGGAAACATCGTCATCATTAACAACAACATCATGGTTGCGGCGCTTGCGTGGGTCTAACATAACGCCAGCTGTCCACCTTTGCGGTCTTGTCGTTGTTGGCTTTCCAAATATGTACGTAGGCTAGTTGGAGTACAGACAACCTCGATCTTTACGTATAGCTCTTGCCTATCTATCTATGCATGCGCCCCACGCAGCAAGCGTAGATTTAAGCTGGCGCGACGACCTCACAGCTCTTTCCCTCTCTTTCAGCATAGGCGTATACACAGATACAGATACATTCAATACATGTGCATAAGCAGAGACGAGCTTACATCATCGCCAGCAACCCACACAACAAGCGATAATAAAGCGACCGCTGCCGCAGCTCTGCTTCTTCTAGCCGAGGCCAAGCTGTCGCCTCGCCGCCTGCAGCGAAAACTTTTGCCATCTGGCGTTAGAAGTGAATTTTCTGACTTGATTACGTCACTTTTCGAGCCGTACTTTGTTGTGGCTTTGTTTACTGCACATAAACAACTTAGTCTTACTACATTACCTATTAATTGCGAGTGGGAAAAGTATTTGTCATGCTGCCTAAAATTACCCCTTAGTAAGTGTGTATATCTATAAAGCGAACTTCAAGCCATTCGCCTCCTGCAATGTGCGTGACAAGCGTCCGCACCTATTTCCATACACAACCAACACACGCACACACGCCTATATATAAATGTACGTATATCTAAATGTATGCATCTTGCTATATACATAAATAAGTACATAACGAGTCATGCAGCTGTTACAAGGGTAGGTTTTTGTACCGTGCCGTGCCATGCCGAGGACAACAAGGACTCTATTGATTTGCCTGCTGATGACGAAGCGAATTCGCAATGAGCCGATGGCAATGGCAGCCGGCATACGCATGTGCATGAAAACTGGCAACGCCGCCTTTGGGTGTGTCATGTACATTACACACACACACACACATGGTATGCATGTTTTAAATGGTATTTATGCTAAGGAAATTGCATTTGCTTATTTCAACTTTTTTCATTCAGCTCTCGCTCTAATTGATTGCATGCTACACTTATTAAGCTCAACTGCGTAAACATATACAAACATTTGTGTACACGTCGATCAATGTTTATATACAAAAGAATCTACAATTTCATACGACATATTTAATACAACTTTGTATAGATTACATTGGCAAAAAATACATATACAAACACACATAGGAGATAGTCTACACACAAATTCGAGTTTATGTGCAAAATACACGTAAAGAAGTACGTGTATATGTATGTGGATATTTAGTGCCATTGCGAACCGGTCGACAACCGGTTCAGCCATTTTAGGTAAAATGACGTCATATTTTCTCTTCAACGAACTCCGGCAATAAGGCGCATACATAGATCGCACCAGAAACCGGCCGACACAAAAAACATGAAAAAGTCTTATGTGCGGATGTGTATGTGTCTATGTATGTGAGTGGAAATGAAGTCAGTCAAGAAACTTTAATTTGAGAAGAAAAGTACCTTTCACCAATTACATACCGACAGTCGGTATACAAAAAATATTTTCATATGTATGTATGCGTCGGAAAGCGACTTTCACGAAGAGAGTATTAAATAAAACAAATGACTCATACATCTATTTACACATACACACACATTAGCTCAAAAGTAATCATTTATTATAAATATATTGAGCTTATGGGAAATGATAAATGCACTTCAATTTAAGTACATAGAAACTAATACAAATGTATGCGCCTACATACACACCTATGAAAATGCAGACACACCCAATGTGTCTATAGAAGTTCAATTTATAGATTGCAGCGATTGCAAAGTTCATTTCCACAAACAGATGTGCATAGAAATGGAGAAAACTGCATAAAACGTTTATGGATACACACATCTCTCATATGCAAGCACATATTTATATCCATAAATACGTATTGGTGTGCGTGCATGTATATGTATTATAGAAATTTATGCGCAAATGCCGGCTGGCCTCAATAAATTTGCCACATGGCAGTATGAAAATGACGCCATGTTGACTGCTAACTGTACTTCATTCTTATTTTTAACTCAATTAAGTAAATGCCAAGATATAGAATAGATTATTACATACCTTAGCTCCGATTTGGTTGCCGCACTGACCAGCTTGGATGTGTACAATTTCCCTCATTTTGTTTTTTTTGTATAAGTTTTAGACTTTTAGCTTAAATAATATTTCCTGCTTGTATTCACAAACACACTTCTGCCCGCTTCACACGACGAATACTGTCTGACTCTGCAGTAGAATTCGCCGGAATAATATAACATAGGCATAGTGTTACCAGATCGCGGTATATGCCAAATACCCATTGCTTGCATGCACAAATAAACAAGGTCGCACTTCGCAACAAAGATTATAAGACGTCACAAAATGTTCCCGTTTATGCAAATATTAACTATCTTCCTCAATATTAGTTTAATGTTTAATCAACATTTCCATGCATTGTAATAAATGCTTTTCAATTTATTGTTGTGGTTTAATTATTTTGGATGGATATTTTTACAGAAAATAGGTGTTTAAATCAATAAAGTACAAAAATTATATATAAACATGATCAGAATTAACAGATCATTCGATATTTTTACCTCTGTTTACTTGTTTTTATGTTATCTTATCAGTTTGCTTAGGAAACATGCAGATTAAATTTGTCAAAGTTACGTTTTTTCTATGTAAAGAAAACATATGCACTTTGGAAGAATTATAAGATTGATATTGGGAAGATAATTTCTGGTGTGTCATTGCGAAAAATCCAATTAAAATAATGAAAATTAATCAAAATTAAGCCAAATGTGTTGTGACTATGGACAAACTTTAGTGATTTAAGTACGGGCGCCATCAGGACTTGCGACAACTATAAAAACAGTGTTGCACAATAATTTATTATGGTCAAATGCTCACGATTAAAGCTTTTCGGTGTTGAATTCCAAGCTGCAATTGGTATATCATTCAAGATATAGCGGGATATTATTAAGAATTACGAATATGAGAATTGCCTCTTCATTTCCTAATTCCAAACGAAACTGAATTAGGTTTTATAAAAAATTACCCTGTTGTAAGAGTCAAAAAGAATTAACGATATTGAAAACGCATAAGATTTGTTTACCCTGTTTATGGGTATGTTCTATATTCAAAATTCTGACATTTATAACATTTTTTTTATGCAATTCCACTAAACAAGTAGAACTGGATGATTTCTTGATACATTGAAATGAATTGTAAATTAATGCGAAGTTAATCAATAGACTTCATCTTGCACAGATGATTAATGGGTATCATTTTAACTTCGTCATTTATCTTGCAAACCAGAACGTCACCCTCCTGTTTGGACAAAACTTTGCCCACGGATTCTCGTTCCTCGCCATAGATAACTTTGAATTCATCACCACTATTCGGTGGCACAGGAGCCAAATGTTCACTAACAATGGATACGCTACGATCCTCCTGTCGCAGAAACACAGAGCAAACACCATTGGACACGGTGCGAATGATGCCAGTTTGTCCAACAAGATCGGTATCGTCATGCGTGTGAATTCGCACCTCAATATCAGTGGTGCACCAATCGCCCATGGTGGAGTCCAGGCTAGCGCCAGGTGTTTGTGGATTATATGGCGACTGCGGAACACCGCCGGGTGTGTTTGGAGAGTATGTCGATGGCGACGGCGTATTCATATAACCAACTGGATAAGGAGATGGTGCAGGGCTGGGACTCGGATTAAAGGGGCTATAACTTCTGTCCGACCCGTACAACGTGCCAGGAGTTTGAGGCGCAAATTGCGACGACATTTGGTAGCCAGGGGTGCCTGAAAAGATTTCAAATTAAACACGCATTCTATGGCAAGTGAGCACAAGCAATTTACTTGGATTGTAGCCTGGACTGGGGCTGGGTTCCTCGAGCGAATAATCAAAGTCAGTATTGCGTGCCGGAGTTGTATTAGCAGTGGGATCCCAAGCACCATGGCGCGGTGTCATGCTGCCATCATGTGATGGCGTCATTGTACCATAAGGAGTGCGCGTATCCGTATCCCAATTGGGCGTTTGACTGCCAACCAGAGGTGTCTTGGAGCCAGCAGCAGTGTAACTGGGAGTTTGAGCTCCATAACCAGGTGTGCGTGCTGGAGTTCGGCCATAAGTAGAGACGCTGCCCTCTTTGCCGGGTTCGCCCACAATAACGATGTGATTGCGATCCACTGAAATAGTTTGACATGATGTATGCAGCTCCACACGCGCTGTACTCTCAGTAGCATCTTTGACAATTCCCACAGCACCTTTATATGAGAGGTTAGATTATAGTCATTCATTCAAAACAAATATAGAAGGTTGGGTATTTGTTATTACCTTTGTAAGGTCCTCCACAAATCTTGATGGTTTTCCCCAAAAGTTCTCGGTCGCGAGTAACACGGAATCCACCGCGTCCTCCGCGTGAACCACCACGAGCACCTCGACCACCAGATGGATGCATTGGTGATTGTATGCGAGGTGACATAAAACCTAAGCCGCCCATCGTATTGGCACTACTGACATTTGTCTTGCTGCCACCCGCTAATTGCAAATGACGGGTCTTGCACACAAATATGCCGCCATTCTCCGTGTACATGCGGCAATGCAGGAATGCCAAACTGCGATACAAGTGCTTGATCTCGCCAGAGCGTCCCTAGAAAAATAATGGTCAAAGTTTTGTATATAAGTTATATAAGTTTCGACTGCATGCTTGCATTGCAGCATTAGTAACCATTTTCCTACAAGCTTCATTTGCATTAACACTTTAATTTATTGTATTGAAATGACTTGCAATATTATTATTATACTTACAGCATGAGGTCCTTCCATAACTTTGACAATATCCCGACGACGGATTTGATTTTGATCAGCGTCAAGAGCAACTGTATTCTGATTTTCTCGACGTTTATGCAAAGCAGTTGGCTTGCACTCAATGCACTTGCCATTCATGCCCAACACGTGGAAATTCTCTCTTTCCAAGCGCACAATAACACCGACATTTTGCGAGCTACAAAATAAATATGTTGATAAAATATGGAAAATAATAAATGTTTAAGAAGTTAACTCACTCGAGTTGCACGAGGTCTCCCCATTGAAATTGACCAAGACAATCGACGCCAGTTGCAACATCAGAACAGAGCTGCAAATCCCGAGGCAACACCTCAAGCTCATGATTGGTCAAATCCGAGACGAGCACAACACGTGCTGGCTCCACACGAATAATTAGACCAGTTTCACCTTCATAACGACCAGCCAAAACTCTGGCATGATCGCCAGTTTTAAAGTATTTACGCAACTCGCTTGCTTTAAAGATCAATGGATCTTTCAAATCTTGATGCTTGGGCATCACTGTGATCATGGTTCCATCAATAGCAACAATCTTTGCTTGCAAGTTTTCCAAATCACCCACACAAACTTCAACATTGTCACCCATAGAGAAGGAATGGGCGGCCGTGGGATCATCTTTCGCGTTGGCCATAATTTCCATATTCACCTCTGTAAAAATCAATTTTAATATTGCAATTCTGATTATAAAATGGCCGACGTTCAACTCTTACCTTCTGGAGTTTCCTCAAAGCGCTCCAGTTCGGCCAACGTTGGTTTAACGCCTTCCGACAGAATTGCGGACATGGTAAAGTTTTTGTACAGAAAACCTTTGCGCGAATAACGATTGCCTTCAAAGAGTAAAAAGTCGCCATCCGAGTGAACTTCGCCACCAATTGCCCTAAATAAGAAAATGAAATGCGGTTTATATATAGATATATATATCTTTGATTATTTTGAAATCTTTTACCTCACAGCCTCTGGATCAAATGGCTTGGCTGGTGGTCTACGCTTCTTTTTACGCTTGCTATCATCATTCTCCTGCAAAAATGTATTCATTTAGCGTTAATAAATATAAAACACATTGTTGTACTTACCGTAGCTGTGGTTCTTAAGGCACCGCGCATGCGAGTGTAATCAATACGTGGCAGCAGTTTGAGATGCACTTGGTTTTGGGCCAAATCCACATAATCAACTTGAGCAATATCATCCTTATAAAGGCCTCGCTTTAAACGCACCCATTGCTTGACCTTTAAACCCACTTGCTCTTTAACAACTTTGAGAACGTCTGTCATTTCCTTGATGGGCACCATTTCCTGCTTCCATTTGCCCATTCTCAAATTGCCCACATTATCGATGGCCGTTTTGACGTGAGTTTGTTTGTATGCCTCCAGATAGATGTATCCCTTGACACCCTCTGGCGCGATAATCGATTTAATTTGCAAAGGATCATCGGTGTTTAAGTAGGTTAAGAACTTTCGCATCAAAAGTAATGCAGTCGCCTTCTCTTCGCCAATGCGGCACTTGACCATCCACAAATTTGGATCCCTGACAAAGTACAACATTTTATTGTTGCCATACATAATTAATTTATATAATAAATTACTCACTTGATGCCTGGCAATAGAGTTTGCTGAGTGATTTCATCAGACATTTCCTCACCGCCATCGCCGAAATGCCGCTTAGCTGCCGATTCATCTGCATATTTCTTTCGTAGATACTCCTCGATTTCGTCCTCTTTTTGGGTGCTACAAAATACAATTATGAATTCTTCATAAATATTAAAAATGCTTTGACTTACTCCCACAAATTGGTTCCTCGGCGTCGGATTTCTATATCCCTGGCCGTTGGACCGAGCTCGTCAATTTCATTGCCAACGATGCCAATCTCGTTTGCGCCCTCCTCCCAATCATCATCCTCGTCCACCTTTAAATATAAACGACAATCAATTAACATAATCTGTAACTTGGACAACTGATACTCAATATACAACGGCACACAAAGCCAATATATGTAGATAAAATTACATTAAGAGAAACCATTTTGATTATTACAACTTTACCTCGTCATCCACTTCAGCTTCGTCAATGATGAAACCTCCAAAGCGCTCTTTCTTTTTCTTTTTTCGTGGATGGTCATCGTTCTCCTCTTCGTCATATTCTTCCGAGTCTATATCTTCACCTTGTTCATCCTCAGAGTCCTCGCTCTTGCGACGATTAGCACGACCTCCCTGTGGCTGAGGCGAATCTGAACCAGAGCCCGAGTGAGCCGAGTGTGAACGTGAACGCGATGATCTGGATCTGGATCTTGACACGGATCGCGACCTTGAGCGAAATCCAGATTTGGACCGAACACTTTGTTGTGACTTGTTCGATATCGACCCGTCCTCGGAACCACTGTCCGACATATTGCTGACTTCGGAGTCCGACATTTTTCACACTGTGTAGACGTGTACAAAAGTATGAGTTTCGTTAATCTCGAACTTAATTCAACTAATGCTTTATTGTATGAAGTGCACAGTACTTATAACTTACATATTGCGTATTAAACTAAATGTATATAGCGTTCATTTGCCAAACTTTAAAAATTTCCGTAAATCCAGCACACTGTTTCTTTCTTTTATAGACGCCTGGTTTAAGTGTGCCCGACGGTTCAATTTCAAAATATACCAAATATTTTGTCTGGTATAACAACAATATAATCCATGAATGGTCACACTGTTTGCATGCCATATGGTACGACAGGCAGATATAATGTGAGAGGTATTCCGTGTTTTTTAATGAATATTGTAAAATCGTTGGCAATTATAGATGCCATAATTAATAAGCAAAAAATTATTATTATTAATACGATTTTCAAACAGGGACTGTTAGTATGTGCTCTATAACATTGCTTAGGCTACCACACCTGTCTGCTTGTGACGTCATATATTACGAATGCAATTTCTCTTGTGTGAATGGCGTCATAATACCATGTACAACATATTGACACTCCCCTACGAATAGAAAACTCGCCAAGAAGAAGAAACCGTAAAGGGAAGTAGTTGCTGTTTTAAAATAGTAAAATTATGAAATAATTGATTATAAATGGTCAAAAAGCATATAGTTTATTAGATTGTGTTTCCTGTAAAGATGGTGAAATTGCAAAAGGGTCGCAGCGAAAAGTTAATGTTGTAAGAAACCGAAGACTTAATTTTAAAGTTGTGCCTACATTTACATGTATGTCTGTGTATGTATTTATATGCACTCACGTACACAGACAGACAAGTTTCCTTTAAAAATTAGAGATTGCGATTAATCGATTGAGCGCTAGGCTGCAACCTGTGGGTGATGGTGATAGGAGTGGGCGGGCTTGTAGTCAGTAGGCGGTAAGTGTTGAGTGCACTTGTGGAGTTTGGCGAATGACGCAGTTATTCCTTTGCAGCATTAGCTTTTAAAAGCAGTAACACAGTCCAGATTTTATACATATGTGTATGCTTTCAACATTTATAGGTGGTGGTGAATGCACACACACGCAAATCGCCAACGGTGCGATATATACATTTGAAACATGAACACAGCGGAGGTCAGCCAAAGCCCAAGCCAACCACCACATATGTGCAATGAATGTAAGTAAATGCAAGTCTCTCTTGTACTCCATATACATAGTAATGCAATGCATTGCCTCGTTTGCTTATTTTCAGCACATGATGAAGACTATGTTCTGCATGTGCATATGCCAAACAAAAGCTTCAAGGCGATTGGCTTCAATAAGAATGAAACCGTTTTCCACATTATCAAGAAAACGGTGTCAGAGTTCGGCAAAGATGGTCAACCACCGCCAAGCACACAACGCTATGCATGTCGCATGTTAAATGTGATCACAAAAGAGGTAAGTAAAATAAAACTTACTTGAATACAATAAATATTTACGTTTCATTATGTTTAGATTGTATGGCTGGCGAGGACCACGTTAATGGAGAAGGTAATGTCGCATATTTTGTCCCCTGGCTGCTCAAATGTCGACTGTCCAAATAATGATCCAAGCACAGCAGAGATGGCGGAAAGCAGAGATCCGCATCAAGGCCGACGATTTATTACCAAAGGTGTGTGGCGCGTCGAACTGCGCGTTCGTTATGTGCCACACAAGATTCAAGATTTGTTTGATGAGGACAAAACAACTTGTTTCTACTACTTTGATCAGCTGAAAGAAGATTATATCCAGGCCAACATTGCGTCCGTTGATGTTGATTTGGCGGTGCAACTATGCTGTTTGGGAGTACGTCACTATTTCAAAAACATAACGCTAAAGGCTCCGGATAAAAAACAGCATATTGATTATATTGAGAAGGAAATTGGGTTTAAATATTTTATTCCACAAGCTGTGATAGTCACAATAAAACCAAAGAATCTGAAGAAAATGATACAAGTCGGATACAAAAGGGTCTACAATTACAACGACATTGAGTACTTGACAAAGTGAGCCCATTTATATCTTGTTTAACCACGCCACGATTCTCTAATTTTCAATTATTTGCAGGTTCTATGATCTTCTGAAGCAACTTTCGCTAGCCGACTATGAACAATTTTCTGTCACCTTGAGCTCTGCTTGGAATATTTCTGGCATTCTGCATGTTGGTCCTCATATTGGTAATGATTCTTAATCTCTAATAGCTATCGATAGACTAACGTTCATATGTTTCTACAGGAATCTCTTACCAGACACATCCCCAAGCCAGTTTAACAAATGTCGCACAATTTAAGGATGTCGATGCGATTAAAACATGCGCTTTACCAAAAGAAAAACTCTCAAAGGATAAATCCACTGAATTCGATACCCAGAGCTTAAATTGCAATTGTCAAAAAATCAAAACTCAAATCAAAATTTCTGCCTCAAATATCGAAGAAGACTTAATTATTACATGCAATGGAGTAAATGTAAATATTTTTAAACACTTGTATATATTTTTTGTATTGCTAATCGTTTTGTAATTCGCAGACCGCTGAAAGCATTGCCGATCTTATTGATGGATATTGCAGATTACTAACAGGATGCGTTGAATTTACGATTTGGGATCGCGAATCAAACACACCAAATACTGACACCCTAACGAAATCTTCCACTTCATTGAAAGAAACCCCGAACACTTCATCGCCAAAGAATAAACCAACTTTGACCGATGATTACGCTGAAATTGGTTTACTAGAAGGCGAAGGAGACTATTCCACACCAACTGGTAAGAAATTGTCCAATTCTTTATAAAATTCTATATTAATTCTATCACTTCGTTTTAGTACGCAATTATGAGCTAGATCGTTCACAAATTGTACTTAGTGCTAAAATTGGCGTTGGTCAATTTGGAGATGTTTACGTAGGCACTTATACGTTTCCGGTATCGGCTAAATCGAAAACTAAACTAAACGACAGTGCTTTAAGTAATAGCGACACCAAATACGATGTCATGCAGGTTGCTGTAAAGACATGTAAAGCAAATGAGGATCCCGAAAAGACAGAAAACTTCCTTGCCGAAGCATGTAAGCTAATATAACTGGTTTATTATATTTGATTAACTATATTGCTTATTTTATCGTTTCAGATATTATGCAAAAGTTCGATCATCCGCACATTATACGTTTGATTGGCATATGTAGTATTATGCCTATTTGGATAGTCATGGAACTGGCGAAACTTGGTGAACTGCGCGCATACTTAAAAGCAAATAGTGATAGGTAAATTCCAAATTGTTGTCAAGTATCATGTTATTAACTAAGTGTTTTTATTACCAGATTAAGTCACGCAACTTTGCTAAAATATTGCTACCAGTTGTCAACAGCTCTCAGCTATTTGGAGTCGAAGAAATTTGTGCATCGTGATATAGCTGCACGTAATGTTCTCGTCAGCACTCCTACTTGTGTCAAGGTACATTGTTAAATTACAAATTAATGGGCTATATTTAGTTCATATTTTCAATACTTGATTTTATAAACATAAATTAAAATAAATGATTTAAATTCTTTCAGCTGGCTGATTTTGGCTTATCACGTTGGGTTTCTGACCAATCCTATTATCACTCAACACCCACAGGTTTGCAACATATACATACTTATGTACTTAAATTTAAATTAAACAAATTGAATTTTTCAGTTGCGCTTCCCATTAAGTGGATGTCGCCAGAGTCCATTAATTTTCGTCGCTTCACAACAGCTAGTGATGTCTGGATGTTTGGTAAGCGATAATTAACTTTTAATTTAGTGTTAATATATCTTTATATATTTTTGTGTCAAGGTGTTTGCATTTGGGAGATTCTTATGCTGGGCGTGAAGCCTTTTCAAGGCGTCAAAAATAGTGAAGTAATCACAAAACTGGAGAACGGTGAAAGGCTGCCATTGCCGCCGAATTGCCCGCCAAGGCTGTACTCACTAATGTCGCAATGTTGGGCTTACGAACCTCTCAAGCGCCCCAATTTCAAGCGGATTAAAGAGACATTGTAGTATGTATTCAGGAAATTTGTTATTTACATGAGACAAAAACTGATACTTTTGGATTGTAGTGAAATTCTGTTGGAAGACAGCATTAATGCATCGGAAACCATGCGACGGGAACATCGTCGTGTTGCTGGTGTTTCTTGGCTTGGCCCTGAGGATAGTGACATTCCTCCCTTGAAACCTTCGAGAACTATAAATGACATTGGTAATTAGTAGAATTTATATAAATTAATTTTTAATATTAATTATTGATATTTGTTATTACTTATAGATAATTCCGGCTTGATGAATGCTAGCGAAGAAAAAGGCATTGTGCCACAGACATATATAATTGCACAAAATCCTGCTGTACTTGCTAGGCTCATGATGGAGAATCAAAAACGTGGCATTAATCCGGCTGCGTATACTACACCTGCCTCGGTATTTAACACTTTAGCCGTAGGATTAGATGCCAGTAATTCAAGTCAATCGCTTAAAACCACTAAACTCCCAGCAGCGGAGCTGCTAAAACTCGATCCTGTCGCTGATTCCGATAAATTTCCAACTAATAGCATCTCATCTCATAATCTTAATCCATCGTCATCTGAAATTAGTGTATTTGACTCATCCACTTTAAATGCCATGCATATTAAGTCCCAGGTATCGTTTACCGATCATTTTCCACCGAAGAACAACTTTATCATTTGTGCACCACCAACGGAGAGTGATTTTCATATGAATCAATTGCAATTGGATAACAAATCTGTAAATCAAATGACTCGTGCACCTGGTTATAGTATTTATGGCAGCCTCGAGAGACATCAGCCAGCAATGGATAAAACGATGCTGTCCAAGGGTGGCAGCCTGGAGCGTCATCAGTCATTAATGTCGGCTCAAAACATGAGCTATCACAAGCAAGTTGCACCACACTCATCAGATCGCTCGAGGAGTATGGAGCGCAATAGTCACTTCCATGCTTATCGTCAGCAAATGAAAACATCCATTGAATGCGAAGCATTGCCCGAAGAGATCTACGACTTTGGCGGCGCTGGCCTCAAAACTTGTGTGTCTGTCAAACAAAAACCAAATGCCACAATGCAATCGTTGCGACATTCATCGCCAATAAAATCAAATCAAAAAGTTCAAGATTACAATGGCCCTCCAGCAGCACTGCAGGAAGTTGATGAGCCTAAATGCGATTGGAATTCGCAGTGGACACAACAGGTTAATTCCCAGGATGGCGCTGCCTGCCTGCCACTAAATACTGATGCTACAAATCAGGTTTGCCGGGACGATGCACATCAAATGGATGCCTTTTTTTCCGCTTTTCCTTTTCTTTTGTATCATTTGAACATGTACTTTTTTGTTGTTTACCCTTTTAAGTTGTTTACTAACTAGCAATTAGTACATCTGTAAATATTATTAGCTACAATGAATGTGACATCCTTTTACAGAATATGACCAATCCTATTGGGGAAAAGTTGAGGCAACAACGCAAGGACAGTAACAGCGATGGTGAATGGCTACATCAAGAGGAATTACTAGTAAGTTGAATATATTACAAATTTGTTTTAAGATCCTTTAAAGGGTCAAAAATTTATGTTTAAAAAACTTTCTTATATTTAGCATGTTAAAAATATCATTCTATCTTGTAGAGAAAGAGATCTAGCTCCATACCACCTGGTGCTGTGACAGATATATTGGCCAAGCATCAAACATTCAAAACAGATTTGGCATCAGTTGGGCCAACAAGTCTACCTGACTCGAACTCGCGAACAAAACTCTCGAACACAAATGTATTTCCACACAAATTAGGCAACATGTCAACGGATCAGTTAGATTACTTGGCAGCAGCTGAAGAAACTAATGGCTCGAAGTCTAGAAATAGTGAAATTCCAGATGCCATTCGACCCGTAAATCGCGCTAGTGACGAAGTCTATTGCGCCACAACTGCCGTGGTGAAATCAATAATGTTGCTATCGCAAGGAGTAGAAAAGTCGCACATTGATGGCTACTTACATTTGGTAAAAAATGTTGGAGTCGAACTTAGAAATCTTCTTAAATCAGTCGATAAAATTTCGATACTGTTTCCAGCTCAAGCTCTGAAGTAAGATCCAAGAAATTTAGATTTCTATCTTTGCATATTTTTAATAACAACTGTGTTTACAGAGAAGTGGAGATGGCACACAAAGTACTTTCTAAAGACATGCGTGAATTAGTGGCGGCAATGCAACTAGCTCATCAATATAATGATACGACGTTGGATAGTGAATACCGAAAGCAAGTATATTCCAATATATGATGAATTTTATAATATAAATGTAGTTTTCTTCTAGGAGTATGTTATCTGCTGCTCACATTTTGGCGATGGACGCAAAGAATCTCTTTGATGTGGTCGATTCCATTCGAAATCGATATCAACAGATATCAACTACTCCAAAGGAAATAAGCAGCGCGTCTTTAAACTGTGAACTGCAATCTGGTCAATTGGGCAGTGAAGTTGCCGGCCCATCATCTTTTCCACTAATAAACGAAATCAGTGGCAATGTGAATGACATCAGTCTATATGACAATGAAAGTTTGGCGCACAGCTTCAATGCTCGTCAGCTTCAAGCACAAACGGGAAGTAACTCTGGCAGTTTACAGAGAGATATTGATATTAGCTCGATTGCGACGACGGGCAGTGAGCCCTTAAAAATAATCGAAGACACGTTAAATAATAGCTCATCCGCTGAGCATATGTATAGTAACACTTCCGCCCTACATAGCCATGCTTAAATTGAAAAAACTTAAATATTTTGACTCTTTTTATAACTTAATTAAAATTAGAGTACTATAGAGTACTATATATGCTAACATTCTGTGTATATAAATAACAAGCCAAAATACATATGTACATAAGTATGTGCTTTCTCACAAATGCGCAATTCATCCAAAAAAATAATAAAAAAAAAAACAAAACTCATACGCACCTACACATTAAATATTATATACTGCTTATGTTCTTTAAATGTGACGAACACTCAACTTCGGCCGGCCGCTGTTAATACATTATTAATTCGTCAAATAGTCAAAAATACATTTAAGCGAAATTTATGTAAATGTAATTAAATACAAAAAAAAATACTAGTAGAAGTACTGCATGTATTCGATTTTATTTAAAGGGTTCGGTTGGCTCACACATGTTAAAGTTTGAAGATAAAAAACTAATAATGTGTGTATTTAAATATAAATTTGTTTTTTTTTTTTATTTGATGTTTCATACTGAAATCTGACAAAAAAAAACTCGTAAAAAATGAGTACAAAACGGCGACACGGATAAAATTTAAATGGTATGAAAAGAGATTATGTCCTCATATAAATATCTTTTAAATTCTTGGTTTGTCATTTAGCTAATGGCAAATGCTAATAACATTTAAGCAAATGCAAGTGAAAAATCAACAGCAACGCGTAATTAGATTTATTATTAACGACTTGATTGGCTGCTGAATGCAATTAGGAATATATAGTTCGTTCAATCCACTCCTCCAAAGTAAATGTGGCAGTTTCATTCTTTTCGGCATCTCGTTCTTTAAATATTTCTGAAATTGGTGATATAAATACATTATCGAGAAAACAAAATTTAGATCAAGTGCTCCACGTACCAATATATGTCTTAATTTTGACGGCACACATAAGAAAATCATCAAATGCAATCTTGCCATCTCGCGATCCATAACGATGACCCAAAGCATTTAACACACGATTATTTAGATGATAGCCAGCTGATTGAAGTGCTTCACGAAGCTGGAAGCCTGAAATGCGCCCTGAGTTATCTGTATCGTATTGCTTAAAAATTGCCTTCCATTTAGCGATATCAGAAAGCAAAGCCTCAAATTCTTCGAATCCCAGTTTGCCGGATTTGTCAGCATCCAACATAGCTACCATGGAACGACAAACATCTTTGGAGAAACCGTGCGTCTCATCAACAATGGCTATCGAAAATGAAGCGAAAATTATTTCATTATTTGTGTCTTTTACTCCAGCTAATGTCTTACGTCGATTAATAGCTGGATTGTCATCTAATAGTCGCTTGTTCGACTGATCGTTCGCTCCGAGCTGATCTTCGAAGGGTGTGCCTTTAAGGAATGGACCACAAATCAGAGCAAGCAAGCCACAGGCATTGCCAGAATCTCCTCCTCCCATACCAGCCGCTTGAGTCTCAAATGCATTATTGGCTGCAAACCTACTGTATTCGACTGCCTTTGGTAAATCTAGATATTAAAGTTACATTTATTAAATTTTGTAATATATATATGAATGTTGAGCTTACCATCTTTCATAGAGTGATCTAAGATGAGTTTCAACTCCATCCAATCAACTTCCATATCTTTGCCGGCAATACTGTCGAATAGTCGTCGTAGGCTATCCTTTTGGGGATCCGTGGGTCGCGGCGATGGAATTGCCGGCACCACCTAAAAACACATAAATATACGTCAATATTGAAAAAATGCTTAAAAAGATATTAACTTACATCGTCAGTGTGACCGCCGTAGCCAACATGATCATCGTTCTCTCTACATCAAATTGGAGGGAAATTTATTTGCGAAATTTATTGGTTAAATAGAAGGTTTTATTAAGATGTCCAGAAACTGGCTACAATATCTATATTTAATCTAGAGCAGTAATATTTACATTCGGAAATACTAATAATAGGTATAACAGGGTTAGAGTATTTAAAAGAGGTTCGCCTTTTATAAAACAGAATAAATTATAATTTATGATTTACTCATTCAATATGATGACTAGTTGCCGGTGGACATTATACTTTTGAATGCATAAACGTACAATACATGTTTTATTGCAGAAAAGTCTATAACTAATAGGTAAACGGGGTTTGTTTTAAGAAATTTCAAATTGATCAATTAAAGAAAAAGAAATAAAATATACTTTTAAATTTTGTACCACTAAGGGGATAATCTATAACATTTGGAATGTACTATGAAACAAAACAAAGTTTCTATACCTGTGGTTATGTGGTTGGAATGTAATATGAAACAAAACACAATTTTTAATATTAACCTTGTAGGCAACAGAATACCAAAATTTATACAAACCTGCTAAACAATTAATTGTTAATCATACAAGATTTTCTACTTGCACTCAGATACTCAGATGACTAATGTAAAATAGAATATGACAAATTAATGACATTAAAACGGAAATTTGTTAGAAATTACTCATCTTATTGTAGGTATGACGGCTTTGATTATATTTAATTTAACATGTTAGACTATAATCCCGGCTATGCTTACAGTTTGTAAGCAATAAAGTCGATGCAGTTTGTATTTAAGTGAGAATTAATTGACTACAAAAAATTTACACTATTGGAATGAGTTAATTGTGACATGAGAGAACCCGTTTTTCTAATGAGCATTATACCGTGTTAGAGCCAGAACAACGTCATAAACATATTTTTTAAGAGAAAATACTGCTATTTTATT
This sequence comes from Drosophila rubida, assembly GCA_035046165.1. NCBI lineage: Eukaryota > Metazoa > Arthropoda > Insecta > Diptera > Drosophilidae > Drosophila > Drosophila rubida. The sequence continues at coordinate 2,355,728 of JAWNOF010000022.1, forward strand.
TTCCCACAGGTAAATACACTATACTATAAGTTAGCTGTTACACATGCACACAGGTACAAACAATTAGATAATCACAGTACCCACCCCTCACATATTGCATAGATTGAGTAATTCAAAAATTAAACGGCTGCCGAATTATAGATCTAATATACAAACTCTTCTGCATTTGCATTGTATACGCACTCCATATTATTTTTAGTTTCGGAAAAGACTCGAATGATGAATTCGCCTTCCTCATTTGGATCGAAAGTTGACGGCACAATCAGATAGTGACCCGGAGGTAACTTAAAACGAGCGCACACCTATTTGATGCAGTAAAAAAGGATTATTAAGCAATAAAGAAATATTTAGTGAAATATTTACTTCTCGGGTGTTGATAAAGTGCGGCGAACGTCCAACTGACGATTTATATTTGAAGAAATTTATGCCTTGTGGACGATTCTGCAGATCGCGATCAGTGAGACTATAGATGGCAAAACCAATTGTTAGACATTCCATGCCCATGTTGCGCTTCGATCTGCGATTCTTTTGCATTAGTGCCACAATTACGGTACATTGTCCCTCTTCATCCTCCTCATCGGGATCCACAAGGGTTATAATATACTGGGGATTGTGCCAGAAGGTTTCCAAGAAGTTACGGCAACCTCCAGCTGTAACTCCTGGTGTCCATTCACCCTCGTACATGGACATTTCCCATTTGCGTTTACCATTTTGCTGATAATCATCGCTCTTTTGCGAGAATGAATCTGGCGACAGATTGCAAATCTCGACGCGATCAAAATAATTTAGAAAGTCTTGGAATGACATCCAGAACTCCCCATCGCGATCGAAAGTCAAACCGATTTCCGTCTTCTGCTCCTCGGGTATGTAACGCCATTCCGGCGAACTATCACTCCAAGGACCATTCCATTCGGCCTCATTGCCCCACGGGTTGCGCATACGTATCATTGGAATCTTGCCTTGGCGATTTGGCGTGACAATGTCTATAAGGCAAACCTGTAGGCAATGAACAAAAAATAAGTAAAAAATATTTCTACAAATTGTTGAGCAACAATGGCACCTTGGTAATGGAGTAAGCGTGTCCTCGAATTAATCCTTGTGGGGTTTCAGCCTCCAGCACATTGGGATCTGCTTCAATAGAGCATCCCATCATGGAGCTGCGTTCCGCCCCTTTTTGCAGTATTGTAAACAGATTGTCGGGCGACTCTTTGAGGTCATACCATTCACTGACACCCCCAGTAAAATCCTCCATAGCTTCACAAGTAGTACCGCCCTTAAGGGCCTCATAAGAGCCATGTAGTCTACGAAAAATGTTGGTATTAGTTAATTAGAAAATTATGTAATTATTTACTAATTATACTTGGCATAGGCTTTTTCCAAAAGAGCACTCCAGAACTCATTCTTCTCCGCCGAGTGCATATAAAGTAGTTCACCACGATAAGTCGGTAGCCGATCATCAATAATCACATCAACCCATTTACCTATTGTAACATTTGGATTTTGGGCAACAAAAATGAATTTTTTATATAATTTATGTAATTATAAATACTTAATAATAATTACATAATTATAATCTAAACTAAACTAATCTTACCGTATTGCCAAAAGCGAAAATGAAAGATGCCTGCGTAGTTCTCTTGGAAGCTTTGTTCCGGCGGAATCACGCGGAAAAATAGATTCGATTCTTGTGTTAAATTTGCGGTGGCAGCCAAAAGCCAACAGTCACCAAGTTCACCCTGCTGTACATCAAATCTAGAGAAACCCTCCACAAAGAACTGTGGATCCTCCACAATTTCCTGCAAAGTATAATGCATTTTTAGATAAATCAAGTTAATTAGTGATATGTGGTATGCTCACATGCGGTCGCAGCCATTCAATGTGGCGATCGGGTCGACGCGAGAACATAAGAGATTCATTGCTAGCGGGGAAAAGAGGATCCTCAAAGAGCGAACCATTTGCTAGGCAGCCGTTCAACAGTGATTCGTAATCTTGCACATCAACATTATGTCCAAGACCGGCATTCGACTCGCCCAGCTAAAAACGAAATATTCATTATTAGTGCGATATAATTGCATTATTTTCTTTGGAAGTACTGGAAGGTCAAGTATTCAAAATTTTACTCAACATTTTGTACAAGAAATTTACATAAGTAATATAAATGTAATGTACCCTCAAAAGTGAACACTGGAGTGCGCAACACAATTACAATCACGAGCACAAACACATAATAAGGAAGTAGGATGACAAAGTGTTATCCTTGCAAATCTAAAGTACTTACATTACCATTAAATACAGCTACTTGATTTTGCAAGGGTCGCTTTATTTTTTGATAAAGAGTTTTGAATGACAAGAGTAGAGTGTAAATGCATGATTAGAGGAGCAATTAAGAATTTAATCATTGTTCGACGGTCTGACAACTTGCAACAGGCACTGTCAACTGACGTACTACTTACGTTGCCATTCACAGTGGCTACCTCACTTTGCAAGGGTCGCTGAGTTAGAATGTAACATTTTTGACGAGAGGAAAGTGTATTAAATGTATTGGGCAAGCATATAAATGCATGATTGTATGACTGTATGTAGACTGATATACCATCACTTTATGTGTAGTATTGATCACACTCACCACTCGCATGTTCTTAATACTTGGCAGTACACGCTTCGTTTCAGCCTCCTTCTTGACAAATATTTCATTAATAACGGACCCAACAACTTCTTTGGCGGCACCCATTGCAGCATCTCCGGCGGCATTGAGAAATTCCTGGCCTGCTTGCCTTAAAAAGCCTTTCAGTTCATCCATCTTGAATGTCTATCTATGTTGTTAGAATATCTACAAGAGAAAAACATGAGATTAGGATACACATTTTGTCATTATATTTTATATAGCCAACTTTTATATTAGAGAAAACCCTTTTAATCCAAAATTTTAACAAACATTAGCCACATTGACCCCAATAAGGTATGTAATGCGTTAACATACTGGTTAGAAACTAACAATGTCTATAGTCCCGTAGGAAATTATGTTAAAATTGTCATCTTGGGTGTATTTACATATAATAAATATACATATGTACATATATTCAAAAATGTCTGCAAGGCGTGTCTAAACTACTGCGGGTCACGCGATGAGTTGCTTTTAATTAGTTCACATGTATTTACGTATATCTGCAAAATTATTGCGATAAGCTGAACCAACAAATATTTTTTATTTTATCTTTAGCAGTATGTTACTAAAATCGAAAAGAGAACAATCTAAATAGAAAATACTAATTTAATTTCATTTAAGCTTTTGGTACTAAATAAAAAAATATATATGCTAAACAATTAGTCTATGCCATTAATAAAATCAAATTTCAAAATCCGCGATACCAATCGTTAAGGGCGTTCATAAATAAACAATATGTTGTACGCTTGATTTATGGACTTAGGCAGCAATATAAATAGCAATAAATGTTTTAATCTTTTTTTAAACTGTCAATGTTTATGATAACAATAAGAACCAATGTTTGGCTATAGCTGAAAGTCTATATGATTAAAATCCAAGTTAAATTTGTTTATATACAATATGGGATGACATCGCTTCTTTTCGTAAATTCTAGCTTTGCAAATCAAAAGACTTAAATCTGCAAGCATTCGTATGTTAGTCATTTTAAGATAAAAGCTACTAAACATTTATAATTTAAAGTCTTTCGGAGGGCGCTGTTCGCGAACAATGTTTGTTACATACAAAACAGATGAACATTTTTGTACATATTTAACTGGATGGTGACATCATTGCAAAGAAAATACAAACACATTCATAGATATGTGTGTGTCATTTATTGTATGCTTGTAAATGGCGGCATCGAAAATAAATATACTTTTATCCACATTTATTTACGCACAGATTTTGTATCTTTTAATTAACGTAAACATATAAGTTGAACGCTTGTTTCCCTGTGCATGTGAACAGATGTGAATTAGTTTCGTTGTTTGGCACTGTGAATTTATTTCATAGCTATTTTCTTTGGCACCTTCATCATAGGGAGAGAGAGCATTAATTATATTATTAACTACATTTTAAATTCGAATGCGACGCTGAAACAGGTTTAATAACAATCCGAAAATTTTAAGCATTATGTTTCCATATAGCATTCACGAAATAGATAGAAATAAATAGATTTATATGAATCAATAATAATGGAAAGTCTATTTATAATATATAAAATGCTTTTATTAATATAAACCTTGTAGATTGAATAAACGATTTCCCACTTCACGCACACTTTCAGACTCTCACTTTGAAACCGACAAATACGCGTAGTATATGCACATTTACGCATGTATGTATGTCTTATTAAATTTGAAGAGAATTAGTAATACAGTCGTCAACGCTATGTTACTCACTGAAAAGAATTTTTGAACTTACGATGCTGCTCAACAAAAATTGTTAATGAATTCTGATGTTTTTTATCGAGCCAACTACTACAAGTGTGTGCACTTATATATATAGGTGTGTAGTTTCTCATCAGCTGACGAAGTCACAACACAAAATTATCGTTTACCGATAACGTTATTGTATGACAGTCCGATAACTTAGAAGCGCCAAATTTGATTTGAATTGTTAACCCAACTGCGTAGATTATTATTGATAACATAATTTTGATCAATTTTCTACGTTTACTAGAATAAGTAATGCATTATTAGTGCAGAAAAAAGAAAACTAAGTCGTTACAGAATGCCATACATATAACTTTGTATTTAAAATACCAAGCAGCTATATTTATTTGTTATTTTAGTAGCAATTTAAATCATTATTAAAGGATCTATTAGACCTACTGAACTGATAATTAGTATAAATATTAAATCAATAATATAATCTAAAAAAATCTTTATAAATATATGAACCAGCGGGCTTCGTTCCGGAGTTTTGATTCCACATCGATCGCGCTGAGAAGTGCTGCCAACTCAACGAAAACTACTTCCAAGAAAAATGCATCCATGAGATTAAGATACATACAACAAACTGAAGACAAGTGTGTAGGAATTTTTAATGTACATATAAATACAGTGCACTATAGAGGTTGCGCATTTAAATTGTTTGAGGAGAATACTGAGTTCAAAAGTAAAGCAGATGCTCAACGATTGAAAAAATTGTTAATATTCCAAAAAACAAGATGACTCCATCTATGGTATTTTTGCCATCACTTTGGGTAATTTCGATGATTTGTATGCTGCCATCAACTTACTCAACACAGTCAGGAATCTACGTCGACAATGGCAAAGATCAAACCGTCATGCAACGTGTGCTGAACGACGACGACAAGTTGGATGTTTCATATGAAATCCTAGAATTTCTAGGTATTGCTGATCGTCCAATTCATCACAGAAATCACGGCTTGTCGTTGCGCAAATCGGCGCCCAAATTTCTGCTCGACGTCTATCATCGCATCACGGCGGAGGAAGGACTCTCGATTGATAATCATAATGACCACCGGCGCTCCAAGCGTGAGGCAGATGGCAATGAGTTGAATTTCATCACCGATCTGGACAAGCGGGCGATCGATGAGAGCGATATCATTATGACATTCCTAAATAAACGTAATCACAACGTGGAGGAAATGCGTCATGAACATGGAAGTCGACTTTGGTTCGATGTGTCCAACATACCCAGTGATAACTATCTGATGATGGCCGAACTACGTATCTATCAAAACTCCAACGAGGGCAAATGGCTGACGACCAACAAACAATTCACCGTCACCGTATACGCAATTAATTCTGCCACAGGATCGGGACAGAACTCGCTAGAACCACTGTCTTCGGTCAATACCACCGGCGATTATGTCGGTTGGCTGGAACTCAATGTGACGGAAGCGCTGCATGAATGGTTGGTTAGCGCTAGGGAAAACCATGGTATCTATATTGGGGCCCATGCCTTAAATAAGCCTGAACGCGAGATTAAGCTTGACGACATTGGATTGACACATCGCCGTGTCAAAGCGGACGATGAATACCAACCCTTTATGATTGGCTTTTTCCGCGGACCTGAGCTTATCAAGTCAACCGCGCACAACACACAGAAGCGAACGAAGCGCAGCACGTTACATCAGCGCAAGAAGAAAAAGTCTGAGATGAGCAATCCCTTCTTGGAGAACACGATGGAGAACACGCGCAGTTGTCAAATGCAAACACTTTACATTGATTTTAAAGATTTGGGCTGGCACGATTGGATTATTGCCCCCGAAGGTTATGGCGCATTCTATTGCAGTGGCGAATGCAATTTCCCATTGAATGCGCATATGAATGCCACCAACCATGCGATTGTCCAGACTTTGGTACATTTGTTGCAACCGAAGAAAGTACCAAAACCATGTTGTGCGCCGACACGTTTGGGAGCTCTTCCTGTGCTCTATCATCTGAACGATGAGAATGTTAACCTAAAGAAGTATAAGAATATGATCGTCAAGTCTTGCGGGTGCCATTGATTTATGCTATTTGTGTATTTAACTGTATATGTAATAACATAGTTTTTTAATAAATAAATAATAACTATATGTAAATGTCATTCTCCGTAATTTGTAATCTCGAATATATTTTTGTAGAAATAAACCAAAAGTATTGTATGCATCGCTGTTTTATTGTTTTAAATAAACTTCAGTAAAAATTCAGAACCTTTTCAGCTTAATTATTTGATTACATATATATATTTATATATATTGTATATATATAAATACAAGGAACATATTAATGAACTGGTAACTTTTTAAAAAATAAAAAAAAGTATATAGTTTTATTCATTATGTATCCAATGATTACGAAATGCAAATAAGTCCATTATTAAGTGTCCAACGCGTTTGTCGATAAGCGAAGTAATTAAGCGTCCGCTAAAGTTTGGCAGATTCACCTTCAACGAAGCACACTCATTCCTAAAAGAATATTTATTTTGGAAATATATTAAAGAAAGGTGTATCAATGTTTACTTACATAATTTCATTCACTGGGATCACGCTTCGGAAATATTCTCTAAAATTAATAACGCCATTATGGAACTCAACTCGACTGATGCTTAACATCTGATTTGGGTCTGTCGTATACAAAATCACGAATATTTGTCGGGTCGGAGTCTCAATGGGTCGTACAAATTTTCCAATCACACTCTCTATGTATGTTGCATCGCTTGTTTGATAGAAATCACCAGGAGTTTCCTTCGTGTATAACAAAAAAAATTGTCTTTCGATGAAAGGCGATTTGTTGGAGGTTAAAGGCTGATCGAGAATGCCTTGTTGGCCAACAAAGTGCGAGTTAACATTTAATAAAAACAATTTTTGCAATTTGAAGCAGAGTTTCAAGCCGATGCGTGGTGCTGGTTTAAAGCCCGCTGATATGTCCTCGTGGTTAAATATGGTAGTCAAAGCATCGACTAGTAATCGATAGTTCTCAACAACTCTCGAGTCGTTACGCCATTTCTGTGAATCACAGCAGTATTTCAAAAGGTATTGATAGCATCTGAAGAAATGTTGGCGTGTTTTCATCACCAGGTCTAGGTTGGGCTTTGATGCCATCATCCAAATCCATTCGTCAATAAAGAAATGTATATTGGAATCATTTGACGATGGCTCAATCTCGGCTATTTGATCCGATTCCAACTTGGGCGAACCTGCGATGGGGAAAAAACAATTACAACGCTGTCTACTTCGGACAAAATCATACTTTTGTGATTGATCGCACAGTTATACCTTCGAACACTATGCAAAGAATGTGTAACTAATGTGTTAGCTTACCTGCAAACAAAGCAACAGCTAGAGGAACAGCTATTGATGCATATTTGATATTGTCTCTTTGTTTGCTGCAAACAAGCCAGTGCGATCCCTTGCAGATGTGCTCTGTGTAACTGTTGAAAGAGTTCATAAACTGGCAGAGCACAGTGTTGGGATGCAGGCTACTTTCAATAGAGTATGCCGATTTAAGCCAATTGCGTTCACTCTTGCGATCGATGGCGCAAATGCTTGGATACATGCCGCCGGTTAAAGCTGCCTTTACTAAAGGCCAATTGCCGGACTTGCTGTTCACATTATGTATGCTTAAAGCGCCTTGACATTGCACGAGATTAACAGCGCGCAACGAACTTAGTATTTTTGAACGCGTGAAGGCCAACTGTTCCATGAGACCATTGAGCACAAATTCGTATTCGGTAGAGAGATACAGTGGTGACATGTTGTTCTTAAGGCGATCGTGCCACTCCTGATAGAGATGCAGAAAGACAAAGTGATCGGATAACTGATCGGCTGCCAAGCGATGACGTTCATGTTTGACGCGATTCTGCATAAATATGGTAAATTTATCCCACAAGCCATCGATGTCTTCGTTGAATGGCATGACCAATGGATCAGCTGAGATAAACGAGCTGACGATGGTCAATATCGGATCCAGGCATTGCAGCAAAATGCCGAAAATCAAAGCGCGTCCCAGTTGACATGGCACGGGAATGTCAACAAGACGGCAGCCCAACCATGTGACATCCTCAAAGTCATCGAGAATATCAATCTTTTTAAGAAACTGGACCGCTTGATGTACATTTACGAGCGGCGGCGGCGCAATTGTGTATGCCAGATATTCACTGATGATCGAATGCGGCGAAAGTAATTTGACAATCAAACAGATTTTATCCAATGGCATCGTTTGCAATATTGGCTTGCCAATCTCATTCAGCTTCTCGTATGTCTCCTTGGTCATTAAGCGAAAGCACTGCGCTTCAGCTGCAGCTAAAAACAAAATGAAACATAATAATTTATATTCATATTCCTCATTCTAATAATAGCAAACCATCAGTATGCAGCAGTAAAAGACGTCGCAAGAGTCCATCTTTTTGCAACCAATCGATTTTGTCTTCGGTTTCACCACCACAGCCGTTACTCCAAGTTCGAGTCTCGCATACAGTGTCAATCAGATATTTAAACGAGACTGGCACTATCATCGACTCTATAATGGACGTGGCCAAAATAATCTTCAATGTATCCGCTGGCGCTTTAAGCAATGCATCCAAGTAGTCCCTTTCCATGTGCTCATGTAACAAATATATGGGAAACGCACGCAAATATCCATTTAAAAAGTGACTCAATAACATATAGTTTAATTTAACTATGTGCAAGAACGACGGCAAAATGATCAAGATGTTGCCTGAAAAAAAAAGAATTAAGGAGCATGCTGAATCACGAAAATCAAAATTGCTTGACACTTAAGATCGATGCAATAATACGGAGGCGATATAAGCTGACATGATCTCCCTAAAGGCTGGAAATGCAAAACTTTTATTTACTTTTATTATATTCTTCTATGGATAGCGAGAACAAAAATATACAAATGAGCAAGTCTGCAGTAGTTTATTCCTTGTTGAATTTGTATATAATCTTAATTTTAAAACATACAGGTATTATAAAAGCCCTTCTTCATTTTTGCTCCCGCAGAGGATTGTGGCAGAACGTGCTCAAATCGGAATACAATTATAATAATTTATGAAAATACACACACATTTATATCATAAATATTATAGGGCTGCTGCCTTAACTAAAACTTTTAAAACTATTTAACAGATAACTGTACGACGAGATGATGGTAGAGGCAGGCAATCAAATTGAGGAGGATGTCCTCATTTAACACTAAAGAACTGGTCACACCTTGGCTATATCCTCGAGCTTCGCTAATTGTTTTAGAATATCCGATTTCTTTTTCACTTTATCCAATTGATCCTTGTCCAGCTTATTGGCGTTACCCGTTTGCATTTTACTCTCGATTTGCTCAATTTCTCGAATTTTCTTGCGCAGTTTTTTCAATTGTTTCGCAATATCCACCTCACTGGCATCGGAGGTAAGTGTAAGTTCAGCATCAAGTGTTTTGGCCAAAGCAGTTATCTCACGTTCATTTATAGCTTTTGGCGCTGAGCCTCCAACTTCCACCGGTTTCGTTGTTGTTGTAGGTTGTGCCGGTTTTGTCGTTGTCGCTGTCCCTGTGGTTGAAATGGCTTTCCTATCTATCCGAATTAGTTTCGCCTTCTCCTTTTTCTCGTGTGCTTTCTTGAGTTCAGCCGCCACAAGCGGGCACATGCCTGGCGGTACTCCAGTCTGTCTCTGGGCCACAAATTGCTTGCCCTTGCTCTCGTAAAGCGGCACTTCTTCCTGCGGCACATATCCGTCTTTGACGCGGCGGGCTTTCCGCCAAGTGCCATCGGGTCGCTTAGTCGCCGGTATAAATTTTCCTTTATCACTCTCCAAATATGTGCTCATTTTTTATTTTACTATTAATCAAGCGCAAAGCTAGTCGCGTTCTGATCAAAAAAAAAAGTATGGGCTCTAAACAGCGTGACCGCAGATTTCACATATCAAATATATACCGCTTTGATTTTAAAAATATACCAATTACTCGCTTGGTTACACTGCGTGAGTGATGGGGCTTTTTTTTAAATTTAAGGTCACGTGGCGGGATTTTTTCGAGTACTTCACGAGAGCATCCATTTAATTTACTCAATAAATAGTATTTTTAAAGAAGCTTTAAAACAACTATTTGATGACGGATTCATCCATTTTAAGCGTTTTAAATATTTTGAAAATAATTAATTCATAAAAATTTACAAAAGATACGTATCGTCTTACCTTTAGGATAATCGGGCTTCGTATATAGAAGATACATGATATCAATTATAACATCGTAGTCCACAAACTCAGGCTTCAAATTTTTGAAAACAAATCCATGGAGACCGTAATTCTTCAGAACTTCCACACAGTCATTATTGCCTCTTATAGAAGCCGTTGATATAGCATTATCTTGTTGATTGTCAACAATATATGGATTGGCACCCATAAAAAGCAGCAATCGCAAATGTTCGACGTTGTTGAGTTGAGCCGCAACGATAAGCGCTGATTTGCCAGTCATTGAATGTTGGTAGTTTACGGGTGATAATTCGTAATTGACCGAGTAAAGAAATGGACCAATGGCCGTATCTGTGCCAAACTCCTCATATGCTTCCAGGCATTTATCAAGATCTTCATTTCGTACATTTGTAGCTCTAAAAATTTGCGGTCTGTCCTTGTAAATCTGTGGTCCTTTGTAAAAGCCTGCCGCAGCAATTAAGCTTTGAATCTCCTCCAAATAAATGATTTTCGGGCTAGTTTGCTCAGCCGGCGTTTCGGCACAAACTTCAGCACCTTCACCAAAGAAATCAAGAAATATTTTTGAATCGCAACGTTGCGAAAGTAATATGATCCGCAGGTTTTGATTAACAGCCAATGCCTTCTTCAATTCACACAAAAGTATATCGGCGTAAGCATCGTGCAGATGGACATCATTTACCACAAAGTGACTTATACAATTTAGATTCTTGTTCTTATTAAACACAGAGCTGAGGAAAGATTTTGCAGTTGTAAACAGAATGTGCGTTGTTGTGCTGCTGACGCTAAGCTGCGAGACTTCAAGGCCAACAGTCTCGCCAACAGTCTCATCCAAATGGTCAGCAAGTCGTTCACTGTTATGCATGGCAAGAATGGTTTCATTTTCGACGCATATAATTTTCAAATTCGACTTTTTAAACTCAGAATCGTCAAAAATTATAATGGGCAAGAGTAGCGCTTTATCCGATTGCAGATCCCCTTTAAAAACAATAACCCGATGCTTGTAAATGGCCGTCAATATGTTCGTGTGACACGAAAATGTCGAAACGTTTGTGAAAAAGTTGCGATATTTTTCTGACTTCTTCCGCGGTATTGGTGGACTTAGAGCACCCATTGGTATGTGAACAGCCGACGCTGTTAGCCACGAGTGTTGGCCAACATAGTCTGCTGGTATCTGACGCTCGTCCCTACCACTGATGCCCATATAAACGGACAACGATGCCATTTCCATCATTGTTTGCGGCGACATTGTCAGCGTTTTTGGCTCCTCCAAATAGTGTCGGCAAGACTGCTTAAACACTTTCACACATCCTTGGCCGCCGGATATAATGTATTGCGAGCGCAGGCCTAAGCAGCGAGCCCATCCTATGATTACTTTGTGGTCCACTGCTCGAAATGTGCAGGATAATTGTTGGCAGCAACGGCGACCAGCAATAAAATAAAGCAATTGCTGGGGAATATACTTTTCTTGAATCAATTTCTCCATTGTACGCTTTTTTGAAAACTGACGCCATTTAATAAAACTGACAAATGCCGTTATATTTAAATCGGCAATCGAATTTCAGTACGGAATGACGAAATGGAACATTAAATTCAAGTGTGTTAAGTTGATTACAAATCGATAACGATAAGCTTTAAACCTCTTTCCACTAAGCTCAAAATTGAGTTTATACCACGCGATACGATTATTTTGACCTTAAATGAGCCTCTTGTAAAATATGCCTTTTATAAAAATTTCAAAATTTTTATATTTTACAAATTTTGATTTTCTAAAAGTTAATTAATTCATTAATAAAATGAATAATCAAAAAGTAATAAATATCATTATTACTATTAAATATATATATTTATATATATTAACTGTTTCATTTTCAATTATTATTAATTTTCTAAGCACATGCATCGATGGCAATCGATGTTTTTCAATATTTAGCTAATGGTTAAATTTTGATCGCGTATTCAATGCATATTTATTTATTCCAAATATCATCTAATAATGAGTATAAATAACATATTTAATAAACTGTATGCAACAGAGAACCATTAAAAAATAATTGGGATTGACATCGCTCATGCTCTGTAGAGAACGCTTTTAGTTGCTCATAAACGACTTGAAAATAACTATATATAAAAAAAATCTAATACCTTTCATCACAAGGCAATAAAGCTGAAATAAAATCAATAATAATTCATAATAGAAATTAAGAATATGTTGACATATTTGTATTTATTTTATGTACACATAAGAAGGTAGGAATAGCTACAAATATTTCAGTTGAATCAAAAAAGATTCGTTAGTACCTAAATGGTAATTATTGTTTCGCATTGAATCATTTAAAGAAAATTTGATTTGTCCACAGAATTTTGGGAGCCACTGCTTTGATTTGACCATGAGTTTCCAGGTGGACAGCCATTCTGTAAAAATAAATTGAAATGTTTGTCAGATTTATTGATAATTGGTAGAGATTATACGGCGACAACTAACCTGCTGATCATTTGAAGAGTTATCGCCTTTATTCATGCCTCCGGAGTTTTGATTGTTTGAACCTTTATTTCGTCCCGAGTTGTTCATATTACAGTTAGAATGCCCGCTGTTTTGAGCCATCCACGATAAAAAATTGCCTCCCTGAGAAGTAACTGAAAGAGTTTTTTGTTTGAAACAATGATAGTGTATAGAAGGCTTGCCTGCTGGTCCTGGTTTTGATTTTGCAGCTGATTGCCCAAAAGGCTCCACTGATTCAACGCAGCAGCAACCAAAGCAGGGTTCATCGGCAATGAGTTTAAATTAAGTCCGACGCCTAAAGGGTTGTTCATGTTCTGCCCTTGATTTGATGAGTTGGATCCTTGCGAATTTATGCCTAACGCCTGTAGGTTTGGCATGTCCAAATGTCCCCTGTTCATCCAACCGCCATTGCCTACGTTGCCATTGTGCGGCTGATTCATGCCGTGAAAATTGTTCTGCCTATTATTATTGTAGGGTATAACACCGTCTTGGCGATGATTCATGTTCCCACCACTATTGTGATTGCTACTGTTCGCGTAACCCCCGCCGCCCATATTTGCGCCAAAATTATTGCCACCCATTCCGTAGCCACCACTGCCAATGTTGCTGTGACTATTGCCGATTGCAGTGTTATCACTTCCATGTGCATTGTGTTGTTGGTTATTACCTCTGTGGTGTCCGCTTCGCCCCGAGTTCATGTGATTCCCCTGATGGTACGAATGCATGCCGAAATTATTTCCCGCATTGTAACTGTAATTTTGTCCCTGATGACTTCGGTTCTGTTCGGCTTTGGGTGCAGCATTTGATACGTGAACCGATACGCCTATTTAAAAGCAAAATTGTGATAGGGAATGAATACAAATATTTAATTGAAATACATACCCTTTATTATATGATCCTCTCCGCAAAGAGATTGAGCAACGTCTGGATCGAGAAATGTGACAAAGCTAAACGCTCGAAACGGGCGAGGAATGAACACATCTGTGACCTCGCCAAATTTCGAAAAATAATCCCTCAGATCATCTGAGTTTATATCTTCAGTGCAGCGACCAACAAATACCTTGCATGGTACCTGATGACCCATGCCCTTCAAAGAAAAATTATTTTAATTTAGAAATCGGTTTATATTCCATGCGCTTGGTTGACAACACCTTCGAGTTTGGAACTTTCACTTCGCACCAACGGCCATCGATGAGATGCCGATTGGAGAGTACTCTCATCTGTGCTTCATATGAGCCGAAACGAACAAATCCAAATCCCTTCGACTGCCCGGACTTGACATCTTTTTTAATCTGCGCCATAAGCACTTCGCCATAAGTCTCGAAATACTCTCGTAAACTGTCTTCGGTTGTTTTCCATGCAAGGCCCAACACAATTAGATCGGTGCATCGTAATCGGGTTTCAATGCGTTTTGTTTTTGCCGTTGAATTTTCCAAGTTATCATCGCTTTTTCGTTTGTTCTCTACGGGAGGCAATATGGGTCGATAAGCTGCACTATCCATGATCTCTGTCGCATCAGAGCTTCTGAAATTTGGTATACCTTTTGGAAACACACAAAAGTAGATATCTTCGCCCCAACCCGATTCAGCACTCGGGGGAAACAGACGTCCCTCATTCGACCGTACACCACGTACAGCCTGCGTATCTATATTCCTGTATTTAAGTCCACAGGAGCCAGGAAATTGTGCTTGAAGGGTAGATAATAGCAAAGTGCCATCCTCTTCCGCCGGAAGTTCAATAGGCTCATCACCCTCCTCTTCTGATACTTGCACGAAATCCATTTGGCTTTTTTACCCAAATTCTAAAAATGTTAATGCATACAGTACAATTAAAATATATTGAGATATAAAATTGAAAGTGTTTCTTTTTCAACTAAAACCATTCAATCAATTAAAGAATCGCTCTGATATACTCAAAATACAGTCCCATTATAAAATAATCTTTTTTAAACAATTAATGCACTCACTCAAAGGGTAAGATGCGCACACAATACATTTTATGTAAAAAAAAGTTAAAAACAGTTTAATAATTGACGAACTTGAAGAACGACAGAATGATTTATAGGTGTTTATTAAAATGATTTGGAAAATTTAGCGCCTAAATTGTTAATAGTTTTGTAAACAAAAATAATAGAAACCTAAAGATGCATCATGTTTGTAACTGGTAGTTAAGGATTGCCATCAATATTGAGTTTTTTAAATATTCATAATGCATCTTGGTCAATTATAATTCTATCAGTTACGAACATTCGCCATCTATTTTGGGGCATTTTAAGAGAGATACTATTTTAGTCGTTATCCATTTCGATTCGGTTTTTACACAAGTTTATTTACACACAAAATATTCAAAGATGTATACACATACACACATACGCAAATACATATACACATACATATCTCATTCTCATCTATTTATCTTTCAAAATCAATTCATTCCACAATTGCGTACCTGATCGAAACATATATTCGAATGTGATTATTTAAAAATTTCATCCAGAACTAGACCCCAACTATCTCAAAATTCAACTTACGGTTTTTTAAAAAGTACACATTCATAAATCTAGTGTTAAATAACGTCTAGTGTATCATGTGGAGATTATGTTAATTTCCCAAAATTTTAAGTTTTATGTTTTTCTCTGTGTGAATTGCTGGGAATATGTGTAATCGCATTTTTGCCCGATACATGCCCACAATTGGATAAGTATAATACCTTTTATTTGAGTTACATTGAGTTTTATACTTTCGACCACGCAAATATAACAAATATTCAACCCCGATTTCTATCCAATATCTATTGGTAATCTATATATATATGTGTGTATATGTGTACCCATTGAAAATGTTTTAATAAAAAACTGTATAATAGCATAATATTTAATGATTATATCATACTGCCGACAAATAGATGCCGCAATGTGTGGGACGACTACTGCAAGGACTCTAATCCTTAAATACCAAATTTTGTAAACATAAAAGATACAACTACCGACGCGCAACACATCATGGGCGCTTTAAACATAAAAATAGTAATATAATAAATCGAAATACAAATATTGCCCTACGTAACACACAACTATCTTTTAATGTTAATTCATTTAATGAAGTCCTAGAAGTATGCTTATAAATATATGCAGATGTACATAAACACACGATGTGTTAATATTTTTTCATTGTTAGTACATGCATGCATACATACATATGTGCACACACTTATACATAGTAAGTATGCAAGTAGATGCCGCAAGGAAACCGATTTGGAACACGTTTTTACATACAAATTAATCGAGCTCCAATATGTATGCATACAGGCACCAAGTACAAACATACACATACATACATATGTATATACATTCTGCATGAACAAGAATTGTTATACCTAAAAGAAAAATTAAGTTGATTGATTGGCGATTTGGGGTTCTCCTAAAAGGTTATACAACAATTCTTACACTATTAATAAGGGGTTAGTTGTAACACTACAGATGTAATGCCTTCAATAAATGTATGTATGTTTTCTTTAACAGCTCACACACGTAATATTTTATGTTGTATGTATATTTCCTTTATACGCTCGCTCTCTCACAAGATTCACACACAGTCAGAACCAGAAATCGAAGTCACTTTTCTTTGCACGCTCGATTCGCTCGACACAACACACGCTAGGTCAATATGCACATCCACTTTTTTAATAAGTGCGTAATAAATATAAAGAATATTTACAATTTCGCTTTTATTAAATTTGTTTTCGTAAAGTACACCATTTCTCCCTGCAAAATTTTGTGAAACAAAATTTTCTGTATGTATAATTAAGAGTTAGTGTTACCGCAAGCTGCTTTTGAAAATATACCGTTAAGCCATAAATAAATGTAAAATATACCACTTTCATGTGCATTGATACTTTGGTCACATTGTTATTAGGGGTGGGACATTACCAAACAGTGGTGTTGAACGATACGGACCATTTAAAAAGCGAAAATGAAATATTTCAGATGTCTGTTAAAACATAATCTTAATGCAACATCAGTAGGTGCATGTGTTCATTTCTCCTTGTATATATTTTAAAGATATATATTCAAATCGTCTAACCTAATACTTATGATATTACATATTTGTTATTTACACAAAACACAATTTAAATTTATTGGTACACAAGTGATTGGTTTATACGATAAAAAGGCATTGTTGATCTTCACTACAAAAATATTATTGTATTTTTCGTAATAAATGGTAAAATCACAGTGAAATATTACTACACGCTGCTGAATTAAAAATATAGTTTTGGGCCTCCAGTATGTGCATTTCGGTTAAGCAAATGGCAACTAGCAATATAATATATCCACTGTAACGAATCGCTCGCAAGAAGTCCCACAACTTGTCGCAAAATATGCTAAGCAGTACGCAGTGGAGCAGAGCATGCACGTTGACAATGCGCCACATCCACGCCACACAGAAAAATAACGTTGACTTAAATACATAATTCTGGCACTGATACTGACTGCTACTGACATCCTCCCTCTCCAGCATGTTCTGATAGACGGCAATGTAACGATTCCAGGCCGTCGAGCTGAGCAACAGTTGACCCGTGAAGCTAATGACATTTTTTGCCACTTTGCGTGTGGTTGCTTTCATTTTTGGAATCATTGTTGCTGTTGTCGGCTCCGATTTGGATTCGCTCATTGGTATTATTGAGTAACCTCGGCGTGGTGGGTTATTTTTTAAGTAGAAAAACATGCCCAAGAGAAGTGCAATGCAACCCAGTCCATCGCAGAGACCATCAATATAATAACCTGATGTGCCAATTTCCGATCGTTCACCACGAATGTGTTTCCTCACGCGCGCCACATGCCCATCCAGGTCATCTAAGAATGTACGGATTTGAAAGAGTAACACTCCCAGGCGTCGGTATCCTAAGCTATCGGATGACACCAGTTTTCCCGCTACGCAAGCGACACCAACGTGAAAAAATGAAATCATATTGGGCGTGATGAAAGAGGAACGTGAGATCTCAACAACATTGTCAAAGATGGTGGCCAACGGTGCGAATACATAATGATTTGTATGATCCAACAGTATAGCCTTAACTGTTATATGACAGAGCGGATTTATATCGCACGATATCCACGTATTTTCATCATAGGATGGCTCTTTTGTGTCGGTGGGAAGCTTCAGGGTTTTACTCCGATCGGAAGGTGAATTTGATGGCTCTGACGACGACGTAAATATTGTTGTCGAGTCATTCGTGTGATAGTTGCGATCTATAGCATAATTGTGAACTCGCAAATAGAGCTCAATATCCATAAAAATATAAAATATTATTAGCAAAAATAATAATGTTAATAATATTTTGCTTATTTGCGAACTCGGCCCAATCATTTTCACGCCTTGAGGTAGATATCATCTATAAATTCTTCGAGCTTTCGGCGAATAGCTAAAATGAGAATAAAAACATACATACAATATGTAGAGAATAATTATTAAACTTTAAATATAGTGTTCTTAATCATATTTTTTTTTATTATAGAATTTAACTTTTATGGGTTTTTGGCATTCCCTTGATAGACCTAATCACTGTTGTTGATACTTTGGTTCCGATAACCGAATCTGAGGACCTTATCAACTGTTAGCTGTTCCGTTATCCAATGTATCTGCCCCACTCAATACGGTTCAAGATAGAGCAATAAATATTTGTTCCAATTAAATACAGTTGCTAATTTTCAGTCTCAAATTAAAAGGATTTATTTACGAATGGTTACTTACGGTGCATATAAACGCATTAATAAATGAGCGCATACACACAAACGTGGTTGCAATTACATACAGATAACTGCTTTATATATATGTAAGTATCAGCGCAAACAAACAATTTAAAT
Source organism: Drosophila rubida (assembly GCA_035046165.1). Taxonomy (NCBI): domain Eukaryota; kingdom Metazoa; phylum Arthropoda; class Insecta; order Diptera; family Drosophilidae; genus Drosophila; species Drosophila rubida. The sequence continues at coordinate 2,374,740 of JAWNOF010000022.1, forward strand.
GCAAGTCAATATTGACGCAATTTATACAAGCAAAAGCTTAATATGGTTGAACTTAAAACCTATTGACACAAATTTTAGCACTTCCCATCAAAGTACAACATCAAATAGACTGAACTACTGTCCCGTTAATAATAATCAATTAACGATCATTTTTATGGACATCCATATATGTATGTAAGTTTGTGTACTTGCATGCATGTTTCCACACACATGTGTAAATTCCAATGAATATGTGTGTCTTGTGTGTGTGTGAGTATAAATACGCATGTATGAACGAGTACGTGTATTTTCATACAAGCGCATCGTTACTCAGCAATTGATGAGCAAAGGGAATATAAATAAACTTAGCAACTTACTACCAAATAACGCACTTAATATTTTTTAAATGTACACATTTTGAACTTTGTTTGATTGAAACTATTAGTTTATAATATTTATCCTACGGTTGTTTGTATATATATACCATATGATCACACATGTATGTACATATGAACATGTACACATGTATGTATTTATTTTTGGTGCAACTGGTAAACGTCGTAAATATAGTTTTCTTTGTTTTTTATGTCATGAGTGTTGTAACAGCATTCCCGTCTAATTATGCGTTGCAAACAAACTTTTCGAGTGAATTGATAACAACAATATTCTATTTTAATATTTTACTTATGTGAAAAATACAACAATATTATAATTATACTATGATTTAATCGATTGTAATTTAGAGATGGATAAACTTTAATATCGCTATCGATGTATCGATATATTTCGATTTTTTAAACATCGTTAACATCGATGCTGAATTCCAACTTTTCTTTCAAAAACCTGCTGCTTAAAGCTGTTGTATTTAAGTCCAATAGATAAAATATTTCTATTAAGAGCAATACCAATATAAAGAAAGATCAAAAGTTTATATTTTAAAGCTGTTGTTTTTGACTCCATTGCATAAAATATGTGCATTAACGTTAATATCATTATAAAGGAAGATCGAAAAACTTTTTAAAAAATAACGTTTATAAACAACTTATATTTAGAAACCACTGATGTATGAAAAGAAAATATTACCTTTATTTCAATAATAATACCGGCATTTGATCAATTGCAGTGGTGAAAATGATTCAATCAACATCCAGCCAGTTCGATGAATTCCGTTCGATAAACATGAGCTTTTTCTTTTATGAGAATTTGATGAGTAAGTAGTATTGTTTAGTGCGATTGTTGTTCTGTAATGAGTCGATATTTAAGGCTTTCAAATTTATCGATTGCAAATGTAATGATTCTAACATCTCTGGTTTTTACACAACAACTATCTAAATAAAAATATTAGCCGCAATATGATTATACAGACTTTAAAAACTGCGGTGTTAAGAGCTTCACGATTTCCGTTGTTATCACAGTCCATAGCTGGTAGAAAAGCGTTGTCTACGGCAGCGACACGATTCAGCAAAGCTTACGACCACGATGGTAAAACAAGGGTTTCAATTTTCAACACCGAAACCAATAATGGATTGATGGTTACCGGCTACAGTCAATATGGCTTTCGCCTCAACAACGATATGGTCTTGATAGGGCCAATTTCAGTTTTTCCCAGGTGTGTGTAAACTACTTTAGCATTGCATTTAAGTATATTATAGTATATACGTATATATCTATATATCCATAACATTTCAGATCGGTTCTTTCGTGGAATGTGAACTCTTTTGAAGATATCAATGAGGAGAGTCTTAGTCTCTTTCCGACGTTGGAGCCAAAGATTGATATACTTGTTATTGGTATTGGAGACCAAGCTCCCACAACGAGTCTGTCCAAGAGAGTTATAGAATTTATGAAGAAATACAAAATAAATGTGGAAGTTCTGCGGACTGAACAGGTAAGATTTGTGATGGATCAGCGTATTTTTAATTCTAAATAATATTAATAAATTTAAAATGTTAGGCATGTGCAACGTTTAATTTCCTCAACGCAGAAGGTCGAATGGTGGCATGTGCTCTAATTCCACCTGTGCACATCTCTTACAACGAAAACGATGTGCTGCAAACGAAGCTAAAACATCAACAACTTTATGAAACAGATTAAAAAGAGATGCTTGGAATAAATAGTACTAGACTAGGTACTTGTTAGTATATTGGAAAATGGAGAATTGTTATATATTTTTGTAATATATTTATTTAGCTGCAAGTTACCAAAAAGGCTATTCATGGAAAACGCAGGGCTATGAATTACCGACAGATTGAGTTTGAACTTTTACTACACAAGATTAATTATAATTCAAAACGACATAGCACTTAGAATAGTATAATTATAATAGTACGACGGCTTTGTACGAAATCCAAACTAAAAGTCGGTTAAGTTCGATAGCGCGTTAAACTTGCTAGTTGTTCAATATAGATTACAAGAAATGTTGTTTAAAAGTGTATTAAATTGTGTTTATTTAAAAGTAATTGCTAATTATAGAGTAGCAGTTGATATTTTCAGTCGGCACTTGCCCCAGGATAACGCTCGATGAGCATGGCAACGCCTTGTCCACCAGCAGCACATGCTGCAACAACGCCAAATTTGCCATCTTCACGCACCAGACGGTTGGCGGTGTGCATGCAAAGACGCACGCCAGTGGCAGCAAATGGATGACCAATCGACAGCGAACCGCCCCAGTTGTTCCACTTGGATAGATCTGGAGAACCGAATTTCTCGTTTAAGCCCAGATACGTTTTGCAGAACCATTCCGAATCTAAGGCTTTCAAATTTGCAACAATCTGACCGGCAAAAGCTTCATGAATTTCCCATGTGTCAATGTCCTTAAGGCCCAGTCCCACTTTCTTCAACAATTTGGGAATGCCATAGGCGGGACCCAAAAGCAATTGATTGACAGGATCTTGAGATACATACAGAAAATCGCGCAAGAATGCTTTGGGTTTCAGGCCTAGCTGCTTAGCTTTTTCTTCGGTCATGACCAGACAAGCGGATGCGCCGTCAGACTGGAAATAAAAGTAATTATTGACTGCTAATAATATAGTCAAGTAATAGCAAATACCAGAAATGAGGCGTTGGCTGCAGTAATTGTGCCATAGGGCTTGACAAAAGCTGGTTTCAACTTGGCTAAGCTTTCAGGCGTGGAGACGCGAATGCCGTTGTCTTTGTCTACCACTTTATCGACACCTTGAACTGCAATGAAAGAAGTGTTAAAAATACTTTATATATATTCTCGTAGAAAATATAAAGAAATTTGGCTAACCCTTGAATGGGACCAGATCCGTAAAGTAGCCCTTTTCCTGCGCTTGTTTGGCCAATGTGTGAGATCTCAGTGCATAATCGTCCTGTTCACCACGAGTGACATTGAAAGCAGACGCCAATCGATCAGCAGAGTGACCCATTGTCTCTCCCGACGAAAACTCTGCCACAGCAGGCAACTGCAATTCATAAAGTAAAGTTAATTAGTAACATTTTCAACGTTCCACAATTGTATTTGCCTACTTCGGGTGCCAGAAAGCCAGGTCTGAAGGTGGACAACAATGACAATCGTTGGCCAAGGGATTTCGCCTTATTGGCCTTCAGCATGAGAGCTCGCATCTTTCGCGAATGACGAATTGGCACATCGGACATAAACTCAACGCCACCAGCGACAATCACGTCATAAGTGTTAGTGGCAATCAATCCCATGCCAGTAGTAATTGCCTGTTAAATAAATTTAATCATTTTACATCCAAAGTCCACCAATTAAGCCAAAATTAATTTTACCGCATTGGAACTAATGCAAGCCATCGTAACAGTGTGTGCGGGCGTCTTATCGCTGAATCCCGCTGAAAGTGCAGCTTCGCGCGCAATGTTGGAGGTCTTAACTTCCTGTATTACGCTGCCATAGACGATGTAATCAATGAGCTCCTTATCCAGGCGACTCTTTTGCAATAGCGCTCTAAATATACGTATTTGTGGAATATTAACAACCTGTGTGTACGTGTTATAATTTGGAACTTACAGCAGTGAATGTCTAGCCAATTCATGGGGCATTAACTTCGAGTATGACGTTCCCGATGTCAGGAAAGGCGTACGAACGCCTTCAACCAGCACTATATTTTGACTGTTGGCATTTCGTTTAGGCTGAGTGGCAACTTGGGTGGCCAATTGACGATGCTCTATTGAACATTAAAATTATGAAATTTATGTTATCAAGCAATGGTACCAACGTCATTAATCTAAATATAACCATAATCGTATTATGTATTTGTCCGCAGGTCCATAAGTTAAGTTCAAGATGTTGGACTTTGGCCACTCAGTTTCCAACTTGTCAAATTTCGAGTATATATTTATGTTTTCTTTTGCTTTCTTTTTGGTGCAGCCACAATCACATAATCAAATACTTACGTCTTTGCAACAGACTTGCTGCATTTAGATAAGTCGCTTTGGTTTGGATAATTCGGAAACTCATTTTAATTGCAACTTTATTCGTTTAGTGTAAATTACTATGTATAAAATAAGATCGATTGTACATTTAATTATCGGCTATCGATGATTTCCACTAATCTATCGAAAATCAACTTTTTGTAACCCTGCGGTTTTTAATGGTGTGCCAAGCAACTAAATTATATATTTTTAAAATAACGATTTTGTTACACGGGTGTCATTGAAAAAATATGTATAATTGTTTGAGTAAACTCTTAGTTTACTCTTCAACATTCTCTAATTGCCCAGATTTTAAATGTATAATTTTTGTTTAAATAATCATTTCCGGAGTAAGAATATAATTGTATTCTGTGTCCTTGATCCTCAAGATCAGATAATTTCTTACCTACTAGCATATGCAAATGAAACACACGACATCCACGTGTACCCTTTCTTTCGAAATAGGGTCATAAAATGTGGCCTTGAAGCAGACCATTGTAACACTGCTGTACTCGCTTTCTACTTGCATATATTTGTTTAGGCGTACGCGAATGGGCAGGAGAGCATGACTGATCATAAAGCTATTATCAACAAAACAAATAGAAATGATCTATTTTGGAGAAAAGTGGGCACGGTACGTATGATTTTTAACTCCCTAATGTTTTGTATATTCATACAATTCTCATTGATTTAAATGCCTATTTACATATATGTAAATATTTATAGACCTATATGCAAATATTCATTCATTAAAATTAGTACAAAAGTATGATTATCCAATATGCATTTTAAATGGCGCTCTCATATCAAAATACTTGCTTGGCAATAAGAAAATAATAAAAAATCGATAACAAATATAGGTTTTTAAAAAAAATACTAAAAATCGTCTAACCGATTGCTACACAAAAAATGGGCACTTTCGCATTTGAACCATTTCAAAAGGAAACATCCGCCAGTCAACAATTTGATCATTTTAGATATTTCTCTTCTTTTTTTTTGTTGTATACATAGAATACAAATTCCTGAACATGTTTTTAATAAACACGAAAGTCTGTGTCGGAATACCCTTTTTCCTAACTGAAAATGGGACAATTAAACTCGTCCTTGAACGCGGAGAGTATGCAAATGGCCAAATCAGCATGACCAACTCTTTGTTTGATTTTTATTGACTACTAAAGGATAAGAAAATGTGCAACATGTATGTCCACGTCCTTGAATTTCTTTAAAGACAATTAATCAATGATCTACATTTATTTCAGTCAGCATACTGCAGAAATTTTCTCTTTTTCACATGGATAAATGTATGTACATATATACATACATATACAAATATAAATTTAAACATTTCGTTGATTGCGGTAAAATTCCAGATTCCAATATTTAATTAGAAATCTCGATTTCTTTTTCTAAATTGCAAACATATTTTAATTAAATATAGTATGTATGCGTGTCCTTCGAATCGCAAACAAAAGATATATGCACAGCATTTTAAGTTGAGTCTGAAAGAAGTGAGAAATGCACAAACTGGCTAAATATTTTGAGACTATATATGTACATATGTACGTATATGTATACGTAATAAACTTCAATGACAGGAGAAATTTTAACATTTTGTCTAAGCTTTATAAGGAAGCAAATTGTATGTAAATCACAAAATATTTTAAATTAACCTCTAATATTTTTCATTTTGATTTAATTATCTATAAAGCTTTAAGCAAAATATTTTCGTTTTGAGCTTTCTATAAAGCTTGATGGGCATATTTTATTTAATTTTTTTATTTTGATTTTTTTTTTGTTTACTAAGAAATACGCAGATTTTATACTATACGTAAAGTTGAAGATTCTTTTCTAAGGGCATATAAGCTTAATTGGTCGTGAAGCCAACAAATTAATATCAAAGTCAGTGATAATAAAGTTAAAATGTGATGCATGCTACGAGCATGTTTGTTGATTGATGTATTCCCATACATATATTAAATATCTCTGCACTTAAGTGTAGTATGTATGTGCATGGACAAAACTATGTACATAAATATACATTGAGAGTTTAATTTTTGTTACAGTGTTATAATAGCCACTCTTGGCAAGGGCATAACACATCATAAACCAACGAAGTGCCTGCGAGAACGAGACCGAAGACCAACATTTCCACACGACGAAGACGACGACGAGTACAACAACAACATCGGCCTGATCTCGCTAGCTGCTGCTGCTGCTGTTGGTGTTGCTGTCGTCGCGTCGTTGGCTTCCACTGCTTGTAGTAGTTTTTAGTGCACAAATAGTGCTTTGGTAAGTCGGACGTACTGTGCTCGGTGCGCGCAAATATCAAATAAGAGAGGCGCAGTGTTGTTCGGGTTGTACACGATTATTATACGAGAGAGGCAAAAAGCCCCGATCTCTCGCTGCTCCCAAAGTCGGAAAAAAGTTTTACCAATCAAGTTTTTTATTTCGCAATAATGTATTACATATAACAAAACTTCAACCTAGTTAAAAGTTAATACTGTTGTTGTTGTGAACTTTTCTGTGCAAGTGTGTGTGCGTGGCGTGTGCGTGTGCTGAGCATACATACATAGTATATGCATTGGTATTACTACATACATACAGTTGTATGTGTGTTGTTTGTTTGCCTCGTATCGAAAACAGCAAAAAAAGAAAAAAGCTAATGGAACTGTGAACTGTACGTGCGTTGCGTTGAAAACAAGATCGCAACTCAAAAAAAAGAGAAATTTAATCTGCTCTCTACGCCAAAAAAATACATATATTTATACTCGTATTTGTATTAGGGAAAAGCCCCCAATAAATATGAAAATCAAGAACCAAGATCAGTTGAAAGTGTGTTGCTGCTGATTGACGTTGATGAAACTGAAAGTTATAATTACATACAGATATACGTTAAATACGTGTGCACGGTATATATGTGAATAAAATTCGACGAGACATACACATGTAATGGTGCATAGTCGCTGCAAAAAGGAATAGAACGTGTTTATCCGTACTCATACTTGGACACACATACAAGTGCGTACATATGCATGTACACAAACTTTAACCAGAGACTGTGAAAGTGGAAAGCTCCGCTCAGACTTTCGCGTATGTGTAAGAGCGTATATTTGTGTGTGTGAATACTGCTTGCTGCTGTTTTTATATGTGAACGTGCATATGTATGTATGTGTACATTCATTTCGAAAGTCCATCAGAAGTTTTTCCACCTATTTGTGAAAGGGAGTAATTGCTACAAGATTTAATGAAAGAGGTAAGTTGAGATTAAGTGATAATAAATTGAAATAAATATCATTTTAGGTAAAACTAAAGATACAAACAGTGTAGTAAGTAATCTAGGGGAATTTAATAAAGTGTTGTGCAATTGTAAAAACATTAAAAAGTTTAAGATAAGTATAACTATACCCATACATGCACATGTACACTCACAAGGCCAAATTCAAAATAGTTATAAAGAAAAGCAGACCAACGCGCACAAAAGTTTCAATACAAAAACTAAACGCAGACACGAGCATATATATTAATATATGTGTTTGTGTGTAGTATATATGCATGTGAATGTGCAGTAGAGCCAAGTTTTGTGTATACCGTCTGATCGTCACGATTAACAGCGAGAGCAACAACAACGACAGCAAACGGCGACAGCGACAGCAGCAGCAATAAAAGATCGCAACGCAACGCAACGCGCACCCAAGCAAAAGACAAGAAAGGCTTAGTGACCTTCATAGCCCGCTTATATGTATATGTACATATGAAATCAACATACATATGCATATGGCATATGTAGGTGTATACACATATAGTGTGTGTGTGTGTGTATGCTCGTGTAAGCAACTTCTGTATTGTGTGCACGTCGTCTCATATGCTCTACGCTTTTTCTCTTTCATTTAGTGTTGCGCAGAAATGTTAATAAGCTTCGCTACAATATACATTTACTATACGTTCATCATATGAACAAGTATTTATGTATGAATGATGAATCTATTATTTTGCTATTTAAGTACTTCCATCCATTTCACTTGTTGGTTTCTATCCAGATCGATGTAGTGAAAGAAGAAGTTGGTTCATATTTAATATTATGTAATTCAAATTTGGGTCATTTTTACGAGTGTAGCATTTACATGCACAATACAATGACGAATCGCGCGCTTGCTGGCTCGTGTGTATGTGTGAGTCTGAGATTTTTAGCTGGTTTTACCAAAAGAGCTTTCGTGAAAGGGGAAAATGAACAGAAACTCTGCACTGCTTTAGTGTTGGTGTTGTTGTTGTTGGTTGGTCTGTCTCCTCGTGACGAATTTAAGCGAAAACAAGTTTGATTATATATGTATGTTTGTGTGTATGGATGATGTTTGTGCATACATAAGCTGAATCCGCTCACTTTGTAAGTTTGATGTACATACTTATGTACATGAAATGAATTTACGATTTATTAAATATATATTATTTTACTTTCTATTTATGTTGATCTTTGATACTCACGCACCACAAATATTGCCACACTTTTACATACACAAACACACGCACACATTGACACATATCGTAATTACGCGACGACGACATATTCAGAAAGCCAAGCGTAAATGAGTGATCGCATTTTTTTCTATGTATGTGTGCCAGTCTATGTGTATGCATGCATATTATCATACGTAGTGTTTAGCTTTCGTGTACACATCTATTCATACTCATTTCAAGTAATTCGAAAGCTTTTTTACATGCCTGCCATCTAACACACATACAGACAAATATACGTGCGCGCCAATATGTGAATGTACGAGCATGTGTTTGTGTATGCCTTACATAGTAGAGAGAATTGAAGCATCGAGAGAAAAGCTTTTTGTGAAAGGTGATTTTTGTTTGCGTTTGTAAATAAACGAGTTGGGTTGAGTTTTGTTGTTGTATTATTTGTTGCTGTTGTGTTCTCAATTTTCCTGTTTTTTGCCTTATGATCAGTTGGGTCATGTTTTTTGTTGTATGGCAATATATGCAAACAATCAGAAAGTTTTTTCAACACTTACATATATATATCTATGTTTGTATACAAGTAGTTTCCTAGTGGGTATTTTTACACATGTATGGTAATGGTTGCAAAAATATTTTATTGCCCTGCCGCTTTTGCTCTCGCTCGCCCGAATGCAATGAATATGAAATTAAATGTCATAGCCTATACACACATGTACCATTCAGTAATAGTAGCAGAACCAGTAGAGATGACTTTTTCTTTTTTGAAATGGGGAAAGGTAACTTTTTGGCGTCATTAATTAACATATGAAGGCACTTCGATTAATGATCAAAGCTATTTCTATTTAATTAACTACTTTGCATATCAAGAACTAATAACTATAAAGAAATTTGAAAGAAATTTATTCTCTTGTTCTGATGATATAACTTAAGAGTTTTAAATAATTCCAATTGAAAATTTTAAATAGAATGTAGCCTTCGATATTCTTGTTTGAAATCTAATAAGTGGGCTGCTGCCTCATTTATCGCTTAAGTCTATCTTCGATTAGAGTGCTTGCCTAAGCATTAGAAGTAAGGAGAAGGCATCTTAGTGTGACTTATTACAATTCCGCTTCGTTTTTTCTTTCTTTTTTTTTTTTGTATTGCTTTATGGAGAGCGACAGCAAAAAAAAAATACAATACGAGACGAAGCTTACCATTCTCTTGCTGGGCAAAGCCAGTCATTCAAGTTTTATTGAAAGTGAACGTTTCTCCAACGCCATGCGCAGTATCGTCGCCGTTGTCGTCGTCGTCGTCGCTTGAAACCGCAACAAAAGCAAGACTATCTCTTTCTAAAGTTTCTGTGAGATCTGTGAACTTTAGCTTCAATGTGTGGCCCTGCAGACTCACACACACCAAGGCGTTTCGACAACCAGTCATCTGAAAGTATGTACACACATAGGCCATGGGAATGTATGCATGTGTGTCTGTGTGAATGTGCGTTTACATGCAAGCGTGAGCGTGTAAAAGCACCAGCCAACAGCTTACAAGCCATGCTCTTGCACAATACACAATAATGACACATGGCCTTTTATTTGTGCATATGGCATGTCTGTATGTATGTAAGTTTGTGTGGTTGATGTATATATGTAGTGTGTGAGTACACAGACATGCATTCGTAGTCTGCGCTTTTTTTTTGATGTAACAATTTCGTTCGCTTCACATTATTCACGAATTTTTACCACTGACGCAATCAACAACAGCAACAACAATAACGGCAGCAAGAAAACGAAAGCTTTGCAAGTCTGCTGCGCAGCCAAAGAGAAATAGAATAGTATAACAGTTGCAATGAGCAGTTTACAATGTTACCTTAAAAATATTGAATAGTTATAAATATTTTAAAAATATCTGCTGGACTTTATATTAGCTTAATCGTGTGCGTGTGTAATACAACAGTATAACAATTAAAATAAGCTAGACAGCGTATAACAGTTTAGTTATTAAATTGGAAGATTTTGTAAAATGAAATAAATTGAAAGTAAAAGTAAATGTTTTAACTCTGGTTGATAATTAAACTGATTTTCGATTTTTGTATCATTACAGTTTCAAAGAATGTTGATGTTGCAATACAGCAAGCATGGCGAGTGCATACTCAAAGAAATCGGTGCCGCATTCAGAGGCGAGCATCCAGCGGACTTGACGATCGTCTGTGAGAATAAGGTGAAGCTGCATGCCCACAAATTGGTGCTCGCCGCCGCCAGTCCGCTTATCAGGTAAATATCGGCCATCCAGACGCCAGACACACTTTATCAAATTGCACTCCGAACACTTGCAGGAATCTGCTGGAAGACACACACCTGAGCGATTGTACAACAACGGTCTATTTTCCGGACGTGAATGCCACCTATTTTAAATTTCTACTGGATTTCCTATACTCCGGCCAGACATGCATCACATCTCGGGATGTGAACTATCTGCACGATTTGTTGCTGCTGCTGCAGATAAAATCAGACAGTTGGAAAACGACAGATTCCGCATATTTGAGCAGTAAATGTGCCAGCTTAAGGGAGAGGCCCAGGAAACAGTACTCGTCCACACAGAATTTAGATCAATCGTTGAAATATGAGGTGGAAAGTGTGGATGAGAGTCGACACATGGCAGATTTCTCAACATTTTCCAACGAACGCTGCGAGAGCGCAAATGAATGCGGGGGGCACAACAGCAAGGAGGACGACGAGGACGCGGACGGGGATGCTGATGTGGACGTAGCGAACGCGAACAGCAGCAGCAGTAACAAGGACAACAAAAGCGATAAAGACACCGATGAAATTGTAAATCTATCCAACATTCCAGCTGGCCTCAGCAGCAACAATAACAACAACAGCAACAATAACAACAATTCCACCATAAATCCGGTTAATTTATCACTTGACCTCCGCACCAAAGGCGACAAGAGTTTTCTGCAGAAACAACATAGCCACAGCAATAACAACAACAACAGCAGCAGCAGAGACAATAGCGACACGATCAGCGCCGCCAACGAGAGCACGAAACGAAAAGGACTTTTCTTCGATTCGCACAAGGATATGCTGAAGCCGTTGTCCGATGGCTCCGACATAAATAGTTCGCCCGAGAATTATGTGGTGACGCCGCATCGCAAGCGACGTCCTGGATTCCCCAACTCTCAAAGCGACAATCAACCATTTACGACCTATCAACACAATCTGCTGGAGGAGCTGCGACTCGTGAAGTCGACATCCTCGCCTATTTCGGGCTTGGCTGCGGAAAAGAATATGCTTGCACACCTGGAGGACGGCGCACTCAACCCCGACTCCCTGACGCCCGAAAGAAAGCTCCTGGACACTCAACGCAACCGAGGGCAGAGCCCCGAACTGCAAATGCATCTGGGTCAGCAATTTGTGTATCCATGGACTTCGAATCAGAGCGCTGCCGCCATCTCGACAATGCCCAATTTGCAATCGCGATTATCGAGTCTGTCACACATCAATCTGAACCTGGATCCGGATAGAGATGGTCGCAATAGTAGCACATCCGTCTCCAATCTGGCTAGCAATAATTCGCACTCATCGTCGGTGCGAGAATATCGTTGCGAGTACTGTGGCAAACAGTTCGGCATGTCGTGGAACCTGAAGACCCATCTGCGTGTCCACACCGGCGAGAAGCCATTTGCATGCCGCCTTTGCGTGGCGATGTTTAAGCAAAAAGCCCATCTGCTGAAGCATTTGTGTTCGGTACATCGAAATGTTATTACCACAACGAATGGCACCGACACTGAGAATCGATATAGCTGCTGTTTCTGTTCCATGTGTTTTGAGTCGGTGCAGGAACTGGTCCGTCATCTTTCGGGGCACCACAATAACCTTCTGCTCACTAAGAATCTTCGGGAATAAATCTGAAAGATCTGATTTGATGTTGGCCGTTTTTTGTTGCCTACCAATCAAATAAGTAATTGCAAAGAGACCTGAATTTTAAATATACAATTTATATTATACTAAACTTACGGTAACAGTAACAATAACAGTAACAGTAAACGTTAACAATAACTGTAACAATAACATTTGCAAATACTTAGCTACTGTAGAAATATGTAATATGTACATTTAATGCGTAATTATACCTACTACATTCAATCAATTCGCGATTCGATTCAACTCGATCACATTTCATCGGCAATTTGGCTGGCTCTTCTCATTCAAATCGTATATGAGTATGTATGCAATTGGCATCTGACGACCCGAGACACCCAACGTTTGATGGCTGGTCCTCCCTTCTACCACACACACACACACACACACGTACACATGCAAACTTTTTAATGCCAACGGCTGGTCCCATTTATTGTGGAACACTTATCATATAAGCATATATTTTTTATTTCAAAAGGTATTGTAATTTGTATTGTATTTTCTACCTGTTTCTTTATACATATATATTATACAATTAATTCACAGTTCAGTTTTACACATTTTTATTTACGCCCGCATACATACACACATACTATACATACATCATATGTATTTACTTTCAAATTTTTTAATGTCGTCAATATGAAAGTGTTTAATTGTACAGATAATTTTACAAGATTGTAATAAAAAGCAGAAGCATTTCATTTTTACGTTATCCTGTGTTTTGTTCACTTTTCGTTAGGGTGGCCGCATTTTAATTAGAATTTCCTTATTAACCTGGCTTACCGATCGCAGTTTTTTAAACTTAACCGTGAAAGCTCTATGTCTAAAGTTAACGTTGTATTAGCAATCATGGACTTATCGATACTTCGTGAGCTTCAATCGATGTTAATCTGTGTGGCAATCGAACAGACAGACTTAAATCAAACGTTGGACATTTTTATTACTGACACAAATATGTTTATTATGAGAAAACATTAGTATTTTTATTTTAAAAGTAACTATCTTTTAATTGCTATCTTGAATACACATAATTCGATACATGCTTTGCTCAATTGTCGACATGGCTTATGTTATTTACACCCCTTTTGACAAACAACATTAATCAGCTGTTCTACAAGCAGTCTGTTTACCTTTTTAGCTAGCCCTGCCAACTTGGCTGTGCAGTAATGTCTATTACTTTCCAAATTAATATATAAATATGCAATAAGCAAATGTGCTAAGGATCAATGGGTAAATATTTGATTTTTACGTTCTTATTAGTTTTCGTATTTGGAAATTCGCATGCACCTTAAATTACCGGTAGGACGTTTTTGATGTCGTGTTGCGATAACAGCTGTAAGTTATTATTAAAAATTTGGGTGATATGAACGGTTTTTTTTCATGAGGATTCAACAATTATTAAATAATGCTCAAGAAAAAATACATGCCACTGGAGAACTCATACTTACTATAATTCTATTAATTTTGAATTGATGAGCTATTTCAGAAATTTGTAATTAAAATGTTTTTGACGTGCCATATATATACCCAACATACTTATAATCGAACAAATATACATACATATGTATGTATGCATGTAGAATTAGAAAAATTAAGCTTAGTATACAGTGAAAATGTTATTTTTTAAATTGAATTAAAACTGATGCGAATTTAGCGCCATCGCGAGTCTGTCATCGACCCATCGGTCGGTTGGTTGGTTGATTGCAACCGAGCCAACACAACGGTTATAGATAATATTTGCGACTGTTGGACGCTTTGCAGAGAAGTATTACAAAACAAGGAACAAAACGTCAGACGGTAAACTGCGTGTTTTTATCTGTGCATGGAATTTGGTCGTCGCTGGAAGTTTAACTTTAACTGCTATTTTTAGTTAAAAATTACTAGTGTGAAGTTCAAATTGCAATTTGTCGCTGTCGCTGTTTGAAGCACCAAAATGATGCTCGTCTGCTTAGTGCAATGCATCAGGACAACTAGGCAAACAATTCAATAATGAAAGTTCCAATTTGCTTCGAAGGCTAAAACAAAAATCGTATTCGTTAAAAATTAACACTACCGACAACTGCTGCAGTTTATGTGTGTGAAAGGCTGCTTCTGTAAATAAACCAAATTGTTTAAATTTGGTGTATTTGCATATGGAAGCGTGTGCATACATATGTAAAAATTCTATTATGCAGCAACACATATACACGCATTCACCTACACAATGCTATGCATGCATGTATTAAGCAGTCCACACAAATACACAGATATGTAAATGCGTGTTCAATCAGTGATTACTCGTTAATTTAACAGGATCCAAAAACTATAAAGTGTGTCGTCGACGTTATCTAGTGTAAAGAGTACATCAATTGAAATTGTACATCGGAAAAGCAATTACGAGCGAAAATAACTATGGCGCTGCCAAAAAAGATTAAATGTTTTAAATATTTAGTTTATAGTTATGTGTTCCTCTTGGCGGTAAGTAAACCATCCACATTCACACTTATGCAATAATCCTGGGATACATGCCAAAACTTCCAGTTTTCATTCACTAATTTATGCTGTTTGTATACAAAACAAACTAGTATGCGTGTACACATCAAAGGCAATGTACATATTTATTATTCTTATGTAAGTGTGCAAATAAACACACACACACACACACAAGCACAATTGTAAGCATTCATCCTTTATACAAATGTACATATGTGCTTGTTAGTATTTGCAAGCACTTAAGTGCAGAATCTTGCACACATTATCTATGGCAACTTCTTTATCATATTAATTCGCTCAGCTTGTCTCTAATATGCTGATGAATTTTGATGCATCATCTCTTTGGTTTGCGTCATTAAAAGTTAACTATTAAAACTATGTTTGCTGCATTTCGAAGCACTCTACGGCAGTTAAGCATATTTTGACGTCACAACAATTCGGTATATCAAATATACCACATAAATGCAACATTTTTATATATGTATGGATATGTATGTACATGTTTGTGTATGTAGGTGCTAGTGGAGATTTGGCGTTGACCTTGAGCTATTTACTAGCAGTGCGTACTGCATACAAACATATACGTATACATAGGTACATATGTACATGCATACACTCCAACAAATATGTATGCAAATGTTGGGTACATGCATACAATGGAGATTAACAAGTTGGATGCGTATAAGCATTATTGTGACGTCAAACGGGAGCATAGATACATGCGACAAAAAAAGCTTCGCTTACGTTTGACATATGCACATTTTCTTGTGTGGGGTCGTGCATAAATGTGGGTGAGGTACGATGTAAGATTATGTCCAATGTTCATGCAATGTACGCGATCAAGTTGCAAAATATCCTTGACATTACGCAGTACCGTGGCTCACAGCTGACCCCATATCGTCCGTATGTGTGCGTGCGTGCGTGTGTGTGTGTGTATACAAGTGTGCGCATAACCTTGATTAATAAAGGAGTGTCGCAGCCCATAAAACAGAAAGAACGCCCCGTTTATGTTTCAATTATGTAAATATTGATGTGACACATTATGTTATTTGACTTGATTTTATTTGATTACACTTTTTGACGACTTCAGCTAACGGGAGCAGCTCAAATATTTTTGGGCACATCCTTGTTATGGGGACACTCGGTTTATTATGGCATCGTACAGAACAAGTTGTGGGCTCCAGCCGCCATACTCCTTTGCCTAGGACCCGTCACCTTTATCCTGTGCTGGATGGGCTGTCAGGCAACCAATCAGAGGAAGCGCTGTCTTCTTGGCATGGTAATCAGCTATACTCAAGCCATTGTTCATTATGCATAATCAATGTAAATAAATGTATATACTCTTCTGTGTAGTTTGCAGCTCTTTTAGTGGCTTGTATATGTGTTCAATTCATTATCTGTGGTTGGTCCTTGGCGATGCGAGAAAATCTTCCAACCTCCGTAGAGATTTTCATTGATGATTCGTTTGTAGAGTTCTTAGACAAGTTTTCGCGCACCAAAGTTGACAACTTGCATTTGTGGAATCGTATGCAATCGCAGGTAAGTTCAACTATCAAAAATGATCAAACTAATGCAAATGGTAACGAATGTGGAAAGAGTATAATGCATTATTATTATTGACAGTTGTTGCAGTATTCTAACGACTAAGCTGCACTCTACAGGTTGCATTGCTTGTAGGTTTAAATATGAATTGATATGATCTGGGATATTAACATTTTAAATTATATATATAAAAATTGGTCGCACCAAGGATATATTCTGGAGCAAACTTTTTGTTGTTAAGCATGCTCGCTTTTAATTTGGACAACTGCTGCAAGCAGTGTAATGCTCACATACGTTCCACATATGTGGACTCTAATTTAGAAATCTAAATTCGATATCGATTACGTACAATTAATATCGAATTTCTTAACCGTTTTGAGCTAAATTTCATTTCACACTTTTCGCAAATTCGAACTTCAAATGACGAAAACATGATTAATTTTATTCTATTTTCAGCTGCAATGCTGCGGTGTGGATGGTCCTCTTGACTATCGCCGCCTCTCGCTGCCCTGGTCCTGCTGCTCCCGCCCCGAGCACGCCTACGAATCGGCCTGTGACACTCATTACAAGCGCGGCTGCTTGGCCGTAGTATCGGAGCAAATCAAGAGTCGTCTGCTGATCACCGCATTTGGCGCTGCCATTATTGCCATTCTCCAGGTACGCAGAAATAAACAAAAATTAAATTAAATATGTAAATATGTTTATACATTTTGACTTTCACAGAGTTTGGGCATATTCTGCGCAGTGCATTTGACCATTCTGTTTGGCAAGAACGACAACACCCATCCCATGAACAACATGAATCGGAAAAAGAAGCAACAGCAATTTTTGCCATTGACCATACAGGACAAGAGGCACGATCTGCCATCGCCCATTAATCTGTCACCATCGGCACCCGGCCAGCGTGTTTTAAAAACTGCTCTGCCTCCGGCAATGCACAAATGACAGACGATTAGCTTTTAATATTTAAAACAAAAATTTATGAGAAACTCCAAAAGTTATAAAAATGTTGTAACCTGAGATGGAATGAATATAACTGTGACCCTCAATGTTACGTTATGGTAATTTTCCAAAAATTTACCGTTCGCAAGCAAAAAAAAAAAAAAAATCACAACAAATGAACAACATTCAAATTTTGATTAACTTTCCAGTAGTTTAATTAAATCATAAAAACTGGACAGGACACTGTGACATCTTTCTTATTCTAAGAGTAATCAATCAATTGCCACGAGCTATTTCAGGGGGCACATAGAAGGCGTCCACTGCCTTTGGTTTCTTCTTCTTGCCAAACCAACGCTTTGGATAATGCTTTTGTTTCTTGAATATTTGTATGTCGATCTCCTCCTTGTTCTCAAAGTACCAAAGACTTTGGCGTGTCTTCTGCAGACCGCCCAAAGTCGTTTCAATTTCTTCAACACGTTTACTTATGTCCTGGACTTTGAGTTTGGCTTGCACAGCTTGTTGGAACTTGGCTTCCCAATCCTGGTAGCTTTTGGTGTAGTCCGACATTAGCTGTGGTTCCAAATTCGCTGCGCTACGCTTCACACGGTCATTTAACAGATCAACCAAGCATTCATTGCGTTTACTCTCAGTTATGGCTTCATCCAACTTATTGATTAAATCGGCGGGTTTCTCGCCATTTGAACTTTCAATCAGTTTACGAGTGACTTCCAAAACACCTTTGTACAAATTGTCCTTGCTGGCGGACAAGGCTTTTTCTGCTTCAAGCAGACGTCCACTGAACGTGTTGCCCAGTAGCAAAATATTTTCTGAAAAATCCTTCAGTGTAGCAATTCCAGCTAATTTAAGTAATGCGTTTCCCATTGTCTGTTCTTCAGTTAGGACATCGTCAGCCTCGTTGCGATTGCGCAGAAATTTAACGCGCACTTTTTGCTGATAGAAGAAATGCGAGGAATGAAATAAATTTTTCATAATGGCAATTGAATCGACCTACCACTTCCGTTGACTCCTCAGTTTTTTCGACTACTGTTGGCTCATATTTCTGAAGGTAAGCGTAGATAGATTGAAGGGCCAGTGAAGCTATTAGGTCGTTGTTACATAAGTTGCGCTCGATGAGCATTGTGGCAACTTGGGCTGCCTCGCGATTATTCCCATTGTGCAGCAGCATGTCGATTAAATGGCAACCGGCAAATTGATCAATAAATATGCCATATTGTAGGGGATTCTGCAGCACGGGAATCGTTTCTTGTGGTCCCGAGTAGTCCAGCAGCTGTTTGACCAGAAGATTTGGTAGCAACGGCACATTAGTGCAATCCGTTTGTTTTCTGCAATGTGTTGAATTAAACATGCATACAAAAATGATGAAAGCTTCGACGAGGGATTTAAACATACCTTAACTTCACCAGTTTATCCACAAAATCCATTTGTCTATGATCCTGGTTAACAAAAATATCCAAATCCAAGTGTTCGGCACTTTTTACCTCGTTAGCATTTTGTATGCTGACGCCAGCAACATTTGGCAAACCTTGATTTGCCAAATTATTAAATGCACTCGAGAAGTACGACAAACACCTTCTGCTTGGCTGTTTGCAAAGAACTCTCAATTGTAACATGCTTGCTTCTTTATAAACAAATTGGAAGACGAATATCACGTGCGAATAACTACGAACAGAACACCCGCTATATGTAGTTCGAAGAGTTTTTAAGTAGTAAGTTTAGAGAAGTACATGTAACAAAATCATATGTTAGTGTATATTCCTAAATAACAATCAATGAATTAAATCATATTATAAATACCTCCAGCAAAATCCTCCGGTTGTTCACAACATATGTAACCACTGTGTGGCCGCAAAACGAATATTAAATATACCGTTTTGCCGCATATACTAAGTGAACTAATCTGGTTACTCTAAAAAAAACAAACCATCAAGACAATAAGCACACTAATGGGATGTATCGAAAATATCGATATTTTTAGATACATCGATAATATTTCCACCCTTTGAGCGGAACATTTAATTTTTTCGTAGAGGATCGTTTCTGTTGTGGGTTTTATTATTTACTGTTTTCATCAATTTTATTTATTTAGTTTATTTTTTATATTTTTTGAAAAAGTTTTCAAGCATTTTCTAAAAAATATATTTTTCAATATGAATTTTTTGTCCAGCGCCCATCCTTCAAAGAGTTTAGCTTAGATGAATTAAATTGACTATCCAAAAAAGGACAAAGAAATAATATAAAAATCGACTTTCCAAATACTTTGGTTAAGGTTAAGCTGAAATATGGATGTCTGTACCAAAACACCCACCGTTTATTCTGCACGCAAGCGCAAGCGAATACGTGGTGTACAGGTGAGTGTCTGTTTTGCTCATGGGTGCAACAAGCGTAGCGTGGATCAGAAATACAAAAACACAAATACAACAACGAATTGTATTACTTTCATTTCTTTTATTTTAAATGCATATGTATGTACGGGTGTAAAACATAGCAGTAGTTCTGGCTGCAAGATAATATGGGGAGATGGTAGCAAGTGACTGTTAAAAGACTATCTAAAGTAGACAACCGAAATCAGCGGAGCAGAAAGGCTTTCCACCCCTTGCTCATGTGGCAGCTGCAAAACACACATACAAGCAAGTGGCACGAGCTGAACGTTTAGACACACATGTTATAATCAACATGCGCTCTGAAGTATGTAGACATGTGTACATGTTGTACTATGTACATGTGTGCCTACGATCAAAAGAGAGCATAAAGGAGTCGAGTCTATCGCACATTGGGTGGCTTGTTGTCTTTTTGACTCGCTCTCCCTCTCTCTGTTGACGGTTTCGCACATACAACCACCTAGTTAGTATTCGTGTGTTAAGGTATGTACATATGTGTGCACATATAGCACGGTCTACAACATTCAGTTGTGATATATCAGACATTTGTGCTTGACCATGCCTAGCGTACGGTTCGGCTGAAGTTGTATTTATATTAGTAAAATTCTCTGTACATTCTGTGGTATTCCTTTAAATAGTAAAAAAGCCAGTCGAAATGCAATTTCTATTATTTTTCATCGCAATCGCATCTGTTCTTTATAACGGTATTACACAAAAAACCATTTCGCCTCTAAACGCGTAATCATATTGAACATTCGCAAACTATTTATAAATTGAGAGATGAAATCATTTTAGCCTGTGAATAATATATACATCTACTCACATATGTGTTTAGATATGTGTACTATATAAAAATATATACATATATTCGTTTGAATGGAAATTGGTGGAAACAGTGAAAATGATAAACAGCAATATCTCATAAGTTGGCCCAAAAAATTTGGAAAAACAATTGGAAAACTTATTGGATTTCATTGCGAATATAATGATGTCATATGTGTTATATCTTGGTGCAGTTATTACTTGAAGAAACATTGGCTAAAAATAATAGCTAAAACATCAAATCACACTGTTTAGCCTTCACCTGCATTTCACGATTGTGGGTGTATATTATATATTTTCAAATCGGCGAAAACGAGCTTTCTAAATTAATTAAACTTCAAACGTTAAAAATTGATTTGAAATTGGATTTAGAATAGCTATACTGTGCGTTGTTAATTAGAAAAAAGAAGTTTGTAACAAATAATTTTGATATATAAAAAGAACGAGTTTGAAAATAAGTGATCCAATGTACACAAGTGTACAATAGTGTTGATACACAAGTTCCAAATGCCACCATGCATATAACGATTAAATCGTAGAAGTCAGTCCATTACTGAAAAATATTTTTTAAAATTAAATCGAAAAATTAATTCTGTGTTAAAATCGTAAAACAACGGAACTCACTAATTTAGATTTATAACAAATAAATAAAAACAATATTACTATTGTCTTTCTTTAAAGGTGTTGGATGTAGGGCAATAAATGAAGAAGAAACCAAGTTTCTAGTACTTGAAGATGACAATATGGAGCCTACAATTCTAGATTGTGATTATGATTTAAATGGTACGGAAGTAGTCACGGTGAAATGGTTTCATAATGATAATACAATTTATCAGTGGATTCGAGGCTCGCAACCTGCTCCGATTGTACGTATAATTCTACCGTTTTCATTTCAATGTTATTTATGTACTCCTTTTTATTAGCCTAAATATAAAAATGACGTGGATAGCTCGTATGAAAGTTCAAAGGATCCAAATAAACAGTATAGTTCACTAGCCCTGATCAATCCAACCATAAGCTCCACTGGGGACTACAAATGCGTTGTGCAAACTAGATCGGAAACAATTACTATTCACAAAAGTTTGCAAGTGATTGACGTTAGGAATCATACATTGAACCTGTCTAGGTATAAAATTCAAAACGAAACCCAATTGGAATGTACTGTGTTGAACGTGTTTCCCAAACCAACTTTAACTATTATGTAAGTTAACAAGGCCCAAAGTTATTATTATTTTATACTATGTAAATATGATGCATTCTTATATATAATATTATTATTCTTCTTTTGTGATTATTATTATCCTGATCAATGAAATGTATTTTTCCAGATCTGATGATGATGATATTATCAAGGTGGTGAACCATGGTCCTTTTGAGCATGAGGATGGATATTTTAATGCAACCACTTTGGCGGTGGTTCAGGACAATGATGATGATGCCGATGCCTACAAATGCGTAGTCACTTTTGAAGGCTACTCACAGAATTTCACCACGGTTATCACATCGGGATCTTGGCGTGGATATATGGATTATCGAATAGTATTAGTAAATACTTTTATGTTATGTTTGCTTGCGAATCTGAATATTTTTAATTAAATAAAATTTGTTGATTTTTATTGTTGCAAAATATGTTAAGTCTGTGATTTTTGGGATTACAAATAGTCCGTCTATCCGTGTTTATCTCTACAATGACCAAAATATTTGACAAAAATTGTTCCCTTGCTATGAAACTATACTTTATTTAAAGGGTATCATAATTATGGTTTAAAGCATTAAAATATGCGTGCCAGTTGATTTTTTTTTTATAAAAACTTGGTTTAAAATAAATCACTCCGAGTGATCACCAAAATAAATGAAAAATTCATCAAAATGCGAGCCAACAGATTCGTGGTCAACAGTCTGTCTTATCAAGGCAACTTTTGATATCTATGATGCTCAAAAGAAGAAACCCAACCGTATTTCAGTTTGCAAGATTTCGATAATAAAACGTCAGTTCTAACGGGTTTTAATTTGTAAATCGATTACTGATTTAAAGCTAATAAAGGCAATTTTGTGTTTTAAATTGAACCTCATGATCCCCAAATTGAACTTTTTAAAAAAAATATAGGATTATTAAAACGCGAAATTAGTTCTCATTGTAATATTCTGTTAAATTATTTTAAAAGCTCATTGTATATCCAAATATACATACATACATATAGAAATTTTAAAATACACACAAATTTTGGATAGATCTTATATTTTATCATAAAAACATTTTATTTGGCATGAACTTTGTGATGCGTTGAGTGATACGTCATAACATTGACTGCCAGATGCACTATTCTGCCTATTATCCATTTTAGCACTTTTGTCTTTCATTATATAAATGGCATGTCTTTCCTGTTTTCGAAACTTCGCTCTTCGGTTTTGGAACCAAACCTATATATAAATTAAAAAGTAAAATATTGATTGACTAATTATATAAAAATTAGCTGATAATTGTTAAGCAATTGGTTATTGTTCTTTAGTACATCGAAAATTATAGAAGCGAATTATTTACTATGTTGATGGATATTACCTGGACTCTAGCCTCTGTTAAATGTAATTTTGATGCAATTTCTTCTCTTGTATATATATCCGGATAATGAGTTTCCAAAAATATCTTCTCAAGTTCGTTCAATTGATTCGATGTGAACGTTGTTCTTATTCTCCTTTGTTTCGATTTATCAGTTAAGATCGAAGCCTCTTCTGAATACGACTTTAATTGAAAATCTGAATTAAAAGAATTATATAATTTACGATTTGAGGTATTACATGGCCTAATAAATGTCAAAAACTTATTAAAAACTTATTTTTCTCATATATCGTGTCGTGAAAAAACGCAATATGACGATAATGTTGTGTGACACTTAGCAGTTTGTGTTGTTTGAATTCTAATTACAAAATGTATATTGTACTATTTCGATCGAGATAGTGAATGTAATACAATTGATATCAGCAGACTGTACGTTTTTTCTCTTCCAATCGTTATACAAAACATAGCTTTATTAGCAAGCTTTTATTGAAATCCAAAAAGGTTTGCGATATAGATTAACGATCTTTTGTTTCGAATATCCACAAGTTTTACGATGAAAATATAATAATTTGTGTTTGGTATTATTGTTTAGAATGTGTCAGTATCTTTAGGAGATAAGAACTGATTCAGAAAGGTTTCAAAAACTTCAATACTTAGTGTGAAATTAAACTTTTTTAATTGTTTTGGTAAGCAAATGTATAGTCCGTTTTTCAATACAACTAGTTAATAAATAAAATTGTCTGTGATTTATGCACTATAATACATATGAAAATCACCACTTACCAGTATTATAGGGAGTTATATTGTGTGTCCCGGGATAAAAGTCGGCGACATTTGTAATTTTAGAGAACAATATATTAGATTCTTGGCTGAACGAGTTTCTGATAACAGTGTCATTAGCACGTAGCTTATAGCTGGAGTCGATTATTAAGTTATAATGGCTCATGTGGTTGGCCACCGAGAATCCCGAATTTGCATTTGTATTATGAAGTTGCGAATTGGAGTTGTATAGACAATCTTTATCATAACTCGATTTGTTTAAAAATGAAAATTCCATTGCATTGAGAAATGAGGCTCGAGACACTAATTATCAATTTATTTGCCGCTAAAAATCACATCGCAATAAAATATAATAATCGTTAAACCACAGAGAAAATGCAATTTGTTAACGGGGCTTAAATAAATAAGTTTCAGTTACGATTGCCACAGCATCAACCTTTGGCTAAAAAAGGATGCTTCACATCTATAAAATGAAAGAGAGAAAAAATACCCAGCTCCGCATTTGGAGGCGGTGCCAATTTCCGCACTTCGTTTTAAGGGTGGAAATATTTCAAAGTTCTGCGTACACTCAACGAATATTTTTTCCATTCTTGTAAACATTCACTTAGCGAAAGCTTTCAACACTATTGAATGTACATAAAAAGCATGTCAAATTCTTAATGATTTAATCGAGAAATAAATACCTATTAAAATACAGGAAATTGCTTAACATATTCGAGATGAATGTGTGTCTGTCTTTTTTGCAGTGTAATCTAAAATTAGCTTCATGAATAGTCAAGTGGACTCAACCAAACCCAACAACTCAAGGGTATACTACTACATCATTTGATGCTCATAAAATTAACACGAAATGTAATCTCATCAAGTAAATTTCTCAAATTGTTTTACTATTTTCAACTGCAAGCATATTCTTGTAATATAGACTTCTATTATATTTTCAACTGCAAGCATATTCTTGTAATAAAGACTTCTATAAGTTAATAGAGAAACAGATTCGACATTTGTGTCGTGTATGTATATACTTTTTTATTTTTTTTGTTTTTTGTTTAACCAGTATAGAAACTCAGACAAACACCTTAAGTTGCTTAGTTAATAGCTTTATATTAATTTAAGTGATAGTTCAATTCAACAAACAAAAATTAACATTAGGCTAATCAGTCAAATTAATAGCTAATCGAATTTAAGAGAAATAAAATAGAATTTAAAAAATGGGAATCGGAATGGGAATATAATTCTTATTTTAAAATTCACAGATTTTAATTTAGTGCTCTCGTTTTGTTGAGACTGGGAAGATAAAACCAATAAGTTTGTCTATATTTTAAAATGAAATATAATGTATTAAAGTGACTAAAATTACCAAAACAGATTATTTGATCATTTTTTATTATAATTTTGTATAATCCCTAACCTCCAAATCGTATTATTCAAGATAATAAAAATAGGTTTCACTTTTCTACTTATCTAGCAACTTCCCTAATATATCCTGATATCCTCAAATGATGATGGATTTCCTGTAAAAATTAAATTAAATTAAATCTACAGAGTTTAAATGAAAAATATGCTGTCCGATCTCCTATAAATATTCTACATAACAACTACACCAGAAGACAAAAGCTTACACGATATTCCGATTATATCCAACCTAAGCACAACTTCATTGGATCTGCTATGATCTTGTTTGATATAAATAAAAAAAATTTTAATATGCAGTTTAATACAATAAGAGTCAAAGCTTGGAGAAACATGTCCTACCGCATGATAAAAATACACATTACCTCCAAGCCCTTACCATATGGTCACCTGATTTGTGCCCTATAAAACTTGTTACTTTAAAGACTACACAATATAAGTGTATTTAAATTTGTATCACCAAGCAAGCATTTATTTATGCAATTGAATATACAGTGGCTCACACCTTATTTAGTGCAGAGCAAAAGTTGATTTTCAATGTTGAATAACTTTTTAACTAGAAGGAATTTTACAAAAATTTAAACGCAGTTTTGTTCATTAGTTAACTATTTTATATATACTTCCTGAACTGCTTATCATTTTAGCTAAATAACACTAAAAAGTGCGAAGAACTAAAAATGTTTGCATCTATGAGCTCACAGCTTATTTCGTATATATATATATGTTTCATTTAACTGTATGTATATATGAATATAGCTAAGGTAGCTAATCATCCTTTGAAATCAAAATCGTCCAATGTATGTAATAAATAAAATCAATTTGAGAATCCCTTATGCCGCAATGAGTTTTAATATATCCTGATATCTAGTTCTCCCAGGAAATTATCAAAAATTACGAATTACAATTCAACAAAGTATATTTCCAGAGATATTGAACTTTCCAATAAGATTTCGATCTACATGATTGATATTTTTATTAAACATAATCGATATATTTATATGTACTTTGATGTGAAATTATTAATTGTGCATGATAGAAAGTCAGAAAGGTGTAAATCTGGAAATCTGGTGTACATCTGAAAAAGAAGAACAGCACTATGTTGAAATTGCCATTCTATCATAGCAATGTTTCATATAAACTGTAATATTACTCTTCGAATGATCTTGTATGAGTTATCGATAGCTTTTTTTAACGGCCAAGAAAATGAGCAACTGCGCTGTTTAAGCTGATTCCAATTGAAAGAACTCTCGTATGGATTAAGCCATTTATTTTTTAATTTCAACCATTTGCTTAAGATTAATAATGATTTATTTATTTGTCGTTTATCAATCATTACAAATTATTTTTAGTTTATTGTTAATAAGTCGAGTAATAGTCCGTCTTTTATTACACTAGATAACAAATCTTAAAAGTATTTCCAATAAGCTGTTGAACATTATAAAAAATAACATAATTGATCTATTTCATGCAATATGAAAGTGTTTTTTTATTGACATTACAAACATTATTTTTTATTTTATTTCGAATATGCATGCCTACATCTTTCGATTCTGTTTCGTTCCTTTCATATTTTTCGACGCTAACTTTATCAATTGATGTGGTATTAAAACATTGATTCTTTTTTTTTTAGTATATTTTTTAAATCAAGTTTCGGTCACATTGTAGTAGCACTTCTGAAAGTCAAGTGCGTGTTGTTGATAAAATAGAAAATAGGTTTAATATGGAGAAACCACGGGTAAATAAACGTAAGGAGAAGAAGGACAAGTCGAACCATGCTATCAAGGTATACAGACAAAACTTACAACATTCACGTAAAATATAATATTCCAATATGAACAGATTGTAGTTCGGCATTTGCCACCGACAATGACCGAACAAGAGTTTCTGGAGCAAGTTGATCCATTGCCGGAAAACGATTCCTACTATTTTTGTCCTGCAGATTGGTCGCTTGGTCAAGAGGCAACATGCCGTGCCTATATCGACATGTCCCTCAAGGATATTTCAGATGTGTTGCAGTTTCGCGATCGCTTTGATGGTTATGTGTTTGTGGATTCCAAAGGCGCCGAATACGTTGCAATAGTAGAGTATGCACCATTTCAATGCTTTATGAAGAATAAAGCGCGTAATCACGACAACAAGGTGAATACTATTGAAAAAGAAACCCATTACCAAGATTTCTTACAAAAATTGGAAGATGAACGTGAGGAGGCCTCGCGCTTAGGTGATTTGAAAATTGATTTCAATATTGAGCAAAGATCAGATGAGAAAGTGAAATCCACGCCCTTGTTGCAATATTTGGCAAACAAAAAGGAAAAGCGTCGCGAGGAAGCACGCAAACGAAATGAAGAAAAACGCAAGCAGCGCGAGGAACAGAAGCTGTTGCGCGCGGCAGAAACATCCGACATCAAGCAAAAGGATGCCGCTGGAGACAGTAAAAAAACAGCAAGTAATAGTAGTAACAATCAAAAGAAGGAATTGAATAAAGATGGCCAAGTTCAGGATAAAGTGAAGAATTCACGTTCCAAACGTCGTACGGAACGTGATCAACGTCGGCGTGAAGAGCACGAGCAACGAAAGTTGGCGCGAGATCGCGAACAGCGTGACAAAAAGAAACATGATCGAACTGAAAAGACCGATAAAGACAATCCGAATAAGAAAGCAACAAAAATAAATCAAACAAAAGAACAAAAACTGAGCAAAGACGTTGTGATTCTTAAAAAGGAAACTGTCGATTCAAATGCAATTGTCTCAAATACAACAGATACAGAGAAATCGATCGATGCTTGTAGCGAAAGGTTAACCACAGATCACCAAGATGACAAAGAAGAACTCAAGCAGGTCGAGAAACCAATGCAGAGCAGCGCACTAGCGACAAATCAACCGGAATCTCGGAAATCTGCCAGTCGTCGCTCGGCCGACGAGCGTCGCATAAGAAATAAGGTATGTTTAATAAAGTACAGAACAGAATTTTATACACAATAAACTTTTTTCTTATTTAGGATCGCCCATCTATTGCCATATACCAGCCTAAGGTTAGAAATCGTCTTGGCTCCGAAGAAAATTCACCAAATGATTCCAAGGATACCACACAGTCAACAGAAAAGCCTGTATTCCCAACTGATGGCGATGGCTCTCAGGTTTCCGATGAAAAACCAAAAAGTAAACGTTTTGGTCGACGCAATAAGCAAAAGCCTCAGGATAGTATGGATAACGTTGAGCATGCTCGATGCATCTCAAAGTCCTCCGAGAGCAGTACAAGTACACATTCAACTACACAAAAATGATTTCATATTAAATATGTACAATTCACGTATACTATTTTGCTGTTTATTAGTAAAAATCATTCTCGATATCCATTTGATTGGCAGTTTTCTGATTGTTCTTAACTTGATCCTGCGATTGATACATATGCGCCACTTGATTGGCGTCCGTTGCATGTTCAGCATTTTTATCGTCTCGGATGCGTATAAATCGGGGAAAGCGTAGGGAAATACCGCGTTCACTATCGACAATGCCAATGGCTGCTCGATGAATTGGACTTAGCGATAAATCAGCGCATTTAACCTCCCAAACCTGGATGGGTTCGAACCACGCATCCGGCTCCAAGCTAGCATCGTAACGGAAATACGACTTGGCTCCGCTCAGCACATGCTTGCTAAGAAACTCCGAGTGCACACGCAAATCCTCATCAGTAAAGCCTTGAAATACGAATTCCATTAAAACACAACGCGATAGAAAGCACAAAATAATTTACCTGTGCCAATTTTACAAATACTTTGATATTCCTCATTCTCTGCGTCGTAGCAGGCCAATAGGAAACCACCGTAGATACCCGTTCGTCGTCCCTTACCTTTGTAACCTCCGATGACAACCAGGTCTAGAGAGTCACCTACGTTTGATAAATAATCCTTTTTTAATTTCAACCAATTTCTTGATCTCTTGGCAATTTCATAAGTGGCCTCGTCATCCAGAGTCTTGACCATTAAACCCTCGCAGTTGCCCTTAATGGATTCCTCCAAGAACTGCTGCACTTCGTCCATATCATTCGTGTTTAGTGACGTAGCGAATTTCCATTCACCCTCGACCTCTTGAAAATGTTCAAATAATAGTTTACGACGCTCAGAAAGTGGCTGTGTGACAAGCGAGTTGCCATTGATATAAAGAAGATCAAAAATGTAGACGCAAACTTGCACTTTGATTGTTGCAATATCAACGTTTTTTCTTTTACGTGTGGTTAGCACTTGGAAGGGCAAAATCTGGGCGCGCTCTACATCCCAGGCAACAATTTCGCTGTCGATAATGTACGATTTTATATCATCCGTTTTTAGAATAGACTTGCTTCGAGCAATCAGGTCTGGGTATTTTTCGGTATTGTTCTCCGAGTTTCGGGAAAAAATACTCATCTCACCCAAGTCGTTCAAGTGTATTTGAGCCCTTTCGCCATCGTACTTCCATTCGCAAGTAATGTGCATCCCACTGAAGCGTTCGAGCACTTCATGCACACCCTTTGTGGGTTGCGCCAGCATGGGCTTAAGCGGCATGCCGGGATGCATTGGGCATCGAGTCTGTAACTCCTTAATATCATATTTTAATAGTGCTGGAATAATAATGTCATAGTTGGGACATTGACTGTGTGAAAATAATAATCAATTAGATGGTAAATAATTTTCTGCGTGTATGTTAACAGCTTACCAAAAAGTTGTCTTTAAAATCAGAGTAGTCTCTGCAATTTCATCCTTGTATACATCGCACACTTTGTTAACTTTGCAGTCTTCAATGTGATTTTTTTTTACCAAAGCTAAAGCTAGTGCCGTAAGCAGACTCTGCTCTGCAATGCCAATGCGCAATTTGCCAATTAAAGAGCGTATAAAGAAGCGGGCTTCAGAGAAACGACAGGCCACAAACACGTCGTAAACAAGAGTCATTTTCGACTGCCCCGATATCTTCGCGATCTCCCTTAGCTTGCTGAACACTCCGCGTATATTTAACGGCTTCGGACGAAACATCATCCGTTGTGACACTCGCGACTGCTCAGCAACAATGCCCAGATCTCCAATTAAATGTGTTTGTGATTTTATGTGTGCCAAATTGCGTCCTGTCGCTTTGGCAATTGCCTTCATCAGCGACGTATCGGCAACGCCAAGTTCGAGGCCCTCATAGGCGGGCGCAAGTTGATTGATACTGAGGTACACGCTTGGCAACAAGTCATCGGGCGTAACGAGCATGACCGAACAGAAGAAGTTGCTCAGTATATCAATCATTTTTAAACGACCCTTGGTTTCCTCAATCACCTGAAACGTGCGCGCCAAAGCCAAGTAAGGCGTCCTTAAAAGAAATTAAAAAAAATACATAAAAGTTTATTGTGGGGCGATCTACACTTACAATCCTTGAGCTTTCCAATAAGCCTGCTTAACTGGATGATATGATTCAATTGATGGATCGTAAACTTCGCCAGCTTCATTTTTATCCCCTTCTGCATTTAATTGCAACATTTTAGGCTTTCTGGGAGTTAGAGTTGTTGGTACATCCTCAACTACATCCATTGCTTCGGATTTAACCGGAGGCATCTCCTCTTTCTCTTCCTCCTTTTTAACCAATGTTGACTCTTTCTTCGCCTCATATTTTATTGCAGCTTTGGGACTGTTCTTGTCAATAGTTTTATTTTTTCTATTTTTGGAATGTCAATATAAAAATTGTGCATTTAATAAAGCACTACAACGAAATGCTTGAAGATGTGGAACTTACTTAGTGTCATCTTGCAATGCTGAAATTTGCGGCTCAGCTTTTGGTTTAAAAAATGACCTAAGCACAAGAAATTAACAATTATATTTTAATTAACAGTAGACTTACAATAATATTTACGTTATTGACTTTTGCATTGCACTCTATTTTGCACAAAACATGCAAGACAAAATGCCGCCTTTTCTGTACAACCATAATTATTATCGATATTATAATTTATCATTGCGATTTTTTTTAATAAATAGGTATCGATGTCACGAAATTATACTGCCGAAATACATTCGATTAAATGGCTGAACATATCCCACAATAAAATGTAATAGCTTAAGCCAGTGTTAAAATAGTATTGTTAGTGAAAATAAAACTGCACATAAATTGAAATTATTTTTGTTTTTCATTTCCGTTTGATATTGTATTCATTCCACTTAAATTAAAGATATTAGCAGTTTATAAACTACCGATTTTAATAATCGCCACATCAACTGTTTCTTTCAAATAATCGATGAGTACTTTCAGTAAATTACTTGCTTAAAATTACTTGTTACAAATTTGCAGCAGTGCGCATCTCTAACATTTGTAAGAGGCTTGTTGAATCTTTGAAACAATTACAAAAATAATTTTGAAAAACGACGAAATACCATGGCGGACGAGAGCATAACGCGAATGAATTTGTCAGCAATAAAGAAAATTGATCCATACGCTAAAGAGATAGTAGATTCCTCATCACATGTGGCATTTTACACCTTTAATTCCGATCAAAATGAATGGGAAAAAACGGATGTAGAAGGAGCGTTTTTTATTTATCATCGGAATGCAGAGCCATTTCATAGTATATTTATAAATAATCGCCTTAATACAACATCATTCGTGGAGCCAATAACTGGCAGCTTGGAACTGCAGTCGCAGCCACCGTTTTTATTATATCGCAACGAGCGCTCGCGTATTCGCGGCTTTTGGTTTTACAATAGTGAAGAGTGCGATCGCATCAGCAATTTGGTAAATGGTTTACTCTTAAATAAGGAAACGAACGGGGGACAACAGCCACTGGCAATGCTAACCTATCCCAAGCCGGAGAATTCGAGTATTTTTAACATGCTCAGCCAGGCGCAAAAAGAATATAATGCACAGATGAATTGTCCACCTCAGCCTCAGTCGCAGTCTACAGGAACGGCAATAAAACAAACTGAAGCAATGACTTCTGGTAATGTGATGAAGTTTTTTCAGTCCGCCAAGCAGGCAACAGCGGAGGCATTGCTCAATCGTCCGCAGCCTCTATCGGTCGATCAGTTAGAAAAACAGCAACGTTCTGTCACGCCTGTCGAGACACCAAGCCAATCATTCTCGCGAGATGCTGGTGAATTTGTGAGTGCTTCTGAAAGTCCACTGTCTCCATTTCTAAAAGCAGCCTCAACATCGACAATACCTCGCAATGCACCTGGCAAGCCGATTTCATTGCTCAGTAATCTGAGTTATGAGAAGAGTGTGAATGAATCACCAGCATCAGCCTTAATTGCCACTGACGATGCCGAGCAGTGTCTGCGAAGATTACTTGTAGGCGACAAGCCCGATGCGAAGCCAGCCTTGATGCCGCCAACCATGTTCGACGTGCCCCATGCGAAGGTGGTGGAAACAGAGCAATTGCAGCAACCGCTTTCACAACCGCTGAACAGTGCACAATTTGTGCAGGCCTTCACTTACCTTATTCAGAATGACAAGGAGTTTGTCACTAAGTTGCATAATGCCTACGTAAATGGCTGTTCCACTTCTTTGATTGACTCAAATACAACATATCAATAAATAACAAATTCATATTTTTTGTCGAAAATAGCAAAATATGTCTTTCTCTATGTTTATTTTTTTTTTGTCAATCGTTGGAGATTCAAGTGCCGTCCTCGCCCTGGCCGTAAAAACAATCGATTGTCATGATAAAAGATGTTTTGTATTTTAATAACCACATTACCGAATCTCAACTATTATAAAGTTTATTTTTTAATATATATTATTAGTTTCCAATTGTGATCTTGTTTCACAATTTACAACATAAATGGCGCTAATATTTTTGTTTTGACTCAGGTTAACGCCTGATATTAAGTAAAAATCATTCCATGGAATGTGCGTAGTGTCAAACAAGTTTCAGTCTCTTTTTTTTTTTTTTAGCAGTATAGCACTCTTATTAAAAAATGAAATGAATGTAATGTTATAATTTTGATTACTTTCGGCAATAATGACTAACAAATTTGCATTTCAAAACAAACATGATTTTGAATCAGACATTCAGATTATAGAGAAAACAGACAGACATTGGATCAGCTTTGCTGCAGGAGTTACAAGTTCTACATTGAATATTCTACAAATAAAAGAAAACTTAAGTAGTTTTCTTTGAAAGTACCACAATTAAATCAATCAACCAATAGAATGATTGTCGAAGATCCCCTTCGCATAAATACGGTGCCTTTGTCCAGGACTCGACGCGAAATCCGCAGTTCTCCAGCAATTGCAAAAATTGTGTCGCTTCTTCCTCGAATGTTGGCTCACGACCATCGTTGGGATTGTCTAATAGAGGCCGCAAAGGCAAATGCGATGTGTTTGTCTCCACATAGTGCATGTAGGGAAGCACTAAGGCAATGACAGCTCGTCCATCGGGCGCTAATGCTGCGTGTATATCTTCCAAAAGCATGAAAGGATCGTAGCATCGATCAAGTACATTGAGACATAAGATTAATTCTAGGTTTCGAAGCTGACGAATCTCGTCTACCACATTGAAATTCAGCTTCTTCAGCCGCTCTCTCATAGTCCAGCTCGCCTCAGTGGCAAACACCTGCAGCACTGCATTGCCACTTAATTCAGACACACTGCTTGCGACACGCAAAGAAACTTCACCGTCACCAGCGCCAATGTCAAGTAAAGTAATCTAAAAAGCAATATAAATATATATTATTGCTTTATGACTCAAATAATGAAAATAATCACCGTTTCAGTTGAAGATCTTGTGCGAAAGCCGCCTGCCTCCAACAGCTTGTAAAATTGTTCCTCTGACAGAATGAACATGGATCCTCGTTTTAAAAGGCCATTAATATCCGTTTGCGTCATAAAAAACTGCAACACAGATCGGGCCAACGCATGCCAAAGATGAGTCCATATGTTAGAGGACGACATCTTGGCACGCTCCAGCCACTGCAATGTAGTTGGATCCGGTCGGTTAAGCGCCAGAAATTTGGACTGGAATCTTTGGGGTAAATCACCATTTAAAGTATACCACTATAGAAAATATATTATTAATTTTTGTTTAAACATGCATTTACTTTGTGCTGAAACGAACCTGTTGGGTGTCCATATTCTCCAGAAAATTATCATTATGAAATTTGGCGTGAATAACACGTGCCAAAGTGCCTCGGGGTCGGTATGCATCCATCATTAGTTTTTCAATGCTATTGCCAAACTACATTTGCATTATGAGCATTCAAGCTACATGCGGTTTACAATTCTCCAATAAAATACAAGAACCTGTAAATGCCAATAATCTGTTATAGTAAACAAAGCGAACACACACTCGCACTGGTTATCGATATATTCTTAGTAACATAGCGCCATTGCTTTGCTTTCTTATGCAGTGTGACCTATTGTGCTAGTAAAATGTGGAACTGCAATTTTGGTATATTTTGAAAATCAGTATGCGGTCACGCTAGTTGTATTGTACTGAAGTTGTGTGTGAGGTAGTTTTTGTGTATGAAAATAAATAATATAAGATGAGCTCGCACATCTTAACAAACGTTGATGAAAAACCCAATACAGTCAGCTTAGACGAGCTGCCCTACTTGCCCGAAAAATATCCCGGCAAAGTATGCTGCCTGTGTAATCTGGGAGAGAGAAGTGCGCTCGGTCAAGGGGTCATGTTTCAATTAAAAGTGCCTACGGATTTCAAAGAAAAGCAGAGAGCATTTCCATCTAATGATAGTGAAAAAGAACAGGATATGTTGCGGAAACTCAAGTGGCTTAAAACGAAAACAGTATGCAACAGTGAAAGTCAATATGAGCTCGATAAAATCGGATACGCAGATATTGTAAATGCTTCAATATTCCTCGACGATGAGTTTGTTTACGTGCATCGCATGTGTATAATGTGGTCGATACGTAAAATGCAAATCTCGGACTCTGAGATCTTTCAGTTTCTTAGTCAATTGTCGGAGTTCATGGAGCAAAAATGCAGTTTTTGTGGCCAGTATGGAGCATCGATTACATGCAAAATGAATTGCCGCCAAATCCACCATTGGCCTTGCGCCACAGCTGCCGGTTGTTTGCTCATTCTGGAGAGCTTTACTGTATTCTGCACAGAGCATTTAAGCCAAGTGCCTTTGATTTGTACGTACCAAACAAATTTGTAGATTTATACATAAATGCTAATCAAAAGATTCAAATCCTTCTAGGCAGTGACAACAACGTGGAGTGTTTGACTTGTTCTTCTTTGGGTGATCTCTCTAAAATGGTCATGTGCTGTTCATGTGGTGATCACTTTCATTCCACTTGCATCGGCCTGGTTAACCTGCCTGGTAGACGAACTCAATTTTTTATGCGTATATATGTATTAAATTTTTCTCTTTTGTAGATACCCGTGCTGGCTGGAGCTGTGCACGTTGTACAAAATGTCAGATTTGCAGGCAACAGGACTCGATTGACGTTAAGTATGTGAAATGCGAGCAGTGCCAGAAGATGTACCATGCAGCGTGCTTAAGACCAGTAATATCATCAATTCCAAAGTATGGCTGGAAATGTAATGTGAGTGAAGTGTTTGAATTTCTTATTTACTTTTTTTGCTTCAAATTCGAATTTTTGTACTGCTTAGCGTTGTCGCGTATGCACTGATTGCGGATCGAGGACACCTGGTGGTGGCAGTTCGTCTCGCTGGCATAGTCACTATACCATTTGTGACTCTTGTTATCAGCAAAGAAATAAAGGCTTCTCTTGCCCGATCTGCCAGAAAGCATACAGAGCTGCAGCCTACAAGGAGATGGTTAAATGCAGCTGCTGTCATAAGTAAGTATATATTTAAACATTAGTGAAAAATAATAAAACCCATTAAAAAAACACAATTTCGTTTACTAATGTCCGGTCTTAGCTTCAAAAGGCATATTCGAGTTGTAGCTAATTCCATTTCATTTAGTGCGTTTCTTGTATTCAAAATTAAAGGCATTTTTTTATGCGTTCATTAAGATTAAGATTGCAAAAATGTGACGGCTCATTTACACTTCTTTCTATTTCTTATAGATTTGTTCACAGCACCTGCGATGAGGATGCCGATTTGACAGCGTATCATAAAAAGAAAGAGCTGAATCCTGACTATGACTATGTTTGTCCTAATTGCAAAACAAACTCAACCGTAGCTCAGCTTAAAACTGAACCTCTTGAGCGTTCCATTGCTGAAGCCCAGACCTCAGAGCATTTCAATATCAAAGACGGTGATACAGATCCATTAGATAGCAAACCGTGTATGGAAATTAACAATGAAGATCCACTCAAACTGCCCAGCACCAAGAAGAAAGTTTGCTTAACCAACATGCGCGGCAAAGGTGGCAAGTTTGTGTTGCATCGTATGGGTACCATGTCACAGATAGGCAAGAAACGCAGCAGTCGTGGCAAAGGGCGGCAGCTAGTGCTTCAAAGCGGTTCCAGTGAACGTTACATTAGTCGCAACTTGGACACCGACTTTTCTAGCGATAAAAAGATGCTGCTCTGCTCAGCACGTGATAAATATTCTCTCACGCAGGATATTTGCGTGATGTGCGGTTCGGTGGGCAGTGAAGCTGATGCTGTGCTAATAACGTGTGCCCAATGCAGCCAATGCTATCATCCTTATTGTGCGAGTGTTAAACCGTCACGAGGTATTCTCCAAAAAGGCTGGCGATGCCTGGATTGTACGGTCTGTGAGGGTTGT
Organism: Drosophila rubida; assembly: GCA_035046165.1. NCBI lineage: Eukaryota > Metazoa > Arthropoda > Insecta > Diptera > Drosophilidae > Drosophila > Drosophila rubida. The sequence goes on from JAWNOF010000022.1 coordinate 2,412,075, forward strand.
GGTAAAAAAAATGACGAGGCGCGTTTACTGCTGTGCGATGAATGCGATATCTCCTATCACATTTACTGTGTCAATCCGCCGCTCGATGCGGTACCTCACGGCAACTGGAAGTGTTCGTTTTGCACTCTGTGCCAAAAGTGTGGACGCAATCCGACCGAAAAAGCTGATCACAATGATGCCCAGCAGGCGCCAGAATGTGCGCCTTGTGCCAGTCAAAATAATTGCCCTGTTTGCACAAAAGCCTACGTTGATGGCGAAACGATAATTCAGTGTGAACAGTGCTCGCATTGGTCACATTTCTTTTGCGATACCATTAACACTCAGCTCACAGTTGAACATTACGAGAATAACATTTATAAGTGCTTCAAGTGCCGCGCTAGTATCAAGACACCGTCAATATCGATTGCTGCAAGTGAAAACTCGTTAACTACATCAAAATTATTACCCGATATTAGTCAAGAAAGCAAGCCTGCCAATGCAACAGATCGCACTATGCTATTGTCAAACGATTTGCTTGAGAGCACGGAGGCAATTCATTGGATTGACGGTGTCTGTTTAAGTGAAAATGGCTTAAATATGATCAAATCCCTTTCGACTGAAATTAAGCGGAAGCGAAAAATGAGACAACCTATTGCTAATAAGGATGGACAGATGGATGCTGGTGTTTCGGATGATGTCCCATGCGACAAGTACAAGGACGGCATGATTTGGGACAGAGCGGAGTCAGCATTACCCGAAGGCTTCTCTATCTCTACCAACGATGATGGTGTTCATGTGCTGCGTAAAAAACGGCAACGCAATTTGCAAAAATTGGGCATTGGTGGCTTCTCAGTGCGAAATCGTGCACTCAAAAAGGATAATGAGGACACGATGGATCCATTGAACGCAATGCTGGTTGTGGACAAGAAAAAGAAAATTATACGCAAAAAGCAAAAGAACAAACTAATCGAAGCATATCCACCATATCTGCAAGAAGCTTTCTTTGGAAAACCGCTGTTAGAGTCGGGCGATGCTGTAATCTACGATTCGGATACATCCGATGAAATTGATACAACAATGAAAATATTTTTTACCAATGTTAACAATAAGAATTCGGAAGAGGAAAGCAATGTGATTGTTAACAAAAGCCCTGTTAAATCTCTTAAGCGAACGAAGCCAGAAAAAATTATGCCGTTGCCTGATAATAAAAACATTTTTGGCGAGCAGTTCACGATGGCAACGCATCCAAACGAGGATCTGGTGACGGATGCGGCTCTATTTGGTAAGCAGCACATTGTCAATGATTAATTTATATTTCTAATTAATTAATTACACATTTTCAGATACAACTATGACAGACGTTTCAAGAAATGGCGCTACGAGCAACATTCACACATTGGATCCCTTGGTATTTATACATTTTATGATTTAAAGGGCAGTTTAACTTATTTAATTCAATAAATTAATTTTATATTTTTTATGCAGACCGCTCAAGGAATAACCGGCTTGGAAAGCAACCATCACAGTATGAATTTTATTGGTGCAACAGACAGCATGAAATCAGCATTAAAGTAAGCTTCAATTAATGATTTTTAACTGCCAACTAATTGTATGTAATTTAATTTCAGTGAACCGGCAGTCTTTGTGGAGAATTTTACCGTGGCTCCGCAGGTGACTCAGGATCAAAAGTTCCACAATAAAATGTTCTTGCCATCAAACGTAAATGCCAAAGCTGCGCAACTTCATTATCAACCAAAAGCACAAATTATGTCAACACAGTTGCCAATGCAAAATGAGAAGAAAGTTGTAGAGGAACCAAAACCTAATGAACCCGGCGGTGAGAGCATGAATGTGGGCACTCAAAAGACGGCAGAGAAAATGCGCAAGGATGAAGGTAAATATATCATTATACATTCAGTATTCTACTGCAAGGTTATATACTACACACTTATTTCTACATAGATCTCGGCTTAATGGCGACAATCTCAGCCGTGCTGTATGCAAATACTGAGCATGCTGATCTTAAAGAGTTGTATCCAAACTGGAATGATCGCTGTAAGCAGATCCTTAAGCGATGGCGTTCGTTGTGCAATGAAAAGAAGGCGCCATTCTTGCAAAAGGCTAAAGATAATCGATCAGCATTGCGTCAGCGACGGGAGCAGAGCAAAATCAGCCAACCGGCAACAGCCAAACCTGAGAAACCTGATGACAATCGCACTTGGAAAAATCAGCCTTGTAAGCCGAAGGAAGAACAACCAAATGTGTTTGGCAATTACAGTAAGTAATTGCATAACCATTGCTACCTTTAATTACAATAAAATTTCTTCTTTACAGATGGGATATCATATGATTCACCATGTTTTATTGGATCAACTTTACACACTTCGAATTCTCATCCAACTACACCCATACTAAATGAGAACTTGGTAGTAAAATCTACAATACAAAGGAATCCCATTCAAACTACAGCGTCGCCTTCCCTAAAAATATCGTCGATTGAGCAGCGAATAGATATGAATCCAACAGCCTACGGAACTGAACCAGTTGGCGATAAAAAGCTACGAAATCTATTACAAAAAACCAATTCGGATGCCATGATAATGACAGCAAATTCAGAATATTTTATGCAGAATGATGTACTGCGACTTGGACACTTACAAAATGCGCCGATCACACAAAATAACCCCATGTTGAGTATGAGTGGTAATCCGCAGCATACGGAGATGCGAAATCTTGAGCAGGATAGCAAAAATCCTCTTGATAGCATAAAAATGTCTGAATCACAAGAGGGCATATCATCATCTACAGTTGAGCTAGAGAATGTAGGCTTTGGTGATATATTAGGCGGCTTTGGAGAAGGTGATGATGATGATCTACTTAAATCATTAACATCAGAAATTGGCGAAGATTTCAATATACTGGAGTATGCAGATCCAGAACTAGACGTCAATGTGCTCAACACATTGGATTTTGAAGACACCGAAAAAAACTCGACTTAAGCAAACTTGTTTCTGTTAATGTTGACAGTACATAAACTTAAGCATTTGAATGCAATATTGTGTTTTTACATTGTTTATACATACATATATGTGACGCATAGAATAAATCATAATTTTAATATAATAAAATCATGGAAATTCTTAATAAGAATAAAGTTTAAGATATTGTACATTAAGAAATTTGTTTATTCCTGAAAATTCTTATAAAACAATTGCAGTTCTTTTTTTGACAAATTGTAGGGATAATGTAAGCTCGTAGGCACAAAGATTTTGCCCATTACTTGCCTAAAATTAGTTAAATTAAATTGTGCATTATGAACATAGATTTAAAAAAATATAAGTTAAACTCAGTTTTGCTTACTTGTTGAAATGCTCGTCATATCCAACAGTATAATCATTTGGAATTTTTGCTGCTGCTGTGAAGGAGATGCATTCGGGTGGAGGCGACTTTAGCGCATAAAATGGATAGTCAAAGGTATTGATGTAGATGTCGACACACAGACCATGACTGCCCAAATGCAATTGACTGGCTACCGAGGGCTGGCTGAGACCACAACTGCCCAGCATAATATTTCGGTGACAAGAGTGTATTAAAGTTCCCTTATCGCGACTAGTGTGAAAGCATTGCACGTTCTTGCCAGCCTTCGAATGATCCACCGCAATGGGATCAAAACCTGGACCGGCCATATCACAAGCTGAAATTAATATATATTCGCTATAATCAATTCTATAATTATTATTATAATGGTGATCAATATTACTGTCTATATTTTCGAGCGTTAAATGAGGCTGCAACGATCTCCCAACTGCTGACGCCAGTTGTCCTCCAAAGCTGAAGCCAAATAAATAGGCGCGACTTGGATCAAAGCCATATTGAAATAGACCTATAATAATACTGACTATGGCTTCAGTAATGTTCTCGAAATTTGAGTACAATCTGCGAAATAGATTAAAAGTTATGATTTTAATCATATATGTAGATCATTGGGTTGCTTACCTCATGTAGGATGAGCTGGCAACCGTACTGTAATCAATGCATATTACACAGCCTTTTCGATAAAAACTTAAGCCTAGAAAAAGCAATACAATTTCTGACACCTATGTTTTATTTAATTGAACAAATGAAAACATACGATCTATTAATGACAATGCCCACTCATCGGAACAACTTTGAATCCAGCCATGAAGTACAATGGAAATCTTATCTGATGGTAGACATCCTGAAGCTTTCAGAATATTGCCATGCATAGCAACGGATGTTTCCAAGGTCTTTGTATTATTTCTAAAAATAAAAGGGATCAGATTATGTCAACTTAAAATTGTTTACCTACTTAAAGAACTGCACTGTCATCGTCTTGCGAACATCAGGCTTAAACGCTCTGGCCTGGATGTCTTTTCAAATGATTAAAAATTAATATTAAATATGACAGCATTACTACTTCAAAACATTTAATACCAGTTGTTTCATTGCGTACTCCATGTCGTAGAAATATCTGTTTTGTGCCCAATTTGCATTTTGCTTCATGTACAAAATTTAAACTTATTACTAGAAATGTAATATTATAAATCAAAAGCCCGAGCTTAAAATATATCATTATAGACTTTTGCTTTTAAAGTAAATATAATAAAAACAATAAGATATACAAAAAATCTAACATAATATGCAATACAAACTACAGAAAAAATATTATGAGAAATAACACAATTAAATAAAATAAAACAAAACTTACCTGAAAGTTGCAAATTAAAAATGATCTTCAATCATATTGAAACAAAAAATCCACAAATTTAATATCATTAAGGTGACACTTATAATCCACAAATTTGAAAAAATATACTCTGTAATACAACCTCCCGGGAAACCTTAACATTAATAATAAATGGATTTTATATTATGCATTTAAGCGAATACTCAAACTATCGATAGTGTTCTCAGCGCATCCAATTACCAATTAAAATTTGGTTAGGAGACAGAATATATCGATCGAAGGGGCGATAAACAAAATAGATGTCGGCTTAAGCATTGCGCGCCAAAATTCGCTTATGAGTCATAATTGATGTCACCATTGCAAATCGAACCTCGGATTCCATAAAATATAAGCTTAACTTTTCACTTGTGGCAATTATGAACTTATTTCCAATAAAAGTTATTTATTTCTCCTTGAATAAGTTTACGTTCAAGTTGATTTTCAATCTTTGAAATTTGTATTCACCAAAATATATTTTAAATATGCGTGTGTGTGTGTGTATATAATTATATACAAATTTACTGAAACATCGAAATATTTTATATTCCCCTACTGATTAGGGCAGTCATTGGGCGACTGTTTTTTGCTGCCACCAGAGGGTTTGCTATGTCCACCCTCGGGCTCATCGTCATCGTACTCATCTTCTTCATTTTCGTATTCCTCTTCGTCATCGTCATCTTCATCATCAACGATGTCACCAGTGTAATAAAGCACAGCTTTTGGAATAATTCGAGCGCGCAAAAAGTGGCCGATCTCAAAATCAGTAGCCAGTATCTAGAAAATGGAACCAAAAGAATGAGGTTGCATCGAAATTAAAACCAAATCAAGGACTTACTTGCTGAGAGTCATCGTCAATGTCTTCCTTGTTGCTCGGAACCTCTGGTGGATTGAAGAAATTGAAGAAGGAATCTGTAGGAACCTGTTTGACAATTGTGCGCACGGCGCCACGTTCCTTATGCTTCTGCTTCTTTCTGATGGTTTTAACTGTCAAATTCATTTTTTTCTCCCAGTTAATGTCGCAACCCTGCATCAAATCAAACCCAAAAATTAGATAAAAACATTGAATTTCGTCTGCAATTACCTTGCATTTATAAATCTCGGGACCTTCGAAGGCGAAAGGATCATCTTTATCCACAGTGGATTTTAGGAAGTATTGCTTTGTCAGCACAGTATTCGAAAAGAATTCATTTTTTTCAAAATGAAACTCCAATAGGTAAGAATGCTGCGAAAAGGGGGTTCAAATAAAAATTAGTATATTAATGTTTGCTTGAGGTGGATGGATACGTACTTCGTCATCATACTTAATTACAATGTCAGTAAGCTTGCGAATGGCCGGCTCGTCGTGAGACTGAACCATTTCAGACAACATTGCTGTATTTCTAAAAACTGTTAGCCAAAAGTCTGGAATCCCCTTGGCATCCTGAGGCATCGCTTTAATATCTTTCAACGAGTCGTTGAAGGCATTGCGAACTTCATCGTCCGGTAGACTCTCAGGTTCCTTCCATTTGGGCTTTTCTTCGGTTGGATCGACGGCACCGGAAACAATTTCTTTGCGCTTCTCAAACATGGGTTGATACTTTAATTGGTATTGCTTCTCCAGCTTGTAAACCTCTTCAAAAAATTTTGCCTCCAACTTTAACTGATCCATTTGCAAGTTCTTCAATACGGTGATTCTCTTTTGAACGGGAGGCGGCAACGCTTTAACCATCTCCTGCAAGTACTGTCGCCGTACAACCGAATTCATGTAAGCCGGCCTATCAAATTCATTGCAAATTAAATTAAAGGTTTAATTGGAAATAAGATTTATTTTATTTACATGGATTGGCAGTCGGAATTCGATTTGTCATCATCGATTTCGTTGCACGACTCAGCATCGACATTTCCCTCTGGAGGCGCTTCCATACTTATTAATTTAAATGCAGACTTCTGAAACATGCAAATAAATTATATTCATAAATCAATTACACACACAGACAGATTAATACATCATTTTATGTTTTATTCTTTAATGTCTGGCAGCACACTCCCTTAATTAATACACTTACATTCATGCTTACATACATACATATATATATATATATATACATATGTATATATGCTGTATGCATATTCTTTCAAATACATACGTACGTATTTAAATGCGCACATATGTAAATTTATTACTTAGACCTAATATCAAGATGTTTGAATCAGATAAATTGATAAGGCTTTCGTTTTTACCTACGAATACCCATATATCTCGTATGCTAATGTAATAGTTATGGAATCGTGCAAGACTGCAAAAAAACACAAAGGGCACATTCCTGTACACCACATTTTTGCGAACACGTGTTAGTTTCTGCCCAATGTGGTCTCCCCGCTAAGCTTGTGTGAAATTACAATTTATAAATATAGCTTACAAAATATGGTTTATTTAAAGTATTCTCTAATTCTTGGGCCTTTGAATAAAACTTTGTTCTATGCAAAATTTATTAGACATACGTACGTACCTTGGACCGAAAAACTGTTTGAATGAAAAGCACGCCGAAACTTGCCGATTCAAAAGAAGGAATGGCGTCACAGGGGGACTACCACATTTGGCATTTCTTCTGTTGGCTTTCACAGGGTGTATTCGTCGCCGAATTGTGGAATGGAGTCCAACAAGATAGCGCCACATAGTTTGCTTTCTGGTCTTAAATGAAACCGATAAATTGTGAAATGAACTTTTTCATAATCTACACTATAAAAAAGGGTAAGATTCTTACTAATTGTATGATTTGTGTTTTTAAGAAAAAAATCATTGCATCGACTGGCACCGCCATCAGAATCCAAGTCTCGGTTGATAGCCAATAAATATCAATAAAAATTATAATGTATCCATTTTATTTTATTTTGTATGGCAAATTAGTGATTCTATGCTATTCAAAATTAACGGGTTTTTACACGAATAGAATACCTCTGGAATTGTCATTTGTATTTTCATTTTTCTTGTAGAAAATTCTAATTCTTAATTAACTGAGCAGTGTGGAAATAATTGAGGGTGTATATATCGACTAAATTCTATAGTTGCTTTTGACTACACATATACCCAGCTCTCTAAAGTTTAGAAATATATGAATATTTTCAATCTAGTTTCAATGAAAAAAAACACATTTGATTTATTGTTACAATTTTTGATATTTTATTTACGTAAAAATAAAATATTTGGACATATGATTTAATATAACAAATTAATAATAACTTTCATTCAAAAATTTGATTGATTCTTAAACTTGTCTAATGTTGCGAACTCTTAAAACCTGAGCGATTAATGCTCTTAAGAGTAAATTGTTATTACTTCACGACCTCCTCCACGAACCATTAATACTTTTTCAAGACCCTCTGTCAAAACTTCCAGGAATTCCATATCTAAATTTAGAAAATAAACAATTAATGTAGTTTTTAGAATTAGAACATTTTTGTGCAATAATGGACTTACAATTGCTTTCACGTTCCGGCCTCACTTCTCTTGGGGGACCTGGTAAATTCATTATGACCAATTGGGCATCTTGTGATTTCTCCACTATAACTTCGTTTAATTTTATTGCCGTGTGCATGCGACGAACATTGAATTCATCTCTGTGAAAAATAATATAAAATGGTGGGAATTTTAATAAGTCCTCTGTGTAAGACAAAATTATTTCGATTATTTTTATCGATTAAATAGCGAAAAAATACGGAAGAAATTGTATATATGTAGAATACAATACAATATTTATAGATAATAAGGGAAAATTTATTTTGATATTTTACGGCTAGGCGACTGTTCTTTTTGCTGCATTTACTCAAATGGTTACAGCAGCAATAGTTTTGCACTTACGGCTTCACACTTGATTTCAAGTTTCCGTCAGCTTTCTCAGTTGACTCGTCTTTATTAGATGTAATATCAGGTGTTTCCGAACTCTCCGGACCATCTGAATCAATTGAATTGCGTTTTTCCTCATTGTGAGTATCCTGCATCGTATAAAATTGGTAAAAATCCAGTTAAATATTTAACAAATTGATAGTGAGCGATTTAAATTTGTATTTTTTCCTGTGCGCTTAAAAACATAACTGTAGAAAATTATACATAAAATAATTAAAACTTTATGATGAAAAACTTTGAAATGAGATTGAATTTTAAAGGTTTGAAACAATTAATCCCGAAAATTGTAGGAATATTGGTTAGAAATTCTTTTATTTCATTTTTTTCCAGCACTAATTTTAACCGCTTGACCATAGTTAAACGTTAACACGCTATTTAAATATTTATTTAATTGCTTATCGTATATTATGATTATTATTAGGATTATAACGTATACATACGTGGTGTATATCTTCTATGGTAGGATCGGCAAACCGAACTTTCGACGCTGTTTTAATGGCGTCATAATGGTGGTCTACAATTGTTTGAACCTGAAATTGTTAGCGTAAAGTATTTACATACATATACATACATACGTGTGTGCATGAGTAGGCCAATTTTTGTTTAAGCCCACTTGTGCTTGAGTTTTAACACCAAATCAAATTTTATCGAATTATGTGTCTTACATTTTCAAATATTAAATACTAATCAATATAATTTAGGTTGGTGGTAAGACTAAAGCACAATTACATCGATAACATATCGAGTCTTAATCTTAAGAACAGTATAGTTTGCTTATATTATCAGAAACAAGGGAAGTTCTAATAGTGAAGATACCGATGCTGCTCATTCACTGAGTATGCTGGGAGGCTTTCGACCCTGATCAACTTAATGGGATCGGCTTTAGAACTCTCGACTCCAGGATATGTAAAGCTTTTATTTATTGTTTTTAGTTTAATATTATACATACATGCAACATCTACATATAATGACTCGTAGAACGTGCAAAAAGGATAAAAACTAAGAAAATTCACTGATATCGAGAGTAACACCCTAAGCGTAGAAATGTTTCTTTGTCTATTTGTTCTGTATAAAAGCAGCAAATAATCCCTTCTCATTAAACCTTATATAGCATATCTGATTGAATGTCAAATGAAAAATTCATTTTTTATATATAAAACTGACGAAATATACAAAATTTGAGGTCGCTTGATCTTACAGTGCCAGAGGTTTTGAGCACTTTAACAAGCGGACAGGCGGAAAGAGAAGTCACAATAGCTATTATCGATGACTTGTAAGATATATTCATGCAATTTCGCGCTAGCATAAAGAACAGACACCTACATATAGACATCGATTAATATGATATAGGTATAATGACAATCGCGAGATAAAATGATGAAGAATGTGTGAGGCAAGCAAGACAACGAGTTGGGTACATATGTATGTAGATGTATGTATTATATAGTACTTAGAATAATATCAACATATATGCCTAAAATATTGTATATAGTACATCCATAGACATTGAGAGTTTGCTATAGTTTCGAAATTTCGTTATGTTTATGTTTTGCTTTACCAAAGATAATTTATTATCACTGGGTGTTTCCTTAAAATCCATTATAGTTTGAACCTTTGATCAAATATACAAAGTGTGAAATTTTTAAGTTGATCTCAGTATTAGATTGAAATATTTTTCGGATAAAACGAATCGTTGAGATAACCATCGAAATGAGGAGAAATCAATTCATTAAATAAAATAAAAGTGTGCGACAAAATTATAAATCGTTTTCTATACATAACTTATGTAAATGATGATAGCACCTGGATGGGATGTACGAGTATTCGTATGTGCAATCAATGTAGATGGAATGAGATAATCATAAGTCAATGGGTACTCACTACTTTGGAATTCTCTTTTTTGTTTAAGCCTAATGCACGTAGCATTTGATTGCGCTGTTCCATCATGAGAGTTCTTTCATACGTATACGCCGAAATATCGCTATTATTCTGCAAACATAAATTAAATAATTTATAAATTGAGTTATTAATTCAACGACGTGAAGATCTCTTACCATTTCAACGACTTCGACATCTGCTTCGATTCGCAGATGGTAAAGGAATGTCTTTAAATCTTTTTTCATTTGAATAGAATTGTCTTCAATTTGAGCAACCGTGAAAATGCGAAGTTTGCAATTGCGCCATGTTCTGTGCTGTTTTAGAAGGAATGGCAATAGCATTAGCAGTCCACCATCATGTACAATCCACCAAATATCAATATTGCCACCAATCTGCAAATATAAAACTCAAATGTAATTTTAACTCATTTTCTCGCATGTTCGGCACTGACTTTGTGATTGGACTCCGGATAAAAGTTAATGCCCTTAGGCACAATCAGCGCCATGTGGCAGGCGGCAACAGTGCGCACTGTTTGAATGAATGTCTTCCAGCTGTAGCGACCCTCCTGACGCCAGCTATAAGGCCAGCCAATGATGACGGTATTTGGTTTCATGCCGCCAAGGCCAATTGTCTGAATGCTGCATATTTAATCATATCAGGAAGTCATCAATAATAAATCAGTAGAAGAAAGTTATTCGTTCTTACACAGAGCTGAGTCCCTCGCCAATTTCCTGGGAAACGAGAACATCGCAAAAGCCTTTGACCTTTTCGTCCGTCATGTATTTGCGAAGCGTAGTCTTGGCATCGACTGCCTTATTGGAGATTTTTGTGTGATCACCTTTTATCACAGACACGCAAATTGTGAGACCCTTGCCCGCCTTAAGTTGCGTGGCAAAAGAGAATATTTTCCTGTACTTAGGCACCAAGTTGTCATTGAGCTTCGATAGCACCAATATCTGTGGACGCCAATTTTTCGTATGTGGTGGGCCTTCCTCTAGCCGTTGTAGTGAGTATCTAGCTGCCGTTAGCGCCATACCGCGGATGCCATCGCCCCATTCCTTCTCAGCACTGCAAAACAAGGAATGCGATCAATCAGCCAGGCAATAGCCAGGTTTGTATTTTTTTTATATGCAAATCAAAATTGACTTTTTTATTGGTTTTATATTTATGAGTCAATTATAACTGAACTACAGATTGAATATATGCAATTTGCCACAAAATATCATTTTGATATTTTACAGTATTCAAATGGTTTTCCATTTTAATTAAAATTTGTTTTGAATGTTGCAAGACTTACCCGCGATATTCGATATATTTGTAGATAACAATTGCCATGCTGATGGCAATGAGTGCAAAGTACCACGACGTCATAATCATAACTGATATACATAGTGTCAGGCCGATCAGTGACAGACTCCAGTGGTAGAACTTGAAGCGTGGTCGCCAATTCGGTGTTCGCAGCAGCGTTTGCACGGCGCACGCCAAGTTCACAAAGCCGTAGCACATGAGGAAAAACATGGACAGCAAAGGAGCCAACAGATCAACGTTACCTTTGTGAAGATTATAAAATTAATATTCAGTTGGAAAAGGGTGTCTTTGCTATAACTCATTTTTACAATTGCTCTGACTTTATTATCGGATATAATTACAATATTATTATTCAGCTCACCTAGCAAAATACCGCACTGGCAAATGACAAGCGTTAAGAGTAGCGCACGTACTGGTTCACCGCGTTTTGAAGACTTGGCGAACGGAGCCAAAAATGGTATGATTTCGTCCTTGGCAATGGCTTGCAGCAAGCGGGGGGCACCCGTCAAGCTCTGTAAACCAGCACCCAAAGTGGAGAGGAATGAACCAATTAAGATGACCCACTGATTGGGCCACGCTATGTTTGCTACTACCAATTTTCCGCCAATCGACTGACCAAATCTGTTCATAAAAAATGAGTTAAAACGAGTGGAGAATCAGTGCAATCTAATTTTGTTGTTTTGTAGTTTTGCAAACTTACTTGTCGCGCAGCAGCAAATTGTCCACAGTGCCGGCGAAGAAGAGAACACTCGAAAGATAGACGGTGCTTGTGGTGAGAATGGCGCAGATTGTACCAATCGGAATACTCTTTTGAGCGTCAGCAAGATCTCCCGAACGATTCGAGCCAGCCATAATTCCTAAGAAGAATTAACGGTCAATAAATTAATAAGATAATAGAAATTTGTATTGCTAATTGTCTACCTGTCACCGAAGGAAAGAAGATGCCAATGAGCAATGTGAACGAGGTCGTAATGTCAGCCATAATTTGATTGTACGACTGTCCACCAACATTTTCAATGTCCACCGAGTTTTGACCGTACGAAATGAATTGTCCCTTTTCTAAGAACGATGGCAGTATATTATCATAGAAGACGCCGCTGGCTAGGCCCTTGATGCCCTTGACCTTTGTCACATTGTTGTCTAGTAGTTGAAAATTATTGCATTATGAAACAGTTTTTGTTATTCATTGATTCGACTTACTTAGGAAATAATCATCGCACTTGTTATTCGGACAGTACATTTCATGTAGCGTAGGATCCTCCTTTGTGCAGTTATCAATGGGGATGTCTTTAAGCACACGTTTGCCCAGGACGCACAGGCTAAAATATTACTTGCAGTTACATTTAAATATTCAATAGATAATACTAGCCCAACTTACTATAATTTCTCGTTGCCGTGTATGTTATCGAAAATGCCCACGTAAACTGCAATGATGGAGAAGATGACACAGGCCAGAGCAACCGTAGCGAACTTATTGACAAACTTTACTCCCAGGAAAACAATGAGACCTAAAGTTGACGAAGTTAAATAAATATTCAATATAAACTCTGAAAGCAATATAGCGGCTTACCCATGAAAAGTAACAATATTGTGCCGTAAACGCGGAAGTTGTTGTACATGGCTTCCGCGTCTTTGGTAAAGTCCCCAAATATGGATGCCCACGGCGCCATGTAAGTCTAGGATGAGGCAAGTATTATAAATGAGTTCATTGTAATAGAAATAATTATATAGTCTATGTCGACTTACCAACACGATTTCAACAGCGCCGACAATGTACATTGCCGCCGCTAGCGTTGTCCCCGTATAAAACAACATCCCCACAGCGCCGCCGAATTCAGGACCAAGTGACCTATAGGGGATTATTATAAATTGTTTACAATCAATGAGCTCAAAGGAAGTAGGCTTATTAAATTTACCGTGATATCATAAAGTAACTCCCACCCGCCGGTACTACGCCATTCGTTGCAATCGCAGACATAGATATCGCCGTAAGCATCGTCTAGAATTAAAATGAGTCTTACACAATGGATATCAGAATTTATCTGAGGGTTCTATTTACCACACAACAGCAAGTCAACACAATCAAGAAGCCACAAACCGCTCCAGCAGTGCCAACAACCCATGTTAATCGAATGAACAAGATCACGCCAAAGATGTTCTGAATGCACGGCAAGAATACGCCAATTAACGTTCCTAAATTTAATCAGGAAATATTTTAAATCTGTGCTTTCCTCATCGTCTTTGTTATTTCTGATATTTACCCATGCGAGCTGATGGCGGCGCTGGCTTGGCATCGGGATCGGTGGCAGCTGGTATCGTATTTTCATAATTGGCAATTGATGAAATGAATGTTGAGATGTGTGGCCGTGTTTCCAGATCATCGTCGTATAAGTACAAATTTGGGTCGATTGTTGATTTCTGATTCTCCTCCGCACTGTGGACATCACGTGTATCTGCAATTCACATCAAACAAAAGTTAAGAAATTTACCAAAAACTCTCGATATAAATATGTGTTTATGTAAATTAAATAACCCATGTATTGTTATATAATTATTGTTGTTATATAATTGTTATATTATTATAAATATAAGAATAAGTTAATATATATATATATGTACGCTCTTTGTTTTTATAGCATATTTAGTGGCGTCCTTTTATTCACAGATCATATATACTCACAAGTGTAAATTTTTAAGCCTGATAAACAAACTTCTTACTCTAAAGCACTGCTTTCTCTGGTAACCGCAAGCAGTATGAAAAACGGTAGTTAGTTGTTTCCAGGTCACTCATTTTAGTATAAAAGTAATTTCCACAGTTATTTAATTACATACACATCACCAAAAGTATGATTATAAATATATACGAGTATAGTTGTAGATCGCACTAAACAGTGCAAACGTCTGGTACCCATTAAGTTCATCCTTATACACTGAAGTCCCGACTTCACTTCGTTTCCCATTTTAACTACTATGTGGTTTGCTCTCTTAGATTGATCGATTAAAAATTTAAATAAACGTTGTATCATAAACACTCTTTGCATCTAAAACGCACTTTTAAAGTGATCGCATATCTATGTTAAAGTATAGGTATAACGACGTAAATAAAATGAACAGCTATAAAATACAACTGCTTGCACATCAAGCCTTGCATTCCAAGCAGTACTATTCATTCAGCTGCCGGACACTGCTTCCCTGACCTTCACAATCATTAACATAGTCTTGATTAAAGCTTGTCGCATTCATCATTCAGAAAATCAACAGCTTTAATAAACTACGGACAATCATTGATAGTGAAGTGTGAGGGGATTTTCCAGCTAAGATGTGTTAACAATGTGACCACTCCCAGTTGCAGATAGGCTGCTAAACTTGAATAGTGAGTGGATTCCTACCTGCATGTTTGGTGTCGGAAGTCCCATTGTGTTCTGAAGGCATTATATTCATGTCGTCGGTGTCATCCTTTTCATTATTACATTGCATGGTACCGGATTAGTGTAAAAAATTACACTACACTCTGCGCCCAAATTGCGTTAAATCACTTAAAAGTAGCCAACACTTTTATGGGCGTTATACAGACAACATTTAAATTATTATTATTATGTAATGCAAAGCATATTCAATTGGCGACCAGCTACAAAATTCAATTTGTGCTTCAGGAGTATTATAATTTTGCAATTTATTTTCTTCGATGCGAAATAACTTCTTAAGGTTGATGTAAAACTGGCAAATTAATTAAAGTTACTTTTGTATTACTTTTTTATTTTTGTATTCAGCAAATCCCTGTTTCTCTTTAATGACAGAGAAGAGAAATGGGCCAGCTACCTCGGAAATATGTAGCTGGCAAATGAAATCTAGGTCAAGAATTTTAAGCCAATCAAGATTATCAAGCATATGAACAATTACAAAATAATGTAATTAAGTATAAACAAACTCTAGAGGAACTTAAAGTTGATTTTGTTGTTAGTCTTGGAAATTGAACGCACTTTGATTTAGTTCAAGAAGTATTATTGAATCCTTTGCAATTTTGACAGCAAGGATTTCGCAGTGTGTGTTATTTGGATAAATGAACCTGAGTTTTATGTAACTTTGCACATCGTTTGTTGTTTCAATTAAATTGATTTTTTCGAATTTTTTTAATGCAGCGAAGACGCTAAAAATTGTGCTATTTTTTATGCGAATTGATTAGAATAGAAAAACTTAAGAAAACTGGTTTGTATGCTACCGAATAAAAATTATGTTGCCCAGGACTCTGAGCATTAAACTTGAGATGAAAACGAAAGCTTCTGTCTACACACAATTTTACCCAGAGAGCAAAAGAAAGAGCGAGCAAGAGAGAGAGAGAGAGAGAGAGCGAGAGCCAATTCCTGATGCTAACGTATGTATCTGTATTTGTTTGCAAATCCTTGTCGGCCTCTGCCCTCCCACTTCCACTCGTACATTTCATTGCACACCTCTTTACACAGCATCAGTTGGCTGTTGAGAGACCGAAAAAGCCCGTACACACATTTGCTGAGCTGCTCTCAAAGCTCGTTGAAATGAGCTTTAGTGTGCAGGTTGCGGTAAATGTGTCAGCAGGACATCTGGGACGTATACGTATACGAATAGTATACGCACATGCATACCCATACATACACACAAATAAATGTACATACTATATCTGTGTAACACACACGAGTCCATCCACGTACTTACATTGTAGTATTGGTTTTATCAGATACAAATCTTAACCTATTAGCATACTAATGTATTGATGTTGTCAGTATTTATCACACACATGCATAACAAGTGTGAATAATGTGTGAATAACAAGTGAGAATGAGTGCTCAAGTAAAGCTGCTTTTCAAGCGGACTGCTTGAACAATTCATGCAGCCAAGCAAGCAGTGCGCCCCAGCATCTTCATATTAAAAGGACATTGATTGGTTTATTATAAACTACCTTGTAAGTCGTCCTGTGTATCGCCTAAGAGCTTTCCACTAGCCGATTCATCCTGCAGATAATCCAATACAGTCTCTTCGTCTGTTTTTGTAACTTGAAATCTATCCGGCATTCTTGTAGCTCTGCAGCACTCTATAACAAAGACATTTAACTTTTAGATTAATTTGTAGTTAAGATTATTATAAAATCCATTTTTAAAATTAAAAGTTTATGTGTATGTATGTATGTGTAATGTTTGTCGATCCACAGTCATCGAGCACGGACGATCAGCCGAATCACGAGTCGCCGAAATCGCTGCGGCGTGAAAAATAGAAACATTTGCAAGCCTGTTTTTGCATAAGACAAAAATGTGTGAACTTGCACATACACACTCAGAGAGGCATACATTCACACTTGGTGCGTAGATTGAATTTATGACGATCCTCATTTCTATTAGATTTTCTTTCCTTCATATGAAACGAACATGAATAGCTCACTCTGCATACGTGTACATACATATGTCTGTGTATATACACAAACATACATATGTATATGCATTCGTCTGTTTGGTAACTGTGTCGCCAGCTGATCAACTGCGGTATCTTTATCTTGTTACGACACGCACACATACATACAGACATACCCATGCATACATATACAATACATACACATTCAATTAATGAGTACTTTCATATTTTAATAATGAAAATTCAAGCAACAATTAAAAAAACTAATTGATTAAAAAGGAATATAATGATAATTTCAATATTATTCAATTTGTATACTTATCGCAAGCTAAGTTAAGCAATTACACCAAAGCCATATGTATGTATGTATGTTTGTACATACGTATATGCATTTGTACAGGCAAATATTCCTATAAGCATACATACATATGTATGTACATAAACATATTCAATGCGACAGTAAAACTTCAACGTGAATTAATTAAAAGTACACGCTTTGCGCATAAATCTGCAAATATGTATGTTTTTAACTACACATGTATGTAACTACTCACACACACATATAATAATGTTGCATATATACTTGTATTTGCAGCAACTTACAAACAAACACACATACATACACTATGCATATGCATTAAAATGATATTTACTTAAATAAGCGCCTTTTCTTCAAAGTGAACGATTTCCGGAAATTATTGTGAACTTCCTAATTTAGCTATTTTGTAAAATGCTCCAACTTATTTCAAATTTATTTTCCTAATATTATGCGAACTTTTCAATTGTACGAATAAAATTAAACTATCATATTGAAGGCGCATGAGTAACAGAAAACAATTTTCTACTGTATATAATTTGGAGTCGTGAGTTGGGGGAAATACTGTTGTATTAATGAAAAAAGTAACTGAAAAACAAATGTCGAGCATTTAGGACACCACTCCATGGCTACCGATTGGACTTTAGAAAAACCAAAACCATATAATCTCTGAATGTACATACATATTTGCATATAGTTTGTTAATAAATACTCATACTCACATGTTTACATACAAACGTTGTTTAATTATGAATGAACGTGTACATACAAACATTTGTATGTATTTATAATGCCTTTAAGCAGCAACATATCTTTATGTTTATGTATGTATACATACATATTTATTAGTACATATATATAATATTATTATCTGCCAATAAACAGACAAAAAGTTAACACATGTATGTAAACGTCGCGTATGTCATAAAAATAATATCGATAGCATGCCTTTCCACTCTGGATTGTATTAGCGTACGTATGTATGTATGTATTGTGTATGCTTATATTTATGTGTGATCTCAAAGCTGCAGTCTAAATTCGATACGTGATTGATCTGCTTTTGTTTCCGCTCTAATCCTTGTTTACTGCTATCGTTATCAATTTGTTTGTAATCGTTGGAATATAAATATATACGTGAGAAAAGTTTTTCATAATCATAATATGTAAAAACTGATCGTGCTAGGGAATTATAATATTAGCATGTACGTGACATATTCGATCCCCTGATAAATGTTCTTATACCAGTTGCAAGTTTTTGTTCGTTTAGTATGAACTGAATTAAAAATATTCCGTTTTTTGTTCATAAATGAAGGGAATAGACCTAATTGAAATTTCAAATTCGAACTATTAGAGATAAGGATTTAAAATGATTATTTCAATAAATTTGAATGAAAATCGAATAAGATAAACTCTAAAATTAAAGCAAAAATATAATATATAATAATATATGTAGTATATATTATGGAAAAATAAAAAATATTAGTAAATTAGTTCCTATTTGAATTCAGATTAAGTAAAGATACGTCACATCTATTTTCGATAGAATGAACCTAACCTGAACTTCAACCAATAAACTTTAACGCTCAGTTCTAGCGCAACTAAGACTAGACTTAATTACCGATAGTCAAATTTTCGTAAGGAAACTTTATCCTAATTGAAGGCATTATAATGGTGGACATCAATTTTATTATGTTTTAAAATGCATTGGGCCCCAAACAAACTCCTTTAGTCATCACATATGAAGTGGAATATTTAATATAAATGTAAACAAGATAAAACTATTTGTGATTGCTTTATTGTGAATTCTATACGCACAAACTGACGAGTATAAAAGTTATAGGTCTTTGCTCTCATTGCCCACGTTAAATTACGGTAATAAATATTAATAACTAATAAAAAAGTCTTTTATAAAATAAAAATATGTAGTATAAGATCCCTAAATGTTTTTTATACACATCCGTATTGCAACAACCGTATTTGCCAAAAATAGACATAAATAAATAATTTTTAATTTAACATTAAGAAGGAGGTAGAGCCCATAATGTCGCCGTTTTGTCCGCAGACGTTGAAATAAAAGAAAAATCGGTCGGATGCCATCTAATTGTGATAGCCTTGTCTTTGTGCCTTGCCACGACAACAGATGCGAGATCATTCGCCAGATCGCCCTGCAGATCGGTTAGCTTTATAGTGTTGTCATAACTACATGTGAGCATATAGTATGCAGATGGCGAGAATCGAACACATCTGAAATATGATAGTGTATTGCAAATTTTCATTGTAGAATAAAAATGATTAAGTGATTTACCTAATCTCAGCATCATGTGGATAGAAGCGCTGTATAATTCTATTGCCACGTATATCATAAAGAACACAAGCACTATCTGCGTGTCCTGAGACAAGTAGTCGTCCCGTCGGGTCCACACAAACAGCTGTTACTGGAGAATTCTGTAGTGCTCCTCCCTTATACTCATTATCGAATGAGTTGACCGCAACGTTCACTCTAAGGTCCCAAAAGCGTATTGTTTGATCCTGCGAATGACAATATATTTCAAAGAGCTACAAACGATTGTTTATTAAATACGTTGAAAACTAATGGTTTTCAAAAACCTTAAGTCACCTTGGCTATTGCTCAAAAACATAATTATAGAGCTAAAACGATCGCCATATTTATAGCCTCCGATACCCAATTGTTATCGTTATCAAAATTGTAAGACATCTGCTTACCTGTGATCCCGATACAAACATCGCATTGTTCCAACTGTAAAGTGATGAAATGTGTCCTGTGTGACCACTGAACACTTGGAAAGGCATTCCCGTCAGGCAATCTGTGACATAAATCTTACAATCTCCAGCTCCCCCGCTAACCAGTAGCCGTGATTTCGTCGAGGAGTTATCCAGAAAACACATATCTCTGACAGTGCCATCGTGCATATTGAGTTCAACCTCATGGCCCACCAGCTGATTTGTATCTTTATTGAAGCGCATATACTTGATAGTTTTGTCATTGGATCCTGTGGCAACGAGTTCGCCATCCGCGGACCAGCACGTGCAATAAATGGAACCTCGATGGTGTTTTGTGCGCTTACATAGCACGGATGGTGGATAAGTCTGTTGATCTTGTCTAAAGAATGAATTGAAATAAATCCAAAGAAATTTTGAAATTGCTAATGTTTATTCACCGCAGCTTGGAGAGTTGTGGATACTGGCAAATTCGAAACGTCTTCGAATTCGAACCCACGGCGTACAGTTTTCCATCTGGGTGGAAATCTACACTACGAATCGCCTGCGAGTCAGCTATCGTAGTCACTGCTACGAAATGTGAACGATCATCACACTGAAGAATTCAAAATAAAATTTTAAACATTAATATTAATTAAATGTGAATGAATATCGAATTAGAAAATTTTATTCCTCCACCTTCCCAAGACACGGGATTTCAATAAATTTGCGCGACAAGACGTGACGTAGTCACTGCTACGAAATGTGAACGATCATTACACTAAAGAATTAAAAATAAAATTTAAAACATTAATATTAATTAAATGTGAATGCATATCGAATTAGGAAACTTTATTCCTCCACCTTCCCAAAACACGGGATTTCAATAAATTTGCGCGACAAGATTAAACGCATCAATATATTTTAAGAGCAATAAAAAATATGTTAAAGTGACTATTTTCTATTTTTGTTTATCTAAATTCGTTAATATAACTGTTAAATTTACATATGCAAAAAAACTCAAATTCATTGAAGTTAGCCATATATGCTTACGTCTGCTGCCATTTGCAGTTTCGACATTAAAACATTAAGCGAACCTAACGTCTATTACGTACCTCTCTTAAATTTGTATCTCTCTCGTCAGTATTCATTAAATTAATAAAAATTAAATTTGTTTATAAAATATGATGAATTGTTATTTGTAAAATAACACAAACTTTGGGATAGGCACTCTGTAGTAATATCCAATACGAATATCATTCGACATTGAAAACTATCAGAGGAATCATTAAAATGAAAGTAAGTACAAGTGTTGTAAAATTTTTAATTTCTTCAAAATCAACAATATGAATGATTTATGAAAGTTACTTACTTTTAGCTCGCAAAATTTAATTAATAATATAATATAATAATTTGAAGAATAATAATAATATTTATTATGTAAAACATTTGAACAATAATATGTCCCTGGAATAGGTAACTTTAGCACTAAACTTTTTCGTGTTTTATAAAGAAGGATGCAAATATTTTCTCAAATGAATACGAATTCCAATATTTACTTGTTATCGACGCGCTTTTATTATTACACAGGGTGTATCAAAATAGTATAAATTGGAATCATTACAATTTTAAAAAATGTAAGAATATGTGTAAATAATTAAATAGACCCAATTAATAATAGCAAATTAGCAATATAATTAAATAATATAATATAATAAATATCTTAATTAAATGTGAGTGGTGTGAAAAATATTTGCATTTAAATGTAGGAGAAGTGTATATTGTATAAATATCGAATAGCTTCTCACATGAACAATAATGATAATCGAGGAAAATAATCTGTATTTATTTTCGATATATCATTTGCATCTTATTTTAAATTTTCCGCCTTTGCTTGACAAGTTGGTATAAATAGGTATATTTGAAAATGCAACCTACGGTCACGCAGCCTTTTATACAAAAATTATTAAGTCGGGAAATGGAAGGTGGCGATCGCGCAGCAAAGAAGCAGAAAATGTCGGCTCTGGAACAACTTAAGAAAATAACCACCATCGTTGCCGATACCGGTGACTTTGAAGGTAAGCTTTAATATACAATTTTATCTATGACTTATGAAGAGTATATCTATGAATTTCTGTTGCAACCTGTTGTACATGTGCTCTTATTTACATACGACATTTGTAGGTTTGTATGCATTATTGTAAGAATATATGTATATACGTGTAATTTTCTTAACTTGGCTTTTTAATGAAACTAATGTAGAGTCTAATGTACGATTAGTAATTATAGCGTATTAACACTGTAAGTTGATCGCAATATGACGTGCCTATTGCACTTGGAATGCGTTTTTTTATGAAGTTCAAATAAAAGTTATAGTCGAAGGTGAGTCCGACTTTTGTTTGACCTTATGCAGTTAAGTGTGTGCGTGCAATATACAAAAAATGAAAGTAAACTGCTGATAAGATTCTTAAGGTCGAAAATGTTATACATGAGTGGTGCACAAATGTCCAAAACTATTAAAATAATGAAGTCGCAGCTTGTTTAATATTGGCAAATTTTGGATTGTACCCAATTAACCTTTTTAAGCCTTTTTTTGTTGACACTAACTTTTAACCCATTGCTTAATTTATTTTAGCCATCAATATTTATAAGCCAACTGATGCAACAACTAACCCATCGCTTATTTTGTCTGCATCCACTATGGAACGCTACCAATATCTAGTACAGAATGCTGTTGATTATGGAAAATCTAAAGCAGGGTAATGTATACAATAAAAAATTTTTAAAGTGTTTAAATTTCCTCCCTCAATGGCTTTAGAAGCTTTGAGATGCGCAACTCACAAATTTCATTCATCCCATGAAAAACGTTCCTGATAAATCCAAACATATCGATAAGTCCTTTCAAATTCATGTTCGTTTGGTTCAATTTACAAGTGAATTTACAAATGTACTATTCTAATCATTATTGCAGATCTTTGGAAAATCAAGTAGCTGAAGCTATGGATTATCTCTGTGTCTTGTTTGGCTGCGAAATTTTAAAAATCGTTCCTGGACGTGTTTCCACTGAAATTGATGCTCGCATTTCGTTTGACACTGAGAAAAGTGTGGCCAAGGCCTTGAAACTGATTGATTTATACAAATCCTTTGGCATCGATAAGGAGCGTATTTTGATTAAACTTGCCTCCACTTGGGAGGGTATCAAAGCCGCTGAAATCTTGGAGAAGAAACACGGCGTACACTGCAATCTAACACTGCTGTTCTCCTTCGGTCAGGCGATTGCTTGCGCCGAAGCCGGCGTTACTCTAATCTCGCCATTTGTGGGTCGTATCCTGGATTGGTATGTGGCAAATACAGAATCAAAGAAATTTGAACCTCTGCAGGATCCCGGAGTTATCTCTGTGACAAGCATTTATAATTATTACAAGAAATTTGGTTATAAAACTTTAGTAATGGGCGCATCGTTCAGAAATATTGGTGAAATTAAAGCGCTAGCTGGTTGCGATTTGCTCACCATCAGCCCCTCCTTGCTGAAGGAACTGGAAAATGATGAGGGCGCTGTGAAGCCGTATTTGTCAGTAAATAATGCTAAGCTACAGGACATTGAGAAGATTTCGGTAGACGAAGCCAAATTTAGATGGTTGCTGAATGAAGATGCCATGGCGACCGATAAGCTATCAGAAGGTATCAGAAAATTCGCTGTGGATACGGTGAAACTGGAAAATTTAATTAAGAAACAATTTGCTTAATTACCTCAATAACTTTTTATGTTTCGGTAAATTTGGTGCATTGACTATGTGAATTCCTTGCATTTACGTAAATAAACATATATTTTTTTACGAAGAATTGTTGAAATTTCCTAGAAGCTTTAAGGTATTAGCTATACATTTATGTTGCAACTGAAACAGTACTTAAACGCTTTGAAGTTGATAAAATTAAACCACAGATTTTCAAATGGGAAAAGCTCTAGTTTAATAAGTTTATGTAAAATTCACATATATATAAACAGGAACATCTTAAGAGTGAAAAGGTGAGGAATATATAAGCATATTGGAATAAGGCTAATGCATATATACGGAGAGCTTTCAAATAACAAATACGTAGAAGGTATTACACATATATCAGAATGCTTAACATCTCTGTCAGTATTTGAGCAAAATGAGCAAAGAGCGCTAGTCTCAGACCCTTGCCAACTTTCCAGAGAGCTATGTGTGTATATCACACAGGTTTACATATGAATCGACACTTACATATGCACAATTATATATATTCGTCGTCATGGTAGTTGTGTACATAATTTCATTGATCGCACATTTACATGCTTAAGGTTATTATCGATGTATTTATTTGCATTCGTGTATTTGTATAAAAGTGTGTGTTAATACATACAAATGTTTGTTTGATTGGCAAGAGCTAGGAAGCCCAATTAGATTTTAACTATAGTTGCCTTTCGAACATACAAGTGTAAATACTTAAAGGTGTGTTTCTGGTGAAATGTCTCCCAATGCATTTAGATTTTGCAAAATTAAAAAACGCATACCTTTTGTGGAAGTGCTCGGCAAATATTTGTCATTATTTTGAGAGGATCGAGGTCAAATGTGCAAATGTGTTTCATCACAATGGTTCTCAAGTATTGTTTATGACAACCGACAAACAGGGTTAGCCAGTTATATTTAAACGTTAATGTTTGAGTGCAGTTTGGCAATTATTGTCGAGCTATTTTTAAAAGAAAACAATACGCATTATATCCTTTATAGCGACAATAAAGGAAACTAGGTAATCTTGGTATTCAGCTGACAAGCCATAAATATAGACTATTGGTGAAATATTTTATAATAACAAAGAACAGGAAAATGAATTAAAATGCATCGAACCATAGATAAAAATTTGCATAACTTGTAGACACTCAATAATTTATGTAAAATACAATTTGTATTAAGTAATGATCCTAGAATAATTTAGAGAGGTTTTAAATCATTTGCAAATTGAAATATGCGACAGTTCTATTTATAGTAAAAGTAAATGCATATTTTTTATACCCTGCAGCAATAAATTAGTTGGAATATATCCAACCTAATAAACTATTGAAATATGTAATACGCTTAGTGGAACTTTAAGACTAACAAGGACACATTAACGACATATACCGGCGAAACAAATGTCTAAAATTGTATTATACATCGTCGTGTTTTTCAAACAGTGTTAAGTCATTTAAACATAGGCATGACATATTAATAAATTTCTGATCTCAATTCCAACTGATCCAGCATAAATATTTAAAATTGGACTTAGAATTATATATATGCATTTCCATTATTATTCAAATGATCCTCGCTATATTATGCATTTAAATTTCGATGAATATACGAATTTTTAACGTCTATATTAAAGAATCGTCCTTCAATATAGAACTTTATGACAAATGATCTTATAATGCGCTTTGCAAGGGTGTGCACAAAGGTAATAATGAGTGAACAAGTGTTGTAGGAAGCTGCTCGCCTAACAGATACCCTATCTCAAGGATGCAAAATTGTCTGTACTTATATTTTCTCATCAATATAAATAGAGTTCATATGTATAACCATTAAGGCGGAAAGAAAAAATCAGGCAAGGTTTATAATACTTTTCATTCCATTAGATGGGAAAATATGTCCAAGATTTACTTACGAAATAGAGACTGACAGGCAGCCAGATGACAGACAGATATGATGGACTCATTGTTGATGCTAATAAGAATATGTATCGAAATAAGCATGTGTTGGTATGTCAATACATACACATATTAAGTGAGGTTAGAGATGTCACCTTCTCTAAGATAAAAAAAAAAGTGACGACGGTAGGATACCCTTTTGACGACAATTAAAAAAAAAACTATTAATAACAATTTTTAAATGTATTATGATTATTTTATTAAATATGTTTTCTTTTATATATACATAGTTATATATGCATATGTATATATATATAGAAATTACTAAATAAACTAATACTTAATAAAATAATATGTTTAGCTTTGAAGTGTGCGATAATTATTAATGTATGCATGTCTGTGCATACACGTGTGCCCAAACTATGTGTGCACGCCTGTACATACAACATTCGGAAAAATATCGAAACTCGTGTATATATAAATATGTACAAATGTGTGCACACACACACTTGCATGCATAGAGTGAGTGGCACATACACAGATGTGTGTGTGTGCCCACGAACCCACACAACCGCAAAAAGTCGGATAGGTGGTAAGTGCTTAAAAGTTTGTGCGTGCTAAAAGTATTTTCCCGGGGCCAAAATAGAGAGTGTATCTAGTTTTGGGAATTTTGCCAAATATATATGAATTTTGTAATTCAAATAGACACTCTCATCAAGCAGCGTTCTCCTAGCGTTCAGTTGCCGTTGATCGTTATAATAGCGCGATCTTTGTGTTAGCTCTGGTCGTTTGACTACAAACAAAATTATTATATAACGGAATTTTTGTTAAGAATTAAAATTGTAAGTTTTGTTGATTCTGCTGCAAGAATTCTAAAAGGAATTTTTAAACATAAATTGGTGTAAAACAATTTACCTGCAAATATACCAGAGTTATTATCTAGATATGTGCGAATTTACTAAAAATATTGAAACCCAATAAAAAAAAAACCAAATTTTGTAAAAAAATAATTAAAATAAAAACTGCGGAGACAAAAAATTGTATATACATTTACACAAATATACAGATTTGTTCATATGTTTGTATATAAAGTTGGTGCTCTCAAGTGTATTAAAAAATGTTTTCCAGTCATAAAATACGAAGACTAAAGAGTTCAATACAATTCAATTTGTACCTAATAATAATATACATCTACACATTCACTTAAATACATATGGTACATATATTCATATTTAAAGGAAGAAAGCTTTCTCAAGTTATCGAACTATTCGACAATTTTCCATTACTTCTCTAAACATTTATTCATCAATTGCGCGCTCATTTAAACATATACATATGTATATACATATGTGATTGCATGCCCTTTTCCATATTATAGTATGTAAGTATGTACATATTGTGGCTTGTTGACCCAACTACGACGTATTACAATTACATGAAAAGAGTCTAAGTATGTACATATGTATTAAACTGTACATATATACATACATTGATCTCAATGTCCACTTGGCCAGGTCCCACATTTATCTAATTTTATGTATATACATATATATATATGTAAATATTAAAGATTGTATATAAATTCATGCATCCACACATATGTACATACATATGTATGCATACATACATAGCTCAAAATGTACAATGTCATACATACATATGCCGATATGCACTGGTGTGAGGGAACGAACTGTTATGTAATCTTATTCAAGTCAAAAATCTTGCAAAGCCAAAAAATCCTATAGCAGGTGTGATTTTAAATCATTTTCATTTACTTATATATTTAAACTCACGTATATGTGTACATATATACATATACGATTGCAAGTGTGAGTGTATTTTTGAGCAAGCACATATTCTTATGTTAGTATATTCAGTATATTTATACATGCACGATTCCTAGCATCAGAATTTCTATTTTTAACCATTATCTTGTAGACTCGAAGTGATTTTCCCCCAAAAATATATACTTTTTCTATGTACATATGCACAGCTGAATATATGTTAAGATGTATGTGGTACTATATATTCTCGTCTGTTTGCAGATAAGTCTGTACAATTTCGATGGCACTACCTGCACAAACACATTCTTATCTATCCATACATCAACTTTATGTATATTCGAAATATTTTACCAACTTAAATACAAACACTAAGTAAATGTATATACATATATATTTATACATATACATGCATACATATATCGTGGGGTGAATTATATAAATCATGTTAAAATGTAAAAACTATGAAACCAAGTATATAAATGTAGAGCGTAAGACTAACGGTAATTAAAAATCGTTACAAACACGCAACTCTTTTAAAAATTAGCATCGTTGTGATTGAATAGGTTAAATACACATATTAAGACATATGCCTGTCTGTTTTTTTTATTCAATTGAGATATAATATTCAAATATTTAGCTATTTACCTCTAGATACGTGTAGCTTGATCGGGGCGCAAAAATAGATGACAATGCCTCGAAATCACCCATTTAAGTATAGCCCTGCAGCTCAGTGCCACTCAGATTTAGGATAAAACATTTTAATTTGATAGACGTATGTATTAAATATAGCACTTATGCTTCATTCTATAACACTAAAAAAATGGAAAATATTTTTTCCAAATTTATCCTACAGCCAATCATAAAAAGCTAGATTTGAAGGCAAGACTGATGACCACTTTATATGTGTGTATTATGTACATTAATATTTATTGTACGATGGCCAGGAAATTAAAAAACTAAAATTTTGAATTTCAGCAAGCGTTATTTATTGTTGTGCACGAAGTGTGCCTTTTATTATTTACGTAATTTCTTGAGAATTAAAGCTAATTTTGTCAACTTTTGTCGCGGGCAAAGTTTAGATAATTTATATTTATAGTTGCAAATTTGAGGGCTATTCTAGACATGTCTTTTGGCAATGTTTGTTTGGTAATTCGTCATGCGCAGCTCAATCTTACAAACAATATACAATACACATAAATATGCACATCTTTATGTAGATTTGTATGTCTGCATATGCCCACAGCAAGTTATTAATGTGTTCTTATATACATTTTGCAAAACAAATATTTATGATAAATTCTCCTTCGGTTTATTCGATTATTGCCTCTATTCTCGCCACCTTGAGCTTGTACGAATGGAACACGAATTCAACGCAAATCAAATACAATCTCAAGGAGCATCAGGTGGAAAACGTTTTTATAGGAAATGATTTTGAGTAAATTCAAAATCGATTTTCGATTTATATTATAGAGCTCATAAATTTCGAATGTCATCGATTTCTGGAATATATTTATATATATATATCGATAGTTATCATCTTAAGTTAAAGTTCGTCGCGGCATTTATTTTTAATTATTTTAATTTAATTTTTCGATTTTTTCTTTAAGTAGAAACAATTTAACAAATTATATTGTTAACAGATAACAATTATTTATCGATATTTTGATTGTGCTAAAACGCACCTCTGCATCGATAGTGTCATGTCATAGTCGAAAAGAAAACGCCGGAGAAATTCATTAATGAACGGCTTAAAACTGTTTTTTTATCACCACAGTACGCATATGTATTTAGAACAAAAAAAAGCGCCATGGACGTATAATATATAAATATTGGCTGCAGTAAAAATTAAGTACTTAAGACAACTCGTTGTTCACTTTCGAATGCTTTGTAAAAAATTTCTGCAAACATACATTGCGCATTTGAGTGTTGATCGCATTGCATTTAGTTGAATTAAAAAGTGACACGTGTGTGAATCTCATAAGTCAACGTTGCGAAAAGTAGTCTACAACTCTACTGGTAATGAAAGAAATTAATAGTTATACAGCTATTTAGGTATATGTTGTATGTTTATGTATACGTACTTAACACGTATTACGATTCAGGAATCGTACGATGTATGCATGTATATGTGTATGTATGCACCGATACACGTGTACCATTCGTACTGTCGGTTTGCTGAATGTTTGTACAACTATACATACAAATGTACTTTATGTATCCCTACCTGTATACTTTTGAATGTATATAATAGTGTACGTACATCTAAACAAAATATATACGTAGTTGTTATACGTGCTTCTTGGTTTTCCAAGTCGTTTTGTTTTTCAATGTTCAAAAACTACGTTGATAATATTTTGAGATGTTGAATACTCATTACGATATTGATACGTAATTTGTGTACCCTCATAATATGATTTTTATATATGCTATAAATGTATATATATGCACATATTTATAGATGCACATATGCACACACAAAAATATATATGTATTTTTGTGCTGTTCGCGCACTTGTGAGATACGAGCTAACAAAGTAGATATTTTTACGACCTGTAATCATGAAATTGCGCAAAACCATTTTGTGTGAATTGATGTAACAGGTAGCAAGAATCGAATTTAAATTCATTAATAAATTATCTTGATTTAAAAAGTACTAAATGTAACATATATTAATCCATACTTTTAAGTATTAAAATCGCGTTTTAATGTATGCCTATCTCTGACACTTGACAAACTTCAAGATAGGTCCCCTTATCATGTCGAAAGTAACTGCAGCTTTTGTTAGGGTACAATTTTCTGAAAACGGCGCGGGCCATTGCCCTAAAAAAGGTGAACAATTTATCAGCATACTTGAGCTGTTCTAATCACTACGATCTATATTCGAATCATAATGCGCAGCCACACAATATTCAGTAAATCAAACTTAAGATAAAACAAAACGTGACTCGCAATGCCCGCGAAATGATAAGACTACAAATAGATAAAAAAAAACATGGGTAAAAATTCTCATCAAATAAACAAAATAACCCCTCCCCCCCAATAATACGGATAACATAGGGGAACAAATAATAGAATAAATAAATAATAATAAAAAATCAGTTAGTGGCATTATAATGACATCACGTCCATCGTTGTTGTCGCATGAAGTTCTTCCAAAATGAGCGTAGATTTCTGTCATTTTATTTTTCTTACTGTGGAGCTTTTAGCAAATTTATTTTAATGCGTGTTTGCTTTTTTGTTTTTGTCATCAAATTGATAAATGTAATATAATTTTTGCTGTGATTGTTTCTTTTCAGGGTACTGAACGCGGAGGATAACAATTTAAAATGGAGGACGGTCACGCAAAAACCGTCGAACAAACTCTGAACTTCTTCGGCACAGACGGCGAACGTGGTCTATCCGTCGATCAGATTAAGACGAACCAGAAAAAATATGGACCCAATGGTAAGAGAATTAACATGGCGTTTAATGACAATATTTAACTCAATAAATAATTTGTTAATTTTCAGAGTTGCCAACTGAGGAAGGTGCGTAAATTGTCGTCGTATATGAAAATTATTAAAAACGCGTGTTCAAAAACTAATGTTTAATATTATGTTTTAGGAAAGAGCATCTGGCAGCTGGTCTTAGAACAGTTCGACGATCTTCTCGTGAAGATTTTGCTTTTGGCAGCCATTATTTCATTCGTAAGTATTTCTATCAGTTGGAAGTAATATGCTAAAATCATTTCAACACTCCTTTTCGTTTGTTTGTCATTACAGGTTTTAGCGCTATTTGAGGAACATGAAGACACTTTCACTGCATTTGTAGAGCCTTTAGTCATTTTACTTATTTTAATTGCAAATGCTGTTGTTGGTGTTTGGCAGGAGCGTAATGCCGAATCCGCTATTGAGGCACTCAAGGAGTACGAGCCCGAAATGGGCAAAGTGGTGCGGCAAGACAAGTCCGGCATTCAAAAGGTCCGCGCGAAAGAAATTGTGCCTGGTGATTTGGTTGAGGTGTCTGTTGGTGACAAAATTCCCGCCGATATTCGTATCACCCACATCTATTCGACAACCCTGAGAATCGATCAGTCAATTTTGACTGGTGAGTCCGTGTCGGTTATCAAGCACACTGATGCCATTCCCGATCCCCGTGCTGTCAACCAGGACAAGAAGAACATTCTATTCTCGGGCACCAATGTGGCCGCTGGTAAGGCACGTGGTGTTGTCATTGGCACTGGCCTGAGTACTGCCATTGGCAAGATTCGTACCGAAATGTCTGAAACAGAGGAAATTAAGACTCCACTACAACAGAAGCTGGATGAATTCGGTGAGCAGCTGTCCAAGGTTATCTCCATCATTTGCGTTGCCGTCTGGGCCATCAACATTGGACACTTTAACGATCCCGCCCATGGTGGTTCTTGGATCAAGGGTGCCATCTACTATTTCAAGATTGCTGTCGCTTTGGCTGTTGCTGCCATTCCTGAGGGTCTGCCAGCTGTCATCACCACTTGCTTGGCTTTGGGTACTCGCCGTATGGCCAAGAAGAACGCCATTGTGCGCTCCCTGCCCTCTGTGGAGACCCTTGGTTGCACATCTGTCATCTGTTCTGATAAGACCGGCACACTCACTACCAATCAAATGTCTGTTTCCCGTATGTTCATCTTCGACAAGATTGAAGGTAATGACAGCAGCTTTGTTGAGTTCGAATTGACTGGCTCCACCTATGAACCCATTGGCGAGCTCTTCTTGAATGGCCAGCGTGTGAAGGCCAGCGATTATGATACGTTGCAGGAACTCTCTACCATTTGCATCATGTGCAACGATTCGGCCATTGATTACAACGAGTTTAAGCAGGCTTTCGAGAAGGTCGGCGAAGCCACCGAGACTGCATTGATTGTCTTGGCTGAGAAACTGAACTCTTTCAATGTGAACAAATCTGGTTTGGATCGTCGTTCCGCTGCCATTGCTTGCCGTGGTGAAATTGAGACCAAGTGGAAGAAGGAATTCACACTGGAATTCTCGCGTGATCGTAAATCCATGTCCTCATACTGCACACCATTGAAGGCTTCCCGTCTGGGCACTGGACCAAAACTGTTTGTGAAGGGTGCTCCCGAAGGTGTCTTGGATCGTTGCACACACGCTCGCGTTGGTACCAGCAAGGTTCCATTGACCTCGGCCCTTAAGAGCAAGATTCTGAATTTGACTGGCCAATATGGTACTGGACGCGATACATTGCGTTGCTTGGCTCTTGCTGTTGCTGATAGTCCAATGCGCCCTGATGAAATGGATTTGGGTGATTCAACCAAATTCTTCCAGTATGAGGTGAACCTGACCTTTGTCGGTGTCGTTGGCATGTTGGATCCTCCACGTAAAGAAGTTTTCGATTCGATTGTTCGTTGCCGTGCTGCTGGTATTCGTGTTATTGTCATCACTGGTGATAACAAGGCAACCGCTGAGGCTATTTGCCGTCGTATTGGCGTTTTCACCGAGGATGAGGACACCAATGGCAAATCTTATTCGGGACGTGAATTTGATGATCTGTCGCCAGCTGAACAGAAAGCTGCCGTTGCTCGTTCTCGCTTGTTCTCACGCGTGGAGCCTCAGCACAAGTCCAAGATTGTCGAGTTCTTGCAGGGCATGAATGAAATCTCAGCTATGACTGGTGATGGTGTCAATGATGCTCCCGCGTTGAAGAAGGCTGAAATTGGTATTGCCATGGGATCTGGTACCGCTGTCGCCAAGTCTGCCGCTGAAATGGTCTTGGCTGATGATAACTTCTCTTCGATTGTGTCTGCTGTTGAGGAAGGTCGCGCTATTTATAACAACATGAAGCAGTTCATTCGTTATCTGATTTCATCCAACATTGGTGAAGTCGTTTCCATCTTCTTGACTGCTGCTCTGGGTCTGCCCGAAGCTTTGATCCCCGTGCAGCTGTTGTGGGTGAACTTGGTGAGTCTTTAATATACTATTTTGATTCTATTGTTATAAGTGATTTCGTTTGCTATCTAGGTCACTGATGGTCTACCAGCTACTGCTCTGGGCTTCAACCCACCTGATCTGGATATCATGGAGAAACCACCAAGAAAGGCCGACGAAGGTTTGATCTCCGGCTGGCTGTTCTTCCGGTTAGTCAATTTTGACATAACTATAAGAAACAAATCAATAATTTTATATTCAATTTATTTTAAAATCTAGTTACATGGCTATTGGCTTCTACGTCGGTGCTGCCACTGTAGGTGCCGCCGCCTGGTGGTTCCTGTTCTCTGCTGAGGGTCCAAACCTAACATACTGGCAACTCACTCACCATTTGGCTTGCTTGGGCGGTGGTGACGAATTCAAGGGTGTCGACTGCAAGATCTTTAGCGACCCACATGCCATGACCATGGCCTTGTCTGTGCTTGTTACTATTGAAATGTTGAACGCCATGAACAGGTAGAATTTCACTGAATATTTTTTTATTTATATATTAAATAACCTCAATTCCTTTGTCTTGTAAAGCTTATCCGAGAATCAATCCTTGATTACAATGCCACCATGGTGCAACTTGTGGTTGATTGGTTCAATGGCCCTTTCCTTCACTCTTCACTTTGTTATTCTTTATGTTGATGTACTTTCTGTAAGTATTAAATACTAATCTTATTATGAAATATTTATTTAGGAATCCAATTGAAATTGCAATTACTTTTTTTGTCTAGACCGTCTTCCAAGTGACACCGTTGTCTGCCGAGGAATGGATAACTGTGATGAAATTCTCAATTCCTGTAGTTTTATTAGATGAAACATTGAAATTTGTTGCTAGAAAAATCGCAGATGGTGAGAGCCCTATATATAAGATGCATGGGATTGTGTTAATGTGGGCTGTCTTCTTTGGCCTGCTATACGCTATGATGCTTTAAGAATATAATAATTATAATCATTAAGCCCAACATCATTATTCTAATTACTAGCATAAAGTGTTACTAAATATAAACAAAAAAAAAATACCTAAAGTAACGACTTTAACCACCACAACAAACAAACAAAACCAACAACATAGATTTGTTTCCGAATAATACTAAAACAAAAAACCCATACAATAATTTGATAAGCGATCGCGTTACCCCTTTATTTTAAAAACGAACGCCTTCAACTGGTCAATAGATTATGAGCCTAACAATTTATTTTAACGCTTACACATATAAAATCAATTTCTGTTCTGTTTAAATATCTTATTAATCCCCATGTTTGTAAAAAACAGAAATTTTACATTTTTCATACATACTATATATGCTCACCAGGAATAGGTTTCAAAAATTATTATTTTTATTGAACTGGACATATGATGATTGTTTATATCAATTATTAGTCTTTTCCCAAATTAATTTATTGAGTTACATCCAAAAATCGTAGATTCCACAGTATAACATATATAGTAAACTGATCAAAAGCGAAAAAAATTATTTGTAGTTATTGTACATTACTTGAAAATTGCATTCTCTACAAATGATGAATACGTAAACTCTATGTAAATATTTCTTCGATTAGGGGTCATACTTAATAAAAACTAATAAATGTTCGATACATTAGATAAATCCTGAATTCCTATTTATATATAAATATATACGACACATATACATACATATATATAACAACATCTATTTATATGAACATATATATACATTTATATGTGTATGATTTTAGTTGTGCGTAGAATCAACCTTGACAATTTTGTACTAGGTTGGAATTGCGGATATATATTTTGTATTCAATTTACGTATGCATTAAGTAGACTTATTACGGGCAAAGAGTTTGCGTTGCAAATTTTGTTGAACAGATTATTAGTTCATTCATTCCATAGTAAATAAGAAACAAGCTTGAAATGAAATAATTGATTTACATAGAAAAGAAACAGAAAACAGATGTGGCAAGATGGAAGATGTGTCTATTCAATTTCAATTGACTTTTTAATTGAATTAGTCATTCGATCCGTTCATTTACTATTCTTAATATTATATTACATCTACTAAAGACTAATGACCGATTAAGTACTCTTCTATTGGGTTAGTGTTGGATCGAGTAGTTTCCTTTTGATTAAAATTGTCTGGTTAAGTAGTCGAAATGTCAAACAACTCTCATTTACCCAAGACTGAATTTAGCTGTTTTTTGATTACACTTCACGAAAAACCAATTAGAAGAGGGCGTGGCAGAAGGATAATGAGGGAACTAAATTGACTAAAATGTCGGGCGGACTATAATGTTAACCAGACTTGCATTGTGTAAGTGAAATATAGCAATTGATTGGGATCCATAGCTAGTGAATGGTATTTATGTCTATAATGTCGAGGTTATATTCAAACTAGAATTGTAGAAAGAATAGCATAAAATAATTAATTCTTTCTGTAAACACAAAAATCCAAACAGATAAATAAGATAAATGAACAAAATACAACAAGTAATTAAGCATCTAATCAATTTTAGAGATTTCACTTTAATTTACATTATATACATTGTTATAAAAAAAAATTATAGACGCTGTGAAATAAACAAAAACAAAAAAAATACAAAACCAACATAATCATAACTACTAGTTATATGCAAAACTAAACTG
This sequence comes from Drosophila rubida, assembly GCA_035046165.1. Taxonomy (NCBI): domain Eukaryota; kingdom Metazoa; phylum Arthropoda; class Insecta; order Diptera; family Drosophilidae; genus Drosophila; species Drosophila rubida. The sequence goes on from JAWNOF010000022.1 coordinate 2,448,285, forward strand.
AGCGCCTACAAACCCATTGAATTGTGCAGTGGAGGCGTCTGCTGCTGATCCCATCATAAAACTTATTATAAGTATAAAGTAGCTTTTTTTGAATGAATGCCTGCCCAGCCCTGCCCTGTCCTGCCCGCTCGCCCAGCCCTGGCCTTGCACTTGCCGCTGTTGACTGAAAGTCCTTTGATTTGAATTCGAATTTCGAAAACGAATCCCACCAATTATATACCACTGTTTTTTTCATCACTATATTTATTGTTTTATTTTATACAGTAAATCCCCGATTTCATTAATTGGATGACACCTTATTAATTTAATATAAATTAAGTCCATCCCTGCTATAGCAAAGTATGTGAAGTTGTTCAATTTTGATAAACTAGTGTGCCAAAAAAAAAAACAAATACAAACTCTATGTGAATGCGAGAGATCCATTGCTGTACATTATGGTCTACAAAAAAGAAGAAAACAGTCAAACATATTCACAAACACTTGTAACGCAAAAAGAACGTAAAGAAAAAAACGAATGAATTCATATTTCAAATTCAGCATGTAAGATATCTTGAAACATGATAACGAAATATAAATACTGAAACCCGAACTGGTCTACTTCTTATCACCAATAAATCCTACCTAAGTATGTATAAATAGCGCTGCCATAGTTGCCGCCATCCACTACTACCCGCCCTGTAGTTGCCGATGTTCCGCCCTTCCATTTTTTAGAATTCCAGACTCCAAGAATGCATCGATTGCTGAGTGCTAAAATAATATTTATCTGTTTCGATAATTATCAACAATATCTTATTATCTATGCATGTGTATTGTGTAGTTCCTGATGTCGTCGTCGATAAATGGTAAAATGGTAACGGTCTTGGCCATTATTCAAACCAATACAAAACGTGAAGGAGATCCAAAAGGATGTCAGATTTGTATACCTTTATAAATCTTGTATTAATTGCTCAGACAGCCCTGTTACCTGAAATTGCCAATTGTTATCCAACATGAAATAAATTTATAAATATTTTATTTGAAATTAGAAAGTAATGGAAAAACTATCTTAACTCTCGGGTTAGTAAGAATGGATTAACTAAATAAACATTACAAAACAATTGGACTGTATTACTAATGTGAATAGCCACATTTTCTTTTTCAGCTGCAATATTCAATAAAAAAAAAGTTTATTATCTTTAATGCTAAATGTCTATTTTTTCATTTCGATTTGAATATTATTACAAACGATGTTCAACACATGGTGACCAAATGAATCGATTTCCATGCAAACGTTGTCAATGTGAAAGCTCCCGGGTCTGTATTGCGAAAGCTTCCAGCCTACTCGTATTCAGGAAAGCTTTGACACGCGCGTAACTAAAAATGGCTACCCTTATGCAACAGATCATCAAACATGGCCATTGGGCCAGTGGCCATAATGTGACAATCTATAAATATGAGCACTGCCGTTGCGAGTGGTCGACCGTGTCATACCCTATTGCCGATTTACATTCATTTAAAAATACAAATAGAAATATCTAAATTCTTGACGCAGCGTCATATGATATACATACATACGAATGCATATATGATTTAATATTAAAATAGTATTATTCTATTTACAATAAAACTTAGTTGTGTATTTTGTAAAGTAATATTGTTAATTTCATTCCAACAAATTAGGGTATAAATTAGCATTTAATTTTAATAAAGGTTTTTACAGATCACTACAATATAATTGAATATTTTTCTTGAGTTCCTAATTAACAATTCGCCGTAACATTAAAGAAAAATTACGTTATATGAATCTTCAGAATGGAAAATAATTATGGTTGAGCAATAAATTTAAATTTTCAAAGAATTAAATTTAATAAATTTTACAAAATAAAAACAAAAGAAAAATAAGTTTTTTTTTTTATTCAATTCATATCTTTGTAAACATTTACAAATATTATTCATTGTTCGAAAATGAGTAAGAATCATTTGATCCAGATGTCAGTTTGATAGCATTCTCGTTTCCAACGATGTTACTTAAACTAAGAACGTCATATTTAGTGTACAAAACTTTGACACTCATAACATTTTGTAGTCCATCTCGAGGATTTTGATTAGTTTCAAGCATCAAATTGATTAATTCAGAATAAAAGTTGGGAAAGTTGGGAGGTTGATAGATGATCAAATGTCGCACCCCCTTAATACGAGTGCGTCGAAAGAAGTGCGCTCGTTCGGAATAAAGCATAAACTGTGCACCGCTATGAAAGAATATATCTCTTGCTCGAGAAATCTTTTCCTTTTTTGTGTACTCACTTATTTGCACATAATTTACCATTTCATTTTTGAAATAATTCCGCAAACGCACATAATCAAAATAGCTGGGAACATATAATAGACAATGTGATTGTCCAGATCGACTAAATTGTGGCAAAATATGGCGAACAAAGTATTGAAAACGATCATCGAAAGCAGATTCTACATTTGAACAATCAACACGTTGAAAGACCTGTTCAATTGGTGTTAACACATTGGAAATATCGCCCACTTTAATCGGATTTGTAATGCGCACTCTTCCCTGATAATTGTGACATTTGCTGTTCATTATTCCACGAAATTCGGGCAACTCATGGGAAGCGAAAAATAACGTTTGGCGATAGAAACGAGAAGTTCCATTAAGGCAATACGATCGTACACGTTGGCAATTGGTATCCGGTAATTTTTGCGGTTGCAAGTGCAGATGGTCAAGTACATAGAGCAGATTCTCCCAGTTCTGGGCCATAAAAAGTTCAGCTTGATCAATGATAAGTAGTTCAATTGAATTAAGGAAGTCAAAGTCTTGATCTTTATCATTGATGATCATGCGTAATGCCAAAGGCGAGGCAATTAAAATGTCTGAAGAACTAATATCTGAATATAATGTCATTGTTTTCTTTGTGAATCTAATGCCAATTTTAAAGTTGTCATCTGTATTACCTGCAAAGGTTTGCTCATAATCACGAGGTTTGGGATTCGTTTTAGGGAAATATATCGTATCCCCAGAAAAGTCATTGATGAAGCGTTCATATCTTGCTATAGGCAAATTCGTTTTTTTATCTAAAAAATTGCAAGGAAATATATGTAATTAAAGATTTAATTATTCAATTCTCATCTGTGCTTACCCTTGTGATTTGCAAACATTAGATTTCCTATATTTTTGACAGTTTTTAAAGCTGATTCTCGAAATGGTAAAATAATAAGAATTTTCATGCGAGTAAGACCCTGATCTCTAAGAGAATCTGGTATAGAAATCTCACTTGGTAACAGCTTAGGATCTTTTGATAGTCCGGCAATTTTTTCATTATTACGTAAAATCAACGATCTACTCTTTAACATATGATTGACAGCATGAAGACAATATGCGTAACGAATTTTCTCGGCATTATCATGGGTACGTCTAGGATAATATACATCTAGGTAATTATTCGCGCAGTGAAACACTTCCATTTCAAGCGCCGACAGTGGATATTTAATATTCTGACACAATTGTGATTTAACTTCTAACATATGAAGATCCGTCGGCTTTAAGGCTATGGGACATCGACTATAGTTGACATCCAAGCCATTCAATGATTTCAGTTGTGGTATTTCGATTTTAAAGTCACCAAATTCGGTCCATTTAAATTTATAGATGTTTCTTTCATTTGAAACCAAATCGGTAATATCATCCGTAGATAGCTCAAAATCGAACCGTTTTGCAAATGAATTACATGGTTTTAAATTATTAGTCTCGATTTCATCTTGATCCGAATCAAAATCTTTTGTTATTGCAGTAGGGATAAATTTCGTATCTTCATCAACTTTTGGTGCTGCGAAAAGAAATAGTATTTGAGCATTAACAATAATTCTATGGAATTCCCAAACTTACTTGTGATGGCTGTATTATATTGGTCAAGAAGCTGCTCATAACACAGATTAGTATCTTCATTTATTGATGGTAAACATTCTATGGACATATTTATATCACCACTCATTATTTTTGTGTGAAATTGGGCTTGTGTTGTATACGATTTTTCCATTTGTCGACTCCGCTGAATAAACTTATTATTTTTAGAAAACTTATCGGTTGTGCGGTTATACGTTGTTTTCCTTTTCGGCTGAGAGCCTCTGCTCTTGTGTTTTCCCCTCATTTTGTTCAAATTTTTAGAATCTAAATTAAATATTGTCAAAATTGTGCCAAAACGCCAAACGTGCACATCAGCTGATAACCGACTATCGATTTTGATTATTAATAAAGCAACTCTGAAGAATATTTACAATTGCAAGATTTTGATCATATACAATTGAGTCCATGTTAAAAATACAATTATGTATTTATGTATTTTAAGCAGAAAAAATATGTTTAAATTTTGAATTATTTATTTTGTTATTTCTATATTAGTTGTTAGTGATAAAATTATATCAAAATTACAAAAACAAAAAAAAATGCATGAATTTAATTTGAAAGGTTTATGGTATTCCAATTTATTGTTATCAATTTTATATTTCTATTGGATTAATATTTATATTGTACAAGAACATATTTTCTAATAAGCATTAATGTTATTAGATAGATTCTAAAAAGAGACAAATATAAATACTTTTCAGTTTTGCTTAAAACAGGCGCTGATAATGAGATAATTTAAAAATAATACGTTAGTCTTAATTTGGTAAACCGACAACCATTCCAATTTTTTTTTATCAAAAATTAAGTTTCCAAACCTTCACCCTATGAGTAATGTAATACAAATTTTATAATTGCTTCTCTCCAGCAAAGTTGCTTATTAATTGGAATTAATATTGTATTGCTTCCTGGTCACACCCTATAATGCATAACATTGGTGGTCTTATTAGCTAAATTAATAAGGGAATAGCCTAATTATGTTGTTTTCACAAGTCTTGTATAATCGATTTCTTCTTTTGCTATAATCGATAGAATATCTTAATACGACACTTAACTTAAATCGATGATAAAATATCCAAGTTATTTCATAAAATTGCTTGTGCAAAGTTTCTATAGTGTATATATGCCATATTATTGTTTTAATTTAATCATATTAGAGAATTGGTAATATTACTGCGGGAAGCGATATATCTATATTATAACGATGAAAACTATCGATCACGGGGCATCTCTAGGTTGATACATAAAATAAAAATACATAAAAGTGAGTTTTTTAGTTAATGAAAATAAGTTAAAAATCGGGATAATAATTTCATGTGAACTCTAAGTCAAATGACAATTTTCTGTAATTAATAGCAGCCACATGCGTAACATATGAATAACATCCAGTGCATTTGAAATTTTATGTATGTGTAGATTTTTCGCAGATATTGCTTTCATAGATGAATATAGAGAGTTCGTTCGTTCGTTCGTTTAGTAAAAAAGCAAGATATCTTTAATATTCGTTAAACTTTGAACAATAAAAGGATATTTTAGATAAACTGCAAACTAAGTACTTTATGTTCACACATAGATACACACATATACAAATGTATGTATTTTGTTGTTCAGCTCGCGTAAAAAAGATATGTGATACGAGTCTGACCTTTCAATCCTGAGAAAAATTATAAACCGTGAAACAATATCATATCAAATACATTTAAATAAAAAGTTGCATGCATGTACTTACTTATATTTGAACGTATGTACGTACATAAATATGTGTTACTGTATATAAAAATACATCATTATAAATGTAGATACAAGTATGTATATGCGACACACAGATGTGTGTATATACAGACATCTGCATATGTATACTTACACATCTACATATATATTTATGAAATGTATTTATGTATTCATGCATACAAATACACATATCTATGTATGTATATTTTTGCATGACACTCGGTAGAAATATTTCGGGTATATGGCAACTTATTTGTTGGATAAAAGTATGAGATTTATAATGTCGTTAAAGTCGTAACCGTACATGTACATTATAATTTATTTACAAGTGTGTACATAAAAAAATAAATTGCAGGCAATTATAGGCGTACGCATGTCCTATATATGTATAAGCATACATATACATGTATACTATCTTTAAGCAAAAATAGTGTTGGTATCTATTGTACATTTATATGAACACATACATATGCATGTGTATCTCCAACGTGTATATGCATGCTTACGAATATGTGTACGTGTATATAAGTATTGTGTGTATGCGCAAAACGTCCAGCCCACTCCTTCACCTGTTACACTGTAGTTTTCGAAGTGTGCCCGTGTTTAGAATCGTTCAATTTGCTTTACACATGCAAAACATCCATACATAAGTAAGTGCGCCTGTGTGAATGTGCGACTATGCGTGTAAGTATGTATCTATGTATTTAGGTCTGTATGTATGTATGTTCAGGGAAAGGATACGTTCATAGCCGAATTATTTTGTTAGATTATTTGTGCATTAAAAATATAAAACATTCTATAAATGTTAAAGATAAAAATGTATATTTTGTAAGCCCTAATATATTTGGCTGAAGTACAATTTATTCACTCCATGAATATTAATTGAATTGGCATTCCCTTTGTTATCCAGTGCTGAAAAATGCGCGCAAAATATATAAGCTTTTAGCTGTGTGTTCTAATCAAGTATTAAATACAGCCACATGTGATTAACTGCAAGATACCCGTTAGCCATTTAAATAAATCAAATTAAAGTGTGACCAACAAAAATTGACCCAGATCAGTTGCAAATGATTTTCGCATATTAAAAATGTTTGTTAAATAAATTCCAAGTTTATTATTCGGCACCATCGTCTCGCACTCACAATTAGTTTATTTTTTCGATTTAAATAGGCAGGTGCGTATTGAAAACACATTTACATGGATTTAAACCTGATGATCTTGAATAAATACATCTGCTTTACACATGTTTGGTTAGCACTAATGTATAATACCTTTCAACCCTATGATTATAAGGTATAAAAACAATGGCAGCGTTATTGTATACTATATTTTATAACTATCATTATTCTTAATAGTTTAAGTGCAACAAAAAGGTTAATTATGGTAATCCCAGACGAAAATGTCCGAATCGAAAGCTATTTATTAACTGTCGTTAGTTTTTGTGAACAAATTTAATTTATTAATTATTTTTTCTATTGCAACCTATTTTTTATACACATTGTTTAGATTAATTATTGAGAGTGGAGTCCTGATTATAAATCTTGCACGGGGATTCCACAAATCGATTAAAGAATCAAATTGCGCACACAATCGATAAACGCAGTTATACTGGAGCAGAACGGAGAAAGTACCAGGGGTGCAGAGTCCCCCGACGCGAACCAAGAGAATCGAACGACGTGCTGGTGGACTCCTTGGGCTGCTATGGGTTGTTTTGGTTCACCAACCTCCAAACAGTCCGATGTTAGCTCGGAGGATTCGAAAAGTCAAAAGCGACGCAGCGATGCCATCTCACGGCAATTGCAAAAGGATAAACAGCTCTATCGAGCTACACACAGGCTCCTGCTATTGGGGGCGGGTGAGTCGGGCAAATCAACTATAGTCAAACAAATGCGGATATTGCATGTCGATGGATTTTCTGAACAAGAGAAGAAGCAGAAAATTGATGATATTAAAAAGAATATTCGAGATGCTATACTGGTAAGTTCAAATAACATTTGCATATAAAATCTCTTTAATTTATTTGGTGTCAAGTTGAGCCAGCTAACAATATAAGATAGGAAATCATTTTGTATCCTTTATATATTATTCCTCTTTTACAGACTATTACTGGAGCCATGAGCACACTTAATCCACCTGTAGCATTAGAAAAGAAAGAAAATGAGCCTAGGGTGGAATACATTCAGGATTATGCCTCTAGTAAGTTAAATGAAATATGAATTCAATCATCAGCATGTTTTATGGGTTACACTGCCATTTCAAAAATCATTTAGTAAAGCTTGCAAAGCTAATTTAATTATTAATAAAATAAAATTATAATTGTGTACAGTTAAAACCGACTGAGTTCTCGTCGTATAAGAAAGTTGCGACTGTAATGTACGCGCTTTAAAGCCATTGGCTCCCCAATTTGGCATGGCATGGCATAGATCCATATATAGCTCGAGTTCATTTATAAAATTTTCGACAAATTCCTCGGCTACCCAAATGCAAAATAAGATGTACCGACAATATGTTGATGGATTATTTGCTATATGATTGTTGGATTACTTCGGAATTATATGAATATATTAAATCGATTGTGCTTACTTAAAAGTATTTTAGGTTGCACAACTCGATTAATATGAAAATTAGCTCCGATATTATTCAAAATTTTAATTTTTATCAATATCTTGTGTTTTTGTAGGTCCCGACTTTAACTATCCTCCTGAATTTTATGAACACACCGAAGAATTGTGGAAAGACAAAGGAGTCCTACAAACCTATGAAAGGTCAAATGAATATCAATTAATTGACTGTGCAAAATAGTAAGTAATTAACAATTGTTACCTTTTCTGAATTGTCAAACTGTAAGTGCTAAGATTTGGTAACTATTTTATCTGTACGGTTAGTTGAAGCTAGTGCCCTGTCCATTTGTATTGCAAAGTTTAATTTGAAAATTTATTTAATTTTATAATATAATTTTTTTATTCAGCTCAAATGGAAAAATGGTGGAAATTCTTAATGGGGTAAATAGATTTTGTGATTTACAACTTTAGTTTGAATATCAGCTAGATGTTTTATAAGATAATAGGAGAATTTTGGGAATTAACAAAGTAATATTAGAAGAATGGTAAATAAATGGCAAGAGTTATGGCGATTTTAGTGGTGTTATAAGAAGTAAACTAGGATATCTTGAAAGAATGAGTGAAAATGAAATAAATAAATTCTACTCAACTTTAGTTAATAACTTCAATAATAATGAAAAATAGCATGCTAACAACCAATGTATTTTATTTTAAAGCTTTCTGGATCGAGTAAGCACAATTAAAAATCCAAATTATACACCAAATGAGCAAGATATTCTTCGGTGCCGTGTTTTGACTTCTGGAATATTTGAAACAAGATTTCAAGTCGACAAAGTTAATTTTCAGTGAGTAATACCTAATACTTATTTAGTTTTCAACATTGTCTTATATTAATATGCTTTATCCATATCCAGTATGTTTGACGTGGGAGGTCAGCGCGATGAGCGTCGAAAATGGATTCAATGTTTCAATGACGTAACTGCTATAATATTTGTAACGGCATGCTCAAGCTATAATATGGTTTTGCGTGAGGACCCCACTCAAAATCGACTTCGAGAATCCTTGGACTTATTTAAAAGTATTTGGAATAACAGGTATCAGAAGCAGTCGATCAATCAATTTCCCGTTTGATTAATATTTCTTTTTTTAATTATTTGTTTAGATGGCTGCGCACAATTTCCATTATACTTTTTCTAAATAAGCAAGATTTGTTAGCAGAGAAAATAAAGGCTGGAAAAAGTAAATTGTCGGAATATTTCTCCGAGTTTAACAAATATCAAACGCCAAGTAAGTGGAAAAATTGTAAAACATTTCGAATTCACTAGCCGTAAAATATCTAACAATTCCTTAAATATCTAATTGTTAGTTGAGCATTGAAAATGTTCTTAAATGTGTCAGAAACCTACAATTGATAATTATCGAATTTATAGATGGTCAGGGATTGTTGCAAGAGTTTCAACTGTGCATGCTGCAATTATAAATGGACGCAGAGTGCCATTGAAATCTACTCGAAAGAAAAGTGAAATAATAGGAACTATATGATATAAAAGGAATTATATCCTATATTTACATTTTTGATGCTAATAAAAAATTATAATTATATGCGATACAGGTGACGCAATAATGGAATCCAATGATGACCCAGAAGTAATAAGAGCAAAATATTTCATACGGGACGAGTTTCTGGTACGTTTTCCCCTAAATATCTACGGTTTGATAAATAATAAATTGTTTTCTCTTTCCCACAGCGTATATCAACTGCAAGTGGGGATGGTAAACACTATTGTTACCCACATTTCACATGCGCCGTTGACACAGAAAACATCAAACGAGTTTTTAATGATTGTAGGGATATAATTCAGAGGATGCACCTTCGTCAATATGAATTGTTATAGGCTATCCCTATTCGCCGTAATTCAAATAAATAAAGTAAAGAATATATTAATGAATTACTGTTTTAAATATAATTATCAAATGTAATTTGTATTTAAATAGTCCCTTGAAAAAAAGCGCTGCATTTAGATCTGGTATGACCTTTCACAAAACTCAACATTAAAGAAGAATAAATAAACATGTTAATAACAATCATAATCTGTTTTTATTGACACCGTATATCGGCAGCTCATAAATATCGTTCCACGTTGTTAATGTTACATTTTGAGATTCAATAATTTTCTATAAATTCATATAATTCTTTGACACAGAGCGGCGTTGCATATATGCTAATCGTTAGCGTGAGTATTTTAAACTATACAAGTGGATTAAGTATTCCAAAACTAACCGAAGCCTTGTCAATTTCATCAAAGTTTCTTTTTAATTTACTTTTCCAGATGTTCTTGTTATAGGTGTAGTCCTTTCCAGCCATTAAAGGCCACACAGCGTTGTGGTCGTTATATTTTTCCGACGAAGAGTTCATAAATCCCTCCTTCAAATTAGGTGATTTATAATCAGAGCGTCTGCACAGAAGACATTTCAGATTCTGCTCCTTCGAAAGGAAAACCATTCTGTAAACAAAGAAAAGAGCTAAAGAATTTATTTTATTAAACAATCAATAGCTATACCTCAGCATTGATTGTCCATCAACTTTCTCCCAAGCGGCTTATAGAAAAGGACAGATAATAATATTATTAAAGTTTCCCGTTAATTAACCCTAAATGTGTATTTAATTACGGATTTACAATTTCACACCAATTGCCGAAACCCTTCTAATATTTAATGTTTGTTGAAAACCACCTGTAACTTAAGAAATATGTATCCAAATGTAAAATTCAAATCTGGCCTGGGCGCAATCGATTACCTAATCAAATGTTGGTGTCAAACAATATAGATTTGTAAAAGACTGAACGATTGTAAATCATTATTTATGTTTGACGCTCGTATCACATAAATAGTATACTATTTTACTGTTAGCGCTTATCGATAGATACACTTAATCATGATGTATCGATTTTTAAATTATGAAACGCAAGTAATAAATTGATGGGGTTTCAAGCAGGATGATTAATAAAAATAAGCACAAAACAATTTAACAGTATAATTCATATTTATTTACATATAGAGAGTTATATTAGCTTACAATTTTGATATTTGAAGACATATGTTATGAATAAAATGCATAAGTACAGAATGAAGCATGTAATTTTGCAAGCATATTTATATTGCTTCGAATTCATTATTTTCAGTTCTTTTAATAAGATGACCTCCACCAATGCTGTCTAGATTGCGTTTGGGAAACTGGTGTAAAGCCTTTTGTTGTTGTTCTAGATTAACATTTCTTCGGGGAAGCGAAAGATTAATATTTTTGTAAATCGAACTGAAGAAATCATCTAACATTGATGAGGTGTACAACTTTTCATTTAAAATAACAGTCGGTTGAAGATGGTTGTAGAAGCCATCTAGAAGATGCGCAGACGTTGTCAAATCTGGCCAAAATAAAAACATATAAAATAATTTCAAATTAATCATGAACTACTTGCAAATAATTTGGAAAAATTATAATTAAGTTATACGCATGTGTATATGTTTAATCTTGTTTTAAAAGGAATACTTAAAATTGGTGAAAAACTTATAGCATAACAATAAAAACGTAATTTTAAAACTACTTCTCTTCTTAAATGTAATAATACGTAAAAGTCAATAATTTTAATTAAAACTATACTTTCAAAGATGAAAGAATTTAACAGCACTCAATTTTTCGCACTTTACAATATTTAACAAATAATTGTTATTTTGAAAATGCAAGTCAGTAGATTAAGTTCAACACTTTTCTATTATTAAAACTATAAAAACGTTTAAGTTTTATGTTCGGTCTATTGACAATCAACACTATATTTATAAATCTGTTCACTATGAAATATTGGCAGAGACTGTTCTATCCACCGTGATTCCTGGTCATTTTATACTACTTTTGACTGCGCAAATAAACAGGGTGTTCCTAACAAAACAGCAACACAACGTATAACTGACGGCTAATTTCTCGTGCGTGCACCCTTTATATGCAACTTTTTTAGTTGCAGTATATACCCATTAATAAGATACTTCGAAAAAAAAGTTGTATGCTTACTTTTGTTTAGTTAATAATTATATTGTTGTTTACAAACGAAAATGTTTTGACTTAATATAAGCTTTCATGTTGAGATACAGTTTGTTAATTCAATAAATAGGGTATCTAACATGACTACATATGGTCATTTATCCCTAATGCTTTTTATGCGTCGCCATATTTCAAATAATTTGTGGTAAATGGTTCAACAAACAGCGCCAAAGAGCTGGGCAAACATACGAAGTCGTAGTTGAATGTATTTAAACGAAATTTAACCATATGTTCATATTTATAACTATTTTATAGGACCTTCTTTGTTGTCGTTAAGGCGGACATCTGGCTCCAATAAGGTAGAGTATCTTTTTATTTGATAAAAATAATTTAATTTTGCATAAGGACTCCACACTTTAGACAATATGAGTGTTTTTAATCAGGCGGTAATTTGCTGTTTTTTTTTTTTTAATATATGTATAACTTTTGCGTGCATTATGCGTGTTAGATTGAGCATCACATATGCCCGCAATTTGTTTCAAATTATATTTAGAATATCAGATCGTATTCATCACGATTCAATCATACGCTTTATCCATGGATTCAATAAGTTCAATAGATCTAAAAATGTGATTTATATTCTCCAAATTCTTGCTGCAATTCTCTGTAACTGAAATCCCCGATAACACTATGGAATACAGACACAGTTGAAGAAATTGTTGTTACGATATGCATTTTATTCAATTATTTCATTTATTACTTGTTGATTTTCTTGACTGCTGGCAAGGGTTGCCATTGTCTACTTTTTTTTACTTTTTACTAGAACAATAATACCACAAACGACCAGTTATTATAATCAATGACCTAAAGACACATAGCTTAAGTAATAGTGAATATCATTTTTAAAGATGATTGACCCGAATACGTATGCAATGTAATGTAATGTATGTATGTATACACATGTATGTCACAAGTTGCAAAACGTTAAATTTGGACACAACAGGCAGAATTTTAAGAGTATTATTTCGTGGATAAACATAGAATACTTAAATACAAATACAGAAAGATGAAAAAATTTGAATAATTGTCATAAGCTTAGAATAATAAAAATGATACACGAGTCCTCCTTGCATCCCCTTTGGCTCTTCGAGCCATTCCATAATGTCACATGCTTCCCTCGCTGCTGCTCGTTGTTCCTTTAGAGTCACCCATACCACCAGACACATTATCATCTCCACGCACAGAACCGGACGTTAGTCCTCCAGTAATCCCAGTTAAATTTAATTTGTACTGTTGAGAAAGTTAACAGAATATAAAAAAATTTAAATTAGGCAATATATTTCATGATTAGTCAATTGGTGAGAAAAAGGCTTAATAGAATATAAAGTTTTCAAATAGATTAAAAATAATAATATATAAATGATATTTCAATTATTATTAAATGTAATAATGCTAGAAAATGCAAATTACAAAAGAAATGTGTGGGTCATGAACATGAGGTGTAGTACGACTAGACATTAACTTTTCCTTTACCATAGTTATAATTTTAGACAAGTCTTTGTAGCAATAGCTTATGAATGAAGAAGTTTAAACTCTTAGGTTATCAAGATATTCTCCCCTATATCATAGGGAAATGCCTAAGTGAATTCCACTTATTAAATAAAAACTACTGTTCCGCTTTGAAAACTGTCTGTTGAAATTGTTGAGATATGTAGCTTAGACTTGCCCTAATAGGAAGAATATCACACAGATTAATTTTATCACTTGCAGTGCTCAATTCACCATCAAGAAGATACCTTAAACAGAAAACCAAACAAACCAACTTTTGAAAAATCAAGAATGTTTATACAATACAAAAATATTAATAAACAATACATTAATATAGAAATGCAATATTTAAAGAAAAGCATAGTTCTTGAAAGCAAAGTTAAGTTACCTTGTTTGCGCACTCAAAACATTTTGATACAACTTTGTTAATAACATTCATTAGATTTTTTGTTTCCCTTATGACATGATCAACCTTAACGAAAGTGGCAGCCTTGCCCACTGTATGATCTTTAACTGTAAATTGAAGTGCTTGGACAAAAGTCGGCACTCTATCTAAAATACCTAAAAGATCCTTCTTGTTATCACTTGCTGGCACCTACAGGAAATCAATTTTTTCATTATTTAGTGTCGTAAATTGCATTTTTGCAGTTTTAGTTACCTGGTATGAAAAATGGCGAAGAACTTTGTAAAGTCGATTGGCTTCTTCAGCAAAATATTCGGCCTGAGTAAATAGATCTTGGGTGGTTCTTAAAGAACCACTTCCTTTTGTAAATTGATACATGAGAAAAGCCATTGCAGACATATTCTTGGCTCGCTTTAAAATGTCGTTGTCGTCAGACACATCGTCCGCCCATTTCGATTGAAAAGTTCCTGGATCTCCATTAGTTTTACTATCTAGACCTGAGTACTCCACCATTTCACCTTCCTCATTGGCAGGTACATATGGTTTTGCTGATTTTATTGTAGTTTCACATTTCTAAAAGATCAATCCATAATTATATTTATAATCATATCTTTAAAAAAAAAAGTTTACAAATGACATTTATTATTGTGCATTAATGCATAGAATACTTTCCTCTATTTGAGAATCAAGCTCTGTCTTGGATGTATCGACCGTGACGAGTATTTTCTTGGCAATCATTGAAATCTCATTTATCAGCCACTTCCACATGTCCAAAAACGATTCGAAGTTCTCATTGGCTGCACTGCTATTCGTATATTTCCACAAGATTTTAGCGGCAATAAACACTTGTGGTCCATAAATCCTTAAATTGATGGCCAGACACTTGGCATGTACTTGAAGTCTTTCCGTGGGTGCAATATGCTGCAGCAGTTTGCAGATATCAAAAATATGATCACAGCAATCGTGGAATTTATTCGAACATTGATTCAGATTTTCCAGATCATGCGTTACGGCCAACATATGAAAGGATTTGACAATTTTCGTGCATAGCTTAAGCGACTCATTAAAATCAGGTATTTGGCTGGACACCGAGATGACCAGCTGTTTGCAGAGTTCCTCCAGACTGCTTAGCATACTCATTTCCGGTTCCTGCCTCCCCTGTATCTGCACTCGAGCGCCCATATTATCATGCTGGTCCTTGATCAGATGATTCAAATACATGTCGAACTCCAGCTTACAGTTGTCACAGTAGGTAAGTATGTTTTTTCGATGCTCGTGACTAATATACGGGGAGTCGGTGAAATCGTGGGCCTTCTCGAAGAGCTTATCAAACGCCACGGATAGTTCATCCCTAAGATCAAGGCTCTCGTAGGTCAAATTCTTTTTCACGCTTGTATTCTTAATCAGTGGCGCTAAATTCTTGTCTTTGTGGTAGATATCACTTTGCCAATGTTCCTCATTAAACAAAGAATAAAAGCTCGGATCGGGATCGTGATTGCCCTCATTATTACTATTGCAATCGTATTGACTGGTTTGCAACTTATATCTCTTAATCAGATTGACAATGCGCTTGATTGTCGTGTATATACTTTCATTCTCATAATTAGAATTGCAGCGCGCATTGCGAAATGCCATGTGTTTGGCAGAATCGAATATGCTGTCCTTGATAACGAAATGTATGAGATCCATTGCTCGGCGGATTTGACAAAAAACCGTGTCCCGATTCTCTTTTACAATCACACAATCACTATGGATTAAACTGCTCTTCGATGACGTCAATAGAATTGATATGGATTTCTCCAAAATCTGACGAGCCGAGAACATTTGTGCGCGTCGCCGCTCCTCCTTGAACGAGTTGCGATGGTGTCCTGTGAGGTAGGCCAACTCGATCATTTCCGTTCCAAATATGGAAAAAGCACGCACAAACTCGGTGAAGTTCATCACAGACTCCAGTTTCTCAAGACTTTCTGACGCCCGCTTCTTTGCAGTTAATAATTTCTTCACAACTATGATGTCCACCAGCAGGAGAATCCTTGTAATAGCTGAGAGTAAGGCTCGTGCTGCCAACACAATTGCACCATAATCCTTTAACGGCTCAATGTGATGACGAAGCTCCATTCCACTTAACGGCGAAAGGTCGCATAAATGTTCAATCGATTTGCCTATAAACACATAAAACCAATGTCTGTCAATTTCTTTTTATAATAGCCAAGAGCGCCTATTTATAAGTTTAGAGGTGGTCAGCAAAAATGGATGTTTGACGGCCATTTCATAAATTTTTAATTTGCTGGCAACTATAAATAGGAAATTTGTAATTGCAGGACTTAACGACACAATTTAGTGTTGTAAAACATAGTGTAACTAAATTAGACTATTTAATTTTTTGTGATCCATTAAATTGATCTCGAGCTTGTTCGTGCAATTAACTTTTGATTTCGATGGTGACGTTATATGGGATATTACCGTTCCAAGGGACTTACGGTTATTTGTTACACGTTATTTGGGTAACGTATTTTTTATGTTTGCAGTGGTTCGATTAAAGAAATATATTTACTTAAATATATTACTTTTACCTGCGTCTCTCGCCTCCTTAGCGGCCTCATACATATCAGCTTTGATATCAGAATTTTCCTCTGCTATTATTTCGCCAATTGTGATAAATCTCTCCACGGCAGTACTCAAAGAATGGCCAATATTTCCAAAAGTCGACATTTCCTCGTTATCAATATCACGAATGCGATACCGTTGATTCTATATTATTATAGTAATGATTTAATAAATTAATTTATTTCTATGCATTATGGACTCGAGACTAAGTTATTTAGCATCACCGGTTTTAAACTTACATTTACATCGAGCGTTGATGCAGATATTCCATACATTTTGATAAATCGACCTTTATTAACTACTTAATATAACCTAAAAATAATGGTTTTCAGACATTAATGTTTACTTTCAATTAATTTATTGATTTTTCAAACAAAAAAAACTCGAAAAACATTTAAAAGGTGTGTAAATTTAACCTTGAGTATTTGGCAATTGGCACGCTTTTAATTCACTTTAAATATTGCATTTCGGCTTTGAATGTGTCAAATCTGATAAGACAATTGATTGGGTTTTGAAAAGCACCTTAAGATTTGTACACATTTATAAATGTATATCTTTAAACAAAATTAAAGCCACGGCTAAATCCAATAATACAAATCATACACGGATGTACAATATTATTTAATTTGTTCTGCGCAAATTTAGATTCTGCGCACCATTTTATGAAATAAGTGTTGGAAAGCATTAATTTATCCTATTTTCGATTAGAATAATAAGGCAAAATATTAAGTATATCATATAAATTTAACCAAGAATTTTAAACAAACAGTAATTAAGAAATACAATTTTGAAAGCATTAAATTTTCAAAGTTTTTGTTATCGATAATTATGTCGTGTATCATGGCTAGCTTAATGAGCTCCATACCAAGCACCAAAAATTTAATACAACAGCTGTCGAGACTGCAATCGATTGGCTTACCTTTTAACCTTTAACAGCTGTTTTTCGAGCAATTTGATTTGATAACCTAAACGAAAATATTTAATATGAAAAAGTTCTAATAAAATAACAAAATACTGCAGCATATTGTACTCGCATTCCTTAATCGAGATTCAATAGTGCGCTTCGACAACTCATAAAAATAAATCGATATACAGAAAAAAATATTTTGTATTGCAAAAATATATGTAATTCTTTTCCACATAATCGCAACACACAATTTTATCAAAATGATGCGTGGACCAAAAATTGTGTGCCTCAGTAAATGGTATCACAGAGAACGATCCTGGATATCATTTGCAAAACGTCTGTACGTAAATGAAGTGGTATCAAATAAGCTCGCGCTTCCTTCAATTCAGAAATTCAGTGTTGCGCGCAATGTGTTTAATAATAGTCACGAAAGCAAAGCTACAAGCGCCAACAGTAACTCCAGTCCAATTCAAAACAATGAGCCAAACAAAAGCCGGGAAGGCTTGGAACGTGCTTATAGTGTACTCCAAAGTACTCTTCCCAAGCTGTTTGTGGAACCGCTCGATTACTCCATATACAGTCCAAACCTGATCTTTCAAAATAACATTACCGGCAAACACACGGTCGGTCTTTACCATTATGTTAAGCAAATTGCGATACTTCGCACAGTGGGTCATTTGAAATACGCATATGTTAAATTCGAGGTACTTAAAATCACCAAGCACCCGGAAGATGAAACAATTCGGATTAGATGGCGTGTCAGAGGCATTTCTGGATTAAAAGTAATGTTCCAGTTCTGGAAATACAAAGTGTGGCAGTTAAAAGAAGTGCTGAAAGATCAAGAGGCCTGGTATGATGGATACTCCGTATGCTACTTGGGCAACGATGGATTAATTAAAAAACATGTCGTGGATAAAGTAATGCCGGATGAGAATCGCGAGATTAATGAAAGCAGCACCACTTCAACGCTGCCCACGGGTTCCTTGGCGGCAACCGCGTCACAGAAAATAGGTTTTCAATAACCACAGTAAAAAGCCATTGTATAATATTGGCTACTAATTGCTTAACAAAAATAAACTTATAAAATTGTTATTGTTTTATGCAATCATGTATACTAGCAACGAATTTATATTGTTGTTCCTTTTATTGTTTAAATGTATGTACAGAGCCTTTAGTGACATATCTGTAGGGGCGTTGGCGAATACGCTTAGTGAACGCACTAATGTATGGTTTCTCTTTGCTGTATTCCCTCGTGGATTGCATAGAGCCTTCGGTCTCAAGAAATATATCAAAACTGTAAATGGTGCGAAAGAGCTGGGAGTAAAGAAGCCGATGATTTTTCTCTAAATGCTCGGGTCGCAGTGAATTTGTCCAGTACTCCATCATCTGGAAATGTTGATTAAATATTGGATATTGAAATTGGGTTGAAACCTTTCATTGCTCACCTTAATAGCAGAATTGTTCATTGCTGTATGTCGCCCATTCCAATGCACACTCAGAATCCAAAGTGGAATTTCCATGGGGTAATTGCTTGGTATCCTAATAAAGCATTCCATTTTGGCAGATCCGCGCACTATTACAGCCCTGTATGAGGTATATGTAATGCCATTGTCTGTTGGCAAATTCGTAATCAATTCCGAATTCTGCATGTTGAATTCCTCTGTAGAAATCACTGTCCACTGCACTAGGCTGCAAGACAAACCTTCTGGATAGATGTTTTCTTTTAAAGAGTACAAATCGATATCCTTGTATGTAAGACCTCGAACTTGTTGTGTTAATCTCATCCAAGATTGCCAGCGCTTAGAAATACGATTAAATACTTCAAGCGTCCACTTGTGCAAGTTTAGTTCATGGCTAAAGATCTTTTTTTTGTTGACAGTCGCTATGGAGCACATACTTTGCAACCAACAGTATGGTTTACCGAATCCATTCTGAATAAGATATTCCATGCATTCCTCCGTATCCAATTTTAAGTTTTGCAACTTCAGTTGGACAGACAGAAATTAAATTAATTATGATAAATGAATTCGAATAATATTGATTCCTATACCTCATGCTCGATGCCTGGTACGGGAATCTCATTGCCCAAATCATCGGGGTATAAATGTCCAAGAAGATTTTGCAATATATTGGAATCCCTGTAAAATTTAACAATACATGAT